>OY986995.1:13360965-14806360 GCA_963920545.1 Lepidium didymum
AGCTAACAACGGAGAAGAATAGAGCATGAAATAGAAAACCCAAGGAAGGAAAATGTACAAGAGGATCGTAAACGCAGAAACACCAGAAGCAAATGGGTACTTCCTCACGTATTTGCAAGTGGTAATCGTTGAAAATCTAAGAACTTTCCAGACGATAAAGCAGACATCTTTACCATCAATTCCCATTTTTTTTTCCCTTCCTCGTCAAAGTGCTCTCAAACAACCCTGAAACTTAGAATCATTATTACACTTCGAAACACAGCATGAATTAAAGCAACGAAATTGGAAAAAATCAAACTTTGATGAAAAGAAAGGAAGAATAAGCCAAAATGGCGATGAATAAGAGAGGTCAAGCTTACCTTTGAAAGAAAAACCAGTCAAAATTTAAAAGTTTTGGAGGGTTTTTTAGCAGATTTAGAAATTTTGTGGATTTTCATGATTTGTTTTTAATACCTTTCGGAGGGAATGGTTGGGAAGGAATGCTTACGTACGGATCGTGCGGGGATGACAAAATCGAAAACGAGGGAGATCGTTGCTTACATGTTTTCAAAGATATTGTTTTCTTCTTACTCTTCTCAATTTTGATCACTACATTTATTTTAATTTACAGGTAAGCCCCTGTATTTCTGAGTTTTTTGCATTTATTTCTCAGCTTTCTTGATTTCGTTTTTTCACACTAAGCCCAACGACCAGTCCTAGGCCTGGGTATAATAACCGGAACTGGAAAACCGAACCAAATCGATCCAAAAAATTCAGTTCGATTAGATTTCGATTCCGAGAAAAGAACCGTTCGGTTCCAACTTTTAGGTAACTTCGGTTCTTGGTTCGGTTCGGTTCGGTTTTGGTTTCTAAAAAGAACTGTTCGGTTCTAATTTTTAGGTAACTTCGATTCCAAAAACCGAAAATTATCAAATAGGAAGCGAAACTAGTTAGTACTAAAATACTTTAGTTACTTTTTGGTTAAAACTAATAATTTTTTAGGGTATTTGGTTACTTTTCTGAAAAATAATCATTTGTAATCGAACCAATATTATTTTGAGACTCATTCAGTTTCACTTTTCGGAACTGAAACTGAACCAAATTTTAACATGTACCCATTGGTTACCACATTTCTAGAACCAAAGAACTGGAACCGAAACCGGAACCAAAACCAGAACCGAACCAAAATTTAATAGATACCCATTAGTTACTATATTTCCAAAATCGAAATAACCTAACCGAACCAAAAAACCGAATACCCAGAGCTAATTAGTCCCATGACAAATTCTACGTTTTTTCTTGTGGTGGTAACAATTCATTCCATGATAAATATGTTGTATAATTCATATGCTCATAAAATATAACAAAATTTAATTTTGATATAAAGATTTATATATAAAATAAAATATTTGAAGCATCATATAAAATGAAACCAAAAGAGTTTTTTTGTTAGTGAATAGTTGACATACATCACCTCGAATTAGCACACTTGAATATCTACATTTTTTTTTGTCTAACACTAATTACAATTAAACGACCCATTAGTCAAATTTCTACATAATATATGTAATGGGACTCGATCTCTGAATATGCAAATACATCTGCCTTTAATAAACTTACTATCTATCACTAGATTAAACGCCATCTGCAGTTGGATATCTATATAAATATACAAATATAAATATGTGAATGGTTGTTACTTGTAAAAAAAAATTTGTCAACAATCGGATCGACAATATTCGATCCATAAACTAAAGCACACCTTTAAAATCTTTATTGGTATTAAAATCTTTATTGGTAAGAGTTTTTGTTGAGTATAATGCTCTTTTAGACCGTGTACTAAATGTCGGCCACATCGACGCGTAATCGGCCGGAAACGCGTACAACAGACACTCACCATGGCCATTTTGTGATGATCAGCATCACAACGCCCTTCATCGTTTATTCTCCGCCTAGTCCGCTGAAAATTATTAATCAACGACTTAAATTTTACTCAGTAGGCCCAACTGTCAAAATCCCCACTATTTTCATTTTTAGTCAAGAAACAGAGACAGAGAAACTCAATTTGGGGATTCTAACAAACCCTAAATTTGATTGTTCTTCAATTCAAGAGCATATGCTGAGAGATCGACCAAATCAAACTGAAATAATCTTATCCATTATCTACCTTCTTTTATTTTGCAAAATTTAAGGTAAAAATCTCTTCAATATGGTGATTTGAGCATTCATAAGAGAGAGAAAAGTTCACTTGTTTGCTAGCTTGCTCATGTTGGGCATTGAATCTCATTCATCGACAAATCTTATTTGATTCATATTTAGTTTGAAACAAAACTTTTAAGCCACTACTCCAATTATGTTTTGATTAGAATTTTCTGATTTTGTTTATGTTCGTGAACTCAAGAACCACTCATTTGTTAAACAAACCAATTTACAAAACTATTGATTTACGTAATAGACTTTCTAGATTTTTTAGTTTTGAGTGTTGTTGTTTTGTGATTTATATTGCTGTAATTGACTCAAACCAGTTTTGGAGTTTGGAAACTGTATAGGAAAGAAAGAGTTTGTTTATGTAATAAGTACTTGATTTATAAAACAGTTAAATTAAATTGCTTGTTTCATTTTCCAGTTAGGAAACGATGGACGATCTATCAAGTATTACACCTTCACCTCTTAAGCGAAACTCAAAGGATGTAGGATGTGAATATGATATTTTGTGTGATGAAAGAAATTCAGACAAAGTGAAATATAAGTTATGTGGAAAAGAATTATCGGGTGGTGTGTATAGAATGAAGGAACACATTGCTAAACAAAAAGGCAATGTGTCAGCTTGTCCTATGTCAAGTAAAGAAGATCAAGAGAAGTGTAAGAATGCTATTACTAAAGCTAAAAACAAAAAAAAATTGAAGCGGAAGCATGCAGAGGCTTTGAGGGTAGAGGTCAATATTAATAAGGACATTAATCTTTGTAGATGAAAATGATGGAAATTTACAATTGTTTTTTGTACTCTTAAGACCAAGACAATCTATTGTTTTTGTGTATTCCATGAGTGAAAATTATTTTTTGTATATCCTTTCAAAAGTGAATATTAATTTTTGTATTTTGAATAGATGTGTATGGAAAGAATATTAATTTATCTACTATATAACATATATGAATTTTAATATATGTATAAGAAGTTAAGAGAATATATTTTTGATGTTATACAAATCATAAATATGTCAAAATACAATAAGAAAATTAATCCTCGAGTACTTTCTGATTAATCTCCGATTTATTAATAAATCGCTAGGGTAAGCTCGGTCCTCCGATTAGCGCCTAGCGAAATTCCAAACATTACTTTTAACAACCAATCATATTTATCTATTTAAATATCCTCAAATATAATTGGTTGTTAAAAGAACATTATGCTCAATAAACTATCATACCAATCAAAGCATAAAATTCCTTTTTTAAGCTACTACTCCCTCTTTTTCATTTTATTTGATGTTTTAAGTTTTCACGTAGATTAATAAATCATTAAATTTTGTATTTGATCTAAATAAAATATGTTTTATCACATATTCCAAAATAATCGAACTAATCACAAATTAATCTACAGAATTCAAAGAATCAAAAACACTACAAACACAATAAATTTTGCATAGAAATCTTAAAATATCAATTAAATTGAAACAATTTTTTTTGCTAAAACACCATTTATAATAAAATATAAGGAATATAAAGTAGTGGGTAGGAATCGAACTTTGGTACCAAGTCATTAGGTGGATCATCCTAACTAACGGACTGAGAGCAGCTCGGCACTTGGAAGATTATATTTCCTTTCTAGATGAATTCTTACTTTGTAGATAACTTTTTAAATCGTAATCTCAATTACATTATTTTTTTTTTGATATGATGTGAATCATGTGATAAATCAATTAATTTGTGGTTCTTTGAATTAATATCGACTGTGTTAGATTCCATTAAAATAACAATAATTAAGTCATTTACGTCCAAATATATATATATTGAAATATCAAATCTCAATATATGGACTTATTGCTATGCATTATATACGGACAAAACAAAATATCAACGTTGCTTTCAGAGTGAGTGGACGACAAATATTGAGAAATCAATTTGTATGGTTTATCAACCGTAAAATTATAACATAGTAACAGTTTCGGCAGATTCAATATTGAGTAAAATTGACAAAAAAACAAAAAAAATTATATCATTGTAAGAGATATTTATTCATTTATAATTATTATCGTCTTAGATTTGTTTAAGTGGGCATCCTAGAAAATGAAAACTATACATAGATGGACCTTCGATATTTACTAGGTGCTACCACTTACCAACTGTAAATTTTCTATATTTAGCTTACAATTTTGTATTTTAAACATAAGGTTCAAAAAGTTAATGGTAATAAATTGGAAAGTGCATATTTCTAGAAAAAACCAAATAATGTTAATTCGTTAAAAAAATTAAAATGGGGTCAATGCACTCTCCTCCTCACGTATATTGTCTTAGAATCTGTAATCAAAAGGACGACAATGCAATCAATAATGGATCAATAAATATCTGGACACGTCAGCAACTTTCGCTTTTGGTGACATTGTCCGTGACATAAATCACAAGTATTCAGGAGGTTCATTCCTTTTTTAAAGAGGACTCAAAACCATTTCTTTTTTATCACTCTTGAGTAACTCAGTCTCTGTGTGTGAGTGAGTTCAAACGAGCAAGCCTCTTCTTCATTTGTCTTCTAAGATCAGATCCAGAAGCTTCCTCTTTCAGGTTTGAAATTCTTACTTATTCATGATTTTTCCAGGAATTTGCATGGAAGTCGGATAGTTGATGATTTTTGATCAAATTTTTTTTGTTTGGTTCATTTTCTCTGGCCAGTTTCCGATTTATGTATAAATCTTGTTTGTAGTAGTTAGACCATACAAATCATGAATCTCTAGTCATCATGCTTGTTGATTTTCGCTAATTCCGTTGAAATCCTTGGCATTTTATCGATCGTCGTATAGAGGCTTTGTAATAGTACCAGTAATTTGCGTATATCTTCAGTTATGGCTTCAGTACACAGCGCCTTGACGCCGGTCGTATGCAACAACAAAACTCACTCTGTTAGGCCGAAACTTCCAAACTCATCTTTGTTACCTGGATTTGATATGGTTGTTCAAGCTGCTTCCACTCGTTTCAAGAAGGAGTTAACAAGCACACGAGCCACTTTGACATTTGATCCACCAACGACTAATTCTGAGAGAGCCAAGCAAAGAAAGCACACCATCGATCCTTCTTCTCCTGATTTTCAGTCAATCCCATCTTTTGAAGAATGCTTTCCTAAGAGCACCAAAGAACACAAGTAATTGCTTCACTCAGTGTACATATTCATATTGGAAGAGTTGAAAATTTGACATCACTGGTTTTGATTGTTTCAGGGAAGTTGTTCATGAAGAATCTGGTCATGTGCTTAAAGTTCCCTTTCGACGTGTACATCTGTCCGGTGGTGAGCCAGCTTTTGATAATTATGACACTAGTGGTCCTCAGGATGTTAACCCAAACAATGGTATGTGATTACAACTTTGTGTTTACCAATTCATCTATCTCTTGATTTCTATGTGACTACCAATAACAAATGAAACTTTTGGGAAACAGGGCTCACTAAGCTAAGGAAGGAGTGGATTGATCGTCGAGAGAAGCTAGGAGCACCAAGGTACACCCAAATGTATTATGCTAAGCAAGGAATCATAACTGAGGAAATGCTTTACTGTGCGACGAGGGAGAAACTAGACCCTGAGTTTGTCAGATCAGAAGTTGCACGAGGCAGGGCGATTATCCCTTCCAACAAGAAGCATTTAGAACTGGAACCGATGATTGTTGGAAGAAAGTTCTTGGTCAAGGTCAATGCAAATATTGGAAACTCTGCTGTTGCAAGCTCTATTGAAGAGGAAGTCTACAAGGTTCAGTGGGCAACAATGTGGGGAGCTGATACAATCATGGATCTCTCAACTGGTCGTCACATCCATGAGACACGTGAATGGATTCTAAGGAATTCAGCTGTGCCTGTTGGTACGGTGCCCATTTATCAAGCACTTGAGAAAGTGGGTGGAATTGCTGAGAATCTTAGCTGGGAAGTCTTCAGAGAGACTCTGATTGAACAAGCTGAACAAGGTGTAGACTATTTCACAATCCATGCTGGAGTTTTGCTACGTTACATTCCCTTAACAGCCAAGCGTATGACTGGGATTGTTTCACGTGGAGGGTCCATTCATGCTAAATGGTGCCTATCTTACCACAAGGAGAACTTTGCTTATGAGCACTGGGATGACATTCTAGATATCTGTAACCAGTATGATGTGGCTCTTTCAATTGGGGATGGTCTGAGACCTGGCTCAATTTATGATGCTAACGACACGGCTCAGTTTGCAGAACTTCTTACTCAAGGTGAACTAACTCGCAGAGCATGGGAAAAAGACGTGCAGGTACTAAAACTGCTTGTCCTAATCCAGTTTATATGTGGTTATCTGCATACATATTCTCTTTAATGTTATTCCTTTTGTAGGTGATGAATGAAGGGCCAGGGCATGTCCCAATGCACAAGATTCCAGAGAATATGCAGAAGCAGTTGGAATGGTGTAACGAGGCACCATTCTACACTCTTGGACCTTTGACTACTGATATTGCCCCTGGATATGATCACATTACTTCTGCCATTGGAGCTGCCAATATTGGAGCCTTAGGCACATCTCTTCTCTGCTATGTAACACCGAAAGAGCACCTTGGGCTACCAAACAGGGATGATGTGAAGGCAGGGGTCATAGCATACAAGATCGCTGCTCATGCAGCTGATTTAGCCAAACAGCATCCACATGCTCAGGCATGGGATGATGCGCTGAGCAAAGCGCGGTTTGAGTTTAGATGGATGGACCAATTTGCTCTGTCCTTGGACCCCATGACTGCTATGTCTTTCCATGATGAAACTCTTCCAGCTGATGGAGCTAAGGTTGCACACTTTTGCTCCATGTGTGGACCAAAATTCTGCTCTATGAAGATAACTGAAGATATCCGAAAGTATGCAGAGGAGAATGGTTATGGAAGTGCTGAAGAAGCCATCAGACAAGGAATGGATGCTATGAGTGAAGAGTTTAACATTGCAAAGAAAACCATCAGCGGAGAACAACACGGTGATGTAGGCGGAGAAATCTATCTGCCAGAGAGTTATGTCAAGTCTGCTCAGAATTAAAAAGTACGTATGCTTAGACGTTGCTCGCTTAACAAACATACTAGTTAGTACAATTTAGTTTACAAGCATTCAAGTGTATAAGCATATTACACATGGTTAAATGTGTCCTTACCATGATCTCTGTTTTTTGTCATCTTTCTTTTTCTTCTGTTTCCTCAGTGACTTGGTTGAAACAAGAACTCGCTTATGAAAGTCTTGATGTCTGTTGGACTATACCTGAAGAAGGCAAAAACTGTCAGTAAGCTTTAGTAGTCTCTATGTCTTGTTAAAATTAGAACTATCTATGTTTATATATGTTCCTTCGAGTCAGACCCAGCAATAAACAAGCTACTTTTATGTTTACAATACTTCTATGTGTGATTTGGCTGTTGAATTGACATGTAAAAGCACCAGGGATGCTTGAACCAGGATAGCCCGCGGAAAGGCATGCTATTCGAGGACCAGGCTGAGAAAGTCCCTTTGAACCTGAACAGGGCAATGCCTGCGCAGGGAGTGTGCAATATTTCTCTTTTCTGTAGCTTTCTAAAGGAGAAGACGCTTCTAGTTGCAGCTCTCCCAAGTCTCTGATCCACGATATCCCACAGTTCCATTCTAATGCGCTTAGAGATTCAGCTAAATGGATTACAGCCATAAGAAAAAAATCAAACTAATGCACTAAGTTACTAACATCAAAGAATAAATCAATCAAAAAATTTCATTTTGTGGGCATAAGCTAAAAATCAATGTACTGTGTTGATTTAACACAAGTCATTGATTGAGGGTTTATCCACATAAATCGCACCATATGGAACTGTAAGAGAGCCATATATAAATGCACCTTTTGTCATTTTATTGCATACTGCAGAGAAGAGGAATGGCATCATCGACCAGAACAAGCAGATCTAGAGAAAGCGAAGCCACCCTCATGAAAATATCCATTTTTGACTCATATTGTTCAGCTTTCATAACACACAAATGTGAAAACGTTATCCATACCAATACGTAAAAGATGATCTTATATTGCAGTTAGTAAAACAACAATTACCAAATGCGAAAAGAAAAAGCTTATGTAGTTTGTATTTTGGTGGTAACCGGGGAGAGACCGGAGACGGCACGCTGTTTCCTTTAAAGAGTCTGGAAGTTGTGTAATTCTTTGGTGGACTTTGTAACTAGTGAAGAAAAACGGCATGCATGTTATTGTCAAAATGTCAAAACAGGGCACAGTTTGGTACTTGACCAGTTCGTCGTCTTCATCTAGAATTGAAAGATGAGCCTTGCCGTGTCGGTTGCTCGAATAATCAAAATCGTTTGATTTGTGTCTCTAAAATTAAACCTTAAGTTTCATCACCGAAAGTCCCCCGGAGATGGCGGGATTCGAATCTCAGATCTATCACGAGCGACAACGATTACAATTTTGCCTCTTGCACTCCCTCAACAATTTATTTCAGGTGATCCAAATTCGTTTTAAAATTTTTAGATTTCTACTTTGCGAACTACTTTCCGAGCTCCAATAAATATCAATTGAGTTTTGTTTTGGGATTCCTCTCGTTTGATTTAGGACAAGGACGCATTCACGCGGGAAAGCTTGAACTCAATCGCAGAGAAGCTCGTAGCCGATGATCCAAACAAAGAGACGTGGACACCTCTCTCTTTACTCCTGAAGCCTCACCACAATACAATTACTGGTAATTACGACGTAAACGTGATGATTTCAGCCCTTGAAGGGAAATGCAAGAGTGTTATTTGGCATGATAAGCGTAGTGGAGCTTCTTCGATTGATCTTGATGCAGATACTTTAATGGGTATCGTGTTGAATGTTCCGGTAAAGAGATTTGGAGGACTCTGGAGAAGTAGGCATTGGGTTGTGATGAGAAAAATCAATGCAGTTTGGTACAATTTGGATAGTGATCTCGTTTTGCCACTTCCATTTAAAGACGATGATGAAGTTAGAGAATTCTTGGATCAAAATCTGAGTTTAGGTGGAGAAGTTTTGCTTGTGAACAACAATGCTTAAAGATCAACTACGTGAGTTTCATTTCCTTACTTTTCTCTGGGTGTTATTAAATTAACCATCAAGTGTGAAAAGGATCAAATGTCTCCAGTTCCTGTTTGTAATCAAAGTCCAACATAGTTGATTTTGTTTGAGAAAGTTCATTGAATTTCCTCTAAAAGTTAGTTATTGGAACTAATAAGTCTATCATGTCTCACAGTAGAAGATCTTGTGCTTAGATTGGTTTGCTAAATCTAAGTTTAGATTGGAACTAATGGTCTTCTTGTTTCACTTTCCTCTCTAAGACTTATGCAGTGGTTTTCGTATTCCCTATTGCGCTTTTGGCATTTTGAAACCTACCATACATGTCAATCGCCTTCCATTAGCATCTACCCACGGACTAATCTATTACTCATTGAGTATTGTTCTGATATCGGAGGAATGTTCTCACACATAGCAAATCACTCTCCAAAACTTGATGTTTTTCTGAATGTCATGAAACTGCCTGCTTTATGATTATTATTTGCTTGCTGTTAGTCTTGTTCCCACAATTGACTTCCTTCTTATTTCTTCTCTCTCTTTTTTTGGTAGCCTCAAGTAAGGTATCTGCAATTTATAAAGGTTAGTTTATCTCGGCCTCTCCAGGAGTCAAAAGAATTTGTTCACATTTCTTTTGTGCATACAACTAAGTGAGATAGGAACCATACCGAAAGGTTGCTCCATAGAAAGAACCTTTTTATTCGCTTAAACAAATGGTTTTATTCCTTTGGTGGACCATCTTACACTTACTTTCCACAATGGAAATGTAGAAAAACTAAACAAAGTCTTCGTCTTTTCTTATTGGGCTAGCTTTGTTTCAAAATTTCAGCATACGAGTTTTTGATATTTTCTATCTGTTAGTTATTGCAATTATTCTGACATAAAGTGATCTAAAGTAAGTTTGAAACTGAACCTACCTACTTTTTTGTTATTAGTATATGTTATAATTTCTACAGTAATCATGGCCTAAGTGTTATCATGTCATTATTGATACATTATTAATAATCATGGCATTTCAGGTCTCTATACCTGAACTATCAAGCAATTCTTCCAACATCGATCCCTTCCTCATATATAACCCATCTCTCTCCTCAAATTTGTTCTCATAAACTTATCTCACTCTATTTTGATATGTCAACGACAGGAACTAAACAGTTCAATTCAAACACTAAACCAGTTGCTTGTGGTAAGCAATCCTCAGTCAAGGGACCATATAGAAAGAATCCGGGATGCTCCACAAGCTGTGGCTTGAGGCTACCAAGGAAAACAGAAGTCACAGCAGCTAGACTGATAAAACATCTCAGCTGTAAATTTGTTAAGGGCTTACGTCTGGTGGTGCTGAGGAAGAAGAAGATGAAGACGATGAAACAGATTTCTCCACCATTGAAGCCTTCTCCTTCTGGTATATCTCGTCCTTCGGTCATTTCCGTCGCTAATGATACTCACAGATCAGAGGCGATAGAAGACTGCATACAGTTCATCAACTCATCAACTTCGTTCACAAGATCAACTTCTGCCTCTGACCGTACATCTTAAGTTTCAGTCATGCTCATAAACTTTAAAGACTCTTTCTTGTTACTCGTTGGCTACGGAATAACATATTAGAGATTTGCATGTAATATATACGAAATACATATACATAGAGAAGATTTCAGTAAGCGTGAGAAACGTGAACAGTATGGGCTTCGTTTATGTACAAAAATCATGTGTATATCTTTCATCTACACTGTTTAATCATATGGTTTCTCCTAAATCAACGAGCAGAAAAATCCCGAATAATTTTCCCGGGGAAAAAAAATATTCCAGCAAGCTCTTAGACTGCATTGATATGTATAAACAGATACAGGCGTGAGGTGAAGCTGCAGCTGATGAGGTCTTGGAGCTGATCTGCTCACTGAGTAATCACTATTTTCGGAATGGATCAATCAATTATCTTTTCTCCGGTTGAAAATAGGTTCCAGACGACGGTCCCGACAAGATACAGACCGACCGAAATCTCGAAAACATCATCCCAGGAACCTGAGGCATTTCATGTCACTGTTAATTTCATTGGATACACAAAAAGCTTAGTAGAGTTTAACCAAGCATTGTTAGAATCAAGCGGTTTTTGAGACTCCTGACCGTGTTGTAGGATGTGACCAGTTGCGGCTGTGCCAAGAACTCCGGCAAGTACTCCAGCAGTATTAGACAAACCAAGTAACACTCCCTGACCAAAACAACAACATTAACGTGTTATTAACATTTGCTTTTTGAGTAGTATGATTGCTTAAGACTTCAGTGTCACTATTCAAACTTACAGAGTATCTTGGAGCAATGTCTTGATGGTTAGAATATAGGCCAGACTGTGAAAACGCATCAAGCCCCTGGCTACAAGCCATGCACAAAACGGCCATTGTAGGAGAATCTATGTGTTTCAGCTGTGTTAGGAAGAATGCTGGTCCAAGAAACCCAATTGTTTGCATTATCTGACTTCATCATAGACAAGGATAAAAGAATTATTAAATGAAACTAGTTTTACTCGACATTATTGAGATGAACTAAAGAAGTGAATGCGAGTACCTTGCGGACATTGGTGACGGAGGTACCTCGGCTGACGAGCGTATCTGCGATCCATCCTCCAGCATTTGCAGCAATCGCCATTGTCATCCATGGAAATACTGAGAGAAGCCCTGATTCCATTAGGTTGAATTTCAGCACCTGCGTTACAATGTCCATGGGATAAATAATCGGAAACAATCATCAAAGCTCCTTGAAATCAGATAGTAATAAAACTGACTTGATGGTAATATGTTGGCATCCAGGTTAAAAGGATAAATGTTCCCCAATTGTGACAAAAGTGGCAACCTATGAGGGCCCAAACTGGCGGCTTTGATAATATCAGCCTCCATGGGATCGACTTCACTGGCTCTTTGCTGGCACAGTTGTCTGCAATTAGCTTTCTTTCTTCAGGGAGCAACGTTAGATCTTCTACTGGTGAACTCTCTGCCTATATTTTGTAACAACGCACATTAATGGTATGAGATGGAGATCTAGAAAACAGAAAGATAGCAGTAGAGAAGTCTGACCTTGATTAGCCACAGAGTCAGCCATACAGTTCCGAGAGACCCAAAAGAGTAAAACACAGAGGGCCATCCAAAGTGATGAATCAAGAAGGGCGAAAAGGCTAAACCAGTGACAGATCCAAGGTACATTCCGCTATAAACAAGCGCAAGTGCTCTGCTTCTCTCTTGCACAGGAACCCACTTCGACAATATATTGTTCATAGCAGGCATTGCAACACCCTGGAGAAACCAAGGAGAATTACTTCTCCTTATTGGCATACTCAATCCAAGATTGATAAAGAAGCATCTTAAAAAGTAATCAAACACAAACCTCGCCAATTCCCATAAAAGCACGAACTACTAACAAGAAGGGCAGACCGAGTTTAGCAGCTATAGGAGTAAGAATTGTAGCGATTGACCACCAGACAACGCCGAATCCTAGAACCATTTTGCCCCCTACAGTGTCTGCCCATATTCCACCAGCTATCTATCATAACAACAAGCCATTGATTCAGAATCAGATACATATTTATTGATTCAAATGTGATAGCTAATGAGACTCATTCGAATCAAAAACTGGAAAAGGCAAACTGGATTCTCAACCAAAAACAGAAAGTTTCTGAAATCCAGATTACATCATGATTGTCAATAATCTATGCTAAACATAGTAAAGAATCTATGCAAATGAAGACAAAGAACCTCTGATTAAGGATACGATCAAACGCTTACCTGTGTGAGAAGGTATCCCCAGAAGAAAGAAGACTGAATCAGACCAACTGTAGCTGGATTCCAACCATACTCAGCCGACATCGGAAGTATTGCTATGCTCATATTCACCTGAAAAACATCATCTGTCCCAAATTGATAACTCCAATCCGTAATTTAGCAAATCGAAATTCCAAAAAAAAATCTTTAATTCCATAACAATTCAAACTTACTCTGTCCATATTGCAGAGAAGAAAAGCTGAGAAACAGAGAAGAACTATCACCCACCGCTTGGGAAACTCCTCCCACCATGGAACCGAGCTAGTCGATCCAAAAACGACACCGTTTCTATTTACTTTCTCTCCATCTCCGTAAACATCCCCGTAAGAATTACTGGTTTCTCTCTTATCGGAGCTCCGAACTAACACCCGGAAAACACCGGACCTATTCCGCGGGTAGATCAATACCCGTAACGACTTTGGAGCAGGTTTGAGATTCCGGGAATTGCGAGAACTAGTTTTTTCAGGTGGACGATTTGAAGTGTAGAGAGAGTGGAGATTCGGAGAGTAGAGAAAAGCTCTCGCGTTCATGGCGGAGACAGATTTTTTTTTTTTTCTCCACTTCTTCTTCTCACTTTTTTTTTTCTTTTTTAAAAAAGAGACGAACTGATTTTTATTTTACAGTCGTGGCTGATATGACAACACGTGGCAGTTTTATATTGGTTGAGAGACGATGTCATAATCTAACGGGAAGTAACAGTTCCAGGAATCATTCATTGAAGGTCCATTACCAACAGTAACATGTAAACTAGTCTTTATATAAAAGAATCTGAACTTTATAACCCAAAGCCCATAGAAGGCCCAAATAAGCTTATAACTCACCAGAAACAAAAGAAAACTTTGGAAGACTATTGAAGTAGGCCTATCAAAACAAAAGTAATACCAATAAGAATAGTTTATTAAGGATATGAACAATGACCGACTTTATGTGGAGTAAAGGCAGGATCCAAAGGTGGAACCCAACATCCCACTAATTACGTTGATAAAGATGCTAAACCGTATGTACTACGATAATTAATTAAGTATAAACTGAAATGGGCGAAAGTGATTACACGACAACAATTAGTGTAACATAATAGTAAACATCAACATCAAATACAAACTTAATTAAACGGATATGTCATATCAGGTAACCTTACAAAAAATTACGGGTAAGAAAAAGATTATGACTTTGTAATCTAATAAAATATAATAACTTGTGACTGTGAATCATATAAAGATTAATTTGTATTAAGAGAAAGAAGAAGGGGAAGAGAATGATGTAAGATGGTGGTGAGGCAGATTTAGATATCGAAGCTGTCCCTTCATGTCTACCATAAATGCTACCTTAGCTTAGGCTTTATCATTCCCACTTTTAATCATTAAATTCTTCTTTAACTACTCATAATTATTATTATGTGTTTTGGTTATAAATTTATCTTTTGCATGCGTTATCCATTTATTTATTTTTTGGACAATAATGATCAAAACCGTACATATAGAAACCAAAACTACATCTACCAAATCAAGGACATGTGAGTAATAGTAATGCTCTCTTTAGAAATTCTTCAGGCACAAAAGAACGAATCCCTAATAACAATTTTTTCTATGTTTGTGTTCAAATCCTATTATACAATAAAGTCATTGTAGTATAATAGATGTCAATCCAAACGAGTGTGATGCTAGCAATCAGAACTATATAGATCAACTTAATTCAAGCTAATATTCAGTCAATAGTTGTCACGAAAGCAGAACAAAAGCAATAGAAACATAAACGAAAACAAAGCAAGCAGTAGATTAAAGTAAACAACTTAGCAAACTAAAAACAAATGAAAAACGGAAACAGAACGATAAGCAATAAACGGAAAGAAGGGTTCAAGAGGATCTGGATCAATAATCAATGCTACACTAGGGACTTCCAGCTCACTTAACAACCTAATTGGAATGATCTCTAGGCAATAGATTCAACAAGAACACAGTCATTCTCATGGACAATGAACTCAGCAAGATAGGGATCAGACCTAATTCCCATTAGCGAAATCCTAGCAAGCTAGCATTAAGACCTATTCTAGCCAATATACTCCCTTGGGATAGACAAGCACATCTCGGATTTTGGTTCAAACAAGTATTTAATCGAACACCTCGTGGGTGAGACTAGTTAAGATCAGATTTCAAGTGATCAAGAAGAGATCAGCATTAAACACACCAAATCTAAAGAGTTCCTAGCATGAAAGAGCTTAAGCAAGCTAGAAACACCCTAGTTTTACACTAATATAGTTATTTCCTCTTAAACCCTAAAAAAATCTACTCACTAATCAACATCATTAACTCATAAAATGCAACGCTAAACATGATTAGAGAGCCCATGAAAGGATAAACAAGAATGGTTAAAGAAGCAAAAGCAAATACTCAATGCATTAAACACAAATCTAGCATTCACAATCTGGAAATTACAAAGGTTAAGAGAGAAAAGTCATTCAAACTTAGCCAAAAATCAGAAAGAAAAGTGTGTCTGGTTTGTGGGCTAAGAAGGGGTATTTATAGTCCACTTATAAAAAAAACCCTAAAAATTCAAAGCTGACGAAAAGTCAGCAGAAAAGTTGTGCAGAAAGATGACTCGACCAGGTGTTGGTCGAGTCCTTTAGTCGACTCATGTGCTTTCTTGGGTCTTTCAGTTAACTCGAGTGGATGCAGGTCGAGTGTGGAAGTCGAGCCATGCGCTGGTGATCGGCAATCCATTAGCTTGAGTGTTGCGAGTTGAGTCCTCGGCTCGAGTAAGTCTCCAGGTGGTTAGTGATCATCAGACTCGACATATCAGGTCAAGTGTCTGGGTCGAGCTCCACCTCTAGTGTCCAAAACTTCCAAACTCGACCATGTGTGGTCGAGTTGGTCATGTCGAGTTGGATGGATTCCAGCACTTGGTCGTTTCCTTTGATTGCGTACAACACTCCAATCTGGTTCATGCTCGTCCTCACGCCAAGCAACCTCCAAAGTGGTCCAAAAGCCTTCTAAAGTATCTAATAGGAACTCCAATGCAACATGTATGCTATGCAAATGTAAAGTGTACAATATAGACCTAAAGTGACTCTAAAATGATGAGAATGTTGTAAATATGCATGCAAACAAAAGTATATAGGACCTCTAAAACACAGTAAAATACATGCATATCAACCCCTCCATGTAATAAGAATGGTGGGATAAAAGGCTATTATGCCAATTAACAAACAAACAAAAACTACATCCACCAACACACCAATCTATTAGTTTTTTTTTCTTTGTAGAATCAATTTACCAAATTGAACTGGTTTAATAGGTCAAAAGGATTGATTACTCATGTCTCAGTTTTTCCAATTACAAACAACATTTTTGTAAGCAAAAATTAACATATTTATAATAGTAGTATTAACGGGTGATCCTGGATTTAGAAATCTAATAATGATATAGGATTCGGAATATGTAATAGGTCGTGTAAAGTAAAACCGAAGTCATGATATTCAAATCAAAGACGTCCAAGTCAAAAATAGGAAATAGTTGGGATTGATACGAGTAGGGACGTAACAGAAACAAGAAGGCAAGATTGAAAGGAAGAGCTAAAGACGTAAAACAAGTTGTTAGGTCGTAAGAAACGAAATCTCCATGTGGATGGAGACATGAAGAGTTCTTGTAATGCCCCACTTTCTTCAATCATTCATCACTAACTCTCCTTTCCCTTTTTTTTATTTCTACATTTATTAGCTAAACGACATTAACGTTATACCCAAATTACACTTTCTTAATTTGATTCTTTAATAAAAGTTTTTTTTTTTTTAAACGTTCGTTAATTTGTAGAATATGGTATTTCTCTACCGACAATATGATGGAAATAATTGATCCAACCAAGTGGTAGTAATTAATTTCTTTACCGTATTATCCTATTGGTTTAGTCTTCGAGCCGACACTTTTATTTAATAATCCAAATTTAGGTATGCCTTTCTATATATATCCGATTATATTGACATATCTATCTGAAGACTTTCATAAAAATACTGATATTTTTTTTAATGACTATGGTGATTCGGATTTTCACCATTTGACTAACCAGAAGTTGCTAGACATATAAATGATTGGATCTAAGTTCAATGATAATGAAGTGATCAGTTTTCAAGTGGTTTTAAACCTGAAATTTTGCAATTTTACATTATGAAATACTTGATTATACAACTTAGCTACCACGTACTTAGTTAAGAAATATATAGTTATTTCAGAATAATAGTGTGTATTGTCTTGATCAATTTTATTTTACAGAATACAGTATATTATAGAGGAAAAATGATGCGGCAAAAACCACAATTACTTGAGAAAAAAAACAAGTTTCATATAATACATATTCTTGCTAAATATGTAAATACTCATTTGGTTAAATTTTTTCTACTTCTCATTAGTTATCAGCTAAAAGAGAGAAAATATTTGATAGTATATATAACTTAATTACCTCAACCTGGCACTTGGTAATTTTGTCTTGTAAGCAAAACCTATATTTCATGTCTTGTTGTGTATAAAATAAATCACAATAATCCTAATAAACCTGAATAAATATTTTATTAATGCTCATGAGTTATGATAAAAATGCATGGATATGGGCATCGATCTATAACGCAGTGAAGCGGACAGATTAGAAATGAGACATGTGCACGTGTTCCTCTGTCTACTTCCATTCACTTCCTACACAACAAATTTTGTGAAACCAATTATTCTATTATTTACTTCACGAGTGTAGCTTTGGATTCCGGACAATTTCTTGTTCGGCTTCGGTATAAATACATTGCATATACACACAATGTATAACATAGTACAAAATTATTAAACAAACTGAGATTAGATTCTGACTAGTCATGTTACTACAAAACTTAGATCATCATGGTATAGAAAACAATCGGTGAAAGATTAAAAAAAAAACAATGTTACACTCACTCGTATGCACGCACGAAACGATGCTTTGGTAAGATTCATATAACATTACATTAAAAGCATTGGAGACAGATATTCTGGCAAAATAAAATAAAAAATAGCGTCACACCTACTCTTCCTTCTTCTACCTTTAGTATCTCTCTCTGTCTTCATACTCCTTTACACTCTTTCCTTTCATCATTTCTTCTTCTTTACACCTCTTCAATGGTGGATTCTGTCATTTGATAAGTTCCTTCTGCTTCTCTCTCTCTCTCTCTGCATACCGGTTTTCGTCTATGGCGGCGCGAAAGTTAGGGTCGTTGTTGCGTCAACATTTCTTCTCTGTTATCTTTCTCTTCCTTGGTTGTTTCTTCTTCCCTAAAGGAGACTATAAACAGAAGAGGAGGAAGAAGAAGCTTAGAGTTGTTTCTGCTTCTTCTTCTTCTTCTGGTTCTGCTCTATCGTCTTCTTGGACGTATTTAAAACGGATTTTCTTATCCACCACGAGGATATCTAAATACCGCAGCCAAACACACACTCTTACTTCTGCCAGATCGTCACAAAACTCGCTCGTTACTCTCGTTCAGCCAGAGACTATTAATCAACCCGACCCGGAAACCCGTATTCAGCACACCGGGTTTTCTTGCTCTGACTTCGAGATCTCCACGTCCGATAATCCTCTGTTTCTCCCTCTACGCAATGAGATTTTCCCTTGTAATTCGTGCGGCGAGATTTTTCCTAAACTCAATCTCCTCGAGCATCACATGGCGATCAAACATGCTGTATCAGAGCTCATCGACGGCGATTCAAGCACGAATATCGTGAAGATCATATTCAAATCAGGTTGGCCAGATCAAGGTAACTACAAATCTCCAGAGATCCATCGAATCCTGAAAATACACAACAGTCCTAAGATTCTCGCGAGATTCGAAGAGTATCGTGAGTTTGTGAAGGCTAAAGCAGCTCGTAGCAACGGCGGAGGATCACGATGGGACGATGAACGGTGTGTCGCCGACGGGAACGAGCTTTTAAGGTTCTATTGCTCGACGTTCATGTGTAACTTAGGGCAAAATGGTAATCCTAGTCTCTGTGGTCAACAGTACTGTAGCACTTGCGGGATCATCAGATCGGGATTCTCGCCAAAGCTTGACGGAATATCGACGGTGGCGACGGGATGGAGAGGACACGTGGCACTTCCAGAGGACGTGGAAGAAGAGTTTGGGTTTATGAACGTGAAACGGGCGATGATGGTTTGTCGGGTCGTGGCTGGGCGGGTCGGGTGTGATTTGATTGATGATGACGTGGACAAGAGTGGTGGTGGATACGATTCTCTAGTATGGCAAACTGGGAACAAAAGTGGGGCCCTTTCCAGGATCGACGATGATGAGCTTTTGGTGTTTAATCCAAGGGCTGTGCTTCCTTGTTTTCTTATAGTCTATACTGTGTAACCGGTTTGTAATCGTCTGTATTTAACTTTATTTACTTATTGCCAAGGTTTTGGTTTTGATTCAGTGGTTTTAGAAGTAATTGTGAAGTGTGAAGTGTCCTATAGTTTATTATCTTTTGTGAAAACTTTCAATATGGTTTAGGTATCTTTCGAGAGGTTATGTGACTTAAAGATTCAAAGATATTTTTAATTTTTGTCAAAATAAACATTTACTTTTATACTTTGTGTTATAGTGAATTTCGTCGAATCCAGTAGATGTTAATTATAAATCATTACGAGAAGACCAAATCATAGAGGGATGGGTTAACCACTAGATGATCCTTTTTCTTTCTTTCTTATGTTGAATAATTGATTAAAGGAAGAAAAGGGTCGACAACTATGTTTAACTAAAGTAAACACTTTTTTCTTTCTTTTTTTGGTCAAGCTTTTACTAAAGTTAACATTTTGAGATGGTATTTAGTGCTTTAACTAGGAACTTAATGTTGAAAGAAATATATTTAGCAATTAAGGTGAAGAGGTATATACTAGTTCAATTAAGAACAGAACAAATGAAACAAATAAATTCATTTGATGACTTTTTCAATTTAACTAAGATTTTTTCGTTTCCTACTGAAATCTGTTTTGTTAACTACACTAGAAATAAATTACAATTTGGCGGTTCGGATGCCATCGAAAATTTCAATCGTTATTGACAGTTTTATGGCAAAGATGGCTAGTTCGGCTGAGTTTTAAGTTTTTTCCTTCGATTTTTTTTTTCTTGTCATGAATCCTCCTCACTTATAAAATCATGCCTTTTGTCGAGTCACACAATTAGCATGTCCTTCAGAACCACTTGATTGATCTTTGGCAGAACTGACTCTAAGTTTTGTCCTCCCCTGGAAAAGTGTTAGTCGTAAGTTTTCAATCTAAGTCGCAACCTTCATTTAATGCTCACGTCGTTCTCTCTCGCTTTCTAGACCTTATTTTTTAGTTCAGGGTCAGATTTTTTATGAGCTGAAGATGATTATCGAGGCTTTCCTGATTTATTAATAGACTGAACCCAAATTATAATGGGCCATAGAGAAGTGTAACCTACCTCCAACAATGCAGAGGTTAAAACATCTAATCTGAAGTAATTCGGTAAGAGCCAATACCAAGTCTCTTTTATTCCATCATAAAATGCTAAAGGCCAATAAAAACTCCACTAGTTTCACACTAGCAATGTCGGAGGTGGCCTCACACCCTTCTTTTCGCCCATCTAACTCCATAGGACGACTTCGGCATTGGCCCATCTCGACACCAATTCAGCGAGAGACGCAGCTCAAGGCCCTACTACGATAGATTTGCAGTCCATTTAGTGCGCAATAGAGCTGGTAAACCACCAAAAAGACTTGTTGAGCCGCCTGCAGCGCATTTAATGCGCAATTAAATGGTTCAACTACCCATAGCCATGCTACGCCGAAGTAACAATGCTCGTCAGACAACAACTTCGTAGGGGATCGAACTATGACAACGAAGACTTTAAGATCGCACAAGATTCGTTCTAGTCCTTCCACCTATAAAAAGAAAGGCTTGAGCTCGACAGAAGACACTCTCTCAGACAAATTACTCTATGCTTTCAATCTGATTTACAAACTTCTAAACCCCTCTTGTAATCTTTAAACCTTCACTAAACAATAAAACGATTGTGTTAATCCCACCGTAAACAAGCAAGGACGTTGTTGAACAACTCACAGCTGACTCACTGTCTCCCCAATTAAGAACATACTCCTTTTATATTCATAAAGCTGTAAAATACAATTCTATAACAAACTAAAGAATAATAGCCAATCATCATCCAGTTTCACTTTACGATTCCTTCCATCTATCCGTCGTTAACAGACTAAGCTTTCTCAGGAAACCCAAAGCCCATGATTAAAGAGTAAATGTGGCATAGGCATGACAATCTCAGGAATTTGGGCCTTTTGAATTCAGTGAGAGAGGGAGCGACAACTATTATCCAAATCACGGAAAACACTCTAATGAACTTTTTTGGTGGTGTCGATTTTTAAATAAATTTTTTCATCCCGTCTTAAATCTCAATTTAGTGTTTAAAAATTTTAAAAATTTACATGAATTTTCTAATTGTGGCCAATTTCTATATTGACCGTTAACACCGTCAGTCAACGGTTAAGTCTTTATCATTTCGTCGTTAGGTGACATGTGTACGGCCGATTTAAGTGACACGGGTAAGGCCGAATAAAAAAATTAAAAAATTCAAAAAATTAATGAAAAAATTATATTTTTTTAAGAATACATAAAAATAAAATAAATTAAAATAATTTTCTAAAAATAAAAAATTCGAAAAAATTAAGAAAATCAATATAATTTTTTTAAAAGTAACATTTTCTTTTTAAAAATTAGAAAAATATTTAAAAAGTTAAAAATAAAATAAATTAAATACAACCCATGACATCCTAACTATATCATAATCTATCCGATTAGAAAAATCCTCAACTCCAAACCCCTAATTAAAAATTTGTCATGAATCATAGAAACATATAATATAAATGAGTTGCTTGAAACACCTACAGTGTCGGAAGTATTGACAGTACTTCATCAACTCATTTATGTAGGTGCATCTATTACTATACCGAAAATATTTGATTTGTTAAAAATTTCTAGGGTTCGTGACGAATTTTGAATTGAGGTTTTAGAGTTGAAGATTTTCAAATTGAGTAGATTATAATTGTAGTCAGGTTGTAATCTCCTTGTAATTAGGTCTATTTTTTGATTAGTTATCGTGTCTATTTTTCGTTTAGTGAGATTGTAATGGGTTGTATTTAATTTATTTTATTTTAATATATTTTTAAGATTTTTAAATATTTTTCTTAAAATTTTAATTTTTTTTGATTCTCTTAATTATTTTGATTTTTTATTTAAAAAAAATTATTTTATTTTTTATATATTTTATAATTTTTAAATATTTTATTTGATTTCTTTGATTTTTTTATATTTTTTTGAATTTTTGTATTACATAATAGTGGAATAACGTTGATTTAACCATTGATTAACGATGTTAACGATCAATGTAGAAATATACCACAATTAAGCAGTTTATGTAAGTTTTTAAAAATTTTAAACACTAAATTAATATTTAAAACGGATAAAAAAATTCATTAAGAAATCTACCAAAAAAGTTAATTAAAAATTAAGGCGTTTTCCCTCCAAATCACGTATAAAAATCTTCTTGTTATATTTGGAAGTGGGTCAAAAACAAACATTAACAAAAACAATACATTTATAAAATCGAACAATTTGTAATGGAAAAAGGCCGCGCCTCAAAAAATTTCACAGCTACAATAAAAAAGTGGAATGTTAGTAGAGATCCATGTTATTTACGTTAAAACCTCTATAAATTAATAACTTTGGAACTTTTAAAAATTTATTAATTTATAAAAATATTAAATTATCAATAAATTAATATTATTTATTTATAGAAATATTCAAAAAAAATTTTAGAATAGCCTATAATTTTCTAAATAATATTTTGCTCTAAATTATAGTACTTTCTAGAGTCATATTCTTTAAAAGAAATTGGTTAAACCTTTCTAAACCATATTGTATGTTAATATTTCAATTTTCTTACATTTTCTGAAAAATTACAATTTCATTATTTATACACACAGGCAGTTTTAAATATTTGAAAACACTTAAATGTAAAAACATAATCATTATATTTAGAACTTTTTACAACCTTTGAATGTAAAGCGATAAAGTGAAAGTATATATTTAATATAATATGAGTTTACCAAAATTTTAATTTTCTTTAAAAAAGAAATAGCACTAGAGTCAATAAGATTTATAATTATTAATTTATTATACTATTGGGATCATATTTTTATATTGGAAATTGAAAAATGTTATTATGTTATTAATTTATTAAATCTTATGAAATATTACACCGGTCTAACTTGGGACGGGAATTTTTTATTAATTTATAATATTTGTTAATTTATTGAGTATTAATTTACCGAAGTTATACGGGACATGCAAATCAATAAAAACAAAATTTACCGAATATAAAAAGATTAGAAGAAAAAAAAGAAAAAGAGGACACTTGGTTCAACAACATAGTCACAACACAACAGAAGAGACATAAGCCCAAGGCGATAGGATCTTCTCCGATCTCACGTGCTCAACTACCATCAAATCACATACCGAACAAATTCTCTTCCGTTTTCTCTAAACTGATCGTGTCCGAATAGACCCTTTTACCCACTTTTACTTAGTAACATAGTCGCCATTACAAACACACATACATAAATACATACAAAGTATGTATAGTATATGAATTAGCTGTATATATATATAGACCACTTCTTGATACCATCTGATCTTAAATGGTGTCTTCCTGAGACTCATCGAGAGGGAAACACGTTTCATCACCGCCAGTGTTCCACAAGAAATTGGCGTAATTAGCAGCGTGGTAAGAGTTGGTGGGATCAGCGTCGATTGCTTCTAAGAAAGTTTCCTCAGCTGCCCATAGATCGTCCTTTGCTCTCCATAAGAATGTCGCATATTTGCTCAACGCTTCCGCATCTTTCGGTTCCACTCCTACTGCTCTCTTGAAGTACTCTTCCGCTCTGTTACACAATTACCACTACGGACATAAGTAAAAAATGAATTTTACCCAAAAAAAGATCAAATTTTGAAAAATTTAAGTTATTTAACCAAAAAAAAAATGAAATGAATAAACCCAAAAGTGTTTGCGTGTGAAACTTAAAAACATTCACATGATGATATTTTTTGGGTACAAGTCAATGTGATAGACTAGTCTAAAATAGTGACATATTAGTCATTTTTGTTCATTTATATCTAAATTTACAAAAGATGATTAAAATCTGTGATGCTTAAACTAGTGTTTAACCCAAAAGACCACACCATTCTATAGCAAATACTAACTGCCATCTTATAACTACTATGTTAGTTATAAGGATCATAAGTTTTTAGTGGTAAATTAAAATGAAATGACAAAAACATGGGTTTTAGAAATTGGGTGAGAGATAGAACTAAAAAGACATATCGTGAGGCTGTGACATTTGTTGTTGGATTCTTTTTGGTGGGGGCTCTTTGAAGCACCACCGTAAACTTTACTTTCACTGAAAACCTCAAAGACTTAATTTTATTGGCTAGCAGTAATCCCTAATTCCCTATTGACTGACTGCTACATTATAATTTCCTTTATTTGTCCCCCCTTAGATATTTTATGAATGTCTTTATACTCAAAGAGGAAAATAAATGGTTCTACTTCATTAGTCGGTTGTATTCTAGTGATGCGACTATTATAACAATATTTTTGAATCCTAAAATAATGATTTTTTTTCACAATCTGGCCCACTAGTGAATAGAAAAATCATCGAGGACTACGCCTATTTTTGACTCTTTGCACACAACTTGCAGCCTCAGAATTCACAACCCAAAGAATCTAAAACGAAGATTCGATCCTAACTCTGAAACCAAATCTACTTATGTTAAAAAGCAAAAATCTTGGACAATAAGTATGGTTAAAATGAGGGAGTAACAAGTTAAAGTACCTGTCGTGGTCATTGGAGACGAGGTAGAGGAACTGAGCGTAGTTTGCGAGTAAGAGAGGATTATTAGGCTCTTGAGACAACCCAGTTTGGTACATAAGTTCTGTTTTGAAGTAATCTGTGTCTTCCATTGTTTCTACTCGAGCCTCAACATGAGACACAAAGCGTTTCCTCGTCTCCTGATTCAGTGAATCGTCTATGTTTGTATATTGCATTCGTTCTGCTTCCTCCACCATTGAATTCCAAAGTCTATGTTCATCTTGTCCCGATACTGACGGCTCTGACTCCGAAGTCGTTGACCCGAAAGTCGAAGATGACAATTGAGAAACTCCTTCGGGTATGATTGTTTTAAATTGCTCGGATCCATCGAAACCATCACCATCTGTTCCGCTTAACACGGGACGTATGTTTCCACCTCCGCCATTGTTGTTGCCGCCTACTGAAGTTGTATTCCCATTGGGTGATGATGATGCAAAGAACGTCTTATCCATGGAGGAGTCGAATTTTTGGTGTGTTTCATCTGTCTCCGTGGAGGTTGTAGTTAGCTCTGTTATGGTAGTTATCGTCGGAGGATGAGGAGCAGCCGCTAAAGCGGAATTGCTACCAATCGAATAAACCGTGAAATTGGCAAGGAGTATCATCACGTAAACCATTAACGTAGGTGTTGCAGAGAACACTTGTTGAAACAACCAAACGAACGATTGATGCATCTCTTCTCTAACCCGTAGCAAGATCCCTTGCAAGTCTTCGTAAAACAGAATCTCTCTCATATGTAGAGTGAAGCTTTGAACTTCTCTAATCATGAACACCATTGACGAAAACGCCTTATTCATCGAGCAGCACGCAGATTCTCCCGCTTGCTTGACTCCTTCCCACTGTCGCTTCTTCTTTATGATCCGAAGCGAAAGTGGAAGATCGACACTGTTTGCTTTCATTTCGATACTCGACAAGTGCACCATCTTGTCCCATGGCGGCTCAATTGAATTAGCTTTTCCCATTACACTGTAATCTTGAATTATCATGGCCTCTAAATCTCTATTCGTCTTTTTCTCGTCGTCGTCTTGGCTCGAGACATGGAATTTGAGAGTTAGCTCTTGGATCTTTTTCGAAAATTCCTCATCTGAGAATGGATCTAAGCTTGCGCTACAAACTCTTCGAATTGACTGAGTTTTGTTCGGCCTACATGATGATTCCCATAGTTCGCAGGACTTGGAGCGATGAAGCTTCGTCGCCGGAGTTCCGAAGAGAGACGTATGATTCAGTCTCTGGGGCACGAAACGACAGGATAGAAACCGTCCATCGTGAACGTTGCTCCGTCGTTTTGAAGGAGATGTTAAGGTCCCAGAAGCTAAGCTTTGAGAAGGGGAAGAAGACTGATTAAGTATAGGTTGTGTCCCCCATTGAAGGAAAGGAGATGATGAAGCTACTTTCACACCCATCCCAAAATCAAAATAGCTTCAGTATGAAGAGAATTTCCTGATTGAGATAAAAGTCTGGATTGACGTTTCAAACGCAGATGCTACTCTCTTTAACAATGGCGTTTATTCACGATTTCCTGTAAAAATAAAATAAAAAGAAAATCAAAACTGGGGAGAGAGCTCTTAAATCCACTCATCTCCACGCGAATGAATCATTACAGAGGACAATCGGATCGTAGAAAGCTAATGTCACGAGAATCGATGAAAGTTACAAGAAAATCTCAAGAAATCTTCCATTTAACGAATCAGAGAGTTGTTTGACAAAAAAAAAAAAACGAATCAGAGAGTCAAGCTAGAGAAAGGGAGAGAAATACAGCTTACACTCAAATAACGGAAATTACGTCGGAAATTTTCTCGTAATTTATCGCAGGAAAATAAAACTTTCTCGGGAAAATACTGGAGAGGAGCACGAGGAAGACGCTTCACTTTCATAGTGGAACGCGGAGAGATTGAGAGAGAGACGATGACGTTTATATACAAGACGCGATCAAAGGGTTTTAGTTGCACGAGTTTATCAAAAATATTGAAATAGAATAAATTAATTGAAAAATATCACCGGGTTAAAGCCGGTAAAACAGCGACTCTAAGAACTGGACAAACAAGTAAGCCGGTGACAAAAACCAACTCACATTATTAACCGCGTGATTCATTTAAGATTTTTTTTACATCTGACGGTTTCAAATAAGCCACATGTCTCCCAGACTATTGGGTTTCTGTTCTCGTCAATTTCGGAGAAATTGTAAATTTGCCAATTCTAGTAATTAAACCTATCAAAAATCCTCAAAATGCCACGTAGGTATTTATGTTATAAAAAAAAGAACAACTAAGCAAGAAGGTAGGCGAAAAAGAGTGGGATCCATTGTGTCCATGTATTCTGGCAAATTGTTTTTAACTCACAAAGTGGTAAGTTTTGTGTTTTGTTGATGAAATAAGGTTGTCTAAATCTACTCCTAAAATTTCTTTTTAATTTACTATACTATAATGTAATGGAGAAAAATTAAATTTATGATGTCAAATTATTATTTAGATCATTATAACCATTAAATTGAAAAGAACTCGATAATACATATTTTTGTGTTTGGTATTTTGATTTTCTTCCGTGTTTTATTTTACAAAGTTGATTTTATCCATCTTATTTAGTGACAAAAAGAATAATCCTTATTTTTTTTAAGTCAATTTTTTTTTAACAATCACTACAAAAATTAGACGTATAATGTCACTATTTTACTTATTTGCATCAATTTTAATTGATAAAACCGCTATTTACATCACTTATAAAAATCACTCTGAAAGTGGTGACTCAAATAATTAGTGTCAATTTAAGTAACTGATGCAACTATTTTTATCATACTATACGTGATGTCATATGCGGTTGTAAAAAATGCAATAATAATGTCATTTGTTATAAATGATGTTAAATCACATATAATGTATCATTTGTTAATAAGTGACTCTATATAGTGTCATTTATTAAAATAATATAATATTACTGATGTTATACACATGTTTTTTGTAGTGAATTTGATCGACCAAAGCTGATCCATAACCGAAACTCACACCCTAAAATTCTTTTTTTTTATTTCACTTGTATCAGAGAGGGATCAAATCTTGATGCCTGAGAATTTGTAGAGTGACCAGTACCATTGAGCCACATGTCATCGGCTTTAAGTCCAAACTTTTTGAAAGCAATGAGGAAAAATGAAGAAAAACTTTTGCTGTATTATATTTCTTAAGTTTTTTTTTGTTTTTTTATAAGTTAGGTAAGAGGCATATTTATATGTAAATATTGTAAAACCCTAGTTCACACACAAGTGGCTTAATTTGTCTCTATTGTATTTAAGATAGCAAAAACATTGTTGGTTTTGCAATTGTACGAGTCTACAATTGTCTGCAATTGTACCTCTGCTTTATGGTCTCTGCTTCTTGTGTGTTGAGAAGAAGACTGTTAGTGCTGAGTTGGCTTTACTTGAGCCTTCTTTTGTTCGATTGAATTTGTTGTCTTGGTTTGCTGAGTGGGCTTGATTTGGGCCTCATCTTGTTTAGCCTTTATAACCCTCCCCCTCCCCCCCCCCAAACTTGGAGTAGGGGTACATCTACTCCAATTTTGAACCTTAACTCTGTGAATGCTGCAGCTGGAAGGGATTTAGTAAATATGTCGGCTAACTGTAAGTGAGCTGGGATATGTTTAACCTCAAGGGTTACATAGTGATGGTCTAGCTCAAAGTGTTTTGTTCGGCCATGAAAGGCACAATTTGCTGTCAAATAAACTGATGACAAATTGTCACAATATAGCTCAGGTGTGTTGTGCAACGGAATACCAATCTCACGAAAAAGAATACTGAGCCATGCTATTTTAGAGGCAGTTTCAGATAGAGTTCTGTACTCTGCTTCAGTTGAGCTTTTGGAGACTGTTGGTTGGCGTTTCGAAGACCAAGAGATGATATTGTTTCCCAAAAAGGTGCAGAAGCCTCCAATGGATCGTCTTGTGGCTTTTTACCCTGTCCAATCACTGTCATTATACGCACGAAGAGTGCAGTCTGTGTCATTGCTGAAGCTTATTCCCATGGATATTGTACCTGTCACATAGCGAAGTATGCGTTCTAGAAGGGAGAAGTCTGAGACTGTTGGTGAGTGCATCTTTTGGCATACAAAGTTGACTGCAAATTGTATATCCACCCTTGTTAAGATGAGGTACTGCAGTTTTCCTGCAAGGCTCCTAAAATTTATCGGATCAGGTACTTTGTCAAGATGCATAGGCAAATAAGTGGGCATTGGTGAGCAATCTCGCATTGCTGCTGCAGTGAGTAAGTCATCAACATATTTTTTCTGAGAAAGAAACAGTTTAGTGTCGTGATGAATAGCTTGAATTCCTAAGAAATATTGGAGCTATCCCAAATCTTTCATTGAGAACTCTTTGCTTAGAGCATCCATCAATTTTGACCAAACCTCCAAAGTGTTCCCTGTGATTATCATATCATCGACATATAAAAAAAGAAAAATCAGATATTTTCCCATTGTTATAACAGAAAATAGAAAGGTCTTTAACACTACATTTGAAGCCAAACTCGATGAGAAAGTAACTAAATCTATCAAACCATGCTCTTCAAGCTTGTTTTAGCCATAAAGAGCTTTATGAAGCTTCCAAACATGGTTTGGTTTTGCATGGTCAATGAATCCTACAGGTTGCATCATGTAAACTGTTTCATTCAAGTCTCCGTGAAGGAACACGTTTTTAACGTCCATTTGCTTGATGTCCCATTTCAGTGTTGTTGCAAGATGCAAAACTGATTTGATAATTGTTGTTCTTATAACGGGGTTGTATGTTTCATAATAGTCTATTCATTCTTCTTGTTCATAGCCTTTTGCAACAACTCGCGCTCTTAACTTTTCCAAGCTTCCATTAGCTTTAACTTTGTTTTGAAAACTCACTTGCTACCTAGAACATGCATGATCGGTGCACGAGGCACCATGGAAAATGTCTCAGTCTCAATACAATTATCAATCTCTTATGTCATTGCATTTGTTTATCCTTCATCCTTTAAGGCAGTAGTGACAGTGCGTGGTTCTTGATATATTGTTCGTTGTGTGTGAAGAACATAGCTAGGATTTGGGTTGTAGACACCAGCTTTAGCTAGGATCATCAAATGTTAGAGCTGAGTGTTAGTATCAGAATTAGTTGGAGGAGATTGTTGAACTGGAGGAGAACTATCAGATGCATCCGTCCCACTATGTGAAGAAGACAAGTTGCTGCCTATAGGATCAGGTTCTAAGCATGTCGTACACCCAGGACTTGCCTCCTCACTAGCAGTGGACGCATCCGTATTCACAATGTCAAGAACACGATCTGCAGGTGGAGAGTTTAGTTGTGTGACCTCTGGTTCTGAAGTAATCAAAACTGGCATAGCATATTCAACCATTGGAGCAGCAACAGTTGAAGTGTTTGGAATTGGAATGTCATAAGAGACTTGAGGAGAGCTGGCTGTAAACGTCGTGACTGGCTTAGCTTGATGTTGCTCATGAATTTCTTGCAGCCAAGCTTTGATCATAGAAGGGTTTTGGTGATTAGTTTTGTTGAAGCATTGATCAACAAAGGGAAATTGAGCCTCATCAAATAGAACATGGTGACTTATACAGACTCTACCCGTCGTTAGAAGAAGACAATAACAACCTTTATATTTTTCATTGTAATTGAGGAATACACATTTCAGAGATCGAGGGTCAAATTTGTTTTGATTATAGTATCTGAGAATAGGGTAGCAAACACATCCAAATGTCCTTAATGAAGTATAATTTGGAACAAAACCATTAAGGCATTCAAATGGGTTCTTTTTATGCTCAAAAACCAACGATGGAAGCATGTTCATAAGAAAATTTGCTGTAAAGAAGGCCTCTACCCAGTATTTATGAGGCATTTTACTTTGGAACAACATAGATAATCCCAACTCAACAATGTGCCTATGCTTTCTTTCAGCCAATCCATTTTGCTGAGGAGTGTGAGGACAAGAAATTAGCTGCTTGGTTCCTGACTGTTCTAGGTGTTGAGTGAATACTTTGCTTACAAATTCATCACCACTGTCGCATTAAAATGACTGAATCCGATCAGTATAATGATTCTCAACAAGAGCTTGAAACATAGTGAATACTTTAAAGAAATCAAACTTGCTTTTAAAGGATAAAACCAACAAAATCTGGAGTAGTTGTCAATGAACACTACATAATAAAAACAATTGCATATATATAATTGGTGAAGGTCCCCAGAAGTCACAGTGGATCCTTTCCAATGGTTTTATAGCTACAAAAAAAGAAGTAGAAAAAGGAAGTCTTGAACTCTTCCTCAACTAACACGCTTCACACATACTCTTGGTTTGTTTATTGATAATGATAGATTTTGTTGCAGATAGTTGCTGCATGACTTGAGAGCTTGGATGACCAAGTCTTCTATGCCACACCTCATCTGATGTAGATTGTTGACATGTAGAAAAGAGAACTTGAGCTTTCAGTCAATCCAGCAAATAGAGACCATTTTGATTACTTCCCAGAACCAGCAACCTCTTTGTTTTCTTATCATTTACACGCACAACATCACAGTCAAACTCAAATGTACAAGGGTAATCTTTGGTGAGCCTTGACACATACAAAAGAGATTTAACAATATTATGACACACAAGAACATATTTTAACGCTAGATTACCTGAGGTTGATGGTAGGTTTGCAGATCCAATGTGAGTGATAGGAAGGAAACTGCCATCTCCCACCATCACTGTGTTTGATCCCTGATATGGCCTTGACGGGTTGAGATGTTGAGCTATGTTTGTGACATGAACAGCTCTAGTGTCTGTGTACCATTCTTGACCTGCTTGATCAGTCACATCTATTATCCTTATAGAGCAAAGGCCTGTGAGGGATCATCACAGTAATAAGAGTTATCAAAGCGATGCCAACACTTCATAGCTTGGTGGCCAACCTTGCCACAGATCTAACAGATTAGATGATCTCCACTATTGTTTGGGGACTGCATATTTGAAGCAGAGATTTAAGGATGGAAACCCCTACCCCGAGTGGAGTAGTTTCCTCTTCCATGAGAGTTATTTATTCCATATGATTTTCCTCTTCCTATGTTGTTACTGTAATATGCTGGGGAAAAATCAGATCTTTCTGCAGCAAATGCCATATATGGAGAGATTGTGTTTTTAGTGAGGTAGGTCATCAGCCTGTCATCATAACTAATCAGTCTGGGAGTGATGTCTTCAAGAGTGGGAGCAGATTAAGAGTCCATTTGCCCTTCGATGTTGGCTTTAACAGGTTCATAATCTCTACCTAACCCATGGAGAGCAACAAAGACTTTCACTTTTTCAGGAACTGGGCTGCCAATAGACGCCAGTTGGTCACATACATCTTGTATTGTTTACAGATAGTCCTTCATTGATTTGCCTGGCTTGTTTACAGTATGGAGCTGTCTTTGCAGAGCAAAGAGTCTTATTAAAGAAAATTTATTGAAATGATTTTCCAGAAAGAGCCATACCTCATGAGTTGTTTTTGCCTTATAAACGAGTCTCAAGAGTTTTTCAGAGAAAGAGTCGAGTATCCAAGCCTTGACAACTTGGTCTAACCTTTCCCAAGATTGAAAATCTGGGTTTAAGATCTCTTCAATGGTTTTTCCATCAGCTGCAGGGATTGGAATCATGGCGCTGGGCTAACCAAAACCTCCATTAACGAACCCAAATAGGCCTTGACCAGAGAGAAATGATTCAAACAGACTTTTCCATGGAGTGTAGTCATCTTCAGTAAGTTTGATGGTTACACAATTGGTGATGTTGAGAATAGGTTGAGAATAAAGATCTAGAGCTCTTGAATCCATGGCTATAATACCATAAAAGCAAGGAGGAAAAATGAAGAAAAGCTTTTGTTGTATTATATTTTTAAGTTTTTTTTTTTTTTTTTACAAGTGAGGTAAGAAGCATATTTATATGCAAATATTGTAAAATCCTAGTCCACACACAAATGGCTTAATTTGTCTCTATTGTATATAAGATAGCAAAAGCATTGTTGGTTTTGCAATTGTACGAGTCTGCAATTGTCTGCAATTGTACCTCTGCTTTATAGTCTCTGCTTTTTGTGTGTTGAGAACAAAATCGTTGGTGCTGAGTTGGCTTTACTTGAACATTGTTTTGTTCGATTGGATCTGTTGTCTTGGTTTACTGAGTGGGCTTGATTTGGGTCTCATTTTGTTCAACCTTTATACGTTTAACCTTACTTTTTTATTTTTAGGCTTAGAACTAGTCATTGAACATGCCCTAGCATGGTCTTGAGCGTGAGTTCGACGGTCTAAAACCTCTCATGTTCGAATTTCATTGGAAAATGCCAAAAAGGAGTGGGGTAAACAATTCGACGGTGGAGAAGGAGAGAAAGGTACACAGCAAGTTGCCGTAAATTGACGTCATTGAGACAAGGTCGTTAATAAGGTGAAACAATTGACGGCTCTCGTTGGTGTTTAGTCTATGCATCTTCTCTTAACGGTTCATATTTATTCTTCTTTCCTTGTACTCTGCTCACCTCATCATCGATATTTATTATTCATTCCCCAGTGCTTACTAAATTTCATTTAAAACACGTACGGTGGAATCTTTCCCTTTCTTAAATTTTAGTGTTGTTCTTTATTAGTATTTGGACCATCGTGAATAATTCGTAATAATAATAATAATGGTGACACATGGATTATATATGATTGTTAAGCTCGTCTCGTGAATGATTTTATGAATATATTGATCCGATGTGAACATGTGTTGTTGAAATTTACTAAGCATCGTCTAATATAAATGAAGTAGGAACTTATTTAGATTTGAAGTTAGTTAAATGTCACGTTGTTACAAATTATTGGTATTGCCAGAAGAAGGATGGAAGATGTAAAGTGAGTACCAAACACTTGAGAGCACTTGGAAATTATTTTTGAATAGACATATAACAAATTATACTCGTGATCTAATTGAAATTTTCTTAAATATCTTCAAATGATTGATGGTTTATAATATCGTAATTGAGGTGGATTTCTTAATAAATTGGAAAAGCAAAAACATAGATTTTTTTTTGTTTTTGATATTCTGGAAAAGTTTTGGATTATTGACTGTAATTTTCTCCGATGGCGTAAATTACTCTTTTTAACTGGACTTGAACTCATAACATCTTTGTTAGCGAAAACTACTAGACCAAAAGTGACTTGGTAATATAAAAACTTTTAATCTGACTGTTTTTGATAGACGATTTAGTTGTATTACAAAATCATAGAAAATAAAAAATTATTTTTTCTGTCGAAAATCTGTATAGAATTCATTTGTTTTGTTACATACAGTTACTAATTTATAACTTTTAAGGAGATTAAGTGTATTATCCTTCACTATATCAATCAATTATATCAAGAACATAAAGATTTTTGATTGTCGAATTCTTTTTAGTGGTTTAAATGTCTCAATTAATAATTATGATATAAGATATAAGGATTCGACCACTAAGATTAAAAGAGGTTTTAGAAAATTAGTTATTAGGTTATAAATCAAAATGTCCATATGATTGCTGATTTTTTTTTTTTGATTGATGGGTTTCGTAGACAATTTAATTCCAAGTAAAAAAATGTCTCTGCTGTCAAAAATCTGTTTGGATTTCAAACGTTTTGTTATATACAGTTACTAATTTATAACTTTTAAAGAGATTAAGCGTATTATCCTTAGTTCTATCTTATAATCTTCCAGAAAAATGGTAAGATGTGAGTTTTTAAGTGATAAAAGCATTATCATCAATTTTGCTGTGGACCATTGCTGAGCGGTAAGCTAAATATGCGGGATCCACTTAGTTCTATTATGATATTCTCGTATATTCAGCATGCACCGTCAATTTTATGATATGTAATGAATTAATATTTAAATATTGTTTTAAGATAATATATGTTGGTTACTTGTTTTGTTGTTTAGGGAAATGTACAAATCTAAAAGGTGAAAATTAAGTGGGTGAATGTAATAGCTAGCTAATGGGCAGCGACAAGGGAGACCAAAATATTAAAGACAAATCGGAAAATCAAAACACTAAATGTCCGAAAATGTATGGAGGGTAAATAAAAACAAAGAGTAGATGATACAATACACCATGTGATTTTCCAGGGTTTGGTTTCTGAAGATTGATATGATGGCAGTTGGAAAAAGAAAGAAAATATCAATTCACATTTTGCATTAAATTTTCTTTTTGTCGATCGACAAACCCCGATTTATAATCTATTGTATGAAGTAAGGAGATATCGAATTCAAGATTCCAAATTATTAGTTAGATCATCTTAAACACTAAACTGAAAAAAACTCGACATTATGTATTAATCTCAATAGATTTTCATTTCTAAACTGTTGTAAAAGCAAACTAAAACCAAAAACATTATAGGCGAGTGGTAAAAATAGGTTAGTAATTCTTGACAAAATAAAACAAACCAAAAACTGAAAATTTACAAATATAAAATCTAGAAGAGATTTGATACCAAAAGAAAAAATGTAGAAGAGAGTGCTAGCAGCTAGATTATCCATCTTAATATTGAAATACGAATATATATATAATAACTTCTTAAATAAATAAAAAAGTGAACATATAATATCTTGTAATAACTCTTTCAAACAATATACATAATTATGTGTTTATGTTGTATTTTTCACCAATCTAAGACTGCAAATAATTAATGGTATGTTTTGGATGAGTTTAAAAGAAGCTAGATATTCATGTATGTTTTAAATATATTTAAGATTTAATAACTCACAAGAGATACAATGCATAAACAGGTCGAGTTTTATATTCTAGATGAACCTCATAATAGTGCTAGCATTTTTTTTGTCACGTCAATTTTGGTACAAACTTCATGAAAGAGTGCCCGAGCTTCATATTCCTGATCCTTATGTATATTTTCGATACTCTTGTTTGATATTATAAGCATACATTACACTCACATAACTTATTCTCTGACATGCACATTGCATACTGTCTGTCCAATATCTATGTCGATATCTCATACTTCATATATGAGGAAATAAATTAGTATAAGTGCATAGTCTTTTATCTCCTTTTATATACGTTCGGATTCTTTTGTCAACATTATTTAACTTGTGTATATATGAATAGTAAATTAATAGAGAATCATTTCAAGTTCATATATGGGCCCTTAAAGGGCTAAATATTAAGCTTGTTTAAAACTGATACGGCCCAATTAAATTGCCGCGAAGCCGATGGTTCAAAACGGCAGCCGAACAAAACCGGGCGGCCAAAATTGTACGTCTATTGTGTTTTCCCGCTACTTCCAATTTTCCCTCTTCTGCATTTTTCTTTTTTTTCTTTATTTTTTCTTATCTCATTTCCTCTTTCGATATCTCTTAAAGACCAGTATCCACCATGAGATTGATTCTTCACTTCGATTCCTCTCCCTCTCCATCTCCATTTCCATTTCCCGCCTTTTTTCTCTGTCTCCTTTTGGATTACCTACAATGCCTACCATCGCCGGAGCTAGTCCGTCCCCTCAGAAGCGTGTCGCCGCCTCCAGATCCGCTGAAGTCAACGATTCTCGGAAACGGAAGTTGAGATCTGATTCGGTCGCCGAGGCTGCATCGACAACGGTTCTGCCTGAAAATTTGATCTCTACGCCGATGAAATGGAAGTCGCCGCGACGATGTGTTGTTTCAAGCCCCGAGTCGTCTAAAGAGGTAGTTATGAGCTCCTTGTTCTTATCCTAGCTATTAGGCTTTGTTTGTTTGTATGAGAATCAATCCGATTATTGTTCTTGATCGATTTTTGATAATTTATCATCATCGCTCTAGTATTACTGAGTCCGAATCTCCTCAAACTGTTAGATCGGGTTTTTCCTTCTTTTTTCTTGTTCTTTCAAGAATTTCATTATGATTCTTAACTGGGTATTTAACTACAGGAGATTAAGGAAGATTCTAATGAAAAATTGGCAAGTCCAGTGATATCAGCCGTGAAAAACTCATTTGATTGTTTAGAGGTTAATTCGAAGTGGAATCCCAGAGGTAAATTTAAGCCTTCTAATTCTTCAGTGTTCTATTGACTCTGATGCCCTCAGTTAGTTGATGTGTAATAAATATACTTGAAATTGTATAGATGATGACCAAATGAAAGCTGTGAAGGAGGCATTACATGTGTCTAAAGCACCATCAACTGTTGTTTGTCGTGAGGTTGAACAAAGACGGGTTTTTGAGTTTGTAAAAGGTTGTATGGAACAGAAGAAAGCTGGCAGTTTGTACATATGTGGCTCTCCGGGAACTGGAAAGTCACTATCGATGGAGAAAGTAAGACAACAAACTGAAGAATCGGCAAAGCAGGTTATTAATCTTCTATCTATTCAAATTATGTGATTATTGTGAATTTGTCAACAGAAAGATTAATCCTTCAAGAATTTTTGCAGGCAGATTTGCCTTGTCCTGAAACAGTATCTGTTAATTGCACATCATTAACCAAAACAACAGACATATTCTCCAGGGTAAGACCTTCTGCAATTGAAATATCTCGAAATTCTTGGTCTAACTTCAACATAGTTGTTTATTGGATTATTTTGTTTTCAGATACTTGGTAAAAACGAGTCTGGAAAGAAAGCCAATGGCTCATCTACACCTCTACAACAACTTCAGATTCTGTTTTCTCGAAAGCAACAACAATCCAGCTCAAAGATGATGTAGGTCCTTTTTTTTTTGTATTTGTTGACCTGGTAAATTTGGTTAGTTGTGCTGTTTCTCATTCAGTCTTCACTGCAGGCTTCTAATTGCAGATGAGATGGATTATTTGATCACAAGAGATCGAGTTGTCCTTCACGAGCTTTTTATGCTCACAACTTTACCATTTTCGAAGTTGATACTTATAGGTACGGTCTTTTACGTTATTTGTGTTTTTTTAATCCTTTTCCTCTGGTCATACAAATTCGTAACTTAAATTTTTTGTATGTCCTTCAGGTGTAGCAAACGCGTTAGACCTTGCAGATCGTTTCCTTCCCAAATTGAAGTCTCTTAATTGTAAGAATGTCTTTATCATTGTGTACCCTTGTAACATTCTTATTACTTCACTATATTTCCCTAAGCTTTGACGTAGAATAAAAGTTAATTAATTATTTCAACTAATGCAGGCAAACCTTTGGTTGTCACTTTCCGTGCCTATTCTAAGGAGCAAATCCTTAAGATACTGCAGGAGAGGCTTGTGGTAAGTCCACCCTCAACTTTGTGGTATAAGTTTCCTTTGATGCGGGAGAAATGGCTGATTGAGTGATTGTATATCTAGTGATATGATGCCAGTATATTTGGATGAAACTAGTATATCAGGATAAATTTATAGCCAATGTCATTTTTCTCTGTTTCAAAGCAGCTGGTATTCAAGTAATAAAAACATGATTCGGAAACATGTCAATAAGAACTTCTGATCTAAACTCATAGTATATTTTACGTTGATCTAAAGGTATTATTTTCACTATTGTAACAGGCGCTTCCATTTGTTGCATTTCAATCAAATGCCTTAGAGATTTGTGCCAGAGTAAGAATGCATATGCCAATTTTTCTCTCCCAGTCCAGGTCCGGTCAGCCTTTTGTTATTTTGACATTCATAATTTTTGTAATTGTCTCAGAAAGTATCAGCTGCATCAGGAGACATGAGAACGGCTCTATGTGTCTGCAGGTGAATTCTCTTGTGAATCTGTTTTCTAAGAAGTTTGATCTTGTATTGCAGAAGATGAATGTGATAGAAATGTCCTTTATATATTGTAGTTAACTCTTACAATCCCGTTTACTTACATTGATTTGATTTACAGGAGCGCCCTAGAAATCTTAGAATTAGAAGTTAAAGGATCAATAGATCAAGAGCCACATGGTCTATTTCCAGAGTATCCAGTGGTTAGCATTTTATCTCTACTTTCACTCAGTTCACTTAATGACAATGCAAATATCCATGATCAATAGGCGCTGTGATCTTGTTTTATAATTGTAATCATCAATAATTCTACAGGTAAAGATGGATCATATGATAGCTGTATTGTCCAAGACGTTTAAATCTCCAGTAGTTGACACCATTAAGTCTCTTCCTCAACACCAGCAAGTAAGTTGCACACATCAACACGCAGATTTATTGATATCTCATACTTCTTCTAATGTCTTAATAACTGTTAGGATATGTTTACAATATGTTTTACAAAGATTTTATGCAAATCTTTAGTTTTTCTATTTCCAGTGTGGTGGAAACCATTGTTCATATAGTTGAAACTATATGCTAAACTTAAGACCTGTGGTTATTTGGTTCTATGACTTAGTGGCTTAACAAGACCGTATCTGAAATTATGTACTTAACTGAAATCACGTGCTTCTATTGGAAAATTTGCAGATTATAGTCTGTTCTGCTGCAAAGGCCTTTAGAGGAAGCAAAAAAGATAGAACCATTGCTGAGGTAAATCTTCATTGAATGAATAATAGACAAACACAGGTTCATGAAGTCATAACTTGAGACATTTTACGTCTATGTTTGTACAATTGATGCAGTTGAATAAGCTATACTTGGAAATCTGTAAATCTGAGACGATAACTCCAGCTGGAATTACGGAGTTTACAAACATGTGTACGGTGCTCAGTGACCAGGTATTAACTTATAAGAATTCTCTTCTTTCTAGAAGATTATACTTTATATTAACTGTGCTGGTTCATAAAATCAAAGATAAATCAGACTCTTGATAGAAAAGTCATTTTGGGATTGGCACAGGGGATTTTAAAACTCAGTCAAGCTCGGAATGATAAGCTAAAGAGAGTGAGCCTTAGAATAGATGAAGCAGACATCAAATTTGCTCTTAAGGTATACACATATATACACTATTATTTCCAAACTATTTCCCAAAATGCTGTTTCTTAATTTTGATTCCTTCCCTTTTTATTTCAGGAAATTCGATTCTTCCGCAACTGTCTTCTTTGATCAAGTTGAGTTATAGAGATGTGTTTCTTCATTCTTATACAGAATACAAGAGTAAAAACTCAATACACGTTTTCTTCTGTAATGTAAAGTAGAAACATAGAACAATATACTCCTATTTTATTACAAATCAGAACAAAAGCTAAGCCCTTATTTATGTAATCTTTTTTGTCACTCATAATTGTGAGAACGCTAAAATTTATATTTTGAACCAGAAATGAGGTTCTTATAGACTTTTAGTAGCCGAAGTAATCACAGAGGTTGTTTTTAAAGCTTCATTTCTTGTAAATGTTTGCAGTTTTGACTTTTTCGACTTGCTATTTTTGTTCTTTAAAATTGAAAATATTTCTCTTTGTAATATTAAACAAAAAAATCTTTACGAAAATTGATGAAATCGATAGGTTAAATGTCTAAATCACCAGTTAGCTACTTTAACTTAATATCATTGATGCTAAAAAGAAAGTTTAAATTAGTAATATTCAGACAATTATTCCCCAAATCCCAAATTAGCAATATTTTGGCTGATTTACTGTAATGGGCATTCATGTAGTTTTTTGGGCCGGATCTATTCGGGTTCGAAGTTTTACTTCCATTGATTTAGAACATATTCAGATATTTTTAGTTTTTTGGGTTGGATTCGATTCGGGTATAGATCGGATTCGGATTTGGATATCTATGTTTAAATTTATATAAAAATTCAAAATTAGTAAAGATTTAATAGAACAATATATAAAAAATCTAAATTTAATAAAAATATATCAGATATCCATTCTGTTCTCAATTCGATTTCAATTCGGTTTAGATTCGGTTTTTTTTCAGATTGATCTCGATTCGAATTTCTTATATCGGATTTTATGCCTATAGACTAATGTGCTTAGGGAAATTGTATGGATTATTATTAAATTGAAAATAAAATACTGTACAAGTGAAGGAAAAATGTTAACCTTTACGGCTTTGAATGTGTTTTTTCGACAGTCCACTCTAAACTGGTAACGGAGTTGACAGCAACGAGCTCACGGGGATGTCGGCCGTTTCAATCTTCTCCGTCAAATCTGATTTCTCCGCCGTCGAGGCCGTAGCCGTTACTCACCATCTTCCGCCTTCACCATCGCCTCCGTCGCTCCGGTTGCCGGTGTCGCTTACTTCCTCGCCGGCTACTTCTCTTCACTTTGACGGTGGAGGAACATCTATCTCCCGATCAAAACTCCTCCGAGTCTCGCGTCTTCCTTCTATTAAATGTTATTCTTCACCTACTCCGTCGTTAGGTATATTAAAACTCTTCCCCTCCATTAGCGCCTCTCAGTTGACGTTTCATATTCCGATCGAGGTTTAGCTTCTTCTCCCACAGATTTATCCGAGGATCAGTTTACAAAATTTAAAGAAGCAGCGGGAAAGGGAAGCTTAGTTCCTCTATACCGATGCGTATTCTCAGATCATTTGACTCCGATCCTTGCATACCGATGTTTGGTGAAAGAAGACGATAGAGATGCTCCTAGCTTCTTGTTTGAGTCAGTGGAGCCTGGTTTGCAATCCTCCAACATCGTATGACTTGATTTTTTTTCCATTTCTGAATTCTGTTTGGCTTCGTGAATTGAAATTTGATATATCAATCTTCTTGGAGAATTCTCTTAGGGGAGGTATAGTGTAGTTGGAGCTCAGCCCACAATAGAAATCGTGGCTAAGGGAAATGTGGTTACTGTGATGGACCATGGAGCCGGTCGTAGGTCAGAGGAAGAGGTGGAAGATCCTATGGTAGTTCCTCAAAAAATCATGGAGGAATGGAAACCACAACGCATCGATGAATTGCCAGAAGCTTTTTGCGGTGAGTGAGGAAATTTATCAAAGCTTTTTAAAAGGGTGATTTTGGTTTCATTAGTTATTATGCGAAAATGTAGTGTTGATGATTCCTAGGATAATCAGAAGGTTTTCTCCTTCGTTAACTAGGTGGTTGGGTCGGATACTTCTCATATGACACTGTGCGTTATGTTGAGAAGAAGAAGCTTCCCTTTTCAAATGCTCCAGAGGATGATAGGAGTCTCCCTGATGTTCATTTAGGCCTTTATGATGATGTGATTGTGTTTGATCATGTTGAGAAGGTATGCAGTTGTTCCTAGTATTTGCATATGATACTGTTGTTCTGTATATTTTCTTGGATTGTTGATTAAAGAGTTTATCTAAACACAGTTGGAAATAGTTTGTCTTGATTGTGCTACCATCCTTGGTAGACTAACTTTTCATGCTGAATCCCTGGTGAGAACAGAAAGCATATGTGATTCATTGGGTGCGGATAGATAAGGATCGTTCTGTTGAAGACAATTTTACTGATGGAATGAACCGGTTGGAGTCTCTAACTTCTAGAATTCAAGACCAGAAACCGTGAGTTGATTGTTTTACCACTCTTTGTATCATAAACTTTTCTTTATTTACACTTACTTGTTTCTTTTGATTGCAGTCCCAAAATGCCTACTGGTTTCATAAAACTACGAACTCAGCTATTCGGTCCTAAATTGGAGAAATCAACTATGACGAGGGAGGCATACAAGGAGGCAGTGTTGGAAGCCAAAGAACATATCTTGGCTGGGGACATCTTCCAGATAGTTCTTAGTCAAAGATTTGAAAGGAGGACATTTGCAGACCCATTTGAGATATATAGAGCTCTTAGGATTGTAAATCCAAGTCCGTACATGGCCTATTTGCAGGTATACTCCTTTGGTCCTTGTTTCCTTGTAAATTTTCTGAAAATCAGATTGCTAATCTGTGAATTTCTCTCTATTTTTGTTGTGTATAATTTATAGGCTAGAGGATGTATATTAGTTGCTTCTAGTCCAGAAATATTGCTACGTTCCAAAAATGTAAGTGTTACCGGAATTTTCTACTCCACCATCTACATTTATAAGTATATAAATGCCTCAATGTGTGTTTTTCTTTTGCTACAGAGGAAAATAACCAATCGCCCCCTTGCTGGAACTGTCAGAAGGGGAAAGACACCCAAAGAAGATCTAATGCTAGAAAAAGAGCTCTTAAGTGATGAAAAACAGTGCGCAGAGCATATTATGCTTGTTGATTTAGGAAGGAACGATGTTGGCAAGGTTTATCACTTTCACACCGCTCAACTCTTCTTTCATTTTCAGTCTTTTACTCTCTTCTTTTCGAAGCTTTGATGCAGTTTTAAAGCCCTAACCTAATTTATTCTTGGGAACTCAGGTTTCAAAGCCTGGTTCGGTGGAGGTTGAGAAACTAATGAATATAGAACGATATTCACATGTTATGCACATAAGCTCCACGGTAGGCTCCTATTGCAATTTTACAAGCAAATGAGTAATGAAACTTTCCAATAAATGGTGTTAAAGCCCGATTCTGTCTAGACTACAGAAACCATCTATATATAGTTCACTTGCTAAACACAAATGCTTAATTATATCCTATCGGTTTCTGTATATCTCAGAAAACATTTCTTCATCGCAGGTAACAGGCGAATTGCTTGATAATCTAACAAGCTGGGATGCTCTTAGATCTGCACTTCCAGTTGGAACTGTCAGCGGAGCCCCAAAGGTTTTTTTTTCTTTCAGAAAACCATAAACTCAGTACACATTTTACCGTACTCAGAAATCATTTGATACAGGTAAAAGCCATGGAACTAATAGATGAACTGGAAGTAACAAGGCGTGGTCCTTACAGTGGAGGCTTTGGAGGCATTTCTTTTAATGGAGACATGGACATTGCCTTAGCTCTCAGAACAATGATCTTCCCTACAAATTCCCGTTATGATACATTGTACTCTTACAAGCATCCTCAGAGACGTCGAGAGTGGGTTGCTCATATTCAGGCTGGAGCTGGGGTCGTCGCAGACAGTAACCCTGACGATGAACAGAGAGAGTGTGAGAACAAAGCAGCAGCTTTAGCTCGAGCCATTGATCTTGCTGAGTCTTCCTTTCTTGAGACACCTGAGGTTCCCACTATTACACCTCGCATTAACAATGTCTGAGCATAAGCAGTTAAGCATTCTTGATTTTTCTTTCTACGTTTGATTTCAGTATTACACTCAGATTGGGGTTTTTATAAGTTCTAGAAGTTAGGACTAGTGTCCGAGGTTTGAAGTCCGTCGGAAACAAAGTTACTTGACTTTATGGTTTGTAATATCATAATATGTAACAGATATTTACAATAATTTCACATGATCATGCAAATATAGTTTTTGATTGATAGCCACCAAACATAACTGTTGGGAGCTAATTGTTTATACCAATCGGTTAACCACTAGTTCAGTTATTGGCTAAAATCGGCTGTAAAAACATTGTGCTGTTATTTACCGAATTAACTTGTTGGGTTTTGCAAGAAATATGGTCATGTCAAGGATTGTTATGCTAGGAAGTTTTGATTGGTAATATTTCAGCGGAGACAATTAAATAAAGTTTTGAGACATAACATACTTGTTAGTAGGGACGGCCGGTTCAATAGCTATCTGGCCTTAGGAGACTTTCGGCTTGACTAGAGTGAGGACTTTTGTTACTTAAATTCTTTAGCTACTTCTTTCCCCTGTTTTGTTAAACATTTATCTTCCTCTTTTGAGGTTTCATTAATATAAACTTAGAGGACAAAAAAAAACATACTTGTTAGTTAACTATTGTTTTCACATAAATTGAACCAGTATGTGTCTAAATTTTGTTAGCTTAAGATTTTATATTTTAGATGCAGTAAATATGTTTTTGTATATATCATAAATAATTGATTAATTTTGGTTACCAAAAAAAAATGTTTGTAAAAAAGTTATTATAGATTATAGTAAAATTCGTAAACAAAGAAAACAAAAATTCGTAAAAATTTCCAGACTTCTTTCGTGACGCGAGAACACGCAGAGAAATAGCGTCAGCGACCGACTTCATTGAAAAAGTGACCAAAACGCAGCGTTTTCATGGCAATACTTTTTCGGTGGATACCGAATCAATCAATAATAGAGAAAGAGAAATTAAAAGCGATAAAGGAATCGGCAGTTGAGAGAAGAGCTTGCGGCGAAGGAGAAGTCGTGTGGAGATTTTAGGAAGAGGAAGAAGATGGAGAATATCTGGCGAATCGCGACGGGTCAAGATCCGAACCGTGAAGATTACGAAGGGATCGAGTTCTGGTCTAACCCCGAGCGTTCTGGTTGGCTCACGAAGCAAGGCGATTATATTAAGACTTGGCGCCGTCGCTGGTTCGTACTCAAGCGAAGTAAGCTTCTCTGGTTTAAGGATCAAGCCGCTGCTGCTACTCGCGGATCTATTCCGCGTGGTGTGATCTCCGTTGGTGAGTGTCTCACCGTGAAAGGAGCTGAAGATGTCGTGAATAAGCCTTTTGCTTTTGAGCTATCTAATGGTAGCTACACCATGTTCTTCATCGCTGATAACGAGAAGGAGAAAGAAGAGTGGATTAATTCGATCGGACGGTCGATTGTGCAGCATTCAAGGTCTGTGACCGATTCTGAGGTCCTTGATTACGACCACAGGAGTTGATTGATATCTAAATGTTTTGATTTTGTTTTTGTCTGGCCTTAGACTTTTCCTGGAATGTAAAACCCTCTTTGTCTCTAAGTTACTCTGTTATTGTACCTTGATCCTGATGTATGTATGCCCAAGTTTTAATCGATTGTCTCTTTTGTTATGATTTCTCTTCTTAATTAATCCTATTCAGTTCTGTCAATTTTGATCTGTTTTGCTCAACTTTGATCGATCCAACAAGTGATTGATGTATTTTGTTTTTGTTTGACTTAAAAAGTAGAAGCTTTGTAGGATTTCTGAAGGAGGATTTGGTCTCTGCAAAGTGTTAGATCAGTAAGATATCATTCCCAGAACAAGAAGAGGTGCTTCTTAAAATCTCATTCCATGTGACTGGTTCTATTGAAGTGGGATTGATTTATTGAAATGGAGAAAGAGAGATGCAGGAAATTAGCTTTCTTTTTGCTGTGGATCCCACTCTATTATCTTTATCTACTAGCCCTTATTTTAACATTGCACGTTTATCTTTTCCCTCGAGCTTTCCAATGGCCACCTCAACGTTAGGTATGAGCGACACATAAGTAATCATCAGATGTGACAAAAATTCAAGATTAAGGTAAACAAATTCTTCTTTGATTTGTGAATACAGGAGGAAATATCCAAAGCTATCTGTTGTTGTAAGAGATGAGGAATCAAGAGCTCATCTTCATCCCAACACTAACTGTTGGTCATCTTATTCCGGTTCTTAAATTTGCTGGGCGTCTCATTGAGCAGGATGATAGGATCCGTATCACCATCCTTTTGATGAACTTACAAGGTCAGTCTCATCTGGACACTTATGTTAAGTCAGTTGCATCCTCTCAACCCTTTGTTAGATTTATTGCTGTCCCTGAGTTAGAGGAGAAGCCAGCCCTTGTTACCCAGTCTGTGGAAGCCTATGTATACGATATTGTGGAGAAAAATATCCCTCTTGTGAGAAATATAATCACAGATATCTTGTCGTCTCCTGCATTGGCTGGTGTTACGGTCAAAGGAATAGTTGCTGATTTTTTCTGTCTCCCCATGATTGACGTTGCAAAAGATGTTAGTTTCCCTTTTTATGTGTTCTTGACTACAAATTCCGGCTTCTTAGCTATGATGTACTATCTAGCAGATCGACATAAGAAAGTAACACAGTTTTTGTAAAAAACAGTGAAGAAATGTTGTCAATTCCTGGCTTTGTGAACCCAGTTTCAGTCAAACTTCTGCTTTCAGCTTTGTTTATTGAAGACAGTTATGATGCTTACAATAAACTGGCCACACTGTTCACCAAGGCCAATGGAGTCCTAGTGAATAGCTCATCTGACATCGAGCCTTACTCTCTGAATCATTTTCTTAATGAACAGAATTACCCTTCTGTTTATGCTGTTGGCCCCATATTTGACTTGAAAGCCCAACCTCATCCAGATCTAGACCTTGCTCATCATGACAAGTTGATGAAAGGCATCGGTTGTATTCCTTTGTTTTGGGAGTATGGGAAAGTTGAGTGGTCCTCTAGTGAAGGAAATAGCAAATGGACTTGAGCTATGCCAGTACAGATTCCTTTGGTCATTCCGCACTGAAGAGGTACAAGACGATGATCTTTTCCCTGAGGGTTTCCTTGACCGTATCACTGGACGGGGAATGATATGCGGCTGGTCTCCTCAGGTGGAAATATTGGCCCATAAGGCAGTTGGAGGTTTTGTGTCTCACTGTGGATGGAACTCAATTGTAGAAAGTTTATTGTTTGGTGTGCCAATTGTGACATGGCCAATGTATGCAGAGCAACAGCTCAATGCATTTCTCTGATGGTGAAGGAGCTGAAACTCTCAGTGGAGATGAAGCTTGATTACAGAGTACATAGCAATGAAGCTGTAAGCGCAAAAGAGATAGAGACGGCTATTTGTTGTGTAATGGACAAAGATAACAATGTTGAGAGGAAGAGAGTGATGGATGTCTCTCAGATGGTGAGGAAAGCTACGCAGAATGGTGGATCTTCGTTTGCTGCTGTTGAGAAATTCATATAAGACGTGATAGGAGTTACGCCTTAGCCTTTTCTTATCTACAAGCTATAAACTTGTTTCTACAGTCCTTTGTTGATTTGCTTACCACTGAACCTTGATTTTTTCTTTGGTATTTTGACAATAATTAGTATACCATAGGTGATTTTCATTGTTGTATAATCTTCAGATATTATTGGTTTGTGCAGAGTTGAGAGAACCTCAATGAGTTGAATCAAGATTTCCAAAAAATTTAAGGGTAGGCCCAATCTAAGTAACGTCAGGCCCACTCGCCTTTTATAATGTTCGTAACATTCGATGTTGTCAAGATAGGACATGTCTAAAAGATCATCGAGTCATTGACACATCTGACAGATTTATGAAAAAAAAATTCCAAAACAGTTTCTGCTCGATCATTGAGTCATTGACAAATACTAAAAAAACCATTAATTAGTTATTAAAAAGAAACATTCGAACTTTAATCCAACTACATATTCCTCGGATAACCTATCAAAACCAAATAAATTAATAATTCTAAGATGGATAGATACACATGTTATATAACTAGGGTCTTTAGTAACGAATGTGCCACTATTTGGGAAAAAAAACAAGCATGCTTGGTTGGTGCGGCCATGGCTTTGGTAATAAGCGTTCATGACATAAGACGCATGGCTTATTGTAGTGTTGGGCTTAAAACATGCTCCACTTGGTAAGACATGCTACAATCAACTCCATTACTGCAAGCAAAAGTGATGTTATTGTTAAAACATGAGCTTGATTGCTTCCATCTCAGACTTGAAGAAGATTAAAACTGAGCAAAGAAAGAAAGAACACACACGATTTAACGAGTTCGATTCCAAATTCGGAACGTATGTCTCGCCAGAATTACAAACTTGAACTCCGGATTTCACTATCACTTTAATCCAAGTTCAAACTGAGCTCACAACCTTTGTTCCTGGAACTATCCTCTCTCTCGGAACTTGATTCCCTTTTTTAGCCTAAATTACCCAGAGAATACCAAATGAAAAGAAGAAAGAAGTTAACCCCTAACAACCTCTCTCACCCTGATCTTATATTTCGATCAGTTACAAAGCCACTCGAGAATAAATACTTCCACACTCTAGCTCTAATAGAACGAGAAATAAGAGAAAAAAGAGAGAACCAGATGAAGAGATATGCGGCTTGGTTTAATGTCGATAATCGGTCCAATCAATTGAGCCTGACATTAACTCGAATTGCTTGCTTCTTAACCGAAACACAAAGAGACCTTTTGTCTCTAACCGAGTCTTCAAAAGCTTGGACTCACACTTAGCTTTGATATTGGTTATTACTTCACAGTTATCTTCTAGTTGTTCATCTTTCGCCGTCAGAGTTGATACACACCATTGTGTTGAGCTTGCCAATGGAAGGTTGTTAATCATGATGGAAGAGAGGAGGATCACGAGGACGAACGATGACATTTTTGCCATTTTTCTTAATTAAGAAATGTGAGTGTTTGTCACTCGTTTTGTCTCATTGGATCTAATGGGCTGAGCTGATTAATTCTGTTGGCCCATCAAGTGTCGAGAAGGATAAGCCGAGCCAACTCTTCGTGGGCATGTTCGCATTTGGCCCATCAATGTGTTTGTTAAGTTTGTTAACAACAAACTTAACGAAAAGGTCTTTATAAGTACTCTTCTTCCTCTTGATCGGATTTTTCTCCGAGATTGATCTTCATTTTTGTATCTGTAACATCAAAAGGATAGCTAGTGAATTTCAATGTCAATACCGAAGAGAGATGTACCCGATTCAAAGGGGAACTCTATAATCTCGTGTTCTTACCTTGTTTTCATTACATATTTCTTCTTTCTCTTTCTCTATCTCATATCTGAACTCTTGTTTAATCATTCTAGCAAGTTGATTGAGCTGAAATCGGTAACAAATGGTATCAGAGATTCATGGTTAAGTAATCGCAACCATAAGCGCAAGATTCAGCAATTGAAAGAAGAAGAATGAAGGTTCTTACCTAATCGGGAGAAGAAGATTGGAAAGAGTCTCAATCTTGAGACTAATCTTCGGAGGCAACAAAGAATCTCGTAGATTCATCATCGTTCATCGAAAAATACCAAACCAAGGATCAAAGGAGTTAATCAGCAAGTTCAATTCAAATAAGATTAGGGTATTGAAATTCTATTAATCTTGTTAATCATCAGTTCTTATATCTTATAGAATCTTTCAAGTGTATATATGAGAAGAAGGATTATCTGGTTCAGGAATCATAGAAGCATAGTTATCTACTTAGGCTTGATTTGTTATCCTGCAGGTAATAAATCAAGTCAAGATTCTATCAAGCTATAGAGCTGACACAAGAAAAGTTTGAGGTGGAAAATTTTGATGAAAAAGGGGATTTTGGTTTGTGGAAGTATCGAGTATTGGGTCAGTTTGAGATTCAGGGACTGCTAGATGTTCTGGAAGAAGAATATCAGGAAGAGTCAGTTGTTGAAGGGAAGTCAGTACTGAAAAGGACGATAAAGAGGTTAAGGTTGAAGCAAAAGAAAAGGATTCTAAGTGGCTTATGAGGGACAAGAGAGCAAGAAGTCTTCTCACTCAGTGTCTCATTAATCCGGTTTTTAGAAAGGTTATGCATGAACCTAAAACCTACAAGCAGTGAAAAGCACTGGAAAGGGATTACCAAACAAAAACAAAGGCCAATAAAGTATACTTAAATAGACAGTTCTCTTTGTATAAAATGGAGGAACACAAGACTGTGGAGAAAAATCTTGATAAGTTTCCGAAACTTATTAATGATCTAGCAAGTCTTAAGGTGATTATTCAAGATGAGGACCAAGCAATCACATTGCTTAACAGTTTACCACCTCTGTATGATCCTCTAGTTCATACTCTTCAGTTTGGAAATGCAAAGGATACTTTAACAATGAACAATGTTATAACTGGAGCCTATGGTATGAAGTCAAATCTAATTCAATAAGGCTTGTTATACAAGAAGAAAGGATCAGCAGAGAGTCTTGTTGTTGAATCAAGAGGTAAATCAGAAAAGACATCAGACATAAGTAAAAGCAAGAATGGCAGAAGTAAGTCAAAAGGAAAAAGGAGATCTTAAAGTATACCTAAAGGAAAATCTAATGGAAAAGGGTGTTGGACTTGCGATTCAGAAAGTCATTGGAAAAGAGATTGTCCTGAAAGAGGAAAAGGTTCATACAACAAATATCAAGGTTCTGAAAATGTCACAGTGGTTTTACCAGATTTATCAGCATATGTTGCTAGTTTAGTTGCTACAGCAGAATAGTGGGTTATGGATTCCATTTGCACTTTTCACATCACACCAAACTGAGATGTATTGTCAAATTTCAGAGAATTGGGAGAGAATCGAGTTATAATGGGAAATGATACATATTGTGTGGTGAAAGGTATTAAGAACATCACTATTGTAAAAGAAGATGGTTCTCAGATAAGTCTAAAGGATGTTAGATATATGCCAGAGATGGGAAGGAATCTAATTTCATATTGTCAATTACAACAAGCTGGATGTAACTACACTGGTAAAGACTTCAAAGTTATCTTCTACAAAGATAAGAAGGAAATATTGGCAGGGAAATATAAGAATGGTCTCTACTTTCTTCAAGGTAGAGTTCTGAAACCAGAAGCTAATGTTACTAAAGATTCATCTAATGTAACAGAGAAATGGCATAGAAGATTAGCTCACATGAATCAGAAATCAATGGAGATTCTAGCTAATAAGGGATATTTCAAGAAATATGAGGTACAGAAAGTTGGATTTTGTGAAATATGTACTCTAGGGAAATCTCACAAGCAAAATTTTAAAAGATTAGAGAGTAAAACAAAAGGGATTCTTGACTATGTTCATTCACATATGTGGGATTCTCCTAATGTTACTCCTAGTATGCCGTGTTCTAAATACTATATGAGTTTCATTGATGATTACTCTAAATAGACTTGGATTTATTTCCTTAAAACTAAGAATGAAGCTTTTTAGAAGTTCGTAGAATGGAAAAATCTGGTGGAGAATTAGACTGAAAGGAAGATAAAGTGTCTTAGAACTGACAATAGCTTAGAGTACTGCAATGTTAAGTTTGACAAATTGTGTATGGAGTCAGGAATCAAGAGACACAAGATAGTTCCTTATATACTTCAACAGAATGGAATATCAGAAATAATGAACATAACTATCATGGACAAGGTTAAATGCATGTTGACAGATTCATGGTTAGGTGGAGAGTTTTGGGCAGAGGCAACAACTATAGTCGTGTACATAATCAACATGTCTCCCTCATCCTCTGTGAATTTTAGAATTCCAGAAGAAATTTGGTCAGACATAAAAATGGATTACAGTCATCTAAGGAGTTTTGGATGTGTTACATATGTTAATACAATCAGTGACAAAATAAGTCCAAGGGATTCTAAGGGAGTTTTCATTGGCTATGGTCAGGACACTAAAGACTATAGAATCTGGTTAACAGAGGAACAAAAACTGGTGATTAACAGGGATGTTGTATTTGATGAAAACACTTTGTTCAAGGACACTCAGAGTGTTAATACATGAAGCATTCAACTTAAAGTCAAGAAGAGAGTTACTTTCAAAGATGATCTAGAGGAGATTTTGGATCAAGAATCTAAGACTGTAACTATTACTTCATCAGGTGGAGGAATATCAGAAAATGATGTTTAGAGTAATCAGACAGTTGAAGTTAAATCGGATTCATAAGATGAGGAAGTTCATTCAGATACCGACAGTCAAATGAGTTAGGAAATCAGGATATTGAAGAAAAGGTAGGTAGTGAAGATGGCTACCTACTTGCTCGTGACAGATAAAGAAGAGAGATAAGACCACCATCTAGATTTGAAGATGCGGATTTCACAGTCTATGCTCTAGCTACTGCATAACTCATAAATCTTGAAGAACCTAGAACCTATCAGGAAGCTAAAAAAAGTATAGATAAAAGGTTATGAAATGGAGGAATGAATGAAGAAATGGATTCTCTTAAGAGAAATTTCACTTGGGAATTAAGAGACAGACCGAAAAATCAAAAGATTATTGGCTGTAAATGGATTTTCAAGTTGAAACCAGGTATTCCAGGAATTGAGAAGTCGAGGTTTAAAGCTAGACTGGTGGCAAAAGGGTATTCTTAGACAGAGGGAATATATTACAATGAAGTTTTTGCTCTGGTGGTTAAACATACATCTATTAGAATTCTTCTATCAGCAGTGGCAAATTTTGATTTGGATTTGGAACAATTGGATATTAAAACAACATTTCTTCATGGAGTTTTAAAGGAAACTATCTACATGGAATATCTTGAAGGGTTTGTAAAAGCGGGTTAAGAGGATAATGTTTGTTTACTGAAGAAATCTCTATATGGATTGAAGCAATCCCCTAAAGAGTGAACCACAAATTTGATTTAGTAATTAAACAAGGTTTCAGGAAAAGTGATTATGATCCTTGTGTTTACTTAAAAGGTAACAAACCAGAAAATATGATCTACCTATTACTTTATGTAGATGATATGTTGATTGCAGCTTTAAGTAAAACAGAGATAGAAAGGTTAAAAAAGCTATTGAGTTTAGAGTTTGAAATGAAGGATTTGGGGCAAGCAAGGAAAATTCTTGGTATAGATATTATCAGAACCATAAAGGAAGGCACCCTAATTCTATCTCAAAGAGACTAGTTATTGAAAGTTTTAAAGTCTTTTAATATGGAAGACTGCATATCAGTATAGTCTCTCATAGGTTCTCATTTCAGAATTCAAAAATCGACTAAGGAATAAGAGGAATCACAAGCAAAGGATATGGAAGGCATACATTATGCTAGTGTTGTTGGCAGCTTGATGTACTCCATGATTGGCACGCGTTTTGATGTTGCTTATGGAGTTGGTCTCGTCAGCAGGTACATGTCAAAACCAAATAAAAGTCATTGGTTATTGGTGAAATGCTTACTGAAATATATAAAAAGAACAACTAATGTTAGTTTAGCATTCACAAAGCAAGATGATTTTCAAGTCAGAGGCTTTTGTAACTCATATTTTGCTTCAGATTTAGACAAGAGAATATTTATTTCAGGTTTTGTTTTCACAGCAGGTGGAAATACAATTTTGTTGGAGATCAAGGTTACAAAAGGTCGTAGCTTTATCAACAACAGAAGCAGAGTATATTTCACTATCAGATGCAAGCAGAGAAGCATTGTGGTTAAAGGGGATATGTGCAGAAATGGGTTTCAAGCAAAATGCAGTGGAGATATTTTGTGATTCTCAGAGTGCTATTCACTTAGCTAAGAATAGAATGTGCAGCGAAATAACTAAACATGTTCAAATCAAGTACAATTTCATCAGAGATGTCATAAATGAAGAGCTAGTGAAAGTGACGAAGATCCATACCTCTGTTAACCCAGCTGACATGTTGACGAAGACTCTTCCTAGTGAGAAGTTCAGAGACTGCCTCAAATCTTTGAACATGACCGAGATCTAGTCAGATCTCAGTGAGCTTTGTCTTCGATCTGAAAGAATGTGAAGAGACAGAGCAAGTTTGTTAATTATTTGAAAAGATTAACAAAAAAAAAGGAGCTTAAACACTCGGTAATTATGAAAATGAGCTGACTAGTACCTTGCATGTTAGCTGTTGGTGTTGCTCGTGACAGGATCTTCACCGGAAATGAAGATTTATTTGGAGAAGGAAGAAGTCGGTAGGTTTCTTTCTCTTGAAGACTGTTAGATTTAGTAGTTCTTCAGCTTTTTTTTGTAAGAAGAGAGAAGGAGATAGAATCTTGGTGTTTTCTCATGGTTTTGAGATCATAAATGTGAACCTTTCACGGTGACAGAGGTGTAAGAACTCCGGTGAGAGTGACTGAGGTTCAGAGAGAAAACCTCAGCGGCTAGGGTTTGGTGTTTCAGACAAATGAAGCGACAAAGGTGGAGAAATGTGAGTGTTTGTCACTTGTTTTGTCTTATTGGATCTAATGGGCTGAGTTGATTAATTATGTTGGCCCATCAAGTTTCGAGAAGGAGAAGCCGAGCCTACTCTTTGTGGGCATGTTCGCATTTGGCCCATTAATGTGTTTGTTAAGTTTGTTAACAACAAACTTAACGAAAAGGTCTTTATAAGTCCTCTTCTTCTTCTTGATCAGATTTGTCTCCGAGATTGATCTTCATTGTTGTATTTGTAACATCAAAAGGATAGCTAGTGAATTCTGGTGTCAATACTGAAGAGAGATGTACCCGATTCAAAGGAAAATTCTATAATCTCGTATTCTTACCTTGTTTTCAGTGCGAATTTCTACTTTCTCTTTCTCTATCTCAAATCAGAACTCTTGCTTGATCATTCTAGCAAGTTGATTGAGCTGAAATGTGTAACAAGAAAGATTCTATAAGCTTTGTATTGATGAAGGGATGCTTTGTTTGATATTGAGAGGGAAAGGTGATATACATATTTATACAATATTTTAGAACCGAACTTGATGAAACACTTAAATGGATCCTAAATTTATATATCCGAAAAACTAAACTTGAACTGAAATCGAATTGAGAACTTAATTGATGTCCGATATTTTCTTATTAAATCTAGGTTTTTTAATATTTTTTTTATTAAATATTTATTAATTTTGAATTTTTACCCGAACTAAATCCAATCCAAAAACTAAAACTATCCAAATGAGTTCTAAATCAATGAAACCGAAAGTTTGGAACTTAAATGGATCCGACCTAAACACGAAAGACAAGGGCTAGTGTCTCTAAATGGTCATTCCAACTTTTCATTATCTTTGGCATGATTATCAGGGTTTAGCAGTTGAATTTTGTTTCTTTTGCCTAGTTACCATCACCAATACCAAATAATCGACATCTTTGGTAATGGCACAATCGTATTAAAAAAGTTTTCTATAAAACAATTTATTTTTGTCTAACTTCAAATTTTATTATTAAATATATAAGAAAACCACTCGTTTACAAACCCAAAAACAAAAAATTTCTAGATCGCTATTTCAAGTTACAACTTTACATTTTATTTATAATTTAATCATACTAAATTACAAACAATATGCAATAATATCCACTGCTTTATAATTATGAAGAGTTTATATCAAATCCAAAATTTTCTACAAATTTTTTAAATCTAATATATGTAACCATGAGTTTTAAGAAAATTTTCAAAATATATAATTTATGAGATTAGCTTGAGAAGTGATAGAACCTTTTTTTTTTTTTGTCAAGTATTTTTTGACGATTGAGCACAACTAGGAAACACTGTGAGTCCTCTTCATAAAAAAATATTTAAAGTTGAGAAGATCTCATTGTACTGATATCGTGACCCAAAACGTGACATGTGCATTATCCTAACATATTAAAATATTACCATTTGTCTACTTCTCTCTATTAATTGTCAGTAAGCATCAATCAAAAACACATACGTTACTCTCTATACTCTTCACAATTTCCTTCAATGAAATAATACAAAACCAAAGAGTATCTCAGAAAATCGTAAGAAGAATGGGGAAGCAAGAAGCAGAGCTCATCTTCATTCCTTTTCCGATTCCCGGACACTCTCTATCAACAATCGAACTCGCGAAACGTTTGCTCAGTCAAAAACCTCACCGAATCCACACCATCACTATCCTCCATTGGAGTTTACCTTTTCTCCCTCAATCTGACACTATCGCCTTCCTCAGATCCTTAGTCGAAACAGAGTCTCGTATTCGTCTCGTTGCTTTGCCCGACGTCCAAAACCCTCCACCGATGGAGCTCTTCGTCAAAGCTTCTGAATCTTACATTGTTGAATTCGTTAAGAAAATGGTTCCTTTAGTTAAAGACGCTCTCTCCACTCTTCTGCCTTCTCGAGATGAATCGGATTCACTTCGTGTTACAGGATTGGTTCTCGATTTCTTCTGCGTTCCTTTGATCGATGTTGGCAACGAGTTTAATCTCCCTTCTTACATTTTCTTAACTTGTAGCGCCGGATTCTTAGGTATGATGAAATTCCTCCCGGAAAGACACCGTAGGATCAAATCGGAATTTGACCGGAGCTTCGGGGAGGAGATGAATCAAGTTCCTGGCTTTCTCAGCTCTGTTCCTACGAAGGTTTTGCCACCAGGTTTGTTCATAAGAGAGTCCTACGAAGCTTGGGTCGAACTAGCAGAGAGGTTTCCTGAAGCCAAGGGAATTTTGGTAAATTCGTTCAAATCTCTCGAGCCTAACGCTTTTGAGTACTTTGATAGTTGCCCGGATAATTACCCACCCGTTTACCCTATCGGGCCAATTCTCTGTTCCAACGATCGTCCGAATTTGGACATATCGGAACGAGATCGAATCTTGGGTTGGCTTGATGATCAGCCCGAATCATCGGTGGTGTTCCTCTGCTTTGGGAGCTTGAAGAATCTCGCAGTGTCTCAGATTAAGGAGATTGCTCAAGCTTTAGAGCTCCTCGGCTGCAGATTCCTCTGGTCGATTCGAACAAACCCGAAAGAGTTCGCGAGCCCATACCAGATCTTACCGGACGGGTTCATGGACCGGAATCTCAGATTGGGCCTTGTGTGTGGTTGGGCTCCGCAAGTGGAAATTTTGGCCCATAAAGCAATCAGAGGGTTCGTATCTCACTGCGGTTGGAACTCGATACTTGAAAGTTTGCGTTTTGGCGTTCCAATCGCTACATGGCCAATGTACGCAGAACAGCAATTAAACGCGTTCACGATGGTGAAGGAACTTGGTCTGGGCTTGGAGATGCGTTTGGATAATGTGTTGGCCGATGGAGAAATCGTGAAAGCTGATGAAATCGCAGGAGCCGTCCGATCTCTGATGGACGGTGAGGATGTGCCGAGAAGGAAACTGAAAGGAATTGCGGAGTCAGCAAAAGAGGCTGTGATGGACGACGGATCTTCGTTTGTTGCGGTTGAAAGATTCGTCAGTGAGTTGATCGGTGACGCTTTATGAGTTTATAGAATACTGTCATTTCATTTGATATTGATGATTAAAGTTGTAACCGATTAATAACGCATAGAGTAATCCAAACTTGAAAACGAGAAACTTTTCATCGATCAACAGAAATGTCTGCCTTATTCTCGCTATTTAAAAGAACAATATTTCAAGACCAATTGATGAATTTGAATGATATGTTGTCAAAATAATATTCTATTGAAGCCCAACCTTTGTGAAGTACTAGCCTCTTGTTTGTTTGTCCAAAGATTTCTGTTTTATAGTGACGGAAGTTACAAGAATACTCATGGCTATCTTCTCCACTGCGCAACCTCTTTCCCTGCCACGTCATCCAAACTTCTCCAATCCGAATCAACCAACCACCAGTAACGAACGCTCCCGCCATACTATTTCTCTTATTGACCGATGTTCAGATCTTCGACAACTGAAGCAAACCCATGCTCAGATGATCCGTACTGGTACGATTTCTGATCCTTACTCGGCTAGCAAACTATTCGCAATCGCTGCTCTCTCATCTTTCGCCAGTCTCCACTATGCCCGCAAAGTGTTTGATGAAATTCCTCAACCAAATTCTTTTACTTGGAATACTCTTATCCGTGCCTATGCTTCTGGACCAGACCCTGTTCGGAGCATCTGGGTTTTCCTGGATATGGTTTCGGAGAGTCAGTGTTACCCGAATAAGTTCACTTTCCCTTTCCTCATCAAGGCAGCTGCAGAAGTTTCCTCTTTGTCTCTGGGTCAATCTCTTCATGGGATGGCAATAAAATCAGCCGTTGGATGTGATGTTTTCGTTGCGAATTCTTTGATACATTGTTATTTCTCTTGCGGGGATTTCGATTCGGCTTGTAAAGTGTTTACTACAATCCAAAAAAAAGACGTTGTTTCATGGAACTCAATGATTACTGGATTTGCGCAAAAGGGCTCTCCAGATAAGGCTTTGGAACTGTTTAAGAAGATGGAGTCAGAAGACGTTAAGGCAAGTCATGTGACAATGGTTGGAGTCTTGAATGCTTGTGCAAAGATGCGGAATCTAGAGTTTGGGAGGCAGGTGTGTTCTTATATCAAAGAAAACACAGTGAACATGAACTTGACATTGTGTAATGCAATGCTTGACATGTACACTAAGTGTGGAAGCATAGAGGACGCAAAAAAGCTGTTTGATGCAATGGGGGAGAAAGATACTGTCACATGGACAACAATGCTTGATGGGTATGCGAATTCAGAAGACTATGAAGCAGCTAGAGATGTTCTTAACTCTATGCCTAAGAAGGACATTGTTGCTTGGAATGCTCTTATTTCTGCCTATGAGCAGAATGGTAAACCAAACGAGGCACTGTTAGTGTTCCAGGAGCTGCAGCTTCAGAAGAACACCAAGCCAAACCAGATCACCTTGGTAAGTACTTTATCAGCTTGTGCCCAGGTAGGGGCACTAGAATTAGGTAGATGGATCCATAGCTACATCAAAAAGCACGGCATTAGGTTGAATTTTTACGTTACAAGTGCACTTATTCATATGTATTCAAAATGCGGAGATCTTGAAAAGGCCCGTGAAGTGTTTAGCTCTATAGAGAAGAGAGATGTGTTTGTGTGGAGTGCAATGATTGGTGGCTTGGCGATGCATGGATGTGGAAATGAAGCCGTTGATATGTTCTATAAAATGCAAGAGGCTAATGTAAAGCCTAATGGTGTGACCTTCACTAATGTCTTTTGTGCTTGTAGCCATACCGGTATGGTGGATGAGGCTGAGTCGCTATTCTACAAAATGGAATCGAGTTATGGTATTGTCCCTGATGATAAACATTACGCTGGCGTGGTTGATGTTCTCGGCCGCTCAGGTTATCTGGAAAAAGCTGTAAAGTTCATAGAGGCGATGCCAATTCCTCCAAGTGCTTCTGTCTGGGGAGCACTCCTAGGCGCTTGTAAGATCCATGCCAACCTCAATCTTGCTGAAATGGCTTGTACCCGTTTGCTTGAACTGGAACCTAGGAATGATGGCGCGCATGTGCTGCTATCAAACATATATGCTACATCCGGGAAGTGGGAAAACGTTTCTGAGCTGAGGAAGCATATGAGAGTCACCGGACTGAAGAAAGAGCCAGGATGCAGTTCAATTGAAATCGATGGAATTATTCATGAGTTTCTCTCTGGAGATCACGCTCACCCGATGTCTGAGAAGGTGTATGGGAAGTTACATGAGGTTATGGAGAAATTAAAATCGAATGGTTATGAACCAGAGATGTCACAGGTTCTGCAGATCATCGATGAAGAAGAAATGAAGGAACAATCTCTGAAGCTGCACAGCGAGAAGCTGGCCATTTGTTATGGACTGATATCAACAGAGGCTCCAAAGACGATCCGTGTTATTAAGAATCTAAGGGTGTGTGGAGATTGTCATTCAGTTGCTAAGCTAATATCTCAGCTCTATGGTAGAGAAATTATAGTCAGGGACCGGTATCGGTTTCACCATTTCAGAAATGGACAGTGTTCTTGTAATGATTTCTGGTGATCCACAGTCAATTTTGTATGTATTCCACCTTGTGTATTGCAATCAGTTAAGTGAGATTGACCTTCTCTTTATGGTTAAGGCATTAAGTGCATGATGTTGAATAATTACCAAAAGTGGTACGATCTCAAAAGTAACTCAATTATGCCACAATCTCTCAAGTTCGCAACTTTCTGACATTATAGGCAGAGAAAAAGTTGAAATACAGCATGACATTTCATGTAAGAATCAACAAAACAAATCTTAATAAAAACTCAGTAGTACCAATCATTTTCTTTAAACATGCCGCAATCTAACTCTTGTAGTAGTTGCATCACCAAACGTAATGTATTAATCATCCTAAAAGCTGTTCAAGTCAAGAATTGAAACATCAACTACACATAACCTAAAGTGAAAGATAAGCTGAAAAAATTCCATCTTTCCATCAATCACATCGAAAACATAGTCGATTTACATCCACCATTCGATAAGAAAACTCACTTTGTTTAATAAGATTTGCATCTCTTAACCGGACCAGTCATCTTCCCTGAACCACTACTCGCCGGAACACCAACCGCAAGATCATCGCAATAAATCGTAACGTATCTCCTCCTCCGAAAAGCTCCATACCGGAAAGTAATGTAAGAAACCATCCTCAAATCAAACTCAATACTTCCCTTTGCTTCCTCTTTCCCAATTGCGTCAGCCACACGACCGTCAACATAAGTCCCAGAAACAGAGAGTGTAGCATTAACCACCCTCTGATCTTTCTTCCCTTGATCAAACGGCTCTAAACGCGCCTCAGTGAGAGATTCATGGTGGTAATACAAGTAGCACTTGAGAGTCTCGTAGTGAAGTGACATCTTGGAATTAGGGTTTCGAATCTGGACCTGAAGATCCCAATTTCCGGAGACTTGATTGTTCGAGACATTGAATTTGGAGACGGAGAATGAATTCAGGTAAGCGTCTGGTAATTGAGGACGAACGACGAGGAAGAAGATGAACATGATAAGGCCTAAGATTAGGAGAAACGCCATGAAGACGATGAAGAGACGACGGATGAGTATAGCTCGTGGATTAGGTTGCGGCGCATAGTATGGATTGTGGTTCTGGTAAGGGTAAGCGGTTCCGGCGTTCGGAGGGTAACCGTTGGCGGAAGCGGCGGGTGGTTGTTGTGGATTCGGGTATGGATACGGGTATGGGTAACCAGTGGCTGGTCGTGAAGGATCTTGCATAGCTTGATTTTGGAATCTAAGGATTTGTGAAGAGACTACAAAGGTTTCAGATATTTCTCAGATTAAGAAGCGAAGAAACGAGAAGAGCAGAGAAGTTAGAGAGCTACTAAACTAAAAAGGGAAAGCAATTGTCTGACGCGGTTATTTTTATTTTCCTGAAACACACGGTTTTATGTTTATTGTTAATTTTGATAATGACGGTTTCATGTATTTGCTTCTTCTTTTTTAACATCAGCATATTCCCATTTTAATATTAGAGTTATTTGGATGGATATACATCTAAAAACCCAAATATTAAGTATCATTCTTCCCTATGAAATCCTACCCCTACCCCTACCCCTACCCCTACCCCTACCCCTACCCCTACCTCAAATGCTTAAAGCATATCTAATTTATATCTCTAAAAGATATATAAAAATTAAGTTCATTTTCCTCGTCTCCTCTTTGGCATTATCAGAGAAGACGCTTAAAATAAGACTCATGATTAATTCCAACTTATATATTCCTTCGCTAAGTCTTCGTTTTACTCTTTCTTCTTCAATCTTCTATTGTAATCTCTAATTTTGTTCTAAGTCATGTTTGATTAAGAGATTTGAAGTAAAACCAGATATAGATTTGAAGATCAAAGAAACGAGATTTGATTAGGATTCTTGGGAAATCGGAGAACATAGCAAATCTTTCAGTGTTCGGTGTTGGTAGTTGCGACAATACGACGGCAATACTGTATTTATAGTAGTGGAACGGTCGCTGTTGGTGGTGGTGACGATGATAGCGACGTAATTGATAATAAATTTATCAACGTCAAATATATAGTTTAACATGTAAAATATATACGTTAGCGGATAATTTTTATATTAGTCAGGTAATATATTATTAACGAATAAAACACATTAGTAGTACCTAAATTATTTAACGGATAATATATATAAGTTAGTAAATAGTAAATATATTAACATGTATTATATATATTTTAGCGGGTAATAAATATATTAACCGAGTACAATATGAATTACCGGGTTATAACCATATTATCATGTAATATATTTTAAGTTAGCAACTACTAAATATGTTATTAATGTAAAAAATGTATTAAAGAAGTATTATATATAATGTTAGCAAATAATAAATATGTTAGCTGATAATAAATTAGTTATCGGGTAACAAAACTGAAGACAACGCATTAAATGCGTTATCCATGTATTCAATGTTATGTCATATACTTTTTCTTCATGTTAATGCGAGCAGGACAATTATGTAAATCAACACTACAATCTCTTGATAGTCACTTAATTATAAAAACTCAATAGGTAGTTTTTAGGTTTCACTTTTGTTTGGGTACATTAACCAAATTAACTCTTAATATTATCCAATTTAAGAAAATTTTCTACAATATATATTTTTTTGGTCGTGATCTACAATATATTTTAGAAACATAAAAATTGATCTTTCCCCACTAATTAAAAGAAATTAAAAAATGATCTTTTAATTTTTATTGTAATATTAATTTACATTATATGATCAAATATATAGAGTACAAAATTAAATGATCAATTTTACTAAAATTAAATAAATTATTAAAATCTATGAAATATAATAAAATTATTAATATCAATTATTGAACAGTACATAAAAATCTTTCAAATTTTTTTAAAAAAATTATGAAAATACAAAAATAACATATATTACAATAAAAATAGAGAAAATTATCATTTCTATCCACTTTTCAAACGTATTCATTAGAAATACCCTCTTCAATTTTTTCTCTTATCTTCTACCCTCTCCCATCTTTCTCTCTCATGCAAATATGTTTTTTTATCTCTGTCTGTTTTCTTCTCCATCCTCCGACCTCATTTTTCTTTCTCTATCTGCTTTTTATTTTTTTCTTTGTTGTACTCAATTAAAAAAATCTCTTACTATATATTTATTTCCACCGACAAATTGAAACATTTTATTCCCCTAATGTCATGGCAGCCTATTGAATGCCAATATCATGATTCGGTCATGGACAACATCTTCATTGTAATAAGTATTCATGACATGGACAGATTTCTCTCATGTCCAAGTATGATATTGGCATTCGAGTGGACAAAAACTATGTTTGTGCCAATGATACATGGACATAGAAAATGAAAGTAACAATGTCATATAAGTATACGAGAGTAATTGGTTTGATATATATATATCCCTATATGGACAAATTCTTTGTAATATGACATATATAGTATATAGACATGGACAATAATCAATGACATATAAATTAACATGGACAAATCTTAAGAGTGGAAATGTCAAATTTATCTTTATGAAGACTATGTAGTATATGGACATGGACAATAGTCAATGTAGAGTACAACAATGATTTTGCTATGTAACATGATATGAACATATTCGTTGTAATGACACATAGACATTGACAACGACATTAACAATGTCATTCAAGTGCACAAGAACAATGTTATTGCTATGTAACATGATATGAACGTATTCTTTGTAATGTGACATATATATGGACAATGACAATGCATGACATGAACATATAAATTAAACTTAAGGACATGGACATAATCATTGTACTGCCCAAAACTATATATTAAACATATGACATTGGTAAAAGTTAACCTTTTCGACATGGACAAATACGATTTTAAGAGGGTTCCAAATTACACAATACGAAGATTTGACATACGTTCCCTGCCAAAGCCAAAAAAACCTTGTTATTCCTTCAATATTCAGTTACAGAGACTCCAAATACATGTCTTTCTTTAACAGAATACAAGAAAAACACCATATTTATGGAAAAATTAACCCCAATGACTTTCCTAGGACAAAGTGGTTTTCCAGGACAAAATTATTTCAAAATTTCAAAACTTATGGACAAAATTGATAGACATTGAAGACAGGAACCAAGATGCTTTCTAAGTGACATGAAGGAGAATGACATAGATACATGATGTAGATATATTAATAGGACGTGGACATAGATACAGAACATGAAAATAGATTACAAACATAAAGACCAAACAAAGCATAGCAATTAAAGATTATTACAAACATAAAGATTACAAACAAATTCCTAGGCCTCCTAGCCGACCTTTTTGTCTTTGGGGGTATGACAATGACGTCTTTCAATGACAATTAATAATCAACAAAGAGAAACAAAAATTATTAATAGCTTCATATTTTGATGCATGACACGAACTTAAACTCAGAACCACCAGAAAAACACGAAATAGCGCTTTTAAAGCTTTAATCAAACATATTTAAAGTTCTTACGCATCATGAGACTAAAATAAAAAGAAGATGACAACTAGAAGTAAGATCTAAAATTGGAAGAGAAGAGGCACCTGCAAGATACCGATTCGAGAAACTAGATGAATGGAAGAATAGGAAATGTGAGAATTTTGATTTAGTAAACTACTTTCTTTGGGAAGAACGACATATGAAAGATTTGTCAAAATTTAATGAAACAGTGAAGATTGAAGAAGAGACTAGAAGTTGAAAGAAGAGAGAGGAATAATAGTAAGTGAAGAAAAAAATGAGAAGAATGAATTGTGACAAAAAAGAGTTATAATTTTGTTCGTTAGAATAAATGAAACTAGAGTTCAAATCAAGGGCATTTTAGTCATTTCATCGAGTGAGCCAATTACTTATTCAGTTTGTTAGGGCATTTTCAGAAGAAAAACCAAGCATAGAAGAAAAATCAAGCAGGGACATTTCTCATGATTTAGCTATTAGGAATTACATTTTTACCAATTAATTCTAGAATAATTATTGACACGGTTATGTTGATTATCGAGAGAATGTGATACTCTACAATTTTGTGACTATCTAAACCAAATAAAGTAGAAACTATTTTCGTGTATATTTTTTTTTGTCAACAATTGGATCGATAAGATCTGATCCATAACCTAAAACTCATCCTTAAAATCATTTTTTAATCTATTAGTGTAGTGGGGAGAAATCGAATCCCGGTACCTGAATCTTTAACTGTATTATCCTAACCATCAGACTGAGAGTAACTCAATATTTTCGTCAATATCTCTAAGTTGCAGTTGTTGTATTGTACAAGTTTTAATTTAATTATCTATCAAAATATATATATTAATATTAACTCGTTTTATAAGGCAATGGACATCTACCAAAATATTATACACAAGTCACGACCAAAAAAATAGTATACACAAGTAGTTAGTTTTTGAGTTTTGTTATAGTTGTAAAAGGTCATGAAGAAAATAAGAAAAAGAATAATTTATACAAAACCCTACTGATTTATTTCAATTTTCTTTGACAAAAAACAAAATTGATGTACCGAGTTATTCTTTCATTACTTTATTTACAACAATGCATAGACCGGCAAATGCAAATATACTGCAGAAGACTTATACTAGACATTAAAAACTATACTATATTTGGAAATTACAGATTACAGATAAATTTGCTTCAACAAATAAGATTTCCTTCTCTACAAGTAAATACCATTTTAAGTCTTAACAATAAACCATATTTGGAATTTTATTTCCTTATCACGGATAATCTCTTTTGAGTGCTAATTTCCTCATACTTTCTAGAAGTTTTTTTTTCTTAATCCCAAAGCAGTTTTTAAGATTATATAGAAAATTAATAGATGCTCATTTGAGTATCTTTAAATTACCAAAAATTAAATAAAATGTCACTAGACTAAATTGGATTAAAAATAGCAATTAAGCACCCCAAAAAAAAAACTTCTAGAAGAAATAAACAACTGACACAATCTTGAGTGAGAACAGAACAAAACGTCAGAAGGCAAAACGAACTTTGAAATTCCTTATATAGCCTCAATCAGAAAACCATAGCTTAAAACTATGATGATATTATAGTCATTTTAAGTATCATCAAATATATCAGAGATCATGCACACGCTTTATATTGCAGCTTAAAAACACCTCACTGAAATATATATCACAACAGAGCAGAAATTTCTGATTTCTCGGAGGAGAAAAGAATTATTCTCTGAGATTCAATATCGGAACAAAAATCTTGATCGAGCTAGGTCAGAAGCTTAACAATGGCGGCTGCTTCGAATGGGAGTGAGTATTTCGAATTCGATGTTGAAACCGGTAGGGAATCGTTCGCGCGGCCGTCGAACGCTGAGACTGTGGAGCAGGATGAAGAAGATCTTCGTTGGGCGGCGATCGGGAGGCTTCCATCGCAGAGACAAGGGAATAACAGTGAGGTTTTGCGTCGATCGCAAACGCAAACGCAGACTTCTGGTTACGCCGACGGGAACGTGGTTCAGACGATTGATGTTAGGAAATTGGATCGTGTGGATCGTGAGATGCTTGTTCGTCAAGCTCTTGCGACTAGTGATCAGGATAATTACAAGCTCCTCTCTGCTATCAAAGAACGGCTTGATAGGTGTGTAATTTCTCTTCGATTTTTCTGTTTTTGTTTTTGGTAATTAATTAATTTATATACAATCTTTGTTTATTCGAATTTAATGTAGAGTTGGAATGGAGGTTCCGAAAATTGAAGTCCGGTTTGAGAATTTGAATATTGAAGCTGATGTTCAAGCTGGTACAAGAGCTTTGCCGACTTTGGTTAATGTCTCTCGTGATTTTGTTGAGGTTTGTCTACTTTATTCTGACTATTCAAACAATCCTTTTCGTGGTTGCTTTTAAGAATGCATATCTTTCTCTCTGTTGCAGCGTCTCTTAAGCAGCGTGAGAATAATCAAGCCTAGAAAACACAAGCTAACGATTTTGAAAGATATCAGTGGGGTTATCAAACCAAGAAGGTAAATTAATTAACTCAATTAGTACTGTTTCATATTATAAATAAACTATATGTGTATTGTCACAACACTAATAACTTACTATTTTTGCTGTTCTCGAAGGATGACTTTGCTATTAGGACCACCGGGTTCTGGAAAATCGACGTTACTTCTTGCTCTAGCTGGGAAGCTTGATAAGAACCTTAAGGTTAGTTAACCCGTGAAGTTGTTTACTATGTTCCTATATATCACATGCATCTTATGTTAGATTATTTATTTTAGTTTAATATATAAGTCACATGCATGTGTGATCTTAAAAAGTTTTGTACTATGATCTTTTCAGATTCTGTCTTTTTTGGTATTTATCGTAAGGCTTGACTTTTTTGATTTACAGAAAACAGGTAACATTACCTACAATGGGGAGAATCTTGATGAGTTTTACGTTAAAAGGACTTCAGCATATATTAGTCAAACAGATAGTCACATTGCAGAACTCACTGTTCGTGAAACACTAGATTTTGCAGCGAGGTGTCAGGGTGCAAGTGAAGGATTTGCAGGTTTTTTATTTGGTCTTACCATTTACTATTCATTAACTTATTTAAGTCAAACATTCTCAAGTATGTCTTATGTTGATGTTATACAATTGTAGGTTGCATGAAAGATCTAACCCGATTAGAAAAAGAGAGGGGTGTACATCCTTCTTCTGAGATTGACGCTTTTATGAAGGTCAGGATCATACAGCTTCTAACTTCGTTTGATTATTTTTTTTGCTACGATTTATCAGTTACAATAATGGACATTTTTTATTTGTTATAGGCAGCTTCTGTTAGTGGTGAAAAACATAGTATTTCCACAGATTATGTGCTTAGAGTGCTTGGTCTTGATGTATGTTCAGATACACTGGTTGGTAATGATATGATGAGAGGTGTTTCAGGAGGCCAGAGAAAAAGAGTAACAACCGGTCTCTCTCACTCTCTTAACTTATCAATCTTATACTTTAATTATCCACCAGCTCGGTTATGCTAATTGTTTAAACCTGACACAATGCAGGAGAGATGACTGTGGGACCAAGAAAAACGTTGTTTATGGATGAAATATCAACTGGACTTGATAGCTCCACGACTTTCCAGATTGTGAAATGTATCAGAAACTTCGTCCATTTAATGGATGCAACTGTTCTTATGGCACTTCTTCAGCCTGCGCCAGAAACATTTGATTTGTTTGATGACATAATTCTTCTATCAGAAGGTTACATGGTGTATAAGGGTCCTCGAGAAGAAGTGGTGGGCTTTTTCGAGTCTCTAGGATTTCGACTTCCACCACGTAAAGGTGTTGCAGATTTTCTCCAAGAGGTATATATTCTATTGTATCCCAAAAATCATATTATGTACACTAAGATCCAGCATATGGATTGTTTCTTTGGTAAGCCATTTCAAACTCTTGTATCACTTTTCTTAATCTATTATATTGTTGGCATGCAGGTGACCTCCAAAAAGGATCAAGCTCAGTACTTGGCAGATCCTTCGAAGCCATATCAATTCATTCCCGTCTCAGACATAGCGGCTGCATTCCATAACTCAAAATATGGGCATGCTGCAGATTCTAAGCTGGCAATACCATTTGATAAGTCATCCGCGTATCCTTCAGCTTTATGCAGAACAAAATTTGCCATATCAGGATGGGAAAACCTTAAAGTTTGCTTTGAACGAGAGATACTATTGATCAACCGGCACAGATTTCTTTACACTTTTAGGACATGCCAGGTCAATATATACCTATATTTATTACCTCGTTTTGCTGCCTCGGCAAATGTGGCATCATCTAGAGTAATAACTAGAGTGCTGTTTATGTTTCTTAAGTTTTCATGAACATAGTCAGCTTAAACCTCTAAGAGGACCTGTTGAATAGCTAGTAAAGATTTTGTGCTATATCTATGACTTGAATAGAGTTTCTCAATGTGGTAGATCTTCTATATCTGATTTGAAACATTTTCTGTTCCATAAAGGTTGCGTTTGTTGGATTTGTCACAGCCACGGTGTTCTTGAGAACTAGATTACATCCAACAAACGAAGCATTTGGCAACGAGTATCTATCTTGCCTATTCTTCGGGCTAGTGCACATGATGTTCAATGGTTTCTCTGAACTGCCTCTCATGATATCGCGTCTCCCCGTTTTTTACAAGCAAAGGGATAACTCATTTCATCCTGCTTGGTCCTGGTCTATTGCCAGCTGGCTGTTACGTGTTCCTTATTCTGTCCTTGAAGCTGTTGTCTGGACTTGTGTGGTATACTACAGTGTGGGGCTTGCCCCCTCACCTAGCAGGTTGGTCATATCTGTGGATGTTAGCTTTTTTCGACATTTCTTTTCGAATTTTTGGTTTTGCAGTCTTTAAAAACTCTTTTTGTTCCCTTAGATTTTTCCGATATATGTTACTCCTCTTCTCGGTGCATCAAATGGCTCTCGGTTTATTTCGTATGATGGCTTCTCTAGCAAGGGATATGGTCATTGCAAATACATTCGGATCTGCAGCAATCTTAGTAGTGTTCTTGCTTGGTGGATTCGTTATTCCAAAAGGTTAATTATTAATATACATCTTGGATAAAAGATATTTATCTGTTGGTTTTGAGTTGCCATAATATAACCTTGAGATTTTTAACAGCTGATATCAAACCCTGGTGGATCTGGGGCTTTTGGGTTTCGCCGTTATCCTATGGGCAACGTGCAATTGCGGTCAATGAATTCACAGCCACACGGTGGATGAAGGTGTGTTCAATACTCTCTTTTACGAGTTATTAAGACTTCGTTATTATATGTACGATGTTTACCTACGGACGTTTAAACATCATGCAGCCATCTGCTATATCGAATACTACAATTGGATTGAACCTTCTAAAGCTACGCAGTTTTCCCACAAACGACTATTGGTATTGGATTGGAATTGCAGTTCTCATTGGTTATGCACTTCTCTTCAACAACATAGTCACCATAGCCTTGGCTTATCTTAACCGTGAGTGCCTCTATTGCTATTTATTATTTCTTCTAGATATCTATTGCAATATTATATATCTTAGTTCTTTTCTCTTGCAGCTCTAACTAAAGCACGAGCAGTTGCTTTAGAGGATCCCAAAGAAGAATGCCAAACTGTTTCGGTAACAAATTCAAAAAAAGACAAAAGTGAGAAAAGAGGAATGATTCTACCATTCAAACCATTAACCATGACTTTCCACAATGTCAATTACTATGTTGATATGCCAAATGTTCGTTTCTCTTCTCTGTTTAGCTTCCGTTGTATCAGCCCTTATCTATGATTACACAAGAGTTTTTTTTTTTTACTTCTCAGGAAATGCGTTCTCAAGGTGTACCAGAGACAAGACTACAACTGTTATCAAACGTGAGTGGAGTATTTTCACCTGGAGTTCTTACAGCTTTAGTTGGATCAAGCGGTGCGGGAAAAACTACATTGATGGATGTTCTTGCGGGTCGAAAGACAGGTGGATATATCGAGGGAGATATTAGAATCTCTGGTTACCCAAAAGAACAACAAACGTTTGCCAGAATCTCTGGATATGTTGAGCAGAACGATATACATTCTCCTCAAGTCACAGTTGAAGAGTCCTTATGGTTTTCCGCTAGTCTTCGTCTTCCTACAGAGATCAGTAAAGAACAAAAAAAGGTCAGTAACTAAGTGTGAATGAGTTTTACTGCATTTGGTTCTAATTTTGATTGTTTCACTGAAATAAACAACTTTTATTCTGTTAGGAATTTGTGGAAGAAGTAATGAGACTTGTGGAGCTTGATACTCTGAAATATGCGATAGTAGGTTTACCTGGTACAACCGGACTTTCTACAGAGCAGAGGAAACGTCTAACTATTGCGGTTGAGTTAGTAGCAAATCCATCAATAATTTTCATGGATGAACCAACATCTGGACTTGATGCAAGAGCAGCGGCGATTGTGATGAGAACTGTTAGGAACACTGTTGACACTGGAAGAACAGTCGTTTGCACCATTCATCAACCCAGCATTGACATTTTCGAGGCCTTTGACGAGGTTTGCTATTTATTTGCTTGGATTACAAGATCTCTTACGAATTGTTACCAATCGATGATCATAACGTGTTCTTTTCGCTCAACCTTAAAATTCCAGCTGCTTCTTATGAAACGAGGAGGACAGGTTATATATGGTGGGAAATTAGGTAAACACTCACAGGTTTTGATAGACTACTTTCAGGTACTTGTCTTGGCTTTCTCTTCTTCTGGTCTGATCTTAGCATTTATATACTTGTATTCCAAGTAAACAAACCATAAACCTCCCTCTCTACAGGGGATTAACGGAGTACCTTCAATCTCAAGTGGATATAATCCAGCAACTTGGATGCTTGAAGTAACTACGCCGGCTTTGGAGGAGAAATATAACATGGACTTTGCAAATATATATAATAAATCAGAGCAGTTTAGGTAAATATCACACAACTCATTAAGGATCCAACTTATTTCAATATTCACTATCATAAACTTAAACATACTGTGTTTCTATACAGAGAAGTGGAAGCAAACATTAAGCAATTCAGTGTTCCACCCGAAGGCTCAGAGCCACTGAACTTTATTTCAAGATACTCACAAAATCAACTATCTCAATTTCTACTCTGCCTCTGGAAACAGAACCTTGTTTACTGGAGAAGTCCAGAATATAATCTCGTGAGATTGGTCTTCACTACGATTGCTGCGTTTATACTGGGCACAGTTTTTTGGGATATTGGTTCCAAGAGGACATCCACACAAGATTTGGTCACTGTAATGGGAGCTCTCTACTCGGCTTGTTTGTTTCTTGGAGTTAGTAACGCTTCATCGGTACAACCCATTGTTTCAATCGAAAGAACAGTTTTCTACAGAGAGAAAGCTGCAGGAATGTATTCTCCAATTCCATATGCAGCAGCTCAGGGTCTTGTGGAATTACCTTACATTCTCACCCAAACCATTATCTATGGTGTCATCACATACTTCACCATTGGTTTTGAAAGAACATTCAGTAAGTTTTGTTTGAATCTCATTCTTTCTCTATCTGCATCAAGTATATGATAATAAAAATTAATGACATTGAAACGCAGGTAAGTTTATACTGTATCTGGTGTTCATGTTCCTCACTTTCACCTACTTCACCTTCTACGGCATGATGGCGGTTGGCCTTACCCCAAATCAGCATTTAGCCGCTGTTATCTCCTCTGCGTTTTACTCTCTCTGGAATCTCCTCTCTGGTTTCCTAGTCCAAAAACCTGTAAGTATTCCACTCTATCAAGTGAAAAGCTAGCTATATATTATACTTACACGTTTGCTTTGGACAATTTCGTTTGCTGCCTAAAATGTTCAAGATTGAATTCATTAAGAACAAGTATACAACAAATGTAACTGTAAGCGCTTATGAACAGTCCAGAACGTATTTTTGATGGGTCATGGCTATTTAAGAAGATATTTAATTCTTGATTAATCAGCCTTACTATATATTACTCTTTTACCAAGAACTTTAAACTCAATTTTTTGTTTGGTTTCTTCAGTTGATTCCAGTGTGGTGGATATGGTTCTATTACATCTGTCCAGTGGCGTGGACACTCCAAGGAGTAATCCTCTCACAGCTTGGTGACGTGGAGAGCATCATCGACGAGCCAACGTTCCATGGCACGGTGAAGGAGTTCATTGAAAATTACTTCGGCTTTAAGCCACACATGATCGGTGTATCTGTTGCTGTTCTTGTTGGCTTTTGCGCTCTCTTCTTCTCTGCATTTGCACTTTCAGTCAAATACCTCAATTTCCAGAGAAGATAGAACAGTCTTACACGTGACTAACTTTCAATTCTTTTGCATTTTCATTGATTTTCCGTCTTACAAGTAGCTAGGATTCTTTATCAAAGTCAGTTTTGTTGACATTAACCAAAAAAAGGCCCAAAAAAATAAGAATCTGTTTTACTCTGTTTACGCTTTTCTTTGGGAAGAGCATAGAGTTATGGTCTTCAATCTTATTATGTTTTAAAGATTGTATTTCAGAAAAAGAAACAAAAATTAAACGACACAAAGATTCCATGTTGTAGTTCTCTTATATTTTTTTGTGCAAAATCCAATTTGTACGTGATTCTTATTGTTGTCTAAAACGTTCTTTGATTCGACTGTATACAAAAACGTCATCGTACCATGATATTGAAAATCCAATTAAGCACGTGATTCTTATTTGAAGTTCTCAAGAGATGAGAAAAAGGCTCAAGATATATTGGTCCGAGGTTTTACACTTTTTATATCTTCTACTTTTTTATTCCTTCCCCTGGCTAGATATTTTTTTTTGTCAAGATTCTTCATTATTCGTGAGCTACCGTCACTTTTCTACGTCACCCATCCAATCAGATCCGTCCAACGACCCCTTCTATTGATTACTCATTGGTCCTTCACAAAAATCTCCGTCAGTCATCTTCTTGACCCGAATAACCGCTTACCGGATCGGTTCTTCCACGTGTTGACCCGATTCGTTTCTTTTCCTCCAGAAGGCAAATTAATAAACAATTTATATGACGTCAGTCAACTATCAATGAATTTTAATGGAAGCATCGAGAAACCGGAAGAGCAAGCGAGCTCCGGAGATGAACGAAAACGACGAAGACGATGAGGATTTTGACAACGTAGAGGTGTGGGATACGCTGACTAATGGATTCAAGCGTGCGCAGCTCGTTCTCGATCAGAACCGTGATTTGATCGAACGTGTCAACGACAATCACCGGTCGCGAATCCCAGACAACGTCGCCAGAAATGTTGGACTCATCAATGAAATCAACCATAATATCACGAGAGTTATGGAGATTTACTCCAAATTATCTGTTAATTTCACCAAAAGTCTCCATGAGAGGCGGAGGACGGCCAAGAATGACGATACTACAACTACCACCACCGGTTCATACGGCTTTGTTAATGGGAGCTCTAGCGGTTCCTAAGCGTAATGAGCAACAGTAAACTTCGAATTTGAGTTTGATTTCTAAGCCCATAGCTACTTTTTCTGAATGCATTTGTGTCATGGAATTTGGTTTTTGATGTCATATTACTGTGATGGATCAGGATCTTTGATATACAAACTAGCTCTTTGCTTGCATTATATGGACGTTCTGCATAATCTCCTGTGATTTTCAACCGTGTCCAAAAGTATATTCTGTATTCAGCGTTGAATCCTAAGGCTCTGCTTTTGACTCTGCATGTCTCATTCGCATAAATCATCTACTACTTTCATGATTTAAGTGGTCGTTTGTTTGTATTATAAATTGAAAATAGCAGCCAGATCAATTATGAGTCACTACTCTAAGAAGATGGCTCTGTTTTTGTTCTTGTAGCTAAGTTGTTGAATAGATAGATCATGAATGATCCATATACTTTGGAATTGGTTAGAGGCTTAGAGCCTTGTACACTACAAAGCGTCTTAGATGAGGCACAATTTGTGATAACATCGTTGTATATACACATCCAAATAACATTTTTGTGGCAATATTTATATTGAAAGATTTGGCTTACAAGTGTGAAATGATATGTTTGTATTTAAAGAACATAACTTGGGTTCTTTTAAGTCTCTCAAATATTTTCCTTTGTGATAATAATTGAGGTTCATCAAATTAACTAGTCAATAGAAAGAGCTTTACCAATAAAAAATGCTCCTCCACTATTTCATATGGTCATTTTTGAAAAGAAAAGGGAGAGTTATGGCCATATCAGGTGCTGGTACATGGTATCAGCCTACAAGTGGAATATGTATCAGACTTACCGAATCTGTATCTTGTCATCCTTGATGCGAACAATATTGGAATTGTGATCTTTTACTGGAGTGTTTACAGAAGTAGAGAACAAGATTATTCTTGACTAGAAATTTTTATCAAAAGATTATTCTTCACTATGATGATTGATAACAATTGTGGAATTCTTTTGTACAATTCATATGGGTGGACTAAGCAATTAATATTTTTGTTTTTAGGTCAAGGAATAATGAAATCTTTTCTAAAAAAATGTATAACTTTTAACCAAAAATATAAACATTGGTGTGGCTTCACTGAGAAAAAGATGATGTAATATTGTATATATTCTGCTCAGTCGCATCTGAGATATTAATATTTGTTAAACAGTGCGCAGAGTTATAGTGGGGTTGTGATTTGCTGGATTTGCAATCTTCTTACCATTAGTGTCAAGATGAAGAAAAAACCAGCCTCACATCACGAACATGCTTTTTTAAAAGTTACAATAGCACAAACTCTGAAACTGAAAGTAATTTCGTTCTTGTAATAGCTAGGAAGATGTAGTAGCATTTAGAACGTGTTTAGAAGAGTACAACTAAGTCATAAAGGTAATAATAAAGACCTATTTCTTCTGATGAAGAAGGGTTTTGGGGTTTTAGAGGGGAAGTTCTCCACTGTCTGCAATAACGACTTTGCTCTTAGGAGTTCCGCTTTGCATTCCCTCTGCTTCGATCTTATAGACAACATCCATTCCTTGCACCACTTTCCCAAACACCACATGCCTTCCATCTAACCAGCTCGTTGTCACGGTTGTGATGAAAAACTGCGAACCGTTTGTGTCTTCTCCAGAGTTTGCCATTGAAAGCAGACCTGCGTGTTGATTCACATTTCAAATCATCAGACACTTCTATTATACTTATCATACTTGTCTTAAAGAAAGATGATGATCACCCACCTGGTGCAGTGTGCTTCAGCTTGAAATTCTCATCAGCAAACTTCTGACCATAGATTGATTCTCCACCCATACCATTTCCGTGAGTGAAGTCTCCTCCTTGGATCATAAAGCTGGGAATGATTCTATGGAATTTGCTCCCCTTGTAGTGTAGAGGTTTCCTGCTCTTACCAACACCTTTCTCCCCTGTCAAATTTCAGCACTTCATCACAACCCACTTCCGAAAAGCATTAAAAACAAGCAGCCTACACATTGTGAAAAAACATTTCCAAATACGATCTCAGATCATATCATCTTCATCATAACTCTACCACTATTACTTCATTAGACCTCCAAAAAAGTGTTCATGGAGACAGGCACTAGCACCGTTATAACAGTTTCAAAACTGTGCATAATAAATAGTTGGTGAGTCTGTAAGAATTTCAACAGCAGATTACCTGTGCACAGAGCTCTGAAATTATCTGCAAGAAGGAAACACACACTCACGCATTATTCTCTTGATGTGCACATTGAAATAGTCTGCAGCAATGTTTAAAATTTTCAGAACTAGATTATTTTACCTGCAGTTTTGGGAACTGTTTTACCAAATAGGCCCATAACAACTCGACCTGCGCCATAGTAGTAATCAAAGAATCAAACAAACTAACCAAGAATCAGATGTATCTTCTGAGGAAAAACAAAAGATAATAAAAGACATCCATTTTAACAAATATGTAAGCTGATGAACAAACATTTCACTAAGATATTTGAATCATACCAGCAGGTTTTCCGGCGATCTCTACATCGAAGTATACCTTATGAGTAATTTCCATCAAATCTTCTTTAGCCTGATCATATTAAAACCACAGATCCCAAATCACAAATTCATTCATAAACAACAGATATTCGACTGTCCCATTATCATAAATCTTTACTAAAATCTGAAACAGTAATGATAAAGTTCTTAATTTCTGAAGATAAACATACATGCTATAGAAAATTCACTAGAAGATTACAACAAACTGGTGATTTCCATTAGACCGTAAACGAAGATGCGTTTGACTTATCTCAACTACAGAATCAGCGCAATAATAAATCATAGAATATATATATATATAAAAACTCTTAGCTTACAATATAAATAATTACAGTCTTGAGATCTAGATCATTATGGTTGAGATTCAATGCCGAAGGAATGTAAATGAAACATTTGATAAGATTTAGATTCCAGATTATATAAAAAAAATTACCTGTATTGAAGCTAGGGCTCCAAGAAGAAAGAGAGCCCCAAAAAGAATAGAGCTTGATCTCGCCATCGTCGTGATCGTGTTTTTCTTCTTCAATCTAAGCAGAAAGTGTGAAAACAGAATAGCTGAAGAAAGAAAAGTGTGAATGTTTAATGATCCGAAGGTAACTTACGCAGAAGGTGTTATGGGCCTTCTTATTGGGTTCTTATTTGGGCTTTTTAACCTGACGTGGGTCTCTCCTATCCATAACATGCAGTTTCTTTCTGTGTTTTGTAGTAATCAAAATATTTTGAATTAACCTTCTTAATATTGGTAATTTATCATTACGGAACTGAAAATCTTTGTGTACGTTTGACTTTGTTGTCAAAGGCACTAAATTCTAGTTTTAGTAACTAGTAGCTACAAGACTCTTGATTTTTTATTTGCTCCTTACTCTTCATAAATTTATGATCTCTTTAGGTGAAAATATATACTAAATGTATTTGAAGGTTTAAAACTCCTACATCAAAATCTTTGTCTGGCAAGCCATTCCATACTGTTTTGGTGAGATGTCAACGCTTGGCTTTAGATGAAGATGAGTTGATATTTGAGTGTCCTCCAACTTTAGAGATTTAGGTTTTGTCTCCCTATACTTTTAATGCTAAGTTCTTTCCTCTTCCTTATATCATTGTTACCCATCCAACAGAAATATGAACTCTAGCTAACTCTAAATGGGAGATCCAAATAAATATGGGCAAATTTGACAAAAAGTTTCAAGATCACATCATTTTTGAAAAAATTTCTGTCGTAGTAAGAAATGATAAATTATGAGTTTTCAATTCAATTCGATTTAACAATTCTTTTTCTAAGTTTTCCTTTTTTTCTTCATTGATCAAACTCCAATAAGTGAAGCCCTCTCGGGGACTTGCTTAAGAATAAAAAGGAGCAATCTCATGTAAATACCATGGAATAAGGTTGTAAATTAATTATAATTATTTAGAGCATTCAACACTTCAAGAAAAAGATACAGTACGGGGTTCAAATCAAAATCAATTAGCAATGAGTGGATTGATCTCTAAATTATATATATTAGGTAATGAGAGAGACGTTGTAGATGGTGACATATTCCACATCAAAAATTGAGATTAGTCTAACTTTTTTTTTGATAGATGATATAATCTAACATCTTGAAACACCACAACAGAAACATTCATCATGCATACTTTGTTGGATTAGAATTGTGGACTTTAGTACCATGTTAATTTTTGGGTAACATGTTCAATAGAAGTTGCAGAGCAGTAAGGAAACATTGAAGGGTATAAGCGTACTACTTTGATTCTACATTTCTACATGACCTAATAATTCCAAGATGTCAAATTGATACTCTTGGAATGATTCAGATCACCTGAGTGGTCATGGCGTACGATCGTAGCAATCATGGCATCATCGAATGACATTTTCATCCTGATCTAAATAGTTAACGGATAAGTTTTTTCATCTTTCGATGCAGAATTAGACATGTGATTACTTGATGGAGCTTAATTTGATTCTGGTCTCCATAACTAGAATTGTTGTTGAACGAATTGTTCCTTATATAATTCACGTCCAATTATTTCTAAACATACTTCAATTAAAGTTGTAATCTTAAATAATTAATATTGGTCATTTTCTAAAGAATTATTGTTTATCATCGGTTTTGACTCGTTACGACAAAACATGTACATATAAAAAAGTAGGTCACCACAATTGACTAATGAACAATAATAACATTGTCGTGGTTGTGTCACAAAGACGACAACGACACTACCCAAAAAGTTTCACCTATCGACCCTCTCGACTAAACATAATCATCGTTGCGTCATTTATTTTTCTCATATTTTATATTTAAAATCCACTAATTACTTGACGCATGTCAGAACAAATAAATGTTCTTCGAATATTTACAAAATTCTTATAATAATTACATTTTGATCCACATACTTTTCAAACATTAGCTTTTCATCCGCAATCGCTGGAGCCTTCACACTCAAATGCTCAAATTTTTTTTAAAAGAAAAGTCATTAGCTTTTTATATAAAATTGGCTACTTTTAAAAGATAAAACATCTGCGTTATCTTTTGACAATTGATAAAAGTGTTTGCAATCCTTGTAAAAAAGACAAGACAGCTAATTTCAAACACTCATGGATTCACGAGAGAACTATCTCCACTAGTTTGGACTGAGATAATCTCATACAGAAAGCAATACATGAAAATTTGTGTTATCTTGTTATTAAAAACATATATGGATAATCAAATATAATATCCCATGCTTTTACAGTGAAAAATTTGAACTTGAAAACCAAAAAAAGATAATCAGAATATTTCTCCACTAACTACTGACAACTCAACTTGGTTTAGAGGCACAAAACTTAATAATTTGAAATAAATGACTTGCACTAACGTTATGAATGGTTTAAATTTTTAATTATTTAAACTGGTAATTAATAGTTAGATTAATATCATCATTATAAGTTCGAAAATGGTAAACTATCTAAGAATATACATCATGTCATTTATTTTTAACTTTTACACAGTTTTTTATTTTATTTTATAAATGTGGGAATCTCAAAAAATTTCTAAGTCTAAAGACTATTCTCACGAAATTTTGCATCCGATTTCATGTTTTTAATACATATAGGTAATCTAGGCAATTCAAACCCAGAAATTTTACTTGGAAATTACCACTAGACCAATGCGATTGAGTTAACTTTTACACAGTTTGTAGTCTAAATTTTGATATATGATGATGGTAGCGCGACCACTTCTATACAAAACATCAAGTATAAATGCAACGGCTCATTATAATTCTTCATGCTAATCGATTTTTAAAATCTCAGTGTTTTTATAGATTCTACCACATTTGCGTATCCAAAAAGATGAAATTAATAGATTCCACTTTCTTTCTTTCGTTTTTGGTATCGTGAAATTAATCAGTGGATGGTGGAAAAGTATATATATGTTAATAAAGGTAAGGCAAAAACAAAAATAAAATGGTGTAAAGAAAAGAATCATAGGAAAAGTAATTAACCGAAGCAACTAAACCTTTAACCAAAAAAAAGACAAAGACGTTAGGGTCAAATCGAATACTTTTAAATTGGAATCGACTCCTGTTCTAAGGGATCATCTCCTGCTCTCGACAATGACATTTGCCCAAATTTTTCAGGTTTACGACCAAACAAACAAAACTTTTATACCTTTTTCATTATAATAAGTAACTATAATTTAATATATAGTAGACTACAAAATAATTAACACTCTTTTAAATCTTTCAATTTTATACTAATTTTTAGAGAATTTTCATTCGACAAAAAAATTTCTCATATTTCATTTTATAACAAAAAAAAAACTAAAAAATCTTGATCATTTTATCCTTGCAACGATATAATATAATACATATATATGTTGTAGAAGACTATTACGGATATCTTTGATTAACTTTGAATCGGATTAAAATCTTTGAAGCGTTTTGGATTCGAAACAAATAAAGAACGAGAGAAAGAGATTGAGAAGAGGAAGATACGAAGGCAATTATAGAGTTCCCAAAAAAATCACAAGTACGTCTCTCTTCAGGTGATGAGCCTGGAATTTCACTATTCTCTCTGATTTTACAAATGATCTGATCAAACTACAATAATGAGAAGAGATTGATCTTTATACTCTGTTCTTCTAAGAACATATTCTAACAGCTTTTTGTTTATGTTACATATGCAATATGGGCCAAAGAAACTGGCCCAACTCCTTTTGAAGACTTACTCGAGCTCAAGAGCTCTTAATGGGTTGAACCAGAAAACAAGCCCACTCGGATTAAGACAGCAGACCCACAGAAGATGGATCGATTCTTCACAAAACACCATTCCGAACCATTGAGACCTTCAACTCTCCGAAAGACTTTAACTTTTCTTATCCTCTTGACCCTTTAACCCAAAAGAAAACACATTGAACCTCATTTTCTTTCTATGAGACAAGAACAACAAGCTTCACCGATTCAACAACTGATGAGCTCAAGGGTTTCGTATTCCAAGCTCCGGTCACGAAACCCTTTCCCTGAGACCAGCTCAGGTCTTCAACATGTTCAGATCTGACATGCAATCGAAAAACTTTTGAAAAGGTAAAACCTTTGTCATTGCATATGCATGATTCTTTGATGTATGAATCTTTAGGATGCCTACTTGTTTCTCTTCTATAGCTTCTCGTACATAGTTATACTTAACCTTGATGTGCTTTGTTCTTTCACTGCTCATGCGATTTTTAGCTAAGTGAATAGCACTCTGAGAATCACTATAGATTTCAACAACTTCGTGCTTGAAACCCATTTCCTCTGTCAAACCTTTTAACAATACAACTTATCTGCAACTATCTGATAGTGCTATGTATTCTGATTATGTAGTTGATAAGGTTACAACTTGTTGTAGTCTTGATATCCAACTTATTATATTTCCTCCGACTGTGAAAGCATAACATGTGATTGATCTGCATGTATCTCTATCACTTGCATAATCAGCATCACAGTAGCCTTTGACTTTAAAATCTGAATGCTTTCTGAATGTTAGCTTTAAGTGTGTTGCATCAATAAGATATCGCATTATCCACTGAACAACTAACCAATGTTCCTTTCATGGTTTTCCAATGTATCTACTAACCATTCCTACTGCATATGCGAGGTCTGGACGAGAGCCAACTATTGCATACATGAGGTTTCCAACAGAACTAACATAAGGTATGTTATCCATGAAATTTTCTTGTTCTCTTTCTTGTTCTGGAGTTAATTTCTGAAGCTTAAAATGTGAACCAATTGGAGTTTGAACTGATTTACCTTCACTCATACCAAATATCTTTAGAATCTGATTGATATAATCACTTTGAGAAAGAACTAAAATGTTTTTAGTTATATCTCTGATTATATCCATTCTTAGGATCTTCCTTGTTTGACCCAAATCCTTCATCTCGAACTCCTTACTTAAAACCTTCTTTAATCTGTTAATCTGCTTTATATTAACTGAGGCTATTAACATGTCATCAACGTAGAGAAGTAGGAATGATGTTTCACTTAGCAAACTTCCTTTAATGTAAACACAAGGATCGTATTAACTCTTTATGAATCTTTGGTTTACAATAAAACTATCAAACCTTTGATTCCATTCTCTAGGAGATTGCTTAAGCCCATATAAAGATTTTATGAGTAGACAGAACTTATCCTCATTACCTTTGACTTCATAACCTTCTGGCTGACTCATATAAATCTTTTCGTGAAGAGTTCCATGTAGAAATGTCGTTTTGACACCCATCTGCTCTAGTTCCATATCAAAATTAACAACTGTAGGAAGAAGTAACCTGATTGAGACATGTTTAACCACTGGTGCAAATACTTCATTGTAGTCAACTCCCTCTGTTTGAGCATACCCTTTAGCTACTAACCTAGCTTTGTGTCTTGGCTTTTCTACTCCTGGTATGCCTGTTTCAACTTGAATATCCATTTGCACCCTATCACTTTCTGTGACTTAGGTTTATCCACCAAATCCCAAGTATGATTATGAATTAAGGAATCCATCTCATCATCAGAAGACAAAATTCATTTCTCTTTATTCATGTTTCTTAGAGCCTCTAAGAATGATTTAGGTTCTTCAATATACATCTCATCTGCACATGAAAGTGCATAAGCAACTATATTTGCATCCTCATATTTAGATGGTGGCATGATCTCTCTTCTTTGTCTATCTCTTGCAAGTAGATAATCACTTAGGTCTGAACTTCGAGTAGATCCTGAAATACTATCTGAACCATCTCTGCATGTTGATTCCTCTACTTCTTCTTATATATCTCAGACAACTTAACCATCATATTCACCGTCACTTTCTGGAACTGAACCTGAACTTTTTGATACTGAACATGAACTTTCTAATAATGAACCTGAGCTATCTCCACCTGATTCTGCAACCCTTTCTCTCTAAGGACTGTCACCTAGAATCTTTTCAATTTCTTTTCTGAAAGTTACATGCTTCTTGGTTTTCTTATCTGCACTCTAACTCACCTTCAGATCACTTTTAACTTCTGCACAATACTCTATGTACATCATTTCCTCACTGAAGATGACATCTCTACTGATAGAAAGTTTCATTTCTTCTATTAACCACACACAATGTCCCTTGGCTTCAGAACCATATCCTAAGAATACACCTCTCGTAGCTCTAGGATTTAGCTTTTCCTGATCGTGTGAACATAAGCAATGCAACCAAAAACTCTTAAGTTATTGTAAAATGGCTTAGACTTGGACCATAACTCTTCTGGAATCTCAAAGTCTATAGAGGCTGATGGAGATCTGTTTATTAGATAAATTGTTGTGTTAGTTGCCTCTGCCCAAAAAATTTCACTTAATCTTGAGTCTGATAACATGCTCCTGACCTTTTCCATTATTGTTCTATTCATTCTTTCTGACACTCCATTATGCTGAAGAGTATAAGCACAGTTTTGTGCCTCTTGATCCCTGAGGCTTTGCATAGATCTGATGAATGTACTCTAAAGTACATTTCAATGTGTGCATGGCCTTCTGAAAACTCAACCTGTGACATTTACCCATATCACATGCATCACAAAAACTTAGCTCAATAATCTCTTCACGTTTCAAATATCTCTTCTTAACCAATGTTTCCATTGATCTCTTTCCCATATGGCCTAACCTTTGATGCCACTTCCTTGTAGAATCAACGCTGATTTTTGCAACATTCACCTCTGAAGATTTAATATTCCCTCTAGATAGTACAAACCATTTCTGTAAACTCCTTTCAGAATCTTCTTTCCCTTTCTGTAGAACTAAACCTTAAAATCTTCACATATGTAGTTATATCCCATCTGTTCCAGTTTACCATAGGAAATGAGATTTGTTTCCATTTTTGGTATAAACATGACCTCATCAAGAATGACTGTTGACCCATCTGGATTATTGATCGTGAGTTTACCAATACCTTTAACTTCACAGTAAATATTATTTCCCATATACACTTTGTTGCCTTCAAGTTCCACCAAATCTGTAAGCAGTTCCTTCCTTGGTGTTATATGAAATGTACAACCTGAATCCATAACCCATTGATCCGAAGAGGCTACTAGGCTAACTATAAAATCTGAGGATTCTGAGTCTAGAATTGCCAAGTTTGCTGAATCTTTCTCTTTGTTTTGATTCCTTTGGGGACAATCTCGTTTCCAGTGTCCTGCCTCTCTACAAACCCAACACGCTCTTACATTATTATTCTGCTTTGACTTTTACTGAGATCTTCCTCTGCTTTTAGACATTTCTTTACTCTTTCCTGACTCTTTGCTGTTTCTTTTCTCTGTTATACCTCTTCCCTCAGCTGTTAACCTTTCAGCAATGTTCTTGTTATTGTTAAACACAAACCTCTGTCTCAGATTAGCTTCCATTGCATATGCTCATGTTATGACATCGTCCATGGTTAACGAATCCATCTTGGCACCAAACTGAAGAGTGTGAACTAGAGAGTCATATGTTGATGGTAAACTTGTAAGAAGAGAAATTGCATGATCCTCATCGTCTATCTTGACATTAAGACTAGCAAGATCAGCTACAAGTTTAAGGAATGCATCAACATTCTCTTCAATATACTTATCTTCTTCCATCTTGAAACAAGAGATTGTTTCTTTAGATAAATCCTATTTGGAAGTGTTTTTGTTTGGTAATCTCTTTCCAGTGCCTTCCATTGACCATAAGTTATTGGTTTATGTATAATCTTCCTCAATACCACATATATAATACACTGTCTGAGCCGACTCCTTGCCTTTTTATCTTTCATAGCCCAATTAGGATCTGTTTTCTTTACTTCTCATTTGCTATCTTTATCATCATCCGTAGACTTTTCTGTCAACACAAAACTCTTTGGTGAATCTTTAATAACTGATAGCAACCCGTGATTTCAAACTGACCAAGGACTCAGTACTTCCAAAGACCGAAATCAACTTTCCCCTTGAAATTTTCTACCTCACACTTCCCTGGTGTTGCCTCCATTATGGTTTTCTTAAGACTTTGAGCTGATAACCTGCAGAATTATCAAATCACGACTTAAGAAAAATTTGAATCTGAATGAATCTTTAACACTTTAGTTTGCTAATACTAAATTAACAAGAGTATATATAATAAAAGGCTTATTCAATTTGGATATGATTCAGTTTCTCTTGAACCTGATTGATGCTTAGAATCTTTGATGTTGTTTTGGGAGGAACAACACTTCTTTAAGCTGCGACGAGCTTCTTCTCCAAGAGCAGATACTGCGATGAAGATCTTGATTCAATCTGGTGAATTCTCCTTCACCATTGAAGCAATCTCTGATCTTCATCTTCCCTGCTACAATCTTCAAGGTAATCTGAGTCTCTTTATTCCAAACTTCGAGCCTGAGGCTCTGATGCCAATTGTAGAAGACTATTGCAGATATATTTGATTAACATTGAATCAGTTTGAAATCTTTGAAGTGTTTTGGATTCGAAACAAATGAAGAACAAGAGAAAGAGATTGAGAAGAGGAAGACACGAAGGCGATTATAGAGTTCCCCGGAAAATCACAGGTACGTCTTTCTTCAAGTGATGAGCCTGAAATTTCACTATTCTCTCTGATTTTACAAATGATCTGATCAAACTACAACAATGAGAAGATATTGATCTTTATACTTTGTTCTTCTAAGAACATATTCTAACAGCTTTTTGATTCTGTTACAAATGCAATATGGGCCAAAGAAAACGACCCAACTCCCTTTGAAGACTTACTCGAGCTCAAGAACCCTTAATGGGTTGAACCAGAAAACATGCCCACTCGGATTAAGGCAGCAGACCCCAGAAGATGGATCGATTCTTCACATATGTATTAAAAAAGTTATATGCTAATCGATTCTGTTTAGTGCTAATAAAATAATTTTCGATGTAACTTAGAATATTACTGGATACCAATAATAGTTAACATGTTATCACTACTATTAGCATGTTAATTTTTTGGTTATAATTCGTTGATGTGTTACTATTCTACATGGCAAATAATAATTATATATTAATTATCTTGTTTATCTTATTTCTTATCGATGTATTACAAATTTTACTCTGCTAACATTTGTTGTAACAGTAAACTATAGGGATATATTTATCATGTGGTTATTAGATACTTAATAAAAAAACCTTTTGTTATTTATTTTTTTTCTAAAAATATTTTACTATTCATTAATTTAACCTTTTTCTTTCTCTATCAAAATATTATTAAAACTATTTTGTTAATATACGAAATAATATTCTAAACTCAATAAAATTAACCTTAAAAATACATTTTTAATAACAAACCAAAAAAAAAACTTAAAAGAGAAACAACATACCAAGTCCTTAATCTCTTATGTTATACCAAAGATAAATCAAGAATAGAAAGCAATTCATGAATAAGTAACACGAGAGAGTGGAGTCGATCTCTGAGTTGGAAGCTTTTAATGATAAATCCTCAATTTTGTAAAATACATTTTCATATTGATCGGATTTGCACTCTTTATAAGCTTTCCAAACCAAATAACCAAAAGCCTTTTCAACCAAAAACATTTATATTATCTTGTCCCCTTGAATAAAAACTTTAGTATTGTCTTTAAATACCATCAATTGAAAATGTTACTTAAAAAATACAAATCCTATAAAAATGGAACATTACCTCTAATCCAATGATCTCACGTTATCCATCAATTTCTCTACCTCTCACATTGTGAAAATAAAGGATATTACATTTGGGCATTCATGTTCATAAATATGTTGATAAGTATCAAAACAAACCGAACTTATGATGCCAAAATTTTCAAGCCCTATAATTTTCACGAGATCTTCTCTTGATATTATTTTATTCTTTTGACATGGTAAATAACAACAAGCTAGTGATAAGTTATGTTCAATACTTGAAAATAAATTAAAACTAATTGCCAACTATACCACAAAATGTTTTGAAAATAACTAATAATGTCATACCCGTGTTTCTTTCCTTAAAAATAATACAATCAACTAAAACCTCTACCCCAAAATGACATAAATACTCTTATCAAATTGGTTTCCACAATTATTTTGGTTTCTTTAGGGTTTGAATGTTTGACTAAACAAAAACAGATCTAATACAAGTGGAGATATTTTGTTTTCCTCATTCACCCAATATTAATTACAATACAAAAATTAACAAAACCAATAAATGATACGTACAAATCAGGGAAAAAAACCAAAAAAGATCATGCACCATCTTGTGTTGTATGATCCAATCTACATTTTTTTAAATTAAATTTAATGTGATTATATAACCACATTTCATTCATTCACTCCAATTCACTCTTTCACCACAATTCATTATTTTTTTACTCTATTCATTCACGTGAAAATATGTTTTTTTCTAATATTTTTTTAAACTTAATCATCATTTTATTCATTTATTAATTACAAAAAATTGTAATAGATTCCTAGATATATTATTCATGTTCAAAAAAGTGATTGGCTGCAATGAGACTACATAATTTTATTAAAATTTTAAACGCATCAGATGAAGATTTTGCCGAGGTAATGGAAAGTACAAAAAATGAAAACACAAATTTTGGAACTCAAGTAAATATCATGGAAATCATGAAAACTGGAGAAAGAGCTCTTATGGAAAACATGAGAGAAAATATTGCAGGTTTGTTATGAGAAAATAAAAATATTTTATTTTGAATGTATGTTATGCATGATATGTGTGATTTGCATATATTCTGCATGATCTGTATTTTTTTATTACCATTCAAAGCCTTAGTTCGGAAGAAAAGTGCGAAGCGAGAGGGAAGGGAAAAGAAAAAAGTGGAAAAAGAAAAGAGAAATTTTCGTGGAGAAATAGATAGAAAAGAAGAAAAAAAAAATATGCATGAATCAATAATACATGACAAATGGAAAGAGAAAATGAGAATTGTGTTTGGCGACAGATATAGACATAAACGATGGACATGGACACTGAAAAAACATGGCGATAATTTTGGACATGGTCATAGACATGGATATGAACATGAACATAGACAAATAACTTCTTTTACGCCTTTTCAAGATTGTGCAGGTTTTGACTATGATTCTAATGTTAAATCTAATGAGCTCGATCTCATAAAAGCGAAGTAAGTTAGCAATAGTTCATAATTTCAAAAATCTACCAAATTTCAAGTAAAAGTATAGAGAATAGAAGTTTTGGTGAAATTGGTGGCAAGCTTTACCATCAATTTTAGGAGAAAAATATTTTGCATAATTATGAATGATTTTACTGTGATACTCTTGGCGAAATCAATGGTATTATATAATAAATAATAATTATATGCTAAATATTATAATTGTTTAAAGTATATATATATATATATAACGGTAATTATAATATTTTTGATATTATTGTTATTGACGTGTTATCTTGTTTATTATTATTATCTTTCATCAAAAAATTTCATATCATCAGTCGTTTCAAACTATCATTCATATCATCAATGGATGATGTCATATACATATCAAGAACCCTCTTATTGTTCTACTCCAACAGATACTGAAATTGTTTGAAATATTGGACCAATTGATTTTCCCAAATTTTCTACACAAATAACTTTTGGTGGTATGGGAAATGTTCATGAAAGTACTTCATATGCAAAAGATTCAACTTATGCTCGCCGTAAAATCCCCGAATAAACCATTGAGCAAAATTTGGTGCTACTTAGAAAGTGGATTAAGTATGAGAACGACATCGTCAATGACAGAAATAAAACGGTGAATCATATTGGTGTAAAATTGTTGACTACTATAATTAGCATTTCTCATTTGATCCTTCTTGTGATGGAGACTCGTGCAAAAATAATCATTACAACTATGTTGACAAAATATTGGGAAATTAGATTGATGCTTACGAAAATATTGGTGAAAGCGCATAAATTATATTCAAGTGGTAATAAAAAAATTCAATTTGATGAAAGAATGGCTATTTGTCCGTGATCAACCACACTATGGTAGTCAGATAGGAGGAAATATTAGCTCTAGAAGCATTGGATCTAAGATAAACCACAAAAGTGATGATAGTGCTTCCAACTCTGTATGATCTAGTACTCTTTTAATGGGGAGGAATGCAATTAAGGAAAATGCTAAAAAAAAGATAAACGCATAGCCTTGGAAATGGTCAACAAATAGTGGTATGAATTCATCAATTAAACGTGCAAGAGATAGAACGATTGGACAAAATAACCAAAATACAAGAGGATGCAAACCAATTGATTAAGGATAATACTTAGGCTAAGAAGATGAAAATGAAGATGTTTATCAAGCTAAGTGAAAAGGAGCATCTCGATGACCGGAGCAAAGAGTTATTGGAGAAATTGAGCCACGATCTATTTGTTAATTAATTATGGTCAAGTGTTTGTCTATAATAATGTTTGTTTGTCATTTTCTCCTTTGATAATGTATGTTTATCACTTTTATCACTTTTATCACTTTCTTCTTAAATAATAAAGTTTGTCACTTTCCTCTTTAATAATGTTTGTCAATGTAATATGTGACTTTTGATTTTATGTGAGAGAATTCAATCTTTATCTAATGTAATGTCTGTTTGGAGTTCGTCGATTTCAACCACTTATTTATCATAATTTTTTTTAATATCGAAACTTATAAAATACAGTTTGAAATTGAAGAGAGGTGAAACAAAATATAGAAAGACTATGCACATCACATTGTACCAAAAGAAAATACTTCAAGAAAAATCATGTTGTGGCAAACCAAAGGCTCATTGACGACTACTTTTTTAGTTAACCTACATATGACGATGCAATATTTTGTCCACGATTCTAGATGCAAAAAGTTTTCCTTTGGATTGTTGAGGACCTATCAAGCAGAGACAACTACTTCACCCAAAGAGTTGATGCAACCAAAAAATAAAGTATATATTCATTAGCAAAATGTATCACATCCATGTGAATGTTAGCATATGGAGTAGAGCCTGACGCGGTCGATGAGTACACTAAAATATGAGGTACTACAATATTGGAGTGCTTATAAAGATTTTGTAAAGTAATCATACAATTGTATGAACTAGTGTACCTCAGAGCCCCAACTAAAGATGACTTGGAAAGGATATTGCGTGTTAGTGAAAAACGAGGGTTCCGAGGGATTATTGGGAGTATGGGTTGCATGCACTGGGAATGGAAAAAATTTCCTTCAGTGTGGGAGGGTCAATTCTCTTAGAGAGATAAGGAAGCACAACTGTTATTTTTTAAGTAGTTGCATCTCGTGATCTATGGATCTGACATGCTTTTTTTGGATGTCTGACACATTGAACGATATCAACGTTTTAAACTGTTCACCATTGTTTAGTGATGTTAAACAAGAAAATGCTCCAAGAGTGAACTTCCTTGTGAACCGGTGTCTGTATAATATGGCATACTATCTAGTTGATGATATGTATCCTTCTTATCCAACTTTCATCAAATTGATTAGACTTCTTCTAAGTGAACCATACAAGTTGTTTGTATAACATCAGGATGGATGTGTGAAAGACATTGAACGTGCATTTGGAGTGTTACAAGCTTAATTTAAAATTATTCGTGAACCAGCTCACATGTGGGATATAGCCGATTTAGTTATCATCAAGAGGATATGTATCATATTGCATATATTCAACATTGAACGAGTATGATCAATCTAAGGCAAGTGGGTCTAGTACATTGCATGCATTCTCGACTGAAGTGCTACATGCATTTGGAAATCATGTTCATAATAGATTTGGGCTTAATCAATGTACACCATGATTGATAGCTGATCAGGTCAAACACATATGGGAAAAATTCGAAATGTTCCATGGTTAATGAGATTATTAAGTTTATGTGTTATATATATTGTATTGTTGGCTTATTAAGTTATGTGTGTTTTATTAGTTGTATTGTGTGCTTATTAAGTTCTGTGTATTTTATTAATTGTGTTGTGTTATATATTAAGTTTTTCTTATTTTTATAAGTTTTAATAATCACTCTCTCTATTTATTGTCTTTATTATTTATAATTATTTAACTAGGAAATATGAAAGTAAACAAAAAAATATTTAATTTTAATCGATAATTGTTATTAGTATGTAATCATAAAAACAAAAACATAAACCAAAAGTATGAAATAAAAATGATGGGATATAGTGTTGAATTTTACTAAACAAAACAATTATAAAATGTAGAAGTTGAATGTGTGTTGAATTTAGGTGGAAGAGAGACAATATATATGATGTCGAAGAGAGATTAAATGATGTGAAGTGTTAAAAAGAGTGTTGAATATTTCAACCATTATTGATAGTCTAATTAAAAGAAAAATAAAAGTTTGGTTGTATAACTATAAGTTTCTATACACTTAATTTCATGTATGACATATGGTTCATAGGCCATTGTAGCTCTTTTTCTCTCTCTAATTAATGCATGTAATAGATATCAAATCTCCACATTTTCTCTCTTACACTATCTCTCATGTTTAATTTTCTTCTTTACCTTTTCTCTTTTAGTTTTTCTCTTCTCTCATGTTTTCTTTTTCTCTTTCTTAGCATGAGCATCGTACCCGGACCCGAATAGCCGATAAGGAACCGATCCGAAATTCTGGTTTTTGGGTAGGGTTCGGGTATCGGATCGGGTCTGGTTATACTTGATTACCGAACGAGTATTCAAAGTGACACGTCTGCTTTATGTTTAGATATAGAGTGTCACATGTGGTCGCGTGCTTTAGACTTTTTGTCTCTGCTGGTTATTTGAATGCATGCATAGCCTCAATCTTAATAGAAAGAAAAAAATTCTCACCATTCATTTAAACTAGAAACATTCATTTCTCTATGTTTTCACTTCTCATCTTCGCCGGTGTTGTCTCCTGTGTCGGCATCAGAGAGCTAGATCATATGTAAGATTCATTCTGTTTTTTCTTGTATTTCGAGTGATTTAGGAACAATGTTACTTTGATAATCAGAATTCCGATGTTATCGACTCAATTTTGCCATTAGTTTTTCAAATTTTCATTTTTATTGTTAGTTTTATGCTGTTATTTTCCTGATTATTCATTATTTCTGATAGAGTAAGTAATTGAAAATTTTAGGGTTTTAGATTTTCAAATTTTTTAGAGGTTTATGATTCTAAATGTAGAAATCCCTTGCTAATATGCTTATGTGATAGAAATTGGTTCAATTTCTATTTGATTTTGATTTTTCAATTAATGTTTGATAAATTCCAAAATGATTAGGGTTTGGAGTATTATAAGTTTTAGGGCTTTTTTTTTTTGGGTCAAAACGAGGAGTATTTCGAATTTATGTCGCTTCGAGATCACATGTCCACCATCTATCTAGGGTTTTCTTAATCTAAATGTAGAAATCGGTTGTTAATAGGCTGATGTGATAGAAAATGGTTCGATTTCTATTTAATTTCAATTTTTCAATTGATTTTGTGACAGATTTCAAACAATTAGGATTTTCAATTCATTAGTAATATTTTGTGAACATGTATTACGATTATGATTATGTGATGATCTTCATTAGTAATATTAGTAAGAGGACATACATTTTGATTATGTTATAGCTTTAGAGTTTATCCACTGTTAATAGATTTTTGATTTCATGCTTCATTAGGTTTCAAATTCTGTGAATATGTTACACCAGTTTCTTTATAAGAAAAAATCATTGAAAGTTTTAAGTTATGTTATAAGGTTTCTGTGAATATGTTATTAGGGTTTTGAATATGTTATTTAACTCTAACTATATCTATTTTTAATATGATACTAACTTGATGATGAACTGTTTATTTTTTTCTAGTTCTTCTAACTAGGTTTTCATTTTGTATAGATAGCATATTCTAATCATCCGCCACTTAATACATATGAAGAAGATATTCCTACTCCTAGTTTTGTAAGTAAAGGCAAAAACAAAGAGACTAAAGTTGATGGTGATGATTAGCCCTGCGACTTCGGATAGTTCGGTTCGGGTCGGATGGGGTAATTCAGTTTTTAGGTATTTATGAAATTTTTAGTTTGTTCTGAAAATAACCGAACTATATAATGGATCGGATCGGTTCGGTTAACGGGTAGTTCAGAATTTTTTTTTTGCTTCCAAATAAACCTGAAATCGAGTGAGAAGGAGAGAAGAAAGTAAAGAAAGTGTTGGGTTTGTTACATAGAATTGTACAAAGTATTGGACCTAACAAACTGCTTACAAGGCCCAAGTACAAGTTGTAACAATTAATCTCATCTTGTCTCTAGAAATATCGTAAAAAGTAGGTATGAGAGAGTTTCAGGATCAATTAGGTTTAGAAATTAGGTATAATTTTTGGTTAACGGGTAACCGATCGGTTATCCTGATCCGAACTGACCCGAACACATAATCAAAATTTCTCCCAAACCCTTGCCAATTGATCCGAATTACTTAAACTTAACCAAACTGATTTGTCCAAATCTCGATTCAGTTCGGTTGGGACAAATCGGTTCGGTTTTTAATACCATGGCTAGTGATGATATTAAAACAAATAAGAAACAGTGGAGTTGGGTGTGGGAGCATAACACAACATTGAAGGACAATTACATCAGATCTACATGCAACTATGATAAGAAGAAGCTCGCTTGTCCAATCTCATACGGTACCTAGAATCATGTAAATTAATAAAGTAATATATTTTTTTTGTCAAGTAAATAAAATACTAATTAAGTTGAAAAAAAGGTTGAAAGAAAAAAAAAATATTCTCTAAGGAATTATAGTATGAAAATTTCTCTAAGAAATTATAGTAAATGAATATAAAATTATATATTCAAATTAAAAAATAATAATATAAAAATATAAAATACATATTGTGGGTGAACTGATGGGTGCATTTTATCTTTTTATCTTTTTCTTGATTTGCACAGATTATTTATTATTTTAAAATTATTTTGTATTGTAACATTAAGTGTAAGAATGGGAAAAACAAAAGGGAAATTCATCTACAATGCCCTCACTAAAGAGTTAATAATATGAAATGCACTTTTTTATAAACCTTGTGTGAAATGCCATCTTTCATAAATAAAATGACATATATGCCTTTACTTTAAGTGACTGTTGCAATTCTTGTCTTTCCTGTAGAGCTGCCCTTTCATCGCGGGCAACAAGGGTAGAACATAACAATTCAACCTTTTTTGTTTTTTAAAAGAAGGTTTGTTGATTGGGATGAACGAAGTTTAAAAGAAGAAATTGAACTTATCATTTTCATATGTTTCTGTTGGAAAGTACAATCTTTGAACTAAATATTGTGTGAAGAGTCTAGAAATGTTGAAAGGTAAGATCTCAGGGAAAGAAAAAACACAAAAGAAAAGAAAAAAACAGTTTCGAAGAAAGAGAGAAAAAAGTTGAAAGGTAAGATCTCAAACCTCTCAGCTTGGATAGAAAAATAGATTACAAAAGTCAAAAGTGATAAGTACAAGTGAAAAATTGGGTTTTTGAGTTTATTTGACAAATGTTTGACCATTTATAAAAGTTTTCTCCTTCGGTTGTTTGAGATGCATATTTTTTTATGTTTTCGATCGATTTTGGTTTTGTAAAAGGGTTTCGATATTAGTTTTGCAAAAGAGTTTCGAGATTGGTTTTACAAAAGGGTTTCGAGTTTGGTTTCGAGATCGAGATTGGTTTTACAAAACTTATGGCCGTCATATTGTCCATGTCTTTGCGTTTGAGAAATAATAAAATATATGAAAATTACGACTAGGTTGCCCATGTCCATATTTTCTCATATTGTCCATAGTCCATGTCTTATAGCATCCCATAACATTGTCATTGTTCAAGATTTAAGTAGTATATATTGTTCTGAATGAGTTATGTAGTTCTACACTCCCACATTTGGACAAAATCATATTCATGCATCAGTATCATCTAGACATGAACAATCATTGATAATATGTTAAAACACATTGTTTCTTATTGATTGTCACCGTTGAACATCACACGTTCATGGCCATGGCCATGTCCATGATCATTGTCTTTGTCTTTGAGCTTAAGAAAACGTTAATATACATGAAACTTATGTTCATCGCATTGTCCATGTCCATCACATTGTCCATGTCCATGACTTTGCGCAGTCTATACTATTGTCCCTGTCCAAGACTTATGTAATATTTTTCTTAATGAGTTATCTAGCCCTACATTTTGTGTTTGGACGTATATTTGGCCTTGTTATCTGCGAGAAAATAGCAGAGAATGTCCATGTCTACAACGAAAGCAGAAATATCTTGCCATAGGAATGATATTATGACATTTCTTTGTCTACATATATTGCTCCCTACTTACATTGTCCATAAGAAAGATTGTTCTTGTCCATGTCTACAACAAAATATGGTACCCTTGGTGGATACTTTGTCCTCATCTGTTAGCAAACATATTAAGCAATGTTTGTCCTCATCCATTACTACTTTGTACAAATATCATGGTGAATGATATTCAGACCTACCTCCTCTACCACTAAGCAAGAACGGAGAAGTCCATGTCCAAAACACATTCCTTTGTATAGATATTATGTCCATGTGCATAGAATAGTTAGGGAAACTTCGTCACACAATCCGACACATCACGTCCATTGGCGGATCGAGGAAGAGCATTGGTGGGGTCTATGTCCCATACAAAAAAAATTTTGGTTAATTTTGTTTATGATTTTCATTTTATGAAATTTTCTTGAAGATGAAGTGGTGCCCCATACTAAAAATGGTTCTAGATCCGGCACTGATGACGTCTATATGAATATTAATCACAACATTCTTTGTCCTCATCTACCAGAGTAAATATTAAACAAAATTCCGAACAAATGTCCATGTATATGACTCAATTTGCTACAACTCCCCTATGTGAATATATTATGTCCATATCCATAATACATTCACGAGGAATAAATTACAATTAGAATGCATTTGTCTACGAAAATATAACATATAATGTTCATGTCTACAATGAAACATGAATATTTTGCCATAAGAATAATACTATGACCTTCCTTGGAACTGTTTACTCACTTCTGCATGAAAAAAGAATTTATTGAGATAAATTTAATAAAGACAAAACATCACATACCAGGAAAATGTATAGCGAAATGTGCAAGTCCAATCGTACAACAAGGAAGACATATAAAGTGGAAAAGAGAGACTTAATATCGGTCATGGGCATATTCGTCATTCAATGCAGCCAAAATAGTAAAAATGAGCATTTCAAACAAGAAAACATAGTAAAGAGTATTCTGGATAAATAACTCTTTAAAGAGAGCATCCCACATAATTATTTCAAAACAAAAACAGATGATCCTACCTGCATTAAATTTACATTTGTTCAGACAAACATTCAATCCTATGATTAGATATCACTTCATCATCCATAGAGATTGATTCAAAACTCATAAAATAATTTTCTTTGTTGTTAATCATCTAGGTTGAGTTGAATATGTGATTAACACATATTAAATGATTCATATATATATATATATATATATATATATATATATATATATATTATTTGTTAACACATGTATTATTTAATTAACACACATATTATCTATTAACACAAATTTTATCTTACTAACACATATATTATTCGTCTAACTGTTCATATAATCTCATCACAAACATTCATGCCCTAATATATATACATACATATTTGGTTTTTTTATTTTTTTTGTCAACACTGGTCCACAACTGACCCGATCATTAGTCAAGTTCTTACATAATGTAGGCAGTGTGACTCGATCCTTGAATGTGCAAATACACCTGCCTTTAGTGGACTTACCACATGCCACTAGATTAGAGGAAACATGCATACATACATATTTGGTTAACCGTAATAAAATCATTGTAGTGATAATAAAACCATTATATCGATTAAATTAAATAAAATCAGCAATGGATTGTATGCATTTAATACGCGTTGTAAGCAAATTTAATGTGCATAGTAAACACATTCTTTATTTTTCAAGGATATTACTTACATTAGATGACTTGTCACCGTGCTCATCTCTCTTCACTTAGTTAATGTATTGAGGTGCATGCGCCTTTTTTTTGATAGTTACTTTCTTAATTCCAAAAATTATATGAAACTTCACCTAATTTTCAACAACTAAACGAATATTCACCTAAATGACTCTTAAAAAATCAGATTCAAAATATCCAAACACACAAAAACTTACTGTTATTCACCAAAATTTGGCTTAAATTAATAGAAAATTTTAATATTCATATTTCATATAATGCAAGAAAAAGGATATATATTTTTTGAATAAATAATTTATTTTATATCAAAAAGTAACTAAAAATAAATTAAGCGTTTGCCTAGATTAACCAGACAAAAATAATCTTTTTTTATAGTGACCAATTTGATCAATGTACGAACGTTTATACTACATTTGATTCAAAAAATTAGATTATCTAAGATTTTATTGTTGTTTCTAAAAGATTGGTTTTTGTATCATAATTAATGTATTATTGTTGACAAAGTAATAAATTTCTGTTTATAATATATACTAGTTTCAGTTGAAAAATTTAGGTTATGAATCAAACATTTCATTTAATGATTACTTGTTAAAAAAAAATGAAACAAAACTAATTAATTACAAGAGTGCAAATAGTGATATTATTGGGTGATAACTAGATTGACATTCAATTTTAAGTGTAGTTAGTTAAGAAGAAAGATAAAATAATTAAGCATTTATAATATTTTTAGGGAAATATCTAGAAAATCATTTTTTTTGAAATAGAGGTAATACATTAGTTGCCGCCAATATTGCAATTTTACATTTTTCTTTTAGTCTGCTTAATTTACAAAAATATATTATACTTACAATCATGTATATATATATATGTAAACAATATTTTTTTTTGGGCTGAAAAATGTAAACAATATAAGCGGTCAAATTAGTACTAAAAAGAAAAGTTACTAATATATAATTGACTAGTTGAGAGAAAATAATAATTTACGTAAAAGGAGGTGATATTCCAATGATCAATGTTTGTTTGTCTTTAATTGGTCTGAAAATAATAAACTATAATGTGGTAATAATAATGATTGGTCATTGAGTAAATTTCCTTTTCCTAAAGGGGAAAGACAAAAGAAGACCTATGTGAAGGAGAATATAATGTGGAAGATAAAAGTAAAACAAAAAAGGAAATAATTTTGTTTTTATTTTTCTTGTTCATTATTATTAATGAAAGACTTTTTGAATGACAATGACACAAAAAGCATAAAAATGGTGGTGGTGGAATTTATAAAAGGGGTTGGGGCCTAATCACTTACTCTCTTTGCTTTTATTCTTTTACCATATCACATCTATCTAATCTCTTAAAAGTAAAATTATATCACCGTCGACCACTGAATATATGCTTAATTATAATTAAGTTGACTTTTCTTACTTAATCATTCCTATTTTCTTCTACCTCTCAAATTTTAAAACACAAAAATTGATTCTCTATGTATAAAATACCAATTATCATGCACATTAAATATTTTTAATTTTTTTTTTCCAACAAGTAACCATTGTATCAATAACGGTCCGATTTATAGCTTAAATTCTCCAATTATAACTAGATAGAATTTAAACTCACCATCTGGTACCTACCTAAATCAGAAACAAATCAACTGAACTACCTGTTTTTTTTACCATTTTTTACTTTTTTCTTGAATAATAATTTATACCATCATCATCATGTTTTGTTTTTATAATAACACTTAATCATTAATAAAAAAGTCATACCGAAATCAAGACTAACTTTGAAAATCTATAAAATTTTAGGTTTTTCTACTAGAAACAATACGAAAATCGTTTTTTTTTACATGATATTTTTAGGAATTTAATAAGAGTTTGCATTATAGATCAAATCTAAATCTTGTTGATTTTGTTGTCGAAAAAAACAATTTTATTTTTTAGTGACTAATTCTATTAGAAACTGTCTTTATTGACTTTTAGCGGACAAGTTGCAAAAATTCTTCACTCGGTATGTATTTCAGTTTTCCTTAGCAAATCAATGAACTTCTAGAAAGCTACGAATGTTTATAAGCAAATTGTAAATCACCATTATTGATTAAATACATTGCAATGGCTAATGTTTTTACGTGAAAGCTAAGAGTATATCTTAATTATATATTTCGTTGAATAATCTTCTAGATGAGTGTTGCTTCGATGTATTTGTGATGGTCGTGGATTTATACTGTCATTAAGGTTAAATCATCACATAAAACACTAATTATGTGGAATAGACTGTCTATTACGTGATCTGGAAAAAAGATTCAAAATCAGTTTTATGATCTGAGTATTCATCAGATTGTTAATATGTGAACAAAAGTCTTTTGACATTCCCTTAGATTTACTATCTCGAATCCAAGAAATTATGATTCCGCTTTATTACAGTGTCATAATTTAGTTGTTTCTGTTTGGTTTAGCTATATTAATGAAAGAATACTGAAGATCTTGTCTGAATCATAAGACTATTAGCTTTTTTGGAAACTAGTTAGTTTTAAATATACACACAATACGAAGACGAATACGACGAGTAAGAAAAAAAGACGGAAAGAAGAAGATTTGTATAGATTCTCATGCTCAGATATTTATAGATAAGAATAAGAGAGGAGAGAATATAAAAACATATATTAAAAAAAAAGAATAATAAGTGAAAATGAAAAAATATGGATTGTCAAATCTCGAATTAATTGAAAAATTGAAAGAGTTTAAGCGAATGGAATTAAAGGAAGATCTTTGAGTTGGGCCATAGAGAATCTATGCTCACCACATGTATCTTTGCTCCTTCAATATTCACAGTCGATTTGGGGCAACAACAATTATATTACAAAGATTTTATTTTATTATTATAATAAAAAATTCAAATAGTATAAATAAATAATATATATTAATGGGTCGCATCGCCAATAGACTATTGAACAGCGACTCTTCCTTTCTTACATATCTTCATAGAAGCCTGAGGATTGAAACCAAAGAAACATACAAACATAAAAACATAATTTTTATACTCTTTTTTTAAATTTAAATTATTTCTTTTTCAGTAAAGCGACTACACGATTTTGATTTCTTTGTCGTTGAATCCATTTCCTTATAGTTTTCACGCTTTGATATTTGTTTATACTTTCTTTTGATTATCTGCTTCTTCTTCTTCTTTCTTCGATTTTATGTTTTTTTAATGAATTTTATCGGTTGGTGTGGTTTGTTAAAGCTTTGAAATTTTTGAATTTTTTTCGAATTTTGGTTTAACCGGTGACGATGCCGACACCAGTGAACACGGCGAGGCAATGTTTAACGGAAGAAACGGCACGTGCATTAGACGATGCAGTTTCCGTCGCGCGTAGACGGAGTCACGCTCAAACGACGTCGCTTCACGCTGTTTCTGGTCTCTTAACGATGCCTTCTTCGATTCTTAGGGAAGTGTGTATCTCACGCGCCGCTCAGAGTACACCTTACTCTTCCCGTCTCCAATTTCGCGCGCTTGAGCTCTGTGTCGGCGTTTCTCTCGATAGATTACCTTCTTCAAAATCTCCGGCGACGGATAACGAGGATCCGCCGGTATCGAACTCCCTCATGGCGGCGATCAAACGGTCTCAGGCGACTCAGAGAAGACATCCAGAGACTTATCATCTTCATCAAATTCACGGGAACACTCAGACGACGTCGGTTTTGAAAGTTGAGCTTAAGTATTTTATACTGTCCATTTTGGATGACCCGATTGTGAGTCGGGTATTAGGTGAAGCCGGGTTTCGGAGCACCGACATTAAGCTCGACGTGCTTCATCCTCCGGTGACGTCTCAGTTCTCCTCGCGATTTCCTTCGCGATCTCGGATTCCCCCTCTTTTCCTTTGTAATCTCCCGGAATCTGATTCGGGTCGAGCTAGATTCGGGATTCCCTTTGCCGATTTCGACGAGAATTGTAGGAGAATTGGAGAAGTTTTAGGTCGGAAAGAGAAGAATCCTCTTCTTGTCGGAGTTTGCGGTGGTGAAGCTCTTAAAACGTTCACTGATTCGATTAACAGAGGAAAGTTAGGTTTTTTGCCTCTGGAGATTAGTGGGTTAAGCATAGTTAGTATAGAGATTAGTGAAATATTAAGTGAAGGATCGAGAATCGACGAAACGGTCTCGATGAAACTTGATGATTTAGGAAGATCGAAATCAGGGGTGGTTCTAAATCTTGGAGAGCTAAAGGTCTTAACGAGTGAGGCTTTCTCCTGTAACGCAATGGAGAAGTTCGTGTTGAAGCTCTCTGATCTGTTGAAGCTTCACCGTGAGAAACTCTGGTTCATTGGAAGTGTATCAAGCAACGAGACGTATTTGAAGCTGATCGAACGGTTTCCGACGATCGACAAAGACTGGAATCTTCACCTTCTTCCTATAACATCTTCAAGTCATGGGGTTTATCCAAAATCAAGGTAAGAAATTTTTTACGTTCAATTGTTTTGTCTATAATTTCGAAAAAGTTAAAATCTTTTGGCTGAAGCAATGACGTTTGTGGTTATACAGTTTGATGGGATCCTTTGTTCCATTTGGAGGGTTCTTCTCATCGACGTCAGACTTTAGAGTGCCGTTTAATAACTCAATGAATCAGACTCTGCCTCGGTGTCATCTCTGCAACGAAAAGTATGAGCAAGAAGTCACAGCCTTTGCCAAGTCTCGGTCACTGACTGATGATCAGTGTTCAGAGAAGTTACCTTCATGGCTACGAAATGTGGAGCATGAACAAGACAAAGGAATTATCAGAAAGGTGCGGCTTTTGAACAAACTGGTTTCCATTTTGTCTTTTGAACAAACTGTTTCCTTAAGGCAATAACTTGAGAGTATTTGCTTCTCATTCAGTGCAGGCTAAAGATGATCCAAACGCATTAGCTTCTCAGATTCCCGCTCTGCAGAAGAAATGGGATGACATTTGCCAAAGAATCCATCAAACTCCGGCTTTTCCTAAACTCAGTTTTCAGCCAATAAGACCACAGTTCCCACTTCAGCTGGTTGCTTCTAGCCAGAGCAAGACGAGTCTTGGAAGCCCAACGGAGCAAAGCGTTCATATTAGGACGTCTGAAAACTTTCAGGGGATTGCTCAAGCGCAGAATCCACCACACCAACCCGGTTTATCAGTAAAAATCTCGAAGCCAAAACATATCGAGGATCTTACAAGTCGCACAACAAACTCGCCTTTGAGCTGTGTTACAACAGATTTAGGGTTGGGGACTATCTATGCATCGAAAAACCAGGAATCGAGCACACCAGTGTCACTTGAGAGGAAAGACTTTGAAGTGATCAAAGAGAAACCATTGCTGGCGGCTTCAAGGTATTGCAAAGATGTCAAGTCTCTTAGAGAATTACTCTCTCGAAAAGTCGGCTTACAGAACGAAGCTATGAACGTCATTAGCGACATTGTTTGCGGATACAGGATTGATGAGTGCAGGAGAAGAAACCACATAGCTTCAAATGCAAGAACCACAAGTAGTGTTTGGCTAGCTCTTCTTGGACCCGATAAAATCGGAAAGAAGAAAGTAGCATCAGCTCTTGCTGAAGTCATTTTCGGTGGCCAAGGCAACTGTATCTGTGTAGATTTTCAGTTACATGAGGACAGTGTTGACGATAGATTCAGAGGAAAAACAATTGTTGATTACATTGCTGGTGAAGTGGCAAAGCGGGCAGATTCTGTTGTTTTCATCGAAAACGTGGAAAAAGCTGAGCTCCTTGATCAGATCAGATTGTCTGATGCTGTAAAAACTGGAAAACTTCGCGATTCATATGGGAGAGAGATCAGTATGAAGAATGTTATAGTTGTTGTTACTGCGTCTGGGAGTGATAAAGATAGTGATTGTCATGCTTTTGAAGAACCAGTCAAATATTCCGAGGAAAGAGTTCTCAACGCCAGAAACTGGAAGCTGCAGATCAAACTAGCCGACGATGCTTCAAATGTTAGCAAGAATGGTATGAATAAGAGAAGACAGGATTCAGAAACAGGGGCTACGGAGCTTCGAGCTCTTAAGTCTCAACGTTCGTTTCTTGATTTGAATCTTCCGGTGGATGAGACGGAGGCAAACGAAGGTGAAGGGTTTGCAATGTCCGAAAACACGGAAGCTTGGCTTGAAGATTTTGTGGAACGACAAGTAGACGGGAAAGTGACGTTCAAGCAGATTGACTTTGATGGGTTAGCGAAGAACATAAAAAGGAAAATCCTTTCACATTTTCATCGGTCCTTTGGAGCTGAAACACATTTAGAGATCGAAAACGATGCGATCCTTCACATTTTAGCTGCCTTAAGGTGGGCATCAGATGAAGACAGAACATGTGATCTATGGCTGCAAACTGTTCTTGCATCAAGCTTCACTGAAGCTAGACAAAAGTATGTTTCTGCTTCTCCTTTTGCTATGAAACTTGTCGCCTCAAGTGAGTATCCGGCTGAAGAGGAAACTACAAGAATACTGTTTCCGGCAAGAGTCGAAGTAATCTGATTATTGTGGTTGTAATATTATATATAAAATGGTGATGATAGTTACATCTAGATTTTCTGAGTTTTGTAATCGGCTTGGTTTGAGTTTGTGCTTTTACACTAAGTGTATATTATATAAGCTTAAAGCTGGTTAGTAAGTGTCGTACATAGCTTTTGGAGAACCAAATTTTGCCACAGCTTTTTGGTTTTAAGCGTCTCCTAAATTCCGTATATATTTTCTTTATCTTTTGGTGCAAGTAATAACACCTGAAAAAATTTAGTAACATTTAAACATTTGTTTTTGGTGGAATTTAGCTGAATAAGTCAACAAGAATCTATTTGAATTTCGTGAAATTTTATAATATTAATTTAGTAAAAAAGTAATTTTATCTTTTTGCGAAATTTAGCGGAATAAGTCAAAATAAATATTATACTATTGAATAATTTAATTTTAAAAAAATTTAAGAAAATTAACTAATACTTAAATATAAAATAACAATTAAGATATTGTATAAAATCTTAATCACCATAATATATTGGTAACTAACTAACGAAACTCATCGCACAATAATTGTATAATTTTCTCTCGGATAGTTTGCATATAAGTTTTAAACCTTTAGATTAAGAACTAATAATTTAAAATTTTATAAAATTTAATAATGTTTTATAAAATTAAATCAATGGTGTAGCTAATGATAATGATTACTACATAATATTTCATAAAATTGAATCATAATTTTAGGCTCTTGTGGTGTGTTCTTTGCCCCGCTGTGTGTGCGGAGATGAGACCCTAGTCCTCTGCTTTTGCTTTGCCTAGTTCCAAGTGAGGGGGATTCTCAACTCTTCCAAGATGCTTGGTCTCTGTTTGGCTTATCTTTTGTTTCCCAACTGCCAAGTATTGGAGATGAGTGGAAGTGGTTGGTGAAGAAGCAAGGTCTGTGGTATTTGGTCGGTTTGGTCGGCGTTGGATGGTCTTGGCTTCTTGGGAAAGAGTGTTGGTTGTTTGGTTAGAGTTTTGGAAAAATGTGTGGGGTGTTCAGGCTTTGGTCCTCAGTCAATGTTCAAGTGTTTAAATTTTCATCAATTGTTTTTTTTTATCTTTCTACTTTATACCAAACTAAATCGAATGAGACTAAACTCGATAGAGATATAAATTTAGTTTGATATTTCCTAAATTATTGTACCAAAAACTCGAGACTCTAATATTCTAAGAAACGAAAAAGCCAAATTTGGATTAAACTTTCCTAGTATAGATGTTAGTATTGCTATCCTATTTACTTTTTAATATTAGAAAAACTACAAATGTTGTCGAAGTTATACTATGTGAGAGAGTTTTCTCCCGCAATCAACAAAGATGCTTGTTTCAATGGTTTTTCTCCATGATTTCGCCGGCAAAGCTCTCATGTCTTATCTTCTCATAAGAAAATGCAGTTAGTTTCCCACAAAAGAAACTATGTCGTTCTCTCACTCGTGTGTGTGAAGGTATCAAGTTACTATCTTTGTCTTGCCCTGGTGCGAAGGTTTGTGAATCTGCTTCATACGTCCCTCAAGCTCCTTCTCTGGTACCAAACCAAGTTTATCTCTTCTCTCGCACCTTGCGAAGGGTACTATTCTTGATTACTAGTGTACCATCCCTAGTACTCTGGTGTTTCCTTCTTCTTTGTTTCCATTAGCAATATACCTTGTACCTCATCTAGGTTGCCTGCTTCATCATGGCCTCCCGTCTCTCTGCAGCGGAAAAAGGCAAGAGTATTATGGTAATCCATAAGCCACCAAGATTAGGGAGAATCAAGTTACCCCTCCCTGAAAGTACTATAGTCTCCCATCAACACTCGCTTACTCTAGTGGGTCGGGTAACAAATGCAAGATCTCAACGAATCTGGTCTCTCATACCTTTCCTAGCAGATCATTGGAATCTCTCTCGAAGACCCATTGGAGCAGAATTAGGGAATAGACTATTCCAATTCCAGTTTGCTACTAAAGAAGATATCCAAAAAGTCTTGACTAATCAACCTTACCACTTTGCAAGATGGATGCTTATTCTACAAAGGTGGGAACCAACTATCTCCAGATCTTTCCCCTCTCGAATCACCTTTTGGATCAAGATCCAAGGTTTGCCTCTGCACCTGTGGATAGAAGACATACTAAGGAACATTGGCTTAGACATCGGCGATGTAGAAGAAGCTGAAATTATAGCTTTATCTGTTAGAATGAGAGTGCAACTGAATGGCTTACTACCAATCATTACTTCTGCGGTGTTAGAATTCTCCTCCAGAGAGAAGGTATCTGTAACCTTAATCTACGAAAAACTCGAGAATCACTATTATCGCTGCAAGAGCCTCTGTCACAGCATGATATAATGCCCTGAAAGAAGTGATTACCGTGAGCACAACTCAAAGGAAACACTTTACCTGCAAAAGTGTCAAATCTCGAAGACACCAGACCTCATATTTAAAATTAGAATACCTGGGATATAATAGAAAGAACATCTCGCAGGGCACCAATTTCCCACACCTCAAGGTACAATCCCTACACCCGCTACAATCCATCTGGATCCAGGAAGGATAGAGATGACAACTGGTCATGGCAACGAGTTTCTAAACCATAGCTAAACAATCTGGAGCATCCTGCATCAAGTAGAGATCGCATAAACAGATCAAGGATCTACTCACCATCTGAAAGGGATCTTAGGGAAGATTTTACTGCAAGAAAACGATCAAAAGATAAGGATCTAAGAAAAGAACTATCAGAAAAGTCCAAAGCAAAAGAAAGAGAATCAGAAAGACTGGAACTCCCTTACCTCCAAAAAGCTTTTGAATCGACAATGGGTGAAGACAGAAACGTTATGGATAAGTATTCTCAAGCAGTTATTCTACCTGGAAGTGCAAATCGCTGCGATAATCAGGAAAATTATGGAGACAAGATAACTACCTCACCTACAGAGCAAGAAGTTTTCTCTAGTACTAAAGAATCTACCTACAGAGCAAGGAGTTTTCTCCAGTACTTATGAATCTAGTAAGGAGCTTTCTCCAGTTCCAGAGAATCTTCCTATATCTTAAAGACTTGGACCAACTACCGAGGGAGATGATGTTTTATCTACAGTCCAAAAGCACTTGGTGTCAAGGAAAAGCTCAACCCCCTAACAGAAAAAGAATCCATATGAGTCCACATCTAATGAAGGGTGTTAATTCCAGAAAAAGAAACGCTCTCCAAATTCAACATTCCCCAAGAACCACTTCACTAGTCACGAGATCATCAAACCTGCACTCAATTGAAGATCAGCAGCTGCAAAATGTTGGGTCACTCAAGTTGAAAACATACCCTACAACTCTCCTGATCATTTCAGAGGTCCGAGCAACAAGAAAACCCCTAGGTCGGTAAGATGTTCAATGGATTTTTTGGACGTCCAGGATCTTGTTCCTTAGCCATTGCGAGCTGGAATTTCCAGGGGTTGGAGAATCCCCTGACAATTCGGCGGATCAAGGATTTCCAATATGGAATCCAACCTAATTTTCTTTTCCTCTTAGAGACAAGGAACTCTGAGGAAAAATCCTTAAGTTACTCAAAGACACTTCCTACGATAAACACCCTATAGTATATCCACAACCGAAAGGTAGAGGTGGTTTGGCACTATTCTGGAAAAAGGATATTGATGTTTAGATTCTGTCAGTAGATAAGAACTTCATTGATGCAAGAGTTAAATTCAAAGACACAAGCTTTAACCTTATATGTGTCTATAGAGAATCAGAACAAGGAAGTCGGAGACAAGTCTGAAACCAAATCTCATCCCTAATGGAGCTGTTACTAGATCCCTGCATTTTGACGAGTGATTTTAATGAGACAAAATGCAAAGAAGAGAAGATAGGTGGCCCAGACAAAGCTGAACAATCCTTTTGCGATTTCAGATATTTCATCGAAAAAATAACCTCTATGATATTAGATTCTCTTGGAAACCTTTATCTTGGCGTGGATACTGAAACTCTCACTTGGTAATGTGCAGAATTGATAGAACCCTTGCCAATAGAGCTTAGATGGATAAGTTCCCTAAAGTGAGATGTAAATACCTCCAATTTGAAGGATTCAATCATCACCCCCTACTCATCTACTTCTCAAATAAGAAACAAAATGTTGAGGCCTGTTCAGATTTTATAGAAGCCTCAATTGCAACAATGAGGTTAATGAGCTGATTAAAAGAACATGGGAAGTTGGTTCTAATGCACTTATGGAACAGAGAATTAAAAGATGCAGGCAGAGTATTATTGACTGGAAAAAAGCGCAAGCAATATCTAATAAAGAGCAGCTGGAACTAAAGCAATCTAACCTGGAAGTAGAATTTTCAAAAACAGATCCAAACGAAAAGAGCATCTCTGACCTAAAGGCAGATTTAAAAGAGTTGTATAGACTGGAAGAAGAGTTTTGGCAACAGAGGAGTAGACAAAATTGGTTGACAGCCAGAGAGAACACCGGTTACTTTCATGCTGTCACAAGAGGCCGTCGAGCTGTTAATCGTTTCATAGTAATTGAAAACTATGAAGGGAAAAACTTCTTTGAAGAAGAAGAAATAGAGCTTGTTATTACCTCCTTCTACCAAGATCTGTTCACCTCGAAACCAGGTAACAGAAGAGACATTGTAAACGAAGTGCTCCAGCCAAAAATTGATGAGGAAACAAAATGCCAAGTTAATCAAGATTCCATCGCCGAGTTAAATCAAGGATGATGTTTTTGCAATCTATCCGGAAAAGGCTTCAGGACCAGACGGTTTCTCAGCCAGTTTCTTTTATGCTCATTGGGATGTAGTTGGAGCTGAAATCACAAAGGAAGTGCTAAAGTTTTTCATTTTTGGTTTTATGCCGAGAACACAAAATCACACACATGTAAGACTCATTCCTGAAGTTGCTAATCCAAAAACTTTTGCAGAGTACCGCTCAATCACTCTATGCAACGTTTTCTACAAAATCATCTCAAAAATCCTAACTTAGAGGCTACAACCAATCCTTGAAAGCACCATCTCGGAAAACCAATATGTCTTCATTAAAGGGAGGGATATTTCGGACAACATTCTCAATATTACACATGAGATGCTTCATCATCTAAAGCAATCAAAGGCCAAATCACGATGCTCTATGGTTTTTAAAACCGATATGAGCAAGGTGTATGATAGATTAGAGTGAGATTTTATTGAGCAAGTGCTATTACGGTTAGGTTTCCATATCAAATGGGTGCAATGGATCATGGAATGCATAAGGACAGTCTCATACTCTTACCTCATTAATGGCACAGCGAAAGGAAATTTGATTCCCACAAGAGGCATCCGCCAAGGTGACGTTTTGTCCCCTTATCTCTTCATCTTATGCAGCAAGATGCTCTCTAATTTGTGTCACAATGCCCTCCTCAGCCGACAGCTTCCTAGAATCAAGATAGCAAAAAAGTCCGAGTGTGAATCACTTATTATTTGCAGATGCTATTGTTTTCTTTTGCAAGGCAAATGACAAAAGTTGCTCAAATCTTAAGGACATCCTAGCTAGGTATGAACACGTTTCAGGCCAAGTTATAAATAAAGAAAAATCAACAGTCACCTTTGCTTCAAGAACACCCACTAGACTCAAAGACCGAATGAAAAGAAACCTAGGTATCTAAAAAGAATGAGGGAATAACAAATATCTTGGATTACCAGAAAATTTTGGTAAAAAAGAGAAGGATGTTTTCTCTGCTCTAATCGATAAGCTTCAACGAAAAACAGAAAGTTGGACCACCAAAAAACTCTCCCAAGCAGGAAAATTCATGATGCTAAAGGCAGTACTCACCTTCATTCCTACATACACCATGACATGTTTCAAACTACCTATCAACCTATGCAAGAAAATCCAATCCATCCTAACTAGATTCTGGTGGGATTCAAGTAAAAAAAAAAAAAATGTGTTGGGTATCTTGAAGGAAATTAACAAAAGGAAAGAATGAATGAGGCCTCAATTTTTGAGAAATTCATGCTTTTAACAAGGCCTTAATGGCCAAAAACACTTGACAACTAATCCGCAAACCGGACAGCCTCCTAGGTCGAGTGTTACTGAGAAAATATGCACCAAATTCATGCCTCTTAAAGTGTAAGCATTCACCAAGAGCTTCTCATGGATGGCAAAGCTTAATGCTGGGTAAAGAGCTCATAGTGAATAATTGTGCAAAGAGCATTGGAAATGGTGCTGATACGTCTTTATGGCATGATGCTTGGATCTTCCCCTTGAAGCCTTTATGTGTCCACGGACCGGCTAAAGAACACCAAGAGAATCTCAAAGTTGCAGACCTCATGCTCCTTGGTTCAACCGCGTGGGACATCGCCAAAATTAGAGGAATCCTACGAGATTTTGAACAAGAAATTCTCAGTATCCAGACTAGTATGTTTCACCACAAAGAAAATCTTATCTGGACACACTCTAAAACGGGATAGTACTCTACGAAATCAGGTTACCTTGCTGAAATCTCTAATCACACCTTAAGCAATCAATCATCAAATACTGCAGGTAACCTTAACTGGAAAAAGGACATTTGGGAAGACTTCTACTCACCAAAAATCAAAACCTTCCTATGGAGAATGGCCTAGCATGCCCTGTCATTAGGAAATAACCTTGCAGTTAGGAAGCTAACAAAATTCGAACATTGTATACCCTGTGGAGAGGTTGAGACAAACGAGCATACCTTTCTCCACTGTCGATTCGCCCAAGAGGTTTGGCAAAGAATTCTCCTTTGTAATCAGTGGAACCCCAACGACTTCGAGACTATCCACAAAGCTATCTATCAAGCAGTAACAATGGTTTGTTTTCCGCAGTGTGCTATTACCCATGGCTCAGTGTTTCCTTGGATATGTTGGTCTCTCTGGTTATCAAGGAACAAACTTGTTTTTGAAAAACAGAAAGTAAGCGAGAAAGAAAAACACTAAAAGGACTGAGATTGGCTCAAGAATGGATCAAAGCTCAGGATACCAATATCTTATCAGGCAAACAAGCGGCTCGAGTTCTTCCTCTTGAGTCGCAGGATTTACCAGACCACATTCAATGCTTCTTGGAATGTAGCACGAAAACAAGCGGGTCTTGGATGGTTATTTATGAGCGCAGATGGGTCTCACCTAACAAGCTCAACTACCACAACCAATTTCGTTAACTGTGCCCTAATTGCAGAGAGTTTGGCTATTCGATCCACTATGGTTCAAGCGAAGACACAACAATTCCCCAAAGTGACTTTCAATTCAGATTCTCGCCAGCTGATTTAAGCGATCCGTGGCCATGATTATCTAATCGAAATTCATGAAGTCATTCAAGACCTTCTTTATCTCTCGTTTTCCTTTTCCTCACTTTGTTTTCGTTTTGTTAGAAGAGAGGACAATGACTCAGCTGATGAGCTAGCCAAAAGAACCCTAAGAGAAGCCAAAAACCTTTATCTATCTTAATTTCATTAAAGAAAGATTTAGCCCAAAAAAAATTAAAATGAAGATGACCTTTTAACGACTGGTAAATCTCGAAATCTTCTGCAAATTAAAAATAATATATATATATATATATATATATGTTATATGAAACCACTCTACTAATGTTTATGTAAGTTTATAGTTGAGTGTGGAGAGAAACAACAAGATAAGCATTAAAGAGGCTTAACTTAAAAATAAATTTGGGCCGTGAAGTAGGGCCCAATAAAGAGCGACAACTCCGTGAGACATTGTGGTCTCAAAAGGGACCCACAAACGCGTGCATTTTGTCGTACTTTCAGTGGAACTGTCTTTTTCTTTTCCTTTTGTCTGAAAAAACTAAAGTATTCAGATTTTTTCTTCGATAATAACTATAAGAAAAAAAAAAACCTTTACTTCTTGTAAAGTAAATACATTTAAAAGAAAAGAGAGTTTTACGAGAGTACATTTAACTTAAAAAGAAAAGAAAGGGTTTAAGGTTTATTCCTAATATAACATAGAACTAAAACAAATAAAAAAGGAAGAGAACGAGATTTTAATTGATCTTAGATTTGTCAGAAGCGTAAACATAGAGATCTGGATCTGTCTCGTAGAAGACAATATCACCAGTGTCGCTGACGTAATGATCTTTCTTTATACTTGCGACTAAACTCTCTACCAAATGGATCGGTATTGCTCCTGATGTCTTTGGTTCTCTGTAGTATCTTCCTAACACATGTTTTGCTTCTTTTGTCTGTCCAAACATTAAATCAATTATCACTATTTAATCACCATTTAATTACTAATCTCAACTATAAAAATGATATAATTACTCACAGCTTCGACCAAGTGATAGTGAGGGATTTGTGGGAAGAGATGATGGATCACGTGAGTTCCAATGTCATGATGAATATTGTTAAAGATTCCATAATCTCTATCAATTGTTGTTAATCCTCCACGTAAATAGCTCCACTCCTATTCATTAATATATATATGTATCATCACAATTATCACTTAATTCTCCATTTATAATAAATTAAATTAAGTTTGATATAATTTACCTTGCCTCTGTACCAAGGCAACTTCTCATCGTGACCATGGTGATGTAAATAGGTAACAGCGTCCAACCACATCACAAAGATCTGAACAACAACAAAAATCAAATTGATTTCAAAAATTGGTTATATAATAATAAGATGTTAACAATAGAAATGAAATAATGTGAAACTTACGATGTAGGGAACACCATAGACTTTAAGAATAGAGAGTGGACCAAAGGCGAAAGAAAGAGCAATAAGAATGGACAACATAATGGACCAACAAGTAGTTGAAGTTGCAACAAGGTTTCTTTCACTTGGTGCAAATAAACTACTGTTTGGGTTAAAATGTGATCCTTCTTTTCCTGGACTTCTGTACCACTGCAATTTTTTTACATTTTATTTATCTATATCAGTTTTTAAAATTCGAAAAATCAATTAGATTATATAAAAGAAAAGAATTAAAAAGTGATTACCAGATAGAGAGGATAAGCGAGCATGGGAAGAGGGACAGTGTATCTCAACATCCGAGTGCTGTGTGGCAATTTCTTGTATACCCTTTCTGATAACTGAAACGTTTTTTAATTTCATTATTATTAATACTTTATTTAAATTTTATAATTATGCTTTTATTCGTATCAATCTGAGATGCGTTTATAATGTTCTTTTTTTTTGGTTAGTTCTCAAAATAAAAATATCACGAAAACGCCAAAAGGAGAAAGGCAAAAAAAATATAAGAGAAGTAAAACGTATTTCGAGGAGAATCGTTTGATTCCAAAGACTCGAATATAAGTGGTCCACTATTAAAGTCGTATCAAAAAATTTCCCAATTAAAACTTTTTTATTACAGCAAAACTGACAAGTGGTCGTTGTTAAGATTCAATTTGTCTAATCAAATTCTAAAGCTTAACATATTATTCAAATATGGGAAAAAACAAATAAATAAATAGATGTATTATTATTTATAAGGAAATAGATGTATGTGTAGGATAGAGGGAGAGATTACCGGAACCCAAGACTCGTCATTTTCAACGTGGCCATGGTTCTGGTGGTGTGTCCGGTGGCTTATTCTCCTGCAACCCAATTATAATTCACCATATTCATTATTCATTATTATACAACTGGTTATTTAATGTCGTGTTCGAGGCCGATTTTAACAATCTCAAAATTTATAAGTTTTATTTGTTCATGGATATAAATATTTTAGTAATTGAAGCAGACAAATCTTATATTTAATAATACAGATGCCAATTAATAACCTTAAACCTAAATAAAAAAGGTCAAAAATTAAATCTATGGAAGTCCAGTTTGGCTAATGGGCCATAAATAGGCCCACAGCATTTAATAAAAAGCTGGGATTCTCTTACCCCTAAATATTTGATCTTTTAAAATAGCAAACGAAAAGTCGCCCCATAGTCACATGCATTATTTAATTACAATATTTTCTTATATTTAAATAAAATAAAATGAATAGATTTTCAATTTATCTGATTAAATTGCTAACATGCACTTAAAAAACAGTAAAAAAATAATAATAATATGAAAAAAAAAATAGTAAATAACTTACCAACCATGGTAAGGAACGAGAATGAAGGAATGAAGCATATGACCAACCACACTGTTCAGCAGAGGAATGTCTGAGAAACTCCCATGTCCACTGTCATTTAATTTCACATTATTATTACTATTATTATTCTTATTGTTATTATTATTATTCTTATTCATAAATCGTATATATATATATTTATTTTCCATCTTTGTTTTAATTCAATGTATGAAAATCTGAGTTACGACGTGTCCAAATCTGGATAGTACATTAGTACACCCAAAAAAGAAAAGAAAGAATACTTTGTCTTAAAATTAAATGTGTTTATAATTAAAAGTTCCAAAGATCTAGAGGTAATTAAATAATAATTGTGAGTTATAAAGTAGATCCATGAAATGCGGAAATTAATAATAATAGAAAAGATATTTTTGAAGTTACGAGTCTTACGACTGACTGAATAATAATCGTGTAACGTTATTGAGACAATAAATAATCTTTGGATCCTCTTTTTTTTTGTTGTTTTTAAATTAAAGTAAGAACCTCATAAAAACAAATACCGAAGTTAGTGACAATATTCAACGAACGTGCATTCTAACAAATTTAAGAAATCAAGGCAAAATTAATAAATTGGAATAGAAATTTAAAAATTTGGTAATAAAATAAAATAAAAGAATACCAGTCGTGACCGAGGACGAAAATGGCCCAAAAGAGGGTTCCTTGGGCGGCCCAATAGAGAGGCCAAAGGAACCAGCTGTCGAAATAGACGGCGGTGATGGCCAAAGCCACGACGGCGCAAATGTCTCTGACGACGTAACTCAGAGACCTTAATGGGCTTTTAACCCAACAGTGCTTAGGAATCGCCGCCCTAATATCTCCGATCTTAAACGGTGGTTGTGCGCTTGGATCAAACCTTTCTTCTTCCTTATTCCGATCTCCGGCGCCGGAATCTCCTTTCACATTGGTGCGTTGGTCCATAGCAACAACCATCGTCGGAGAATGAGAAAGAGAGAGAGAGAGAGATTTGAAGAAATTTCTCTCAAAACGTGAACTCAGGCTGTGTTATGTGGTAAAGAAAGGGTTTGATGGATTTTTTGCCTTTGTGATGTTTCTTTATATAGAGGCTGAACATATCTACACATTCACAAAAACTCTCTTTTTTTTTTTCTTTTTTTTTAATTAAACATTTATTTATAAATAAAAATAATAAAAGGTTAATTTTCTGTGTTATAGTATTACTTTTTTTTTCTTTGTCAACTTTTGCTGTTTTATACTTGGTTGTGTCGTTCGATGAAAACTAAATTGGACAAATGTGACACGTTAAGTAGTATCATTTTAATTGGAATAAACCATTATTAGTAATGCTTTCACTATTTCAATTCCTGTAAATAGAATAAACCATTATCAGTAAAGTTAAAAAAATATCTTTCTCTAATTTAATTCTTATTCAACTTCATATACCTAAAGGGCAATGAATTTTCTTGATTTTTACTTGCACGCACTCAGTTTACCAAATAGATCGTATTTAGCTTACTTTTGAAACCTACCATATTTTTCTTTTATCAAAAAAAAAAAAACAGAACTACCACATATTTATGAACTGAGACGGACAAATACATATATATATATAGTCAACAACTGTGCAGTCTATACCGTAAAATTCATCTCTAAAATTCTATTTTTAATGTACTATATATATACAATTAGATATATGTATATATATATATATTTCTAAATAAATCATTAAAAATCACAATAAAGAAGAAAGTCTTTAAAATTATTTGTTGAATAACTAATAGCAATTGGCTAGTATTATATTTTAGTAGAAATTAGTTAAGTATAAATTAGAGGAAAATTGAAAATATAAATGGCGTATCACTTTAATTTATTGGGCATACATAAAATGTTTCAAACTGTTTTAATTAATATAAAATCACTTAAAATGTCGGCCATCAGAGACTTTTCTTTTTTCCCAAAATTGCTTTCACCGATTTGTACAAGTAGTTGGTTGATTTTATTTTAGTTTTTTCCAAAAAATGTAGTTGGTGAGTGGAAAGAAACATTATCTGTTTTTGTTCTTCATATCAAACCACTTAAAATCCCTGTGATTTGTAGGAGAATCAGTTGGATTGAACAAATGCACTTGATGTGGATATAATGAACGCAACTCGAATCAATTGTGTGGTCAAATACTTCTAATGGTGATTCCAAAAGAGCATTATATACATATCAACGATATTTTATAAGCAAGTTTCATAAAACCTAGTTGTTTAGACATAATATGTTAAAATAGCCGAATTATTCTTAATCAGATATCACGAACTTGATTTTTCTCTTCTATAATTGATAAATTAAAAAAAAAAAAAACACGTTTATAATTATGTTATTGGATTTTTAAATATATACAAATTTGATATTGTTATTTTATCATATTTATTTGATATTAGCTCATGAGCTTAATCATCTAACTCACCATCAAAATTCAAAATAATATGAGTTTTCTTACTGATTCAACTTTGCTCATTGACATTTCAATTAGCGAACTTATATTCCTAAACCAAAAAAAAACGTTGAGATTATGAATCAAAACTTGAATCATTGGTTATTGGAAATCAGGCGTTTCCTTAACCTTTTTTTCTCTGTTTTTTCTACAAATATATGGTAGATTTGACTACATTTCACCAAATGCAATTACTCATGAAAATTACTAGAAACGAACTTTCCTTCAATTGGAAAATCATTTCACATGATGATCCTCCGATTTGGAAACCTAAACGCATCGTTTTATAGTAATTAGAAACATAGCAAAGACTTTGCTTAGTCTTAGATTGCCTCGCCTAATTATAGGGCTGGTTAATTGAAGAAACATTGTTCTACTTATAATTAAAGAACTCACCTCTCCTGCATGTATCACTATGCTCCACTCCTATTTTTTATTCTCATAAATGGTAGAAATACTTTAGTGCACGATACCAGTAATTGATAATACCACATTTAACTTGTAAATTCTCCTTCTCAAACAAATTTTAATTTATGACCTTTTTATTAAAAAAAATCACTAAATCAAGAGTCACTTAATATACGATTTATATATAGATTAAAGGCTACTAGGCCAGTTTGACAAAATATATATATATATATATATATATATATATATATATATATATATATATATATATATATATCTTTGTTTTAGTCTCGATTACTTCATGCATTTTCAAAAAGAATTTGCTAGCTCGGTAAATTGTAACTGATAAGCTGAATCGTCAAAAATGAAATGTTTATTGTAGGAATACAAAATACTCAATTTTTTCTCAAAATTTTGTGAACCATGGAAAAAATGAAGGGTTAGAAAATGATGTGTGTGTAAAATGAAGTTGCACGTGACAGTTGGAGCTATTGGACAAATGTATACTACTGGGCTACTTGCTACATACTATTTTCTACTTTATTTTATATGTATATTTAGGGATATGTTGAGATATGAAAATAGAAAATTGTATTATAATATAAATCCCAAAAATTGCAAAGACAAGTATGTGTTTGTTATTTAGCAGACGCACATGGTGCTGGACATCCTTCGATTTCCTCGTGATTTCCGAAGCCCCATTTCTTCTTTTAAATACACAATTCATTAATTATTTGAACAAGACATAGACTATAAATCCTTTTAATATATACACAAATTAGTTAAAACAGTTATGATGATTGGTCGGTTGAATTAAATAGTATATTGAAAATGATTTCATGATTAGTATAGCTTATAAATAATGGACTATATATTCGAAAATGATTTCCAGAAAATGTTCTTGTTTATTATTACTTTTTCTTTTATAAAATGAAAATGTTCTTATTTATATGATATTAATATATATATATATACACTATACTTAAAATTGTAAACACAGGTTCTGATATATATATATATATATATATATATATATTTGCAAGTTATTCTGATAATCTGCTATGGATGTATATATACGGAAATGCGTTTATCGTACACGTCTATATGTGGTAATGGATCTTATATTATTTTGTATTAACTAACATCTGTATTCATGAAAAGTCGTGTACGTACGTATAAAGGAATCATTAATTTCGTAGATACCCACTATGTTCCCCAAATTATACAATTATTTTCTTGATTAAGAAAAACCATTTATTTATAAGTTAAACATAAATAAATAATAGTTATAAAGGTGGATCCGCAGAAAAATATGATTTCCGTAGGTTTTGTTATAATTTTAGGATTAAATAACTATAATAGTACCTTACACTAGTTCAGAATAGTCTTTTTCATCTTTCATAAAATAAAATATGTAGAAATGTCTTAAATTTTCGAATGTAACATTTTTATTACGAGAATTAAATAATTATTCGTACGTTACACGAGACAAATTTATATTTTTTTAATTGGATTTTTGGTATATATATAGAAAATTATTAATATATCGAATATTAGGTTTTATTTTCTATATGTAAGTTAATAATAATAAGTGGCCTTTAGTCTAGTGGCCGTTGGTAAGTCCACTAAATGGTAGGCGCACATGCATCTGGGATCGAGTCCTACCACCTGTATTATGCAGGAATTTGGCTAATAGGCTGGTCAGTTGTGGCCCATCATATTATCTGCCGTTGACAAAAAACAAAAAGTTAATAATAAGTCTATATATATATTTCTTTTTTTATTTTTATTTTATTTTTGTCATATATATGTAGTTTTTTTTGTGCGGTTGTAATATATATACATATATATATATTTGTTTATTTACAATTAATACTTGCTTAGAATGAATTATTCTATAATTTTAAATTTTAACTATATTATTATGTTTATTCTGTAATATAATAGATGTGACTATGTTTTTTTATTGCGTTATACCAAATAGAAATTCTGATCTAATAAATATATATTATAATCTCGATGAAGACAAATAAAATTGATTAAAATTTAAACAAATAAAAACTGATACGATAAAAAGTAAAAAACATAACAAATTTTAAAAAAAGGTTTTCTAAAAGTAAAATCTTTGAACAAAAAGTATGACTTTTTGATCCCATAAACAAATTTTACACACATAAAATTTATTCATGTTATTATCAACACCGTAAGATTCTAAATATTGTTGTTTCTTACGAATTTGGAAGTTCGACCATCACAACCACACTTGTCTTTGATGTAAGATCTTTTCAACTCTGAACAAACACCATACATATTAGATATGAGATGTCTGTCAATTCGAAACCAAATTTTTTCAACGTTCTCTCTGATGTTTTTGACAATAGAGAGATGAGAAGGGAAGATAAAATTTTAAAATTTTTTGGTTTATCTTTACTTCCAAAACATATTAAAATAACACTATATATATGTGACGTCATGGAAATTAGCTCGAAAAGCTCCTTTAAGCAATTTTAGTCCATCATTTTTATATTGGTCATAAAAATAGAAGATTATTCCTACCCTATACAAAGGTTCCGGATTTCCAACTTGACACAACCTATTATATCTTTTGTAGAATATTTGAGGACTGTAACAATATGGATAGAACTTTTCTTCCTTAAGAGATACTCAGTACACAACTGGACGTTCATCACATATGTGTTAAACTTCTTGCACACTATTCTAAAGTTAAGAATAGTTGTTAAATAATAAGCAACGCAAGAGGAGGCTATTGAAATAAGAATATCATCGGGCAATAATATTAATGAATCCATGGAATATTTTGATGTAGAAAAAAAATGAAAATAAAATAGAAGCAATGAAAATTATATATTTATAAGAAACAATTAGGGTTGCACATAACATATTTAAATTCTTAATCATATTTAAATTTTCTTTTAAATTCAATCCAATGTTATTTTATTATTTTTATTTTAGATATATTCAAAATCAGTTTTTTAGATATATTCAAATAGCAACTAATTTAAGGATAAATAGTAACTAATCTAAAGATATAACTCAATATATAAATATTATTTTTTAAAAAATATAATTTTTAAAATATGGTTATGATTCTTTTTTTTTATAAATAATGATATAACTCAATTTATAAATATCATTTATAATTTTTGGAATTTTCATTTTGTTGCGATTTTTTTTCTTGTTGGATGGTGTTACGATTCTTTGGAATGTTATTATGATTATCGATTTTTTAATATAATAACAATATTAATATAGGCAGAATATTACTTACCATAATTTATTAATTTAATAAATTAATTATATATATATTTTTGATCGAATTATATTATTGATATACGTAATTAACATGGACTATTAGTATGTTTTGGATAAGTAAAATAAAATTAATTTATTAAAAATTGTAAATAAAACCAAATAACATAATAATAGAATAAGTAAAAAAAATCTTAGTAATATAAATAGAATAAATAAAAAAATGGGACAAAAAATTATAAGACCAAACAAAAAATAAATCAGATCAATGCCAAAAATGGATTACTACGTAAGTACCTTCTATCCATAAAACGCCAAACTTCATAGTTCCATAAACAACTCTTACATACCATATCGGTTTTTATATTTTCATCCTCTAGATCTTTTGAATCTTTATCGAGACATGAACACTTGTCTTTCACATATGACTTCATCAACAACCAAAAAATAACTAGACTAAGCGTTTTGAAATGAGGGCTAACTCTATCAAGATCATCATAAGTTTCCTTTAACATAGTCTTGATAAACGAAGATAGAAGTTTAGCACCTTTAATTTGTGATATTTCTCCAAGGCAAAGTAGAGTAACACCATAAACATATTTGGCATGAGTAATATATTTTTTAGAAGTTTCATGTAATAATTTGAGTCCTTCTCTTTTTTCTTCGTAATGGAATAAACAAATTATACCCAATCTGTAAAGAGCTTCCATATGTCCAATATCTCTTAATTTCTGATATTTCTTAAAGTGCTGATCATGATATAATTTATTGGGATCGAATTTAAATTCTTCTAAAGAAAGTTTAATCAACACATAACTCTGGTCACATTGTTCATGAAATTTTTTTGAAATTGATTTTAGGTTAAGAAAAATAGACAAAGATGATGAAGCACAAAAAATAATAATTAAGGTTAGAACATCATGAAGTAGAAAGCTAAAAGAATATGACATGATTTTAGGTTAAGAAAAAAAAAATTTCATCATCCCATAAGCAAATAACATATTATTATAATTAGAAAAAAAAAATTCGAGAAAAAAACAAAAAAAACCATAAAAGAGTAATAAAACAATGATTAGAATAATTAATAACTAAAATCTATGTAAGTAACATGAGTTGCCAAAGTTCATCCCATAACCAAATCCTACACACCATTTTAGTGTTAATGTCTTCATCTTCTTCTTTATCTAAATACGAACACTTATTTTTGACATATGAGTTCATCAAATCCCAATAAATCATTCGTTATTTTCTTCTATTTACAAGTTTTACTAAATTTATCTTAATTTATTAATCTAACACCTATTATTATGTATAATATTATATAAACCTAAATATATACATAATAATATTCCTAAATAAAATAGGATTAACAATTATATACATTAAGAAAAAGCTAAAGACTCACATATCACATCGTCACCTTAGCCTAATGCTGAAAACATATGGGAAACAGAACGTCGACTTAAACTGTTATTTTCGATGAACACCACATCATAATTTGTATCGGCAAAGACATTTGAAAGCTACGATCTTGGGGCTTTCCAATGATATGTTGATCATTTCCTGGCTCCTTATGATTAGCCGGGAAATTGTTTCTCAACATGGGTGATAAAAAAGATAGTCATGATAAAATAAACTTAGCATTGATAATACATTTTTCAGAAGCTTCATGTAATAATTTGAGTCCTTCTTCTTTTTATGCGCAATGGAATAACCAAATTATACTCAATCTATAAAGATCTTCAGGATGACCAATATCTCTTAATTTCTGATATTTCTTAAAGTGTTAATCAAGATAAAATTTATTGGGATCGACACATAACTTTGGTCACATAGTTTATGAAATTTTTGTGAAACTGATATTAGGTTAAGAAAATCAGAAAAAGATGATGAAACACAAAAAATGATAATTAAGTTTAGAAGATCATGAGGTAAAAGACTCAAAGAATATGAAATGATTTTAGTTTTAAGAAAAAAAAGGTATGAAAGTGTCGATTGAAAGGTGATGTGTAGAGCAAGGTAGTATTAGGTATATATATATAAACATATTTGAAATTTTGGCATATTCCATATTATCTTGTGAAACAAATAAAAGGTTGCACTAATTATCGTATTAAGATTTAATTATATATTTGAAATTGTCATTCTATTTGTTCTATTTTAAAAATCGTAACCTAGGGATCCAAATCTACTACATCCTGTGAAGTTTTAATAATTCCGATAAAACAACCGAGATAATTTGCCTATACCTATATAAACATATCGTTTCTTAATTCCAACAAAAATAATGTAGCAAAACATTTCCTAATAATAGACTCTTGCTTAATCTGCAGGGTTAGATAAGTTAAGACTTATGAACACAAATTCAAAAGAGAGATGCATATAATTCACCATTTTCAGTATTACGCGATTATAGATAGGACCCTTTGTCGGAGTTCATGGATGACCTGAAATTGAGTAAAACAATAATAATAAGATTGCCAAATATTCCAAACTCTTTGAACCAATTCATTAGAGAAAGAGGAAACTAAAGAGAACGAACAAAGTTGGAAGAAGAGAGCTTAGCCTAAGTTTGGATATGGAAATAGAAGATAAAATATATAAATCAAGATAAGAACGTAAATAGACAATACATAAATCAATAAGACTTATTTGGATTAAACGGATGTTACCATGAGTCAAAATTCATGCTTGCTATAGATTCTAGAATTCTTCTTTGTAGACAACATTTATTATCTTAGTCAACAGTCTTTTTTTTAATCCGTAATTAGCACCTTCAACCCACGTCTAGACCTCACCCTAGATATAGCTACGTATAATTGTCCATGTGAAAACACATGTCTAGGTAGATACAAACAAACATTGTTCAAAGTCTAACCCTGACTCTTATTGATAATCATTCCAAATGAAACAAACAGTGGAAATTGTCTTCGAGGCATTCTAAAAGGCAATTTAGTATCCGATGGAGTTATTACCATTCTGCTAAGCAAAACCTTGTCACCAATCGTATCATCTGTGATTATTCTTGCTTCCAAAATATGATTAGCCATTTGTGTAATCTGGAGTCTTGCTCTATTACACCGCCCACATTTAGGATTAATATTTCTCATTAACATAACAGGGGTACCAACCTTCAAACGAAGAGAATGATTAGGCAAACCATATATCTTTATTTTGTTTAGGAAGTCTGGAGTAAACACCATGGTATCAACTGAGTATGAATCTGTTGGCATAAGCTATCAGAACTTAGATATATTCTTTGATCGCCTGTAACAAAAAAGGATATAAACAATCATAATAATTAAGCAAAACATTTTCATGTAATTAATTATAACAATCTGTTAATATTTGAACTTACCTGTAAGGAGTGATACCATGTAGTTGTTAATATCATCGACATCATTGTTTGTTTGACAGAGTATTGCCCTATCTTGAAAATATTTAGGATCATGCAAATATCCTAAGAAATTTCCATAGACTTCAGAGTACATAGTGTCAATAGGATTTGATGATTCAGTGATAAGTAAGTTTTATGGAATGTCAATCATTGCTTCACCTGTATTAGGTTCACCTATGTTACAATCACCAACAAACAAAATCCACCTTGAAAAATCTTCTATTTCCTTTGCTTCACGTGACTAACAACAGAATCTTTTAAAAGTCTCATATTCTTTGTCAATCTTTGAACTTTACAATGCTTCCATAGATAAGAAGAATTTAGTGCTGCTAGAATAGTGTATGCTCTTCCACATCCTTCAATCACTGGTAATACTTGTCTGAAATCACCGCAAAAAACAACTACCTTACCAGCAAATGGTTTATCATTTACACCAATAATATCCATTTAAACTCATATATAGAGATTCAAAGCAATGCTTACTCATCATTGGTGTTTCATCCCATATAATAAGGATGACTCTGTCACTAAGTTAGCCAAATCAGATATTTTCTTCATAGAGCAAGTAGTAAAATCATCAGGATTTATAGGGATTTTGAATCGGGAATGAGATGTCCTTCCTCCCACTAATAACAAAGATGTTATCTCGCTTGAAGCAACATTGAGAACAACCTTACCTCTATACCAAATAGCTGACAATAAGACTTTCCATAGATATGTTTTCCCTGTTCCTCCAAAACTATAAACGAAGAAAACTCCACCTCTATCATTGAGAACTGAATCAACTACATTATCATATACATCTTTCTGCTCAAGAGTCAATTGCTGGACATCTCTATCATGTTCCCTTTTCAATTCCTCACAATCATAATTACGTTCTTCAAACAAAAAAATGATTCATTGTAGCTGCATTGAATTTCACATCTATTTGAGGCATTGAATAAAATCTAGATAGAGAACTCCCATTATCTCTCAATATGTAGTCCAACTCAATTAATGTATAATTCCTACGTTGACTCTCATTCAATGTAAGTTCTGTACACACATAATATAGTTTAAATATGAGTTAGTGAATATAAAAAAAATATATATAGAGATTTAAACACATCGTAAAAAATATTTTATGAATTTGTAAATGTAAATGGTGTACGCATACCTTGCATAAAGTATAAATTTTCGTTTTTATATTGTATATCTTCTGAAAAAAAATTCCAAATACTCTCCCATACATTTTTTGGTGATGATAAGCTGTGTGTCATTAACATGTGTGCAAAAACCTGACGCAAAGAACATGCCGATGACCATTGACTTGCACCAACAATTGTTTCTATATATTCAAAATCATCATCCAGTAATCCTCTAGCAATACACAACTCTTTAAAAGTATCATATAGAACACCGTCAAAAGTTCTTATATCTTCATAACATGTAGGACCTCTCACTATGTTAAGAAGTATTCCCAAGTAGAACAAAATCTCGAAGAGAAGGAGAAACATAGTAGATCCGACCTATAGCAAACTTATTCCTCTTTCTCTTATTCCAAACCTTTTCCTTTTTATTGTATACATACTTTGTAGGGAACTCATCATATGTTAGACTCCTAGCTAGCTTCTTCATCAATCTTATTACGCTCCATCCAAGCCAAAAACATTGATTGATCTATTGACTTCCTATTCAGAAGACTTTCTACAGGGTCATCATCTTTCCATACAACAACTTGTTAATCCTTCTCATGGAAAGAAAGATTCTCAACAGGAATAGACCTATAATGTATAGGAAATGCTAGTATCCTCCAAGTCGCCTCACATGCTGATACATACCTGTATATTAAATAACAACTTTTTTCAACCTCATACTTAGTGATTTGTCATGATAAAATAATAATAGTCAGTTATCAAGTTGTTACAATTATAATTATACAAATACAACATACCTACAGTCAAAATATGACTTGATTTCATCTTCTACGGTTTCTTCACAATCATTTCCACCTTCGTTTATAACTTCAGCCAATTGTTGTTCCTCACGTCTAGATTTCCTTAATTTGAATGCTATTATGTCTTGTCCTTTATTAACATACTTAAATAAGTATTTAATGGATCATGATTGTTTACCCCACTCCACATTTATATCTGCTCGATAACGAATAGATGGATATTTGTTGTGAGGAACGACATATCTATTATGACACTGAAAATCATTTTTAACCACAAATCTGCCATTATCACGACGTCTATAAACAATATATCCATCTTGATCAACCGATGTGATTTCCTCAAAGTTTTTGGGTAAAACTTCGAACACTTTCCATCTTTCATGCAAGGTGAAACCAGATTAACAGCACCATATGGTCCATGAATCATCATGTCCTTTACAAAGTCATAGTAATCTGGCTCTTTTTCTTTATCTCATATCTCTGCACTGATTATAGCATCAATATCTTTGGAATTCGGATATTTAGAATCTTGATGCATAAACAGTAGAATTTATCCAGAAAACCTACAAAAAAGGCACGAAAAACCTAGAATATACTAAAGAAAAACCTACATAGCAACTCCACAAAATTTGCATTCATGTACCGGGTCACCAAAAATCGAAATAATATGGTTTGGTTAAATTTTAAAAACAGTTAATATTGTATTTATAACTAATTTATAACAAACATACCACCACCAGTACCTTTATATTGCTGAACAGGTTCTTTGTTTATATGATTATCACTTGATATATGATTCTGGTTTGCAGGAGAATTCGACAATGGAATAGACTGTGTATCGTCTATGTAGCTTGATAAAGGATCAATATCACGTAATAAGTCGGTAGATGAATCAGAATCATATTCATCACTATTTGGCCACACACCTCAATAAGCAAATGTCAACAATTAGTAAAGGGTACACAGTAATAAAAAAATTAAACGTAAAACTTACCGAGATAAATAGTAAAAGTTTACCTTCAGAATCACTACTGCTATTGTTGTTTATCCCTGAGGATTAAAATTTAAACATTCTTGCTGATGTAATCCACGGAAGTATAAAATGCAGAAACAACTATTAATAACAGTATATATTTTGAACAAATAGATTACCGTTTGAAAGATTGCTTAGAATCTGAGTTTGTGGTTGGGATTCTTTTGTTACAATACTTTTCTGAAATGTGTTGCTGCCATGTAATTGTGAATCTTTTCAGAATATTTTCTCAAAGGTCTCTGCAATAAGCTTTTTGTAGCTTGATTGATCATTGGACTGAGCTGCAGAATTTGATTAGATAAATGTTATCTTTTACAGTTAAGTATAATAAGAACATTAAACATATAGAATCCCAGCACTATATTCATCAAAATTTATATACTTTAATAAGAAAATACTTTAATAAGAATTAGACTATGACTCAAATGTGATTTCGAATCTCATAAATCACCAATATTTCTCTTGAATAAAAAATATATTGTTGGTAACAATATATTAATCGAAATTTATATATCACCAATATTTATCTTGAGTAAACAATATATTGTTGGTAACAATATACTCATTCATTACTTATAGGTGGATTAGTGGACGTCAAGCCAGATGAAGAACCATATTTAGAATAAGGGATGTTTTGTCTCAGTGGTGTACTCATCATAGGTTGAACATGTTGTGGCATATGTTTTGGTAGTCGTGATAATAAAAATAAGTATATAATTAATATGCAGAATTTTAAGGTGAGTAAAATACAATGTACGTTCGATATATACATACGTATAATTATAGATTAGCTCAATTTTGAGTTTAAATAATACTTGTTTTGTTTGTTTTAGTAGATATGGTATTAGATAGGTCACTTAATACTCTTTGAGAAATCGGTGAGGCTGTTGAGAATCCATTGTTGCCTGATGTAAAACAGGATAAACAGTCATTAAGATTTCTTCCATAGAACATAAGAACAAAGTTTTAAAAAAGTTTATAAATAAGACAATTTTCCATACTAAATATAATGTTCATATAAGCAAAAAAACCTTTTGGTCATTTCCGTGATAACTCTTGTGTATCTGTTTCATCGCATATAGACTCTTTTTTTCTTCATGACTTTAGAAAGAAAAAACTTTTGGGAGAAGTGATCAATATTTTTTTATCTGTAAAATATAATTGAATCCTATGTATATATATTAAGTAGAGAAACCGACTTAAATTGAAATTCGATGATAATCACAAATCCTCTATATAAAAGTCGAACCATATATTTCTTCCTAATTCACAGGTTGTTTAAATTATATAACCAATATAAGGAATTCTCTAAAATGAATTAAAATCAATTAAATCAATATAGAAACATATCTTTCTTCAAGTTTGTTATTATTTAGGAATATTCTAAAATAAATACTCATTTAAAATACAATATCTACATTATTCGGAAATAATCAAATTAAGTTAGCTACATTATAGTGTTGTAATCCATTTAATCTTAATTCGAATTATTTATAGCTAAATTCTATTGTATATGAGTAAGCTAAATTCAGATGTATCTTGTTTCCACAATTCAAAAATTCCGAAATGTTATATGAATAAATTAAACTAATTTCCGAAAGAATATATATTTTATTTATATAATTAGAGAAAACAATTCTGATTATATGGTTGTTGATTTTTTTTTTAATTCTATATACAATAATAATAAATACTATACACTATATTAAATTATTATAATCTATGTATAATCATAATTTCAAACTTATATTAATTTTCATATAACATATATAAGACAATGATAGGATATGTAAATGTATGAAACAAATTAAATTTATTAAACTTTATAATACTAAAGTTGTAACAAAAAATAAGAAACTTAATTGAAATAACCAAAAAAAAAAATCAAAACAAATTAGTTAAATTTTTTTGATAAATCTAGTCTTCAATAAGTAACTTCTATCCATCAAACGTAAAAGAACTTCGTTATTCCATAAACAAATCTTACACACCATAGAAGTTTCAATGTCTTCATCTTTTCCATAACTTTGCTTAGACTTGTTGTAATGCTTCTTTCTTGAATTTTTCTCATAACATGAAGACATGTTTTTAGCATTTGCCAGCATCAACTAAAAAAAATCGTAGACTCTTGAGGATTGAGATAATTTCTGACATGACTAAAAACTATATTAAGACTTTTTAAAGTTTATATGTTATGATAATCTTATAAATCAAAAATAATTCATGGTTTATATTATTATCGAAAATAAAAGATTACATAATAGGGAATAATTGAAAGGAAAAAAAAGATTCTAACATATAATTTAAATACTATGTTTTAAATTAATCACCACAACATACGCAAGAATTTTATAGTTCATTTTGATTTAAGAGTACAATATCACCAATTCTATCACCAGAAAGAATTTTATCTTCAATATATCTTCTTCTCATTCTCAAGATGTGAAGTGTTGTACCATACAAAAGACCAGATCTTGCATTCATATTTCTCATCAACATAACTTTGTACATAAATCCAATTGGTCTTGGAGTGTTTCTATAATTAGTAGACATTACTTTGATCAAATACAAAAATGGTGTGTTTAGTTGTATGGATAAGGATTATAATAATGAAAGTATCAATTTGATTTTTAAATAAAAACAATGATAGATATTGAATTAGTAAATTTCGTGTTAAGAATGAGAAGAACTGTAAAGACATGTGTTCCTTTGGGTCTTTATAGCATAAATATGTCTGTGAAAGAAATCAGATCAAGGTATAAGAATGGTAAAATCGATTATAGCAAACTTTAAGAAATCTAAATGAAATATAATATGAGTTTTACCTTGAAACCGTAATGGAAGATTATAAGAACTGAATAACAAAAAAAAATTATACTAATTATGACCTAAAGTTAATGAATATATATATAGTAGTCTATTAGGTTTTCAAAATAAGTATATTAAAGGAATATTCTATAATAATTGAATTTTGAATGATATTGTTGTTTGGAATATAATTTATTCTATATATAGATAATAATATTGTTTATTTGAGTGTATGTAAGTATATATTTTATATTTATAAACTTAACAAAATAACTAATAATTTTGTCTACAAACAAACTTAATAACTAAATCTAACACATCACTATATATAGAACACATCAATATATATATAGTTAGGATGATCCAGCTAAAGATTTGGCACCAGGATTTGATTCCTACCCGCTGCATTATGGTAGCTTAAAAAAAGGAATTATTGGAGGTGGCTTTAGGCTATGGATCGGGCCTTGTCGATCCAATGTTGACAAAAAAAAATCTAACACATCACTAAAGATTGTGTTTTCAAAAAGTTACTTTTTTTATTATATAGGATGTCATTTGGATTTTCTTTTTTTATTTTTTTTATATTTTTATTATGAGAATGTCATTGTAATTTTTTTTTCCAAAAAAATAGAGTAAATTTTTTTGAATTTAAAAGCGTTTTGTTTAAAAATGTTTAAGCTTTGTAGGTTTATTGGTTTATCGTAAGTTTTGTTTAAAGGCTTATAGGTTTGTGTGAATTATTTTTTCAAAATACGTGTAGTAAAAACGTGTGACTTGAGTTCTTTCTGTCACTTTGTAGTATTTCTAGTTTGAGGTGTCTAAACTCAATAATTAAACTAAGGAAACGCAAATCTACAACATGCAAATTAAACCTACAAAAATAAGTAATAGCTTGAATGAAGATGAAAAATAGTGTCAATGTTCGTTGACTGCGTCGTTTATATAGAAGAAGAAGGTATGTGTGTTTTAAATGTTGGGGTAAATAAGATTTAAAACTTCTAGGTTTTATACCCAGAAAACCTACAAAAGAGGCACGAAAAACCTAGAATATACTAAAGAAAAACCTACAATGCAGAATAAATAAATCGTATGATAACATGAGAACGATGAAGTATGAAAACCTACAAGATGTAAAAGTAAACGTACAATTAAAGAAGGATGTCTCACACATATAAAGCTACAAAACGAATGTATTAAGTATTGAAGATGGGATACCTACAACAAAGACCGTATAAATGAAAAATAAACCTACAACAAAGACCTTTGAACCTTACAACAAAGACCTTAGAAATAAAAAATAAATCTACAACGAAGACCATAGAAATCTACACAAAGAATCTGTAAACATACAACAAACAAAAACAAAACCTACATAACAGGAGAGCTAAGTCGAGAAAGAAGAAAATCAATCATACAAAACCTACAATGCCTGATAGATAAACTTACAAAAGAGAAAGATATCTTGCAAACTTACGCCTACAACAAATAAAAACAAAACTTACAAAACGAGAAACTAAACCTACAACAAATTAATCGAGAAAATTTTACTTGTAAACCTACATAACATAAGACACTTAAACCTACAACAAAGGAAACTGAAAATCTACAACAGTAGACAACAAAACCTACAACATTTCTTAATTTTTTTTGTAGATTTTCTATCTGATGACGTGAAATTTTTCAATAATGGTAGTTTCGTAAAAAAAAAATTTAAAAGAAAAAGGGGTAAAACGGTATTATAATCCCGAATATTAGAATTGTAATAAAATCTTTTTGGACTATTGTAATCAATTAAGAGTCACAAAAAAATAGTTTAGTAATTCACCCTAATTTTATTGTAGCAAATAATAGCCTTTTTATTATATTGAGATATGTCTAACGTGCGGGAGTTATAAGAAGAAAAAAAACTATATAATGTAAAAACTGCGAACATTCCTAAAACAATTATTTTCTAGTTTTTTTGTTCTTCTTTTAGAAATTTTGGTTTTCTAACTTTTTTATATTTTTATCGATTGATATTAAATTCAAATAAACTTTGTTGAAAATAACTAAATTTTAATTAAAGTTTTACTGATTCATAGTTATTGTAGATTGTTCAATGTAAAGAATTATATGTACGTAACTACGTATATTCAAACACTTTCTTTTACGACTAGATCCACAAATTTCACATTTAAAATTTTTTTCTTTTATTTAAAGTGAAGAATAATCAAACTCGAATACCTAAAAATTTATAAAAAGATTACTACCACTGACCTATCAGTCTTTGATATTCAAAAAATTTCTTGATTTCAATTTATTTAAATACTCTAAAAAATAGATTTTTTTTCTAATTTCCTCTCAATCTGGTGATTAGGTTGATTAATAACTCTGATATCAGAAGTTCGATCACATCCGCATTAGAGTTGATAGATTAAAAAGATAACTTTTGGATCTAAGTTTTAGGCTATGATTATATTTTGTCGATCCAAAAAAAAAAAAGTTTGGTGAAGCTTTCGGTGACTACTAAATATTTTCTCGTGAGTGAATGTCTTTGAAATCTCAAGTAAAGTAAAAAGCATAAAAACACAAATGTTAATTGAGACAAAGAGAAGAGAAGTGAAAAACAAAACAAAACAAGTGTTGAGGGAATGAAGTGGGTTTTAAACACGTCTTTGAAGAGAAGATGTCTTTTCTTCCATCAAACATGCACCTTTGCCGTTTTCTACTAACCATTCCATCACATTTTCTCTCTTCAATTTTCATTTATATATTTTCACAATTCAATATGCATTTTTACGTGGCTCCTGCATAGTCACAAATGCAAAAGTCACAAGGATCGATCTAGTTGCATGACGCTTGCTACAACAAAGTTATTTTGTATTGCATGAACCTTACGACCACAATTTGAGTCATCACAAAGACGGAATCAGGACCACAATTAAGTGGCGTATATATGCATTAGAATTGTAGAGTGCACTTGATACAGGTCTTTTAGTGGATCATACGTACAAATGTTCCAAATTAACTGCTGCAAGTTTGTCCTGCATTGAACCGTAACGCAAAATTCGACATCATTTTTGCAAACTCATCTTCCAAGACGTGGTCTATAGTTTGTGAAAAGAATGGAATTCTCCAGTATATTCAACTAATTTTGCAAATATATTTCGCTGCTCTTTTTTTTTTTTTCCGAAAATAGTTCACTGATTTTAGTGCCTACAAATAATAAAACTATATTTTAAAATGATTTACCCTAATTTTTTCTCCGTTTGGTGGTTGAATTTCCTAACTAATGATTCTGACATTCGGGGTTTGATTTATTCCCATTATAAATGGAAGAAAAAAAGGATTTTATGTAGTGTGGTTTGACAATTAATCGAGTTTTGTCGATCTAATTGTTGACAAAAAAAATATTATGGATTTCTGACAAGTTCTTAAATATAAATTCGATGGTATATATTCCCTATGAAATTCGTTGATAAATAATTTCATATGGATTTGTTAGTCGGGAATGAATGAATTTACGAGTTTATAGACTATAAATGCATACCGATTTACAGAGATCATAAATAAATATAGATAGAAATAAGTCATGAAACAAATATTGCTTGATAAAGTTCCTAACGCGAGATATATATTTATTTCGACTATAAAAAGACTAATGATAGAAATGTCAACGTCGTTTTAATCGATAGAATATGTGTTGGTAAAATAAACGACGAAGCTAATGTCAATACATAAATAGTAAACTACGTTTTAAATAAGAAAAAGGATTAAAGAACACGATCTATCATGAACACATACAACACGTCTCTTCGACTTCAAAACCCAGGCAAATGGATGGTTTAATATCAACCTAAACATATTTTTTCTATATAATTACTCTATTAGCTGGAAAACAAGCTACTTGTTGATCAATGATGAAAATTAGAACCAAATAATTAATAAATAGTATCCGGACGAGGTAGCTCAACTGGCAGCACTCCAGACATTTGTCTGAGAAGTTAATGGTTATTAGGCCAGGACCAGAAATAGTATAATCAAAGGCTGGCTCCGGACCTAGGGGGTGGATTAGGGCCCAAAGCCCAACCACCCCTGGTTAACAAAAAAAATAGTTAGGTTTGTCGACCAATAAGAATACTTGATTAGATATTTTGGACAAAACGTTTATGCACGTGTGAACCGACAAAACACTTATTCTCTGTTTAATTCATTGTTAAGAAATACTTCTTTATTTTCTCTTTTCAATGGACAAATATTCTATATTTTTGATAACCGTGGGGATGCCAAAGACTTTCTGTGAGTGTTTTCACTCTCATTCGTCTGTGGGCTAATGGGCTGAGCCGCGTTCCGCATTGGCCCAACAAGAGTCGAGAGAAGATGAAGCCGAGCTGTGTATTTTGGGCATGTTCTTCGCGTGTGGCCCAACTCTGTTTTGGTTAAGTTTTTTTCAACAAACTTAACAGAATCGCCTTTATATGTCTTCGTCCTCATTTCTTCGATTCTGTACTGAAACCCTCCATTGTTGTAACATGTAAACACAAACAAAGAAGCTAGTGAATTCCGGTGTAACAACGGAAGAGAGATGTACCCGATTCAAACGGAAACTCTATAATTCGTGTGTCTCTTACTCGTTGTTTTTTTGGGCGAATCTTCTTCTCTTCTTTCTCTATCTTTGATCGCATTCCGTAAGTATAGATTGAGCTGAAAATCGGTAACACTTTCTATACTCAAAGACTAATCCCATAAGACTTTGTATATATTTTGGTATTTTTAATACGACTATATGGTTGGTCAATGTAGCTCGGAACCCAAAAGTCTTCATAAAACCTCCCAGAATTTGCTTAATTTATTTATTCTTTTTCTATATATTTAGTCATTTTCATAGAGTCCAGTAAACATATCTTGAGTCGGTACAATGGAAAGTTATCACTGGACCAAGGTGACTTGGTTATGGACTCATATTCTTATTGTTCACTATTACATATTCATAACATAGACTTATTTGGTTCAAAGATTAATAGTATGTTTTGGTTTAGAACTATATATACTAATATACTATGAATGTAGTTTCTCCTTTCCGACAATGTAGAATAAATTATAGAACATCACGTTTAAAACTGTCCCAAAAATTACTGGACTAGTGGGTCCAATCAGTATATATATATATATAATTATAAATTTTCTTTTAGTAATGATTTTGTTTGCCTTAGTTAGAAATACTCACTCATGAGTTCTGACCGGCCAAAAAATTAACAAAGGTTTTTTGAGTTTGTTGGGACAAAACATAAGCAAAGGTAAACAATGCTCAATGGTAAAGTCATATATTTCTGCTTTTTCTTCTCATACTTATTTCTTACATTTGGTCACTTTCATGTCAAATAATTCAATAACAAGTAGATTATATTCTCGAATAAAATCATGAATTTGAGTCTTGAAATCAATGTCTGACTGAAAAAGTCACTTTTTTACTGAAATTATTTTTTAAGTAAAAATAGTCATTTGTGATAAGAATTTTATAATCAAGTGGTATAGGTATATTAAAGAGTTTTGTATGTTTGGATTTTTCTGTTATGCGAAACTAATTCACAATTTTTTTATCATTCCTACACGGATATGAATCTATGATTTCGACTTATTTAAATACCCGAAAATAAGAATCTATATGTGGGTTACACCATCCTCATGAGAATAGTTCAGACTCCTCCTGTAAAATTTGAGAATTTTTGGGTTACAAAAAAAAAACTTATTTGTATGAGGTATTGAGATGACCCGTGACTTGTACCATTATGATAAGTATATGGTATTTGTGAGTTATAAACTGAAAAAATGATTATTGTGATGTTCTATAATTCATACAGTACTGTTTTATTTCATAAATAATTGGTATCGGATCTAAACGAGATATTCTGAGAAGAAAATAATAAAAATTAATTTAAAAGTTTTTTAATGAGGAAAGCAGAAGATATTTATGAAGATAATTATTAGTTATAATATATGTGTGATCTGTTTATTAAGTTGGTAGCAATCCATATAAGAAAAAAAAAAACATCTGAATCGGAGATAAAGCCAAAAAGGAGAAGAGATGAAATGATGCTAAAGACATAATCACGACAAAGTCACTTGTCAATTATTTTACTTTCTCACTTCACTTTGTTCACTCTCTTGTCCTTTCACTATCTCTACATGACATTACCTTTTATTAAATATTATTATTCTTCTGCATTATGTTTCTGTCTAAACCGATTACAAACAAACAAGTAGAAACATCAAGAGGACGACATATTATGAATTGAATTGCATATTTGCATTACAAGTATGATATTGAAATGTATACACTTGTAGAGAATATACGACCATACGTGACAAACTGTCATCAACATGTGTTTATAAGATCCAAACTTCAATATGTTAATGAAAATAAATATAAACGTATCGAAGATCCTTTGTTCGTGGTGATATCGTATTTTACATTTTAAGGACAAAATAAAAACAAAAAAACAAAACCGGAACCTTCTCTTTTGCTTGGAAGGTTATGTTATTGATATACATGTGTACAAAGGGTAGACTCGGATGAGAACACTTCGTGGGCATTGATCAGATACGGCTAATGTCACGACCAAAGACGAAAGTGGTGAACCAGTTGATGGCGACATAGAAGCGGTTTCGCCAGCTGATGACTCGAGTCAGATAAGCCGACCTCCATATGAACCAGCTCACGAAGCCAGTCATTGATATCCCTTTTGCGTCCTGCCCAAGTTATTTATATCCTTTAATCACAATAGTGACTGAATTTCTAAAGAAATATTGAGTCAAGTTTTGTTACCTTGCTCTCGCGTAGGTCGACCAGGGCTTTGTATCTACCGATCGTAGCCATGCTTCCAAGGTGTTTATACACAAAGGGAGCTCCAAGTTCTATCTCCTTTGCGCTGTTGGCTCGTCCTCCATTGGCTTTCCCAATCTCATTCAGTAGGTTTGACAAGTATTTGCCTTCTCTCTCAGCTACCTTGATTCATCAGTGACATAGAAGAAAGTTATAAGACGAGATGATAGGAGAGACAATAACAAAAGTATGAATTATATCTACCTGAGCGAGAGCAGGAAGAGTTGGTTTTCCGGTGGTCTCCAGATATCCGCTGCAGTCACCAATGGCAAACACGTCTTGTACAGAAGGTACACGCATCCATTCGTCAATGCCAACCCTACAGAGACAAACATCCACAAAGTCGAGGTTTTTTAAATTTTTGTAGCAAAACAGAGTTTAATGGAGTGATATTGATCAACTGACCTTCCACCAGGATCTTTTGGAAGATCAAGGGACCTAACGAAAGTAGAAGGACCGACACCAGTGGACCAGACTAAGAGTCCGTAGGGAACTTCTGTGCCATCGTCAAGTATTAGCTTTTGAGGCTTTACATCTTTCACAATCCCACGCACAAACCGAACTCCAGACTAATATAAATGAAAACCAGTAGTTTTTAAAGAAGTGCTCCATAACAGTGAGCACGCAAACTTTTCACATGTTATAACTTATTAATGAGTTTACCTTGTTCAACTGCTTGATAGCATAACATCTGAGGCGATCATCGAAGGATGAAAGTATATCCCTGGCCTGTAAAATTCACATGGCACAGAAGAATTTGTAATTTACCGTGAGTTTTGCCAAGAAGATTTTCAAAGACTAGCTTCTTACAAACAAACCTCTATCAAAGTAACGTGAATAGCTTCGTACAAACAAACCTCTATCAAAGTAACATGAATAGCTTCTTACAAACAAACCTCTATCAGAGTAACATGAATAGCTTCTTACAAACAAACCTCTATCAAAGTAACATGAATGTCATCCTTCACATGGGCATATCGTTGACGAACATCTTTCATGATAAAGTCACTCAATTCACCGCTGAACTCTACCCCAGTTGGTCCACCTCCAACCACAACGCAATGTAACAGCCTCTTCTTCTCCTCTTTCGCCATGCCTAGTTAAATATATTGTGAGAAGACTGTTACATTCTAATTCTGATACTAAAACTGATTCTTTAAAGGATGAATTATGCTTACCAGGAGTATCAGAGAGCATCAGATTTAAAAGAAGCTTCCTACGGATCTCCTGAGCATGGTGAACTTCACGGAGGAAGATCGCATTTTCCATCACACCTTGGATTCCAAACGTGGAGGCCTCTGCACCGCTTGCTAACACAAGCTTGTCGTAAGCGATCTTGAACTTCCATGGCTTTAATGTATTCGAGCCATCAGTCAACGTCTCACAGTGAACCTAAAAACCACCAACAATAAAATGAAACAACAGATTAAACAAAACTGAACCTCACGGTTTACCATCAACAAAGTCCATTAACTACTACTTCTACCATAATTAGCTATTCGTAATTTTCTGTAACTCTCAAAATCTTGCTCCTAAAACCTAAGAGACACAGCAACAAAAATAAAACACAAAACCCAAGAGAATTGCGTCAAACGGTACCAAAATGTCGCAAACATAACACAGCTGCATCAGATTCCAAAATTCGAACTTTTCATTTAACTTAAACATGAAGAACTTTCTATGATCACAGGTTATTGCATCATTGATCATCTCCAGGCTTGAACACAATCTCAGAAATTCAGAACACCACAGAAACAGAAAAGTAAAGAGACGCAGTACCTCATGAGAATCGGCATCAAGTCGAGAGCAATTAGCGAGGAAGAAATAAGAACCAGGTTCTCTCGAAATCGCGGGTTGAATACGAGATATTGGTTCAGCAACGGACCTAAATTCGAGAGTACCAACGCAAGTGGAAGCAAGAAGAGGAGTGAAAACCATATGGTTTCTAGGGGAAACGCAAACAACGTCATAGAGATTGGTATCGATCCCTTTCATCAACCGACAACCCGCCCAACCAGACCCGAGAACCACCACTCTCGGCTTCTCTCCTTCTTCCGTCGGTCCCAAACCTTCGTACCGAGCCCGATGCACACCATTTACAGTTGCAGCCGTCGGTTGAATCTGAGTACTGGTGCAGAAACGGTAAGAGAAAGTGGAAAATGATCCAGGATTTCTAAATCCAGTCACCACCGACGATGAACTCGATGAGATTCGTGCAAGGTTTTTGATCAAGAACATCGTGCAAATAAGAAGTCTTCTTTGAAGAATATTCTTCAGTCAAAGTGATGCAATCGGAATTGGCTTCCTGAGCTCAGGGAGCATTTTAAAAGTTCTCGACCAACTTTGTCTCTCCCAAATAGAAATAGAAACTTCTCAACTACATTACTATTTTTGAAATAAAAGTACGATTCTTAATGGGCCTTGGGCCTGTTCCTTCTTTATTTTAGATGATTGTGGGTATAATAGTGAACAAAGTTGGCCCATTAATACGAACACACAAATATCAAATATATATACAAAAAATTCACACGTCGCTCACTCTATATATATAAGATTATTAGCAAGCTAGCAAATAAAAGAAGGTCAAAAACAAATAAGAGTATTAGATTCTCAAAGTCTTCGGCCTCGACCGCCACGCTTAACCGGTGGCTCGTGTCTAGAGTTGGCTGATGGTTCACCGTAGTCGTTGGTTCTCACCATCAATGATCGTTCTCTCACCATCGTCATTTCATTTTCTGTCATATATTGTTTATATTCATTAACCCTTCATTAAATGTATAAAATCATGATAAGAATAAATTCTGCATAATTGCACATACAATGTGTCAAAGAAACATAATATATAAAACTTATGACATTTACAACTTGTCTTAATAATATTATGTATATTTTTTAGCTCTTTTATAACAACTGTTTTCGGCAAAAACAAGCATCCTCATATACATCAAATTATGTAATGATTTAGAAGTGAAATACAGAAGATGCACACTAATCGAAATGTGACAATACTTGACATGTAGAAAATGTTAATTTCTCTTTTGTTTGTGTAATAAATTCTTTTTGAGAAATAAAGTTTTTCTTTTCCTTTTGTTATTTTCTGGTTTATGACCGGTTTGCAATTACGTTGTTTCCCTCTGGTGGAGTTTTCTTATTAATAAAATTAGTTGACAAAAAAAACATTCGGATCATGTGAATACTACCATTATATCACCGACCAATAAATGTGGTATGAATGTATAGTGTTTAATATGAGAAATCAACTATTAACGTAATTATATAAAAAATTATAACGTAAAACAAAGACTTTGAGATGAACTGTGCTATGAAACAATTCTTATCAGTAAACCCAGAATTTTTTAAAACAATCGTATGAACTTTTTTTTATAAAAAAAAGGATTATAGTGAAGAACCAAAAACATATTCATAAAAGAGTTGGAAGAGATGAAGAAAAGAACCTGAAAACGAAAGATGGAGGCGAGCAGAAGAAGAAGAAGAGAGGAAAGCAAATGTGAAGAAGATGAACAAACATAACCCAAATCCAAATCTTGTTGTTGATGAATTACCCATTTTCTCTTTTCTCTCTATTTCTCTTACCTCTTTTACGTTTTGTAGACACAGACACGACGAAAAGTCTCACATGCACCGGCCTTTAGTTTTTTTGTTTTTTTGTCAGATCTTATATTGATACCGTTTTCACCCGTACTTAGTTTATATCGCTAGACTTTCTTTATTTTTATATCTCTGTATATTGATTGATTTATTATACTTGTTTGAGCGACCCCGCAATGTCAAAAAGACAAGGATCATGCTTTTTAAACATGATTGCATTTACATTTGGTAGGTATGACAAGATTTACGTGGATCCCTCAAATTATTTATAATTTTTTCAACATATAAATTATATTAATTTATAAAATCAAAGAATATTGTTTACAAAGGAAACAATTTATGGACAAACTTATAACATTTTTATCTAACCAGTTGACCTTCCGATTGAGAACTCTCAGGATTTGATGAAGAATGAAACTGGAGAAATCTTCTTAGGCGATCAAAATCTTCGAGCAACTAAGAAAAATCAGGTCATTTTTCTAGGGAAATCACCATCTTCAAGATTTCTCCACAGTCTGTTGCACACTTAACTATACCCAAATTATTTATAATTAACTATTCGAATTCAACTCTTATTTCAAACAGAAAGAATTTCTACATATTATTGAATTTGTTTTTCTATGGGAAACTTCGACTTTTGGGACATAGCCAATAAGCGCAACGTAAAAAAATCGGATAGATTTCTTGTGGATTATCATTTTTGAGTCATGATCCTTGGATAAAAGTTAACATGATGGAAGGAAGAATCAGTTTTTTAGGCTCGTGGGAAAATTCAGACAGCTTCCAAGCTCGAATACTTCATCCCAACAGTACATTAAAATAATGGCAGTACTATCGACCACCCGGTTTTAGGTTTAGTCATCAACATTTTGACTACAACTAATGGATGGAGGATAATTAAAGTGGGCATGTCAAACCAAATGGTGAATAAGTTGTCGTACCAGTGATTCTCCAAAACTCTAGATTGAGATCACCTTGTCTTCTAATCGATTTGTCGGTGGTCAGGGAATATTGTTTTGCCACTAGATGGAAGTCAAAAACATGGCAGAGAACAGAGTCTCTTCTATTGTGACCTAATGCAATCAAACACAATGCACAATGCAAGACTATTCGGAAACTAAAAAACAAGTCTAATACAGACCAATCAGATTATTACGAACAATAAAATATAACTTCTGGTTTTTGTACCCAAATATCTTTAGATTCTCTGCAACATCTATCAGCTTTATGCAATGGGGGTCAACAGAGAAGTTTACACATAGCATAAGATATCCAAATAGTTCAAGTAATCAAAAGATCGCGCAATCGCCAAATAATCATACTATCGTTTTTTGAATCCATATTTCTTACGCTCATAGAACAGGTCGGTTTTCGCACTCCCAAGGTTGACAATTTTGGGGCAACCATCTCTGTCTTTCTCCTGTTGCGTACACTCTTTGCAGTAATAAGCGTCTGAGATTCCAACCCCTCCGCATATAACACACCGACCTTGGAATGACCCGTAGTTGCATTCATCACAAATACGTACCAGAGTACAAGGTCGCACATAAGAGTCACAAATCACGCATTTCCCGTCGCATTTTTCACACAGTCTTCCAATGGCAATGCCTGGTTGTTTCCGGCACATGATCAGATCAGGGTGATGCTTTGCCATGGTTACTGGAACAAAGTTTGACCTGCAAAATAGATGTTTGGCAGAAACAAACAAAAGTGATCACTTTTCTGTACAAGCAACGACTTGTGTATCTCCTTTACAAAGGAAATCAGGTTAAAAATAAACTGAGCGATTTGTTCAATATAAACTCTTCCTTTTAACTTGTGCCAAAACAATAACATCGACAACATATTTCATCAACGAAGAATTGTATACAACATAAACTCTATCCTAAACCTATGTACAAATAATCAAATCCAGAAAACGAGCGCAGAGATGCTTCCTAAAACAAAATGGAGCCTTTCGATTTATAGAATTACTGCAAAACTAAACGATAATTATTTAGTAGAGAAGCCACAAACATACTAAAACCTCGAAATGAAGTTAACTACTAGTTAATTTCTTGGAGGAATTTCGTCGAAAACCTTATAGGCGCAGCAGTTCAAGCCAAACATTTTAATTTTCACAAATTCAGTTCTAGAGACATACTACCCATTCTACAATACTATAAAATACTCAGAAATCAAATTTGAGATGAGGAAACATAAAGAAAGAAGCGAAGAAACAGGGATATAAACAATTTGCAGCACAGAACAGTAATCTCTATAGATACAGTCTAATCAATAATAAAGTCATGAAATTAGCAAAAGAGAAGCTCAAGATAAATATAATGGACATTGATCGAACTTCCAAAAAGCTATCAATTTGATTAGAAACAAAAACAGATCCACTAAAAAGCAAAGACACTGCAAACCCTAAAATTTCAGAGCAATGAAATCAAAATAGAAAAAAAAAACATAAACATAGAAAGCGTTGAAATAGAACTCACAAGTAAAGAAAGATCTAACTTGAACCAATCAAGAAGAAACGTTGCGACGAGAAATTTCCAGAGCGCCAAGATGAACGACGTAGACGAAGCAGCAGCAGAAATAAACTAAAGACGGGTCGGGTTCTACACTAAAGACGAAGTATCCAGATGAGTAAAAGTCGGTCCAATCATAATGGGCTTTTATTTTGGGCTAAGAAAAACAATAATAAACCAAAGTCAATACCACTGTCAGTACCAAATTGGTTAAAACAAACCATGTTTCTAATTCGTTGACCGTTAACTTTGACTAGTTTTGACCAGAGTGACGTGGCTTTATTGCTTGGACAAAGGTCACAGACTCACACATGTGACGAACTAAGCTTTTTGAGTTTTGACTAGCCTTAGTAAATGAACATAAACTTAGCCAAAACGAGCAGCTGAATTCCTAATCAAGAGTGAAATTTACAATGATATCGAATAAACTAAAATGAGCAAAAGTTGTAGAACATATAGCTTCAACTTGTTGTGTTGCAGCGCCACAACACACGATCTTAGGGATGTTTAATCTAATCTTCATTGACAACATCTGTGAAGTCTTCAATTACTTCGGCCATATTAGATTGTTTGTTCATCGAGCGCAACTCCTCGATTTCAAACTTCAACATTGCATCACAAATCAATTTGTTATTTTGTAATTTACCTCGGCAACCTGAGCATTTGAAGCGGTCATAGGAATGACAAATCAGCATGAAAGAACTAGGAAAAAGTGTCTGTAAGGCGTTCAAGCAAGAACTTTTTACCTGCTACAGGACATTTCTTATTGGGATTGTTGCCTATGTAATTCAGGATTACAGCTTTGTCGTAAACATGCCTGCAATCCATACTGCAGCCAAAGAAGTGTCAGAAAGACTCAGTATCAGTTCCTCGCATAATTATCTATCCTTCCAGTAATTAACCGGTAGAAAATGTGATTAGTTCTACTGCTATATGAAAAGTTAATTAATATTCATGCTTGATCACATATAAAATTCAGTATCAAGTAAGATATGGCTCTAAGGATAATGATACACAGACGTCAAGCATGCCAAAGGAGAAGCAGCACATCCGAATAAAACAAGACATCCGTGTATCCTTAGATAATAAAACAAAAATCATCCAGCCATGTACCTGCGAACTGGTTCGGCTAGTTCAGTGACAGGCCTCCCACTCAAGGGGCATGTAATGTTTAGGAGAGGACACTGAGTACTGGTCATGACAATGTTCTCTTCGTCGTCACCAGGCATTGATTCACCTGCGTGATTAACATTCTGCAGCAGAATATAAACAAGAACTTATAGGACATCGAACACAGACCTATTATATTCCAGCTAAGAACTTAAGTAAAATGACAATACAATTCTAAAAAAAAAAAAAAAAAAAAAAAATGAGAGAAGAGAATGGAACCAATATATCTATAATATAGAATGTCACAAATGGCATTACCAAACTGCTTCCCTGAACTGGCGCATCAAATGATCATTCTGTGGCACTGAAGAAGTTGTAGCCTTGAGCTTTGTAAATTCACCGTCAAGTAACTTTTGAAAATCAGTCAACTGCAGTCATGAGAGTGAGTCACAAAGCAGTCTGCTAAACCTATAAGTAAGCAACCATATAAGCAATTAGATAGCACCTGAAGGACAGAAGCAAGTACCTGTTCTCCAGGTTGGTACCATTTGCAACAGATTGGATTGTTGTCGAACGGTGATCACAATCACCATATAATTCCAACAGCTCAGCGACAGAATTTTCAAGGTCTTTAACCTGTGGACCCCAAGATATCGAAATGAACAGCAGGTATACAGAAAACTTAAGAAAAGTGTTTGGCTGGAGATGGAATTACAATGTCAGAAAGAAAGAGATATGTGACAGCAAGAACTGTATAGCAGTTCAATCAGCCAAGAATCAATCACATTTAGCGGAAATTCAACGCACTTCCCACTGGCTAAAGAAAGGATCACTTATAATTAGCCAATACAAAATTTAAGGAGAGGACACTGCCCTCCATTAAAGTTCTTCAAGCGCGGAAGTTAAAAGGCTAGTACAACTTATGGCTGAAAAAACTTCCTCTCAATTCAAAAATAAAATTAGATAGGGTTAATTACCCACCTTCTCAGTTTGATTATCTCTCTCCAACTGAACAGCAATGTTCTTCATCATAGTCACAGCTTTGCGGATATCCTGCAACAGAAAGTAAAACACAAGAATAACAAAAACCACGCTACTATGAGGCAAAGCCAATTCATACTAAAGCAAAAGATAAAGCAGACTCTAGGCTATGTTCCTCCCAAAGGGGAAATCCCTTTGAACGCTTCTAACTAGACAAACCCATTATCAGCCGAAACTCCAAACTCTCAACGTCTACGAGAAAAGAATTCTGGAATTTCTCAGAAACCGATATTCAAAACGATAGCATTGTGCAGGGTATAATATTTACATCAACAAGTTGGGAAGGAAGAAAAAAAGAAGATGAGGTACTTTAATTGGAAATACTCACAGCAAGCGTGGAATTGTTATCGGACACAAGAATCAGCGAAGCGTTCCGAATCCGTCCTGGAACTCCGTCGGAAGAGGACGCCGACGCCATAGAATTACTGCAAAACTAAACGATGATCATTCAATAGAGAAGAAAAAAAAAGCATACTAAAACCTCGAAAGTAAATTTAACTACTAGTTAATTTATTACAGGAATTTCGTCAAACAACTTATAGGCCAGCCAAAACATTATGATCTTTAAAAATTCAGTGATAGTCTTCTACAGATGTGCTACCCATTCTACCATACTATAAATTTTTCTGAAACCAATTTTGATATACGGTAAACATAAACAATTTGCAGCACAGAACAATAATCTTTAAAACCAGTCTAGTGAATCATAAAGTCATGAAAGTAGCAAAAGAGAAGCTCAAGATAAAAAAAATGGAGATTTGATCAAACTTCCGAAAGCTAAAAGTTGGAAGAAAATGCAAAAAGCATAGACATTGCAAACACTAGAAATTCAGAGCAATGAAATCAAAATTGAAAAAAGGAAAACATAAACATAGAAAGGGTGAAACAGAACTCACAATTCACCAGTAAAGAGAGATCTAACTTGAATCAGTCAAGAAGAAACGTTGCGACGAGAAATTTCAGAGCGCCAAAATAAACAAAGGAGACGAAGAAGCAACAGGAATAAATAAAACTAAAGACGGGTCGGGTTGTTCATAAAGACGAAGTATCCAGATGAGTAAAAGTCAGCCCAATAGTAATGGGCTTTTAATTTGGGCTAAGAAACACAATACCAAAACAAATTCAATTCCACTGTCAGTCTGTCAGTACCAAATTGGTTATCTTTGAATATTGAATATTCGACCAGAGTGACGTGGCTGTTTCACTATAAATAAATTCGATCAGATTCTAGACATGGAATTGATTGAAAGTAAAGCAAAGAATCTATATTTTCGTATCTTTTCAACAATAAAACAAATTATCAATCGTATAATCGCAATACTGGTCGTATTATAATAAATGTTGTTATTTATCGGTAAAGCAAAAATTCATAATTTAATTTAATTGAATTCCTCCACCATATTTTTCTCCTTTTAAAAGATGGAGTTCTCAAAACATTACGTATAGTTTAGTTCCATGCAACGGAAAAGACGAACATAAAAAGTTAAAAACAACAACACTTCCCTTTTGCTTTTATCTCTTTCTCTTTTTTGTTCAAGCTTCTCTAATGCCGGCTGTTCAATGTTTCACTTTCCTCTTCTTCTTTCTTCTCCAAAATGCCATGTTAGCTTCACCTCTCCCTCTCTTCCGTCTACCGATCCATAGCAACCGTACACACAGCAACTTCGCTAAGCATCCTCGACTGAATCCGGTGGTTTTTCCGGTGAATCACAGTAGATGTGATCTGTTTGCCGGCAAGTGGGTACGCGATGAAACGTACCCACTTTACCGGGCAGAAAAATGCGGTGGAGGAATCATAGATCCTGGATTTGACTGTCAGACTTATGGCAGACCTGACTCTGATTATCTCAAGTTCCGGTGGAAGCCATTCAACTGCAATGTCCCTAGGTTATTAAATCAATTTGGTGTACATTTATCTCTACTTATCCTGTTTTTGAGATTATAATCTGACATTTAATATTAAATTTAAACTAGGCAAATTAATGAATTTTTAGTTGGGCCAGTGCACCAACCAAGGTTTTTTTCAATGAAAAACACAAAAACAAATTCAAGTCCGTTATACCATAAATTAAATGTAATGTATAGTATTTGCATTACACAATGATCCCAAAAATATAACTATAAATAATATTTTATGGTTATGGACATTTTTTAGTCATTAAACAAATATTAGGAGTATTACATACACATTCAGCGATATAATATTATTCTCTATAACCAAAGTCATTAAGGGTATTACTTCATGCTTTAAAAAGGTTATGAAAGTTTCGCCTTTAAGAGGTGAGTTATAAGTTAGGTTGTATATATCAAATTGTTAGAAAATAAAATCAAAATCCAAGTTGATTTTCCAATACTAACTATTGTAGGGTCGATGGAAATGATTATATTTTAATTAAATGTGTGTGATATAATTGGAGCAGATTTAATGGAGTGAAGTTTCTACAAAAAATGAGGAACAAAACAGTAATGTTTGTTGGTGATTCATTGGGTAGAAACCAATGGGAGTCGTTGATTTGTATGATCTCTTCATCAGCACCTTTGATTCATACACATATCATTCATGAAGATCCTCTTTCTACCTTTAAAATCTTTGTAAGTTTCAGACACCACTATACTTATCTCACAATGGGACGAATAAAGAGGACATATAATTTTGAGTTTTTTGCTGGATGTAGATTTTTGGCTATAATTTTTTTGTTGTTGTATGTATTTTGGCTATAAATAATTTTTACTGTAAGTATTTTGGATATAGATTTTGGCAGTAGATTTTTTTGCTATAAAAATTTGTTTTTGTAAAACTCATAAATTTTGGGTATAGGTTTTTGGTTTTCCATAGCCAAAAAATATTTCATAAAAAAATAATTTTTTAGAGTAATGAAAATAAAAAATAAATTTAGAGTAAAATTGGTTTAATTTCAGTGTTCTAAATTTCTTTTTTAATTTGTAAAGCAATAAAAGCGTTGCCATGTCCAATATATATTCTTGTCAAATAATTAAACTCGTTAAATTTGCGTCAAAAATGGTCAATTCGAATGTCGTTTTTTACCGTTATTTTAGCTGCCCAACTTCATATCGTCGGTGGTACACTTTAACTAGTCCAGTAAAAAAAAATAAAAAACTAAAGTTCTCGAAAGCAACACTAGTAACTATTCTATGACACGTTTTTTTTATAGGTTTAATTAATAATGTACTTTGATGATGAATAAGATAACTTAGATCTCAACTAAGCTCTTTGGATATGGACAAGATCTTTTAATAAATCTTAAAATCTCAATTAGCTTTTTTTGCTATAGTTTGAAGTTTTTTGGATATAGAAGTTAGCTTTAACTTTCTTAAGTTAAAAAGTTTCAAGAGCACAGAAATGAAGCAAACTTTTCTATGAATACAATAACAAATAATAATCACACTAACTTTTGTTATAGAAAAATGTTGTTATTCAAATATAATTACATTGTCATATCTGCATTTAATTCATCGTAATTCTCCATTACACTGAGTCCATTCCTTTAGAATCACTCTTTATCTTTGGTTTCAATACTTAACTAACATATAAGTGCAATGTGGACAGGATTACAACGTGAAGGTATCATTCTATAGAGCACCTTATCTTGTTAACATAGACAAAATTCACGGAAAGACAACACTTAAACTCGACGAAATATCAATCGATGCATCAAACATTTGGAGATCAGCCGATGTTCTATTGTTCAACACTGGTCATTGGTGGAGCCACACTGGCTCTTTACAAGGGTAAGTCTCAAAAATCATATAACCTATCGAGATCTAGGAGGACAAAAATAGATAGCTAGTTATTAATGTGTAAATTAATTGAAAATTTTGGGATGAGACAATAGGTGGGAGCAGATGGAGACAGGAGAAAGATATTACAAAGACATGAATAGACTATTGGCTTTAAAAAAAGGACTAACCACTTGGTCTAATTGGATCCTTCGTCATTTCAACACTCCTTTTACTCGAGTTTTCTTTCTCTCCGTCTCACCTACACATTACAAGTATGTTCCTTTCAAACTTTCTCTTTTTCCTTTCTTTTTTAATACATTCATTGATACTCCAATGTCTACTAAACTTTTTTTTTTTGTCAACAATTGGATCGACAAAACCCGATCTATAATACAATGCCAACTCCTTAAAATCCGTTTTTTTGTCATTTGTTGTGGAAAGAGATCAAATTTCAGTTGTCAAAATCGTTAGATGGAACAGTTAACCAATAAATTGAGAGAGCTCGGGCTATGTACGAGTCTTTAGGTCATATATATATAAAAGCACGTGTAGCGTAGATAATCGTGATAACAACGACGTGATTAATAAATAGGAAACACAATTAAACACATGCATTGGATTGAGGGATTTTGTTAGTTGTAGTAGTAGATGTTACCAAACTAAATTAAAGACATTGTGCTGGCTAGTCCTACCAAACGACGTACTCTCTCTACTACTTACCATTGTTGACCTCATTTTTGCTTAGACATGATAAATACATGTGTATATAATATACATTATAAAAAAATTGGAGCTATGGTAACGTTTGTATTGTGACGTTGAATATTAATAATAATTTGTGACGTTTTATATGTTTTTTTGTTACAAATTTTATTTGTTACGTTTTAAAAAAAATCATTGTAACTCTATTTCGTAACAATTTGTGATGAAATTGTTACTATATTTTTTTTGTCACCAGTATTGTGACTTTTTTTATTACGAATATACATTTGTGACGTTTGCAACTATTTATCAATCATCATAAATTTATAATAATATGTAACAAAATATGTGTTATTGTGACGAAATATTACGTCTTAATACAATTTTTTGGTAATGATAGTTTATTATTTGACGTCAAATATAGATTTAGATATTACATTAGTGCACACATAGCAAAAAGGATAAGAATAGTCTTCTTTTTTTTTGTAATTTAGGTCCACATATGAGCTGTGTGTTTAAAAAATGGACCCAAATTATTGTCTACTTGTGTTTGTAGTTTTGCCAATGAGAAAGTTTTTCCTTCATTGCAACTTGCAAAAATATTATAAATAATTTAGCCAGCAACATAACAATCAATGTTGTATCTACCATTCTTATAATTTGTAACAAAACTGTTCCCTAATAATATTTGTTATAATAATATTAATTTACAAAAAATATATTAATACAATTAAACCTCTATAAATTAATAATATTGGATTATACATTAAAACTATAATTTTTTATTAATTTATCAATATAGTAAGTGAATTAATAATTCAATTTGAACCATAAAATTATATTATTTTATAAAAGTTATATTAATAAATTGATTATTAATTTAAAGAGTTGTTTACTATATTAGTGTTTTTCGATGTGTTATGCTTATGGATGTCAAGAGCAAAAGCTTCGACTAATACTCAAGGAGGAAAAAGCTGCTATGGTGAAACGACACCGTTTAGTGGAACAACATATCCAACAAGCTCTTATGTAAACCAGAAGAAAGTGATTGATGACATTGTGAAAGAGATGAAGTCTCATGTCTCATTGATGGATATAACTAACCTCTCTGCTCTTCGTATTGATGCTCATCCTTCAATCTATAGTGGAGATCTCAATCCATCTTTGAAAAGAAATCCTGACCGTTCATCCGATTGTAGCCATTGGTGTCTTCCTGGTCTCCCTGATACTTGGAACCAATTGGTTTATGCTGCTTTGTTGTTTTGAGATTTGATTTAACTAAGATCAATCAAATGTATCTATCTAGCTACTAAATTATAGTTTCCTTTTTTTTCTAAAGTTTGTAAGTTCACTAAGTTGTAACGTATAATTGTGAATCTATGAATCGTGATGCACACTTTGTCATTTGATTGTTGATATCATATAACATTACTCGAAATCGTTTGAAGGATAACCATTCGTAAATTACATTTTTAACGCAATCAATATTCGAACAATTAGAACAAAAACGCCAATCGACAAAAATAAGGCCCACTGAAAATCAAACCATAGTTTGGGCTTGGAGCTCCTCAATTTTAGACCCTTTACTGCTTTGTTCCGTTTTCTTTTCTGTTTTGGTCAAATGATTTTGTTCCCTTCAATAGACTGCATTGTAGAGATTAAATGTCTATATCAATTAAAGGACTATTGCACTAACTATATCATGTAAACTGTAAGATCCCATCAATAACCAAAATTTCAAAAACATATCACGCGAGAATACAAGAAGTATCTAAAATCAAACTTTTATAAATAAACGATAGATGTGGAATTTTACCTATTTGACCAAATTGTGTTGTTATTAAGCAATTAAGACATAATAATCTTGTTCTGATTGGCAGTCGTTAACGACTACGATAGCGCAACTAAATATTGTTTTTTTGTTAGTTATTGGCTTAGTGACAAATTATAAAAACTGTCCAAACAAAAAAAACTATTTTTTTTACCGCAGTTGCTGATTGCCAGCAATTAGGACGGTTCAATTTGATAAAACCGAATTTAACTAATACAAACCGAAAAATAATATGGTTTGATTTTTGGTTATAATATACAAACCATATGGATACAATTTTATCAAAACTATAAGATATATATATGGTGTGGTAATAAACCGATTAAACAGATCAAACTGAACAAAATCATTTAGTTATAATACAAAAATTAAAATATCAATAATAGTATAATGATATATATGTAAAATATTCAGTGCATTTAATTACACGTAATGATCTAATTCTAGTATAATAATATAGACATATGATAAACACAAATATTTAGTAGTAGTATTAACTTATTTATAAAATTTCAAATTATTATTTTAGTAGTGAATTAGTTATTATAATAAATAAATTAGAAAAATCTTCATTAGTATAAACTTAAACTCTAATTAATTACTACCACCATTTTGAAAAATCAATGAAATAATAATTTTTTATTTTTTATTTATAAATACAACTAATAAATCATTTATACAATATGAAATAATATATAAAATCGACAAAATTCAATTAAACTAAACAAATTTATGATTTTCGTTTAAAATTGAATAAACCGATAACCGACATTATCCAAACCAAAATAAACCATTATGTATGTGGTTTAAATATGGTAAATATTTTTAAAAAACTGAAAAACTATAAAACCAAACAAACCGAACTAAAATCTGGATTGAACACCCCTACCAGTAACCACAAGAAGAACTTGGCTAGTGTTTGTTAGATGTCTTTATAAATCTTTTAAAATTGAGATTACATGCATATATTGATCACATTACATTGATAGACTAATTTTACATTAGGTAGCAATCTCAACAAGAAACAACTGAAGACCGAATAAAAATCCTAATTATGGTGTGAAAACCTACTTTACTTGATTAATCATTCAAATTGGTCAACAAATATATAATAATCTTAAGGACCAAGTCCAATTGTTCAAGTAGGAGTCTTATATGTGACTCAGTCTTCAGTTGAACACAAACAGCATCATAACATTCTTACTATTGTACTACGAGTAATTAATGTAAATCATTTTAACTTAGATATTTTTCAATCCAAAGCAATTTGCTCAAAATAAAGTAAAGTAATACTATGATTGTTAGTTTAAAATTATAATGTGTAACTCACGGAAATGCAATTACACGTCCAAAATACAAGTTGTAATTCTGTCTTTGATTGTTTCAAACGAAAGCATTTATGTCTGGATTCATCTTTAATCAACAAAATAACATTTTAACACTTCACTGAAAAAAGAATTATTGAGACGAAGCGTAAACATTAATCTTGAGCTTTTTTGTTTGATTTTAAAGTGTACACAATCTTAACAATAAGAAACTATATATACAGTATAAATGTGAATGCAAACACAAACTCATAAACAAAACTGTCAAAACGAGCAACAGAAGATATTTATGTGAACAGATATATAAGTTTTTTTTTCTGTCTTTAGTCATCAAGATCCATTTTTGAACCAAACCAAAAAAAGTTATCAAGATCCTGTTATTAGATCAATTCCACACAAATCTAATTAGGGATCCTTAGAACAAATTACACAAATATTTTTGAATTAATTCTCAAAAATTGATTTCCGACATAGTTCTTCTTCTAAATCTAGTACTTAAGATAATTTAGCTAATAATTCTGATAATAGAGGTTTGATTGATATCTTTCCACTATGTATAATAAATTGAAGAAAAATTTAGGGTGTGAGTTTTATATTATGTATCGAATTTTATCGATCTAATTGTTGTTGACAAAAAAATATCAGGTAATGTTGAGGATAAATAGAAATTAACGAAGCTACGAAAAAAACACAAAAAAAAGTTGTGAATTAGTGATCAAATAATATCGCAAACGATATTGTTAGTATATAATATTTGGTATTATCATATCACATTACAGGACAGATACTGATTTAGGACATAAGGTTATAACAGCGGAAGAAATATACTGGAATGTAAGAACATTCCAATTAATACCGTTGGAAAAAAAACAAAAGAAAAAACTATCCGTTATTGATGCAACGAATAATCAAAATTTACACTCTCTAAAGGAGACTTGTATATTTTTCTAATAAGAAGACCTCGTATGAAATGAGATAAATAAAACCAAATTATTTTCGAGAACATTAAATATATTAAATTGGATGAATTCACACAATTGTCGGTGATCAAATAAAATAAAAACAAAGAAAGGAAGGCTCCTCCTCAGTCCTTAACGGTCACTTGCTTAGAAGCTGCGACTGCGACCAACAAATTCTCATCCAATCAAAATTACGACACGTTATCGGACCCACAACGGTCCTTAGTCTATAAGATTCTGCTTTTCTAATGAGTCATCAATTAACACTTCTTTAACACAGATACGTTACCAAGTTTTATACACCACATAGCCAATTCCATTTCCTTTAGACGTGTTTTTGACTTACTTTAAATTGTCTCTTTTACCCTCACTAACTTAACCAAAATCTGCTTACTTCACTTTTTTTTTTGAATGGGTTGTAAAATGACATTTTTTATCCTCCAAGAAGACTCTTTTCTCTTTTGTTGTTTTTTTTCTTGAATATTAGTATTTTACACAAATGATGTTTTCTTCTAATTTGCAAATTGCAAGTGTTCTTGTTTTTATTATAATTAAATTTATAGTTTGCATAATTTGTGCATTGTGTTGTGAGATAGTGGATGAAGTTCCACTTGCGTCAGATACATTATGATAAAGACCAATTCACTTTTGAACTAAATCAATAATTTAAACACCAAACTTAAAATTTAAATATATTTTATCCAACCATTTTAGATTACATCTATCTTATATAATTTATCACTATTGACGGTAAATGGTTTTTGGTCTAGTGACAGGTGGTAAATTTATTAAAGACATACGCACTTACATATCCAGGGAACGAGTTATACTGCACACATTATGTAAGAATTTGGCTAATAAACCGACTAGTTGTAGCCTAATATTCACAAATTCTTTTTTTTATCATTATTCGGTAAACATAATCTTAGTATTTTTTGTTTAAACATGCAAATTTATACAAAAATAAAATAACCAAGAACAAATAATTAAACAAATGTATATAAATGGAGAAGGAAAATCATAATTCGAAGAAATCCAAATATTTGTAAAAGTTTAGCAAATTTTAATGTTGAGACAATATATGTTTTTAGCTTTTCTCTCATTGTCTCTCTATTTTTATTAGTTTTCTTTATACGTTAATAAAATGCATTATATAAATTTTAAATTAGACAGTGACAAAACAATACTCCTAACATAATATTTATTCAATAAACATTCAACATCACTAAAAAAAAATTGTGAAGATATATTAGAATCAAAAACTTTATGAAAATATATATTTTCCATTTTTAGGAGGAAACGTAACCCAAATTGAAATAGTGTTCTTTATTCTGAAAATGACCAATTTTTTTTTTCTATATAAAAAAAGACAGTATCTTTAGCTTTATCTGGTCAACAAGAGTAGATTCAAGCTGTTTCTGATTCCTCTAAATTAAAAAAAAAGGAACAATAGCTTCTTTGTGAAGACCAAGCCGTAAACAGAGGAATAGAAAGGTATAAGGGGTATTTCCGTCCTTTTATAAGTCAATGAAAGTGACCAAGTTTGAATAATTGTGAAGCGGCTCGATAAACACGGTCTCAAATTCATCAATTTTTCAACAATACAATTATTAATTTCATTACCCTTCTCTTCCTTTGTATTTAAACCTTCTTCCATCTCTCTCTCCTTCGTCACACATAAACCAGACACAGAGAAACACAAAAATCTTCAATCTTCTTTTCTACAAAATAGATCTCAATCTTTCAGAAATCGATATCGAATTATTTTTTATAACCATGTCTTGTTCAATCGCTGTTTGTAACTCACCGGTGTTTTCTCCGTCGTCTTCACTTTTCTGCTGCAACAAAGCATCGATTCTCTCTTCGCCACAAGAATCTGTATCTCTAACTCTTTCTCATCTTAAACCTCAAACCTCTTCTCCTTCTTCACCTTCTGCTTCCGCGCCTTCTCCTAAATCGCCGTTTCGTCTCCGTTTCCAGAAGCCACCGACTGGATTCGCTCCTGCGCCATTAAGTTTTGGATCGGACTCTGTTTCTGCTTCATGTTCCGTTCAGTCTCCGCCAGTAGGGGTTTTGAAGAGGAAACGTCCGACGAGGCTTTGTATTCCGATTGGTACTGCCGATTTAGTAGATCCAACGGCTTCTTCGGCGGCTGTGGTTGCGACGCCGAGGGAAGAGAGTAGAGAGGTGGAGAGCGAAGGTGATGGTTATTCTGTTTATTGTAAGAGAGGAAGAAGAGCAGCTATGGAGGATCGTTTCTCTGCCATCACCAATCTTCATGGAGATAATAAACAGGTAAGTCAAAATATTCAATTTCGGTTTAGAATTCATCGGAATTGGTGATTTTGATTGGCAACATCGAAAATTAGGGTTTTGAGCCAACAACTTTGGGGAAAACTGAAATCCTGAATCGAACCGTTTGAAACAATTGAACTTGTTGATGAATTGATGAAACGCGATTCTAAACGTGGATTTTGCTTTATGAATTTCTTTAGGCGATATTCGGAGTCTACGATGGTCACGGAGGAGTCAAAGCGGCTGAATTTGCTGCTAAGAACTTAGATAAGAACGTTGTAGAGGAAGTAGATGGTAAAACAGACGAGTCGGAGATAGCTGACGCGGTGAAACGAGGTTACTTGACTACAGACGCAGCTTTTCTTCAGGAGAAAGACGTTAAAGGCGGCTCATGCTCAGTCACAGCTCTGGTCCGTGACGGGAACCTCGTGGTAGCCAACGCTGGTGACTGCCGTGCTGTTATGAGTGTAGGAGGTGTGGCTGAAGCTCTTTCTTCCGATCACCGTCCGTCTAGAGACGATGAACGCAAAAGAATTGAAACCACGGTGAGAATCATCACATCTTGATCATTAAAGTTTCGGTTTTTGAATTGATTTCAGAATTTGGAAAGTATGGTTTTCTAATAGTAGATTCATTGTTTTGCAGGGTGGATATGTTGATACGTTTCATGGTGTTTGGAGAATCCAAGGATCTTTAGCTGTGTCAAGAGGATTCGGAGATGCTCATCTTAAGAAATGGGTTATAGCCGAACCAGAGATAAATATGTTAAGAATCCATGAGGAGCACGAGTTTTTGATCTTGGCATCGGATGGTCTATGGGACAAGGTCAGTAACCAGGAAGCAATAGACATTGCTCGTCCTTTGTGCGTAGGAACGGAGAAGTCATTGTTGTTGTCAGCTTGTAAGAAGCTCGTGGATCTGTCAGCTTCTCGAGGATCGTTTGATGATATAAGTGTGATGATAATTCCGTTGCGCCCGTTCATCTAGAAAGAGAAGTTTCAATAGAGAGATTTTTAGATATGTGACGTTAGAAATTTGGAAGCTTTTGTTAACTTAATTCATTCATTTATTAATTTATTCTTTCTGACTTAGTTAAGAGACTCAATATGGCCTATGATGTACTTGTATGATTTGACCGTTAGTCGAAATTATGCCGAGGACATGTAGCCTAATGGTAATGGTAATAGTCATTTTACAAATACTCAGGCCTATGGTTTGATTCCTTCTCGATAAAGAGAAGAAGAAAAAAAGAATTTTAGAATATAGGTTTTGGTTATGGATTGAGTCTTGTTGATCTAATTATAAGAGTAAAGTTAGATAAAAAAAAAACGAGAAAACGGTCATTTTAATACTGAACTTGCACATTTTTGTCATTTTAATACCGAATTTCTTCTCTCTCCTGATAAATACTAAACTTTGAGTTGACCACGCCGTTTTGGTATTACCGTTAGTCAACGTTAACGAACGTTAGCCCAAATTTAACAGCCGTTAATCCGTGAGAAAACGACGTCGTTTTGAATTAATGAATTCATCAAAACGACGTCGTTTTTGACAAATGCTCATAATAATAAAAAAAAAAAAAAAAACTTCATTCTTCTTCTCCGTGACGTCGGACCTCTCATCTTCTCTCCCACTTGCTTATACACTCTGTACTTCTTCTTCATTTAAATAAATCAAATTGAAACCAATGCCCAAGAGATCAAATTGAGAGTACTTAAGTATTATTTCAATTCACCCAAAATCATGAATCTTTTTTGTTTTTATGAAGACATAGTGTATAATAATGTTCAATCCGTTCCTCATCCCATCTCCCTTCTGCTTCCGCTCATCACTTTCCTTCCAAACCCACCGCAATCGAATTCCCATTCCGTCTTGGAACTTCTTCTTCTTCCAGTCTCAGCCACCGTGCAATCAACCTCCGTCCCATCGCCGCCGTAAAAGCTCTGTAGCTTTTGATGCGTTGCTTCTTTAGATGCACATAACATGTTTGTTGAAATGCTTAACTGAAACAAAAGAAGAACTAAGGAGATATTAGAAAATGAGACTAATGTACGGTAAACGAAATCGAACACGAATAACATATTAGAATGAGAATCGAACATATTAGAGATGATTAGAGATGAAAATGAAGAAATCGAAGAGAAGAATTTCGAGATTTTGAAGATTTGGAGATTTGAAGATTAGAATGAGAAGTTTTTTTTTTTAATTTATACTGAGCATTTGTCAAAAACAACGTCGTTTTGATAAATTCATTAATTCAAAACGACGTCGTTTTCTCACGGATTAACGGCTGTTAAATTTGGGCTAACGTTCGTTAACGTTGACTAACGGTAATATCAAATCGGCGTGGTCAACTCAAAGTTTAGTATTTATCAGGAGAGAGAAGAAATTCGGTATTAAAATGGCAAAAATGTGCAAGTTCAGTATTAAAATGACCGTTTTCTCAAAAAAAAACTCTTAATTTTGATTTATTTCAATCCACAACTCCGAGTATCCAACATGAGTTCATTGTTCTGCAACGTGAAATCAACATGAAATGTGGTTTTGATCAAGCAAATAATACTAAGAGACTTCTCTTTTAAGAAAACCAAAATCCACCATGATATAAAACATTTGGGCCGAACACAAAACCATATAGCGCAATAAGGTATATCATATGCTCACTTGTAGATTAAATTTTGTCAAACAATTGTATTCCAATCTGTTTCCAAATATGAAAAAGGTGGAGATAGATAATGCACACTGAGATTTAACGAAATTCAGCAATGTGCATACATCTTTAAATCATAAATTTGATTCATTTAAACAATCTTATAATAAGATACGAAAGAGATGAAGGAAAAAATTGTATTTTGCTTGATGATTTACAAGTTACAATGAGGTATACTTATATAGAAAGCTATAGAAGGATTTAGACTACAAAATTGATTAGTTGTACTGATCTTTATCTTTAACGCCTGTTGGGAATGAGGATTGGAGTATGAGGATTGGAGTGTGGTTTACTCTTTTGCTTTTTCTTCACCATGGTTAATGCTCTTTTTCCATAGAGTTGCAGATTTGCAGAGTTTTGTCGTGACTTTTTTTTTTTAATGGATTTAGGTGGGCTTTCTTGACCTTGGACTTCTTCTTTACTGAGATGGGCTTCTTCTTCACTTACACTCCCCCTCAAACTTGAGGTGGGACTTTGTACCCCCACCAAGTTTGAATCTGAGATGTTGAAAAGGTTGTCGAGCAAGAGGCTTTGTGAATATGTCGGCGACTTGGAGCTGTGCAGGTATGTGTTTTGTCTCAATATGACCGATAGCAACATGTTCCCTATTGTAGTGATAATTTGTATCGAAGTGTTTTGACCTCTTATGTAGAGCTGGATTAATGCTTAGATATACTGCAGACAAATTATCATACTGAAGCAGAGTTGATTTGAGTTGCTCTATGCCAAGATAGCGAAGAATGAATGAAATCCATGTAATTTCTTGTGTTGTTTCTGTCAATGCTCTATATTCACCTTCGATTGAGGACTTTGAGATTGTTCTCTGTCTTCTAGTTCACCAAGAAACCAAATTGGAGCCAAGGAAAGTGTAGAAGTCTGTCGTTGATCTGTGAGTATCCTTATGGCATGCCTAGTCACTGTCGTTATATGCAGTGAGAGACAAATTAGAGTCTTTGCGAATTTCAGTCCCTTAAACGTATCTGAGAACATGTTTGAGCAGAACAAAGTCTGAAGTAGTTGGAAGATGCATTCGTTGGCATATGTAGTTCACAGCAAATTGGATATCGGGTCGGAAAATGGTCATGTACTGTAACTTTCCTGCTAAGCTCCCGAAGTAGGTAAGCTCAACAAACAGTGTTGTATCGAGATTGTCCAATTGTTGTGGTAGTGGCGTAGGCATGGGATTGCAGTTTGTCATTGCTGCTTGGTGTAATATATCTTTAGTATAAGCAGTTTGGTGTAAAAATAACCCATCTAGAATTTTCTCAATTTCAACGCCAAGAAAGTAATGGGGGTATCCGAGGTATTTCATTGAGAATTTGAGGTTAAGAGAATCCAATAAGTCTTGGAGTAGCTTGTCATCACTGCCTGCAAGTAACATGTCATCTACACAGAGAAGTAGATTAATACTTTTACCATGTTTGTGATAGGTGAACAAGGATGGATCTGATTTGCAGCAAGTGAACTCATATTCCAAAAGAAAGTTGCTGAAAGTGTCAAACCAGACTCTTGGAGCTTGCTTTAGGCCATACAAAGCCTTAGTGATTTTGCAGACATGATTTGGTCTTGATTGATCCTCAAAACCTGGTGGTTGTGTCATAAAAACTGGTTCTTGTAACTCTCTGTGTAGGAAAATGTTTGACACATCCAACTGCTTCAAAGTCCATCTTTTTGCAGTAGCCACGTCCAAGACAATGCGAATTGTTGCAGTTCTCACCACATGGCTGAACGTTTCAAGGTAATCAATGTCTTCCTCTTGATCAAACCTTTAGCCACTAACCTTGATATAAGTTTATCTACAGATCCATCAGGTTTTAGTTTGGTTTTAAAAACCCATTTACACCCTAGAATATTTATATATGTTGTTACTGGAACTAGAGACCATGTATTCAACATGTGAATTCGATTGATTTCCTCCATAATAGATTGGTTCCAGCATGGATGCTGCATGGCTGAAACAATACCCTTTGGTTCTTCAGTAGTTAACTTAGAGGTAAGTAGCACATACCGTGTATTGGGCTTATGTATTCCTGTTTTTGACCTGATGATCATGGGATGTTGATTTTTTGTTCTTGTTGCAACTGGTTGATCTTGTACAGGTTAAACATCAACTATTTGATGATCAAGGATGTCCTCGACTTCAGGTTGTTGTAGAGGCTCCAGTTCTGTAGGTGGAACTGCAGGATTAGGTGGATGACAATCCTCCTGTGTGGTAACACTACTTGTGGAGATAAAAGGAACTATGTAGGAGCTTCGTTATTGATCTTTTCTGGATCTGGAAAGGCAGCATGCCACGCCTAGAGAATAATACTTCGATACTAAGGTATTAAGCCACTGTATTGTGCCTGAAATGGATAGTAATTTTCATCAAAGATGACATGTCTATTAATGTAGACTTTTCCTGTAGGAGGATAAAGGCATCGATAGCCTTTGTACTGGGGATGAAAGCCAAGAAATACACATTGCAAAGAGCATGGTTCCAGCTTGTGTTTTGCAATTGGTCGGAGACAAGGATAGCAAGCTGAACCAAAGATTCTGAGAGATGAGTAGTCTGGCTTCTATTTAAAGAGAACTTTGTATGGGCTGGCGTGATCAAGAGAGGCAGATGGGAGTCGATTACTAATGTAGCAAGCTGTAGAAAAGGCTTCAACCCAATATTTGTGAGGAACATGACTGTGGAACAACATAGAAAGACCCAGTTCCACTAAGTGTCGATGTTTTCTTTCCACTTTACCGTTCTGTTCTGGTGTATATGGACACGAGATTTGGTGTTAAATGCCTTTATTTGTTAAGTGAAGTTTGAATTGATTGTTAATGAATTCACCCCCACCATCACTCTGAAATGTCTTTATCTTTGCATTAAGTTGATTTTCCACCATATTTTGAAAGGTAACAAACACAGATAGAAAATCTGACTTGTGATGTAAAGGGTAAAACTAAGTAAATCGAGAAAATTCATCCACAAAAACAACATAATGTTTGACTCTTGGTTTGATACAATTGGAGAAGGGCCTCATAGATCACAATGGATTTTTTCTAGGGGCTGAGATGCTACTGAAAGAGAAGAAAAAAAACTGAAGCTTGCTACTTTTACCCATCTGGTAAGGCTGACAAATTGGGGTTGTTCTACTCTTATTCACTGAGATTGCCTTCTTGTTCTTTAAGTGCTGAAGAACCTTTGAATTTGTGTGACCTTGTCGCAGATGCCAAGTCTCTTTTGATGCGGCAACCTGTCGATTTGAAAAAAACACAACAAACTCTTTTTCTTATAACACATATAAGCCATTTCTCTTAGGACCCTTTGCCACTACTTTCTGAGTTTGTAAATCGATAACACATACTTTGTTAGCATAAAAAAATAGCCCACATGGATAATCTTCATAGAGTTTTGATACTGAGAGTAAAGATTTCTGTATTTCAGGACAAACCAACACCTCATTGAGAGGAATATTACCTGAAGTAGTGGCTATGGTTGTATATCCTACGTGAGTGATAGGGAGGTATGTTCCGTCTACAACAAGAACATTGTCATTACCTGCACATAGAGCAGAGTTTTGAAGGTTATTTGCAGATGCAGTGACATGAGCTGAAGCCCCAGAGTTTGGAAACCACTCTTTGCCATTGTTGTCAGATACCCTGAGAGACGAGAATGCATGAGTTGTTTCTTCACTTCTGTAGGTATTGTCGAAACGATTGAAGCACTTTAAAGCAGTGTGTCCTACTCTGCCATAAATCTGATAGGTGGGACGATCATTGGAGTTTGTGGTGTTAGTGTGGTGTTGAGAAAAACCTCTACCTCTAGATGAATAACCTCCACGACCACGTTAAAACCAGATCTTCCTCTGTTGCCACGTTGATTGTAGTATTGCTGCTCAGTTTGCTGGGTGTTAAAGGCAACATGAGGATTGACAAAACCTTCTTCATCGTAGGTATGAAGCTTGGAGTCAAAGTTTTAAACTTAAGAGACAACGTCGTTGAAACTTGGTGGTGAGACACGAGACAAGGCACTATGTATCACGGTGGTGATAGGGTCATATTCTCGACCAAGGCCATTGAGAAACCCAAAAACCTTCAAAGATTCTTCTACCGGCTTCCCTATGGAGCTTAGAGCATCACAAATTGTTTTAAACTCTCAATGGTAGATAACCAAGATTTTACCTTTCTTTGTTAGAAGTTGCAGACTACGCCGGAGAGCAAACTCCCTGCGGTGGAGTTTTTGTTGAAGTTTTTCTCTAATGAGACCCAAACATCTCTTGAGGTGGTCATATTGTGGACGTGACCGAGAACCTCTTCTAATAAGGTTCTGAAGAGCCAAGATTTGATCAATTGGTCAATATCGAACCACAAATCATACATAGGATTTAGGACTTGAGTGACGACGTTGTTATTTTCTACCGTGAGAGTAGTTGACGGAGCTTGAGTGGTTCCATTGACGAAACCTATGAGGTTCTGGCTTGAAAAAGGGACTTAAATTGAGTTTTCTAGATAAGGATAGTGGTCCGCCATTGTTGCTTGGGAAAGAATAGTGGTCCGCCATTGTTGCTTGGGAAAAGATAGTGGTCCGCCATTGTTGAGCGTGTTAGAGCTTCACAAAGGCTCTAATACCATGAAAGAGATGAAGGAAAACTGAAAAATATTGTATTTTCCTCGATGATTTACAAGTTACTATGAGGTATACTTATATAGAAAGCTATAGAAGGATCTAGACTACAAAATTGATTAGTTGTACTGATCCTTATCCTTAACGCCCGTTGGGAAGGAGGATTGGAGCGTGGTTTACTCCTTTGCTTTTTTTCACCATGGGTAACGCTCTCTTTCCGTATAATTGCAAATTTGCAGAGTTTTGTCGTGACTCTTTCTTCCTTAATAGACTTAGGTGGGCTTTCTTGACATTGGACTTCTTCTTTACTGAGATGGGCTTCTTATTCACTTACAAGATATACACAACACTAAAACATGTTGGGTTTGATTACAAAACAATTGGGCTGAATACAAACTCGTTAAAGCCCATGATTGTGAGCTTAAAGTCTCGGATCCATTTGCTTAATGACTGCGAAATAGATCATGTTATACACGAGTGTATATATACATACGAAGCGTGAGAAGATACGAGAGATAAGAAAAACAAAACATAAGAGAAAGAGAAGGTTGTTGAATGAATCTTATCGCATCCTCATCCAGATTCATCAACTCTCTAACGAAGCTTCTCTGTAATCTTTCTATTATCATCGGTCTTCTTCTTCTTCAACACTCTGTTTCAATGGCTTAATCATTGAGTGCAAGATGATACTAATCGGAGTAAAAGCTCTAAGTAATCCTCACTTGAATCAAGCACTTGATAGTGAGTCAAATTGCTTAAGCTTAGAAGAACACTTCTTCAGCTCTGTTTTCCTTCAACTAGCGATCGTCAAAGAAAGATTCATCTCATATCTTTTTCTGTCTTCATACACTGGAACCAACAAAACATTCCTCCCCTCGACATCGAGTCATGAAGCACTATCTAGGTACACACAGTTTTAGAATAAACATTGCTTCATTGTTAAGAAAACAACTTGACTTGCCTTTAATACGCATACTAAGCAAAACATCTTAATCTATAACATTGAATAATCTTTCTTTAATATGAAAAGTATGTAATCTTCGAGTTTTGTCTACTTGTTAAAATTTCAATAAATATTTTCAAAAAAATATAGAAAGAAACATATATGAAGATAGACGATAACCCTAAAAACTTCAGTTTAATTAGGATCCGATATATTATGCATATACATTTTAGTGTTTTCTTACATTGAGACTAATACAAATTTCCTAAGAAATCTTGTTTATAGAACACATATATATTTCCTAACAACGTTGTTGATACAATGTTGACATGAATTTAACCCTTAATAAAAGTGAAATGATTAAAAATTCTGAAAATGCTACAAGTATTATCAAATTATCAAAGATTGAAAAATACAATTTTTTTTTTATAAATTCAAAATAAGCAAAAAATGGTATACGGTGATAATGATTACCGACATCGATAAAAGGATAAGAAAATAAAGATACAAAGGAAAGGATTGTGTTTTGTAGAAAAGAAGAAGAAGAAGAAGACAATGGTCAAAGAAAGAGCGTAAAAACGGCACGTGAATCACAAACTCATGTTTGTGTGTTGTAGGCGGATAACACGTTCTTTTCTTTGTCCTCCTATGGACCCCCAAAAACGGCACGTTGTTCGGCTTTTTTCTTTTTGTTGTTTTATTTCCAACTTCTATTTCTCCCTTCTCAAACTCTCTTTTTATTAGTGCTTACCAAATCATATCTCCGGCAGTTTAGCAGTTCAGTCCCACACACATCATGTGTTCAATGTAATTAAACTGTCCGTTCACTTAATTTAGCTTCTATCTATCTATTTCATCTATTATTTTCTTTCAAAAAACAAATTTATGATCGAGAGCATGTGGTCGAATAGTAGAGAAATGCTATAAAGTATTAAAGCGCTCGTAAGTTCGATTATCCTGCTACACGAAATACAGTCACATTTTTTTGGTTATTGATACATGGATATAGACTCATGCTTTCAGTTCATTTGAATACCTAGAGATGAGAATCTATTTGTGAACTGCACCATCTCAAAAGAATAGTTCATATTTCTTTTATAAAGTTTGGGAATTCATCAGTTACCAAAAAACAAATTTTTTAAGCTCAAAATCTAATAAATTACACAGGAGTTAATTAACTAAAAACTTAAAACCATATGCAGTGAGATTCTCATTATTAAAACAAATAAAAAATAAATAAAATATTATTTTAATGTAAGTGGTCTTTATTTTAGTGGTAGGCGGTAAGTCCATTAAGACATACGTTCTTATACAATTAGGGATCGACTCTCACCGCCTATATTATGTAGGAACTTAGCTAATGGACCGGTAAGTTGTGACCTATTATTAACAAAAATAAAGTATTATTTTAATAGAAAAAGAGGAGAATCATTTCTCATTTGAGAACTATTCAAACTTGTCTCTTATGTGAAACATGTTTCTTTATGAATGGTTCAAAATTTTATTATAATAACTTTAATTTACTATAGTTAGAATAGTTTAGAATGTAAATAAATTATTTATATATATATATTTTTTTATATTTTTTATAAATTATAAAATAAAATTATATATTATTATGCATAAGTTTAAATTATATATTAATATTATATTTAATTAGTGAAAATTAAATTAATAAAATATTATTAAATTAATGTCTTAATTAAAAAATACAAATAATAGGAAATTATAAAACTTGTTAAAAGTCTAAAAATATATTGTAAAAATTATATATAATTATTATTTATTAATATTATATTGATAAGAGACTTAGTGAAAGACTTGGTGAGTTTTTCACCCATGTAGACCAAAATTAGTATAAAGTTCTTAAATTAAATTTTACCAAAAATAATAATATTATATTGATTAGAGACTACCAGTCATATTTCATCGTTAAAATCATAACATTTACCTCTATTTTCATTTCATTACAAGTCAATGATTATTTATTTACTTTAATTTACAAGTCAATGTCTATTTTATCTTTCATCTTATTACAAGTCAATGACTATTTTATATAATTTTAGGTTACAACTGAATGTCAGTTTTATCATATGGGCAAAACAAAAATCAATCGAGATAGCGTTTGAAAATAAGTTTTGTTGAATTAGACTTCTTAACAAATCCATAATTATTAAAACAAATAAACAAAGAAGATATCAAGTAATATAAAAACTCAAACTCGCATGCAATTAAATATTCACGGTCTAAGACAAGCGTTCGTCGTCCACAACTGCCCATTGGTTGGCAATATTTACTATTCTTTAAAAGCTCGAAGCTTTGCCTCTGCGTGTGGACCCTCATTTTCTACACCAAATCACATTATTTATTTTCTTAGTAAATATTGTAATTTACTTATTAATGAACTCAAATCGAATTGAAGATACGTGCAAACAATTCATTTGAATTATTTGATTCTAAATCTAAGTTTTGGTCTAATGTCTTAATCGAATATGCATTTCTGAAAAGATTATCATCCATAAACTCTCAACTACGCTTATAATGCTTCGACCGTCCAAATCTTTGCTCAGTTTGTAATGTTGGTACTTAATTATACTACCATTCGAAATTTCAATGTGTTACTCACTGTACGGAGATTATCAAAATAGTATCAAATTCTGAAAAATGGTCAATTTTTTTGTAGTATTTAGTAGAGTTTGATTATCTCAGAAGAAAACTTATCAACTTTTTTCTTTATCAAATCTCAAAATCCTTTAACAAAAAGACGGACTGGTTAGTTCTTAGTGTCTGTACTTTATTTAAAAATTGTTCTTTTGTAAATTTTTTGTCTTTTTCCGATTGTTTAAGATTAAAATGATATCTATAAGTTATAAATATATATATATATATATATATATATATATTATACTACCATTCGGATCGTTATCTACGTGATACGAAGATCAGTGTGCATGATTTTGAATCAAATCCTAAATAAATAAAAAGTCGAAGATGATGATGTTGTTAGAGGTTTCGTCGGAGTTGTAATAACATAAGCATGTTATATTGTCGGCCACCTTAATTTCTAGTTTTATTTTCTGCTTCGTCGTTTGTCTTCTTCTCTCACGACACTTATCAACATAAACAGCAACTTATGTCTCTATTGTGTTTTCCTCTTTGACATGCATCTTAGTACTTACCTCAAAATAATACTATTTCTTATATCAATTATTAAAGTAAATTTCAACATAAATCTCTATATGTCTCTCTTTGTTTTTTATAATTTTTTGAAAAAGTCTGTGGCCTTCATGTCATACAATTCCTGATTAGTTTTTTTGGCTTTTTATTATTTATAATTTTATACTGTTTTCTCTTTTCCTAGTAAGTGTTATCTTAATAATATGTATGTAGACTCAATTTTGGATTTAAAAGAACATAAAAGTTTAGTATTAATGAATGACATTTTGCAGTTTCGTTGTATAATATATATATGTTTTTTCAAGTTGATAGCCCGATCTGTAACTTTTGGTTATATGGATGGGTCCATTAAATCCAAAAATAATATCTTATTTTTTGGAATTTAATTGAAAGGATATCCATTCATCAAGTGGTGGACCGTTAATATAGTACTTCACGTTCACGGAAGGGCAGAGATCTCTCAGAACCAAACAAATTAATTAAATTTTATGTAAAACATATATATCTCTATCTTTATATACGACTAGCTGCGGCGGATTTTTTTTTTTTGTTCATAAAAAGCGACACTTTCTTAATAAGAAACTACCATTGGTAGAAGCAGCAAAAGTATTTGACAATCTTTATGTTTAATTAATTAGTAATTTGGTTTTTGTCAACTCATGAATTAGGTTAATTTGTCAACATTATTGGGCAATAAGCGTTTCAAATTATATTTAAAAAATTAATGATTTTCATTTTTCATGTCCTCAAGAATTACGTTGTGTAAATAATCTGTTTTGTTTTTTTAATAATTGTATCGATAAAATCCGACTCATAATTTAAATTTTATTTTCTAAATTTTTTTTTTAATTTATCAATGATAGAGAAAAAATCGAATCTGAAATGTTTGAATCCTTAGCAAAATTATCCTAACAGTGCAAATAATTTTTTTATCATCCAACAAAATAAATAATAATCATTTAATCAATATATATATATATATATTTAAAGTAGAGGTGGAAGTGGTAAATAGTGCAATGTTATAACAAGACATAGGTGAGTGCGGACAACTGGAGTCTTTGGTTCTGTGTTTGAAATCGTGGACCAACAGGTTTATTACACGTAACCTTCAAAAGAGTAGAGCCCACCAAGGATCTAGTTCTTTAGATGCCAAGTAAATGAAACTCTTTCTCTCAACGTCTTTGGACAACTAACTCTGTCGCTACACGTTTCTTACTTACTAGCTTCCAATATTTATTCGGCTCGCTTACTTTTAAATCTCGAGCATAGTGTAACGATGCAGCCTCGTTCGGCATCGTTTATGTTTGAGCTCTTTAAGTTAGTTGGGACGATGATCCGAGCCATGTTGTATAAATGCAGAACCAACATATATGCTATGGTACAAATACAAATTACTATCTCACTTATTTGACATTTTTGTCTTTTTTTTTTGTTTTTGTTAACCGCAAAATTCAGATAAAAACGAAGGCAACTTTTACATATTTCCTTAATAAAAATATTTCGATTCGAATCGGTGATCTCTCAGACCCATTTATGTAGGATATTGCTAATAGAGTTAGTTCGATATATTTGTTTTTCTTGTTACTTCTTTCAAAAGAGGTTGAATGCATCAAATTTTTAAATCACCTGGCTCAACAAATTTGTGATTAATAGTAGAAAATGTTCTTACAAATTTAAATGGATGAGTCGTCAACTAATTAATCAAATTTATCAGTCAAGAAAGATATAGATAAATAGGGTTTTTATCGTTTAGAAACATCTTATAAGAGTAGACAAGCACATAAAGATAAATTATCTTCATATGATTGGCTTTTACGTATTTTGGTCAATATTAATTTTGTAAATTACCATCGGATATTCCATGTGTGATCTCGTATAATTCGAGTCAACAACAAAACGAAAAAAACAACAATAGCAAAAGTCAACAGACCAAACACAAAGGTCCGAAAATAAATGGACACGTTTAGTTAATTTGCCATTCCCACGATTCATCGGGGAAATCAGTTCACTTGTCGGTCCTAACCTCATGGCCTAAACAGTAAAAATATTCAAACAAAACCGGTTTCTTAGTTGAAGTTAATGAATAAAGCCGTTGACTTTGTTCTATTAAAAGCCTTTTTGGTGTAACGAATCAACTGTCAAGATCAAACCGCAACTTGATTTCTTTGTTGATAAGAAGATAGTACTCTCAACTTTCTCGTTACGAACTTCTCCAACAAGTGTTGTTACTGACGTCATCAAAAACCGTTCTTCTAAATTATCCATTTGTCTTCTTTTTTTTAACATCATCAATATATTAATTACACTTGGTGAAATGTAATCCTTATGAAGGATATGAGTTATACAGAAAGGTACAAAATGATAATACTGATAAAGTGAATCTGGAGGATGAAATTTAGCAAGAGCATTTGCAGAAGAATTACAATTTCGCCGAACCTAGAGGATATTTGCTTGTCCAAATCGATTCTGCCAATGCTGAATTTCACGAATCCAGGGATATAGGCCAAAGTTAATTTCCTGATTGGTTAATAACTTGTGAACTGTTTGATTATCAGATTCAATTAGAATGGAATGATATCCTCTAATCCATGAATTATGCATTGCCATGAGTCAAGCTTGAAGTTCCGTCAAGAACAGAGGAACAAATCTTACCAACTAACAAGTAAGCTTCGAGGAAAACACCATTAGAATCTCTAATTATCCAACCTGCTTTTGAAAGATTTGTTGAACCGGTGTAATTACAATCGTAATTACATTTCACATAACCTGATAGTGGGGGAGACCAATGAGATAAGTCCGCAGTGGTTGTAGTAGATTACCTATTATGTGTTGAAGGCTGCACCAAAGATATTGCTTGAGTCCATTCTGTTACATCCCTCATTATAGCCATTACCAATTGATGCCAAGTTAATGATTTCTGTTGATAGAGAAAAGTATTCCTTCCTTTCCAAAGTCTCCATAAAGTCCATAGAGGTAGTTGATGTTGATAAGGTGAAAGGCCTGGAATCATAATATATTGAAATATGATTCTCATCTTCTCTTTAAAAGATAAACTTGGATTCATAAGCTCCGGTATAACAAAACTAACTCCTCTCCAAACCGCCAAAGCATAAGGACATGTGAAGAACAAATGATCAAGAGTTTCATCAGTAGTGTAGTAGTGTCAACATTGGGCGTCATCAACAATTCCTCTGTCTTTCAAAATAGCTCCCACAGCTACAACCTTTGAAAACAAACGCCAAATAAAATGTTGAAGCTTTGGAGCTGTCTTCAACTTCCAGATTTGTTGTTTAAGATCAGGAGGACCTGGCGGTGGTCGAATAGTATTTTCTTCAAGATGAGTAGCCAACCAATAGCCAGATTTCACTATATATTCACCATTTGTTGTATAGTTCTAACCAAGAGATAGATTACATATGTGTTGCGTTCTTATGGTCAGGCCCATAATTAAGCTCTAGGAAAGCTAAAGTAGCATGGTCTGATGTTTGTACTCCAAAGCATGAAAGAGGATTAGGAATTAGAAATTTGTTGGAAAGTATGAAAGTTTGCTACTTGAAGTTGATTTGGAGGATAATATCTCGTCAACCGTCTCTATCATGGATTTGGGAGTCCCTTATTCGTGCTGACACTCTATGGTCAATTCATGACAATACAGCCTCAGGATCTTGGGTTTGGAAGAAAATTCTAAAGCATCGAAATGATGCTCAGAATCTTTATCGTTTCAAGATTGGAAATGGTAAGCGTATCTCTTTCTGGTTTGATAATTGGTCTGACTTTGGATCTCTTTATGAAATTTTTGGCAACTGAGGTATGATTGATTTTGGGATCCCAAAGTATTCAACGCTCCATCACGTTATGAACAATAGACGAACAAGGAAAAGCCGACACCACATAATGAATCAAATCGAAGATGCAGTCAATGAGTTAGCTTTAAGAAACTTTAATTCGAATTACATGGATTTAATCTTGTGGAAATCCGCAGGTACAAAGTATCTAACCCAATTTTCCTTGAAATCTACTTGGTTGAATACAAGGAAAGAAAGATTGAAGTTGGTGTGGCCAAATCTAATATGGTTTAATCATGCCACAACAAAGTTTGCTTTTTGTACTTGGCTTGCGTTTCAGGATAGGCTTTCTACAGAAGATCGCATGAGGCAATGGAATGATGGTGCTCATTCAAGATGTGTCTTGTGCTGTCAAGAGGAAGAAACAAGGAACCATATATTTTTCGAATGAACATACTCCAAGTTTGTTTGGAGGACAACCATTGGCACGTTGCTAGGGGAGGATCACACGTCTTCATGGTCATTATTGGTGTCGGCTTTGCTGAGGCTAAAATCAAGCAAGATCAAGTAATTCCTCGCATGCTATGCGCTTCAAGCTTCTATTTACCACTTGTGGAGAGAGTGTAATGGAAGGCATCATGGAAGGCAAAATATTCGAGCAAGACTTCAAGCTAGGCTTATTGACAAGACAATTCGAAACAATATCAGCGCCATTCAAGCTAGCAATGACAAGAACTATTCCGCAGCAATGCAATGCTGGTTCTCAACAAGATTATCTCTTCATTAGTCTGTCTCTCTGCCCTCTCAAAGTGAATGAGATGTTGTCTGGGTGTACGAGAGGATTGGTCTTGGACATGGATCATCTTCTATAGGCAACATTAGTCTTTTTTCACTTTGATTCTTTCTATATGCAAATAGTTTAAACATTAGTTATTAAAGCTTCTATTAAAAAAAAAATAATGTCCTCACTTGCAAAGGAATTAAGTGTAAACTTCTGAATCTGTGGTATATCATCTGGATGGATTGCGGTTGATAAAGTGGTCATATTCCAATTTCGAGAATCAGCACTAATCATTTCTGAAATCTTGTCAAGATGTAGTGATGAATCATGTAGTTGATGAGGTGGACGCGGAGGATGAGTATCAAGCCAGGGATCAGTCCAAAGCTTAGCCATAGTGTCATATCCAATTATACAATGCATTCCTTTTTAACCATGTTTCGTCCTTCTAATAAAGATCGCCAAAGGAAAGACGGTTTAAAACCATTACTAGCTTCCATGATTGTGGTTTGTGGGTAGTAACAATCCTTTAAAACTCAAGCCGCCAGACTATTTGGATTAGTAAACAACCATTAGACTTGTTTTCTAACAAAGCATGATTGAAGCTCTCTATATCTTTGAAACCTAGTCCCCCCTCCCTTTTAGGCAAACTCAGTCGCTTCCAATTTAACCAATGCATAGCCTTTCGATTCTTGCTTTTTTTCCACCAAAATTTGGATAAAACTTTGTTGATCTCATCACATATACCTTTAGGAAGCTTAAAACAATTCATAGTATAAACTAGAAGTGCTAAAGCTACCATCTTTAAAAGAATTTCATTTCCCACATATGATAGGAACCGATATTTCCAACCTCTTGTTTGTTCCTCAACTTTCTAAACCAGATAACTGAAGATTTTCTTTTTCTTCCTACCAATCTGTTATGCTAAACCAAGATACTTCCCGCAGCCACCATCATTATGTATGTTTAGGATATGTCGCATTCGTGTCTTGACTTCTGAATTAACTTTACTGCCAAAAGTAATAGCAGATCTATGTAAACTAACCAACTGACCTGAAACTTGTTCGTATTGTCGAAGAATACGCATGATTGTGGTGCAAGACAAGGTGATTGATTGTAGGTCCATTACTGCTTATTTCATTCCCTTTAGGTGATTTTCCTCTACAGTTTTGTGTAGTAAATGACTCAACACCTCACCATATAGTATAAAAAGATATGGTGATAGTGGATCGCCTTGTCGTAATCCTCGTCCCGATGTGATCAAACCAACATGTGTATCATTTACTAAAACAATTAAAGTGATCGACTTCACACATTTCATTGTCCAATTTATCTAAATGTTCGAGAAACCCATAGCCAACATAGTATTTTTCAAAAAATTGTCATTCTATCATGTCATAAACTTTTGATGTATCTGTTTTGATCGCCATATAGGACTTAGACCATCGTTTTATCGATTTAAGAGAATGTAGAAGTTCTTGTGCGATAATTACATTGTCCATGATTTGTCTTCCCGGGGTAAATGTAGCTTGTTCTTCACTAATGATTGAAGGTAAATGATCCTTTAGCCATCCCACCAAAATCTTTGATATAATTTTATATCAAACATTACACAAAGTAATAGGTCGTAAATCTGTCATAGTTTGTGGCACCTCTGTCTTTGGGATCATACAAAAGTTGTTGTGATTTGATCCAGATTGTAGCATCAATATTGCAAAGAAATCATGAACCTCAGGTAGATATCCAAAACTGTTGATAAAAAGCACCCGTAAACCCATCAGGTCCAGCTGCTTTGTCAGTGCCAATAGCAAAAACAGCTTGATATATTCCTTCATCACAAAGTGGCCGCATTTAACTGATTATTCATCTCCAAAGTAATTCGTGAGTGAAATCCTAAAAAAATCTTACGATACTGTTGTGAAGATTCACGAGAGTTGCGGAAGAGATCATTAAAATATGCAGTAGCTGATTGCCCAATAGCTTCATCACCTCTACTAACAGAACCATCCAGATTTTTTATTGCCAAAATTTAATTTCGAGCAATACGTTAGCATAGAAAAATTTGGTGTTTCGATCTCCGGATTTAATCCATTTAGTCATGCTTTGTAAATGTCATTAGTGTTCATCTTTTTGATACACCTTTTGTAAATCAGTGTATAATTGATTTATCTCTAAGGTCGACAAAGTACCTTGCGATAAACCATGATCTAATAAAGCCTTTAAATCACATATAACAGAAACCGCATTAGTCTGATTATGCTTTTTCCACTAAGAAATTGAATGTCTGCAAGTCTGAATATGAGTCTCCAGATTAGCTGAATTATGAGAATGTCTCCAAGCTTGTAAAACTGTGTCTTTAAATCCTTCTTTCCCATATATTCGTCTGTCATAGCAAAACTGTCCCCAACGAGTATCACTTTGTTGATTAGAATTTAGAATCATAGGACGATAATCTGAACTTTCAAATGGTAAAAACTCAACTTGAGCTGAAGGAAAATGGTTGAGCCACTCATTATTGGCCAGCACACGATCGAGACAACACCAAACTCTATGTGTATGCCTTATACCCGTCCATGAAAAGTGATCACCGATCAATTTGATATCATGAAATTGGCAATTATGAATCATTCGTCGAGAATCCTGAAAACTTCTCTCTAGTCTACGTGTTCCTCCTTTTTTTTTGTGTTGTCTTTGATTTCATTGAAATCAAATAAAATTAACCATGGAGCCGATCGTGAACTTGAAATTCTTTCTAATCTTTCCCATAAATGATTACGATGGCTTGGATTCGGGTGTCCATAAACAAAAGACAAGTAGAAACGAAATCCATTACTTTCAACTGAAACATCAATCAAATTTACCTAGAGAAAGAGATAATGATTTCTTCCACAAAACCTCCAAACCTCCACTTATACCACGTGGAGGGACTGTTACATAATAATCATAACCTAGAAGACCACATAAATCACGAATTGCATCATCTTATTGCTTGGTCTCTGAGAGGCAAATGATGTCCGGGAGATATTGCCTATATATCTCCTTGAGGTGTCGAAATGTCAAGTCATTGCTTAGACCTTGACAGTTCCAAGTTGTTGTAATCATTGGAGATTGGGTGGTTTTGGAACCACCAAAACCTGAATCTCATTGCTGGTGGAAGAGCTTGAAGCATCTTCCGGGTGGGTTGCAGAGCATAATTTTTTTGTAAGAAGCTAAACTTTCCGTTGTGTCTTCAAACTTTCTTTTCCTCAGAGAAGCAGATGTGAATTCTGTATCCATTTGAATTTCTGCAGCATGAGGATCATTACGGATCAGGACAGGAGCAGTAGCGTCATCAAGATTACCTACAGCAGAAAGATTATCAGCAATCATGTCATCACTAGAGCCAGCATTGTCTTCGTTCTCCCGTGATAGCTCATGCATTTGAACACTGACATTGTGTGGTCCCTATTGTTAATTGTCATCATCATGAGCACCATCACTTCCAGAAGAGTAACCATCACCATTCTCAAGAACACATGCTCTTGTATCATGTGTAAGCATTCCACACACTTCACAAACCCCACGTAGACGCTCATGATGATGAGAGAGTTCACACTAGCAGTGAATTGAAAGTAGCGTTGAAATTGAAGAGGAGTAGTGACATCCTAGTTGAGGCATACACATGCGAAATCAACGCGAATAGCAGATTCATGAAAGAAATCTACAACCAGAACTGGTCCCAAGGCTCAACCAATGTGACTGATAGGCCTGGGATATTTAACCAAACCGAACCGAGATTTGGACAAATTAGTTCGGTTATTGAATCAATTTTGGGTAAATTGGAAGATAACCAAATGTCAATTCGATGATCTTATTCGGGTCGGTTCGGTGACAATAACCGTTCAGTTATCAGATAATCGAAATTGACATTTGGTAACCCTAACTCTAGAAGCAAACACCTGATTTCTTTGCGTTTCTTCCTTTTCATTCGATCAAATGGCGATTCTGAGCCTTACCGTCCTTCGATCTTCTTCTTCAGCTTTGGTCTTCTTCTTCTTCATCGGTAACCCTCTTCCCATTGAATCTTCTGCTTCTTTGGTCTTCTTACTTCGGTGTGACCCTCGAAGTACCCGATTTTCTTTAACATGTGGGTTTAATTTTTTCTGTGTGTAGTTTACAATTCATTGTTTCTTTTTGTAGCTGCTACTTCTTCTAAATTAGAGACTAGAGATGTAGGTACACACTGCATCTCACTTTATATCTTACACTATGCTGCTTATTCACTTCACTTCTTACACGCTGCTTCTTCACTTCATATATTTCATTATTGCACTATCAGTCTCTTACTATTACTAATACATGTCTATTTGTATCATTTTGTTGCAGGGATCATATCCTAACTTTGGTTAGGGAATTTTGTTGTGGATTGTGGTTCGGTATGCATTATGAACCTTGTCTCTTTCACTCTCTCTGCCGCAACGTTTCTTTCACTTGTTGTTTATGAACCTTGTCTCTTAAGCGTGAACATTTATATATGTCAGGTACTTGTTTAAGACTTTCAATACTACACTTTTTTGGTTCTGCGTAGTTTTTTTGGATTTTGTACTACTTGTTCGGGTAGATGCGGAAGCAACTTTTACTATCCGAACTAACCGAGACCCGAACCGACCCGATTTGTTTTAGATTTCGGGTCATTTCGGTTCAACAACTTTTTTGCTAATTACTCGATTTCCGGATTAACCGATCCGACCCGAATCGGTTTACCCGATGTCGCAGGGCTAGTGACTGATGACATTCCTGGCTAGGTATTGAAGGGGAATACCACGGATCTGGACCCAGAAAGGGATGTAATTGAGCATCACCGGGTTCATATGAAGAGACCAACGCAGTAGCACCATCATACGTTCTACAAAAGACCAAGGGCCACACCTTAACACAGACTCCGTGAGATGTTCGGTTGGGAAGATAAATTGAAAACCACCACCATGAATTAGTCGGCTCTGAACAATTCCACCAAGACCCCAAGTGCGTGAAAGAACAACAACAATCGAACGGAGATTCTATCGATGAGGAATCGTTGGACATCGCACAATCACATATCAATGTTCGTCTTCAGCTTGGGAAATCACTTCAGTTTGGAGAGCAAGCCGAAGCCCCGATTTCCATATCATAAAACACATGTTGTTGATTGGTCGACATTGGTAACAGAAAAAATTTGTATCGAGTAATCAAAATTGCAAAATTTGTGAGCAATTGCAAAAGTAGAATCTTTCAATCTTCAGATGGCTATATATAAGACTTTCTGCCCATGAAACAGAGGAAGTTGCATCACGTTGTAATTGAGACAACGTGGGGAAAACCACCAAAGAAAGTGGATAGTGGTCTCCAATCCACTTCGCCGGTGTAGAGACAGGAACTGACGCCGACCAACGGGGACAAGTCAGGATTCAAAAATCGCCTAGTAACCGCCATGTTACTTTATTTTGATAATCCATTTGTCTAATTTAAAAATAATAATTAAGACTACTATTCTGAATATTCCCAAGTGGGAAACTATTTATAAAAAAATAGCTTCACGGTTTAAAATTTCATAAACACAACAAGTAGAAAAGAAAACGTCCACGTCGGAAATTTAATAAATTCCAACTTTATTTCTCGTTCACATTTGATACTTCGTCACACGTATAAATATTGTCGTGTGTCCATAACAATTTACACACAAAAGTTAGTTCAAAAAAAAAAAACTTAAGCAAACATGGAGAAACAGAGCATCATCACGAATACTTCTTCTTCTTCATCATCTTGGATTCGTGGTGCTTGTATCGGAAGAGGATGTTTTGGAACAGTTAGTAAAGCCATGAGTAAAATCGACGGTGGAGTTTTCGCTGTGAAATCTGTAGATCTCGCCACGTGTCTTCCTGCTCAGGTAGAGTCGCTGGAAAACGAAATCGTTATTCTCCGGTTGTTAAAGTCTCATCCACATATCGTAAGAGCTTTCGGCGATGACGTGTCTAAAGAAGGAACGACGTCGTTTCGGAATCTCCACTTAGAGTATTTACCGGAAGGTGACGTGGCTAACGGTGGAATTGTGGTGGATGAAACTCTTCTTCGCCGTTACGTTTGGTGTCTTGTCTCTGCTCTCCGTCACATTCACTCTAACGGAACCGTTCACTGCGATGTTAAAGCCAAGAACGTTCTCGTTTTTAACTGTGGAAGCTCCGTTAAGTTAGCGGATTTCGGATCGGCGATGGAATTTGAAAAGCCGACGGCTCAGATTGCGCCACGTGGTAGTCCGCTTTGGATGGCTCCTGAAGTGATGAGAGCAGAGTACCAAGGACCGGAGAGTGATGTGTGGTCTCTCGGATGTACCGTAATCGAGATGTTAACCGGAAAACCGGCTTGGGAAGACCAAGGATTCGACTCGCTGAGTCGGATCGCGTATTCAAACGAGTTGCCTTCAATTCCGGCGAGATTGTCGGAACTCGGACGCGATTTCTTAGAAAAATGTTTGAAACGAGATTGGAGTCAGCGATGGAATTGCGATCAGCTTTTGCAGCATCCATTTCTATGTCAACATCATCATGACTCGTTCTTCACGGAGTCATCTCCGCGTTGTGTATTGGACTGGGTCAATTCCGAGTTCGACGACGAAGAAGAGAGCAACGAGTCAAAAGCTGAATATACGGTTTCAGCAATGTCAAGAATAAACAAATTAGCGATAACCGGAGGAGCAATTTGGGAATCAAACGGTTGGATTGAGGTTAGAAATTATGAATCCGAAGAGACAGGGGTAAAAACGGAACATCAAGTTTCATTAACGCCGGAAAACGAAGAGTCGGCGACCTCGACGATGACGTGTGAAATATTATTGTCATTGATACTGGTGGTAGAGAATATTCAGATATATGCCACGTTTTACACCAGTAACATTATTCGTATTCTATATTGTTGTTGTTATCATTATCAAAATCAAAATAGTAATAATAATAAAGAAGAAATTTTTACTAGATTCTCTATCTATCTTTCATTCTCAGCCTTAACTTTTTGTTTGGTATTGCATGTGATTCGGATCAGTCTATCTCCTCCAAAACTCAATTTACAAACCCAATTTTTTTGTAACTTATTTGACCAAATATTTGTCATTATAATATAAAGTAAGACCAACATGAATTTGTCAGCCTATCCTTAATGTCGGCGTTAGATAAGATTGTTAGGTTTTAATAGTCGATATGAACTAAAAACTTGGTTCAGTGTTTTAAAAGGTAGACAATATATATGGTTATAAGGAGGAGAAGATGGAAGATGACGATGAAGTGGTGGGCAACGTTGGCTTATCACAACTCCACAAGTTTTTAATTTGGAAACTAAAAGGTATCAAACATAAATAATACGCTAAATTCAAAGTACATTCCACTCTATTCTTCGCTTATCTCTTCTTCCCAACTTTTTCTTTGTTTCGTCACCTTTTTTTGTGATACTTTCTTCATTCTTTAAAATAGATAATTAAATGTGCTTAAAATTATAATACTATATGATTTTTTAAAGTACTTGGAGTAGATGACAAAGAAAAAAGAAGATGGCGATGATGCTTTTAGACTGATTTTATCTTAAACTTAATTGTTACGAAAACATGTATTTTTTTATAGTATGTCTAAGTTAGAATATGAAAAGTGATTTGATACCCTTGTTATTTTTATTAAGAATAGTGTGATTGAAAAATAATAATTACAGAAAAGTAATAAAAATGATTATTGGTCCAAATTTGTAAACATTAAAGTAATTATTAATTACCAAATACACTAAAGTTTGACGAACAGTACAATACGAGAGTTTTTTTTCTTTTTTCCATCAAATAAAAAATTTATTGCAAAAAACGAGAGTAAGCCCAGACAAAAACGAATGGATACAAAGGCCGTGGAAATAAAACAAAAACAGAGCCAAGCAACCGATTTCAAAACTAAGTGATGAGATCGTTTGCACTGGATGGAAGTAACCACGTTGGGCAACCTGTTTCCAAATAAGAGTGCCATCGCCCATCACACATTACACTTGAGGCGAGCTTTCTAGCAGGTACATTTGCATTCATTGGAGAAATTGATACTCTGCAGTTCTGAAAGCGTTGAAGCAGCAGTAGAATGATATGACTATGTGTCCAATTTCTCAACCACGATCCAGGGTTTTGGATTGCAGTAACCACTGCAGCTTGTTCTGTCATAATCTCAATGTTATCCAGTTTAAAGTCTAGGAGACACTTCAAAACCCAAACCAGACATTCGAAATCTGCCACAATTCTGTCTTGGTAAGGGAGAAGAGCATCACGGGCATGGAAAAGAGTGTGACCCTGATCATCACGAATCAACCAGCCCACCCCAACAAGTGAAGTTGTTCCAATCCATGAAGAGGCAAGAATACATTTCAGCCTGTCACGTGGAGGCTTCTGCCAATTAGAACTTGGTACAACGGAGAGGGATGATCGAGATATCTGCAATGACTTGTCATTTGCAGCATGCCACTCTTCAGCATCACCAAGAGCCGAGGCCAGAAGAAAGTCAGCATTTGGGACTTTGTCTGCAAAATCTTAGCATTTCTCTGCTTCCAAATCCCCCATAAAATCCACAGAAGGGCATATCGATATTCCAGGCTAAGAGATCGAGAGCTAAGTTGTTCAAGAAATTGATGCAGATAATTGGATATGGATCTTTCAACATTTCTGGGTAGTGCTGGATACTGTATTAACCTCAACACATTAGAAGCCAAATCACACTCAAAAAGTACATGAGCTATTGTTTCGTTAGCCTTTTTTGCATATCGAGCATATAGGATCAGGAATGATGCCACGAGATTTTAACCTGTCTGCAACTGCTAGTGCACCAGACGCAGCCTTCCAGAGAAAGGATCTAATTTTCGGCATAGTCTTGATTTTCCATATGCTTGCTTTAATCTTGTTTTCTCGTATATCCCTTGCACTTATCTGGGAGCCATGCGTTTTCAATTGGGATAGTAGACGACTACCACTCTTAACATTATAATGGCTGATTTTTGATAGTTAATCATATGTCCAGAAGCCGAACCATAGAGATGTAGACATCTAAGCAATTCCACACCTTCACGAAATGTAGCACGACACATGAAGAGGCTATCATCGGCAAACAACAAGTGTTGTACCGAGGGGCTCTGCTTTGTTAGTTTGATCCCTGATAAAAGACCAGCCTCTGCGGAATGTCTCATCACATAAACAAGGGCTTCAACACATAAAATAAAAAGAAAGGGAGAAAGCAGATCTCCATGATGAATGCCTCGCTCAAGTTTGATAAAACCATACGGTTTACCATTCAAAAGCACCGAATACGTGACAGTTGTGACACATTCCATCATCCATCTTATCCAAAGATTATCGAAACCTAGCTTATGAAATAGTTTCTCAAGGAAACTCCATTCAACGCGGTCATATGCTTTGGACAAATCTATCTTTACTGCCATAAATCCTTTGAACATCGGACATTAGTCTTCAAACCATGTATCATTTCATGAGCCACCAATATGTTATTGGAGATGAGTCTCCCAGAGACAAAAGCACCCTGAGTCTCTGAAATAATATCAGGAAGCCATTTCTTCAACTTTTTACTCAAAATTCGAGAGATGATCTTATAACAAACCGAGCAAAGGCTAATGGGACGAAGATCGGTCATCTTCGTGGGATTAACCACTTTTGTAATTAGACATATTTGAGTAAAGTTCCGATCTGTAGGTAGAAGACAAGTAGCAAAAAAACTTTGGATCTCTCTAATCACTTGTACACCGACAATGTCCCAATGAGCTTGAAAAAAGCTTCCAGTCATGTCGTCCGTTCTAGGAGACTTGTCGCTTTTTAGTTCAAAGGCTGCCAATCTTACTTCGTTTGTTGTTACCTCTTTTATCAATTCACGGTTAATCTCTGGAGTAACTCGAGGAGCCATTCCGTCAAGAAGCTCATCAATACGAGAAGGATTAGACGATTTAAAGAAGCTGGAAAAATAATCGACAGCGATACTACCCTTAGATCCTTTCGTAAACTGTTTACACCCATCGGAGTTGACCAAAGCGGTGATGTTATTTTTACATCGACGTCCTTTAACACTACGGTGAAAAAACTTAGAGTTACGATCACCTTCACGTAGCCATGATTCTCTATATTTTTGTTTCCAATAAAGCTCTTCATCCCTATAAGCTTGGGTCAACTTATGTTTTGTTTCTCGAATGAAACCCATATCAGGAGAAGTCTTAGTACCTTCACGCTCAAGTAACTCCTTAAGCTTCAGGATCCTAGTTTTAGAATTGCAATCCACGGACCTCTTCCATCGAGAAATAACTTTTCGACATTCAGCAATGTTCTCCAGTAAACTATTTGGCTCAGAAGAGAAAGAACTAGACCACACATCCTTTATCTTTTCTTTGAAACCATACTTTTTTAGCCACCATTTATCAAACATAAACTGGCGAAATCGACAAAAAGAGGTCGGTGATCGGAGCCAATTCGATCACGAAATTCTCCACAAGCAAGAGGGAAAACCAAGTGCCATTCCGGATTACCAAGCGCCCTATCTAAACAACACTGAGTATAAATACCATTCCGCTCACCCGACCAAGGGAACCTGTTATCCGATGATATTAATTCTTTGAGGCAGCAGCTAGATAACAAATTACGGAAAGGAAAAAAAGAAGCTTCAGGTCTGGGAGGGCCACCTAATTTTTCTCTATTATTCAATAGCTCGTTAAGGTCCCCAATCACCAGCCAAGCTTCAGTTCTTCTGTTACCGATATCAATCAAAGAATCCCAAACTTCTACGATATCAATCAAATGTCTACGATGTCTTACAAGGTCTCCATATGTGAAAGAAATAAAAAAACCTGAGAGCTCCCACCGTAATTCAACATCTATAATTCGTTTATTCGCTTGTAAAACAACAACTTGATATGATTTTTTCCAAAACAAAGATAAGCCTCCACTTAGACCTTCCAGATCTACAATAGATGAATGATCATACCCCAAAGACTTTTGAATGTTCAACATGAAATTTCTGGAATTTTTAGTGTCCAGGAGGAACAAAAAATCTAGGAAAAGAGACCGTTTCATTTCCCGTAAATAGTGGATTTTCAGATCGTTCCTCAAACCCTGACAATTCCAGCTCAAAGCAGTCACTGATCCTCAGGCAACTCCTCCTGCAGAGTCGCCTCTATGTTGCTGCGTTTAACGCTTGGTGAAACTTCGTTGTCTTCCTCTGAAACAGCTTTCCTCTTTGGCGCCAATTTCTCATCCTGAGTACTGCGTTTCTTTTCTCTGTAAATCAAGCTTCCTGAGTTACGTGTCGCTGCCTTTTCCATTTGCTTGGTCTCTTCCTGAAGCGACCAGTTTTGGCATTAACCCCGGAAGTACCAGCCCCAGCATGGTGGGTTCGGAACAGTGTAGATTTAGAAGCCGCGCTAGGACCAAAATCCAAAGCCAATCTAGAATGAATAGTCGCTCTAGTCGTACGAATGGCATTAAAGGATGCAACCATCAATTTGGCACTTTTATGGCTACCCGACTTATTGGAGTTAGAAATTATAGCTTGTTGATCTTGATAATCCACTTGCCGTAGAGAACACGTATCACGACCAACTTTTTTAGCCTCTGTTTGGGAGAAATCATAGACAAAGCCCTTCCCTTTCTCCAAATCAGTAGTTATAACTGCAGATTTCTGGGTACCAAAAATATGTATGCGATCACTAGAGTCTTTATCTAAACCCCAAACATGTCGTCGTACACGAAGTATCCTTGCCTTTTTTCATCTGGGTCACTAACAGATAAATAGTTCCTCATCACATCTAACACGTCATCCACAATTAGTTGTCGACCCGTTTCTTGATCAAAAACATCACCGTCTTTATCGAGTTTCCTAGCAACCTTTGGCACAATCTGTTGGGTTGTTTATTAAAATTATAGGTTTGAGATGGGCTAAAATCGGAAAGGCCCATAACGTTAATGACCGACTCAGTCTTGTTGTTTCTTGATTTAAGGATAAGGCTTTACTCATGTATATATACAGAAAAAGCATAGAAAGAACGAGAGGATAAGAAATATAATTGATTTGATACAAAAGAGAGTCTTCAGCGATGGTTTGAATGTAGAGATCATTCGACAATATTCATCTTCTTGGTGATGAATCGTATCTAGAATAAGGCTTCTTCTTTATCAATCTTTCTTTGTTTTCTTTGCTTCATCTTTTTTCTATTCTCTTGAGATATTCAACTTGATTTCTGCGGACACCAAAAATCAAGTAACAGAGTTAATGCTCTGAGCATAACATTCTTGTAGACTTGTACGAATGAGAAGGCTTAATTTTCTTAAGCACAGAAGCTTTAAGCTTCGGCTCTGTATTGTGTTCTGTGCTCTTTCTTTATTTTTACAGATTGATCAGTCATTTTCATTGGAAGATTCCAACACAATCTCCTTTACACCCACTGTAGCATCTTGATGCCGGTTTTTAGTAACAAAGGGACAGTGAATTTTGTCATGTGTCAAACGTTGACAACCAAAACACCTTTTCCTGAGGCGTTCATACTCAAAGGAAATATTAACAATTTCACCCGTAGCTAATTCGAACTCACGAGCATTCTTGAGCGGCTTGTTAATATCCAACACAATCCGAACTCTAATGAAACCTTTGCTCTGAGGCTTTAACGGGTCAAAAGCAAGCTCTGTCACCCTTCCGATATAGCCTGCAATTTCCTTGATAACATCCGAGTCATACCATTCAATTGGGATATTCGTCATCCGGATCTAGACTGGAAGCATCTGAAGGTAATCTTCAGTCGGTTTCTCCATTCACTTCTCTAAAACCATCCCCCAATCCTCATAGGTCCATGCTCAAGCCGATAAAACAGCTTGCAAATCATTCTCAATATCAAAAATGAACTGAAAAAGTTCATATGAAAGAGCAATACCACTACACCTTCCTTGAACTCTCCATAACTGTGGCATGTCATGAATGAAATTGGCCATTCTCTGACATGTCGGATTCAAGAGACGTCCCAGAATACTACATCGTATTCTCTCAGCGACATTTTCTTTTGGAGTACATCGTAGTTTGATTGGCTTCTCTTTATCAAGAGACATTTCATGTAACGCTTTGTTGATGTTAAGGTCCATTCTTTGACAAGAATCTAAAGCTTTCACGAGGAGCTACCCAAAAAACCAGCACAAAAGAATCTTCTGTTTCCGAGACAGAGCAAACGAACAACATTTCAGACATTGATGGCTTAAGTACTAAGTTTGGCAAGAAAGAATAAGGATCTTCGAAAATCTTAAAACAAAAGGAAATACTCCAAAGAGGGAAAATGAAATATTTCAAATTCTACAACTCTGTCAATAAGAGGCTAAACCTCTAGATTGAGAAGAGAGTCCTAAGCCCTCCTAAAGGATTATGACTTTTTGATATAGTTTTGAAAGAAAAAAAAAAGACAATACGAGAGCTTTGACAAAAAAAACAATGCAATACGAGAAAAAATCTAAAAAGAATCAAATTTTGAGGAAAAAGATTACAAATGTGAGAAAAATCCTATACTGGTCGAAAATGAGAAGGCCCATAAAGCCCATAATATACTTGCTATGTTATGTTCCATGATCACCGGTTTATCATATTGTAGAGCTCTCATCTCCCTCCGATTTTCTATTTGACCGGTTTCATAATCTGAACTACGGTTTAGATAATTTGGAGCCAGATCTAATTTTTCTTTAATTAGCTTATAAAAAACTTTTTAAAAAAAAAAACTTCCGATTGCCTTCCCCGAGTGTTTCCTTCTCCGTCGATCTTCTTCTTCGACTCACATTGCAGCGTCTCTTAGTCTGTTCTCTGTGCCTTCAGGTTCGCTATCTCTTCCATGAGATTTTACTGCACATTTCGATTTTGTTTTCTCTCGGTTTTCTTGGCTGTCTTGACAAGTCTTAGCTAGGGTTCTTTTGGAAATTGTGTTTAGTGTATACGACGTGATCGATCGGGAGCTTCCTTCGTTTGATCTGTTTCGTAATTTTGTTATACGACCTCATGATCCGTCTAATTGAATCGCGTTTCTACTATATATAAGCTCTCATTATTTCGATTAGCGAAATGGTTGTCTCTTTCAATTCAATCGGTTTTGGATTCGAAATGTAAGCTTTATTTTCTATTGAATCGGTTCGATTAGAATAATTTCTTCCCTTAGGATCTGCGATTCGAGTTTTGATCTTAGAATTCAACTACTCTGATTCATATGTGATTCATGTCGATCATCCATTGTGGTTGTTAGTTAAAGTAAAAATCGATCTCTGAAAATCGATTGTTACATAGTTATCGATCTCTGACTGAAAATTCGTTCTTCGATTTATATTAGAAATTTTCTTGATTTTGTATATAACTTGCTTGAATGTGTCTGCTCATCGACTGTCTGGAAAACACGTAACATTCTGTACAAGCAAAGTGAAAGGTGTTGTTATACTTAATTGAGACTGAAAGTTCGGAAAACATGGAAGTACCTAATAGATCAACAGATTAGGTTTTTGTGTTCCTTGGCTATTTGCATTGTGTAGGTTATATGTCTCATCGCTTGTATAGTTTCCTAGTGGTACACGTTTGATAAACACTTTCAGGATTTCTCGTGTAGATGATTTTTTAGAAGTGTTATACTAATATCTTGCTTCTGGTGCGATTGTATTCTACAAATATGTGTTATGTATGAGCATCGAAGATGTTGTGACATATAGAATATGAGTTTGGACATTGTTCCAACCATTTGGAGTAAGAAATTTTGTAAAGCCTATTGTTTAAGATCTCTGCTTCTCCATATTGTTTCTTCCACGAACTGTGTTCTTGAATGGCAATTTTTCTGTGTGTTATTCCAATCGGATTTTCTTATTCAACAATTTTACATTTTGACGTTAAGTAGCAGGGAAAGTCATTACGGAAACATGCCAGGTCAGAAGATTGAAACGGGTCATGAGGACATTGTCCACGATGTGCAAATGGATTACTATGGAAAGCGGGTTGCAACTGCCTCATCTGACTGCACCATCAAGATAACCGGCGTTAGTAACAACGGTGGATCACAGCAACTAGCTACATTGACTGGCCACCGTGGTCCTGTCTGGCAGGTTGCGTGGGCCCACCCAAAGTTTGGATCAATCCTCGCTTCATGCTCCTATGATGGTCAAGTCATACTTTGGAAAGAAGGCAACCAAAACCAATGGACCCAAGCTCATATTTTTACAGACCACAAAACTTCAGTCAACTCCATTGCGTGGGCTCCTAATGACCTCGGTCTAATTTTGGCTTGTGGGTCATCTGATGGCAACATTTCGGTTTTCACTGGCCGTGCTGATGGTGGCTGGGACACAACAAGGATTGACCAAGTGCATCCAGTTGGAGTCACTTCAGTCACCTGGGCCCCAGCCACAGCGCCTGGTGCTCTTGTGAGCTCAGGATTGCTTGATCCAGTTTACAAGCTCGCCTCTGGTGGGTGTGATAATACCGTGAAAGTGTGGAAGCTCTCTAACGGGTCGTGGAAGATGGATTGCTTTCCGGCTCTTCAAATGCACACTGATTGGGTCCGTGATGTGGCTTGGGCACCAAACTTGGGTCTCCCCAAGTCTACCATAGCCAGTTGTTCCCAAGATGGGAAAGTGATCATATGGACAGTGGGAAAAGAAGGTGACCAATGGGAAGGTAAGGTTCTGAAGGACTTTATGACTCCGGTGTGGCGGGTCTCTTGGTCATTGACCGGTAACTTACTGGCTGTGTCCGATGGGAACAACAACGTGACTGTGTGGAAAGAGGCGGTTGATGGAGAGTGGCAACAAGTTACTATTGTGGAGCCGTAAGTTTTTGATGCTTCGCCATTTCTACTCTTCCTTGAAGAACTGAATTAAACACTATTTTCCTTTTTACCTATTCTCAGTCCGGTTTTATGGTCTTTTCGAGGGAATGTTGATCTGCTTTTCTTAAATTTGATTCGAAACATTTGGACTTCTTTTTTTCCTTTACCTGAAGACCTTATTAGTTTAAACCAAGATCTTCATAATATAAATAGTTTAGCATATCCTCTCACTTTGTTAGATTTTCTTACGTCTTTCTCTATGATAAACATTTTAATTTAAAGCGTGGACTATTATTGTTATTTTGATAATCTGATAATCGTATTTCATATTATATGTTCAAGTAGTTATATATGGATTTTGCATATTTGAATTATGAATTGTTCATGTATTCTATATATTATATAAGTAAACATTTTCTTAATAGTCTTATGTATGTTAGGCAATATATTTTAATTTGAGTTGAATAAGTTTTAGTATTTTGTTTGATTTATAATATATATTTGCTTACTTTAAACATAGATTTTTCCAATAATAATTATTTAATTATTTTTATTTTTTTACCAAAGTTTTTTTATTTGAGAAAATATATTAATTTTATTAAAAACTATGTAGTAATGTATTTATTTTTTTAAATAGATGTAAAAAATATATTTAAAATGAAGATTTAGAGGAAAATAAGACAACATATTTTACAAATTATTATTATAAATAATAGTTGTTAAATAATTTCGTTAAAAAAATAGGAAAGGTAGATTATGAAATTATGAAAATAAGAATCAAATGGATCGTGTATAGATTAGAGAAATTTTTAAAATTATCTCTACAAAGTTGACATTTTCAATACTACCTCCGTCTTTTGGATATTTTCAAAACTAACCTTCAATAATGGAAGCAAAATACTAAATTGTCCTTTTCATAATTCCTCTCAGCGATTTCATCGCTTTTCTTCCTCTGGACTTCTCTCCGATCTTCCTCAAAAAAATTTCCATGTCTTCCTCAAAAAATTTCTATTACTCAATTCGTCAATTAGTTCATCGATCTATTCGATTTGATCTATTTTTGTTGTTCTTATTCGTTTTTTTCAACAATTGCGGGTTCTGAAATAATTTTTCGATAATCCGAGGGCCCTCTAATCGCCGAATTTCGCCGTCGGTAAAGTTCTCTGATCTGGTCCTTCTCGTTTTAACTTTCGACTCTACAGAAGATCGAACCTTCTCCTGGCCAAGTTTTTGTACTTGTCTTGTGCCATACAAGAGAGTTAGTTTCTGTACTTATATGATCGTACAGACTCTTTTTCTTTCTAAGATACCATAACCTTTTTAGCTGTATTTTTTGATTATTTGGTTGTTGGGGATCACTGTTTTGTTGCTTGGTGTATCTCTTTCTTGGCTTTTATGATCTCTGCTTTTGCTTGGTCTCGTAGTTGTCTAAGATTTAAGTCTGCCTTTTCAGATAAAACAAACAAATTTAAAAAGACTTTTCCTGACCTTGATTTAGCAGAGGCTGAAGAATTAACAAAGACTCAGGAATTAACTGGTAAGTCATATGGGTTTACATGATATTTCTAGAAGATAGAATTTCTTGCCACAAGTAATGATCGAATAAACTGTTTTTCTTTCTAAGATACCATAGACCTATTTAGCTGTATTTTTAACACTTGTTGCTTTTCTTTATCAGACATGAGGAGGGATGTGCAGGAGTGGGATGTTCGCTAAGAAGTCTGACATATACACCTTTGGAGTTCTACTGGTAAAAATCATTAGCGGGGAGAAGATCTCAAGATTTTGCAATGGAAAAGAGGGAAAAACCCTTATTGCATATGTAAGTGAGACTTAAAGTTTTCTTACATTAGTAGAGGTATCGAAATTATATAATTAGGCATGATAATCTTGGTGTAAAACTGGAGGAATTAATCTTTTGGACAAAGATTTTGGTTCATGTTAACCACTAGAAGTTGGAAGATGTGTGCAGATTGGTCAGCTTTGCGTCCAACACCAACCTGCAGACAAACCAAAACACTTGAGTTGCTGTCTATGCTCACCACAACATCAGAACTTCCATCACCAAAAGCAACCCACATTTGTTTGCACACGAGAGATGAAGAACACCTATCTAAAAGTTTGATTACTAGTAATGAGATAACACAATCTCTGATCCAAGGGCGTTAAGGAAAGATGATGTGTGATCGAATGTTTGGATTGCACGTGAAAGTTGTCAAATTTTTCAGTTTTGGGAACTTTAGAATTAAGTAATTCTTCTGGTTCTTACATTATTGTTGATTTGGTATATAAGCATCACACTCTCCATAAAAAATAAGGGCATTCTTCAGCTTCCAGTACAATCAATATAATATGAGAGGGACGAAATTTTACATTAATAACAAGAAAAGCATTAAAGTTTTTGAGATAATGTGTTGTGTTAAAAGTTCTTTAGTAACAAGTTATCAAATATATCCTCCAGATTTTAGAAAACAGCTTTTGTGTCTTGTGAGTTTACCGGGCCTTATAGGCTCTTATCTAAAGTGGGTCTAGTGTGAGTATATTATGTTTTAGTATTTATTTTTGGTTTTATACATTTCTTCTAAAACTTTATAAACAAATAGCAAGACCAATTTCATCAAACTAAACTTTATTCCTCTCTTAATTAAGAACACTCAAAAGGAAAACTATACTTTATTTTTCATAAACTAAAGATAGTTTTTGTGTTAAACCTATGAATGTTGAATATTTTATTTGATTTAATATTTTTTGTTTGGTTTTATAGAGTTTTATAAGATATCTTATAAAAATTTATAAATAAACTAATTAAACCAATTTCATAAAACTAAAACCTACTCTCTTTTAATTGATTGAATTCAAAAGAAAGTTAAACTTAATTTTTTGTAAACTAAAGATAATTTTTGTATTAAACTCCTTAATGTTAAGTAGTTTATTTGGTTTAGTAATATTTGTTTAGTTTTATAAAGTATCATATAAATTTTTATAAATAAACTGGCGAGACTATTTTCATAAAACAATTCTTTTATTTAGTATTTTTGTTTGGCTTATACAATTTCATAAGATATCTTATAAACATTAATAAAAAAAACTAGCTAGTCGACCAATTTAGTAAAATTAAACCATATCCCCTCTTAACAGAGGGAACCCAAGCTAAATTTAAATTTAATTTCTCGTAAACTAAACATAGCTTCCGTATAAAACCATTGAATGTTGAGAATTTTCTTTATTTAAGTATTTTTGTTTGGGTTTATACAGTCTTATAAGGTATCTTATAAACTTTATTAAGAAAACTAGTCGACTTATTAAACTAAACTCTATCTTCTTCTTAACAGAGAGAACCCAATGAAAATTTAAACTTAAGTTCTCTTAAACTAAACATGGTTCTCGTATTAAACCATTTTAATGTTAATAATTTTTGTTTAGTTTTATACAATTTTATAAAGTACCATATAAAACATTATAAAAAAACTAGTCGACCTATTTTATTAAATTTAAACCCTACCCCATGTTAACAGAGGGAACCCAAGAAAAAATTAGATTAAATTTCGTATAAAACCACTAAATGTTAAGAATTTTTTTTGTTTAAGTATTTACATTTGGTTTTATACTGTTTTATAAGGTATCTTATAACCCGTAGTAAACAATCTAGTTGACCTATTTTTTTATTTTAGTATTTTTGTACCCTTATAAACAAACTAGTTAGAAGAATTTCATAAAACTAAACTTTACCATCTTAGGCTCCGATTACAATTGCTTTCGTTGCTTTGAAAATGAAAAAACTTTGTAAAAAATTTAAATTAAACCAATCATATTTTAGAGTCAAAAAGAAACTAAGATATGATTGGTTTAATTTCAAAAATCTTACAAAATTTTTTTGTAGCAATTGCCAATCGAGACCTGAATTGAGGGAAGTCAAGTAAAATTTAAACTTAATTTCTCTAAAACTAAAGATAAATTTCGTATAAAACTCCAGAATGTTGAGTATTTTATTTGATTTAATATTTTCATTTGGTTTTATACATTTTTATAAGGTATATTATAAAACTTTATAAACAAACTAGTGAGACAAAATTCTTAAAACTAAAATGTATCCCCTCCTAATTGAGAGAATCCAAGGGAAAGTTAAACTTAATTTTTTTAAACCTTTGAATGTTGAGTACTTAATTTATTTGATTTAGTATTTTATCTGATTTAATATATTTTGTTTGGTTTTATAAAATTTTATAAGGTATCTTATAAATCTTTATAAACAAACTAGTGAGACAAATTTCATAAAACTAAATCATACATCCTCTTAATTGAGGGAACCCGAGTTAAAGTTAAACTTCAATTTTTGTAAATTAAAGATAGTTTTCGTATTAAACCCCAAAATGTTACATATTTTATTTGATTTAGGATTTTTCTTTTTGTTTTATACAGTTTTATAAAGTATCTTATTTCATAAAACTAAACCCATACCCCTCTTAATTGAAAGAATCCAATGAGAAGTTAAACTTAATTTTTCGTAAACCAAAGATAGTTTTTGTATTAATGTTGCATACTTTATTTGATTTCGTTTTATACAGTTTTATTAGGTGCCTTATAAATCTTTATAAACAAACTAGTGAGACATATTTTATAAAACTAAACCCTATTTTTTTGTTAATCGAGGAAACCCATTATATACAAACTTATAAAACCATATAAAATCCCAAAACAGACTTGTTTTTGTACATTGTAAAATCATATAAACAAAATTATATTCTATATGGTTTTATTAACAAACTTATAAGACCATATAAAATCCCAAAAAAATCATTGATTTTTGCACATTAAAATTTTTTTTTTTAACATTATAAAGTTAAACTATAATTTTTCATAAACTAAAGATAATTTTCATATAAAACTATTTATTGAGAATTTTCTTTGTTTTAAGAATTTTTGTTTGGATTTAAACAGTTTTGTAAAGTATCTTATAAAACTTAATGAACAAACTACTCGACCTATTTATTAATCCTAAACCCTACCCCCTCTTAACAAAGGGAACCCAAGGAAAACTCGAGAATTCTCAATAAAGCTATTGAATATTGAGAATTTTATTTCCTTAAGAATTCTCATTTGGTTTTAAACAATTTTTTATAAGGTATCTTATAAACCATAATAAATAAGCTAGTATAACTATTTATAAAACCAATATGTACCCTTTTCTTACAGGGAGAACCTAAAAGAAATTCAAACATAATTTCTCATAAATTAAAGATAGTTTTCGTATAGAATCATTGAATGTTGAGAATTTTCTTTGTTTAAGTATTTTTGTTTGATTTTATAAAGTTTTACAAGGAATCTTATAAACCTTAATAAATAAACTACTCGATCTATTTATTAAAATTAAACCCTACCCCCTCTTAACAGAGGGAATCCAAAAGATATTTAGACTTAATTTTCATAAACTAAATATAATTATCGTATAAAACTACTTAATATTGAGATTTTCTTTGTTTAAAAATTTTACTAAAGTATCTTATAAACTTTAATAAACAAATTAGTCAGACCTATTTATTAAAACTAAACTATATCCCCTCATAGAGAGGGAACCCAAAGGAACCCGAAAAAAACTGTTAAAAAATCCCCTTCAAACACTCTAGATCAAAGTGTCATCAAGCACTACATAGCTTATGTAGACTTTTCTTTGGCTTAAATCAACAAGTACCATCAAATTCTTAGTTAATCATTTCAATGTTGTTAAGGCAAGAAGATCATCATAAAATAGCCAATATCAAAACGGAAAAAAAATCACATTTAAAAGGTATTCAGTAAACAACGCATCTATAGCACATCTCTCTCAGACAAGGGCCAAAGTTTTCCACAAAAGTAAGCTTGAAAACGAGTATAATCTTCAAAAATCAAACAAGGAAGAGTATGCAATTAAGAGCTCGACATAACTCTATACCTTGATCTAAACCACAAAGGAGATATACTCTCTAGCAACTTAGATCAAAGTATCATCAAGACTCTTTCTCTGGTTTGAACCGAGAAGTGCGAATTGACAAAACTATGAAAAGTACACTTGACTTGGTAAACTATATAGTATGTTATGATGAATCAATCTTCTATCTCCACGCCACTATCGTTTTCTGTCTGATGTGTTTTCAGGTAATGTCTCTTCTTAAAATAATTCTTCACTCCCCATGAGTTCTTCATATAGCCACCAAATCCAAAATGATATATTATACATAACATAACTCTATGAGAGTTTAGAGCAAAACTATCACTTGAAAACTCTTCCTACAAAACAGAATGAAGCATGTAATTGGCATATATCACTTAATAAAAAGTTAAAACCTTTTTTGATAGTGAGGGGACTTGATTCAAAGGAGAACAAAATGTACAAATTTAACTTAGCATCTCGTATGTAAATCAAGGATGAACATTGTATAAGCAAATTTACCTTCATAAGGTGATTGTGAAGAACCAAGAATCATAACATTGAAATACTGCATATTATACACAGATGGAGAGGCACTAATGTTTTAAATTTCGCTAGGCACTATGCATGTGGTGGAGTATAGCCTAGCGCCTAATCAGTTAGTCGGATATTACGCGGGAATTAATTGTTGATTAGTTTTAGAACATTTATCGGAATTTTTCATTATATATTTGGTATTATATACATTACTAAAAATATTATCGTGGTCTAGTGGTAGAGAACCTTGTCCTTTTTCTTTAAAGTTTTTTCTAAATAGTACATATCTAAGTGAAAATGATAGATTTTTAAGTTAAGAACATGATTTCTTCGAAATTCCGATTTTATGGCTGATTTATTGAAATTACCATGGTTCCTCACCGTGGAACATTTTTCCGACGATTAAACGACTGCCTAAACCGTGTTTTCGAACAAAGAGTGGCACTTATACCCGGAGCTGTATCAATCAATGACGAAACTCCATTAAAGTTAAATTCTATCATACTTTATAACCAAATAAAATCTCGATAACGAAAATCTCAGACCCAAAAATCTCATATCTGAAAATTTGAAACGAAAAACAGATCGAAACACAAAGATCAAAGATTCTGATCAATTATTTGATAAAAAATGATTCACAAAAAATCAGAAACATGAAATCAAAATCGCAAAATCGAATCCAAAAATTGCATGAGAGAAGAAGTTGTAGAGAGAATTGGGGAAGAAAGAGAAAGGAGAAAAAATGAGAATGGTAAACTCGACATTTTTGGAAAAATGGTAGTTATGATAAGGGGCATCATTGAAGTGGAGAGCGAAGGAGAAGAGAATCTCAAACTTGAGATCCGATTCCTAATGGTATGATCAATAAGTGAGGAGATGGCTGCTGAAGATTTGGCAGGCCGATTGTGAAGTCTCTTGTTCCTCTCTGCCCAAATGTTATACACAACACATTGAAAATCTAAACCAGAGAGCATCTTTTTAGATTTTGGTCCTATGAGAGATTGCAGAGCAGCAATGGCCGAGTCCCAGGTGGAAGATTGCGAAAGCCTACATCCGATGGAGACCGGGTTCCATATTTCGAAACCAAAGTGGCATCTAAAGAACAAGTGGTCACGAGATTCTTGCTCTACATTTCATAGAAGACAAAAGGGAGGAGTTTGGAGTCCCCAATTTGATAATCTATCCATATTTGAGCACATGTCTCATGAAAAGCCAGATTAGAAAAGAGTGCCTTGGTATTCCTCCTTTAATCCACACTGATTTAGCCCAAGGAACCAAAATAGAATGATCCTTCAGCAATCTGTAAATTGAACATGTTGAAAATTTGGAGGTCATAATATCATCAGGTCTCCATTCATATGTATCATCCTCATCGGCGAGGTTTAATGTTGTCAAGTAAGCTTGCAAGAAACCATGTTATCAGATCTCGCATATGGCAAACACCAGGAAGTGCCCGAGCGTAGTGAGTGAAGCGTAGCAGTTGGCGAGATACCTAGAGTGGATTTAGACATGTTGAGTAACTTGTTGATGGCTCCGAAGGGGCTGCAATGATCAGTCCAAAATCTACAGGTTTTACCATTCCCCACCTTTTGTTTTATCCAAGGATAAGTAATATCTCTTAATCTCAAAAGCTTGTTAACCATCCAACTGTGCTTTTGTTTATCCAGTTGTTGATACATCCATGAAGGATTTCACTCTTTATCCAAGCAACCCAGATTGATCCCGATCTGAAAAAGAGGAGCCAAATAAGTCTAATGGAACAAGCACTATTCCAGTTTACCAAGTCTCGAAGCCTTGGACATCCTTCCTCCTTTGAGAGTGTGATTGTTTACCAAGCTATCCTAGCTGAGTAAGAGCCCTCAGCTGTTCCTTTCCACATGTATGAATTGCATAACGAATTGATTTTTTTGATACAAACCTTTGGAAAGAATGAAAGTTGAACACCAGAAATTGGTGATTCCATTAATTGCTGTTTTAATTTCTCGACCAATTTTTCTACCAAATTTTTCTATGCTTCAATTTACCTTTATCATCAAAGTGAATTCAATCAGAGATATTATTCTTCAATTCTTTAATCCCTCATTTCTACACTCTTTAATTTGGCCAAATTTAATTATTAGTTTTAGAGATAGGGAAAGTTACTATGGCCATTTTGATTAGTTGAAAGTTAGTTCAAGTTCACTTATATAATAGACTACAAATGAGATGAATGTGTGATTTTGTTTTGTTCATCATATATTATTGAAGATTTCATTATCGTTTATCCTAAACTTTTTATCATACATGTTATTTTGCTCACACATATTTTGTTGGTTTTGTTCATAAATTTCTTATAAATTTCACTGATTTTGTTTTCTTTATCACAAATGTGTTTTCTTTCTGTAATTTATGATTATGAATTTACATTAGCTGACTATATGATGTTGCATTCTAGATTGTTTATGTAAGTTGGTTATAATCATATATTTAACACAAATTAGATGTTGTATTAGTGCATTCTATATTACATTTTGCTATTTAAGGATGAAGATTTGATCAAACTTGTACTTGCGATATGTTTATGCTTTTAGCTTTGTAAATATGTTTTAAGCTTTTTAAATTAATCTAGGAAACACTAATCTTTGTATTAAGTACAAAATATGGAATATTAATCTTCCTAAATTTGTTTTCAGCTTTGTAAATTATTTTTCTACTTTATTTAATTTTTGAACTTATATTAGCTTTATACATTGTTTCTTCACCACCTCATTAGACTGAGCTATCCTAACTTGACAAATTTAAATACGAAGAAGAAGAAAAAGACAATATGAACAATCATGGTGCAAGTGCAACTAGTTCTCTTGCAACAACAAAGAAGAAGACAAGACCATAAGTCTGGGAACATTTTACAAGGAACAATGAGGAATAATGAATTTAAATGTAGAATTGTGGATGAAGCTTTGAATAATGTTTATCCACTCGAAGGTTTAAAACAGATTTTTACTCTTGTGAAAATATGTCTAAACCAAGATGAATATGACCAATGAATTAGGGGACATTTTTGGTTTATCAAGCTTCGATTTATCTAGAATTTACCTAATATTATGGAAAATTTACCAATGACCTCAAGAATTTCAGAAGAGGATGTCTTGGCGGAGTTACCACTTGTGTTTGTTGATTGCTTGGCTTGGAGACAATTTTTCAATAAGGTGCACTTGCAATATGTTTTTGCTTTAAGCTTTTTTAATTTTTTTTTAAAAAATTATTCTAGGAAACATTAATCTCTGTATTAAGTGAAATATACAAAATATTGATCTTTCTAAATTTGTCTAAGAGTTTGTATATTATTCTCTATTTTTTTTTTGTCGAATTCAAACTATTTGTTATGAGCTTTATAGATGAGTTCTTCATCACCTTATTAGACTGAGCAATCTAAATTTAACAAACCTTAATATGAAGAAGAAGATAATATGAATAATCATGTTGCAATCTTGGTGTCTAGAATTAGCAACACTAAGACTTGTGAATCCAACATGATCTAAATGAATGATAATTTTGGCTTTGATCTAATATCTAATCTAATCTCTAATAAGAACTAAATAATTCAACTAAATTAAACATAACCAAAAAAAAATCTAAACAATACGACAATGATATGAAAAGATGATAAAAAAGATAATGAGTCAAAAGCTTAGCAATTGATTTAGGGAAAATGGCAACCAACTAGTGATGCATGAACAATCAATAAACACATATTGACATCGATTACTTTACTTGGTATAAACTAAACTCTAATTTGCTTATCAGGTAAACAATAAGGATCAACAAACAAATCAATTTAATCCACTAATCATCCTAACATTAACCCTCATTAGCTAAGAAAAAAACTCATCTAGGTTATTTTAGGAATTTTATCAAACACCTTTCAGACAATAAAAACCTTAACATTTAGACTTGATTAATCAAGTCAAATCTAGAATTAAGAATAACCTAAATGAAGGAAAACCAAACATGTAGCATCTAAGCACCATCAAGTAATCATCAGACCCTAAACCTACTAAGCCTTCAAATCATCTAAAGACTACTCACATAGTTTTAAAGATAAAACAAATGATAAAATACAAAGAAAGAAAAATATAATGGAAAGAGATTGAGAAGAAAAGGGAAAAATCATTGGATTGGATAAGAAATCTTATGATCCAACAAATGGGTTCACAAAGTTGTATCTTTTTCTCTCTAGATTAATCTGAAGGCTCAAAACTAGGTTTTAAAAGTTTTCAAAAGCGAAACAAGACCAAGTGCTTCTTAGTCTAGTGGTTTCCCATGGCAAGGAGGTTTCTAGTTCAAGTCACTTAGGAGGAGGGGTATTTCCAAAAGGAATAGGTTAAAGACTGACTTCGAGCCCATGAAGATTATGATTTTGATCCGAACTTTGAGGTTATAAAAAAAAGCAGAACGGGTCAACCCGAGAAAAACAAGGTGGGATCCAACATAAACTAACTCCAAGAAGGTGGCATCGGTTAGAGAAGTGGTTTCCAGGTCGTTGTGAACTTGTGATGTTCGAGAAGCCTCTCTTTGTTGTTTAGTTGATGGCACCAACCTACTAGACTGGCTAAGTGGCCAAAATGATTTCACATGAAAGAAAAATCTTCATTTGTTGGTGGCATCAACCTATTATATCTGCCAAGTGGACAACACGATTTAACAGAGAGTTTTAGCTTGCTCGAGAGGCTTGAAACAGTCTACCATACAGGTCAAGTGGCCGATATGAGCTTTATCTTCTCCAAAAGTCCATTTTATTGCTTGCCATTTTCAAACATTTCTTCTCCTAACCAAACTTTCAATTCATTTAAAATGACTTAAAAAGTGATGGAATATGCAACTCAAACTACCTAAGACTCTAAAATACAAGAAGCACAAAATTAGAGTAAAAAGAGAGTGAATAAGTCCTAAATGATGTCAAATGATGAATAGGTTAGTGAAATCTCAGTCTAAAAACGCTTATACCACTAGACTATGCATGGAGTGTCTAAAAACTGACATATGGACTGCTTCTACAACTACAATTAGCTATTTGGTCATTATAGGCTCACTTCATTGATGCTAGTTGGAAAGCGATGATACTTATCATTGGGTTCAAGAATATAGAAAATCATAAAGGAGCTTGAATCTCATGTGTTCTTCTTCAAGTCTTGGAATATTAGGGTATAAAAAGGGAATTTACTATAATTGTTGATAATGCAACAACCAATAACAATTTTCAAATAGATTCATAGAGACATTAAAATAATAAGGATGATGCTTTTGTTCTATGAGGTGAATTTTTCCACATTAGGTGTGCCTCTCGTATTATAAACTAATGGTAAAAGATGGTTTACATAAAGTAGACAAAATAATTGATTTTTGTAATGTTGTGCATTATGTTAAGTATTCCATGCAAAAGATAAAGTCATTTGAGCAAAGGGTGGAGACATGAAAACATGTGAGTAGAGTTGTCTATCTTTGGATTATAAAACAAGGTAGATTCAACATCTCTCACGCTAACATGAACTCAATATTTTAAGTCATCATATGATAAAATAAAAAACAAATTATATATTGACTTTGTCCCTGAGGTTGATAGAGAAGGAAATCAACATGTTTTACCACCAAAAAACAAGAAACTGGGAAACAATAGACAAGTTGGTCCGATTTCTGATAATGTTTTACCTCTCAACTTTGGTCATTTTTGCATCATCTAATTAAATTGAATACTCATAAACTATATATATGCTTAATTTTCACTATTGAGAATAACCTAATAAGGCTTTGTAAAAGTCATGATGAAGAAATGCAGACAAAGGCCAATAATATGAAAACAAAGTTTATTAGATATTGAGAGTTCAAGGAAAAATGTTAAGATGTTGATCACTGGTAGTGCCTTTGATCCTAGAAAACAAAATGCAATTTGAATAATATTGCTTTGATCAATTGTATGGTAAATAAGGTAGTTCTTAAACTAGCATATGATTCACTTTTAGATGTGTTGCATAATATGTTTAAGGAATATAACAATAGTGCTAGTCATGAGAATTCTGGTTATAGTAATACATATTTTACTTTTCAGGGGCTTTATCTCACATTTCTTAGTCAAAAGAGAACATTTGTGGTGAAGAGTTTGATATTGATATTGATGATTGCTTTGGTTACGAGAGAATTGAGTTTGTGTACAAAGAATTAGTTAACAAGGGATGACTTGAAGATGTTAGTAATGAGTAAGAGCTTTATCTAAATGAATTAGTTTAAAGCCCAAAGTTTCTTCTAGGAAGATGTTATGGCTGGTGGAAGAATAATAGTATGAAGTTCTCAGTATTATCTTAAATGGCTAGGGATGTTCTTATTATGCAAGTATATTCTGTTGCATCAGAGAATGCTTTCAGCACAGTGACCAAGTTCTAGATTTCTATAAGAGCTATTTTACATATTATACTCTTGAAGTTTGAATGTCCATAGAACAATGACTCAAATGTGAGATTCACGTGAAGGAAAATGAGTGTTTACTAATTCAAACTTGCTAGCATACATTGAACTACACGACACATTTCCAAAAGGTACTTTGATATTCTTATAGTTGGTTGAATGATCTTAGATAATAAGTGTTAACTTTATATTATGTACAACATATGTAGAGGTTAATGATTTTGGTTTGTAATCAATGCATATAATCTCTTAGAATATTTTTATAATATTTTTGTGCTTTTAATTATGAAATTGAAGCATTACAAATTATGAAGATTGTAGAACTCTTATATCAACTTTTCAAACATTGTTTGGATTTTGTATTAGTCATTATCTTAATCTTCACTTTAAAATTTTATGTCGATTCGGTGTTACTTGTCACTCTAGTATGATCATTTTATAACTTATACTCTTTATTTCAAACTTTCTTTTGAATGATATAAATTTCAGATTACTTTAACAATTTCATGTATTTTATACAGTTTGGGATGGTATTATCCAAATCGAACTATAATAAAAATAATTTCAATTTTTGATAAGTTCTCTATATGTTAAAATTGATTGGATGCATTCCCAATATGGGTGAGAAAATATATATAAAATCCATTTCGATTCAATATTCGCTTATTCAAAAATCTAGATTTTTGTAAAGTTTTAGAACAAATTAAATATTCGGTTAAAACAGAACTGATTACATATATGAATATATTTCTGGATATCTACTTTATGACCACTTCTAATGCTCTCAGCCCCTATTTAGATCCATATAGTATAAAACCAAAATTTGAGAAGACGCGACCCGGATTTAAACTGAAACCCCAAAATACTGGGGTCATCATCTCATATATTACTTTCTATGGTTACTCTTCCCTGATGTACTACTCTCTAATCTAGTGTACTCCTTTTTTTAATGAAACTTGCAATATCCAAATTACCTTTAATTGGTTATAAGAAATATCGTTTTCCTTCAACCAAAAAGCTAAACCATTAAATAAATTAGTTTCCCAAAAATGGATCCCCAAAAAATTGAATATTAAATATATATTTTAAAATTATTTTCCCAAAAAGTGGATCCCAAGAAAAACTAAACATTAAATATATATTTTTAAATTAGTTTCTTAATTCCAATTATTTTTGGCCAAATATTTATAAATATATTTATTTGATTTTTAAAAATATGTGTACTTAAAATTAAGTCACATTTTATTTTAAAATGTACTATCTTTCTAAAAATCAAATGATGTTAAAAAATTTATACTCTAAAATTTACTAATTTTAATAGATATGAACATTAAATTTAATATTTATTCAACTTATTTGAATTTATAGATATTTGATTAATGAATAGAAGTATATAAAAAATCTAATACGTAACAAACTCAATCCGATTAATAATTAAACATGAATAAAACTTATAACATTAGTACCAATCCAAAATGTAAAAGATCCAATCCGAACAAAATCTTCGTCCATATTTTATTATCATAACAACTATACAAAATTTATATGATAAAACTAGTATAACTTAGTTTGAGACTAATCTCAATGATATGTGACATGTGCCAACTCTACATTCTCTAAAAATATGAAGGTTTTTAAAGAATAAGTTTTTTAAATGATATGTGACATGTGTCAACTCTACAATTCTCTAAAAAGATGAAGGTTCTTAAAGAATAAGTTTTTTGAATGATATGTGACATGTGTCAACTCTACAATTCTCTAAAAGGTTGATGTGTCATGTTGAAAGACACCATCTATATCTTTATATATATATAATTATGATGTTACAATCTACGTAAAACCCATAACTATGATCAACTAATTTTATATTATGATCTACTCATTTGATACTCTTATTGTGATATTTAATTGATGAATATTTATAAGAAGAGATATATAAACTAAAAACACAAGTTCTTATAATGAAATTAAACAATATTTTTTCTTGTATAGATTATCATAAGAGTTTCAACATAGAACCATACATTTTTGCTAAACTTTATTGATGTTAAAGACATTAAAATGCAAATTATATATTTAAGTTAAATAACAAAGTGTGAATACATGAGTTGTTTTGAAATATACTAGAACTACATAAATTCATTTGTACAAACAAATAAATATAACTTTTACATTCGTAAAACTAATAAGATTGAAAAATTTGGAAAACTCTATACCCTAAACCCTAAACATTCAAATATTTTTTTCTACCATCAAATTTTTTGAAGTTTTGCTTTAATGTTAAAAGGATCCACCCATATATTTATTTTCCCACCCATATTTTTGGTTTCCCTCCAAATTATCATTCCAAACGTTTATATATTAAATATTGTATATATATTTAACATAATTTAGTTAGTGTAGTAGTTGTAGTGCCTTTTATAAGATTAGAAAATCATGGTTTGAGCTACAAAAGTCTCATTTAAGTCATTTTTACATTTAACTTAAATGAAGGGTAAAATGGTCATTTACTCTTCATTTTCTTCCTGAAATCCAAAACATAACAGCAAAAAGTTTGACAACAGTTGTTTTTTCGTTTTCATCATTTTTTTTTGTTTTTATCATGTTTACACTTAAAATTATATATCTATTAAGAAATATTCAAGTTTAACACTTGATAATAACAAAGTTCAAGTTTTTTCAAATTGATTTGAATATAAGAATCGAAAATAGAAGAATAAACTTAAGTGATAGAACGAATCAGAACTAAATTTACTTATTTTTGGGATTTAATAATTTTTAATATTTATGGTTTTCATGAACCATTAGTTTGATTATTTTCAAAGCGGTTGTCACTAGTGATTTTGTTTGATTGCTTTTGACCTAGATTATATTCGATTAGATCATAAAATGAGTGAGATTTAACTGGTTGAATCTGTAAATACACTGCTTAAATTTTCATTTACTTAATACTTATATTTAAAATAAATATTAAAGAAAATAGAAACATAAGAAGAGTATACGGAGATTTAAGTTGTCTAATAAGAGTTTCTCAGCCATTGTTCTGAAATACCGAGGGCTAGTCTCTTATATAATAAATTCTATCATTTCATTTCCACAAATACACTCAAAATTCTGTTCCTCTATCTCTCGTACGCACTGTATCCCACCAAGTGAACCAAAACCCTGCAAGCTTGATTTTGATTTGATACGATGGCGAGCATTAGCAACGAGCCGGAGCGTGAGCATAAAGACGAGGAAGAGTCCGGAACCAACGAAGATGAAGATACAGGTGCTCAGGTCGCTCCGATCGTCAGGCTGGAAGAAGTCGCCGTCACCACCGGTGAAGAAGACGAAGATACCATCCTCGATCTGTACGTATATTCCTATTTAGTTTATAATGATCGATTGTCTATATTGTACTGGATCTGGTGATCGTTTCTATAGTAGTTCCTCAAGTTCTAGGGTTTTAGTTTCGATGCGGAGCTTGCTTGAAATTTTGTTTTGCAAATCTGTAGGAAATCGAAGCTATATCGGTTCGATAAAGATGGGAGTCAGTGGAAAGAAAGAGGAGCTGGTACTGTTAAGTTCTTAAAACACAGAGATTCTGGGAAAATTCGTCTCGTTATGAGACAATCTAAAACTCTGAAGATCTGTGCTAATCATTTCGGTAAACAATGTTTCCATCTCCTTTTCTCTACGTTCGTGTAAATTTTTCCTGGATCTGTATTTGTGATATACTATTTTCACTCATTTTGATCTTCACTTTCGTAATGTTACTGCAGTTAGATCGGGCATGACTGTTCAGGAACATTCTGGGAATGACAAGTCTTGTGTATGGCACGCTCGTGATTTCTCTGATGGGGAATTGAAGGATGAGCTTTTCTGTATTCGCTTTGCTTCAGTTGAGAGTGAGTATTAATTTTTTATTCTGTATATTCAGTTGCTCATTTCATTGGATCTAGTGATGTCATTTGTGACTGTTGCTTATATTAGCATTGGTCTCTCTCGTTTTTGTGTGATTATGGTCATTGTGACTTAGCTTCATTTTCTTTCTGCGTGCTGCTTTTGCATCATTTTGACGTAATCCTTGTCAGAAGAATCTTGAGAGCAGCTACTATCAAATTATGGTTGAGATCATTGGATGATCTTGAACTTAATGATGTTTCTATTGGACAGTATGTTTCAGAAGTTTTCCCTTGTAGATTTGATAGGCACCTTGCAGTAGTCAGAAAAATGTTGAAGAATATAATGGTTATTGCTTGTCGTTTGATGGCTTGATGGTAACCTTTTAAAGGTGGCAACCAAACTAGAGGTTCTGAAAAGTTACCTATATATAGCTTCAAATGTATGATCTGCATAGAAGAAAGCAGTTTAGTGTAACACTGGCTCCCTAGTGTAGCTTAGAATAGGGCTCTGTAGTATTGAAAACTATTTCTCTGAGTCTTGTTTCATGTGATGTCTTGTTTGTGTTTCTTGCAACGTTTTTTCTGTTGATGCTGTCAAATAAAGTAACATTAATAATCAAGTTTTGTTTACCTGATCAGACTGTAAAGCATTTATGCAAAAGTTCAAGGAAGTTGCAGAATCTGAAGAAGATAAAGAAGAGAAAGAAGAGAGCAAAGGCGCAACAGATACCGCTGGTCTTCTTGAGAAGTTAACAGTGGAAGAGAAGAAAACAGAGGAGAAACCAGTGGAGAAGGCAGAGGAAAAGGAGGGAAGCAAAAAGAGTGAAGCTGTTGAAGAAAAGAAAACGGAGGAGCCTGTTCCTTCAACTTAAGATTGCATTCATGGGATATACACAAACATGGCCTGGTAATCGATTGCCTGATGTGTTTTAAATCCATCGAAGACTTGGCTATTACAAAAAGTTGATACATGTTTTTTTTTTCCTTCATATGCGCAGTTGTGTGGAGAGTCTATATGTTAGTGTCACAAAAGTGTCACAGGTGACATTTTCATATTGCGAGATTTCATTATGTGGACAAGAAAGAGTGTATTTTGAGCTCTTTTTTTTATGATTTTTTGGTAACAGAGGTTCTATTTGCTGCAGTGGATGACTGTGCTCTTTTGTCCCTTTTATTTTCCTTCAAAAAAACAAAAAACAAGTCGTCTTACCTCATAAGCGGTTACTGAGAATCCTAGATTTTGGTTTGTTTGGGTAAAACGATTGGGGTTTTTCATTTAATCGGTAATTGGTTTGATTACATGTTTAATAGTTCGAATAACCGTTTAGTTTCAACCTCCAATGAACTGAACTGATCCAATGACCAAACCTATATAAGAAAGTATCAATTTGTTCACTTAGTAATTGACATTCAACGGAGATGACCAAAAAATTGATTTGGAATTGACCTTAAACTGAAATGATTAAAATTTGATTCCTTTATTGGAGTAGTTATTGCAGGTTTATGTAAAGCAAATGGTTAGTAAAACATAAAATGGTTAAAGTTGGAATATACGATCAATTTGCAGTTCATAGAATTTGGATAAGAGTCTTTGCATAAGAATCCGACAAATAGCGAGTCAGGTTTGGGTGATGTGTCACAGTAGTCGACCGGACCCATCTTGGAAGATTGTGGTGCTGGCTTTTAATTGGAGTTTCAGTAAACCGGATCCCGAAATTAAGAACCCATTGATGCCTTCTGCTTATTTGTCACTTGTACCTTTTTCTACTCATCCATTCTTTTCTCTCTCGTATACAACTTATAATCGAACCAAGACTGAAACCCATATACAATTTGTAGCTTGTTTGCGACCTAACTTGGTAATTTAAATGACCTATTTAATGGTTTTGATATCAGGACTTATTTCTATTATAGCATGAAAAATTAAAAGAGATTTTTAGAAAATAAATTTTGAGCTATAGATGGAATCAAAGCAAAACTGGTTAAGTACAAGACATAAGAGTAATGTTTTCCAAATGTGTATAAGTTAAAGTTACCATTGCATTGAGTAGTAACTATAGTTGGAAACTTAATGAGAAATCAATTGAAAGTCACTTTAATTTGTTTAGATTTTCTGTACTGAACTCAAATTTAGCTATTCAAAAGGTATAACGAACCTTCCTATGTAGTTTACAAGATCCGTTTATATTAATTATCAGGCCGTGCCTACTTGTATAAAAAATAAACTTTTACCTATGGCATCTAATTTTTGAAGATAAATTAGGGGCATAATTTTTGTTTTCATTTACTTTATTTTATGATATTTATAGATTTTAAAAGGATTATAAAACAGAAATGTGGTATTTTTGATTTTGAAAAACTGCAATATGAAAATGATGAATAGTATCATGATTTTTGGTGTTTAATTGGAAGTTCTAAGTGAAACTTTGTTAAAAAGTTTTAAAAACTATTATTGAAATGTTGGAATTTTAAAAAAAAGTTTAAAAATTGTTGACATGAAAAGAGTTTAGTAAACGATTTTGTGGAAATTTTTTTACAAAACTTATATTTGTATTAATTTATTTTTTTATAGATTAAGGGTATTTTATTTTTAATCGCTTATGGTATCAATTAACATTGGCAGAGCTCTATTAATTATTAAAGTTATAAACTTAGAAACTTCGTGAAAACTTCAGATTCAACTTTCAATCAAAGGAACTTTTGTTGCTTCTTTTTCTTTTCCGTCTACTTTACTTTCTAAATTTGTTTTAAATTATTTCATAAACTCCTTTTGAACTCACGAAATCTTACTTTTTCTTCTTCTTTTTTCCCATTTTTCTGCTCAATTATCACAATTTATTAATAGCTTTTTATTTGTTTTTTCTTTTGGGTTTATAAATTCGGAATCGGATCCACTTTTACATGCAATGTACTTTGAGATATATAATTAAAAAAAGATAGTACGGATGGAGCCCACAAGATGACAAGACACTCAAAAGATTTGGTTGTTGAGGCTTAAGAAGGACGACTATTTTCATATTATTATTATTATTATTATTATTATTATTATTATTATTATTATTATTATTATTATTATTATTATTATTATTATTATTATTATTATTATTATTATTATTATTATTATTATTATTATTATTATTATTATTATTATATATACTTACAATTACATCATCTTAAATTATTGCCAACCGTGTGCATGCATATGTCTTTACGTTTCTATTTGATGTGATTTCTAAATTATTGAAGTTTTGTCGAATACGACCCTTAGCAAATTGAACTTTTACGTCAAAACAAATAAACAAACCATTTGATGATTACTATTTCATTCACGATGTGAATACTATTCCTTTTCTCCACCATCACAATCTTAGTGAGCTGTTTAAAAACCTTGTTCTCCTTCTTCTATAGTACTAGATTACTAGAGTGCAGCTTTGAATTTGCATCCATTGGTTAAAGTTTCATTAAAACTTGTAAAAGAATCACCTTTTCCACTTCAATACTGTAGGAACAAGAGAAAAGAGCAGTGAGTTCTGCATCAAGACTAAATTGAGCAAAGGATAAGCCTTTGCATCAACACCATCTTAACCAATCAATTTTCATCTCTAGCGATAAGCTGAGTTTGGTTCAGAACTTTTGTGAAATTAATGCATCCTCGTATACATAGCCATCTTTATTTTTATATTAACTGCAAAATTAGGATCAAAACCCTAGTTTTCGATGGATTCGAAGACAGTTTTTAGATATTTTCTTTAGAAATACACTTTTTTCCACATAAGTTGAGATTCGAACTGGTGATCTCTCAGACCTATCTATCTGTGATACTGCTAGTAGAATTAACCCATCCAAGTATATATGAGCCATCTTGCAAGAACAAGTGATAAATTTATTTTTCTGACAAAGACAAATTTATATACCTAAAATTTTTAAATTCTAAAGTATGTACATTACGTAAAACTGTACAATTTTTTGTTATCAACTCCGGTGAAAAAAATTATAGAGATGTACATTTAACTATTTAAACAAAATTAATGTAACAAACAAAAAGAAGTAATTGTGCACATTAAAATCAAGCCAAAAATGAATTTCAAACTACATTAATATATAGCCTGTCTTGAATGCAAATTCAATAGCTTTCAAAATCAAAGATGGACCAAACCATCTATTATTTAGGGTACTATTAGTAATAACAAATACGACAACTGAAAATAGACATGTTAAAGAAAATAGAAATGAAGAGAAATGAGTGATAATTGAGTAATAACAAATTCATTCAATGAGGAAGGGACCCTCCCATTTTGAGAACAAGTCGACGAGTTGGTGGATCCCCTAATGGGCCTCTCACTTTTATGCTCTATTTTTGTTTTCCACATACAGACAAATTTTTTCAATAAATCACTACATTTTGTGTTTTAATCTTATTTTTGATATTCTATTCTATTTCATCTTTGTGAAATACTAGATTCTAGAGTATAGATAGAGAGAGTCTAATGACAAAAAGAAGAAGATAAGAGTCATAAAACTTGATGCATGGTTCAAAGTCTACTACGAACCGAGTAACACGATTATCTTAATAACAAAAATTGTAGACATTCAACTATTTGAACTAAACACTTTTTTGAATTAACAAGATTTTAAAAAGTAGCAAAGAAAATAAAATTTGAACAATCAGAATGAAACAAATATATTGATCCATCGTTAATAAATCAAAACGAAGTTTAGTCAGCTATAACAATTTATAAGTAACATCCCAAAATCTCATTTTATGACACATTTATCATTATTTTTTTTCTTTTCTTTTTTTTTAACAAACAAAGAATTTGGGCAGAAGTCCAAACCAACTTTCTGAAAACTAGACACAGTGGAAGTTTAGACATCTGGTGACTAAAAATGATTAATAATTTAGTATTTAAAGAGAATTGATGTTTGACCTAAACTAATATAAAGACTTCTTCCTAAATAGAAACTATTAGACCACCTAGAAAAGGAACTTGAAAATACTTCATTTATCATTACTTTTTTCTGTGTTTTTATTAACATGACCATTTTTAAGATTCATACATGCAGCGTGATAACATATATTTTCGCAAGTTTTTCTTCGTCAATTTCTGCGCATTTCGTTATGTAACAACTTGGTCATTTAATACATATATTATTATTATTATTATTATTATTATTATTATTATTATTATTATTATTATTATTTATTGTCCTTTTTATTAATATCTTGCATAATTTTCATTTTCGTATGTGTGAGAAAAGTTTGAGTCAACATGAGGCATGTGAATATTCATGCTGCAGCAAAAGAAACATTGTTTTTAACACACAAAACACAAAAACTAATATTGTAAGACTTTTCTTTTACTATGTCACAATCTAAAAATTAAGGGAATAACACCGAAAATGCTTCCTTTATATTTTAAATTACACAAAATGTCTCCTTTTAAAATCCTCTTGCGAAATATTTTTTATATATTTTAAATTATGAAAAATATCATCCTTTTGAATTATAAATTGTGGCTATAGTTATTTACGGTGTATATATGTAGTATATATGTTTATCGTGAGCAATATACTTATACATAATAAACGTATATACTGAATATGTACACTATAGACAATCATTATCTACTGTAGACATAATTTATAATTGAAAAAGGAGATATTTCCACAATTTAAACTGTGAAATGCCTCATTTCTTAAAAAGATATTTTTGATAATTAAAAACATAAAAGATATTTTTGATAATTATTTCTAAAATTAATTGTAGTGGAAAATCTGTCGACTAAGCATATGTTTCACCACGACTTTAGTATATTCAATATAATACATTGCATAATAAGAGTCAAAACTCAGACTAAGCAATCCAATTGAAGAAACGTATTAATGTTGACCTAATTATAAGACGTGCCTTAACTAGGTTGATCATTCAAATGGTTCGTCAACTCAATCTGAACCACACGTTTAAGTCTTTAACTTATTAAAATCAAACTAATTTTGTAAGAGTTAAGACAGAGTTAGGTTTGCTTTCTGATTTCAAACGAACTTCTCATGAAAATTTCACTACTAAAAAATTTCACACGTTTTATGCGTGTGTTGAATTTTGTTCAGAAAATGTTAGAAAAAAAGAAGTAAAAACCACTATTTTATTTACCCATTTTCTGATTATCAGATTCTCCTAAGTGAAAAAAGAGTTGGTCTTATCTATATAATTATTCAGATTTTTAATACAAAATTATAAACCATGGCATAATCACATATATGAAATTACATAATGTATTAATTTATACATGAATTAATGTCATTTTATGATGATATGGCCAAACAAACATATGACATGTAATAACATCATAACCATTTAATTCCAATTAACCGGATGTTAGAATCTAGTACCAGCTGTGAAATTAGATATTTATGATGTTGCCACATTTGTTTGGTTATATCATCATGGAATGATATTAATTTGTGTATAATTTTGACACATTATGTATCTTTCCTATATATGGTCATGTGATGTTTTTTTTTGTCAATATTGGGTCACAACAACAGGTCGGTCCATTAGCCAAGTTCCTACATAATGTAGATGGTGGGACTCGATCCCTGGTTGTATAAGTGCGTATGTCTTATGTAGACTTACCGCCTGCCACTAGACTAAAGGCCACTTGCGTCATGTGATGGTTTTATAATTCATATAAATAGCTGACAAAAACAATTTTCATATATTTATGTGGAAGTATTTTGTTGACGACGTGGTATGCAAATAATGGCATATATTGAAGATAATATCTTCATTTGTCTATACAAATTAATTTTTTTGTATTATAATAAAAATTGTGTATTTTGATCAGACATTATTACTGTCAGCTGGATGAGGAAACCAAACGAAAAGAATTATTGGTGTTGCCATTAAAGTATTGATAAAGATATGTTTGATATAATTATAAATCTTGAGTGAAATTATTTATACAAAGAAAAAATAATGTAGTAATTTATTAATTTGTTTGGTTCTTATCGTAATAATGGTCCCAAGATTTGGTGCACAAGATTGTTGCATCTCGAGGCATCGATGCCATTACGGTAAAAGCAAAGAGTTAATAAAGTTAGATTATCAAGCTACACAACACAATACCACTTAAGATATTCATATATTCTTTTCTTTTTTTGACATTATAAAGAAAAATAATAGTTGTATAAGTGTTTTCTATTTTTTTAATAAATATTATTTAAACTTTTCGAATATATAGATTTCATGATTATTAATTTGATTAAAGAATGGTAGTGAAGTGATATATAAGTTATCTCTCGACATAAATCTCAATCTATCGCTTTCTACTCTTCTGTTTGACTATTCAATCAATATTATTCTTGTATAAGAAGTGAAATTACTATTTTCACAAAAATGAAATTATAAACTATCTTATTTGACAAAAAAGATAGTTATAAACTATCTTCTAATCTCTTTAAAAAAATCAATCTTAGTAAGAGAGCATGAACATTATTCTTGATCAAACACCTTGTTTGTGATTAAAAATTTGTAATTTTCAAAATTGCTAAACCTTTTAACAAACTTTCTTTTCTTTTCTAAGCCTTACATTTTTCTCACATTACCAACAACAAAAAATCTTACATTCTCTCATAGAATTATTTTGTGTAAATTCTGTTTATTTTTGTCCAAAATCTTTTCCTAAAATTATATTAGAATATGGTGTTTTTTTGTCATATAAACATAAAAAAAAATTGTGTAATTAAAACCTACCTAATTGGTATGACCTCAATTCTGAATCGAGATCATTTGATTGTCAAATCTAATTTAATAACATATTGACACAAGCTATCAACCAAAACAATAAAGCATAAACGATTTGTTTTGTTTTTATTTTCATGTTTAAGCAAACCGTAAACAAAAGCAAACTTTGCAAATAAACCATACGAATCTTGTAACTTTAAGTTTTATTGTAAAAGAACTTTCTCAAACCATAGTGAGCTAAATTAACTAACTAACATTTTAATTTCTATATCTTACTAATAAAACTAAATACAAGCAAAAATATAAACTAAAACCCAATTAGACATTCCAAAAAACAAATTACTACATGTACACTCTAATAAATCGTAGTTTATTATGTAAAAATTAGCATTTTTAACTATTATGCATAATAGCATTGACAATAGTAACATTATAAATATTAACACCATTTTTGATAAACTAATTAATTATCCTTTCATATGAGATAATTAATAATGGTTGTTGTAATTAGTCTGCCGTAGAAGTATGGACTAACATAAATTTCTTACCCAATTCTTGACTGATTTATAAAATCACAATTCAAAAATGTAAGCTTGCTTCTTCGATTCAACAAAACAAAAAATATTCATCATTGATAATATCGTTTAATTAGAACCACTAAACAAATGCAACGCAAATATTAACATTAGAAATCTCTACTCATGCAATGTAGTTTTGCACTAAATGCCATGTTGTGTGTGGGTAATTAGCATGGTTAATATTGCTGATGATGATTAAATAGTTCTAAATTTATCGAACAAGAAATTAAGGGTGTAAATAGTAACGGATGAATCTGGCTGAATATGGAATCTAACTGATTTTTTTTCCCAGTGGAATCTCGCTAAATAAATTAAAATCAAATAGTAACAACTGAATTCTGCTGAATATAAAATCTGGCATAATTTTATTTTTTCTAAAATTAAATCGAAAACCCTATTTAATAAAAAATTATAATTATAAATTTGAATAGATTATTCATTTTGATTGAAATAACAAATTATTTAAATTTTCAATTAAATGTTTTTGTGTTTTCTTAGACTTTTATAATTTTGTTATACTTTTTTATAATAATTTTCCTACTTGAAAAGTAAATATAAGCAAATATGGAAAGTAACAATAATATATATATATATATGATTCCCCAATGTCGTCATAAAATTATTGAATATTTATCACTCACAGAATATTTAAAACTTAAGCTAAAAAATAAAAGAGCTTGTAGCATATTTGATCTTCTCATATTACTTTGACACCTCAAACCAAGGTTCAAAGTTTGAATGTCCTAAATAAATTATATTATATATATTTTTTAAAAAATTGACTCTAGTAAAATAAATTTATGGGTCCGCCACTGTATACCCATATATTTTTATAAAAATTTAAATAAAATACCCAAATTCGAACATGATCTATACGTAAACTGATTCCAACCTAAATAATAAAAATATAAATAAATTAATAGAACTGAAAATCCGAAAAATCCCGACCGAACCCTAACAGTTACCCGAATGCTCAAACTTATCCAAACTCGAATTCAAAACTTATTCAAATTATAATATTATCAAATTGTAATGGACTTAATACCTGAATAAGACTTAAATTTATGTATTCGAATAAATCAAGAACCAAATGTGTATATAAACACCCGAAACACATATACAAATAATTATTAATAAATATTACTTATAAAAAAGAAAAATGACGTGAACAAACAAAAGTGAAATGACTCTAATTCCACAACCTATTCGACAAGAGCAACTGGTAACATTTAAAATAAAAATCTGAGGAATAAAGAAATTTCACTCATTTTATGTTACCAGTTAGGCCCTAAATAGTGCTAAAATAATGTATATTACAGCCTAGTTGTATTATTACAGAGTTAGGTGACGCAGTAATAGTACCTATTCAAGAAAAATTACTATTCAACTTAAGACTGCTACATAGTTTTTCTTCTTCTTCTTTATATATAGTAAAACAAGAATTATGACAAAAACATATTACAAAACAATCCAATTTTATATTATAACCTTTTTTGTAATGTTTTATGTTCTCACTCTTTAGATTTACCTATTTATATTTACAAAAAAAAAATTACTTATTTATAATCTCCAAATTTTTTATTTTTTAATTGTCATCATAATGAGATGTATATAATAAATAGATATATGTAGCACTGATCGAATTTTACTGCCAACATTATGTAGAAACTTGGCTAATATATTGGTCGATCCAGTATTGACCAAAAAAATATGTATCCATTTTTATTTTGTAGTACTATCTTATACATTAATTATTTAAAACCAAAATCCCACCGTTCTACTTCTAGAAGAGGATTCGAATTCTCGCTCCTGAATATTTATAAAGAGAGTATTACTATTACCACTGACCCCTCTATCATTCCCAACAAAAACAAAATTTTAGTTAAACATATTATACACACTAAGTACATATTTGTTTTTCATTTAAAAAATATATTGAAAATTGTATTTCAAAAAGAAAAGAAAAAAAGATTAACATTTTTAAATCATATATTAGTTAAAATATAATTTATAGATTAATTTCAATGTAATAAAAGATTACATACAATTAATCTTTTATTACAAGTAAACTTAGTTCGAAAAGAAAGGAGAAAGAACAAAGCATTAAATGAAAAACCTGCAAAGTTTCTTCTTTGCACCAAAAACACACCACTCTTCCTCTCTTTCCTCACTTTGCTGCTTCTCTTTCTTCTCTACTTATCAACCTCTTTCCCTCTCTCTTCACATTATTATATTCTCTCTGTTTCTTTCTTCCAATCTCTCTCCCGAATATAACTAAACTGAATATAGCAGTTTCCTCACAGCCATGAACCAATCCCCTACTCTAATCGAACAGGGAATTTCTCACCAGGTCTGTTTTCTTGTTTTTCATTCATAAAGACCAAATCTCCTCTGCTTTTTATGTTCTGTCTCTAGTCTGTTTTGGTTTCTTTGTTCAATAAGACAATTTGTTCTGTCTCTTGTAATGGGATTTCAAGATTAAAAAAGAAACCATTTTTACTTCTGGGTTTTTGATTTTGAGTACAATGCGAATTTCACTTGAGAATTTTTTGTGGTTGCGATTGGATATTCTGAAGAAGAACAAAGGATTTTAAATGGATTATATTTTTTTCTCTGTTTTTTTTTCAAAATTTCTTCATTTTGATGAGTTTTGGATTGTTTTCCCAAGTAGGACTGGTAGGTCCTGCTTAATCCATATCGATTTTGGTATTTACCAAGAAAAAAAAAAGACGTGAACGCTTTTCATGTTTGGTGAAATTAGATAAGTTGTTAACTTGTGAAATTGAGACTTCTGATTATTAATGTAATTGTAATTTGACAGGAGATTTGATTTTAATAATTATAAGTCGGTATTTTAAGGAAAGAGTTTAGTTAGGAATTGGGATGACTTTAGAAGATTGTTTTTGGTATAGTTTACATCTAATGGAACAGAACTCTTAACTTGAAGATACAGTTAGTTTTCAGTTTATACAATTAGGTTAGTTTTAGGTCATACTTGATGAAATTCTGGGGTAAATAATCATTGTCAATTAGAGTATACAGTATGCTTTCTAAGAATACATTAATATTTTGTTAAAAAATTCATAATCTTTGTTGAAATGTTTCAGCACTTGAAGACTGTATCTTGTGCCAATGTTCTCACTTTGGCTTACCAGAGCCTTGGAGTGATCTATGGAGATCTTAGCACATCGCCTCTCTATGTTTATAAAACCACTTTCTCTGGGAAACTAAGTCTCCATGAAAACGATGAAGAGATCTTTGGAGTGTTCTCTTTCATATTCTGGACATTCACAGTCATCGCTCTCTTTAAATACGTTTTCATTGTTCTCTCAGCAGATGACAATGGAGAAGGTAAAAGATTAAACCTTTTTTCAGATGGCTCTGATGTAGTAAAGATATGCCTACTTATGTTTTCGATATTGATCAATGGCCTGTGTGTTCTTTGTTTTGAAGGTGGAACATTTGCATTGTACTCGCTTCTCTGTAGGTATGCTAAGCTAAGTATTTTACCTAATCATCAAGAAATGGATGAGAAACTATCAACATATGCAACGGGAAGTCCAGTAGAGACTCGGCAGAGTGCAGCAGTTAAATCATTCTTTGAGAAACACCCGAAATCTCAAAAGTGTTTGCTGATCTTTGTGCTTTTAGGGACATGTATGGCCATCGGTGATAGTGTCCTCACGCCTACGATCTCAGGTGAAATTTCCATGTAACTTCTCTGCAATGGGAATTAGGCAAAGTCTTCTTCTTTAGATAAGTATAGTTACTAAACATTTTGTTTCTTGCAGTTCTTTCAGCTGTTTCTGGTGTCAAACTCAAGATTCCGGAACTTCACGAGAGTATGTCTGACTCCGTGTGCTTACTTTGGCAATGTGTATATTCCAAAAGCTAAGCTTTGTTTCTTTCTCCTCGATTGCAGATTACGTTGTGATCATCTCATGTATCATTTTGGTGGCAATATTCTCAGTACAGCGTTATGGTACGCATAGAGTCGCTTTCATATTTGCTCCAATCTCCACTGCTTGGCTTTTCTCCATCAGCAGCATTGGAGTTTACAACACTATAAAATGGAACCCGCATATAGTCTGTGCCCTTTCACCTGTTTACATGTATAAGTTCCTCAAAAACACTGGCGTAGAAGGGTGGGTTTCACTTGGAGGAGTAGTTCTTTCAATCACTGGTAAAAAAACTAGTCAATAAAACTCAAGAGCTCAACTCATCATTATATCATTTTCAAAGTTTATGTTCTTCATTCTTCTGTTGTGTTTATTTCTTCTTAGGTGTTGAGACTATGTTTGCTGACTTAGGTCACTTCTCATCTCTGTCCATAAAAGTAAGGCCTTTAGCTTTATAAGATATGATTCAAATGACAAGAATTCTCCTTTAATAACACAAATGCTGCGTATGATTGTAGGTGGCTTTCTCGTTCTTTGTATATCCATGTTTGATTCTTGCATACATGGGTGAGGCTGCATTCCTCTCTAAACACCATGAAGACATTCAACAAAGCTTCTACAAGGCGATACCCGGTAAATTCTTAAACCTTATAGTATGCCATCACAAGCATCATATCAATGTCACAAACCTTTTTTTCAAGACTTTGAATGGGATTAACTCGGTAAGTTTGTTTGCAGAGCCTGTCTTTTGGCCAGTGTTCATTGTGGCTACATGTGCAGCCGTAGTGGGAAGCCAAGCTGTCATATCCGCAACATTTTCAATCATAAGTCAATGCTGTGCGCTCGATTGCTTTCCTCGGGTCAAGATCATTCATACTTCAAGCAAGATACATGGACAAATTTACATTCCTGAAATTAATTGGATGCTGATGTGCCTTTGTTTGGCAGTCACAATCGGGTTAAGAGACACGAATATGATTGGTCACGCATACGGTAAAGATCATAATCATTAACATAAGCTTCAAAAGCTTTTAGAAATTGATTATTTTATGTATAAATCTCTTTGTTTCTGCAGGTCTTGCTGTGACATCGGTGATGCTTGTGACTACATGTTTGATGGCTTTAGTGATGACAATTGTCTGGAAGCAAAAAACTGTTACAGTTCTCGCTTTCTTGGTTTGTTTCAGTTCCATAGAGCTTCTATATTTCTCGGCATGCGTCTACAAAGTACCCGAAGGAGGTTGGATTCCAATTCTACTCTCCTTGACATTCATGGCCATAATGTACATCTGGAACTACGGAACTACAAAGAAACATGAATTCGACATTGAGAACAAGGTCTCAATGGACCGGCTAATCTCTTTGGGACCAAGCATAGGAATGGTGAGAGTTCCGGGTATTGGGCTGGTCTACACAAATCTTGTGACGGGAGTACCTGCTGTTTTTGGACACTTTGTGACGAACTTGCCTGCTTTTCACCAGATTCTGGTGTTTGTATGTGTGAAATCAGTTCAGGTTCCTTACGTTGGAGATGAAGAGAGGTTTGTGATAAGAAGAGTGGGACCAAAAGAGTATGGAATGTTTAGAAGTGTGGTTAGGTATGGATACAGAGATGTACCAAGAGAAATGTATGATTTTGAAAGCCGGTTAGTGTCTGCAATTGTCGAATTTGTTGAAACCGAACCAGGATATGAAGAAGAAGAAAGGTATAATGTGAGGAGAAGGAAGGAAGAATGTATGGCGGTAATGGAAGCTAAAGAAGCTGGAGTAGCATATATACTGGGACATTCATACGCAAAGGCAAAGCAATCATCATCTTTGTTGAAGAAACTAGCTGTGAATGTTGTGTTTGCGTTTATGAGCACGAATTGCAGAGGAACAGATGTTGTGCTTAATGTTCCTCATACTTCTCTGCTTGAAGTTGGAATGGTTTATTACGTCTAAACAGAGAAAGATACTAGCTTGAACATAAGAGCAATGCAGTTTAAGTAGTAAGTAGTACAGTATAGAGACAGAGAGATCTAACTTCGTTTTTCAGTTGTTGTAACAGAGAAAGTTGCAGAAGTTTAATGTGTAAATGTACTTAACTCACGAACTGATAACTCTGTAATTAGATATATATAGATATTAATAAAGTAAGCCAAGTTGAAATATGTTCAAAAACAGATTTATGTATTCATAATATTTCCTATGACGATTCAATCTTTGTCTTAAGCCCAGAGAGCAAGCAGTGACATAGAAGCAGAACCCAAAACCAAAGCCAGAAAACAGAGCTTCTTGAGCTGAGAACCCGATTCACCGGAAGAAGTGAGCATCTTGTTATGGAAGAAATCCAATGCAATAAGGTCGACTAAGGCCATGTATATTAGAATCCCTGAAGATAATGATCCTAATAAACCCTCCATTATCAATGCATTTGGATTCTGATCATCGTACCCAGTGGCTGCAAATATCACCATCCCTAATACAATCCCAAGAGGCGTCGTTACTGCAAACATCAAGCACATATACACCACTGTCCCTGCCTTAAACCCAGCCTGTCCAAACATTATTCCACAACATTAATCCTTATTTTTATGCTATGTCAAACACACTTGATGCTTAATCCGGGTTTTGGTTTAATAATTTTCCTTTGGTTCGGTTTTGATGTAGTCTGGTTAAACCGGAATAAGAATCTCTAAATTGGAATGTAAACATTATGTGACATTCTAAGAGGTCAACATCAATTTAACAAAATATTTCTTCAATTTTTTTTATACTTTAGAAATTAGAAGTCGTATCTATTTTTTCCATAAATTTATTACTTCCTCCTAACTATTTCAACTCACTAATAAATTTGCATTAATTAGTTTTGTTTTTTTTTTTTTGAAGAAAGAATAAAATAAAATAAAAACTGACCTGAGCGATGCAACCACCAAGTCCCAAACCTTCAAAAATCTGATGGAAAGAAAGAGCAGCGATTAAAGGTCTAATGGTACACTGATTTTGTGACATTCCCATAGTTACTCCAATAATCACTGAATGAAATATAATCCCAATTTCAAGCACTTGTGACACTAATCTTTGTTTCATCTTCACAATTTCCTCCTTACTACTTTCCTGAACTTCCAAATCAGCCCCAAACTTCCCATCTTTCATCTCTAAACCCTCAATCGCCGCAGCCATCGGCATGTACTCCATTCCTCCTCCACCACCACCACCACCGTGTCCCATATGTTCACTCGCCGTTAAATCAACCAATAAAGCCGTAATAGCTCCGATCATCGTTACAAGACCAGCAAACGGAAAATCTTTCCATGGATGTCGAGACGAAACTTGACAATCAGCAAGCGAATCAAACGCCTCCGGTAACACATGGACAAGCGAAGTCGAAAGAATTACTCCGGCAGCGAAACACTTTATGATTAAAATCGCTTTATCATAAAGAGGCTTCCCGTGAAAATATCTAGCGAGTAAAACCGGACCGGAAATTCCGAAAACACTAGTGAAGAAGATGACAAAGATTGAAATAAGCTTAAGATGAGCAGATGCATCTCCATCTCTACATGCCGCAGCTCGAATCGCGGCCTCTGTTCCGGTGGCGCAAGAAGCCATTGATGATTGATTGGAGGAAGAAGAGAAAGAGAGATTAGAATAGAGTAGTGGTCGGACCACGATGATAGTTATAATGGCAGTTTTAATTTCAATAGGAAGTTATTTTTTTTTTTTTTTTTGTCAATCATTAGATCGATAAATCTCGATGTATAGGTAAAAGCCTACTCATGTAATTTTTTTTTAAATTATCATAATACACCAATTAAAAATTGAATTTTGGTATCAAATCATTAAGTAAATCATCGGGAGAGAAAACTTTTTTTAAGATTCACTTTAACACGTCAAAACTGTTACTAAAGAAGTGCGTTGTTGAGTAAGACTTCCATTTTAGTTTTTTTCCACATTATAAAGGAATTATTTTCCTTTCCATTTTCTTTTTTCTGTTGTTTTTCCAAATTTTGTTTGTTTATTTGATGTTTTCCAAATCATGTCCTTTTTGAATGTCCTCGAGCGGTTTAAGCATGGGCATTATCTCTAGTGCCATCGCCAGTTGGAGTTTTCCCTGGTAACTCTGTATGGTATAATCTGGATTACTTGTTTTGGAGGATACCATATTCATTAGATGTCCGTATGTTTCCATGGATACTTTGGCACATCTGGAAATCAAGAAACGAATCTTGCTTTTCCGGAGTGAGTAAAGATCCTCATGAAATTCTATCACACGCGGAGCAAGACATGGCGGAATGGCATAATGTCAGGTGTCCAAAATATATTCCTAATCAACCAGGAATGATAAGCAACGCTACGGTTTGGCCCGCAGTGTCCTTTCCAAGGACGGGGGATCCTGCTTTCACGGGTTACAGATGTTTCGTGGATGCGTCGTGGAAGAGCATTGATATTTCTACCGGGATTGGATGGTTTTGTTTTCCAGATGCGGATTCGGGAGGTTGCAGGGGGGCCCGCCAGATACGGAGGAGTCTTTCTGCACTTCACTCAGAGGTGGAAGCGGTCTTATGGGCCATGGAATCCTTGATCCTGATAAGCGTCTTGGAAGTGGAGATGGCCACAGATTGCTCTGATGTTTTGAAGCTCTTAATGCATCCTGAAGAATGGCCGGCATTCCAACCCTACCAGGAAGATTTTTTCAGGTTAAAGTCTCTTTTCCGAGCCTTTTCTCTCTTTGTAATCCCGAGATCTCTAAACCATAAAGCTGATGCTCTCGCCCGTTGTATTAGAGAGTCAGCTAATGGTTTAGTGCTGTAAACTTTCTTTATCCTTGTGGTAATATTTATGATGGTTGACAAAAAAAAAATTTGATGTTTTAATAAAAAAAATTTGTTTTAATTTAATTAATATTTTAAGATTTTTATACAAAATTTATTATGTTTTTAATATTTTTGACTCATTGAATTTCACAAATTAATTTATCATTGTTTATTATTTTGAAATTTATAATAAAATATATTTTATTTAGATTAAATATAAAATTTAGTGATTTCTTAATCTGTGTAAAAAACCTAAAACATCTAATAAAATTAAACGAAAGGAGTATTAAAGAAAATTGGTATACTAGTAATTCACATCTTTACGTTTTGATATCAATAATCTTTATATCAATCAAGTAAAGTAAACTTTGAATATTACTGTTTTTTACAATTTTTTCTATATCAATTAGATAGCTAGAGGATAATCATGTTTCTTGGGTAATTTCGGCGATTAGAAAGCTCTATAAGATAAGTGCATGAATTTTTTTAACACAACAATAAGGGGATGATTTAAAAATAATTATACATAATTAATAATTAATTAATTTATTGAATTAACAGTTAAATAAGTAGACTGGATATTAGTTTGGTTTGGTTTAACACAAACTGTTTAAACTAAATAATTGAATTTTGGTTTAGTTTGAGATCGGTTTGGGTTTAGTTGGGTCGTTAAAATGCCCATCCTAAGAAAATGATGTGTACTTTTACTTTGTGGGTTTGACCTTGGACATTTGTCTAATGGACCTCTTGGTACTTCCCAGCCAATTACTTTCAACTTTTAAGCCCAATGGCAGTAACTATCACTTTGTAACTGCACCAAAGCAAATCTAGATTCCTACTTCTTTTTTTCAAGAAAACAAACTTTGTAATTTGTTTTTTTTAATAAGTACCCATTAAAACCACAATATCTAATTTATAGTCAAAATTCTTCAAATAAAATAAGGTAGTCATTGAATTATAGAATAAACTTTCATGAAAATTGTAAAATTTACTAGTATTAAAACTTAAAAGTAAACATAGAAATTTACAAAAAATTAATATGTAGACAGTAGTCGTTAATTTTTTTTTGTCTGGTGTTTTAGATGATCTATCTAATGGTTATGCATGCATCAAATTTCAATCTTTTTCTACGAAAAGTGGGTTTAAAATAAATTTTAAAATATATGTTTTGAATTAGTGATCAGATATTATCGATGTAATAGTTGAAAAAAGACATTGTATGTATATTTAGTTTCCACCAGTTTCCTGTTAAACGTTCAGATATAGTTTAATTAAGCAAACAGTTGAAACAATCAGTGGCGTAGTTACTTGAGGGGATATGACACCCATGGATTTTTGAAAAATATTCATTAGTATTATTTTTAGTAATTGACCCTTTGCTAAAAATAGGTTGACACCCATAAAAAATAAATTCAACTCTAATCCAATGAAATACACTTTATCTCAATAAATAAAAACCATATGTAAACATTTAGCCTAATTGATCAATTGTTAATCTCTTTTCTTCTCTTATTTATTGTATGTGAGTTGAAATTAAATCACTAATCACAAAAATCATTCAAATTGTTAAAAGATGTTTATTTCCGATAAATATCATGAAGACGAATTTACGTAATTGTGTTGGTAATATATATTTTTTGTTATTTTTTTGTTTATTTCATTAAGAACTGATACTTGGTAGTATGAAAAATGAAATAGTGATACCAAAATTTTAGAAGAATATGAGTGAGATTATGATATATTTTTAATATAACTATTTGTAATGATATTTTTTAAGATTAAATTTATATGCTTTTTTGAAAAAAAAATTTAACCCCTATAAATCAATTTCATGGCTTCGCCACTGGAAACAATCATATAGAACATATGAAATTAAACCAAAGAAAAATCTATGGTTAGTTTGTGAAATCCAACCGGATCCATATGAAACGGAAAATTAATGATTACTAGTTTACTACAATAAATATATGTGGTTCATGTATAATGATTATCGATCTATAAACAATTTTATCTTAACACTTTGATTGGCCGCAACAATCATTTCTCTCAATAATGTGTAATTACATTGATTGAACATGTACACTTTCATAAAGTCCTTTTTTGAACTTTTTTTGTCAAAACAAAACCGTACCCAAATGATATAAGAGAAAAGAATTGTTTAAGAAAAATAGATGTTTTCTACTTATGATTGATATTTGATTAATAATTTCCTGGTTTGTTCTTATTCAAAAATTGTTATTTCACAATTATTTTGTGTGAAATCAAAACTCATTTTGAAAGAGGGAGTACTTAAATACTCATAATTTAGATGGTTATTATCTGGTTCAAATGCAGTTTACAAAATGTGAGAAAAAGCATTAGACCATCTCGCACGATATCAAAAATGAATCAAAATTTTAAAAATGTTGAATAGGATAATATCAAGTACACTCAGTTTTCTTAGTTGGGCAAGAGGACATCAAGACCTAACTCTGGGCTGTTTTATCTTTCTAGGGTATAAAGATTATGATTATTCATTTGTGAACATCACTCATTCAAATCTGTACTATTGGGTTACTTTATTTAATATCCACAAAATAAATAAATAAACTTAGATTTATGTCTATTAATTGGTTGATCAGTGTTTCACTAAATATGTTATCAGTACAAAAATGTTGCTTTAGATGGCTAACTAATGAAGGTGACATGTTCCTAACCATGTAAAAAGTAAATTATTAATGTAAAGTGGACTATAGAGTTACATCTAATTGGCAACTCAAAATACAAACCCACATTTTTTCCTATATAAATTTTATAAATGTAACATTTTTGTTTTCTTGTTAACATATACATGTAACAACAAGTGACCTTTAGTCTAGTGATATGTGATAAGTCCACTAAAGTCAGACGCATTTGTATATTAAGGGATTGAGTCCCACTACCTATATTATATAGGAACTTGCCTAATAGGCCGGCCAGTTGTGATCCAGTAGTGATAAAAAAACATATATATGTAACAGTTCTTGGCATATGATATGTGAAATTATTTTTATTTAACGTACCAGATGCTTTCTTCTTTTTTTTGTCAACATTGAGTCACAACAGATCGGTCCATTAGCCAAGTTCCTACATAATGTAGGCAGTGGGACTCAATCCCTAGTTGTACAAGTGCGCATGTCTCACGTAGACTTACCGTCTGCCACTAGACTAAATGCCACTTGCGTACCAGATGCTTTCTAAATATTAAAAATAATAACCTTTATGCCTTCTAACTTTTTTTGCGATTTTTTTAAAATCTACAATCTTCAAAAGGATTACTGAGATTCAATCTGATCCACGTTTGATCAATTTATGGATCTACGACATTAAGTTCAATTTTAGTTTCATTAAATTTCTGCTATGAATTCAGTGTGAATAACGTACATTTTCTCTTTTGTTTTGTGTCAGTTCTAATACTTTTTATTATTCATTATAATTTATAAGTATTGATATTTGAGTAAGCCATGCCTATGTTGCTCTGAATTGGTAGAAAATGAACATTGAAGCGATTTTCTTTGCTGCTAAAGGAAATTTGGTTGCATAAACATGCTTTTATATACTGACATTAAAGATGAAAAAATAACTAAAAATAAAAACTTCAACAGTAGCTTCGTCAACTGGATTTAGTAATACTAAATATATATATACACATAAATACAATATAAATACATTTGTGAGCCATATGCATATCTCATAGACTTATTTGACGTATCAGGAAATGAGTTATATCTATATATAAAATAGAGGACGCACACAAAAAACAAATGGCCAATCAGTAAAAATTTGGTTTTAGACCTAATACAAAGGGAACATAAAGGACCACATCACCGGCACCATCAATTTCCTTCGTATTATTATTTGAGATATAAACATTGCAAAGTTACTAATATTACAAGCTGATTCAAAAAAAAAAATTAATTCAAAAAAAAAACATATGGAAAATGACTTTTCTTTAACCACTCTATAGCTCAAACAAGATAGGAAGAATGCCAAGGACAACAAAATGGTGGCACCTACTTGAGGAAATCTTTTTTAGATCTTATATACAAGAACAATAATTTATCATACATTAGATCCTGTAATGAAACAAGTATCAATAATTATCAACTTACCTAGAGGTTCAATTCTCTTGTTATGAATTATGCCAAGCAATTTGCAAATTGATCCAAACCCCACAATAAATATATGAATCCAAGCTAGACATTAATTTATGATTGTCTTTAACGTTTTGTAAGTCGATGTTTTGATTGTTCCTTTTTGATATATGACCCTTGATTTAATCAGGTTCGACGGTTTGGCCTTTGGCGGCTAACATTCAAGGGTTTAGCATTTGATTGAAGACATCATTTCGCATATGTATTCTAACAATTGGGTTTGTAATTTATTTGGGTGGTTTTATGGAACCACATAATCAATAAAAATAATGGTAAATTGATTTGGTTTAGTGGTTGATAATTCGCTATAGTTACCTTTTTATAGAGTTTGATTTTTCTTTTTTTCTAGATTGGATTGAGAAGGTCCGATCCATAACCTAAAATCTCATTATATTCTAATACTAATTGTAGTGGGGAAAGGTCGAATTCATAATGTCAAAGTCATTAGATGAATCATCCTAACTAATTGACTAAGAAGAATTTCGCTAGAGTTTGAATTCTTCTATTGCAAATACATTTTTCGCCACAAAAAAATGATATTAATGGCAATAAAACTCAAATTTTCATAGAATCATTCCTTTTTTTTTTATGTCATATGGTCTAGTGGTCTTTTACCCCACCATTTCATTCTAGAGAAAAGTTTAAATCCTGGTGCCCGAAGATTTGTAAAGAGAGCACTACCACTAGTTCACTTGTCATCGGCTTTGAGATTCCTCGTTATAAAAAATAAATAGAAAGAATTGTAGAATAATATAATTATCAAGCAAAAACATGTTTTCATAGAAATAAGTCTAGGAATTGCACAATTGATTAGATATGTCTAGTCATTAATCTTATCAAATAGCGAAATGATTTTCGCATACATTACTATTCGATAAACTATATATCAGTCGGAGTCGGACCATTAGACACGTAATGTATCTCCCTAGCTAAACTTCTCTTGGATCCACAAAGAGTGAAGACCGCAATTTAGATCTTAAGAACATCTTCTTAAATTCACTCAAACCAATCTTCTTCTCTTCGCATTGCAACGGCTTAATACACCACATATCATCGTCACACGAAAGCATTTTACAATGAGGAACATATTTCCTCACAGAATCAGCATTATCATTACCGTCACTTCCTCCTTCAACCTCCACTACCACGACCTTACACACGCCACTCTCTTCTGATGCAGCCATGTTATAAACGTGATCACACAAAGCCCTAACGAGTTCCCCACGTAACGGACCTTCCGCGTGAACACCATAAAGGAAATAGAACCCAAACTTAGTAAACAGATTAGGTAACGCCGTTATTCCCAATAACGACAAGAATCTAGTAAAAAAATTTGAAACTTTGGTGAGAAGTAAATAGCTTAATGGAGCTTTCTCGATCTTAAGTTTGAAGACTTTGCTACTATCCCAAACACTTAGCATTGCCCAGCTTCTTATGTTGTCTTTCTTGTAATAAGCCACCCATGTACCGATACTTAACTTGTTCCGCAAGATTTCATCTATGTCGTCCGGGAAAAACTCCGTCGTCGCTGCCACGTGTCTCCGGTATAATGTCTCGGCTTCCTTCACCTGTCATTTAACTTTTTGGTTAATGCCAATACGTATTTATGTTTCGTTGATTTGATGCTACACTAATTTGTCGCCAACCTCAAAATAAAATGTAAACGACCATAAATTATATTATTTTGTAGGTTTTTTTTTAAAGTCTCTTTATAGATACGGATTTTGTTTGCACGCTAGGAAAACAAGAATGATTTAAATTTTCTTATATTCTACATTTCTAAAGAGACTAAAAAGTATGATATATATCCAGTGAATTTAGCTGAATTAAAACGTTGTAGATTTTACTAACTTCACTTTAAGGTGGGAGTATCGAAACATTTATTTTAAGTCATTTGGATTAAAATGACAAATCATCTCTTATTCAAACATGAATTTCTAAAAACATCTAAAATTCGGTGTTATTGAACTAATGATTTTAAAAAATACAATTAAATCTACTGTTATTTGAAAAGTTTTAAGGTGCAATTTTAGATGATGCTACGGGATTTTAAAATATTTTAGAAAATATACTTTAGTTTAGTTTAAAAATACAAAAATCCAAATCTTATTGTTTTAAGTAAAGTTTTGGAGAATTTTCTCATAAATCATAAGAAATTCTCCAAATTCATCTAAAATCATTTTAAATTTCATAAAATCTAGTTATTAAAAGTATATTAATGAATTTTTAAAAAACTAAAGTATATTTTACGCAATGAGAATTTTGACTAATGCCATGTGCAATAAAATCACCTTTAGCTTCCTGATTCTGATGTCGGAAGGCAGTTTTAAAGCGTGGCTGTGGTTAACCGGATTGACCAAAATGTCAAGGTTTCTGAAGACAACATAACCAAATCGTCCGACGAAGAGACCTAGAGAGGCCTCATTGTCCTTTTCGGTAGCCATGTAAGCATAGTCAGCATTCTGAGATACGAACCACTCCTCCAACTTTCTTACCAGAATCGAACCAATGCCACGGCGTCGATACGGCGGCACAACTCTTAGAGCAAGAACGTAACCCACTTTCACTGACTTATTACAAAACTCCACTGGCTTTACTGAGCCTTGTATGGAACCCACTAGCTTCTTCCCAACTTCTGCCACCTAATTAGGCCATTAATATTCTTGAATGATTAAAAAATAAGTTTTTAAAAAATCCAAAACCAAATACTAATAAACGTCAAGGTCTTAGAACGCACTATACACATAAAACATGTCAAATTTTACCAAACGTTGCGTGTTTCGGCTTATGGTATCATACATGATTTTATAACAAAAACAATAATTAATTATCGCCCATATTCATCTCAAACGATGTCGTTTTCAACATTTTTACACAAATGAACTAAAAAATATAAAAAATACATGATTTTACAACATTTTATAAAAATGTCATTTTTAAACATATAAAAAATAGCTTTAATTATCATGTCAAACTATTAATTATTGTATATCTCCATTAATATAGTTTATTTAACAAGACTGAAGAATTAATAATCTAAAAAGGAAAATTTTATTCAATTTTTTTAAATTAAAAAAGTAAAAACTATTTAAACAAATATATTTAAAAAAAATATTTACGCACGCGAATGTATCTTATTGTAAATTTAAACAAAACTGTAGAATTAATTATCTAAAATACAAACTTTTATTCGATTTTTATAAAACCAAAAAAAGTTATAACGAAAATACTTAAAACGAATATATAAAATTTTACGCGAGAATGTATCTTATTGTTGTAAATTCAAACTTTAAAGCTCTCTTTTTGTCAAAGTTTAGGCATTTGAAAACAGAGAACCATCCCATTTTTTAATGCTTTTATCTAATCTATATTGGATTTTCTTAAAATCTTATTTAAAAATAAGAAAAAAGTAAGAATAGTGATAATAAAAAGTAAAGGGTATATAGAAATAAAAACCAGCATAGTGAAGAGAGGACTGTTGCGGATTCTGCAGATAGGATCGCCTAAAGTATCAGTGGAAAGAAGAGTTTGGTGGTCATGACCAATCTCACAACTCTTCTCCAAACACTCCATTTCTGTTCTGTCCCTACGATCATCGTACCTTCTGATCACCACCTCTTCTTCCTCCCATTGCCCCACCATTTTTACTCTCTCTGTTTCTTCTTCTTCTTCTCTCTTTCTGTTTAATTTTATAGTAGGAAATTATAAAATGTAAAGCAGAGAGATACAAATTTATAGAAGGAGAAGGCCCAACCTCTGTTATTTGGAAGCTTATTTATGTCCATAGACTACACAATATGGCACTTATATAAAGTACCCAGACAACTAAAAATATAGTTTTTTTTTCTTGTAAATTGGTGATATAATACAGAAAAATTAATCAAAACTCGACCGTTTCATTGATTCCAGGAAATTAATTTATGTGCAATATCTCAGGTTTGGAAACTAAAAAAAATATTATTTTAGTAACATAATAAATTTTATTTGTGATTTTTTTTCTATTTTATGTTAATTGTGTTTGTGTTTTATTTATGTGATAATCAGAGCCGTATCTGAATTTTACGGGGCTCCATTCAAAATTTATAAACAATAAAGTAGAAAATTGAAAGCAAATTAAATTTCTCTGTTGAAGAAAAAAAGGTATCATAAATTTTAAAAATAACAAGTTAACAATTATGTTTATGAAAAATAACTCTTCTTCCATTTTTCTTTGCAAAATCATTCATCAAAATTGCATAATCAAGATTTTTAAGTATGTTTTTTTTATCTATCTATAGTATACCAATCCATTTACTCATTCTTGTGATAATGTCTATCGTATGTAAGACTTTATCAACTTCAATAGAGAAATTTCTTTCAGTTGAAACAACTGAAATCGGAATGGTGAACATGATCCTATATGCAACTTATACAATATGATAACAATCCTTGAATCTCTTAAAAGCATCAAATAGTTTAAATGTTTTGGTAGAATTTATCTGAAAACTTTGATTTCTAGAAATAAATTATTCCCATTAATATCTTAAATTTCTTTGTGCTTAAATTTTTTTCAAGCTTAGTACATGATATCCTCAAACTATCATCACTTGTCAAAGTTAACTTTTTTAGACTGAACAAAAATCCGAAAATACATTCATCCTCATGAAATTGTTCCAAACTTGTATAAAAATAAACCAAAGCTTGATCAACGATTTTGATGAAATAATTAATTCTGAAATCCTCTTCCAAGCTTAGAATGGAGTTATCATCATCACTTTTTTGTGGCTTCTCATCAAAATGTGTTCTTCTTTGTATAAGTCGCTTACTCTTCTTCTGAAATATAAGTTCAAATCCATGGTAACAGAAACTTTCAAAACTTTACATTTTGCTTCCTGAAAACCAGTTTCTCTAATTTTAGAAAAAGAAACTAATCATTTTAGTTAAAAAATGGCATCACTGATACCCTGTTTTATCAATATTTTTCTTTTATTTAAATTTTACAAGAACATAATTATACATATCTACTTACGAAATTTTTTTTGGGGGTCCCATTCAAATGTTTCATCTCCATGGAGTCAGGTCCAACACTGGTGATAAGTATATATTTTATTGCCCTTTAACAAAAAAAAAGAATATATTTTATTGTTATCCGTGATTTATTTTTTATTGTGTGTTAATTTTTTTTTTGGGTCAACAATTAGATCGACAAGCCTCGATCTAAGAGTAGCACAACTCTTAAAATTTTTATTTAATCTATCAACTGTAGAGGAGATGAATCGAACTCTAGATGTAATAGTCATTAGCTGGATCATCCTAACCACCAGAGTGAGAAGAACTCAGCTTGTGTGTTAAAATTTTTAATTAAAGAAATAAATTTCAACTAATTTTAAATGTCTTGAGGATAGAAAATAATAAGTACAAACATTTATGTTTATTATGCACAAAATATTTTAAAATAATAATAAGAATCATAATGTAAATATATATATTTTTTAAAAAGAGATGAACAATATTCTCTCAAATTTGGGGAGATATTTGTTCAAAAACATATTTTTTCTCTCCGAATCATGCATCACTACACTTGAACTAAACAACTAATTATAGATTAAGTGACAATATGTTTGATCCAAATCTAATAACGACTGGAGAAGTGATCTCTCAACCTCTCCACACAAGAATAAACACACGTTCTTCACTTTTCATATACAATCCTCTCTTTGCCCTTTCATGTATTCATTACAAGAACAACAAAATTTATCGATGAGATTAATCAATCGGAAATAGCTACTCCAAATACACTAAAAGTTGTTTTGGAAATGCAATCTATCGAAAATTATTTTTAACTCATAAATTTGTTCCAACTCATAAATTAATGAGAAAATTCCTCAAAATTATATAACATATATTCCCAATAATTATATAATCTATCAGAAAAGTTAAATCAGTCGAATATTAATAATAATAAAAAATCAGATGGACCTATCCCACGAAAATTAGCATGTCATTTTAGTAATGATTATTTTGTGTGTAGTTCTACTTTAAAATCATTAATCTTTTATTAATCCTATAAGAACAATACAATAAGTTCCAAAATTCAGACGAGTTGAGAAAAAAAAAACTCGATCGACGAAGTCATTTTGTAGTAAAATAATTGGTAGTTTGGCAATGGTCGTCTGAAATGCTCCATCGATATGAAAGAAAACAATTTTTGTAGTCACAATGTTTGCTCAGTCCAAATGAAAAATGTGGAAGTGATATTGGTTATTATAACTATTTGATGCTGATGAAAAGAATAACTATTTTTATATTTAGTTACATAAGTATCAGTTTCGATAGAACTATAGATCCATACAGATACTAGAAAACTCATTATTAAATATTATTTCAAACTTTTGAGCAAAAACACATATTATTCCTATTGATTAATAACTCATTATCAACTAAAACGTAAATCAAGTAGGGAAAATTTCTAATGGTCTTCACGTGGAAATTGGTCCTGCTATCAACACGTCAAGCTTATCGATAGAACTTGCACATGATTACATTTCAGTTTTCTTAAAAGTTAATTAGTTTATATAATTAGTCCATTTTCATTGGTTTTTTGTTTTCTTTTTAATGTTTCTGTGTGGTTAGGCCCACAAAAGACCGATCCTATAGTCTATTAACCTCACAAAAGGTAGAAGGAAGTGAAATCACAATGTTTGGATAGCTCGGCTAAGGCTATGACCCTTCGCATCATCTATACCTATAAACTGATCTTCATTGGCCCTCGTTATGGTAATTTTGAGAACTAGGATTCAAAAGTCCTGAGAGTTTATTGATATTATAATAGAAGAGGTTTGGCTTATTAAAGAGTAGAGTTGTTAGTTACTCTCAATCTGGTGGTTAGGATGATCCAGCTAATAACACATACACTATGGTTCGATTCTTCCCACTACACTAGTAAATTAAAAAAAATTTAGAATAAACTTTAAACTATGGATAATGTCTTATCTATCCTACCAAAAAAAAAGTATAGCTAAAACCAATGATTCAAGGAGATAAGGTTTGAGTTTCTTTGAAGAAGTGTCTTCGTTAATTAAAACTGTCTTTGTATTGCTATTATTATAGAATTTTTTCTTTAAATATAGAAATAAGATGAAGAAGAAAAAATTGGAACTTGCCATTATTGTTACTATAATTTGATTGGAAGATGTTTGGGAGTAAAGAGAAGAAGTAGAGAACAAATCATAATCTTTTATTAACTTAACTAACCAAAGCCAAAACGAATACGCAATTATTTCATTATTTTTAGCATTTGGATTACTTTTTGGGATTTATATTTTTCATATCTATGAAATGTATTTTTTCTAAACAATGTGACTTTAGGAGTAATGGCCTACACTATGTAATATATGATATGGAACAGAATCTTCTGAAACACAAAAGGAATCATATATTAATGATTTTCCAATAAAATGAAAAAGTTTATATACTTTCACCAAAATTTTTGAAAGTTAGCTTTTAAAAATCCGTAGTACATAAGAAACTAAGAACTCCTTTAGACTTGAGAGGATGATAAATGAATTTAATAGAGATGACCTAATTCAAAAATTAAGAATTGATAAATAGATTTGACTGATTGGAATTGTGAGTCACATAATTTTTGTAGTGTTTTTTTTTTCAAGACCCAAAGATCCACATTAGAAATTTTTTAAAAATGATCAGAGTCCAACTCTAAATGACAAAAAAATATTTATCGACTAATTTTTACAGTTTTTAAGAAATGTATTGATAAATTTAGATGAATATGTGGAAATGGTATTCAAAAATTCAAGATTGTGATTAATAACTTCATATCTAACAGAAAAAAGTGATGTTAAACTCAAAAACAATAGTGAAAGAATAAAAAAACTCAAAACCAATTTCAAGTACTCATTCTACACACACGAGAGATTCAGTTCAAAGCCCACCAGCAACAAAATATTATTTGGGTTTTAGCATGTAATGTTTTGGTCTAATGGGCCTTCGGAAACATTCACAAATCCTAGCCCAGATAGAACCATGAATGAATCTTGTCTCGTTTAAACTTGTCCCTTTCTTCAACTTGGCCTTAGTGAAATTCAATCGACAGAGACTTTTAGTCATAAATCAGAGACTTTCTTCAACTGGCTGCTTGGAACCACCCCTTCGTTACCTTCGACCTTGAAGAAGCTCGTGACTCAAGCAACAACATACCTCATTTGGACCGAGCGGAACTCCCGTATTCATGGATCCGACCCATTACCTCCTCAGCAACTATTCAAGAAGCTCGACAGGACTATAAGAGACGCACTGCTGGCCTCTCGCTTCAAGAAGAAAGGCAAAGGCCTACTCTCAGTCTGGTTTACTTATGCCTAACACCTCATTAATTCTATAACTGCTGGCTTTCACCTTCTTTTCTTTTTTTTTTGGATTGTGAAGCCTTTCATTGTAAGTAAATCCATGTAACCGGATCGTTTGATATATATATTAACCGTTATCAAAAAAAAAATCAGAGAAATTAACATCTTAACAGACGTAAATACATTCTTAGTCATAAATCATAATCAGATCGTCTTTTCGTTCAAATTAATAGTGGATTCTAAAAACTGAGCGGTCAATTGTGTGCAAGGGTAAAATCGTCTTTTCCGTGCTTTGTTTTTTGTTGTTGTGCGGCTGGTGCTCTGAAGCGGCGCGATGAACGCCTTGACACGTCAGCGATTATTAGCCTCTACTTGATACCACGGACTCATCTACAGACCGTTCGATCAATAGAGCCACTCAATCTCAACCCTTTATTTTATTAAATAAATCCTACAATATAAAACCCAAAAATATTAATTAATTTTAATTTTATTTTTCTTCTGTTATCCTTTCATTGTCTTCTTGGTACGGTTTTTGATCATTCCATTTCGTTGATGGAGGATTATCTTAGTTTCTACTCTCGTGGTGTCTTTGTAGAAATCACTCTCCTTACGAAAATCTTTGAAGCTTTGAGTTTCAAAGTATTTCAAGTTTTGGCTTTCTCCAGAAAAAATTAAGGTTTCTTCTTCATTCAATTTTTTCTCTTTTGGGATTAAATTTTTTTACTTAGTTATGGCTTATGCTCGTGGCTTTGCTTCGTTGACCCAAGTAAACCTAACTTTCTCGCCGCCGATTTCTCTCCGGCGACTCCGTCTATTCCGTAAAAATCACGGCGTGAAAACTAATTTCCGAGTCAGCTGCAATCTGAAATTCAATTACTCTGCTGGGAAATTTCGCGAGCTTGGATTGTCTCGTTCGGTGGAACTAGAACAATTCATCACAAGCGAGGAAATAGGAGAAGGGTTTTTCGAAGCAATTGAGGAATTGGAGAGCATGACTAGAGAACCGTCAGATATTCTCGAGGAGATGAATCATCGATTATCTTCTCGAGAATTGCAGTTGATGCTTGTCTACTTCGCACAAGAAGGTAGGGATTCGTGGTGCGCCCTCGAAGTGTTTGAATGGTTGAAAAAGGAAAATAGGGTTGATGAAGAGATAATGGAGCTAATGGTTTCTATAATGTGTGGTTGGGTGAAGAAGTTGATACTAGAAGAATGTGATGCAGACCAAGTGTTCGACCTATTGATTGAGATGGATTGTGTGGGGTTAAAACCCGGTTTTAGTATGATGGAGAAAGTTATTGCTTTGTATTGTGAGATGGAGAAGAAGGAAAGTGCGGTTTTGTTTGTGAAGGAGGTTTTAAGGAGGAGAGATACTCCTGGTTACAGTGTTGGTTCTGAAGTAAGAAAAGGAGGACCAACTGGGTATCTTGCTTGGAAAATGATGGTAAATTATATAGCTTCTTACACCTTTATTTAGCTAATCAATTGTCGAATTGCATTCTGGTGGATTTGAGAGCAAAGTGATGTGATATGAATACGTTAGATAACTTTAGTTATTTTGCCTTCTTGTTACTTACTTCCGGTTCAGCAATGCTAATGTGAGGATGTGATTTTTGTTTTTATATTAGGTTGATGGAGACTATAAGAAGGCAGTTGATTTGGTTGTGGACCTAAGAGTTTCAGGGCTAAATCCAGAAGCTTATAGCTATCTAATTGCGATGACAGCCATTGTGAAAGAGCTAAACAGCCTTGGGAAAACCTTACGTGATTTAAAACGCTTTACGCGAGCTGGTTTGGTTGCTGAGATTGATGATCACGATAGGGTACTCGTCGAGAAGTACCAATCAGAAGTGATATCCCGCGGACTACAGTTGGCTACTTGGGCTATTCAGGAAGGCCAACAAAATGGTTCCATTATTGGGGTTGTCCACGAGAGGCTCCTGGCTATGTACATATGCGCAGGGCGTGGACCAGAAGCAGAGAGACAGCTTTGGAAGATGAAACTTGCAGGTAGAGAACCCGAAGCTGATCTCCATGACATTGTTATGGCCATCTGCGCTTCACAGAAAGAGGTTAGTGCAGTTTCACGCCTTCTGACACAGGTCGAGTTCATGGGATCTCAGAGAAAGAAGAAAACTCTGTCATGGTTGGTCAGAGGTTATGTGAAAGGAGGGCACTTTGAAGAGGCTGCAGAGACATTGGTAAGGATGATCGACTCTGGTTTGCATCCAGAATATATTGATAGAGTGGCTGTGATGCAAGGAATGACAAGGAAGATCCAACGGCCAAGAGATGTTGAAGCATATATGGATCTTTGCAAAAGACTGTTTGATGCTGGCTTGGTAGGACCTTGCGTTGTGTATATGTACATGGATAAATATAAGTTGTGGATTTTGAAGATGATGTGAATGAAAGGGAAATGAAAATAGCAGGCCAGAGGTTTAAAGACTCTAGCTAAGCTGGAGGGATCGGATATTCTGTTTTTGGGTATATATATCTGTGTTGTAACAAATAATACGTCTATATACTGTATCCGTTTATCAAAAAAGGAAAAAATACTTGGATGTAAATCAGCAAGTTTAGTATAGATTTATTATTAAAAGAAGGGGTTTTTTTCTCTCTCTTAATTCACTGTGGGCGAGAGAAAATGAGATCTGATTTGTTAACCTAATTCTGTCATTTAATCGTCGGGTTGATGACCGATGGCTCTAACAGCACCGGTATCTACCTATTGTTCGTTTCATCGGTAGGGCGCTTTGGTTTGAGTGTCGTCTTTCTTTAGTGTGGGTGTGAGTCTCGTCGAATGTAGGAGTTGAATCCGTGAGGCTCATCGGAGAAGAAGAAGGTCCACGAGATAGCCATGGTTGTCGCTCTCTCTGTGGTCTCGTGTGTGCATGGTCTTACGGCTTACCTCATTTGTTCGAAGCTGTTGTTGCTTGTGCATCAAGGTAAGACAGAATCTCTTGCTGGAATTTGTGAAGGTCTCGCCGGTTCTCGGCGACGTGCTTTTTTTTGGTGAGAGTTTTCTCTGTTCATATTCCTCTTTTTACCATAGCTCTCTCCCTTTTGTCTTTGGTTTAGATCTGTCTAGTTAAGGCTTATTTGAGGATCTTAAGGTTGATTAGTTGGTTTTGCTTTTGCCCGTGAATTTTTATGGTATCTAGTTTGATTCGATTTGATGCGGTTCTCTTCTGAGTTCGGTTTTCTCCGGTCTATGATCGTTTCGCTCCTTGTCTCTACTACAAGACTTAAATCAAAGTCTAGTCTTATGTTGGTTTCTGTCTAGGCTTTTATTGGGTCGACTTCGTCTTGTAAGGCGTTCGTTTTTGACCTCGTCTTTTCTAATATATATTGTGGGACCATTTTACCCGTGTAGAAGCTTTGTTATTCACATTGGGAGATATACCATATCCACTATAGGAGGATTCTTCTTCCATTGGTTCAACTACTTTATGTGGAGATTTCGATTTTCGAGTTTAGGAGTTATATCTGATAATATTTTCTCGACAAATTCATTAATTTTATCTAGTTTTAATATCTTCTTCTCCTCTTATTTGGGCTTTGCTTCTGGGGATTTAATCGTTTTCCTCCAGCTTATGTAATCCTTATGTTTTATTAATCTAAACCCAGATGAAAGAAAAAAAAAAGTATAGATTTATTATTTTTCACGAGCTTTGAGATGATAATATACTATTTTCGAACAAGTTTAGATTTGAGATAATAACTTTGGGACCTTAGCTTTTGAATTCTTAACCTAATGAAGAGGACTTGAGAAAGGCACCCATTTCAGGAAATAATCTTCATCCATCAAGCGTCCATGGCACCTCTCGGCCAGTCAAATGGATGCTCCCTCTTTCAGAATTGCTTGAGAATGACCAGTGCTAGTGGTTTCACGGGTAATTTGTCCATTGGAGGCAACTAGAGAAATTGTTCCTTATTGTCCCACTATACGTGGTGAGCCTTATAGTTTTCTTAGCCTCACCCACTTCGAGCACGCTTTGCCTCTGTTGTCGTGTGGGTTGAAGGTCGTTCGTTTATTGAAGCTTTTCTGAGTATGTCCATGCTAGTGACAAAGTATTCCCATTTTACATGGTGAACTATTTTGTTAACCCTTCTGACCTTGAAACTTAGATCTTATTTTTCAGGTTTATAAAATCAAACTCTCCTAGTTCCTAAGCTCACATACTCTTATCTACTCTGATGGCTAGGAGATTGTCTTATGAGGATAAAGGGAAAAGAATCATGCTCCCTAGTAGAGAACCGAAAGCTGCAAGGGTTCAAATACCCACTAGCTCATCGAGAAACATTCCTTAACCTTAATGGGTTGTGTGACGAATCCAAAGCAACAACGAATCTGGTCATTCATTCTGTTCCTCTCAAAACTCTGGAACTCCTCCACAAAAGCTATTGGTACAGACCTGGGTCAAGGACTGTTTCAGTTCAAATTTGGTAATGAAGCTAATCTGAATGCACTTCTAGATAATCGCCATTACCATTTTGGTCGTTGAATGGTAATCTTCGAGAAGTTGAAAGCAACAATGGATCCAGCTTTCCCCTCATAAATCCCATTATGGGTTCGATTTCATGGGTCACCCTTACACTTATGGATGCCCGAGGTATTGACAAGTATTGGCAAGAATATTGGTAACCTAGAGAAGGTTGATATCTCTCCTCATGCAGCAAGGGTTAGAGTCTAGATAAATGGTCTAAAACCCCTCATTACTAGAACCATTCTGGAAATGGAAGATGGACAAGAAGTCACGTCCATCTCATGTATGAAAAGTTGGGTATATTCTGCTCTCAATGCAATATGCTTGATTATGAAGCAAAAGACTACATCCTGAATGAAAATAAGGAAGATAGTAAAACTTATCCAAATATTGACCCTGATTCCTAGCTAAGAACTCAAAGAGGAGCCTCAAAATCATACTCCCGTGCCTCTCATGACCTAAATACTAACAGAAAAAGGCCAAGATCCAATACATGTCTAGAGGAAATGAGAGACCTTTTAGGAGAGTGGCGTTGAAGGGATGACTCATACCAAGGCCGATCCCTAGATCTTGCAAGAAAGAGAGCGAGAGATGGTCAGAATGCTCATGATCTTGGAAGATTCCAGATCAATTCAAGTTTAGTAAGAAGACTAAATACATCTAAATCTACGTATCATCCGGATAGATATAGGAATCACCGTGAGGATTCTAATTCTGAGATGATTTGGAGGAAAGTCTCACCCCGGGAAAGGGATAGAGATATGGTAAATTAACTTTCAGTAGAAAGGACATATTCTTCTCGTCCTAGAAGACCTCTATTGGAAAGGAATGATCATGAGAAAGTTGCGGAATATGTTATACCCCATCAAACCTTTCAGGCGGTAGTGGGAAAAATTAGAGAAATCATGGTGCAATATGCAAATATTGCTGACCCCACGGAGAAAGCCTTAAGAGAAAGGAGAATTTGAGGAATCCACCACTGAACTGGCTAGATCAATGATGGCAAAAGATTTTAATGTATCTCTCCTAGAGAATAGGGTCCACGATAAGGAACCAGATAGACTACCTGCTACTTTGAGACTTGGACTTGTGGCTAAGCAAGCAGAGAATATAAGAAAAGAAGTTAATCCGAAGAGAGTCCTTGCCTTGTCAAGACTTGGTCGCCCTACAGGGCTAGAGGATCCTACTCAGACTACACCTATTAGAAATCTGGAAAATCACAATGCTGTGAATCCTACAGCAAAGAAGAGAATAGCGTTTAGTACCCTTATTATTTCCCTGGTCAATGCAAAGAAGAGGAAAACTTTACAAATGAGATATTCACCAAAAAGAAAACTGACCAGTGGTAAAGGAGTAAAAAAAGGACAATCCTCGAACTCTACTACCTCAATGAGAATATCAGACTCTCATGTTGTTAAAGCAAATGGGAAGAGAGCTGCTGGAACCTCTAAAGTGCATAAACCAAGCCAAATCATCCCAACAATAAGCCAGAAAATGATGGATTTTCAAAGTCCATCCGATCTTCTTCCTTAACCTCTTTGAGCTGGGATTGTCAAGGTTTAGGAAATCCCTTGAAAATTCGTCATCTGTAGAACATCAACGCAAGATACAAACCAGACCTAATTTTCCTAATGGAAACAAAAAACAACAATAAATTAGTACTAAAGAAAACTAGGAAGCTAAACTTAAATCATTGGGAGATTGTTAACCCTCAAGGTCAAGGAGGAGGAAGATTAATACTCTTATGGTCTGATAAAGTTCAAGTTTCCATCTAATCTTCTTCCCAAGATTACATTGATATTCTTATTAAATTCGAAGATAATATATTCTATGCTACTTTCACGTATTGCTCTACGAATAACAGAAAGAGAAAAGTGATATGGAGTAGATTAACCAAGCTTGCAGAAGTAAGGGACTCACCTTGGGTAATAATGGAAGATTTCAATAACATCCTATCTAATGATGAGAAGCAGGGGGTGTTTTGAGACTGGAAAGCTCATTCACTGACTTTCAATCATTTGTGTCTTCATCGGGCTTGTTCGATATTCAGCATTTAGGTGATCCTTTATCCTGGAGATGAAATAGAAAAAATTCAACTGTAAGATGTCGTTTGGACAGAGTAATGGCCGAAGAGAAGCAGTTCGATCTATTTCCTACCAGCAGATCAACCTACCTTATGTTTGAAGCCTCAGACCATAAGCCATTACTAACTCACTTTGAACTTGAAAGAAGAAGAAAGAAGGCCATATTCAGGTTTGATAGAATGCTAAAGGATAATCTTAAGATCCAGAATCTGATTAAGGAGAACTGGAATCCAAGGATACACTTTACTTGGAATTCTAGAATAAGCAAAACTCGAGCTTTTATAATTCAATAGACTATAGAAACAAATCGAAATAGCAGAATTATCATAGAGGATTGTAAAAGGGAACTTAATGTTGCGTTAGAAAATCCATACTTTGATCACCAAAAGGTTAAAGAGATAACCTTGAGACTTCAAAAGGCCTATGATAATGAGGAAGCATTCTGGAAGCAACATAGCAGACTTCTATGGCTCCAATTAGGTGATAAAAAACTTCTCAGATTTCCATGCAATAACCAAAGCAAGACAGATTAGGAACTCTCTATCGGTTATTGAAAACAATGAGGGAAACGTTATGGTGAAAGAAGAGGATATCAAGAAAACAATCACGGAGTATTTCCAACTTCTATATACTTCATCTAATACACAGTGCAGAGGAATAGTCCAGGAAGCCCTAGAGGAAAGAATCTTATCAGAGGAGAATCTTAAACTTACGAGAATCTCATGCAAGGAGGAGATCCACAAGGCTGCATTCTCAATTGATGCATATAAGGCACCAGGGCCTGATGGTTTTTCGGCAGCCTTTTTCCAGTCAAATTGGGAGGTTGTTGGACCTGCAATTGTGAAGGAGGTATCAGATTTCTTCATCACAGGGAGTTTATCGACATCATCCAATGAAACGTTTATAAGACTAATCCCGAAGACTACTAATCCAAGGAAAGTTTTTGATTTCAGACCTATTGCTCTGTGCAATTATATTTATAAACTGATTACCAAGCTTCTGGCTAACCAACTCAGCCCACTACTACCAAAAATTATATCAACAAATCAATCAGCATTTGTTCCAGGGCGTAACATATCTGATAATGTACTTATCACCCATGAGATACTGCACTCTTTAAACACCTCTCAAGCCACGAAATATGGTGTCATTGCAGTGAAAATGGATATGACTAAGGCCTATGACCGACTAGAATGGTCCTTTATAAAAGAAGTATTGGAAAAGCTGGGATTTCATGGAAAATTCATTCAGTGGCTGATGCAATGCATTACTACAGTCCACTATGCAGTTATAATTAATGAATAACCAAAAGGCCTTATAATTCCATTGAGGGAAATTAGACAAGGAGACCCATTATCGCCCTATTTATTCATTCTTTGCATTATCAGGTCTATGTAGAAATGCAGAAGTAAGTGGGAAGTTACCGGGGTTAAGAATCTCGAAGAATGGTCCAAGGGTTAATCACTTGCTTTTTGCGGATGATGCTATGTTCTTCTGCAGGAGAAATGAGAAGAACCTAACAACATTGCAAAAGATAATTAAGAAATACGAAACAACATCAGGTCAGTCAATAAACAAGCAAAAATCTGCACTCACCTTTTCAAGGAAGATGTCACAAGAAATGAAGTCCAAGATAAAAGTGCGTCTTCAGATTGCCCAAGAAGGAGGATTAGGGAAATACTTGGGATTACCTGAATACTTTGAACACAGGAAGATAGACATATTTAATTCTATAATCAATAAAATCTGTCAAAAGCGGCTCAGCTGGACTTCCAAGTTCTTGTCACTTGCTGGAAAAAACAAAATGCTTAAAAGCGTGCTAAGTGCTATGCCAACATATGCAATGACATGTTTTATGTTACCGGAATCTATGTGCAAGAGGATTTAATCGGAGTTTACTAGATTCTGGTGGGACAAGTCTATGGAAGCGAGAAATATATCTTGGATAGCTTTGAGCAAATTGACAAGACCAAAAAAGAAAGGTGGATTGGGCTTTAAGGATATCCGAGCGTTCAATGTAGCTCTGGTAGCTAAAATTTCCTAGAGAATCCTAACTAATTCAGAAACCCTATTGGTAAGAATGTTACTATCTAAGTATTGCAAGGATGAAAATTTTCTACAAGTTTCAAAACCCACCTCTTGTTCTCATACTTGGAGAAGGATCTTACTTGGTAAAGATTTGCTTAAGACGCAACTAGGCTGGAATATAGGTGATGGCCATAGCATCAATATCTGGTCGAACAATTGGTTTTCTACAACCTTTCAGAAGGCTCCCTTTGGTCCACCTAATAAGCAAGACAAAAATTTAAAAGTCTCTGAGTTGATCAATGAGGATACACGAGAATGAGACTGCGTAAAGATCAGACATTTATTACTTTTATTGGAAGATGATATCCAATGCATAAAGCTAAGCGTTCGAAAAGACAGTGGCTGAAGAATTTGGTTATGTAACCCAAATGGGGTTTACTCTGCAAAATCTGGATATCAAATGGCATTAGACATAAAGCTCAAGCATTAGATGACATCCCTTGATTCAGAGATTGATTGGTTTAAGGAAATTTAAGCTATTCCTATGCAACCTAAAATCAATTTTTTTGTTTGGAAATGCCTTAATCGAACTGTTCCTACAAGCGACAACCTATTAGCACGACAGATCGGAGTGAACCCAAATTGCCATAGGTGTGGTGAGGTCGAGACTTTAGAACATGCTTTACTCACATGTCCTGTCGCTTCGTAGGTTTAGAACTTAGCACCATTCTCTACTGAAATCCTCCCTCTAAGTTCGAATCACTTCCCTATAACATGGAGAAATCTTAGGGCTAACAAAGTGTTACCCTCGATTAGAATTATTAATACCCCTGTAGCAGCCTGGATTTTATGGTCTATCTAGAAATCCCGAAATCAAATGGTGTTTAGCAAGTTAGTACAATCCCTAGAAGAAATCCTCAATTCGGTTATAATCTCGGCGAAAGTTTGGGAAGAAGCCCAAGAGTCTATTAACTTAAAACAACAAAATGGTGGAAATAGAAAAGCTAACCTGGAATTTGGTAAGGCCGTGTGCTTTTCTGACGCAGCCTGGAATGAGAAGCAGCGAGTGGCAGGTATGGCCTGGGTTATCAAGTCAGGGAAGGACCCACCGCGACGAGGAGCACAGATTCAAGAATTTGTAGCTTCGCCGCTGATAGTTGAAGCTTTGGTGATTCGTTCAGCGATGACTGATGCTTTGGCAAATGGTTTTCTTCGGATTGAATTTCGATCTGATTCTTCAAATCTTATCACTGTTATTCAAAGTGGAGTGAAACTATCGGAGATCTTTGGCATTCTAGTGGATGTTTCCTATCTTCTCCCCTTGTTCGAATCTGTCGATTTCGAAGCTATCCTTAGGTCTCTCAACGGTGAAGTCGATTGTTTGGCTAAATCTATTCTCTCGTCTTTTGTTCGATGTAATGTGATTGGTGAAGCCTCTTAAACCTTTTCGTTTTCTATTAATGGGAAGTTGTTTGAAAAAAAATACTTTGGGACCTTTAAGTATTGACTTAAAACAATACGAAAAAACTTTGGGCCCATTTAAATCTATAGCATTATGTTAATGGGCAAGAAAAAACTTCTGTAATTTCGTTCGTGTCTCTGACTCTCTCGAACAAGTTAATCTAAAGGTGAAGCGAAGCCGGAAGAAATAAGAATTACAAAGTTAAAATTGTAATTGAGCTCGGAGATCCAACAATGGTAGGATCGACGATTAAGCTTACAGTCAAGTTTGGAGGAAAATCGATACCACTTTCGGTATCACCAGATTGTACAGTGAACGACCTTAAGTCTCTTCTCCAACCAATCACCAACGTTCTTCCTCGTGGCCAGAAGCTCATCTTCAAAGGTTTCTGATTTAATTTGTATACTTTTCTCGCTAATCGAAGTAATTGCTTGAAATTGGTCTTATTCATAATTTCGGATTTTGTGTATGTGGGGGAAAACTATTAAAAGGTAAGGTTTTGGTAGAGAGGTCGAGTTTGAACCAATCTCAGGTTGGTGATGGAGCAAAAATCATGTTAATGGCTTCTCAAGGTCTGCATCAAGGGGTTAGTGTTCCTCTTTTATGGTTTTTGAAACCTTCTTTGTTATTTTATATCTTAGTATGTGTAGTGTTGTGTATATATATACCATCTAAATTTGGATTTTTGCTCTTTAATAGAATCAGTCTAATAGTTCAGCTTAAGGTGGGTTAATGTTGTTATTGTATTCAAAATGAACAGGAAGGTCCAGTACTTAAGGAAGCTAGTACAAGGCCAATATCTAGAACTGTTGTATCTGATAAAGTAAATCAGACAAAACCTGGTCTCCTTGTAGATAAGAACCACACTTATCGATGGAAAGCCACGGGTGTCATTGCTTTAGCTCAAGCCAATTTGAAGGTATGTAGAGAAGGTCTTTCACATGATCATGATTTGGTGTTTTGGGTTGGATTTATCATTCTTTTGGCATTGGGGCAAGGAAAAGTCATTACTACCTTCTCTTGACTGCTTACTATATTTTAGTGGCTAAAGATGTTTATTAGTTGAGTTATCTTTGTTATGGAAAAGGAAATACCTGAACAAGTGTGGGACTGTGGATCCGTAGCCAGAGTACTTGACATCAGTGAAAATTTCATTGAAAAAGTACCTACCAAAATCAGTTCATTTGGTTCTCTGCAGGTGAGAAATGATAGTATCATGTATATTTCAAATCTTTCTATTTAGTGAAGTATTGAGAATTATATTATGAGTGCTTTTGCAGAAATTGTTCCTTCAAGGAAATGGTCTGTGTGATGAATCCATTCAATGGGAAGGGATAGCATCTTTGAAGCGTCTAATGCTTCTTTCCATTAGCCATAACAAGTGAGATTTTCACTTTAACTCGTGGAAATCTTCTTTGGGTTCTTAGTAAATGTTGGACATGCCTTAACGCTAGCTTTGCAAAATATTGTTTCTAAACTCAAAATTGATTTGACGCTGCAGCTATGCATAAACCATAATAACTAAAGCTCTTGAACACAACTTGATCATTCTGAACATCGAATGCGCTTCAGTTGGGAAATCCTTTTTGTGATTGGGCTCTTTTTGTTTGCAGTCTCACTTTGCTGCCATCAGCAGTGGGGTCACTGACGTCTCTTAGACAGCTTGATGTCACCAACAACAAGTTGACAAGTCTACCGAATGAGTTAGGACTTCTTACGCAGCTAGAGATCTTAAAAGCCAATAACAACAGGCAAATAAGCTTCTTTTAAGTAATCCATAAGACGAAAGTTTTAGTCTTTTCTTTTTCATTTTGTTAATTACTTTCTCGGCGTCTCTCTGTGTGTTGCAGAATAACGAGCCTTCCTGAGAGTATCGGAAATTGTTCCTTCCTTATGGAGGTCGACTTTTCGGCAAATATTCTATCGGAACTTCCAGAGACATTCACCAAACTGCGTAATCTAAAGGTAAGTCAAATCAACCTTCATTACTGTTGTTCAAAGGACATGGTTTTACAAAGACTTGGTGTTTTGGTATTCAGACACTGGAGCTAAACAATACGGGACTGAAGACGCTACCATCGGTTTTATTCAAGATGTGTTTGCAGCTCTCAACTTTAGGACTCCACAACACAGAGATAACCGTTGAATTTCTCCGCCAGGTTTGTTTGCTCACAGTTTAATGTTTTGACTCTATTAGCTTCTTTCTTCCGTTTCGAATTGAAAGCAAACGTATTTGGGGTTGTGGCAGTTCGAGGGATGGGATGATTTCGATGAAAGACGACGTACCAAGCATCAGAAGCAGCTTGATTTTCGGGTTGTTGGCTCTGGCAAATTCGATGAAGGCGCTGATAAATCTTGGTGATCGGGGTCAAGTCGAATATCCAACAGTAACTTTTTTATTGTTGATGCACTTTCAGTACGAAAAGAAAATTCCATATTCTTAACGGTTTCCATATTTTTATGTACTCCAATTCAAATATTTTCAGTTTTTACGAATATGTACTCTAGAATTCACCTGAACTAGAAAATCAAATCAGATTCTTAACACGCAAAAACCACGTGCAAGAAGGTATGAGAAGCTCGGGAGAGTTTGTCTGATATGAAAAACTCAGATTTGTTGTTTTATGAATACATGTTCAGATGGCGACGCGCCGGGTAAACCAACACCAAGAATTGTACATAAAAACAGTAGAAAGCATGAGACGATGATTAAAAATGGGTCTCTATCCCCCCAAAGTAAAAAGTCATCTCACCCAGAAGCATCCAAGGACAATACGATGTGGAGACAAGAACACACAAATTTGCACTTCTGGCTTGTTGTTGTTTTGGATATTCTCACCTGAAGTAGATAGAAACAAGAGGAATATCGACGTCGTTGTCATCTTCATCCTCACAAGCCACTACTACATCAAGATGGCGGCGGTAAGGCGGCAATTCGACTTTGGCGATATCCCGAGCGAGATCCACAACCTTTTTGTCCATCCTCTCCTTGTGCCTTGGGAACATACTGTTGAACAGAAGACAGCTTCCACAGGATATGCTGTACGCACTTAGCCCTTTGTCCTCCAGCCACTGCAACACCTCACGCAGAGTCGGGTTTCCCTTAAGCACCCATCTGTCCCAAACAGTCCAAGCCATGTCTCGGTGCTTCATAATCTTTGGCGGAACCGGCTCAGCCATAGAGAAGAGTGGAAGCGCCAGGTTCGCAAACGTGTTTCTGTAGTCTTCCACTTTGTGTCCTCCATCAAGGACCTTATAAAGCTCGAGGCAGACCAGTCCAGTAGCCATAGCTGTTGAAGTCGCAATTGCAGGAATTATTCTCCCTGCAATGAACTTTGCTTTCAGCTTGTCAACTTCAGGTATGCTGTAGTTCCTCGCCCTCATGTTCGCTAGACCAGCTATCACATCCATGTGATAGTTTGTATCATCATCCTACAGGGAATTCAAAACGACAATACTTATTTAACAAGATTTTTAAACAAATCAGGCTCAGTGAGATAATTAATATCGATTAGGATACTTACCTTTTCAAACTGAATTGGTTTCATCCTGAAGTCTGAAGGCAAGTTATGCCTACACTGCTCGATCTTAGCAATGAGGTCGTTGATGACTGCAGCGTCGTCCACCGATGCAGTGGTTAAACTGGTAGCCTTCTCATCAGTGACAATCTTTGCATCTTTCCTTGGCTCAAAGTCTGGGACTATCACTCTGTCGACAGCTTCAGCTGCTTCCTTTGGGTTCTTGGTCCACTCAGGCACGGGGATCCCAAATGTCTCTGCTCGTAAAATAGCAGTTGCCGTGATAAAGTTTAGGAGGCTTGGGTCGGAAGAGGAGTACTGGAGTGGACGAGGGAATCTTTTTGGAGCAGACCAGAATGGAGCTCCAGTACTAGTCGCAGCATCTTCAGGGAATGTGTATATCAATTGCTTGACACGGTTCACAAAGTAATCCTCAAATCTAGTCACACAAAATAAGAAACACATAAATAACCGCAAAAGGCAGAGACTCCACAATGATTTAAAGGAAACAACGGATTTACACCATAAACCCAACCATCAAGAGACACACTACCTCAATCGAGCCCAGGTTAAGCAGTCTTGGAAGGTCTCACACTTCTCCTTGTCAAGGCACTCAACAATCCTCTCCAATGTGTCCCGCGCCTGAGCATCGCCAGCACTCATCATTGAGTTAGTGTACTCAGCTGGGCTTGAGAGATATGCATTCACTTCAGCAGGAGTCTTCTCCAGAAGACCCTCAAACTCAGAGCGAGCCCAAGTTAGACAGTGGTCAATGTTATGCGGAAATGAATGCACTGTACACATGGGGGCCTGTTTCTCTGGTGGGTCTCTTGAGGCACCATAATTTTCAGTTAGATGTGGAATAACCATCTGTGTGTTACATTTTGCACCAAGAGTTCCAGACTCAAGAAGAGGCTTCTGAAAATATAAGCACCTCGAATCAACATAGAGCCTCGCGTTAACATTATCTAATGCATTGACGACAACAGTCAGGTTCTCCCAGTAGGTATCGTCAAATACATTTTCCGTCTCAGCGCCAACACGGTTTTGCAGGGCTTCAATGTTGAGGTGGGGGTTTATAGCTGCAGCAGCAGAAGCAGCAACTGTGGATTTAGCCTGTCCAATGTTCCAGTCACGGAAAAGAAATTGACGACTGAGGTTACTCTTCTCAATTATATCATCATCTGTCACTGTAAGTTTCCCTTGGCTTCCACAAGATACTCCCATCAAAGCCATATTTTTCAAGAACTCACAGCCAAGAGCACCAGACCCTACTGTGAATACTATAGCATCTTCAAGTTTCTTCTGGAACTTGGCCCCAAATACAGATATTTGGGCATCATACCGGCTGTTCCTTGGTGCAAAGTCACTTGAATCCAAAGGTTCAGTGGGGAGTGACTCCACTGAATCAAAGTAGAAGAACTGATAAAAAAAAGTGAGAAGTTCAACATCAGATTCTAATACAAAACTAGAAACAATATGAATGTGTAAAAAAGGAATAAGCCGTTGTATCTTCCCACATAATGCGTCATTTGGGAGTTCTATTTCTTGCTCTGGTAAAGCTATTGAAGATTTCCGTTTCTTTATTGACTTTTTCTAACTGCTTCCTTATAGCCTCTACTATATATAGGGATGAAGAGAGCTTTGGGTTATACAACTCTAGGGTGTTCTCAACTTCTGTTTTTGTTACTTTGATTCGGTTTTAATAAAGAGAGCTTTGGGCTTTATTTATTGTATTCAAAATTCAAACTTGAAAAGGAACTTGGAATGCAAAAGATAAAACAAATGTCCCCAGAGTAAATGGAAAAGATATATTACCTGAAAGAGGGGATGAAATTTTCCAGAGCAAGCTTTGACAACCTCCTGTCCAACAATACCTCCGAACATTGCAGCCATAGGATTCAGGACAGCCTTGGCTCCAAAGGAAAAGTGTCGTAGAAGCTTATGGTCGACATTCTCGACCTTTAAATCACCCTGCCCAGTATTGATGGATGTAGCAATAGATATAAGCTTCTGAGCGTCCTCTTCTGAGCCAGCAACAGGGAATCTGCCAGCTTCAGATGTAAACCGATCCAGTGCCTGGAAAGCTAAGTGAAGGAGTGGAGGCCGATCAAACTTGGAGAAATCACTAAATAGAAAATCCCCTGGATCCTTAAGTGCTTCCCTCAATGGCTTGAAATTCAGCAATTTTGGCTGTTTCACCTGAGTAACAATGCCACCCTTTACATATGTTCCATAGCCTGAAGTATCCTCATCAAGGGTGAATGAATATGGCCGCGCACTCTTAATTTTCCTTGGTTTCCCATCATTCAATTCCGTCATACCCTCAACTTCTGAGAAGACAACCAGGTCACCATCTTGAAATTCAAGTCTTTCATCATCAACACATGAAACGAATGCCTGGTTCTCATTAGAGATGGATGCAATGATGCCTGTATGGGGTTCCTCGCCATCAACATCTAGAACTGCAAATTCAGGACCAAAATCACAAAAGATGGAGCCAAAAAGACCCCTGACATCAGCCTTGACAAAAGCAATAGGAGGCTGGTGGCTGTGACAATAGTCATTATATTCAATTGCTCTTTCCAAGCTTATGTCAGAGAAAACAACAACCTGTTTCGTAAGAAAATAGATGTATCAGTGAATCGCGTCACCACAAAAACTCACGAGAAAGGTGTACACCAGTATTCTATATCAATACGAAAAAACAATAGAACCAGTTTAACACCTACGGAGACGGCAACCATTTCTTATATGCAATGACGTCCCATTCCTTTGGGATCCATTCATTCGCAGAGTTATCACAAAATCATAAGTCATCTATAGAATCACCCAGTATACAAATATTCAGACTAGGTAGAACTAATGATAAGACAAATGAGTTCTGTACTGACCTGGAAACCAGAAAGATGCTCTTTAGTTAAGCTTGTGGTCAAGCTAGATACAATCACAGCATTGTTAAGATCCTGTAACTTCTGAACAGATGCATCTGCTCTATTCTTGCCGATATCATCCTCCGAGAAAACAAAATTGCTTGATAAGTCCCATAGCTCTATAACACTTTCATCATGCAAGGTAACAGACTTCACACCAGCAAGAATTAGATTCTTGGCTGGAAAAAAAAACAAATGAAGTGATTAATTGATAGTAGACTAAAAAGGAAAATCAATCTTTTCGATTCAAAACTTTCAGGAACATGAGCAATATTCAAATTTGCCATGCATATTTATAAACTGGGAAACTCAGGAAACACTAAAAACGACGATGATTAACTCGAGGAACATCACGAAACTACTAAGATTTAGATGTTGAAGAATACTAACAATCACAGATCAGGAGAACAAAAACTTCACAACTAGAGAGTAAAATCAAATCAATAAGCCTTCATCGATGATGACATAAAGAATTCACTGCTTCTAATTAGGACGCATACGAAAACAATATTTGTACAACTTTCGAGGTTAAATATACCAATCTCAGCGCCAAGACCGTGCATCCCGGAGATGAGAACATTTGAAGCAAAGAGACGCCTCATCGTCTCACGTCCATAGACGGCGAGCTGCCGACTGTGCAGATCTTCATCGATCTCCTGACGGTTCGAATTACCAAAAGCCATGTCGTGTTGCTGGACAACGCTATCGGCGTGAAATCCGCTGCTGCTACCAGAGGCTACAAACAAATACCTATCGGACGCAGATACAGACGCAGAATCAATTCTATCGAAACGGCGTTTCTTGATCGGCGAAGGTGCTAAATCGGAACCGATGCTACTATCGCTCTTCTCCTTAGCTTCACTAGCTCGCTTGTGAAGCATAAAGTGACGAAACAACCTGGAGAAAACATCATGACAAATTCCCATGGAGAGAAATCAAGAACTAGATAAATATACTGAAACAACTTCGTAAGAGACTTGAATCCGATCAAAATTGGGAAATACCTAACCCTAAATCTGGAAATGATTCTTGGGAAACAAAGAGAAGTAACGTACCTTAGGAAAGCAGACAAGAGAAGCTTGGAATCGAAACGATGAAAAGGAGATCTAAAAATGAAATTGAAATGACGAATTTGCAAAATCTCAAGATTTATTTAGACAAGGGCCTTATGGAAACGACGGAAATGGGGTTGGGTTGGAATATAAAATGACATAACGACGTCGTTTTGATGTTAAGCTTTGATTTGTCGTTCGTTTCTTCTGCGTACTTGTGACGGCATTTCTCTTTGACCGGGGACACGCGGGCTTCACAATTTCAAATACCAGATCCGGTTTAATCAATTCTAATAGATCCTCCTTCCTATGAATCTATAGTGAAACTATCATTGCTGATTACCTAGAATACTCCATACAATTAATATAGTAATGATTAAAATACTTTAAAATAATACATAATTACTCAAATACTTTTATAAAATTCTAAAATGTCATTTTATTATTTTTAGATGTATAAACAAAAATGTAATTAATAAAATATGTCACATCAGCGCATTTCGCACGATTAAGTTTACCAAGTTTAGTGTCACGTCAGCGTAAACTTCACCAAACTCTATCATGCTATAATTTAACCCCACCAATGAAAGAACTATCGTATTGTCCTCTGGGTTATTAGGAAGTCTTAATGTTGGAGACAAAGTGTATAAGGTGTGTTGACAAAAGTTTTCAGTTGAGTAGAGTTAATAGAGTTTAGTAGATGTTGGACCCTTTGTATTAGATTTCGGCGGAGTTAGCAACGCCAGTATAACAGATTTTGACAGAATTATCTTTCACAGCTTGACAGAGTTACTAACGACTGTGTGATAGAGTTTGATAGAGTTCGTACATTGTGTAGCAGATTTTGGCAAGTTATATTTGATAATGTGGCAGATGTTGGCAGAATTATTCCGTTAGTTTGGTAGAGTTAGTTCATTTAACCTACTTTAGAGAATGATGATTTTAGCTCTTAATTATTACATCACCTACCTTCTTTCTCGCTTACTTATTGCAGTCAAACTCCATTGAAGCACACAAATCACCATTGTTGTTTGAGCTCATTTCTTATCTTTTGACCTCATTTTCTTGATTTTGGATCTATGGATCAAATCATCTTAGTTTGTGAAAATTGGAAATTCGACCAAAATCATCGGTTCTTTTTAGAGGATACTTATCTTGGTTGCAAAATTATGGAAGTGAGTGAAGATGTACGTTATGATGAGTTTGTGAGGATAATGCATTAAGATTTTGATCTAAATCAACAGATCTATAAGGTAGAATTGAGTTATATATCAAATAAACTCATGCATGTACTTCCACAAGATACACCTCCTATTTTCGTGACCAACAAGAGGTAATTGTGTGGATATGTGCAACAATTTTGAAAAGAGACAATTCATCTTTACATGTGAAAGAAGGTATAAGATTTCAAGGAGATCTCATGTACATGTGAAAGAAGGTATAAGATTTGAGCCTAAATGCGAGTCTTCCTTTAATAAATTTGATACTACGTTTGGTAGACTATCTTCGACATGTGGTAGAGTTACGCAGACTGTCAAAAAAGAAAAGGAACACATTGACTACGTTGAAGAAGCTGAGGAAGCAGAATGAGATTCGACTACTGCGAGGATGTAGATGGTGCAAGCTTTGGTGATGAAGACTTCATAAGTGTTCAGAGGAAGTTTGACACCATACTAGGGCCTTTCCTGTGTATATTTTGTAAAAATAATCATTAAAGATGTATTTTTTCTCAATTCTTGTGAAGGACTTGTATTGGGCACACCAGCAAGCACAAAGCGAATGATCAAGGAATACAATCCTATCACTCTTATACGGAGATGGAATCTTCATACTTTTTCGTCAGAACATGTTAATACCACTTGACAAATGCTGCAAAGAAATGGTGAGTCTATCAAAGTCTACCAATCTTTAAAAAGCAAACTTAAAGGAATTTATTTACCAGATCTGTTAACCATCCATATTGCTCCACTGGACACTTATCTCTAGGCATGAGTAACTAAAGATATAACTCAGCTAAAGGAGTAGCGTCATCAATTAAGTTATCCCTGCAAATGTGGATAATGAGCAAACAGAATAATGTACTGGTTGGTAACTCCAAAAAACATTTTAACTAAGAAAATATTGGGCTTACATTTCGCACCTGATAAGGTTGCGCAGCCGAACCACTTTGGATTTGTGCACCAACCCTAATGGATTGTATGAGTTGTTAAGTGCTACCTCATCTTCCATAATACGCCTAACAAGAAAACTTCCTTAGAACGAAGATTTATGTATTAGAAACAAAAAAAAAAGTTATTCTCACATGGTTAGTTCAAACTCAACCAACGTCTACTACGTCAATAACTACCCCATCAAACTAAACCAAAGTCTACTAAACTCAACCAAGTTTTACCTGGTTCGTAGCAAGGGTACATAGCCGAGTAGGTTTGCGCAGTACGTCCTCTATATATATCAGGTCATTGCCTAGAGCACCTACGAAAGTTGTCTCTAGAAATTGAACATCACTATCTTCATTGAGACTGATGATGGCGAGCTGGGACTCCCGCGTAGGTGATAACTCGACAACCATGATAGGTGTTTGCTCTAGAGTTTTTAGGTTACTACTAACTTCTGGGTTCCTTACAATTCGTAATATTGGGGACAACGGGTCTAAGGTTTCTTCCTCTTCAAGCATCCATTTTTTCTGGAAAAAGAAAGGTACAAGAATACGTATACCACAATCCACCAACATTTACCATCATATTATCTAACTCAACAATGATCTGTCAAATAACTAACATACTAACATACTAACCTCTAGGTTTTTAGAAACTCATAAGGTTGGGGACAAAGGTTGTGAGCCTTTCTGCTCCTCAAGGATCCTTTCCTTCTGGAAAGAAAAAGATAAAATATCTAGTATACTAAACTCCACTAAAATCTACCATTCTATTATCATGCTCCATTAAGCTATGCCAACGACCTAACAAACTAACCTTCAGGTTTCTAGGAGGTGGTATTGCTGGGGACAACGGGTCTGAGGTTTTCTACTCCTCAAGGATCCTTTCCTTTTGGAAAGAAAAACGTAAAAGAGTTAGTATACTTAACTCCATCAAACTCTATCATATTCAACTCATAAAAATTTATCAATTATGTTAAAGAACTACCATAGTCAAAATAAAACCATCAAAGCAATATAACAAAGGAAGATCAACTAAACATTATTCATGGCTATAACATATTATCAACAAAATCCACCAAACTCTGCCACATAGTTTACAATGTCCACCAGTTTACAATGCCCACCACACAAATCCAATTGAATACAACATAATTTGGTTTTCGATATGGCTTATTCATAATCAAGTAGACTCTTACGTACCAATTTTTCCCCAGCTGAGGCATTAACACCATCACCTCCTCCATCCTTCCCATCACTTGGATGAGCAGAATTACTTTCTCGGGTCTCATTTCCATGAGACTCGCTTTGGTCCATAGCAGACTTCTTAGTCTCTTCCAAAGCCAGCACCACCTCTAGTGGTATTGTTTCCAACACCCTAAGGAGGCGTTGATTGATCAAGTTTTGTTGTGACATACCTTCAGCAATTCTACGAAACCGCTCATTCGTCACTGCATCGTCTACTTTTTTTCCCTCTATTCTTGTAAGCCGTTCAGACGTGTTTAGTTGATAAAATTTCATCACATCGAACGCCTCCTTCATGGACTACAATATTGCATACATCATATTCTTCTCCTCCCTTTGCTTTTTTGCCTCATACTCCTTTATCCATTCTTTCTCTCACTTTTCCTTCTCTTTTTGTTTAGCCGCCTTATGAAAGTCTGCCAAAGTCATATCGGGTTCCAACTCCAAAGTTTGATTCCCTTTTTCCTTCTTCTCAATCGACTTCTTCTTCTCTTGCTCTTTCTTTTTCTCTGGCTTATTCACCTTTGAATTTGACTTCTTGGCGCTTCGCATCACACGATGCTGCGCATCGGCCTTCCCCTTAGTATAAGCTGGGATAGCCTACAATGTCTCATCTAATGTCCCAACAAGTATGTCTCGGATCATTCTGTTAACTTTGGGATCCTCAGCATCTTTAGCCCAAATAAGGTAGATTTCTTCGTAAACCTTTCGAAGAAGGTACACTACGCGAACCTATAAATGAACAAAATAAAGTCAGATATCAAAGGCATACTAGATTTCCCAAACTCTGCTACGCTAAATATTAAATTCGCCAAAGTCCACCAAAATTTGCTAAGAAACATCCTAGCTCTGCCAACTAAAAGAACCAAACTCTACCAAAATCTTCTAAGATTCATCCAAAGCTCTGCCAACAAAAATAACCAAAATCTACTAAAATCTTCTAATCTACATCCAAGCTCTGCCAACCAAAATTACCAAACTCTACCAAGGTCTTCTAAGCTATATTCAAGCTCTACCAACTTATTCATAAAATCCACTTAACTTCCAAGTTCGAAGCTTACCTTGTTGTCGACAGATGTCTTCTTATCAGCTTCAAAGACATCCTCAATATCTAAACCACGAGAAGTGTGTGACGCCCACTGCATAAGAGGAATATGACCGTCTCTTCTTCCTCCACACATTGCTCCTAGATGTGGGATATACTCGAATGCACATATTAGAAGCACATGCACAAAGTCGTGCAGAGTGTACGTTGAAGTTTACAGTGATGATGAAGGGAGCGATCCAACCAAGGCATCAAATTCTACTCTTCCCCAAGGATACCTTTCAAATCTATCCGGATCTATGACCAATTTCGCATGGTAGACTAGGATCATACATGCAAACCGAAAATAGCTACGTACAGCACCACCAGCAACCCCACCATATTTCTCTCTCAAGCGACCAATCCTTACATCCCTTTAATATTTTGTCAAGCTTAGCCCATTTTAGACCATTACTGTGGATTAAACCCATATTTATCCATAAACCTCTTGCAACTAACTTTGCATCATTAGGATCAGACAATCCACAGTTGAACTGCGTGATATGTTGAAAGTCGTGCAAAAAAAATCTCATTGGACGACCATCAACCAATACCCACAGCTCATGCGTCTTAGCCGTCTGAAGGATATTCCCCAATATGTGTTGCACATGTTTGCTTGCCCATGTGAACCCTGCGCAGCAAACTTCAGTATAATACCAAGTTGAGAATTCTTCTCTACTAACTATAAACTAACTCGACTAAACTCTGTCACACTATAACGTAACTAGATCAAGCTTTATCAAACTGTAAAGTAACTCCATCAAGCAAACCCACCGAAAAACGAGGAAAAAGAAGAAGAAGACAAACTCAGAAAATCTAGCAAACTCTATCACACTACCAACTAAGAATCGAGACAAAACCATAAAATCTAAACCCTAAAACTTCTCATACAACATTTACCTTGAACAAATAACGCCTTGAATCTTGAGATCAAGAAGTTTAGGGTTCAAAATCCCTCAAACTCTAGGAAAAACAAAAACAAAGTCAATATGTTAGAAACCCATCTCGATTCCGTCAAAACCCTACGATTTGGAGTTTGAAATCGCAAACATATAGTACATTACTTTCTATTTGAAATTCGAAATCACGAGAATAGAGAAAGACGAACAAGACGTTGCGATGAAAGAGAAGAACGAGAAGTTATAAAGTATATTTTTTTCAATAGCAATTATGTAATAAAATAGACAAGTTATTTTTTAAAAGATATTTTCCATCTCTTTTTTCAAAAAATGATGAAATATTTGAATAATTAGGTATAAATTGTAGAGTATTTTTTTCTAAATTTATTCATTTACTGGATATTGTACTTTATTACAGTCAAAACTACTTGGAGCAATTTCCCAGATATGGTCGAAATATTTTAAAAGAAGTTGTGCTTAAGTAGATGAAAAATCATAGAATTTAATGTTTTGATTTATCTAAAAAAAAATTGATATTGTAATTGTGTGAAAACACTGTTATCATTTTCTAGAAAATAATCGAGCCCAAATTATATAAGATACATCTAGGCAATATGAGCCCAATTTACAAATGAGTATATTGAGCCCATGACCAATGTCTACAAAATACAAATTATTAAAAAAATATTGTTTATACAAATGATTAATATAAATTGGGTATTTTTGTAATAATATATATATGTAAAAGATTAATATATATATAACAAACTTAAACGTTCTTTTGGAAAAGAACAAATAGTTTTCTCTCTTTAGAGAGAATTTTTCTCTCTTCTGGCTTTCTTTGAGACGAAATCATTCTTCTCCGACGATCATTTTTCAGAGAGACTGTCTGTTCGTCGACGCCGTTGGAGGTAACTATCTAGTTCGTTGGTAACTGTCTGAAGTCTTCTTCGGCTTTGGTTTTAAGTTTCGTTTTGGTTTCGTTTGTTTTCTTGTTTTCTTTTTAAAATCAGATTTCAGATTTGAGTTTACTCAGTTTTGTTTTCTGTTTATCTTGTTTGTTTGTTTTCTTTCTTTGTTTTTTTATTTGTATATAGTTTAGGGTTTTGTTTTCAAATCCAGATTTTATCTCGATTAGGTTTTAGATCTTAGTTTGGGGTTTACAAACGTAGATCTTCCTTTATCTACGGCGGCTGAGACTTTCTCCTCCTCGTACTATCCTCTCCAAAGTTGTAACTCTTTGGTTCTCTCACCGATGATGGTGAATCAAGTGTCGGGCCACTGTAGTTGGTCTTACCGGCACTAAAGCTTCTCGGTGATGGAGTTGACTAAAGCGGGTTAGGTTTCGCGTTCGTCTATGGTTGCAGATTAGGTTGGAATATCCGATCAACATCGAAGTCATTTTTAGAAAGAAGAGATGGAGGCGAGGCGTTTTCATGGCGTTTTTCCTTACGCAGGTACACCAAGAGTTACATGGCGAGTCTCCTTTCGGCTGACATGTGGCATCTCCTTAAGAGCATGTTTAACAATGAGTCTTAACATTTTAATAATAATATTTTAATAAAAGTTTGTAAACAATTAAATTTTAATATTATTAATAAAAATTAAACTAATAGGAATGTGCCACATATTTAAGAGTCTCATCTAATGGTCTCTTAAGTCTCTTATTTAAGAGACTCATCTCTCTCTTTCTTCACTTTTTTTTTTTTATTCATATGATACTTACATAGTATTACCACTAACAATGCTCTAAGTTTTTGCAGGCGTCTCGATGGTTCTTTTTCTTGGGCCTTAGGCCCAATTATCTTTTATCTCGTTTCGGCTTCTATGTAATCCAGGCTTGGCCTGTTAACTTTGTAATTTGGGCTTCGGCCTTTCTTTATAAAATCATAGACGACAATAAAAATGTGTTTTTAGTATTATATATATATTTTTTTGTCCTGAATACTTAACCAAAGTTTTAAATATTAAAATATGGTTAGGTGTTAAATTGTATAGAATGATTCTTTTATGTTTTAAATTGTACAAAATACTATTTTTTGAACTTTACACGAAATTTTTTTTTTGGAGAAAATAGACATTTCGTATAAGAATATAACATAGAATATTGTCTACGATGGATATTAATATTGTCTACTATGGGTATATATATAACAATTTTACGATAGACATATATTTACTGTCTATGGTGGACATTTATATAGTCTACTATAGACATAATATACAGTGCAGTGTACGATGGACATTTATACAGTCTATCGTGCACAACGATATTGTAATTCAATGTCACAAAAAGGAATTTCCTACAATTGAAACATAAAATAGACATTTCGTGCAAAATTCAAAAAAAAATAGATATTTCCCATAATTAAAAACATAAAATAAGCATGATATTCAATGTTCAAAAGAATAAAACATTTAACACCACCAATATGAGACAAGATTATATATATCTAAAAATACAAATTAATCATGTTTTTAAACGCTTAAACATTGAGATCCATATGTATTAGTATGTTACAACATCTAATGTTAGTGTAGAGGTGTTCAATTAGTGTATATGTAATTATGTATGTGCGAGGTGGGTCATGAGCAGCTATCAATAGAAAAAACAAAAGAGCACCAACCAATAATATTGTTTTCGGTTAAAGAGTCACTACAAATAATTAAAACCTATAATTTCATTTATTTTATTTTTTTATCAATTGATACAATCGCAATTTACATCACTTATAAAAATAAATTTCTAAATTAATAATTCAAATTGATTAATCATATTTTAATATATATCTGATGATAACATTGTGGGGCTATAGATATTGACTAATTTAATATATATCTGATGATAACATTGTGGGGCTATAGATATTGACTCATCTTTGAGTCTTAATTATGATAGTTAGACACACTTGTAGTATTGTGATTGATGGCTTTCTGCTTTATACTTTGAGCACATATCTACCATTCATCATGACTATATCATATGCATGATTGCATTAATATGTAAGTGGGATATATATACCTGATCACTCATTTATATTACTTTTATTATAAGTTACATCTTTAATATGTAATCATAAAAATATTACCATCACACTTTATAACATTGAAAGTAATATTTTGATATGTTAACAAACAACATATACTATGATGAATTGTATGTAATTAGTGTCATGTTGTGGTTTAAGATATGTTTTAGTTGTCTTTTATTTGACCGGATTAGAGTTTTTCGCTGCAAATACATCTTTCACAGCTTGAAAACGTTTAGTAATAAGAAAACTCAAAGAAAAAAAATTTCACTAGAAACCAAGGTAAAATAGTGTTGAATTACAAAAACCGACGGATATAGAGATATCCCATATACTATATTCAATATAAGAAAACTATTTTTATAGAAATCAGCTGCATAAGATTTATCTAAGACCCTATAGATTCAAAAAATACTATTATGAATCCGAAAATTCATGTCATTGCTAGATATCACTGATCCAAAGCAGATTCAAATTTCTAAGTTGCAAAATTTAATAAGAATTAATTTAGAGGTTCAGTAGTTTCATTCGTTTTCCATATAAAGGTGGTGGAGTCTAATCAATTCTTAATGTCAACTTTAGGTGAAGTTCCAAAAACCGATCATTCAAATTTTATTGACTACGATTTGCGTTTTGAACCAAACAACAAACCATAACATAACACAATAATTTCTCATATAAAAACAAACTAAATTGATTTACTGATGAGAAGATACGATTCACCATTATACACCTACATCGATGTCTTGTCACTAGCTTAATTTGAGATGTGGTTATATGTAAACCGGATTTAACCAATTTTATAGGTAAATTAATTAACTAAAATAAAGAAATCTACCGTTCAGCAAAAATGGTCAGGTGTGGACTTTTGGTAGGGACATTGGCCACGTGATTTCTACATTCTAATTTCTATTCCTTTGTCTCTTGTCCTCATTAAAATTCTCTTTCACACCATCCAAAATTTAAAATCCTAAAATAATTTCATTTTCTTTTCCTTTCAAAAACTCCAAGAAATCACACAGAAACTACAAAACCTCCTTCATCACCGGATCTTTTCATGGCTTCCGGGTCACCCCAAACCGACCCGGCTCCTTCTTCTCCATCCACGTCAGCACCACCACCACCACCACCACCACCACCAAGCCGTTACGAGTCACAGAAACGCCGCGACTGGAACACGTTTCTCCAATACTTAAGAAACCACAAACCGCCCTTAACACTAACAGGATGCAGCGGCGCACACGTGCTCGAGTTCCTTAAGTACCTCGACCAATTCGGGAAAACCAAAGTCCACGTGGCGACATGTCCTTTCTTCGGCCATCCGGACCCACCATCGTCTTGCGCTTGTCCACACAAACAAGCTTGGGGATCTCTTGATGCTTTAATCGGACGGCTTAGAGCTGCCTATGAAGAAAACGGTGGACGGCCAGATTCAAATCCGTTTGCTGTTCGTGCCGTTAGGATTTACCTGAGAGAAGTCAAAGAGAGTCAAGCTAAAGCTCGTGGGATTCCTTACGAGAAAAAGAAACGGAAACGTCAATCCTCCGTTACTACCGTTAGATTGGATGTCGATTTAACGAGTAAAATTGCCGGAGACGGGAGTAACGGTGATTCTCCGGTTGCCTCCGGAGCTGCACTTCCGCTAGGTTAATTATTATACCTAAAGAGCCTCAATTATATATATATATATATATATATATATTTAGTTGATCGTGAAATTCAGTAAATGGACTCATTTAGTAGTTTCCTTTAAGTTAAGTGGTTCGTAGAAACACACTGTTGTGTTTTTTTTTTGTGCGAGTATATAAAAGTAAATACGTTGATGTCTCTATTTTGTATCTATTTGATTATTATTTAGTTGAGGAGCAGCTTTCATTGTTCACATAGTTTTAATTTTCGTCTCACATATTTTGTCTCTACGCGAATTCATGTGTTTGTATAATCTTAAGTCGATTTCGTGACAAATACCCATCCAATTATTACAAGTAACAAGTAATAAATTCTGATATAGGAGATGTCATCGTTAACATTCATTTACTTGTTATTTGGATTTTTCAAAACTTCAGTAGTGAAGTGTGGCATTTAGTGGAGATTTCAATTGTTTTGTAGCTCTAATAAAATTTTACTGAACATCGTCATATATTTTTGTTACGAATACTGCTTAATTATTTTCATATCTATAGTGAATGGTAAATTGTCTAAATATATTTCAAGTTCATGTAGCATTCGACAAAGATGTGTCACCTTATAATTTTGTAAATTTGATTAATGTATAGTCGCATTACTCTTAAATAATTATATATAAGCAGTCGGTGACATCATGAACAAACCAATATAAGTTTCAAACAATAAAAAAGAAGAAGAGAAAAAACAATGCTCAAGTTTTGTAACCAAGAAATTTCTGAGTTTCCACAAGTGAGCTTGAAGGTTCTGTGTAGGTCAATACATAGAGACACAGACCACACGTGTAGGGTGTACATAAATAGATTTGGAAATATAGTAAAACGTGAGAGAATGAAGATGTAATCTGCTATTTTGTGACCACAATGAGGCCTCCTCTGATCTTAATTTAGTACCTGCAAAAGGTCCCACGCGTGTGTGTTTTCACCATATGTATGTACGTTTTACGCTTTTATTTGCATGCGTCACTCGTCTGTCTCAAGAAATAAATGTTTTCGTCTCTGGAAATATATATATATATATAATTAAAGACAATTCGACATAAACTGAACTAGCTTGTTTTTCACGTCATTGAACCTTTTGTTCAAGTCTTTTTCTTTTCGTTAAATGTTAAGATATTATATAAAACGTGAAGGGACAGGATCACGATACTATAAATCTGTTAACTAGCTCCATGAAGGTGAAAGAAATAACTTGAATAAAGAGATACATTTAAAATACCAGTTTTGTCTATTGGTGTCTGGATCGTTTAACATGAGAAAAGTGATGCCCGATTGTCAATCTCTATGTCCAATGATTGTATCCAAAGATATGGCTTAAAAGGGTTTTAGCTTTGGCTGATTATGCAATCTTGATAAGAAGCTTGAAACAGAATCTATCGTCCGAAGCATCTCCTGTCGTAGTCTTTGGTGGCTCCTATGGTGAAATGCTTGCAGCGTGGTTCAGACTAAAATATCCGCATATTGCAATTGGCGCATTGGCATCCTCTGTTCCAATTCTGCAGTTTGATAAGATTACTCCGTCTTCAAGCTTCTATGACACCGTTTCTCAGGATTTTAAGGATGCGAGTGTTAACTGTTTTGAAGTCATCAAGAGAAGCTGGGGAGAACTGGATGCTTATTCCACTATGAAAGGTGGCTTATTAGAACTCAGCAAAAAGTTCAAGAGTTGCAAGGACCTGCACTATGTTGCTTCAGCCTCAAGGTGGCTAGATTCAGCCTTTATAAATACAGCAATGGTTGATTACCCAACTCTAGCAAATTTCATGGCTCCACTGCCTGCTTATCCAGTGGAGGAGTTGTGCAAGATCATTGACGGGTTTCATCTAGAAGCCAGCAATCTTGATCATGCGTTTGCAGCTGCAAGCTTATACTACACATATTCAGGTTCAGAGAATTGCTTCAATATAGAAAATCAAACTGAGCCTCATGGAAATGGTTGGCAGTGGCAGGCGTGCACAGAGATGGTGATGCCAATAAGCCGTTCGAACCAGAGCATGTTTCCACCATTCGAATATGATGACAAGGGAGAGTAAGAATTCTGTCTGAAGGCATACGGTGTCAAGCCAAGACCACACTGGATTACCACCGAATTTGGCAGACAGAGAATAGATATGGTTTTGAAGAGATTTGGTAGCAACATTATATTCTCCAATGGAATGCAGGATCCATGGAGTAGAGCAGGGGTTCTGAAGAACATATCGAGTAGCATCATTGCGCTTGTGACCAAGAAAGGAGTTCACCATGCCGATCTCAGAGCTGCTACAAAAGATGACCCTGAGTGGCTGAAAGAACAGAGGAGGCAGGAAGTTGCTGAGATAGAGAAATGGATCAGAGAGTATTACAGTGATCTGAGACAAGACGAGTAAAGAGACCAAACACCATTAGAACATTGTCTGTTTTTCATGTGCCTGTGATGAAGAAATAGGACAAGGCCATGTCTTAGGTAACTGTGTAATAGACAAAGAAACATCATATGTCAATATAGACAAAGAAACCATGTCTTAGGTTCTTTCTTTCATATGTCAAAGAAGTTAGTAAAGCAAAAACTCATTTTCAAACAAAGTAATGGCAAAAAGTGGCATCGCAAATTTAATCTCACAAAAGAATATTGAATATGTTTTCCTAATAGTTATAATATATCTTATCCTACATAACTGTGTAATAGACAAAGAAACATCATATGTCAATATAGAAAGAAAGAACCTAAGACATGGTTTCTCATTGTACAATTCAAACCACTAGCTAGCTCTATTACGGCACATTAGCATGATGAGAAGATGCAGCAATGGAGTATGCCTAGGTCGAGGGAGGCAGTCCAATGCTCCATATATCTGAAGTGTATATATTTGTGGGTAATGTTAAAACCAATAACAGAACAAAAGTGTCAAAAGAAATTTTTAAGATGAAACATGTTCTTATTATATAGAGCATAACCGTTTGATTTCAGTCCATTTTAAGTCTACAATAAGTCTCATTAATTAGCTGACACAAGCTGTCCCCTAAAATATACCAACTTAAGGAATTGAGATGCCAATATTGTGCTTCCTAGTAGCCCTTCCACAATTTAGCCACCAAGTTCCACAGTTACTACACCTACGGGCATAACTTTCTGCTAAGAACTACCTTGGTGGATAAGCGAGAATCCTAAAGGTAATCACGTAAAACTACTAATTATATAGTAAGATCTCTTCTGTACCTCTTTAGCATCAGGGTATTGTTGGCATTGGCTTCTACAAATATCATCTGAGTTTCCATTAACTTGCAGCGTATCCAGGGCCTATCAACAAATTCTCAAAGCTTCAAATTTATTTTGCTTGACAAGAAATCACCCTAAATCGTTTTAGCAAGATGATTATAAGGGCAAACGTATAGTAAAGACAATGAAATTACTTGGGTTTGAAGTTGCCTCAGTAGCTGCGATTGCTGCTTTAGCTTTGGTCTCCAAATTAACCAACTCTTCCTGGAGTTTCACAATTTCACGATTTAGGTGTTCGATTGTCTTTTCCATACCACGCTCATGGTGCAGGTTGCTTGCTCGTGTCTTCTTCTCAGCTTCAAGAGCAGCCCTGTTTCAAGTCCAAAACGCCGATGTGCATAAGCATTCAAAATCACGGGCCTCGTTACCTCAAAAACACAAGGGTCATTCAACAATATTCACCTTCCTTTAGAAATTTCTAGTCGAAGAGTCTCAATCTCTGTCTTCGTCTCAATGGCTCGATCCGAATTCGGTCTAGCCTTACCCATCTCGCCATTAAGCATCGCAAGCTCCGTAGCTAACTCCTGCCTATCAGCAGCCAACCTTTCTACATCCGACCTAACCTGACCAAGCTCAGCTCCAAGTCCATCGATCACACGAGCTTTAGCCTCCATCCTCATCGCGTTCTGGTAAACCTCACGTACCTTAGCTTCTCTCTCCGCTTTCACTTTAGCAGCGGTTTCAAGCAGCAATTCGAGCTCACGCTTAGCAAAATTGAGCTTTTCCTTGAGTCCGAGATGTGCTATGGCTAGCCGCTGGTTGTCGTTCAAAAGTGATTGGATTTCACGTTGCTGGATTGTGATTCGATCCTCGAGGATCATAGATCGAGCTCGATTTCTTTCGGATTCGATCAACTGAGATTCTACTGTTCTTGAAGATGACAAAGTTGAAACCAACGACGTCGGAAGATAATGGCCTCTGCCATCCATCTCAACGTCTCTAGTCTGCGATCTCCGATTCTCTTCTCTGGTTAGCGAAAGTGCCTCTCTAATCGAATATCGTTTTTCGTTCCTCAATCCCTAATTATGAGCTCTTTACTATCTACAACAAACATGTATTAAATTTGGCCCACACTAAGCCCAAAGTTGAACCCGTTAGGCCCATAGATATTGAATAAGTAAAATATTCGTGTAGCTCCTAATAGTTTTCTTACTATTATCCAAATATAAACTCCGCATATTATTGATATAAAATTTATGAATTTATTTATGAAAATATCCAATAAATGTACACGTAAACACAAACACAAATGAATATACTTTTACAAAGGATATCAACATCTTTAAACGATTATTAAAATAAAAAACAAAGGATCTCAACAAAACCGAACGAATAGACCTTTTAACCATCAAAATGTGACATTTAGTTATTTAACAAACAAAAATTGAGACATTTATCATGATACTATGTTACGAAATTAAAGGAATCATATAAGACTGGCCATTATACTAAGTGATTTTTGGTTTAGTTGCTTTTTTTAATAAAGAGATTATGAGTTTATATTTACTTGGGAAAGATAATTTATATTTTAAACATGATATTATTAATAGTTGATTTCAGATAATGGAAAAGAATACAAGTCAAAGATCATAACCTCGTATGGTTTACAAAAAAAAAAAAACTATCCCATGATCCTATAACATCCATATATGTTGCATGAGGCTAATATTTGACATCTCTTTACATTTACAATTATAATCTACGATGTATTATATTTTAGCTACTTCCACTTAAGTGCAACGATGAGTTTTTCTCACTATATTTTAGTTCCTTTCATATGATCCAAATGTCTTGATGTCAATGGTAATTGAAAGTTTGGAATAAATTACATTGTTGCTGCAGTACGGTTGATTATATAAGAACATGGTCACAACCGGATCGTGGTATAAACTACATGAACCATAGTTTAGGATTCACATAGATTAGGGCTCAATTATTTTTAGAATTTATAAAATTTTGTAATAATTAGGGGTCAAAATTTTAGAGTTTACAAATTTTTTGGTATTTAGGATCCAAATTTTTTAGAATATATTATTTTTTTTAGTAAAACCAAAAATCTCTATTTATGTTATTATTTTTTCGAGTGGTGTTGGGTAAAGTGTTTGATTATACAATATCATCTTCTCATTTTATATATTTTTTTCTTCTAAAGTTAACGAATAAAAATAGTTATTATTACTAAAGAATATACTGAACGAAGAAAAAAAAATTTGTTTTGTGTAGGATCTTCAATAACGTCGGACTGGCTCTGATCATGGTTATGTGATGTATATTAATATTAGATCATTATGCCCGATTAATTATTACATAACTTGTAACTTTTTTTTCCCAAATATATATCCACCAATCACCATTTATATTGGCTTTTATTGTATCAATGGTTAGATGGTGAAGGAGGCTCTTCTAGGTTTTTTGGTTGGTGTAATTAGTTGTTCTAAAATAGTATTCATAATAAAATTATAACGTCATAATAAGTTATAGCTTTTCCATAATTTTGAGCACAAGATTTTGCATAATTTTACTTTTAAACAGATGAAAGGTAATTGACAAAAAAAAAACAGATGAAAGGTAAAATTTTCCTTTAGTCAATTTTTTTGGTTATTTATATTAATAATTAGTTTGGATGATTTAACTTTTACTGACAGAAAATAATTGATTATACTATAATATATGTACAAAAAGAAAAAATATAAGTTAAAAGAGTTTTAAAAAAAAAAAAAAAGATGAGGCGGCAAAGTGGTAGAGTCCAAGTCTACAGATTAGCATGAAACTCTGATGTTTCAGATTGCTTCTTTTTGTTTCTTACAGAATCTTACACTCTTATTTAATTCCGACATACAACCAAATATTGCTTACTTCGTTGAGTGACTTACTTATGGCACTTTACACCACACACAAAAATTATGTTTTTTTTTTCCAGAAAAATCGAAGAATATATAAAAAGCATATCGAATTTTCTCTAAAAAAGATTTAGAGAAAATTGAGTCCATAAAAAGCACTGACATAAACAAAGAGAAACTTATTTCACTAACTATTTAAAAGAAAACACTGAGGTCTTTTTGATTATTTTTTTCACCTCTTCAACACCGAAGAGAGTTTAATGAATAAATTTACAGAACTCGTCAAACATTGCTTCTTGTTTCCCCACCGTTTCCAAAGATCTTTAATTTTATTTTTTTTGTTTTGTTTTGGTAAGAAAATGAAAATAAAAAGAAAAGAGCAAATACCGAGAACCGAATCTTCCATGTCATCTCAAAAAGCAATTAATGAAGTGCATCGAGTCTCACATGCTTATTTTTCTCCTAGGTGCCCAAAGATGTCTGTTCTCTCTTCTTTCTTAATTTGATTAAGTATGACAATTATTTTCTTATGAATTGAATCTAAAATACTATAACGTTAGCTAGAACCACTTCCCAATGTCACAGTTCTCCCCAATTCTTATATATTATCCTTGCATTACCAACTTAACTATGTATTCCTCCCTCTACATTGGTCCTACTCATTGACTCTTTCCATTTTACATTTCTTATTTTAGTATTCACCATAAACTCTCAAAACAGTTCAAAACCAAACTCTAAAAGTTTTAAGCACAGCAATCAGATCAAAATCATGTTATTTGCAATAATAATTAAAATTCATGAGAAAAACAGGTTATGCTGATCGACAAGTGTAGTAAAAATGACGTTTGAGGTGTTGTAGCATTATAGCTAGGGTTTGATTGTACTTATTGGTCAATTAGTTTAAACGTCACTTCCAAATTAATTAAAAGATGTAAGCAAATCTTTATATGCAATGCAACCTATAATTTTCGTAATAGTAGTGTTCAAAAAATTGTTAAGCACCTGCAATCTTCCGCCTAGTGTCTAGAGAATCTAGCTGAGATCTAGATAACTTTAGGCAATTTAGATGGTTTTATAATAAATTGTATTACATAGCTAAATTTTTTCTTAAAAAAACTCTAATAAAGAGTTTGATGTTATTTAGGCATACATTACTCTTAACTGTTTTTTAAAGAGCTTCATTCTAGATTTTTTACATAAATTAAGAAACAATATTAAAAGTCATTTGTATTTCTAATAAATAGAAGTAATGATATGCTAGATTCCATGTTAATGATTTTGATTAGAGGTCAAAATTGGAAACTTTTTATTAAAAGTTACATTAGAATGGTAGAATGATACTCTTTGTGAAACACTTTTTTTCTCATAAAATGACACTCTTTACGAAACGGAAAGAATATATATTTCAATTATTTATAAGATTTAAATTGGAAAATTTTTTCTAAAAGAACATAATGTTTAGACCGACTAATTACCGCCTAACTATCGTCAAAATCACCAAATTACTTTGTCCGTGTAATTCATATGGTTTTACTATAATTGAAATGGTCCAAGTCCGTTTGACTTAGGCCGATTCTTTGAACACTGTTTAATAGTAGTTGACATCATCAATTTAGAGAGGGCAAAGAAACAATTCTGGATAATTCTGATATATTAGACACTATAAGGAAATATGGCAATTTGCAACCAAAGATTTTTGACCAATTTTAGATTATTGTCGATTTTTTGATCACTTTTAATCAAAAATATGTAAAAAATTATTTTTAACTAACTTTATACTAGTGATACATTAGTTAATTGTAGTGTGCCTAACACATCCAACTTGAATAAATTTTGTGAATAAAAACTACGTACTCATTAATTAAATATATGAAAATATTCATGCTATCAAGCTAATAACATTGTAGAAAGATTATTGTGGGCGATGGTCACAAAGTAGTAAAATTAATCGTTTACTCATGCATGTCTCCGCTATTTTGGGGTTAAAAACATTCCTTAGTTGCTTCACATAAATTTGATATATTAATCATAATCACTTTCAAACACTATACTTAATTTCTAGGGTTATGTAGTATGTTTTTCTTGGTAGATGATAAATATACTTTATGTTTAAACTATCTAAAATTCTAAATTAAGATATATATATAAATAGTGGTCATTCAGATGAAAGTTCAATTTTTGTTGGACTTAGAGTGGCCATACATAATGTTACATCTAAATTTCTAATGGAAAATAAATTAAAGAAGGTAATTAGTGAGATTGATAAATTAGCAAGATTAAAAGTGAAATTAAAAGAGGGTGAAGGAAAGCTAATGAAATCGAGTAAAAGGGAAGAGCTTCACTTGGGAAAGAGTGGATTACAAAGCTTGGACTCATTTGGAATTCATTTAATGTCATAGTTGAAACTTTTCTTGAAGCTTGTTTGTTTTTTTTATATCAAAAACTCATTTATTTTTAAGAATCTCTTCAGACATTAATTAGGGTTTTCTTAAAAAAAACTGTAATTAGCTTTGTGTCGGATCTCGTTTTGTGGGTCTTGCATTAATTTCCTCTGGATTTATGTTGTTATTTTAATTATATTCAGACAATGGTACTCTTAATTGTCCCTCTCAAGATCAACAGTTCGAAAATGATGCATGTATCTTCGAATTCGATCTCCTCATTAAGTATGAGTATACTGTTGATGATAGTATTATTGATGATGGCTTCCAAGCTCTCTATGTTTATAAAAAGTTATCAATTTAGATTAATGTATAATACTATTGTTAATTTGTGGATATTTGTTTTTCTTGTCAACAATTGGATTGACAATAGTCGATCTATAGGTTAAACTCCATCCCGAAAATCTCATTGTAATCAATAATACGTAGTGAAAGGAATCCAACCTCTAAATATCGTACCGAAAAGAATTCGGCGTGGATATTGCTTTATATGTCGAATAATAATAGGATAAGTAACCACTATTGTCAAAATAGTAATAAAGAGCATTTGAAAACATTTGGTGAAATATAAAACAGCACAGTCACATATTCTAATTTATCTTGACAAAAAGGTTTTAATACGTAAATAGATAGAAGCCATATTTAGGAAATCGAAGAAAAAAGTGCACAAATACTTGTTCCTCTTGGATTCAAAAAGGTTAGGTCTTTGAATACTGTGTAAAGAAACTACATCTACAACTTTTTGGACGTTAATTAGGTTGTTCAAAACGATGTTCAAAGTCTGTCTTGTTGTGAATTTTCTATGGATTAAGTTATTAGTCTCCATCTACCATAATATTTATCACATCTCTAAACTTCACATCCATATTATTAACAATCTCATTTAATTCCTTCTTGGTAATTAATAGACTCTGCTAAAATTTGTTTGTTTATTTCTTGAAGAGCATTGTTGGGAAATTCTATAAATCTTAATTGTTTTATGTGTGTTTGTGTGAAAAGTTTTCCAAAAATTATTTATTTTTCCTTGTGAGTTAGAAGATAAAAATAAAATTAATTTTCACATTCCTTAAAAAACCAAAAACTTATTAGTTCTTCGAAAGTTTTATTGTTATATGACAAAAAAATTTGTATCCCTGATCAACAGTTTTGTTACTAAATAATTTCTATAGAAATAAATAAATTTAATGGTATCTTGGTATTTTGACAAGAATTTTTTGATAAATAATTATTTAAAGTAATAACCAAATATAAATTAAATGTTCTAGCTAATGATTCAGACATCTAAAATTAGATTCTATCCAACTACATATAAGAATTAGTCAAAAAGTTTAGGAATGAGTTTGTGCCATGAATACGGGCATCAATCCTATTGTTTTCAAAAGCTTTTTTTTGGGTATTTCTTAAAACTTTTTAAAAAGGTTAATTATCCAATAAAAAGATTTAAATGAATGGTTAAGTAATATTTAATTTAAATATGTACTTCACTCAACCTTTCATACTTTTTTACAATGTCTATACGATCCATCTATTATGCATTCTGAACTTTGAATTATTTCAGTTTTGTAAAAATTCCTATCTGTTGTACCTAGATCAATCTTAATTATTAAATTCTAAAGCTAGAGAGTTCGTATATTTACGTGCAGAAACTTAATTAATCTTGTTTAACAGCCAATGGTAAAAGCAAGACCACTTTTTTGACTGATAATTTGCAGCAATAACTATAATTTTACTGGAAATGTGTGAAACCACACTCATTCGTTAATGCTATAGAAACAAACATTAGTCTGATATTTGTTTTATGTCTTCTAAAAATAACATTATCATTAAATTAAATAAAACAAAGGAAGTGTCATGTTTTTGTCTTACTTTGATAGTACTTAAATAAGACAATTATCATCAAATTTTGGCTCTTCCTAAAAACAAATGTGGCTTTTTAAGCATCGAAGTCGCTGACCTAAGATGCTTCTCAGAGATTCTGTCCCGGTTTTTAATAGATTTTTCTTCAAAACAAAAATAATGATAATTTTTATAAGTTTTTAATTATTCAGTCTCTTGTTTAGTTTAATCAGTGTCTTTCCCATGAAAACTCGAGCCTCCAAAACATTATTATTCTCATAATCACATTAAAAAAATGGATTAGTTAATAATAGAAAAGGAAGTGTGTGTGAAGGAGAGATTGGTTGAAGATTTGATGTGAATGTCTTTCAAGGCAACAAACATTCACGTTGGAGGCAATTTCTAAAGGAGTATCGGTCCTAATTAGGGTTTCACGTCATTCTCAATTCTACTATACTCTATTATCCTAATATTATTCACTCTCTTTCTCATTATTCTTTTTTTTTATTCTTTTAAATAAAATTGCCCAACGAACTTTTTATTTCGTTTTTCCATTTTTTGTTAGAAATAAAGTCAAATATAGGCCGCAATATGATCTTTTTTCAAACCATGTAATAGTTTTAATATATGGATAATATATATTTTAGTTAGTTTCAAAAAAAAAGATAATATATATTTAAATGTTTTGGGTGTAAAACGGGACACTTTTTTAATTATTTTTATATTACAAAGATATAGGGTTTTAAAATTGTACAATTTATCAAGAATATATACATGTGTTTTTTTTTCATCTAGACATATATGAAAACATTAATTAAAAATACACATATAATTTTTTTTGTCAACAAATTATTAGATCGAAAAGACTTTATCCATAATCAAAGTTCTCTAACTAAAGCTAAATGAGATTCAAACTCACTACATGATGCTATATATAGTAGATCATAGTCAAATCAACTGGGACATCTGTTTCTTGGCAGAAACATATAATTTATATACCATAAATAGATGAACCATGTATATATTAATTGTGTAAGTAATAGTTTACAATCTTAAGAATTATATATATATATATATATATATATATATATATATATATATATATATATATAGTTTCGTGCCTAGTGGCAATTGAATTGGGTATTTGCCTTAGACCACATATAAAAAAGCTAAGTATAGAAGATCACAATATTTAAAAAAATGAGCAAGATTAAATATTTAAGTTGATAAATGTGTATATATTATTTAAGAAACGTAAGATTAATTATGTTACACTACAATTAATATATTTTATTTGTAACAACTATGATTTTTAAGAATATTTTTTTATAATTTTATATTTTTATTAGTACTATTGTGTATGTTTTCAAAAAAGAATTTATCATTCTAAAGGCTATGTTTTATTTATTTTTCAGAAACCTCACATCGCCTAAGCACGACACTGTATATTTATATCATAATCCGACATGGCTAGAAATAGGAAAGTTTAAGTTTGTGTTGTATATATAATTACAGAACTATACTTAAATCAGTGTTGATGTCGGTCGATGATTTGAATTGGATCTCGCTAAGAAGCTGTTTAATTAAACTCATGAATGAGCTGGTTCAGTGGTGACTAGTGATCAATTAGTCAAGAGAATCTCTTGCTTTGTAATTAACTAGCTGGTTTAGCGGTTCTTACTTACAGTCTAGCTTGAACCAAGTTATTAGAAAGTTGAAACTAACAATATTCTCATGTTTTATTACATCCTTAAGTAAGCGATTCTCTTTTTTTTTTTGATAAAGGGCAATCATGGATCAAGACAATTCTAGATTCTCTAATTTGTAAGATCATAAAGTGTAACCTCTAAACATATATCATAGTGAATTACTACATTGATCTTAAGTAATCATTCGTTTTTATGCGAGCTTATGATTTGAAGTTCCATAAGTAATCATTTTTTGTCTGAAATAGAATCGTTTAAAAAAAAAATTATAAATTCAAAGTATCAAATTACACAGCATAATAAATATCTTTCCTTGTAACTAACTACCCATCTAAACTCTCCTCGAATTTTGTAATTTAAAAAAGAGAGAAGATTGAGACATCGAGAGACTAGTAAATACAAACATAATTAATAAATATAAATATTTTTGACTAATTTTGTATTAATAATTAATTACTACACAGCAAAAATAAAGAAAGATAAAAAAAAGAGAGTCAAAGGACAACGTGGGGAAACTTCTCAAACTGCATCGGACGCCAACCTATCACGCGCCTTTGCGGTGCCTCACTTCTTCTTCTTCCTCTCCTTAGTATTCCAATATTGCCCTCAACATTCTTAGGGTCAATATCGTCTTCTCCACGTTTGTCTAACTTTGAGCCGTTGCTAATCATCAACTTGTAATTGTGTTGCTAATCAACATCTTAATACTTGTCTAATTTTCTCTATAAAATTTACCTAGATTTTTTTTTCTAATAATTAATCATTAGATCTATAAATCTCGATTCATAGTTTAAATATTTTAATTGTGTGTATGAAATTTAAATTTACTACCTAATACTTAAATAGATCATGAATAAACCAACGGAACCACAGCCTATGAAAACCAAATTAAACTCAATCTTTTCTAGATCATATCAACTAAGCTATGAGTCTTTAGACACCAAATTGGACGTGATACTAATAATAATAATAAAAGATTTACTTTGAAGTTTGACAAAAGTTCACAAAATATTAAGGTATATAATTAATAAGCTAACGTAATTAAAGAAACATGAAAAATATAATTTTAAGACAAACGGGCAAGAATATTATAGGAATTTGGTAGCTTAATTGATTTAAATTTTCCATAAAATGTTCAGAATATAAAAAATTAATATAAGAAAACTTTATAGTGAGAACTGAGAAGAACAAGAAAAACATAAATACAGGTATTTTTTTTATGAATAATTAAATCAAAATAACAGTTAAACTTTCTAAGACAAAAACATAAAAAAATTTAGAATTAATAAATGAACACATGTGAACACCAACCTCGCTCTCTTTAAAAATGGCTTGAAAAACCTATTATAAATACACATCTCTCTTAACTCTCTCCCTTTAACCTATTATAAATACACATCGCTGTAACAGTTCTCTAATCTGAGTTACTTTAATATTTAAGACTACTGAATTCTTTCAATATCGTGACCATAGTAAAAGATCATGGGCGGTCCTGGTTCATCACCATGTGCTTCATGTAAGCTTCTTCGACGACGCTGTGCAAAAGATTGCATCTTTGCTCCTTATTTTCCTCCTGACGATCCTCACAAATTCGCCATTGTTCATAAGGTTTTCGGTGCAAGTAACGTTAGCAAAATGTTACAGGTTCATCTTCTTCCCAATATTTCCTCATAAATAACTATAATTATGTTATAAATGGTTACATATATAGTTTGTTTAAATGGTTACAGGAGCTACCGGTTCATCAAAGAGCTGATGCAGTAAACAGTTTGGTTTTCGAAGCAAACGCACGAGTTAGAGATCCAGTCTATGGATGTGTAGGAGCTATTTCCTATTTACAAAACCAAGTCTCACAGCTTCAGATGCAACTAGCAGTAGCTCAAGCAGAGATTCTCTGTATTCAGATGCAAAACGAGCCAACTTTACAGTCTCATCATCAAGTACTTGAACTAGACCAAGACCACAAAGCTCTCTTGCTACAGAACAACAACAACAACAACAACATCAATAACTGCAATAGTAATAACAACAACAACAACAACTTGAGTTATGGGCAGTTTAACTCTAATTTTGCCTCTCCAAGCAGTATAATGCAGATGCAAATGCAAATGCAAGACCCACTTAAGCAAGAATCTCTTTGGACTTAATAAAAAATGAATCTTAGTTCGTTATAGAACTCAGCGAAGTGTTGCTTCTTGGCTATGTTGAAAAGAGAATATGGGAACAGGTTTCGTGTAAGGAAAGTAGTACAAGTCAAAAGCTTAAATGCATGCATGTGATGAATTATATGAGTTATGTAGTTAATTAAATGCTTTAGAAATAGAGATCTGTTTTTTTTCTTAATTTGGTTTCTCACTTCTATTTTTCTTTTCCTATCGTTTGAACAGTGAAAATTAGATCTAATTCAATCCCCAATTCCATTTTATTGAAGTCTCCAAGAATTTGCCCTACCCACTATTTCAGACAAACCGACTCAAAACTTTGTCCCCATTAGTTTCAAACTAAGAGATATTTTATAGTTCACAATATGATAAATCCTATTTATAACTTAAATTCTATTAGATAAAATCAGATTTTAGTAGAAAAATATAAAGATAGATGTTTACATATTACTTTAAAGAATAGATACAAAATGCCAAATATTTATTTAGTTTATACAATTACCATAGTCTAAGAAAAAAAATTAGAAGCAATTTTTCTTTCTGGAATCAATTATTTTATTATATGTGCTAAATATGCATTTTTTTTCTTTCTACTTGCGATCTACTGAAGTTGAAATCGAAGAAAAGAAAAACTCAAGTTGCTAAATTTTATTCGAAAAAGAAATCTACATGATTCAACCTTTACAATTTGACTCACTATAGATTTATTCGACCGACCTGATTTGATTAATCATAAGTTACACGTTAGAACATAAAGTCGTCTCTACTGTTGCTTTTGTACTAATTCTCTTTTCAAAAGTATATATAAATTATAATTCATGAGATTAAATTAGAAAAGAAGAGGAGGTGGTTTTGAAATTGATTATGTTATTTATTGCTAGTGTTCATGTGATCATGTAGACGAAGAAACAACTCAAAATATTGCCTGTCGTCATATGGAAATAATCTAATAACTAAAAATAATCAATCATATTCTTCAAAACTTTCATTATTTATTTATTTTTGAAATACCCTTAATTTGTTTTTGCCGATCATACAAAGCCAGAGAAGTTCTAACTGTCAAAATCATATATTTAGTTAGGAATAAAAAATAATTTTTTCTATAAGTATTCGTTGAAAGTCTCTCTTAGAGTTTTGTAGTAATTAGTAAATTAGAAAGTTTGACGAATGTATTCATTTAAATAACACGTAGAAGTGCATGTGCTCCAGTCACGTGCGTATATTTATTTTCTTGATCATGAACTAATTTTCTTGCCGTAATGTTAACTTCTGAAATTTTTAGTTTATCAAAAGATTCAAAACTATTAGAATTATTTTATTTATATTCAATTTAACAAAATATTTTTTATGTCGAAGTGTTCCACACATAAAATTATGAGTTCATTATACACAGATCCGCACTAACCTATTCAAATCTTTCAAAATATGCAATTTTGGCTTTGGAAAATGATCAAACTGCCTCACACTTCTTCTTCTCCAAAATAGATTTATTTTTCTCTTCAATAAATCTTCTTCTCCTATTTTTCTTAAAACCATTATTTTATATTATGCAATACTTTGGCTTGGGTTTAAACATCTATTAAATTGTCGATGATCTAGTTGGCTTGCTTCTGATCTAGCTTAGCACAAGATGATGAATATGAATCTCACCCAGCTCCAGTTGAAAAACTTTGACTATGAATCGGGTACTGTATTGTTGACAAAAAACATCCATTAAGTTATGGTAGGGTTTAATTTTTTTATATTCAAAAATAGTTAAAATTATTTTTTTGGATTTAGGCATTTATTGAATTATTTTAGAGTTTAATGTTTCCCATTCAAGAGCTAAAATGTATTGAATTTATAAAAATTTGGAGAAAGAAATCGTGAATTGGAGAAGAAGATAATGGCAAATTTGACTTACCTAACCTAAAAATATCTATTTTGAAATCCCATTTTGAAAATCCAAATATAATAATCCCTAAAATCACCGTCTTAACTAATATTTTTCTGAAGCAATTACCAAATACCAACAACTATATTGTCCTACAGAAATTTATGAAACCAACAATAATTTATGATATGATTTATACAATAGCGAATATATATTCCTATTCTACTAACCAAAATATTTTTTTGATATATAAATTATTTAACTGAAAAGAAAATAAATTTATAAAGTAATTTTGAGAAGTTAACCAATAAGCTCTTTGACAAAAAAAAAACCAATAAGCTAATTTGATGAAAAGAAAGCTTTGCAAAGTTAATATCATATCCGACTGAATTTTTTCTTATGGTTTGATAATTGGAGCGATGAGGGCATGCTTTTGGACATAACTGGGGAACGTGGCACTCGGTATTTTGGTTTTCCGCGAGATGTTTGTGTCGCTGAAGCTATCTTAAGTCGTATTTGGTATGGCAGGTGTGCTGGGAGTAGGCGGTTTCACCACATTTTTGAGATTGTTGCTCGTTCCTAATCTCCTAATCTTGATACTGGCCTTTATATTTTCTTTTGAAAACATTCTCCGAATGTCTTTAAAGAATCACTTTCATCCTCTGCTACTTGGCACCAAATTAGAGTTCACGGAGCGAAGGTTAATTGGCACAAGTTTGTTTGCTTCACTCGATGTATCCCGAGGTACTCATTTATCTCTTGGTTGGCTTTCAAAGATAAGCTTCCCACATGTACAAGAATGTGGACTTGGGGTTTGAATCAAGGTTGTATACTCTGGTGAAAGAGATGATACCAAGGATCATTTGTTCTTTGTTTGTCCTTATAGTTTCACTGTGTAGATGGAACTTTACAACAGGTCAGTCTATCTCTCCGAATTGGCAAGACACTGTATCAGATCTTCTTAGCCCTCGCTATAGTATTCTTGACAAAATCCTTGTGCGATTGGTCTTCTAATATATGATTTACCATGTTTGGAGAGAGAGGAATGCTAGAAGTCATGGCCGAGTATGGTCTCTAGCCTCTAACCTAGTCCATTTGATTGATAAAGTCATCATGAATAGGATCTCCTCTCTCTGTTATATGCCTCGTCTCAGGTTTTATGATTTACTTCAACGTTTGTTTGAAGTAGAAAATCTTAATTCTTTATTTTTTAGCACGGTTTTTTATTTGATTCTTTGTAATTTCCTCTTGTAAATAATTTTTTTTTGTAAATCAATAAAATTTTACATTTAAAAAAGAAAAAAAATTATGCGTTAATAGTCTTCCATTGATTATGAAAGTGAGTGATGATTCATAAAAATAAATTTATGCGTTAATAGTCTTCCAACAGTGTATGAGTAGAAAGTTAATTTACCTTATAAGCCTTCGATAGTTAAGAGTTTTAACTTGGTTTAATATGATTTTAGTTGAACTACATAAGTAAATTAAATAAGATAAATATTAGGAATATGGTATTTGATAAAAAAACCAAAAAATTTAGATATTTAAACTTTATAAATTCTCATGCTTGTTGGATAATTCCGATAGTTTGGGATAGAAATTATTTTTAGTAACAGTTAGTTACTAGAGATAACATCAAATAAAATATGATAAGATATATATAAATCCTAATAGATTAGGGAGATTAGCCTAATCTATTTAATAAATCTTGCAGAGAGTTGTTCCTTAAGATTTAGCAAAGTATTTGCTTAAGTTTTGATCTAGTTTCTTAATCAATAAAGAAAAGCAAGTCTTTTGCTATTTCGATTTGAATTGGTATAAGAGATTGAGTTGATATATCCAATCAAGCAACCGAAAAGTACACGAAACCGAGGATGGGAGACGTGCCTAATCCACCGCGAAAGGACCCTAGAGTGCCATCGATCCATTGTCCTATGTTGACATCGACAAAGGGCGATGAGAATGAAAGTTATGCTTTGAGTTAGTGAAGTGTGGGAAACAATTGAACCAGGATCTACGGACGTAAAGAAGAATGATACGGCCATAGCTCTCTTATTTCAATTTATTCCCGAGGAACTCATCTTGCAAATCAGAGATCAATGCACGGCAAAGGGTCTTTGAGATGCTATTAAACCACAATATCAAGGAGCTGATCATGTAAAGGAAGCAAGATTACAAACCCTATTGGCAGATCTAGATAGATTGACGATGAGTGAAACCGACACGGTTGATAAGTTTTGAAGATATAATTAGAAGAATAAAGGTGTTTGAAGAACATGTTAGTGGTGATACACACGTGGAGGAACAAGGAAACCTTATGTTCTCGAACAATGATTATGGGAGAGGAGAAATCCGAGGAGGTTATAGCCGAGGTAGTAGAGGCGGACGAGGCCGCAGGAGAGGTCGAGGTAGATCAAATAACCGAGACCAAGAAGATGATACCAAAAGCTATAACCAAAAGTGAAAGAGAGATCGATCTAAGGTGATATCTTGGAGATGTGACAAGCCAGGTCACTTTGTTTCAGCTTGCCTCGATAGACCTAGAGAGAATCAAAAAGCAAACTTGAATGAACATGAAGAAAGAGATGAAGAAATTGAGGATGAAGCTCTTTATGTTCATGAGGTTGTGTTCTTGAATGAAGATAAGGTATTCCTTAGTAATTACGATGCAAGTAAAGGATCAAAACTTTGGTACCTTGATAATGGAGCAAGTAATCACATGACAGGAAACAAAGAATTCTTTTCTAAACTAGATGAAAACATCAAAGGCAAAGTAAAGTTTGGAGAGGGCTCACACGTCAACATAGTTGGGAAAGGGTCTATCGTATTTGTTGGTAAAACCGGTGAAAAAAAGGAGCTTAAAGACATCTATTTTATACCCTATTTGAAATATAATATCATAAGCCTTGGTCAAGCAACTGAGAATGGGTGTGTAGTTAAGATGAAAGGAAACAAGTTAAACCTTAGAGATCCACGTAGAAGCTTCTTCTCCAACTAACTTGATCACCAAACAGGTTATACAAGACAACTCTTGAGATAAATCATCCTAGGTGTTTACTTGTGAAAGATATTAATATCACTCGAATTTGGCATTCACGGCTAAGACATATAAGTGTTGGAGTAATGGAGAACATGGTAAAGAAAAAGATGGTGATCGAATTACCTAAGTTACAACAAGAAAAGAATCTATGTAAAGTATGTCTAATTGGAAAAAAACAAGAAAATCGTTTCCAACCAAGACATCTTTTTGTGCACAACAAGTTTTGGAATCAATACATGGAGACTTATGTGGTCCGATTTCTCCTCCAACTCCAGCAAGTAATCGATATATCTTTGTCTTGAAATATGATCATTCAAGATATATGTGGTTGTTTTTACTAAAAGAGAAGAGCGGGACGTTTGATCGGTTCAAAACATTTAAGGATTTTGTTGAGAAGGAAACAACTTTGAAAATCAAAACTTTTCGCACTGATAGAGGTGGAGAGTTTACATATATGGAATATAATTCGTTTTGTGAAGAGAATGATATCACAAGACATATAACTGCATCTTATACACCTCAACAAAATGTTGTAGTTGAGAGAAGAAATCGAACTCTTATGGAGATGACAAGAAGCTTGCTTAAGGAGATGAAGGTTCTGAATGAGTTTTAGGGAAAAGGTGTTCGACATTCAACTTATCTCATTAATAGAATACCTACAAAATCTCTAAAGGGACAAACTCCTTTTGAGAAGTTTATGAGAAGAAAGCCAAATATCGGACACTTGAGGATTTTTGGTTGTGTTGCTTATGCAAAAATCAATGGATCACATCTTAAGAAGCTCGATGATAGATCAAAGAGCGTGATCAACCTTGGGACTAAATCAGGTTCTAAAGCTTATAGACTATGATCCAATATCACAGAGAATAATAGTGAGTAGGGATGTAATTTTTGATGAAGGAAAAGCATGGGATTGGACTTCCACCAAAGAAACCGATGGTGAATCGGGTATGTTCGAGATTCATCAAGAAAATCTAAGAGGAGGAGTAAATGAACTAGAAGATGATCTTGATGAACACGAAAATATCTTAGAGGGACCCGAAGAAGAACCAATGAATCAAGAAAAAGAAGAGAAAATTGTTGATGCCGTTGATGATGATGTGAATCAAGCAAACGATCAACCTATTACTAGATATGGTCGTTTAATTTCTAAGCCAAGGTATCTCAATGACTATGTGTTATTAGTTGAGCTAGAAGGTGAGAAGTTTCTAATAACAATAGATGGAGAACCGGAGAATTACTTTGAAGCAAAGGATATACGAGAGTGGATTGATGAAATGAAGGCCGAAATCGAATCAATCATCAAAAACGGAACATGGGAACTAGTTGATAAACCTGATGGAGTTAAACCTATTGGTTTAAAGTGGATCTTTAAAGATTAAAAGAAATGTGGATGGGTCAATAAACAAGTATAAAGCAAGACTTGTGGCAAAAGGGTATGTTCGAATACAAGGTATCGATTTTGAGGAAGTATTTGCACCCGTTGCATGACTCGAAACTATAAGGTTACTCATAGGTCTTGCAGCCACAAATGGTTGGGAAATTCAGCACTAGATGTCAAAACAACCTTCTTGAATGGAGAATTAAGTGAGGAAGTCTATGTGAGTCAACCGGAAAGTTTCATAAGTAAAAGAGGAGAAAACAAAGTCTATAGACTACACAAAGCCTTGTATGGTCTTCGACAAGCTCTGAGAGCATGGAATGTGAAACTTGATTATGTTCTAAAGAAGATGAACTTCAAGAGATGCATAAAAGAGTGTACGGTCTACATATCTTTCTAATTATAGCTATTTATATTGATGATCTCTTTGTTACCGAAACAACACAAGGAATCATAATCAAGGAATCATAAAGCAATTCAAGAAAGATATGTCAAGAGAGTTTGAAATGTCGAATCTTGGTAAGCTAACATATTATCTTGGAATTGAAGTGATTCAAGATGATGATGAGATAAGAATAAAGCAAGAAGGATATGCTAAAGGAATCCTTAAAGACACAAAGATGGATTTGTGTAACCAAGCACATGTACCAATGGAGTCGAATTTGAAGCTTTCAAAAGCTGAAAAAGAAATTGAGATTGATGCCACGGAATATAGAAGAACGATTGGATGCTTGCGATATTTGGTTCACACAAGACCAGACATAGCATATGCAGTTGGAGTATTAAGTAGATATATGCAAAGTCCAAGAGAATCATATGGAAAAGCACTAAAACATGTCTTAAGGTATATCAAAGGTACAACAAACTTTGGTTTACACTTTAAGAAAAATGGATCAAAGACAATCATAGGGTATACTGATAGTAGTCACAATATTGATGTTGATGACGGTAGAAGCACCTCCGGCCATGTCTTCTACCTTGGCTTATTCTCTTGTGAAGCCGAATTCATGGCTGCCACCGAAGCCGCAAAACAAGCAATATGACTTAATGAGCTAATGAAAGAAATCATAGATGAAGACAAGAAGGTCAAGCTAATGATCGACAACAAATCGGCCATTGCACTCACAAAGAACCTGGTCTTTCATGGAATAAGTAAACACATTCTCTCAAGATATCACTTCATTCGAGAATGTGTGGAGAACAACCAAATTGAAGTTGAGCATGTAGCCGGTGAAGAACAAAAGGCGGACATTCTCACAAAGCCATTAGGAAGAATAAGTTCAAAAACATGAGAGAGAAGCTAGGTGTCATTAAGATCATTCATCCCGAAATTCAAGTAGGAATTACGGGGGTGAATGTTGGATAATTCCGATATCTTGGGATGCAAGTTATCTTTAGTAAGAGTTAGTTACTAGAGATAACATCAAATAAAATAAGATAAGATATATGTAAATCCTAATAGATTAGAGAGATTAACCTAGTCTATTTAATAAGTTTTTGGAGAGTTGTTCTTTAAAATTTAGCAAAGTATTTGCTTAAGTTTTGATCTAGTTCTTTAATTCTTTAGCTATTTGGATTTGGATTTGAAGGCTAATTAATTGGTTTAGATGAGTTTAATATAGAGACATGTATATATAGTACACATATCAACTAAATTACCAATAATTTGTTTAACATATATATATATATATATACACACATAAATATACATCAATATTTTCATATAATGAAAAGTATTACATTATTCGTTTCTTGTTAATTTGTTTAATTCTTGCAAAAGACAAGCCTTTACTTAATTTAATTTAGAAAAAAAACAGAGAAAGAATCTTTAAACAAATAATATGATTGAATGTCAGAAAAAGTTACAATTTATATATATATATATATCCAAAACTAGCGCATTTTAATTAACTTATATACACCTGATCAACAAACTTTCCGTTGGTGGCCTAACTAATTCAGCTTTGTTAAGTTTTTTATAGAACAGAAACATAAGCGATATCTTTAAGGGTTTTCTATCTTTAAACTGTACTAATTAATTACAGAATTACTTATATCAAAAAAAAAATTAATTACAGAAGAATTTAATTAATTTGCATGAGTTGTAAATGTATATATATCCTGTATGACCGAGACTTTTCCAAAAAATATATTGTAAATTCTATCAGAATAAATACAGAATTTTAACTAAATAATATTCTCATTTAAAAATAAATAGTGGTCACTCAAAATGGTAGATACCACATAGAAGAAAATATAATCTGAAATTGGACTATTGTCCATTCTTTTTTAAGAGGCCCAATTATTATAAAATACATAATTGAAGTAAAACAGATAATGCAACAAACCCATTATGAACTAGGAAGATATATAGGCCTATAACTTTAGTATTGGGCCTTCCAATATCCACCGAATCACTGTTGTCTGCTACGTAGCTAAAATCTTACCCACACAAAATAAAAAATAAAAAAGCTTTAAATTGAGAAGAAAAATCGAAATTGGTAATATTTTGACTACCCAATGACCCAAAACATTTGACCACGTTTCTCTATGTTAAAAGCTCTCTTCACCTCCTCAGTCATAGTTACCCATGTTGCATGGAAACAGAAACAATTATATAGAAGTGAAACATATGGAAATGTGAAAACGAAATTTAAAATTTTTCAGGAAACAGGTACATTTTAAAAACGCATAATATATATATACTAAAACATAAAACAATTAATAAATAGTAAATAAATCAATATATATATATATATATATATATATATATATATATATATCATAACTTTGAACTAAAGATTTAGAAATGATATTCAAAAAATCCAAATTATAATTTTGTGTTATCAAAAATGATAATTTCAAAGAATCCTAGTTAAACTATCACGTTGATAAATTTAAATTTATTTCAAAGAATCCTAATTCTATTTTCTTGTTATAAATATTGATAATAAATTTCTGTCGCGTTTCCAAACAAAAATGAATGTTTTCTATCGTGTTTGCAAATCAATTTTTTTTAAAAATTGTATTTCCAAATCAATGTTCTTAGAAATCGTGTTTCCAAATCAATGTTTTTAGAAATTGTGTTTCCACTATGTCTCCGAAATTTTCTGTTTCCAAAACGTTTTTGAAATGAAAAACAGAACTCGGATAGAGTTTCCATGCAACATAGATAGTGAGATATGATCACACACTTCGTACCCTATGAATTCAATTAAATCTCCACTAATCGGATTCTGCCACATGGTGGCTATGCCTTATCCAGGAGAGGCCACATCAACCTAATGACAAATCTCTGTAAACGACTTGTCCGTCGATACCCAAACCTCATCGTCACTTTTGTCGTCACAAAAGAATGGCTCGGGTTCATTGGATCCGACCCGAAACCTCACCGGATCCATTTTTCCATTCTCCCCAATCTCATTCCTTTTGAACTTGTTTGAGCCAAAGACTTCATCGGCTTCCTTGATGCTGTCTATACCAAATTGGAGGAGCCGTTCGAACGGCTTCTTGATTCTCTCAATTCACCGCCTCCTAACGCAATCATCGCCGACACTTACGTCATTTGGGCTGTTCGTGTGGGCACGAAAAGGAATATTCTGGTGGTTTCTCTAGACCATTCCTGCCACGATTCTCTCTTTGTTCCTCTAATTCCGAATTTAATATTGTCTGCAGAATTTTTACCCTTTATTAAAATACAATTTTATTCTTTATTAATATTCGACAGATAATATTAAATTGAATTATGATAGTAATTTAAGTCTAATTATTCACTATGCCATCACTATGCCCATCAGATATTGATATTAAAAACATATAGTCTCTTCTATTCTCTTCTACGCTTATTAAAAATTTGGTTTAATTTATCAATATTAATCGCGTGTTCCACTTAATATTGTGAGGAGTTTGAAATTTGATCATACATGGACGTCTCAGGCATGTGTCTCATTAATGGACATGTGTCTCAAACGTCATCCCTTCAGTCCGAGCTCACGACTTCATCGGCTTCCTCGATGCACTTTACACCAAACTTGAGGAGCCTTTCGAGAGGTTGTTTGATAACTCAATGCTCCCCCTCATGCTTTAATTATCGCTGACACATACGTTCTATGGGCCGTGAGTGTCGGTGTTCAATGGAATATTCCGGTGGCTTCTCTTTGGACTATGTTGGCAACGATTCTCTCCCTCTTCCTTCACTCATACTTACTAGCAAGTCACAACCATTTCCTAGTCGAATCTTTAGGTATTCGTTTGGGAAATAGCGAGATTTTGATTGTCAAATTATGTATTGGTAATTGGTTATCATTTTTGAAATTTTTGGTTTTTGTTTTGTAGAATCAAAAGAACATGAATTTGTTGACTACATTCCTTGTTTATCTCCAAAGCGAATTAGTGACCTACCACTCTATAGCCAACAAGTTATTCAATAAATTCAAGCCATGTTTCGATGAGATCTCAAGAGTTAAGTATCTTCTCTTTACTTCCCCATATGAACTCGAAGAAAAAGCCATTGATTTTTTCACTTCCAAGTTTGATTTCCCGGTCTACGCGACTGGTTCACTACTACCTTTTGAAGAACTCTCCCTTGGAATTGACGAAAGTAAACGCAGTAGCGATCTTGATTACCTACGGTGGCTTGACAAGCAACCAGAAAGCTCTGTGTTTTATATATCTCAAGGGAGTTTTCTTTCGGTTTCAGAAGCTCAAACGAAAGAAATAATGGTTGGAGGGATGGAAAGCCGAGTCCGGTTCCTTTGGGTGGCACGTGAGGGCGAGACAAAGTTGAAGAAAGCTCTTGAAGGTAGCTTGGGCATTGTTGTGAGCTGGTGCGATCAGCTACGAGTGCTATGCCATGCAGCCATAGGCGGTTTTTGGACACATTGCGGGTTTAACTCAGACTTTAGAAGGCATATATTCAGGAGTACCAATGTTGGTGTTTCTGTTGTTTGGGGATCAGATTCAGAATGGGAAGATGATTGTAGATGACTGGAGAGTTGGAACTAAGATCCAAAGCAGGAACAATAAGGAATTGGTGATTGGAAGAGAATAGATTAAGGAAGTGGTGATGAGATTTATGGATAAAGACAACGAAGAAGGAGAAAAGACGATAAGGAGAGCTTGTGATCTTAGTGAGATTTGTCATGGAGCTGTTGCACTAAGCGGTTCGTCTAATGCTAACATCGACGCTTTCATTGGAATATTATCGATACGAGGTAACGATTAATGACCACTTGTTTTTAGCATATTTTTAGTAATAAATCAATTTAGTTATACGATGCTAATATCACGCAAAGAAGCAAGACTGGAGTCTACCAAAGGAGATCACAAATAAAGGAAAAAAAACATAAGTAAGCTTATAATCCAGATCAACACAAAATGAAATGTAACAACATACAACAAGATCAGGATTCCCTTTTTGGGCACATGACTCTCTTTCTCAATTAGAGGCTTTCAATTCTAATTAGAGATTTGAGAATTAGGTTATTTCTCTGCCGTATTCCTTTGTGAAGCAAGCTCCGATTCTTCTTGTTTCAAACCTCCTAGCTTTGATTCTCCGGGTTTATCTGCTAGCTAGTACTCCCTGCTCCGAAGGATATCTTTAGTGATGGACAAGGCCCTCCTGGCCATGTCTCTGGAAGAGTAAGACACACCTTTCGTTATGCCTAATCTACCAAATCTCAGTTCTAGTTAAAAAAATGCTCTCGGTATTGTTGGTTGGCTTCTTAACCATTATCAACAAAACATGTCAAGCTTAATCTTCAGTTTGCCTCGCAAATGGCAGAAGAAAGAAAGGGTTTAAGGAATAGTGTTCTCTCCTGAGAAATTTCAATTGATCTTTAAATCAAAGCTTGACTTTGAAGAAATACTAGACAAGGGCCTTCACACTTATAATGAGTGGGTTCTGGCGATTAAGCGTTGGACTCTAGATGCTCCTATCGACTCGTTTCAGTTCGTGCATATTTGGGTGCAAATCAGAAACATTCCCATGAATTATTTCACTGTCAAAGCCATCACTCTTCTGGGAGAGATCGTTGGACAGGTTACAGAAGTAGCTTTTGACCCGGAAAGATCGTTGAGTAAAGAAATTGTTCAGGTTAAAGTTAGATTCGACATTGCGAAACCACTCTAGACATCTAAAGCCATCATTTTTCCTGATGAAACCTCCACAAACATCTTCTTTCACTATGAAAGAGTTCAAAAAAGGTGTTACAACTACCAACGACGCACTTATGAGCAAAGTATGTGTCCTCTGTTGGTTAAAAAAAGACAGGACACTGCTGTAGACAAAGGTTGGGAATCAAACCTCTGCCGAAGCCACTATCTCCTATTATCAAGCCAAATGATCCACTCCTCGGGATTATTAGAAAAGATCAGGTGTCTAACCATCTTTTTTAGGTCGACCAAAAATAGCAAACAATGTGCTTGAAGGTATGAGGCAATACCAATCGGTTGCTACAGGGGAAGAAAGAAAATAAGAGAAGCTAGAGTTAAAAATTCCATAGCAGAGGCTGAAAAGAACCCGATTAAGCTTGTGCTCCAACTTGAACCGGATCCGGTTATAACTGCTGATATTAACAAAGGGAAAGGTGTTGTCTTTGGATATGGCACATCTGATGTCTTTCTCATTCCCTCAAAGGCAAGGGTGTAGTATCAGAATATGACTCCTTCGATGTCTCATCCCATTCTTGCATAGCCAAACCTGCTGGTGAAAAGCTCTTATCATTAGTGATTTCTGCAGGAAAACTTCATACATCAGTGAGCCTTGATCTTTATTCATCTTCTGCTACGGAATATGGAGAATTGGATACCTTTACATCTGTCACTTTAAGTACAACAACATATGCTATAGCTCAAGAAGGCTCACAACAAGGTGCAAAAAGAACATCTTCTAGGATGGTCCCCAACCTGGGACTGCCCCTTGATCAATGAGCGTTATCAACTAGAACTGTCAAGGATTGGGGCGACCCCATGAATTGACAGTTACCAGACTAATGGAGATGCCCAAAAAGCATTTCCCAAAGATTTTATTTCTTATTGAAACGAGGAATAGTAAGGATATCTTGGTGGATCTTCAGGAGTGGTTAGGGTATTCAAAAGTTTTTACTATTGAGCTAGTGGGTAAATGTAGTGGTTTGGCTCTTTTTTGGAAGGAAAGTGTCTCTGTGACTGTTTTGGATGCTAATAAGAACTTCATAGATTCTAGAATAGTCATAGGCGGCCAAGAGTTTTTCCTTTCTTGTATATACGGGAACCCGACAGTAAGTAAACAGAAAGAAGTTTGGAAAAGTATCTCTCGAATTAGAATTTTGAGAAGATCTGAATGGGCTATAATAGGCGATTTTAATGATATATTACAGTCTGATGAGAAGATAGGTGGTCCGGTGAGAATCATCAGATCTTTTGCAGATTTCTCCCAAATGCTCCAAACCTGTAAAATGAATGAACTTCCGGGATTTGGCAACAATTTCACTTGGGGAGGGAAACATGGTGATCAAAGGATATAGTGCAAACTCAATAGAAGTTTTGCTAATTTTGACTGGTTTAAGGTTTTCCCTACTTTGAATTAGGTATTTCTCGAGTTGAAATGCTCCGATCATAGGCCAATTTTGCTAAACTTACTCTCTTCTCATGACAACTTCCGCGGTAGTTTTATGTTTGACAAAAGAATGATCAACAAACTTGGTGTTACATAGGCTATTCATTCAGCTTGGAACTCTCTCAACCCCATGGATGGTTAGCTGGTTTCAGACAAAATAAGGAACTACATGATAGACTTAAGTGGGTGGAAGAAAGAACTTAGCACCAATTCTAAAGAGAAAATTTTATTGGTACAAGCTACAATAGAGCAAGAGCTCAGCGCTAATATTCCTTCATGTGACAACCTCTTTTCTCTAAAGAAATAACTGATTCAAGAACATAGAGAAGAAGAGAATTATTGGAAGTAAAAAATTAGGGAAACATGGTTAAACGAAGGCGACAAAAATACTAAATTCTTTCATGCTTCCGTGCAAGCTAAACGATCATCCTCTGGTCTTGATTTGTTAAACGATCATCCTCTGGAGAGTAACAGATAATATGAATGAAAGTCTCTCTGTAGAGGTTACCCTTGAAGAAATTAAAAGTGGGTGGATTGGGTGATGATCTACATTACAACAGTGAAGTACACAGTCTTAATAAATGGGCAGCCGCATGGTTTGATAGCTCCTCAAAGAGGGCTTAGAAAAGGTGATCCCATGTCGCCTTTTTTGTTTATCTTGTGTGCAGAGGGTTTAACTCATATGATGAATAAGGCAGCAACCTTTGGGCATATAAATGGTGTGCAATTCGCAGACAAAGGGCTAGCTATACACCATCTATTTTTTGCCGACGACAGCCTATTCCTCATTAAGGCCAACACAGAGCAATGCACCAAAATGAACCAAATACTTTAGTTTTACAGTGAGGTTACAGGTCAAACTATCAACTTGGATAAATCCTCTATTACTTTTTGTGGCAGAGTGCAATATGAGGTTAAGCTTAGAATAAAAGACATTTTGGAAATAAGGCAGTGCATGGACTTATCTAGGGCTACCTGAATGTTTTAGTGGTTCTAAAACCAAAATGCTTGAGTACCTCCAAAAGAAACTCAATGGAAAATTGAATGGATGGTTCACTAGATATCTGTCAAAATGAGGTAACGAAATCTTACTCAAGTTAGTGGTTTTCTCGATGCCTGTTTATGCTATGTCTGTCTTTAGACTTCCAAAGGCGACTTGTAAAGCTTTGAGTAATGCAATATGCAATTTCTGGTGGAATGCTAAGGAAGATAAAAACAAAATTCACTGGCTTTTTTGGGAGAAGTTGTGCCTTCCAAAGTCATCTGGTGGTTTAGGCTTCATGGACTTTGCAAGATTGATATGCATGAATTTTACCATGTTTTAGAGTCTCATTTAGCTTAGTTTGCATGCATATCCACATGATTCTCATAATTTAAGAGTCATTTTAAGCTCATATTGCACACTTTGCATTTGCATTGCATACATATTGCATATGGAGTGATTTCTAGGCACTTTGGAGCATTTTGGATTATTTTGGAGCAACATTGGACATGAGGACCATCTTTGACCGAATTGGAGTGCTAAACACAATAAAAGAAAATGACAACGTGTTGGAATCAAGCCCACTCGACTTGAACACTCGACCAACCCTTGGTCGAGTTCCACCCAAGTTGCTGGAATGCTAAAAATTACATGCTGGAAAACATGACTCGACCAAGCAACTTGACTTACATTGGGTTGAGTTCACTTTCTGGGTGCTGAAACATGAAGATTACATGCTAGAAAACCCAACTCGAGTCTCCAACTCGACTGACCTAGGTCGAGTTTACTTTCTGGGTGCTGGAACATGAAGATTATGTGTTGAAACACACAACTCGACCCAAGGACTCGACCAACACCTGGTCGAGTCATCTTTTCGAGCCTTTATTTTGTTCACTTTTTAATTATGCGTTTTGACTTTTAGGGGTATTGTGTTGTGGGCTATAAATACCCATTTGCACCAACAAACACAAAGGACGCCTTGCCTCTAGTTTTCTCTGATTTTCATGTATTGAATGTTTGTTTGATGATGATCAATGGAGTTTAGACCTTTGTTTGTTTAATCCTCATTGTTCATCTTTCCATCATCTATTTAATCATGTCTTATTTCATTTTCTGAGCTGTTTATGTTGATTTGTGAGTAGTTTTCTTATGGGTGTTGAGGAAATGCGGTAGATTCATGTGGAACTAGGGGAATCCAATCTGCTTACGCTTAATGTTAATAGATTCTCATCAGATTTAGTGAACTTCATGTTTGTTTATTGCTAGCTACTTGAAATATGATCTATTGCATTCATCCACCTACCAAGTGTTCGATGAAATGTTTGAATGAGCTAAATTCTGTGATTTGTGTTTCTAGCCTAAGAGATTAGATGTCTAGAGTGCTTATTGACTGATGTGGGTTATCTCTTTATGCTTGTTGGGCTAAGTACCGTTAATGAGAGTTAGGTCTTGTTCTAGCTGAGCAAAGTTCAGTAGTCGCGAGAGCGATATTGATTGCGTTGAATCCATGGTCTGAGATCATTGCTTGTTGGTTTGTTAAGTAGACTAGAGTCCCTAGCTAAGCATAAATCAATAACCTCACTCCTCAATGCCCAGCTTTTCGTTAATCACTTATTCTCGTTCTAAGTGCTCTGTTTTTGTTCATTGTTTTAGTTATGTTGCTTACTGCGTTGTTTACGTTAATACATTACTTGTTCTGTCTCCGTTTGTTTATATTGCTTTTTATTCGGTTTCGTGACAATCTTATGAACTGAATACTGGCTTGGATTAGGTAGATCCGCATAGTTCCGATTGTTAGCATCACACTTGAGTTGGATTGACACCTTTAATACTACAATGACATGTTAGTGTTTTAGGATTTATTTGATTTGACTGCAACCCGTTAAAATCTTGTTATCAAAGATTTAATCAATCACTTCTAGCCAAGCAAGCTTGACATCTGCTACAGAATCCATGTATTATAAAGATACAACGTTCCTTCAGTCTGGATTGGGAACTCAGCCTTCTTTTGCATGGAAAAGCCTCTTGCATGGTAGAGAGCTTATTTGCCAAGGCCTGAAATCGTTGGTAGGGAATGGCTCATCCCTGAGAGTCTGGTCAGATAAAAATATTGAAGATACAAATATGAGAGTGTCATTCATGAAAAATTGCTTGATTGATATCGATCTTAAGGTATAAGACTTGATTATTCACCACTCAAATTTTTGGGATATGCAAACACTGGTGGATATTTTTTCCCTGCAGTTATAGAGAAAATTCTCAGAACTAGGCCACTTGCTGAAGTTGAAGAATCTCTTATTTGCAGACATAACAAATCTAGGATTTATACATCAAAATCTGGTTACTAGCTCGCAACAAAGCTCTAGAACTCTGTAATTTCTCAGGCAGCTAATCAACACCCATCCACCAACAAGATTAAAGAGTTGGTATGGAAAAGTAAATGCCCACACACGCTAAAAGTTTTCATTTGGAAAGCCTTAAGTGGTGCTTTACCTTCGACAGAGAACTTATTCAAGAAACTGTTGAAAATAGACATGAGATGTTAAGCTTATGGTTTTGAGGGAGAATATACAAATCACATCCTCTTCTCTTGCCCAATGGCGAGACAAGTATGGGCCCTCTACAATTACCCGAATCCACCACAAGGTTTAGACTCTCATTCTCTATACTTTAACATTCACCATGTTCTACAAATGTAAAAGAACATGAATCTTTGGAAAAACTGCAACAACCTTCTATTTGAGGGAATGGTATACAAAGTGATTGATACAGTTTCAAAGATCAATGAGGACTCTTTGAACTAGTTTCTTGCCCAGAAAATAGCAGTGGATATTCAGCCTCCTGATACTGCAGGTTCAAACTCAAAAACCACCTAAACCATGGCTTAAGTGCAATGTTGTGGTCGCTTGGGATAAAAAAACTCTAAACAAGTGGAGCTTCTTAAGTCTTGAGGAACTACAGAAGAAGTGTATTGCTTCACGGTTGAAGATCATTCGCCGGTATCACTTCATCTCTTCAAGCTCAGTTTGAAAGTCTAATGTGGACAATCGAAAGTCTAGCTACTCTCAAAGTCCCACGCGTAATGGAATGCAAAGATTTGGTAGGTGTTGTCCATTTCGCAAAGGAATGACATTCCTTCAAACTGTTTGTTGTTCCCTTAACTATAACGTTAACAAGAAAACTTTTTTGGCGGCTGGAAGTTGAAAACAAAGAGACAAATTTCTGTTGCTTCACTTATTGTTTCCTCTGTTATAATTCAGAATTGACGACAATCCTATATTGCTTTAAAGAGGCCCAGTTTGGTTTTTCCCACTTTTGGCTTCGGAGTCTAGTGAAAATGTCATTTGATATGCTATTTCTTTATCTCCCTTCGATTGTCTATGATCCTTTAATTGTAACTTTGTTATTACATTGGCTTTTTGGTATATCTAATATAATTTAGATGAAAAAAAAATCAAGATCAACAATATAGGACAAACAAAATTACATGGGAAAACGTTTGAAAAAGACAAATTTTGTGTAATCATTAAGTCTGTGACCTAAAAACATTTGGTCACGTTTGATATAAATATTGGGCATCGGACTAATATATTCTCTTCAGTTCTCATAGACTCACAGTGACCAGAATCACACATTTTCCAATAACCTATGGATACAATCAAATCTCATCCACTAGGAGTTCGTCACGTGGTGGCCATGCCTTGGCCTGGAAGAGGCCACATCAATCCCATGTTGAACTTCTGTAAACGCCTCGTCAGTCGAGACCTTGACCTCATCGTCACATTCATCGTCACATTCATCGTCACCGAAGAATGGCTCAGTTTAATCGTGACTAACCCGAAACCAGACCGGATCAACTTTGCCACTTTACCAAACGTCATTCCTTCCGAGCTCGTCCGGGCCAATGACTTCATCGGCTTCGTAGAAGCCGTCATAACCAGATTGGAGGACCCCTTCGAGCAGCTGCTTGATCGCCTCAATCCTTTGCCTCCCAATGTAATCATCGCCGACTCTTATATAACTTGGGCAGTGAGTGTCGGCATAAAGAAGAATATTCCGGTGGCTTCTTTCTGGACTACGTCGGCAACTATTTTCTCTCTCTTCGTTCAATCCGATCTTCTCGCCACTCACGACCATTTTCCTGTCGAACCATCAGGTAAAGTTCTCATTTTGTCGGAAAACATAGATTTTTATCTTAGAAGTCAATCCTTTTTTATGGATAAATCGTGATTCTTGTATTCGGGTTTGTTTCTAGAATCAAACATAGACGAAATTGTTGATTACATCCCGGGTTTACCTCCGACGAGACTCCGTGACTTGCCGCAGATATTCCACGGCTACAGTTATCAAGTCTTCAATAAATTCAAAAAGTGTTTCGATGAGCTTTCTAAAGCTAAGTACCTTATTTTCCCTTCTGCTTATGAGCTCGAAACAAAAGCTATTGACTTTTTCAATTCCAAGTATGATTTCCCGGTTTACGCCACTGGTCCATTAATACCCTTCGATGAACTCTCCGTCCAAAATGACGGTAGTGAACCGGATTACATTCGGTGGCTTAATGAACAACCAGAAAGCTCTGTGCTCAACATATCTCAAGGGAGTTTTCTTTCGGTCTCGGAAGCTCAGATGGAAGAAACAGTGAAAGGAGTAATAGAGAGTAGAGTCCGGTTCCTTTGGGTGGCTCGTGAGGATGAGAAAAAGCTTAAGGAGGCTCTTGAAGGTAGCTCAGGTATTGTAGTGAGCTGGTGCGATCAGCTTCGCGTGCTGTGTCACAAATCTGTAGGCGGGTTTTGGACGCATTGTGGATTTAACTCGACATTGGAAGGGATATATTCTGGAGTACCGATGCTTACATTTCCGTTGTTTTGGGATCAGCATTTGAATGCAAAGATGATTGTTGACGAGTGGAGGGTCGGAATGAGGATTGAGATGAATAAGAAGCCGGAGTTGTCCATAAGTAGAAGCGAGATCAAGGAATTGGTACTAAGGTTTATGAATGGAGAGAGAAAAGAAGTGAAAGAGATGAGAAGTAGGGCTTATGATCTCAGTGAGATCTGTCTAAGAGCTGTTGCCAAAAGTGGTTCTTCTGATGCTAATATCGACGCTTTCCTTAGAGATATTACCAAGATCGTTTGAGTTCCATTGTTGTTAGAAAATTGGTATATTAGTATTTGTAAGACACAAAGTTGCTGATGAAACTCTGACATCTTATATTACAAATTGCAAATTATGACTAATTATCATCTTAGTAAAACATAATCTGATTGATGTATGTAATTAACATATTCTTATTGGATGTAAATTTCAGTATAAGTCGGATCTGGTAAAACAGTAAACAGACAAAAGATGTTTAAAGCCCACAAAGACAAAGACAAACGAGATTTACTTATCCCTTCCCTGGTCTGTGTTTTATTTTAACCGCCGCCTCCTCTATCTGGTCGGAGAAATCTCCAGATTTGATATTTCTCCAAACATCTCGGAACCCTGATTTTGTAACTTGTTCCTCTTGTACTGTATCTTCCTAAAGCGTCAGGCTTTATATCGAACCTTCACATGGCGACAGAAGCCACGACTGCATCCAAATTCCCAGAATCTGATCTCCGTCCAATCCCTCAACCACCGGATTTTCATCCAGCAATCGTCGTTCCAACTCAAAACACCACTCTTCGATTCTGGCAGCTAATGGTCGCTGGTTCGATTGCTGGCTCTGTCGAACACATGGCGATGTTTCCTGTAGATACAGTCAAAACCCATATGCAAGCTCTTCGTTCATGTCCGATTAAACCAATCGGAATCCGTCAAGCTTTTCGTTCGATTATCAAAACCGATGGACCTTCGGCTTTGTACAGAGGTATTTGGGCTATGGGACTCGGTGCTGGACCAGCTCACGCCGTTTATTTCTCTTTTTATGAAGTCTCTAAGAAGTTTTTATCCGGTGAAAACCCTAACAACTCCGCTGCACACGCTATTTCCGGCGTATTCGCTACCGTATCGAGTGACGCTGTCTTCACTCCTATGGATATGGTTAAGCAGAGATTGCAGATTGGGAATGGTACGTATAAGGGAGTTTGGGATTGTATTAAGAGGGTAACGCGTGAGGAAGGGTTTGGTGCTTTTTATGCTTCTTATAGAACTACTGTGTTGATGAATGCTCCGTTTACGGCTGTTCATTTCGCTACGTATGAGGCGGTTAAAAGGGGATTGCGGGAGATATCACCTGAGCACGTTGGTGGCGATGATGAAGAGGAAGGTTGGTTGATTTATGCTACTGCTGGAGCTGCAGCTGGAGGTTTGGCGGCTGCTGTAACCACACCGCTTGACGTCATTAAGACGCAGTTGCAATGTCAGGTGATTAAAGTCTCTAAAACCACACTGACTTTTGGTATATGAGAGCCAATGTGGTATCTTTCCTTCTCTTCTATTGTTTTCGGTTTCTCAAAACTATGATTATATAAGTAAAATGTATATTGCATCAGTTGTTGCTAGAATCTAAGCTCTGTGAGCTGGAAATTCAGTAATTGTCTACTGGAATAGGTTCCTTCAAAGTGTGATCCAGTGAGCTTGTATCATGATCTGCGTTGAAGGCATCTTAAACTGAAAGTTTTTGTAGAATAGTGTTGTGTATACTAATAATCTGTTCTGTCAGTAGCTATATAGTTTAGTCAGTTGTGGTATAAATACTGTTTTGAGTTTATGAGGTTAGAAGATAAAACTATTGAAGATTGTAGGTGTAGTTTTGAGCCAATCATGTTATTCTGCTGAGCTCGAAGTGCCCGCAGTGTAAAAGTCGCAGGCTTTTTCTTTTGAGGCATATAATTTACTGAATCTAGGGGCTATCTATTTATTTGTGAGGTTTCAGTTACGAGTTGAAAGATGAAGAAAAGATAAAACAATTGTCAGCTCTGGGCTCCAGAGTCTTTTAGCAATTCGCTTCTTGTTTTGTTTTACTCAAATCTTTGCTAATCAGCCATTTCATCTGGTTGAGGTTGTCTTGGCTGTTCTGAAAGTATGTCTCTGGTGATGTTTCAGGGTGTCTGCGGTTGTGACCGCTTCAAGAGCAGTTCGATAAGTGATGTGTTCCGGACAATTGTGAAGAAAGATGGTTATAGAGGACTTGCCAGAGGATGGCTACCAAGAATGCTCTTCCATGCTCCGGCAGCTGCGATCTGCTGGTCCACTTATGAAACTGTCAAATCCCTTTTTCAAGATCTCAATGGCGAATCTAACGCAGTTTAAGAAGACACAAACACACATTTGGCTTATTTACTTTGCCTGATTCAGGTAATTGATTCTTCATAGAGCTACTGGTTGGTTAGTTGTTACCACTCTGCTCGTAGAGATCTCTTTTTGTAAAATTAGTTGTTTTTCACGTAATAATGTTGTCAGATTAGAGTTCCGATCCTCAAGTCCCTTTTTTCTGATTTGCATTGACGAGAGAAAATTTTGTATTCTTATTTGTTTTTATGAGAAATACTAAAAGAGATAGATGAGCTTAAAGAGTCAGATTCACAGGAATAAAGATTTAACTTAGATGAATATGTTTTGGTTTTTTAATGAAATTACATTTTATCTATTTCATTAACAAGATCCCTGAAACAATCTGAGTATAGAAGAGTTTCAACAAGGACTTGTACAAAAAGAATAATGAGAAGATCGCATAAACATTATCATGAACAGAGTGCTTCATGAGCTAACAACTTTGGCAACGATCACAGTGACATCATCAAGCTTCCCTCCTGCATTATCAAAACAAGAGATCAACTCAAGAACTGTTACTTGCAACGTATATCGAAAAGTCCAGTACTCGGATCAACAATGCCATCTCTTTACCTGTAAGCTTCTTTCCTAGTACCTTCTTCCAAAGAGGAACATCAAACCCCTGTTATGTCGAAAAATATTCGTGGTCGGATTTGCTTTTGCGTGAACCGGCAACATTTATTCATGGATCAAGTTATAATGTTACCTTGGCTCTTGCTTCTAATGCATATGGAGACTCAAACTCTGTATCTCTTGAATGGCTACTTGCCACTTCAGCTAATAACCTCGCTGTAATAGTTGTACAAAAAGAAAACCATGTCAGTTCTAAAACCAAGAAAGATGTTTGTATATATATGTAGATACACATACATGATTCTGCAACATCTGTATGCTTGGTCACTATGGAAACGATCTCATGATCAAACACATTATCGAAAAGCCCATCTGAACCCATCACGATCACGTCCCCCTTCTGTACTTCCACTATGCTAAACTGCTTAAATTAAGAAGCATGTTACAGAGGTACAGTACTAGCTCAAATTCTTGAAAGACTGGTATAATGTTATTTTACCGATGCATCTAGATAAGTTTGCGCAGAACCCTCAGAGCTAAGTTGGTAAGGACAGTCAAAGTAGTGCTCTTGTGGAGTTGTGGAAAAGATCATCTGACCTGAAAAATCATAATGAAATAAAATCTCTTTTTTAAAGTCTGAGCATGAAACAATCTAGCTTTTCAGGTTACAAATGGATAAAAAAGGAAAAAACCTTCGCGAAAAAGCTTAAGTCCACAATCTCCAACATTGCCTATTTTGAGAATACCGACTTCCTCAAGCATAGCTAGAATACTGCTTTCACCAATAATTGCGACATCAAGCTATTCAAAAAGGGACAAAAACAAAACTTGAAGAAAAATAACAGTTAGGACATGATTATCTAAGTCTCACATTGTAGCAGAACCTCTGGATGTAGTTGCGGTATGAGCTTTTTCAATGAGGAAACCAGGATCATATCTGACCTGTTCCAATTCAAGAAAAAGCAAAGGAATCACTCAAAAGAAAAATCTAACACTTGCAGTGAGATTCCAAAACTTACATCTTCGTCATTAACTAGACTAGAAGCATTAGCCATAAGTTCTTTAGAAAATAAGGAAGGATCAACATCTTGTTCAGCCCAACTGAGAGAAAAGATACAAACTTTATCAAAATCGAGATAAACCCAGAAAAGAACTGACTCAAAGTTGGGATAAGCAAGCGTTAGACTTTACCCGGAAACACCATCTGCAACAGCAATGACTCCACCTCTATAGCTACTCACAAAGAAAGCATCTTCTCCACCTTTCTCTACCTATATAATTTTCGACACTAGATGTCGATTTTCAATTGCATAAATTCTCCAAAGAAATTCCAATCATTACACCCAAAGAGGAAACAAAGACTTGGTGTACCTTATCTGGATGCGGGATAGAGTGGCTTCCGACAGATAGAGAGAGTTCAGACCTGCAGTAAAATGGAAACATATTGACAAATGATGTCTCAGTTTCGAGTAAAGTAAACTCGAAAGTTGAACCAAGAGTAGGAAAGAGCAGAGACCGAAGTGGTTGGAGTTCTGATGGAGCAGAGCGACAGAGAAAATCAACAACGCGACTGGAGTTTGGAAGGTTTTGATGAGAGAGATAAAGCGATGGTCGTGCGTGAGGAACCATCATTCTCGTCACTGGAATCGCCATTTTCTTGCAATGTGTTGCCTCTCTGTCTCCCTCTCTTTCTTACAAATTGCAATCAATCCTGTGGCTGTGACTTGTGTCTTATGAGATCTTATGTTTAAATTTAAAACCGGATGGATAGGTAACAAGAAGCACCAGTGGTCTAGTGGTAGAATAGTACCCTGCCACGGTACAGACCCGGGTTCGATTCCCGGCTGGTGCAATAGAAAGAGCGGTGATGAAATTGGTCAGCGTTGGTTGGGTCCTTCGCATTCTCCTGAAATTTCAGTTGAGATTTGCCATTCCTCTGAGCTCTTTCTTTTGTTTTTTTTCTTTCTTTTTATACACTTCTTCCATTCATATCTTTTATTACATTTAATGAACATTTCACTCAGCTTATCTTGCTTCATTCCGCATCCTTTTGTAATGCCTTCAAAGTTATGTGTAAACTCTTTTGTATAAACTAGGGGTTATACCGACCGGGCTACACCCGGTTTTCGTACTATAAATTTGTATAAAACAATTGTAACTAAAGGCCTCTTGTCAAAATTCTCAAAATGATGATTTTGTCAGTCGTTCCAATGTTTATTACTAAGCTCTCTTGTAGAGAGCAACATCAGAAATGATTCGAGTCCACCGACCATTCCATCAATCCATTCAGAACAATTCTTAAAGTAAAGAGAAAAATTATACACCACAATATTATACGAAGGGGTTCCCTTAACTACGTATAAGCAAAACATAAAAGAAGTTATATACACTACTCACACATCAAGTTAATTGGATACCTTAGAAGTACAGTAGTTTTCATATAGATGGAGCGTTTGTCGAAACTAAAAGTATATGAGTACACTGTGTTCTTGCTTATTTAGTTTGAGTACCGTCATTTTCTCTTAACAGTTGCACATTGTGTTCAGCAACTTACTCAACAATATACTAAAACGTAATTGACCCATTAAAGTTTGTGATGAAATGTTACTTTAAAACTTGGTTTGCATCTTCAATATTTGGCGGATCGCCTTCTACTACATATGGATGTGCGCAAACTTACATAATTCCATTAGTACGGTAGATATTTAAAATATTTCAACCAATGCAATAATTCAAACTAATATATAAAAAGTTGTTAAATCAAAAGGATAATATACATATATGTATATATAAATCTACATAAGCGCAATGAGATCCTCAAAACTTATTACCACCTCCTCTCATAAGCGCAATGAGCTCCTTACTAGGGGGCAAAATGCCTTTCACCATGTTTTTCTTTACTTATACAATAACAACAAATGTTTTTGTAGGCAAAGTTGGTCGTTAAAGAGATGGACAGATGTTCCAACGATAGAGTTTGTTCCAGTAAGAGAAATCTTTGAGGCAAAAAAATGTCTCATAAGAGAATGTTTCACTATAGCCATTAGGTAAAAACATGCAGTAAACAAGGCAGAGCTATAACCATGGCTATTAGTGGTTGTGAAGGTGGCAGTTCCCGAGAAAGGACAACAAATAAACTTTTAAATGGAAGTTTATAAACTGTAAAGTTGTTTAAAGATGAAAATGTACTAAGAGTTTGCAGACGTGGTGAGAAGCTAGTCTTAATTTTCACTAATTACAACTAATCCTGCTAATTTATTGAAAGAGGTAGTGGAGATATGATGAAGAAAATAATTACGTATATTAAGAATTCAGGAGTGGACATTACTCATTAGTGAATTTTGATGATGTGGCAGCAAAACGTGATGTGGATGGCTTGAGAGGCCACAAAACCTTCCTTTTATTAGTATAGATTCAAATTAATGTTCAAATATTTTGATTGAGTGACAAAAAATGTTCAAATATTTAGAGAATAACATTGTTCTCCAAATTTGATCTTTACTACACATGCTAACAGATTTTTTTTTAATATTTAAACTCAAAAAATAGACCACTGTCTTTTTTGGCAATAGTCTTTTAAACACTGTCTTGATTTCAAGACTTAACACTAGCTGTGGGTAGTTCGGATCGGGTTTTTCGGTTCGGTTCGGTCCAAATCGAATAAATCTGATCCAAATCCGAGTTAGTATCGAATTAAAATCCGAACGGAAGTTAAGTTTTAAGCATTTGGTATTCGGGTTTTTCGGATTCCGACATAATCGAGATATCCAATTCAATTTCGGTTAAGCAATTCAATTTTATTTAACCAATTCAAGTTTATTTAACCAATTCAATTTCATTAACCAATTCAATTTCAGTAACCAATTCAATTTCATTAAACCAATTTCAATATTTGATTAAACCAACTAAATTAATAAACTGAATGATTAAAAAAAATCATTTCGACATTTTCAAAAGAAAAAAAACACTCTCGGCGACTCTCGACGATTCTAGAGCACGAAGAGACCGACGTGTTTCTCGGACCATCGGAGATATAATCGTCTCGATCGAAGTCTCGAAGCCCCATGGCCGGAATATTCTCAAGTATACCCGTCTCCTTCGTAAGCTCCAGCATCCAGGTATCGCCGGAAACCCTATTTTTAGGTTTTGGTTTTTTATTTTGCGGGTTTTTCAAATTAGTTAGGTACATGGTTTTTATTAGGTTTGTGATTCTTAATTTAAAGTTTTTGTGGTAAATTGTGTTCAAATTTTGATTTTCCGACGAAACCCTAATCGGAAAAAAAAATTTGGGGTTTTGAAAAATTATTACTTATATGAGTTCTATTAGGTATATTAAAACCGAATAAATTGTTAATTTCAAGTTTTTGTTATGACATTGCGTTCAATTTTTGATTTTCCGATTGAACCTTAATCGGAAAATCAATTTTTTGGGGGGTTTTGACAAATTATTACTTATATGAGTTCTATTAGGTATTTTAAAACAGAATGTATTGTTAATTTCAAGTTTTTGTTTATACATTGTGTTCAATTTTGATTTTTCCAATTGAACCCTTATCAGAAAATCAATTTTTTTTTTGGGGTTTTGACAAATTATTATTGATACGAGTTCTGTTAGGTATTTTAAAACAGAATGTATTGTTAATTTCAAGTTTTTGTTAATACATTGTGTTCAATTTTGATTTTCCCGATTGAACCCTAATCGGAAAATCAATTTTTTTGGGGGGGGGGGTTTTGACAAATTCTTACGTAGATTGATATATATTGAATACGTGATACTGAAATGCTATCTATTTTGTGTTTAATTAGGATGTCTTCTTCTCAAGATGGGGCAGAAACATCAGTTTCCGGACCAGAAGCACCAACGTCGGAATCTAGAACAAAGAGGAAGACAACTACAACAAGTGATTCAGTTTCAGGTAAGCCACCAAAACCTAAGAGAGTTTATCCAAAAAGGGCTTCATGTTGGGAGCATTTTATTCAAAGGGAGGATGATCCGGGTAAATGCAGTTGTAGATATTGTGGTCTAGAGGTAGGTTGTGACTCGAAACTATGTGGTACTAGTCCAATGAAAGGTCACTTAAGTAGATGTAAGTTGTTTAAAGACTTTGGTGATAGGCAGAATCAAAAGATGTTAAGTGGTGATAATGTTGGTGACATGAAGGTAATTAGGTATGACCCTGAGCTGTTCAAGAGAGCAGTGAATAGGCTAGTAGTCATGAATGAGCTCCCATTTTCATTTGTGGAATCTGTGGGGTGGAGAAGATTTTGTTTTGATGTCTTGCCGATGTACAAGACTTTATGTAGAAGGACATGTGCTAGAGATATAGCTGCGATGTATGTGGCAGAGAAGGCTACATTGAAGGTGTTATTTCAAGCACAGAAGCAGAATGTTTCTCTCACCACAAACATATGGGTCTCTCCTACAACCTCCTACAACTACATGGTGGTCACAGCTCACTGGGTGGAAGAGAATTGGGAACTGCATAAGAGGATTCTATCTTTTAAGGTCATCACAGATCATAGAGGAGACACAATTGCGGGTCAGCTGATCTAGTGCCTAGGTGAGTGGGGTATTGAGAAGGTTTTCCGCATTACAGTCGATAATGCAAGTGGCAATGACAAGGCACTGAAGGTTTTCAAGGATCAATTGAGGGTGAGAGGGCCTCAGTCTATAGTGGCGGATGGAGAGTTTCTTCATATGCGTTGTTGTGCTCACATTCTCAATTTAATAGTGGGAGATGGACTGAAAAAGGCTAAGCCTAGTATAGTTGCTATTAGGAATGCATTTAAGTTTGTGCGTTCATCTTTCAGTAAGTTAAAGTCTTTCCAACTTAGGTGTGACACAACTAAGACGATCACTAGAGGTAGCTTACCTTTAGATTGTGTCACATGATGGAATTCTACTTACCTAATGTTGTCTGCTGCCATTAAACTTAGGGTTCTATTTGAGAGGATGCGTAATGAGGACAAGTTGTACTGCGCTTACTTCGAAGAAGAAGATGAAAAGACAAAGCTGAAACGAGTTGGACCACCAAGTCCAGTTAACTGGGATGAAGTGCAGAGGTTAGTTAAGTTCCTTAAGATCTTTTACCTATGTACACTAACCTTCTCGGCTTCTCAAACAGTTTCTAGTACGCTTGCATTCAACGAGATTGTGAACATAGAGAGGAATCTAATTGCCAAGTGTGGCAGCAATGATGAACTAGAAAAAGCACAAGCTAGGACTATGAGGGATAAGTTTGATAAGTATTTGGATGGATTTGGAAATATGAATCCGCTTGTGGCTGTTGCTAGTGTATTTGATCCGAGGAACAAGCTACAATTTGCTGCCCTTTGTTATGATCAGCTTTATGGAAAAGGTACAATAGAAGCTAGACAACTCAATACTTCTCTTCTTTCTGTATTGAAAAAGTTGTTTGCTCAGTACACTATAAGGCTGAGCAAACACTATGAGGCTAAGACTAGTGGAAATGTAGAAGGAGAATCTTCTCAATGGCAGGATTATGCCTTAGATTTAGCATTGTTAGATGATGATGATGATGATTGTGAGCGGATGGATTCAATATACAGCAAGATGGTCAACTCAGGGAGTAGTGAAGACAGCTCTAGTGAGTTAGATATATATATCTAGCAGAACGAATTGAGACTAGAGCTGAAGTTAAGTTGGGTTTACCATTTGATGTTCTGTCATGGTGGAGAAAGAACAGTTCTAAGTTCCCTATTTTATCCGAATTGACTAGGGATGTTTTGGCTGTTCAAGTTTCTTCGGTTGCTTTAGAGTATGCTTTTAGTACTAGTGGCAGAGTGTTAGATCCTTATAGGAGTTCTCTAACTCCATATATGGTTGAGGTTTTGGTTTGCTCACAACAATGGTTCAGATATACTGAAAAATCTGAAGCAAAAGTGGCAAACTTGGTGGAACAGTTGGAAGATGTGGAGTTCCTTGAATCTTTAGGTAAGTTATTCTTTTATATTGAACACTCTTCTTATCCATATCATACTAATAAATTGTGTTTTGCTTGTGTAGATTCTGAGAATTGAATGGAAGTATAGGAATGGCAAAAGAAAGAGTGAAAGTAGTTTGTAAAACTTAGGATTTGTTATGTTTCTGTATTTCTTACGATGGGTTTATTCGGAATCCGAACAAAGCTGACCATTTCGGAACATAAGTTTGTTGAATTTTTTTTTAATCGGATTGTGTGATCTGATTTACTGAAGAATCGGATCATTTCGGAACCAATTTTTTTTTGTGAACTTAAACCGAATAACCCGAGATCCGAATCGAACCGAACCGACATATTATTTTGGGTTATTCGGTAAATTTTAAAATTTCTGATTAACCCGAAATTCTGAATAAACCGAACCGAATAACCCGTATAATCTGAATGCCCAGCCATACTTAACACACAACAATCACAGTAAAGCTTTTTGAGTTTAAATATTAAAAGAAAAACTGTAAGCATGTCTAGTAAAGATCAAATTTGGAAAACAGTTTTCTTAAAGTTCTGTGTGCTTTTTGTACAAAGCTTTGTTGTCTCTCTGCAATTTCTTAAAAAAACACCTTCCTCATATCGTCAAACTCTGCAACTTTCTTTTTCATGTTGCAAGTTCTCTCTCCACCCTCCATGAAGGTTTCAACCTTTTTGGAGGTCTGTAAAATACCTTTTAAAAACACTAACCTACAGTAACATTAGATCATTCAAACACTTCCAAACATTCTCTAAATCATGATATACAAACATTGTTATATCACTAGTACAATAAAATTTTATATTGGGAAACACATTTTCTATACAGTCAAATCTCTATGTGACGTTAAGTAACCTAAATTAGGGATGTTGTGGTAGGTAAAAAACTTCAGCATGACCCAAGCCCATTTTTAATCTAAGCCCACTGTAAATCTGCTTATAAAAAGCTCAGAAAAATCTCTTGGTAACTCAGAAAAAACCCATCAAATTATGGGTTATTCATGGGTACCTGAGTTTAGTTATTTATACAAAAATAATTAGTTTGGTTTCTCTCTCATCATTTTTATTCTCTCTCATCAATTTTATTCTTTCTCATCTTTTCTACTCTGTCTCATTTTTATTACTTCACTCTCTTCGTTTTTATTATATCTCATCTTTTTTCTTTTCTCTCCTCTTTGTTGCTTCTCTCTTTTCCTTTTTTATTCTCTTTCATCTTTTTACTTTTCTCTCATCTTTTTTCTTTTCTCTTATTTTTTTACTTTTCTATCGTCTTTTTACCTTTCTCTCATTTTTTTTACTTTTCTATCTTTTTACTTTTCTCTCCTTTTTTTTATTCTTTTTTTTTCTCCTCTCTCCTTTTTTACTCTCTCTCATCTTTTTTACTCCACTCTCATTTTCTACTCTCTCTTATTTTTTATTCTCTCTCATTTTTTTCTCTCATCTTTTTTACTCTAATCTCATTTTTTTACACTCTTTCCTTTTTTTCCTCTCTCCTTTTTTACTCTCTCACATCTTTTTTACTCTCTCTCATTTTTTTTTGTCACCTCTTTTTTACTCTCTCCTCTTTTTTTTTCTCTCTCCTCTTTTTTTCTCTTATTTTTTTTACTTATCTCTCCTTTTTTTAATATCATAACTCAACATAATTTTTCATTTAAATTACTAAAACAATATTATTTACTTTAAAAAGTTTATTAGAAAAAAATGCAGCGGGTACCCATTATCCAATGGCCATATAAGACTTTAGAATTATGAGTGTCCAGTCTGTTTTAAGCCCAATTTTTTTTGGCTTAAAAATGGCTAAAAAACATATAATTTTTTGTGGGTTCTGGATACCCACATGATTGAAAGCCCATCTTAACATCCCTAAAACTAATATATAAACAATTAAATGTTTATTTGTAGAAAAAAATTGTTAGAGAAACAATAAAATTTTATGAACATGCTTATATTTTTGAATAATATTTTTAGTGTAACACTATGTACTTAACATTAGGTCCTTAATCACGACTCTGTTGATAAATAATTAACCAAGGCTCTGAGAATTTGATAGCGTGAATGGAAAATTTTATAAGCAGATAATGACTTCTTAAAAGACAAACGACTCCATTAATTGTACCTGTTAACCAGCACATAACAGTTTTGTTTTGTTTTGACAACATTACAGCTCCAATTGGCAACATAGATTGTATATAATATGTAGGGATTAAAGTAATAAATGATGAACTATAAGATCTGAATCAATCAGTTTGACTGAAACTATACTTGTTGGAGCTCACAGCTTTCAAGTTCTGATTAGAATCTTTGGTTCTACATGAATGAAATCTACAATTTTTCAAAGTTACTATATATTGGCTAGAAAGCGAAGAGAATCTCAAATGCTTGGACATAATGGTTTAATTTGTTTTGTTTCTGTTTTTCATTTTTGGTAAACTTAAATATTTGTTTAGTGTTATGAATAAAATTCACTACCTAAAATTAGAATTTTGTGGTATTCGTTCCAAATTTGTATTATTTTATATTCTTTTACACATGGTCATTTCGACAATATTAAAAGCCTTGTATTGGTAAAATAAAATCGTCTTTACTGGACTGCTTGAAGAAATATTTTAGGCCTTAAGTTTTGCTAAAAAAATAAAACTTACTAAAGAAAACATTAATATGATGTGAAAAAAAAAATTATAATAAGAAAACAAGAATATGTTGTAAAAAGAATTTTTTTTTTTGTAATATATATGCTTAAAAATATTAACTTTTTAGAAAAAAGATTAATAATATTTTTATAATGGATCCTCCATTTTTGGAACCCTGTGACAAATCCCATATCAGCTTGATTTTTACACCTAATAATTCAATAATTCAATATTGATGTTGAGAAGATGCAAAATAGAAAAACGATGAAAGTGTATGAATCTATGACTCTTTGATCATATGCTGTTGCTATTACTTCAACAATATTGGTTATGATATATATATATATATATATATATATATATAATCTTATACATTAAAACGGGAGATATTTTTATTTTGATCATGTTATAAACTTTAGGATAAAATTAACATATGGTTTGCAACAACCCTTAAAAATAGGTTTAAAGTGGGTTCGTTATAAACTTTTATATAAAAATTCAAAACTAATAAAGATTTAATAGAAAAAATCAGAAAAAAACCTAAAATTAATAAAAATATATCGGGTCTAAATCGGTTCTTGATCCGATTCCGGTTCGGGTTTGAATTCAATTTTCCAGGTACATAAATTTAGCACATATTATGGTATTTTATTGACTTCGGTTCATATAATTTAGTATTTTGGTTATCTTGATTTAAGACTTATTTAGGTATTTTTTATTTTTCGGATATAGTTCGGTTCGGTATAGACTAGTTCGGGTTCAAATATTTTTATAAAAGAATCAAAATTTAAAAAATAATAGAAAACTTTAAAAAACTAAAATTTGGTTCTTGATTTTTTTCTGGTTCGGGTTCAGTTTTTCGGGTACATAGATTTAGGATCCATTAAGGTATTTTATCGGATTCGGTTACTCTAATTCGGATCGATTTCGGTTCAAGTTTCGGGCTTCTAAAATAACATCTCAAAAATAATATACAAAAATATCAATACGGATCTAACAAATTAAAAAAACACAGTTTTAAAAAAACAATCGAAATAATTAAATCCCTCGTTATAATGTGGGTATAATCATAGTTTAGAACAAAAGTTGAATAAAATCAATTACCATTTAAGTTTGAAGATATGTTTCGGCCTATACAAATCTCACAACTAACACAAGTGCTCAATTTTTATCAACAAAAAACAAACACAAAACACAAGTGCTCAAAAATTTGGAACCGAATAAAAAAGATGGTTGCAAACGTCAAAACAATATTTTAATCGTTTTTTGATACTTTTTTTTTGTTGTCTCAGCATATGCAAGATTTAATATGAAGGTTACAAAAGGTGAAACATAAAAAAAAGGATTTAATGTAATATTTCAATAATTTTTTCAGTGAAAATATTTCTACAAATTAGTAAATTTTCAAAGTATCACATTATTAATTTTGAAGAAGTTACTCTAGCAAAAAGCAAAACTAACTCGTATAGGAGGTATATACATATACCAAAGTTAGATGTATAAAATTAATTAGCACCAGTGGTTCAGTGGTAGAATAGAGCCATACTGACCAGGGTTCGATCACTGGCTGGAGCGTAAGAGTGAGCTATGATGAAAATGTTCTTGAGCTGTGGTGATGAATCTTCGGATGTGATATAAACCTCGCTTTCCTCTGAGCTCACTTTTTCTTATGATAGATGTCACACCAAATCAAAGTTTCATACCCAAAATCCATATAAATGAGATGTTGTGGTCTCTTTATACTAAAACAACATATCTCAAATACGTATCGAACAGAAGTATTACATAATAATATTCGTTACAAAACTTTGAATTCCAAACTACTAAAGCAACATAGACATTCCAAAGACATAAGTTTTAAATTTAGTTATTCGTAGTATTCTCAACTCAAATACATGAACAAAAAAGCTAAGCCAGAGTCTTAAGCGCTGATGTTTTCGACGCTGGCGCTTTTATCTACTCTCTTGAATATGCCTGCAATTACCTGGTGTATGAAATGCATAAAATACACGACTTAGAAGAAGAAACCTCAAAGCTATAATGGGTCTACGAGGTTGGAAAGTTACCTTTCCAGGTCCCAATTCATAGCTGCTTTTAAGTCCCTTGGATAAGAGAGTTTTTACTGTTGTCTCCCATTGGACTGGAGATGTCACCTGCAGTTCCAACACTCGAGTCTCTCTTTTATCTATACAGGCAAAAAACATAGTTATACTCAGTAAGGATTTATTACCTGGCGTGCAAGTATCTTCTTGATTGTGTCTGGGTCTGCATGAGGCTGTGCATCAACATTGGATATCACTGGGATTCTTGGACTTCTGATCTCTGTTGCTGCCAACGCAACTTCTAATCTCGAGACTGCTGGTTCCATGAAACTAGTGTGGAATGCGCCTGCAACAGCTAGACGCACCTACAGACCAGTTTACAGGCAATCATATTTTATTACAAGCCTCAAGGAAGATGAGATAACATAAAATAATGGATTTAGAGAGAGAGGGTACCGTCATGCGGGCCTTGAATGACTTAGCTTTGGCTTCAACAACTTCGATTCCCTTAAGACCTCCAGATACTGCATAATTACCCTGTGATAGCAGAGCGTGCAATGAAATGAGAACATGATTTTATACAAGTCTAGAATGCAAAAGATTTATCGAGGACATATATACCAGACATAAGTAATTTGCAATCTGAACTTTGTCAGCCTCATCTACTTCCTGATTTGCTGCATCACACAACTGCTGAACCTTTTCCGAGTCCAGCCCTATGATACTAACCATGGCACTCTTAGCAGCATCTGCTGCAGCCTGAAAGGCAAGTCATTAAACACTAAGTCATCAAACAGCTATTCCAAAACTTAACCACCCGAACTACAACCAAAACCATGAATAATATACAAAATAGAGCTCATGCAATCCTACCTGCATGGCTTCTCCTCTAAGTTTTACAAGCTTCAGTCCATCCTCGAAGCTGGAGAGTAGAAGTAGTAACAGAGAAAAAAAGAAAAATGATTAAGGTGATGTGCACGAAGGTAAAAAAGGAACAAAGTAATATGTTTTATTTCAATACTATCTAAAGTCAGCTGTCTATAAACCGAAACGATAACATGATTTTCGAATGGCTTATTTACTAGCAAACGAATAGGCTACATCATAACCTAAGAAACCAAATATCTCAATATTTTGTCCTAATTTCAGTATCTCCTTAGAGATTTAGAGTTGTATGATTAATAAACACCTGAAAGCTCCAGCAAATGCCAGAGCAGTGTACTCTCCCAAACTGAGACCGCAAGTTACATCAACCGAGTCAATTATTTGCTCTCCACCTTCACGAACACGAAGCAATTCAACAGCTGCTAAACTTGTAACATAAATAGCAGGCTGAGAACATGAGAAATTAAGAACTTAGATACCATAACAAATCATACATACATGAATATCACTACATTGTAAAAGGAAACACTACATAAAAGATCTGCGAGATATAGGTTAGAAGATTGAAGATCATAAATTTGAATATGTCCGGAACCAAAACTGACAAAATGAGATCGAAGAAAATCAGGGAAAGGAATGAAACCTGGCTAATGACTGTGGAATCAAGCTTCTCTTTTGGTCCGTTAACACAAATGTCCAGAAGATCATACCTAAAAGTCACCATACGTTTTATTCATTCACAAGGTGAAGAAAACAAACGAAAAGGTTTCAGCAAAGAGAACAAACCCCAATATATCGTTAGCCTTTTTATACAAATCTGCAGCTGCTGCAACACTCTGAGCTTCTTTGCCCATTCCTATGGCTTGAGCTCCCTGAGATATTGCAAATTCATCACATATTTCTGTGTCTTATGGTTCCGAGTTTTGTTGCATTTTGATGTTAATTGGGACGGATTCGGAGGCATGACAAGCAAGAAATATGAATTTATGGTCATGAGCTTACATAACTACAATTAAAATCAAACTCCGTCTCTAAAATTGAATACTTGAACAAAAGTTTCAGTTTTGGCAAAATTTTCAGTCGAAATTCAAACTGAGGCGAAATCAATACATACTTTCTTATATCAGAATCCACATTTTCAATTCAATTCCAGTAATCGGAAAATAAATTCAGAGAAGAGAGGAGAGAAAGTTACCTGACCGGGAAAGAGAAAAGCAGAGGTGGGTTTGTAATCGGCGAACAAAGAGTCGTGGACAGTAGTAGTCTGAGATCCAGCAGAGATGCTCATTGAAACCCTAGATCGGCTGAGATTTTTGATGGAGAAGCAGAGAGGGGAGACATTTCTGGAGGAGGAGAGATTGTTGAGAGATACAGAAGGGAGAAGCAAGGAAGAGGCGGCGGTGGCCATGGCGGAAATAGGTGTGCGCAGGATAAGAGAATGAGCCGGAGAAGTGCGTAGAATAAGAGAGTGAGTCCGAGGAGAGCCTAGGATAGTACGGTGAAGGAGTGAGTGCATTCAGAGAAGTAAGTAAGCCTTTTAAAAGCAAAGCTTCTAAGCGGAGTTAACGAAGATGATGATATTGGTAGATGGAAGAAGTTAGCCTCAGCTCAACCGTTTTTTGTTTTATTGTATCTAAATGTAAAAGAAAACCGGTTTAGAATTACTGGGTTGCGCACTTCTCATGCCAATTTGGTTTGTGAATAGCTCAGTAATTTTGAATGAAAAACAAAATTTGATTTTCTCGCTATAAACAATTCAATGGTATTTAGTGTAGTGGTAGATGGATGGTAAGTCCACTAAAGACAAACGCATTTGCACATCTAGAGATTTCCACAGTTTACATTACGTAGGAATTTGACTAATACATCGGCTAGTCGTGGCCTAATGTTGACAAAAAATAACAATTCAAATATGCTTTTGACCAATATTGCGATTACGATGATACAACTAATTAATCAAACATAATTTTGGACTATAGATGACACCTTGCCGATATAATTGTTTGACAAAACAAACTCAAATCTACTTTCAAAAATTTTAAAATATAATATATGATTCTTTAACCTCTTAAAAAATATGCACAAAGATTATACCGTTATTTCAATAATTTGATTGTCAAGGTTCAATTCATAAAGAAAAATTTTAAACCCTTGGTGAATATTGATTAAACTGTAAAATGAATATTTAACCACTTGAGAAAAATATTTTCCGAAATTATACTATTTATTACTATTAATTTTACTAGATTAATTTTTATGTTTTAAATGGAAAGTAAAGTGCCAAGAAACAGGTGGCCCAGAGGTTTGCTACTGATTTAGCTAGGCACCAGGTGGTGAGTTAGAATCTCATCCAATTCCAATTGGAGAACTTAGACTATAGATCAGCCCGTTGTAACATGTCAGAATTATTATGATTCTATTTTTTTTTTGTCAGCACTTGTTAAGGTAAGTTGTTTGGGAAAGTAAAGCTAGAAGAAGATGATAATGAAGTAGTAACTAATACAGCCTTTATTGATAAATCTTTGATTGGAATAATCAAAACACTATTACCAGGAAAATAACAAAAGTACATTGAAACTGAAGGTTGACCTACTTTCAATATAGCAGTTGTCCATTTTCAACCCAAATCACATATCAATACCCAAAAAACATAAAGCCTTTTTGATTTAAAAGACTATAAAAACAATACGCCATAGAAATCCTTAGATCCAACGGTGGATAATATATTATTTAGCATCTTGGAAGATCCAGTGGTGGAGCTTGCACTGACTGTAATTGTCCTTGTCCGTTCTCGACCAAGAAAACCATCGCTAAACCCCATCCCAAATGTGAATCAATGTGACAATGCATAATCCATGCTCCTGTGAATTACACCAATTTATGTCAAAATTTTAATTTTCATATTTTAAATTAAGATAACTTAAACTAAGATTGAGAAAAATGTTAGAAGTTACCTGGATTATCAGCTTCGAACCGGATTGCGACCCAACCACCTGTAGGTGTCCCAATGGTGTTTCTCTCTGGAGGGTCAAATAGGTTAAACTTAGCGGGGTCAGTTCGCGGGTTGAAGTTACCGAAACCCGACCCAACTACGTAGAATTGGTACCCGTGTAGATGCATGGGATGATTTTCAGGTGTAACGATGCTAGTATCTTGTAAGATAATCTGAACATTAGCTTTGAACTTAAGCTTGTAAGCTTTGGTTCCCTTAACGGGCTGCCAAAGGCTACGGCTCACGTTACCAGTGTAATCGAATTGCACAGGTGGAACAGGTGGGAAATCTGTGGTGAAGATTCCTGGTTGGCCTTGGTAAAAAGCTTGCATAATGGAGTTCCTTCGTGGTAGCACAAAGGAAGCATTGTTCATGCTAGCTGCGAATCGGGTTCCGTTAGGACCCTGGCAACGTGGACTGTTCGGGTTAGCGCAGTTGATTAGTCCCAGTCCAACGGTGAAGAAGAGGTTCTCGTCAACCTGGAGTGGTACTGGAGCTCGTTTCCAGTATCTCAGACGGTTGGTGAAAGCTGTTGCTGTTGCGGTGTCGTTAAACCCGGGAAGGACTGGGAACACTGGAGCTATCTGACCACGGCCGCGACCGCGTCGAGTTGGAGCGTTCACGTACTCCAAGATAGCGGTTGTGGTTGTGTTGTCGAATGCAGCGTTTGCGGTGTTGTAGGCTCTAGCTGCCATGTAGTAGCGGCCAGGTCGTTGATTTGCAGTGATCAAAACGTTAGTTGTTTGGCCAGGACCGATCATAATGACATTAGTGGTGAATGGTTTTGTGTAAGCGGAATCGGTTTCAACGACCGTGAGCTGGTGGTTGGCTACTGAGAAGAAGAGCTCTTGATTCAGAGCAGCGTTAATGACACGGAGCTGAACCGTCTCGCCAGGGAAGATTGGAAAACGGGTGGTCTCGGCTCGCGAGCAGCGGTAAAGATCACCTGGTTGACCGTTAATGGTGTAAGCGTCAGAGATATTAGGAGCTCCTCCTGTGAACTGTGCTAACCTCAAGACGTCCATTGGGTTTCTATCCCACCATTCCCCTGTTCCCAACAACAAGTATTTGTTTAAAAACCATTTCACTTCATAACTTGGGATAGATTAGACAGTAATAGATTCATACCAAGAAGAATTGGGATGTCACGTTTGGGCATAACGAAGGGATAAGGAGAACCGAGACGAGGGTAAATGATGAGAGCACCATAGACTGTGGCTCTGAGCCAGCGACTATGAGCGTGCCACCAAAGCGTACCCTCTTGGTCCTCGATGGTGAATCTGTAAGTGTAGCTTTGTCCCGGACGGATTGGACACTGTGTTATGTACTCTGGACCATCAGCCCATGGATTCCGTAGCTGTCTAACTCCATGCCTGTCTCGAAAAAGAAACAGAGTATTAAAACAGAACATAACATGTAGATATGTTTGTTGATTTTGATGATCGAATCTATATAATTACCAATGGAGACTAATGTTGTAACGGGCTCTGTTGATGACAGTGATTGCGAGAGAGTCACCGTTCCTGACCTCAAGCGTTGGACCAGGGAATTGACCGTTCACAGTTATGCTTTGATGAGTTCTGCACAGCCTCTTCACTGGTCTGGGCTCGATCTTAGGTCATCGCCAAAGAGATAACAAACAAACTTAAATGAAGCACATTGAAGAATATACAAACAAGCTATGATGTTATATGAGTAGCTAGCTTACCACGAATTCACGAACGTGAAGCTCAGCAGAAGCGAGAAAAGCGAAGTAAGCAAGAAGCGCAATGAAAGATACAAAGGAGAATCGCTGAAGAGACTCCATTGTTGAATGAAATGTGAGAAGCTCTGTATTGGAGGAAACTAGTGGTGTGAGTTTGGAGAAAGAAGAAGAGTCTTATTTATATACACTTAGCGGGAAACAATAGAGGTCTTTGTGAATTCGTTAGTGACTGGACAAAATTCTATTATATTTAACTAAACTGGAAATTGATACTAGGTTTAGAGTCAGCCGGAGGCAGAAAAAAGAAGTAAGTTGATTTGGTGCACCCACTGGACTCATTTGGTTACTAGGATGCTCTTCATTATTTGATTCTAAAATCATGTAAATCAAAATTATCAAAGATTCTTTTTACTTTGTTTAGCAAATAAGAATAATTGTCTTAAAATGATATATTTAGCTAAGATTTAAATTTATGTTCGTTCTTCTCTAAGCTAGATCAGTGCACTTGACATTCACGTTTACGTTCTTAATTAGCATTCATTGACATGATTAATTAACAAACGTTCACGTTTCATTAGATTATACCTTAAAGTATACTAGTTTTGTTGTAGATTAAAGTATAGATTGAATCAAATCAAATCAGACCTAGTTCTAAATTCACATTGTTGGATTAGTAAGTACGCTTCTTCGTCTTCTCTCAATAGTAATTTTGACGTATACTAAAACACAATAGCACACTTAATCCAAAAAGAAAAGTTTTTACTTTTTTAATGATAACGAGTTTTTGGGTTTTTGTCAAAAAAGAAAGTAAAGAACAACATGTTATTCTTACTGTCGTATGTGTCAAAAAATAATAATTAAAAAAAAACATGAAGACCAAACTGCGGAGTTGTTAGCTTGTTAGCTCAACTTTTGTATCCAAGTCTTTTTGTTCACTTATGTGATTATTTTTAATTTTTTGAAGAATGCGATTTTTTAATAAAAAATTGTTTTTAAGTTCGTTTGTTTCTTAATATATTTAATTGATTTTAGTTTTGTATAATTGATTTTCATAACTCTTTTTTTCGTAAAGTTAGTGAAAAAACTTTCGGTAATCTTATAAGAAGTGGTTTGATGGGAGTTGAAATTTGTGGTATGTATTTGGTAGCAAAGTCTATAACTAATCTTTATTAATTTTCTTGTTTTTAAATTACAATTGTTAGTTGACATTTTTAGTTCATCGATCCACATACACCTCTCTGGTCGCAATCACACCCTCACTTCTATATATTCCAATTCACTAATATAGATAAATCTGAATTTATTGATTTTTATCCATTCCTTAATTTAACATTTAAAGATTGGGGAAAAACATTTAATACACATTTGTATTGTTGTGAAATTGTGTGTTTGAAAAAAAAAATGAATGATACGAATTCTACATTGTCAACGAGTAAATAATTATTTAATTTAGAACTTTCAACTCTTTAAACGTTATGAGTCACTGGTTTAGGTATTTAGCTACCTAAAATCATTTAGACTTGAGGGTTATTATATTAGTGATTTTTATCAAAGTCATCAAAACCATAGGTCTAATGTTTTGAATTTCACAAATACAATATTATTGATTTTAGTAAAGTTCGTTCACTACAAAAACTTTCAAAATAATAAATAGTCAAAGAAAGGACACATTAGTGTTTACTCCTATGTACGGATTCTACAGTATAACTAAGTTAAAATAATGGTGATTTACTTGATGGTGCGACCGCCTACGAAGGTCTAGTTGGTTAACTTTATGCCATAGATCACAAATTAAAGTGAAATCGAAAACTTTAGCCACAATTATATAAAATTAGAAAATAATTTCCCTAATTATTAATTAAGTTAAAAATTACATCAAAATGGCCACTTTTTAGTCAGTTACTACTTACTAATACAAGTTGCGTATATTGTTAGACAAACTTAAGATAACAGAATTTGACTTGGAATATCATTAGCTTACTTAACTCACACCAAAAGCAAGTAGACCCATTGAATTAGGTTGCCTGTAATTTTACGTATTTGTAATAAACTAATAATGTGACAATATGAGAATCATGTGGCCTTTATCTTATTATTTTTGTTACTTTTTCTTGTTTATATCTATGAGTTTTCTTTCTTATGATACATTAGTTCCTTTATAATGTTTCTTGTGAGGCTAATAGTTAAAAAAAGGAATATTAGCTATTTAAGACTTTTTTTTTGGGTAATTTTTACTTTTCGAATTTTATGGTTTATGCGTTCTTATTATTAATCTAGATCTAGGATCTACAGGTCTTCAGCATACATATTTTCCTAGATCCAAAATAAGAATAGTTGCTCAATTCATGAAAAAATAAAATCATGGATTACACACAAAGTCAAATCTGTTTATAACCGTGCTAAATTATCACTTTTTGTAAATCAGGTAATAATTAATAATTGTATAGTTTTCTAATAATTACGATAGTCAATTTTTTATGTTTTCATAAATATTTGAAATTCGTATTGTAAATTTATCCTATATTGATTACGAAAGTAATATTATAAAGTTTTTTTTATCTATTTTTTGAGTTGACAAAAAAGTTTCTTTATTTGTTCATAATTTAGTTGTTTGTCAATGACTTAAAGTGTAATTTTATTAATATAAAGTTGTGGTCTTAAATGAATTCTCTTTTAATATATAAGATTATTAGGTTGAATATTTTTCAAAATCAATAAAAATTAAGTTTTTATTTAATAAAATTTTTTAAACTGACTTTATATAATGTTAAAGTTTATTATTTTTGTTTTCTTAAATTTATAGTTTGTTTGTTCACATAATTTTTTTTCAATATATTAGACGTTGTTTTGATGTTTCCAAAGCTCTTTTCATGCAATCAAAAGTAAAATTTTGTTATTACTTCACGATTAAAAAAAAACTCATCATCGTGTTTTTTCGCATAAATTTGATCAGCTATAAATTTAAACACTTATAACATTTATTTATGTATTGGCAAGATGGATAGTTTGATTGTCATTTTTTGTTAACAACTGGATCGACAAGGCCTGATTCATAGTTTAAAATCTACATCTTAAAATCTCTTTTTAATCTACTAATATAGTGGAGTGATACTTTTTATGATTATTGCCATAATTGTTTTATCTCACTCCAAATTTCCAAAAATTATGAATTTCTTAGTAATTGACACATTCTAAACCAAACCTTGTCACTAAAATAACAAGACAACGAAAAGATAACTTTTTGCAATTCGTTTGGCCGTAATAGATTTTTTTGTCATAATTTAAGTTTGAGAATATATGGAATCAATTGTGTTATGCTTTGAAAATAAATTATGTAGACTACAAACTTCTTCTTTTTCTTTCTACATTTTTATAATCCTCAAAGCTTTTGTAGGCATTAACCACAACAAGTTGAAAATCATCCTTGACAAGTTGGATCATATCTTTCTTCATTTCCTTGTTTGTTTGTTTGCTATATATATATATATAATCTTTGATAATGATTGCAGATTCATTTTAAAAATACTAGCTAATAAATTATCAATTTGAAACAACAAAAAAAGTGTTAAGAACAAAAGATTTGAAAATAACACTTCTACATTTTTTGCAACTTTGATTTTCTTGATAATGGACAAAATTTCTTGAACAAGACTATCAAATTTTTTTTTGATATCATTATATTTAGTGACTTTACCTAAGAACTTATATTTGTTATTGTTTACTAAATGTTGTGATGACATCTCAACCTCTATATATTCCCAAGAGCAAACCATGTTTTGAAGCATTTTACTATTGCAACTATCTAAACAAATCTTCGTGAAATTAGACAATATATTGTTGTACATTGATTTACTGATTTTTTTTTCATTAGTTGTTATACCAAAAATGTCCTTTGTATATGGCAACTCTATAATTATATTATTTCATAGCTGAATTTAGTCAAATCTCATTACTTGGAGTAAGTTTCTCAATAAAAGATTTGAAGGAAATGAGTAAAATTAAGAACAATGGTTTTATCAAAAAAAAATTATCTAAAATTAAGAACATTTGCCTTAAGATAAATATTTAAACAATAAAGTAGATTTGAAACGTGTATTGAAAATATTGATTAACTTTAATAGATGTTGATACAAGTGCCTTGAAGTTTTGAGATGACAAGTTGGATCAAATGAAATCATAAGATCAAAATTTTTAATGTCATATTTGTGACTACATTAAGTAAAATTTAATTATGAGAGCTGAATGTTATGATGCCTTTATAAAGAATAGTTTGTGCATAAGGTATAAATATACATGTACTAATTGGTCATTAAGGCATAAAATAAAACAAAATTAAATATATTGTCAAAGATGGAATAAACTAAATAGCTCAAATATTTTTTTGTAGTGATGCTTTAAAGTGATATATTCAGTGATGCTTCAAAGTAGTACGTGAATGTTGTTGGTAAACAGTTCAATTTGAGAGTTCTCTTTTGTGATCGTGCACCACGGATCACGGATCATTTATGACTTAATTTTTGAACAAGATTTCCAGATTTCCCACTCCAGCAACGAAATACTGGTCAGTTTCCTTAGATGGAAATCTCTAGATTTGGATGACGAGGCGGTTATTGAGGATTTGTCAGATTTAGCAGCAGATCATCTTAGCTTTGTCAAAAAAATGCTATATATCTAAGAAGAATTTGAATTAAAATGTGAGAGCTCAACTTTCACAAAAAAGTGAAGTCTATATTCTTATTTTTTTCTCACTAAAAAATCTATACTTTTTAGCTAATTATTTTCTGCCATGAATTTTTTAAAATTTAGTATTAATAGATCAACTATTCAAATTACTCATATTACTACGCCTGTAATTGAATTTAAAAAACGTTTACTGCGTTTCATTAGCGTTTAATTTTCTGCTTTTTGGATTAAAACGAAGTTGTTTTAAACAATGATTTTTGTTAAAAAAATGAAAATTTGCATCACCTTGACAACAATTTTAACACCTCAACAATTGTGGCACAGTGTCTTTTGTTTTGTTGTATTACTTTACGAAATATTATATATAGACAATTAAATTGTCTTTTATTGAATTCTATCTCGGTTTTCGGTCATTTCCAAAATAAACCTAAAAGTATTTCGGTTCAGTTTGGTTAGATTGTTTCAATTTTTAACAAAGATCGTTTTATTTTAACCCAAAACGCAGAATGTAAACAGTTTTTGTAATTCAATCACAGACGTAGTAATATGAGTAATTTGAAAAATTGATGTATTAATACTAAGTTTTTAAAAATTCACGGCAGAAAATATGTAGCTAAAAGGTATAGGTTTTTCTTATGAGAAAAATTTGTCAACTATAGATTTTTTGTTTTCAGTGTATACGGTCCTGGAAAATAAATTTGAGTCGTTTAATGTTACTATAAAAGTAAAATGTTACAGAAATAAATCATAATTTATGTAATATATAAGCAAGTGCTCTAATATTTTAATAAATTTTTGTCGTCACATCGTTGTTTTTTTTTCTAATTAATGTTCCAGACTTTCTGTAGCTCATAAGCTATATTTCGTTAACGTTCATAGATGCGACATGGTCAATCCCAAGACAAGTACATTGTTCAATTGATTAATTTGGTGAAATCGTATATCTTAAGCCACTCTTGGATCTGAGCATCTATGAAGGTTCCAAGGTAATTGTAAGAAGCTTCGGAAGGATGAATCGAGTCCCAAAACAAGTGATCCGAATGATTCGGACATGTCTTTGACATGGAGTTGCACATGAAGCTCGTTTCCATGTATCCTGTTCCGCAACATCCTTTCTTCGTCTCCTTGAACCCTGTTCTCATTATTAGGATCATGAATTTATATAGCGCAAAATTGAGAAGAAGAGATTAGGATTACTTGTAGAACAAGAAAGAGTCGTATATACCATATTTGCTAGGGTTTTGGATCATGTCCATCACAGGGTCATAGACGTTGGCGTAAAGGAACTTGCTTCCTGGGAGAGACGCTTCGATTTGTGGCAATTTCTTATAAAGTTTTTGATTGTACAAGACGGAATCTTTGTTCTCTTCTTCCAAGCAAGTTCTGTTCAGGCCGTTTTGAGATTTAGTGGTCATTTGGATCGGTAAACACCCCATCGGTGGCAACCCTCCGATCAAAAATTTCCGGCAGCCGAGAGCATAAAGCTCCTACACACAAGATAAACATTAGAGAAATCCAACGAGAGACATATTAAAGATATAACAGGACCGAAGAACTCTCTGTTGAGACATTACTCTAACAAAATCCTCAAGCCTCTTGAGCACAAAGTCCTGCTAATTAGCGATCTGAGGATACTCACTACATCGCGTGGGGATATCGTAAAAGTTCAAGATGAAATCATTAGGACCTGCGCTTATGACCACTAAAGCGTTGTTAATGATCTCCATGGCTTTCTTGTCTCCTACGATACCATTGAGTCGAGCAATGTATTTCTTGAACATGTTTGGTTGTTGTGAGACCGGGATTGCTTGACTCGATAGTGAAGTCCTGTCATCGTAACCCGCACCAGCAGAGGCAAAACAGACCCCAGTGACAATGTCTTGGTCGGAAATGTTTGGTTGTAGAAACGGAGGAACAAACTCTTTAATATTGAGTTTGGTGGAGATAACGTCGGAAATAAGCTTTCCGTTAGAGAATCTTCCGTTAGCTTCGAGGCCGGGAAGATCAACGCCGTAAGGGAGATGCTGAGCCTTGAAAACAGCTTTTGAGTAGTAGTTGTTGTTGCCTGTATCTACGGTTGAGTCGCCAAAGATTAGAATCGCTGGAAAAAGTGTCTGAGTTTTCGCGTTTGTGGCTGCATTCCAAGACGCTAGTACTGTTGCAATCAAGATACCAGTAACTATGGCTTTAGTGTACATTTGATCGTTTCAAAATATTTGATTTTTTTTCTTTTACCGGTGAATATGTTGCTGATGGATTTTTATAGAGTTGAGGGTGATGTGTTGGACCAAGATTTATGCTTAAAATATGTATACAATAACTATTTTTTTTAATTTAGGTTTATTATGATATATCTCTATTGGTTGACTTGGAGTTAATCTAATTTCTGACAAAAAAAAGACTTCTTCATCTTCAAATTTGGTCTTCGCTAGCTTTAAAATTTTCAAAGATGCATAACATATAGATACTAACAACACAACGTCAACAACTCAGCATAACGTATTAATTTATCATTAAATACCAATTTTAACGTAATATGTTGACTTGTATTAAACAATTATGGTCGTCGATAACGCAGGAAAAACTGGGTTGCATTATTTCATTTAGAATAACGTTATGAAATTTTACATGATATCTAAAATTTTATGGGCTGATGCAACATAATTAGGCCCAAACGACGATAACTTCTGTACATTATTTTTGGCCGATGGAAAAAATATATACAGAAACTGATACGAATATACTATAAATTGCAGGTTATGGTCGAACCGAAGTTCATGAAATTATAAAAAGACACCAACTAAATATAAGAAGAAAAAAGATTATAAAAAAAAAAGATATAGTAAAATGGAATTTCATAATAGTTGACTACGCAGGATTTAACTGAAATCTCATCCCATTAACAAGTATTCCCTTCAATCAAATAAATCGATCACTCTAATTATCATATAGATAAATTAATGTTACATGTACACATAACATCACAAAATATCTCTTAAAACGTGATTTGGATTCTCCTTTACATATAACCTTTGTTAGTTTTAAGCTAGAAGAACGAGCTCACCGCTAAATAATAAAACAAATATTAAAAAAAAAAATCTAGGTCACGAGATTAAAATCTAAATTAAAGTGTTACATGTTTATTAAAAAAAAAGATAAAGTCTTCATTTATTCCCTTGTTTTGTCTTTATAACATGATTAGGTTCTTCCTCCTTTTAACACTCGTTTTTTATTTTGCTTGTGACTACGAAAGTCTACTAAAACTATATATGTTAATCTTTCCAAGATTCTTCAATTTATTTTTTGTAATTTATAGAAATTCAACGTGATTACAGTTTAGATCTGTGTACTGATGTTATTCCACAGTTTATTAAATAACCATTAGCTAATTTGTCCATAGTCCGAACACCTATCCTTATATATTATCAATTAATTAGAAATATTTAGGAATGTGATAAGTTCACTAAAAACAGATATTATCTTATATCGAGTCTCATTGCTTATATTATGTAAGAATTTGGCTAATAGACCAGCCAGTTGTGGTCCAATGTTAACAAAAAAAAAGAAATATGTAGGATCCAAAAGTTTCTACCTACCGAGTTACTCTTAGTCTAGTGATTAGGATGATCCAAATAATGATTAAGGACATTGAGTTCGATTCATTCCCACTACACTAGTAGATTAAAAAAAGATTTTTAAAGGGTTAATTTTAGGTTATGGATCGAATTTTATCGATCTAATTGTTGACAAAAATGTTTTTCTTAACACGATCCATGTGTTCAGCCCAATTCTCATAATCTTTATATACTTCAAATTTTTGTAATTTTTTTTTGTTACATTTTGACTAAATCTTAATATAAGTTGTTTTAATGCTGGAATAAACTTTGATTTTAGAAAAAGATTTTCCAAAAAGATTTTTTTTTAATAATTGGATCGTTGAAATCTGATCAGTATAAAACTCATTCATTAAATCTCTTTTAATTCACTATTCCCTTCGTTCCTAAAAAATTGATGTTTTAAAAAAAAATTGAAAATATTGACGTTTTATGTTTCTAATGCATACTTGGTTTAATATTTCCAATTTAACTCTCATTTATTTATTTGTTTTTATTAATAATTAATATTTTTCTTTATATTTTAGAACAATTAACAAGGACAGAAATAATATTTCAAATAATGTCTTAATATGTGTGATAAATTTCAGTGCTGTCACAACAATAATAGACCCTAAATCTTGATATAATTTGTTTCAATGTGGTAATAAACTTTCGTCTTAAAAAATGTTTTCAGGGATAAATTTCACTATCAATACATACATAACTTCAAATTGTTTCACCAATAGAAACTCAAAATCGTCGAGAACAATTATCTTAAAACTAAAGTTTGTAATTGGAGCTAGAAACTAGACTTTGATTCATTGAACCGTTTGACCAAACTTTGACAGCTATTTATCTTTTCATTATTTCCCGTTCCGGTTTTGTAATTACAGAATCATAGAGACAGGCAACCATATTTAATTAGTCGTTTAGAGTATGGTGTCAATATGGGTTACCATGCTCTATTTAACCCATTTTGCTGCGGGTCTAATTTTTTATGGATTAAATAGACCAATCCGTATAATCTATGATAATTCTAACCCGTCCCATTTTATGATTTTGGGTTATGCGAGTTATTCGCGATTTACTTAATTGTGTTTATATTTTAATATATAAAACAATTTTTAAACAAAAATGTATTAGAAAATAGATTATAAAACTATAAGATACACCATCTATATGATGTGAGACATTTATAATAATATAAAACATAAATTTGATAAATAAAAGAAATAAAATTATTCGTTAACTTATTTTATAGGATTTGACTTTACAAAATTAAGAGATAATTTTTTTGTCAACCAATTAAGAGATAATTATATTTTATATTAACATTATATATTGCGTGACATTATAATTTTTTTTAACTTGATTATTTATAAATTTTAATTATTTTTGTACAATTTTTATATGTCTGTGAGTCGGCCCGCTGACCAAATGGTCAAATTCGCATTAACTCGTTTATGACAAACTAATCCGCAAAGCTCGCTTTTTATTTGGACATAAAATATATAACCCTAATCCGTTCTATAGCGGAACAGTTTAAGTATAACCCGCGGGTTTAAAGCCCGGATTGATACTCCTAGTTTAGCGTATTCATCTAATAAGTACCATTGTTGTTGTACCAACACATTTAAACTCTCAAATGGTTTTCTATGATATATAAATATCTTTTTTTTTGGGTCTAAAATATTTTGCATTTCTTTCAATTTTTATGGGTTCTACATCTATCTGGGTTCAGGAAATACAAAAAGCCACATAGAGCAAATTAAAAGTAGATAAATATAGAGGCCCAATTGGCTGGATAGATTCCTCCAATCCATAGAGGAGATTGTGTAAATAGATTGGACCAAAGGCCCATAACCAAAAAACTTGAGAATCAGGTCCATGACCTACACCCTAGGGTAGCCAAAATTAGCTAGGGTTTGGATAGTTGAAGCGCCGCCGCCGCACGGCCAGAGCTCGCCATATCCGCAAGAACTTTGAGACGGCCAGACTGGTAACTCTGGGGAGAAAACTCTTGTATCAAGAGTCCTAGAAACGATCACATCAAAATGGCTCCTCGTCGATTTGAAATCGAATATGACGGAGCTTGTAATAAAAGTAACACAACCGCTTAGTCTTCGGCGGAGTAAATCGGTGGCCAGAGGAGATCAATCAAAAGACCTAGACTTGAAGAGAACGGAAAAAATCGGTTATTGTGTTGAGACATCGGCAGAAGAAATTCGCCGGAGAGAGTGAATCTTTTATGTCGGAAAATCTACGACGACTACAGAAAAATGAACACGTCTCGCCATTTAGCCGGCGGAGAGACACAAATATGAGATTTCGGAAAGGTGAATCGAATCGATCTCGCCACAATGATTCATCAGAAGACCCAGAGGTCAACGGACCCGATGAAACATACAAAAATAGGCTAGAAGCAAAGAACGGTGGTTCTCTCCAAATCCATGAACCATCCTGGTGAAAGAACGGTTCCACCGCCGTTCTATATCTAAAAGCACCGGAGCGTTTCTTGATGTCACTGCTAGGATTTGAAACCAAAACCAAAAAAAAGAAGAAAAACATAGAGGAGAAAGGAGTACAAACTATAGAGGAGAAACAAATCGTTATCGATGGCGACGAAAGAGAAAAATAGAAAAGTTTTAGTTATAGTTCCTGAAAGATTTAGATTCCGTATCGTGTGTTGCAAATTAATGATTAATTACTATAAATCCCCTTAAACTTTTATTTAAATTTTGCGGATGACCTATGGTTTTTTTCTGATGTGTACAAAAGTTAAATTAATTTATTAATAGAGATATCACTAAAGTACTCTAAGCCGTATTTGATCAAGTACATTATTTAAATTTATATATTAATTCCTACGTCGAAATATAATTCAGAAAATTAATTTGGTTGCATAAAAAAGTTCAAAAATCAAAAGTAATTTAGAAACAAAGAGACAAAAAGTCTCCGTCAGTTCTTTCTTGATCTTCATATAACTACACAATTAATTATGTGGTTTATGGATAATAATAAGTGTTGTCTAATCGAGGGAAAAGACAGACTTGGCTCACGTTCTTCAAATCTTTTTAATGCGACGTTACAATTGATAAATTTATTAGCCAAACTTCTATATAATGTAGACAATGTAACTTGATTATTGAATATACAAGTGTGCATGATTTTAATAGACTTATGTTCTTCAATTAATTGATCATTTTATTTTTAATTTACATAATTAAAGTTTCAATCATAACTAAATACCAAAAATATATCTTGTGGCACGCACGAGACTTATTCATAACTTCTAATAATAATAATCAAAAACATAAGTATAGTTATTTAATTAATCAATATTTAGCGCCGCTCGTACGTAGAAGTCGGTGCCGGAAAGCTCCGTGCTACGAAGCTTCCTCAAATGTTCTGAATCTATTTGTTTATTGTTTGCATTAATCATTTGATGAAATTGGGTTTACCAAAACCTTAAGCACCATTATGGAGAAGTTAATTATAGCCTCGAGACTCGGGAGTCATAATTTTATTTATTTATTAATATAATTTGTGAAATGAGAGTATCATAATCTAGTTAGATACTACTCGTACATTCTGGTACATGCATTACTCAGTTTAACAGTTCTACTAAAAATAATACATGTCTTAATTATTTTAGTAGTTAGGTGTAAGAAGAGATATTTCTAAATTAATTGCTATTTCTTTCTGATTAGTTTTGGCAATAATCATATTTCATTTCATCTTTATAATAGAAGTCAAATTATAAGACAGATAGATAGATTCCTTGACCAAAAGATTATAAATATCGAATACTTTTAACTTTTTATTGATTATTTGAATATGATAAAAACGTATTCATTTTGTGAAATGACGACCATATTTATGCGATTACTTACATATGCAGTTAAAATTTTCTAGTAATTACTTACTATGTTTGAAGTTTTTCTATTTTGTTAGAGTTTTGTAACACTCTTTCTAAATTATCGATATGTGACAACATAATTGTTGGAAAATTTATTTTGATGTATGGTAAAGCAATATGTTTGAAGTGTTGTTAGTTGACAAAAGACAATGTAGTTTCACATACAAATTGAATTAGTAATATTTCATGTTTACTTATAAGTTTAAGTTTATTTAGAATTTTATCAGGCACTATTATTGGATGTAAATATAAAATATGATCAAATTCATATAACTCAACTTGGGTTGATTTGACGTATATACATTACATAATAAATCTTTTGGTATTTTGCAATCATATTTTGGTTTTGTTTTTGGAAATAAGTATATTAACAATTTTTTTGGTAGATAGTTATGTGTATACTATTACTTCTTAAGAGGCTTAGAGTTTGATGCATCTTAAAATGAAAATACGAATTGACTTAGATATGAGGAGATATGATTATTCCCTACTGTTTTTTTTTTCTTTTTTCTTTTTTTCTAGTGACAGATTTTCTCCACTCGTTTTGAGGAATTCATAAGATGCAAATTCTTTTTTCAAGTTTCTTTTTAATCCTATATAATTGTTAAACTCCTATTCCCGGACTGGATATTACAAAGGTTATAATATAATTATCCGTTGACAAAAATCTATATTTTAACAAATATTGTTAGTTACATGATTGTAACCAAAAATAAATAGAAATAACCAACGGCAGACATAGTAAACATTATATACCCTATGTTTCTAATTAGTAGATGTTCTGGAAAAAAAAATTGTTTTAGAAATGTTGATGTTTTCAATTTCCAATGCATTTTTAGCTTAGCATTTCTTATTTTACTCTTATTAATTGCTATAGTTTTACTAATAATTACTATTTTTATTGTATATTCTAACAATAAATAAGGTTAAATAAGGCATTACAAAAAGTTTTTTAATATGTGTGAAATCTTCAAAATATCACTATTAAAAAACATAGGGATGTTATAAAGATTTGTTTTGTTTCAAATTATAAGATTTTTAACAAACTTTTAGATAAAACTTAGAGTAAATTGACCCAATATACTCTTTAGTTTTGTAAATCCAGTAACTACACACGATTTCTTAAATATAGAAACTGCATATGCCCCATATGAGTCAAAGACCATTTTAACCTCGGCCCAAAGAGAGAGAAGATGACAGAACACTAAATGCAGGGACAACGCATTAAATGCGTGGTCCCCGTGTTTGTTACCCGCTAAAACATAATATATCGACTAACATATTTAGTAGGCGCTAACAGTAGATGTAGTATCTAGTAATTTATATTGTTCATGTGTATACACATTACCCGGTAACATATATATATATAAATATATATATATATATGAGTATACACTAATTACCTGATAGTTTATATGATAGCAGGTAAATTATGTAGTATACACATGGTCTAGGACCTCATTAAGTATCCCTTAACAAATATGTTACCGGGTAACATAACCTGTAAACGGTAAGCTACTAGGTAGATGGACAAATGAAATACAAGGTTGAGTGGTGATTGCTTCAACTCCTCGAGTTCGTTAGATTTGAGAGCATAAGTGATCCCTTTTAGTGTGGAAAGTTTTTGGTATGTATTGACACGGTCTCCCAGCGGGTCGTGGCCTACAGCAATCATCCGGGGTGGGAGCTTGGCGGGGGCCGTCTTGGCAGGAGCCATTCTGTAGAAGAAAGCAGAGAATTTTAGTTCCAAACGTGAAAGGATAAACAGAAACATAAGACATTGCGAACTGCTTGTTGGCAAATGTTTGAAACTATTAACAAATACCTCGTTACTTAGCGGCTACTAAGGACAATAACAGACAATAATATAGATAGTGGGTACAAAGCATGAGGTGAACTAAAACACATTAACAGAAGAATTAGCTACTAATTTACAACACATCAAGAGAGAAAGAACGGGTAACGTTCAAACATGAAATCAGAAACATAAGAATTAGCTACTAATTTACTCATGTCAATCATCTTTCCATTACATACACCTAAGAATCTCCCGATGACACATACACTTTTAGCTGCTAACTGTACTCCTATACATGGACCGCACTCTTGATTACAATCATACCCAACCTTACATGTATCAGCTTCCATGTTAGAATCAACCTATTTGTCACCATAACTTTTACCGACTATTAACCCATTTACCTTCCACACAAGCCTTCCTACAAAACAATATACCCGCACACGCTTATCCAAATTTATTAGGTAAGAACATATACTCTTTGTAAGTGATTACGGGCTGACTAAAAACATATGAAAATCGTACAAAAAGTAGCAGGTAAGTTCGAAAGTGTAAGGTAATAGTAACCAGAAGACCTATGGGGATAGTAAATAGAGCACATCGGTGATTTCGGCAAAGGTGGTTATGAAATCAGGACACAGATTCTTAAGAAACATGATTTAAGATTTTCGTTGGGGACCCAGACCCTAATTTTCGTTGGAATATAGAGAAACTGGAAGAAATCAGTAAAGTTCTTAGCTTTCTAAGAAATCAAAATAATCAAGTTCATTACCACGCAAATTGCCTTTTTTTTTTACTTTCGATCTTCGATTAGATATCACCAACCAAACTCTCATAAAAACAAAGCCAAATCGCCAATCTAACCTTTACGAATTTCCTCTTCGATAACTCCGTCCTCGAGATGGGTCAAATTTTTGTCTTAACTTTTTCCCAATGAAAGAGCAAGGAATTTCAAAATAGGAACAGAAAACTTTAAATTCAGATGAAGAAAAAGAAGAGAAATTGGATTAAAAAAAACTTGAGATGGGTTGAATAGAAGAGAAAAATTGGTTGGAAGGAGAAGAAGAAGAGTCGTGACACAAATGGAAGGAAAAGAGAGAGAAATCGTAAAGAAGAAGACAAAGACAAAATGGTCTTAACATTAGCAACAGTAAATGTTTTTTGCTTCACCTAATTATGAAAAGTTTTATGTATATATAATCAAATTACTCTAAAATTTATTACATTTTATAATTTGTGACTATTTATATTCTGCAATCTTTTATATCTTGATCAAATTATAATAAACTAAATTATTAAATAATATTTATTAAAAAATATTTAAGTTTTTTTTAATAATAGATTGGATTAATTAAGGTGGGCTGCTAAAGTTAATCATAATAAGAAGTAAGGGCATTTCAGTAAATAAAACCATCCGTATACATTTGGTTAAGCTCGCTCTTACTCAAATTTTATTCACTCTATATATAACAACCTCGTCTTTCCCACAAAATCAACAACCAATTCAAATACATTATAAAAAAAATTATCTTTTTTTTTTGTTAAAACAAAATTTACAAATCTGGTTGAAAAGAAGATATGGGAAACAGTTTACGATGTTGTTTAGCTTGTGTACTTCCATGTGGAGCTTTAGATTTGATCCGAATCGTACATCTTGACGGCCACGTCGACGAAATTACACGACCAATGACTGCCGGTGAGATCCTTCAAGCAAATCCTAATCATGTCTTAAGCAAACCTTGTTCTCAAGGAGTTGTTCGTAAGATCTTAATCTTGTCTCCTGAATCTGACCTTAAACGTGGAAGCATCTATTTTCTTATTCCTGATACTTCCTTGCCGGAGAAGAAGAAGTCTAAGAAGAAAAAAGAACTCCGGCACCGGAATAACGAAAAGATCAATAGTGTTGGTACTTCAAGTAATAAGGATCTTAATAGTGATCAATGTTTGACTTTGTGTGAGAAATATTTGGAAGATGTTATGTTATCGGAGAAGATTTCTTCGACGGCTGTCGGGAAAGAGAATCTTCACCGTCGGAAACATAGCAGATCGGCGTCGGTGTCCACGTGGCGGCCTCACCTTGAATGTATCTCTGAGGATCTTAATTAGTAGTTTTAGTAAATTTTCACTCTTTGTTAATTCTGTCTCTATTTACTTTTAATTCTTTTTTAGATCCGGAAATCGGAATTTTATTTAACATACCCGGAAAAAATGTTTCAATTAATTTATTAATTTTATGAACTTTTTATGAAATTAAAAACAAAACTATATACAATTTGACCCCAAAAAAACTAATATATTAATGTTGATAAGATCTACGTTAAATCGGTGATCTAATATCAATATGTAGCAATGAGAATATTAAGTTATGAATCATATGATCATTAAAATTAATATAATATGATCTTTAAATGAAAAACAAATTTCTAAGCATATGAAATTAGACCAATGGAGTAAAATTAAGAATAAAATTATAACTGTAAAAATTATATATTTTTATCTGAAACAATCAGTCATATAAATATGGTAAACTGTTTTATTGGTCACAAATTAATAATTCAATCATTAAATTTGATAGTGTATATTATTGGATCAATAATTACAAACTTGATGACTTTGATTAAGCGGAGGCTATTAAAAAATCAACAAAAGAACCGAATATTCAACGTATTTAGACGAATGGTTTAATTTTAAAGCTTAGGTGGTTGAAATAAAATTATATAATTTAGATTAATTAAGTGGTAATAATGTAAACTAGAAACGGCTGATTAAAAGTTAAGGGTCGAAAGAAAGAGTGTCGAGAGGTCAGACATTCATGTAAGTTGTCACATGCAAATGTAGCCATGTAGGTGGACCAATTGAAATGCCTTTGAAGCTATTAAAAAAAAAAAAACCATTTGTTTTCAAAATTATATTAAGAATTTCAATCATATAAACGGCAGAGAAAGTTAATGCTGTTTATCTGTATATGGACAAACTATGTATAAAAAAAGACCGTAATGATTATAAATGAAGGAATCCATAAAATTTGTAATAATAATGATTTCCAGATTCGATAAAATGTGTAGTTACTAGTTAGTATAAAACTAACTAAATAAGTTGAAAACGTAGTTTGTACTACTATTTGTACTTTTTAATATGATATAATATTTATTTTTAAAATTTCATTATTCTTGGTAACATTACGAGGAACTTAAAAGGTTGGAGATGGAGACATCAACAATTTTTTTTTTCAACTTTATTATTCACGAACAATAACATGATCACAAAATTGGTACATTGTTCACAAAAGCTTGGTTCCTAAAAAACCCTCTAACACTGCGAACTAGAAAGTCGGTCTTGTGATTGAGAGCACGCGAGATCAGGACGAGGAAAAAGCTGGTAAAGAAACTCCGTAGTCTGGAAAAATCTGCTAGATAAGGAAGGAAGACGGACTACGCAGAAGGATCTACAACCATCGTCACAAGCTCAGAACAATCCACTAAGAATTCAACTTCTGTCAGTTGGAGGGAGCTGAGACATGTCATAGCCAAATGAGTGCCTCGAACTCCGCATGAAGAGGAGAAAGACTTCGTCTAATACACTGCGCTCCCAAGTTTCTTCTGCCGGATTCAAAAGGGAAACTGTACCAACGTATTCCAGTATAAAGATCTGACTCCTTCATGAGGCATCTACCATACATCTATACCCAGTAAAGTCGGGTCCATCGTCAGTAGTCTATAAATCCTCTCTTCTTGAGAATGTCGTATCTTCGCATTAGCACCTGTTTTTATACAAATCCCTTACTGAGATAAAACCTAAGCCTCCGCTTCAAATTCTGCTGCCAGAACCAAATCCCTAGGATTGGTATTCTTGTGTGTAAATGTCTTTTCATTTCTTGTCTTCCATAGGAACCATAAAAGCCATGAGAAACTTTTATATTCTTCCTTTTTGAGGAGTCACTAAAGTAGGTGATCAATATTAGCATATATTGAAGAACCCGGAAAAGAGGGCCCTACCGGTACTTTCGATAATGCCCAGGCTTGGATAGCTAAAGGGCATTCAAACAAAACATGGTTTATCGTTTCTTCCTCTACTCCACACCTGTCACACCTCTTATCACAATGTATACCCCGCCTTTCTAGATTAGCTTTTACAGCTAATTGATCTGATACCGCTTGCCAGATAAAGTGTTTTATTTTTTGCGGTGCTTTTACTTTTCAGACTTGAGACTGCAGATCTTGAATGTGAGGGCCAAAATAATTCGTCGAGAGTTGGGAGATATTTCTCTCCGTCCAATAATCTGATTTAACAGTGTAGAGTCCGGACTTGTTAAAATGTCATCCTAGACAGTCCGAGGTCAGGAATCTTGGGATATGGAGGCTGAGGATCGAATTAGCATCTCCTGGATCAAAAAATTGTCTAATCAAGGTTTCTTTCCATAAACGCGTGTAGGGATCTATCAGATTTGAAACTCTTAAGTTTGGATGTATCATTGGGCCGATCCCGATTGGGGGTCTAGGTATACTATTACGGATCCATGGATCAGACCAAACTCTAATAGTATCAATGTTACCCACCCGTTTAATTACTCCTTTCATTACTAGTGCTCGGCTGAAATGATACTTCGCCAGCCATAAGATGGAAAATACAAGTGTCTCATCTCTAATGGATGTGACCCTACAAAGTACTGGCCCCTGAAAATTCTAGCCAAAAGAGAATTCGGGTGGTCAAGTAACCTCCAGAGTTGCTTAGCGAGTAAGGCGGAGTTAAAATCCTCAATTTCCCTAAAGCCTAGGCCTCCATTTGTCTTATCTTTGTATAGATATTCCTATTTGACCCAGTGAATACCTTTTGAAGTTCCTAAATTATGCCACTAGAAATTCGCATTGACTGCTGAAATCTTGGACGTAACCGTTTTAGGTAAACGGTAGCACGCCATAACATATGATGGAATAGCTGTAAGCACTGATTTTATCAAAATCTCTTTACCTCCCTTTGATAGGAATTTTGTCGTCCAAGAGTTAATTCTTGTCTCTATCTTCTCTTTAACAAACGCAAAAACCTTGGTTTTTGCACCTTCTAATCCTTCTAGGAGGCCTAGATATGAACCCATGCCCCGATAGTATGTATACCTAGGAGTCCTTTTATCTCTTGCCTTCAAAACTGATATACTTCTTTTCTAAATTGTATTGAAGATTTCAAAAAATTAATTTGTTGTCATGATTGCATTTCATAGTCATTCAAAACTTTTAAAATAGTTAAAGCTTCTTCAAAATTGGCTTTACAAAAGAAGAGGTCGTTGTCTGCAAATAAGAGATGTGATACTGCCAGACTCGTACGTGCAACTGAGATACCAGTTATTTGATTTTGTCTCTGCTTATTTTAATTTCGCGATCAATACTTCTGTACAAAGGATAAACAAAAATGGTGACAAAGGGTCGCCATGTCTTAGTCCTCTGTGGGGTATAACGCATCCTCTCGGTGTCCCGTTTATTAGTATCGAATATCAAGTTGAAGAGACACAATGCATTACTCCTTTAACCCATCGTTCATGAAATCCTAATTTTAACAATAACTTGCTCAAAAAGCCCCATTCAATTCTATGGTATGCCTTGCTCATGTAAGTTTTTATGGCTATATAAGCCCCTCTGACCTTCTTGTTTGTTCGTAAGGCGTGGAACATTTCTTGGGCTATCAATATGTTGTCTAAGATTAGTCATCCCGAGATAAAAGCTGATTATGTATCCGAGATTAAATTTGGTAAAATATTCTTCAACCGTAAGTACATCACTTTGAGATTATTTTATATACCACATTGCATAAGCTAATAGGTCGGAATTCCATAATCTTTGTTGGTCTTGTTGTCTTTGGGATAAGACATATATTTGTAAGGTTTAAATCTTTGTCAAATAAACCAGTCTCAAAAAAATCATTCACTAGGCGCATTTTTTGATTGTTTAAGTATGGATCTTCTATTAACTATCTGAACCGATCCGAACCCGACAAGTACCAAACTGATACCGAACCGAAACTGTAAAATTACCCAAATGGGACATTGACCCTGGTACCGAAATATCCGAGATCCGAAATACCCGAACCGAACATCAATACTCCCAGGCCGATAAGGGGAGATGTCGCAGCGGGACCTGAACTGGTCCAAATCAAACGGAGAAAATCCCCGACCACGCCTCGAGAAATAACTGGGAATAGTTGGAGACGAATCAGAAAACATCCTTGAAGATCAGACAGTGAATTCACGAAAAACGAATTCAAAAGTAATTTGGAGAAAAATTCGTCAAGGGAATAGAGGAAATAAAAGAAAAAGAAGTTGGAATGATTACCTATAAGAAACGACAGAATTTAAAGCGTGAGGAGATGATGAAGCGATGATTGCAACTGGCATGAGTATCTAGGAGTCACGAGTCCACACGCTTTATACGCACACGCAAGTACAAATGACAGTCGATCTGATAGCAAAGGGAAATCTAACCGTCAATTTTGAAAAAGGAAAAATTCTAATATCGAGACAAATGAGAAACAAAATAAAGGAAAATTAAATCGCTTCATTATTCTCCCACATTCGAATAAGAAAGTTGGGGAGCTACTGTTGATGGATGGACCTGAACTCAACAAGGCTCATAACCAAAGTGATGGAGACCCAAAAAAGGTTTAGTTTTAAGAAGGTTCACGAAAGACCCTAAGAAAGGATCACATACTGAAAACAGCGTGTCGATAAGGAAACAATATCTAGAGGATCAGTGCGCTGACCGAATAACGAAATAGAATTTTATCAATCTGAGAAGATTAGTTCGCACAATAATAAAAATATAGATCCCGATGAGTCCAGAAGAAACGAAAGAATCATGATATTCTAAATGCAACTAGGAAGGCGAGGATCTATAAATACAAGGAAGATGAAACCAAGAAAGACAGAGAAAACAGACTAAGAACAACGAGCTAGTCCGAGATCGATCTTATGTTCTTTATTTCGCCTACCAATTGAGCAGAGCAACCAACACAAGAGAGAACGATTCCTACATAGTTTAGGTAAAACTTTATTGTCAAAGCTGTATTAGCTTAAAATCATCTTTCGTGACCAAAAAATAAACAACAACGTTATAATATTGCATATTTCCTTGTACATATGGAAACCAATTTTGTAGTACTTCAGATAAAATGGCAGTGGCTTGGTGTCTTTGACAGAGGTTTGCTTAGGTCGATTGCCTAATTTTGACACTTATTTGCAAAATATAACTCAATAAGAACAAAAGAAACTTCTGCCGGTGCATTATCGGAATCTGTTCGCAGGTTTCTCAAGCTTGCAGATTTCTACGGTTCCTGCTCTCTTTTATCTGTGATAATACCATGAATCGGGATCACAATCACCGTCATTGAACAGAGAGTTCATCGGAGCTAGGCCCGAAAATGTTTCTTCAAACCAAACGACTTCAACAGAGATGAACACAAGAATTTGCTTCAAGAGCATGATTAAATCAAATCATGGATGATAACCAAACAAGACTAGTTTTTTTCTTACCTAGATTATGAGAGTTGATTCTGGGAACTTATCTCATGGCCGTGTGAATATTGAAAAACCAAAAAGATATGCATGGAGGCAATGGCATTGACAATGGAGATGGAAACAACTCTTTTGATCATGAATTATTGTACTTTTACTCCTTCAAACTCTTTACACATTCAAAGATTCATATATTAGAATAGGCCAATAATCCCATGAACACTAATCTAGATCATGGTTATTCTTCTAAGTTACCAGTAATTAAGAGTTCAGGAAAACCATTAAGAGTCATTCACTAGAAGACAAGGTCTCCCTGTAACTCTAAACGTGGCAATAAATACCCAGAAGATGGCACACAAGGCACCCACAATTGATAAGAGAAGAAAACCTCTGTTTTTAATACGCTTCTTTGCTATGGCAGTAGTGGTCACTGATGTTCCATTAGCCTTACCTCCATTGAACCTGATACGGCTAAAGCTAGACATACGTACAAAGGTTCGGTTAAGAGGACCTTCACATGCAGAGGCCGGCGTTGAAGGTATTGATTCCATAAATGCCCACAGAGCCGATGAAAACTGGCTTGTTGGTCCACCATCATTTTGACCTTGGTTTTGAGCATTTACGCTCATAGTGGAATTTGTGGGATCGGGTATCACACCTAGTCAAAGGAGAAGTATTCACATTGTATCAGTGCAAAAGGCTTAGCTTTACATTATTACATTTATAGGTCTCCACAAGCGAGTTTCATAAGTGGTGATTAACAAAGAGCAGAGTAATCATATATACGTTGTGGTTCAGGTAAAAGAAAAATGCAGGAAAAACATTCATGCTTAGTAGGCAATAATTAGTAGCCAACAAAGGTAAATGCTCCTCTTGAGGCAAACACGAGTTTAAGTACCTGATGAGGGAGAACCAAATGCTCCAGAGAACGATTGTGGCTCATCAAGGAGAACACCCTGGTCATCTTGAAACCATATATCATCCGTGAATTGATTGAGAGCTGCACTAGGATCCATGATGTTGTTCAACTGGTTGTCAAGAGTCTGGTCCTGAAACTCTTGATAAGTAAATTGCTGTCTCTGGTCTGATGGGTTGTTAGCAAAATAACTCTGAGAGATCAGATCTGTAGAAGTTTCCTGATCAAAAGGTTCCATATCCAAAGACATGGAAACGTCATGGAACAACTGGTCAAACTCATTACAGTGGCCAAATTCACCATGGTTCAAGACCTGTTCATATTTCTCAGCTGAAGGAGCGCCGAATTCAGGGATCAGAAGATCATCCATTTCAATGTAATCTTCCTTCTCAAACATCACCAGAGGTGTTATACCAGAGGTCGTGGGAGCTGACATGACCTCACCAGTCTCTAATAAGTCAAAAGTTGAGGGCATGTTGTGTGACTGACCATTCGGCAAGACATCTCTAGCTGAATTATCCATCAATGTGCTCTGCAGCTCATTTTCGCTATTCACCTGCATTACAATCATTTATACAGTGAGAAAGTCGCAACAAAATGAGATTGTAAAATAAGACCTAATCCAATAGACTGGTAGTAAGAGAGAAGAAACTTACCTGAGGAATAGCAACACCATCAATGCATCTAAAAGGAACACCAGGTGCATCTGGGATTGTATTAAGAAACTCATCGATACCCTCTAGCTGAAAATTGACAGGATTGAGAAGTCTACTCTCATCCACGCGACAAGTATCCTCTCGAACCAAAGGTTGCTCAGGTACAGCCTTATTATTTTCATCTTCAATATCATCATCAGCCCATTCTTCTTCTTGGAATGGCGCACCATACTGTTCACCATTTTTAGGACCAGCTCCACTTTTCTTGAACAGCTTGTAAAGAGCATAATAATCCTAAATAATAAAAACAAATCAGATAAGTTAGAGACAAATCAACCAGGGAGAACCCAACAGAAAGTTTTTACACTGTCAGCTATTCATAAAATAATACCTTGGCGTTCTTGCATCTTCCTAGTTCATCTTCATCCATCGTGTACTCATGCATCACCCAATCAGTCCGCTCCCCATTAGGTGCTCGACCTCTATAGAAGACAAGAGTCTTTTTGAGTCCAACAGATCTGGAATTATATTCTATGATTCGATCCTTTCCTGTTGCCTTCCAATACCCAGTTGCAGTACCTCTACTTGACCTAGCCGCATTGGGATACTTCCTACTCCTTGGAGTGAAAAAAAACCACTGTCGATCTCCCGTCTTCAACATTGATTGACCTATGCTAATGCAAATTAGATGTTTGAGCATATATGCAAGACCAAAATATACAAAATGAAATCATTATATGTAGACTTTGAATCTCAAATTAGAACGCAGACGAATATCATATAGTCAGTCCTTACGCAAGTAGTCAACAACAAACCAAAACTCATAGATCAACAAACAGAAAAAATCGAGAGCGCAGCGATAAAATCAAGTAAGCAAAAGAAATGAAAACTTACCAGGCAGTTCCTCAGGATCCATTTTGTAAACATCAACAACGCCGATGACATTGATTCTAAGTCTTCTCCTACAAATCTTCCTCTTCAGATAATACATCACAAGCTCTTCATCAGTCGGGTGAAATCGAAACCCAGGTGCACTAAATTTTCCGCCTTTGAAACATGAATCGGGAGAAGATTCTGCCATCTACGTAACAATCAGAGCCGATCCTTTGCAGAAAGAGAAAAAGCAAAAATCTGTGACAAAAAGAACCCAATCAGGTCAACGAGGAGTTCTCTCAGGAAACCCCCAGATCCCCTTTTCTTTGTCTCTCTGGATACAGAAGAGAAGACAATTCAAACCTACATAATCCACTGGGAGATATGGTATGCCAAAAAAAAAGAAGCACAAAATTCGGTAAGAAGAAGATCTAGTATCACAAAAAAAATCGATTCAGATTTCCAAATTACCCGAACAATCGAAGACCTCAAGAAGAATCAAATTTCCGGAACTAGTCCAGTCGTACCAGAATCGATAATCACCCAAGAACAACGAATATGAATTTTTTTTTAAAAAGGAGAAGACCAAAGACCATACGATTTCGTCAAAACTCTCTAGAGAACAATAAGACGAAGAAAATACAACAAAGTTGAGAATGACTCACCGCAGGAGCAAAAGGAAAGTTGCAGAAGAAATTGAGTTTAGGAACTTGAAGAAACCCTAAACAATAATTTTTCTTCCCCAAAACTGAAGAGAAGAGTCTACGAAGAGTTTCCGACGGCTGAGAGGATATTTCTTTTCATTATACTAACGAGTGGGCTCCACTTTCCTTTCTACCATTCAACTTGGAAACTCGATTTTTTAAAACCAAATTTAACCCAAAACACGTTTTCTGATTTTTTTATTTTCATGAACAAATTTATTTACATAACTACTCCCTCGTGTTTTAGCTTCTATGTTGTTTTCAACTTTTTTGATAAAATGTTGTTTTAGACTTCTAAAACAAAATTTTCAGATCAAAAAAAAAAAAAAAAATTTAACAATGGACCACAAACTACAAGCTGGTTGGCCTAATAGTCAAGGCCACCTTAAAGAAAAAAAGACTTTTAAACAAAAATTTGACCTATTTTTCTAATTTAACATTATTACTTGTTCATATTAAGAATATTAAGAGAATTTCATTAAAATAAGCACTCTAACAAATAGTTTTGTCAAAAGAAGATCATGCAACCAATTTTATTTTTAGCTTTTTTGGGGGACAATTTTACCATTACAGACTAAATCACTTGGCTGTTTTTTTTTCTTTTTGGAAAATACTTGCAATTTTTTTCTTTTAAGCATTTTTTTTTTTAAATTTCCTTCTTATGTTTTAAGCATTTCCTTCTTTTATCCCGGTTTTTTCTTCTTTTAATTTATTATTATTCTATTAAATATTTTTTTGTCAATAATTGAATCAACAAAACTCGATCAATAGTTTAAATGCTTCAAAATATTTAATTTGAAATATTATATTTTATTAAAATAATTAAATAGTTAAAAAAGTTTTAGTTTAACAATATAAAAATTACAAATTATCATATTTAGTGTGATATTTATTGTTGTGGTTGAATATTAAAAAAATATTTAAAATGAAAAGTATACCAAATATAGTATGATTATAATACTAAAATAGTGTTAATAAAAGATTATAAAAATTACCGAGAAATAGGTGTCTAGTTGGTTTGCCTATAATCTATTTATGTATCAGGTAGTGGGTTTAAATCCCCCACCCGTTCCAGTTGGAACATTTTGATAACAGATTAGACCTTATTGATCTAATAAATAATGTTGACAAACAATAGTTATAACAATTTTTGAATAAAAAAACTAAAGAACTACATAAGTAAACCAAGATGAATAATTAAAATTAGTAAATCAAGTTGAAAACTATACACTAAACTTTATTATTGAATTTTTAATCCCAAGAAAATGATTAAAATCATTAATTTTAGAGAAAAATAGACAATAAAATTCATAGTATACGAAAAGTAAAAACAAAGAATGTATATGAAACTTTTAACAAAAATTCATAATATACTTCCTCATTATATTGACTAAACCCAAAAAAATAAGTAAAATTAGTATATTAAGCTAAATACTATACCCTAAATATTTACATTATTATTATGTTCACAATTTATTCAAAAATAAATTAAAATCAATGTAGAAAGAACAAACTGAATCATTAGATTTACGTTGTTATATTATTTTGTGAATAAAAAATAATTGATTATCTGAATAGTTTACACATGTCTATATTATTATCTTTGTCGACAAATATCCTTTATTCGGGCATCAGATAATTCTGCTTTGCTAATTCTATAGAGGGTGCGTGTATGGGAGCTCATGTTATCTCGAAGAATCTCTCGATTTTACATTATGAAATTAAAGCAGTTTTCTGGGTAATGAATATGTTGGAGGTAGAGCTCATAACGGATTGTTCGGACGTTGTTATAAATGGTGCTAGTTCCTAATAATTGGCCGGCGTTCTCTCCGTTTGTGGAAGATTTTGTGCATTTGAAATATATTATTTTAATTAAAATTTTTTCTTTTCATGTAATTTCTAAATCTCTAAATTAGAGAGATCTGATTTCCACTGTTGTAGCATAAAAAAAACCGGCTGGTATTTAAGGCTTTGTATAACTTTGGAAGGTCCATCCTCTTTTTTTAATAAATTTTAAAGTTGACAAAAAAATTGAGCTTCACCGTCTGTCTTATGATTTGAATTGATTTTATTGATGAAATTAAATGATAAAGGTAACTTTTTAACAGGTTGCATGAGAAAAGATAAACTACGGATTGTTTTGAAGTAGAGTAGTAAGTGTAAGTAAGGAGTGTTTGTGGTGGACTAAGAAGTAAAAATGTTGTGTTTATATAGAAGTGAATATAATGTTCAACGAAGGTTATAAAAAAGTTACGATAATTATGAAAATATATGTAATTATTTGTATCTCATAAATTTTAAAAACAAGTGCATTATGATATTAAATTAAAATAAACACATGACAATCGAATTATTTTCAGTCAGATGGTTAGGATGATCCTGTTAATAATTCTGACATCAAGATTTCTCGATCCTTCCCTGCTACAAGTGAAAAATTAGAAATTAAGTATTGGAGTATAAATCATGTATTGTCTATCTAATTGTTGATAAAAATAAAATACATATTTTATCTAAATTTTTTTAAATATATAATTATTATATTCACAAAAAAGTAAAATTGATTAAAATAATGTTAGTTAAAATTTGTAATAATAATATTACTTTTGGAATTTTTTAGAATATATGTAATTATTTTGGAGTAATATTTTTTAATTAAAAGAAATTAAAGATATATCATTTTTGATTCAAACTATTTTTATTAGAAATACAAATAATTTTATGTTTGATATATAAATTATAAAAATAATATCAAGAAATGAAAGAGAAAATAAATATCAAAACTAATTACTATGTTATAAGAAGATATAAATCCTCAATATTACATTTTTATTGATTTTTCTTAGATAGACTAAAAGAAAAACAAACTGATGAAATTCTCAATGGAAAGCATATTTGTTGATAATTTCTAACGGTTAAAACTTGAAATTTCTAGACTCTCGACTTAAACTTCACTTCTTCATTTGTCTTTTGTGTTCTATCCTATGAAGCTTTAGAATCTGTTCCCTTAAAAATTCTCTGTTGGAAAATTTACAAACAAATCTAGATCTGTTCAATCAAAAAAGAAACCAAACAAAAACCATTAGTCAAGAAACAATTATGTACATGCACATATCAAACACACTAATCGTCTTTTAAAGTTGATGAATTTATCACAAGAAACCCCAAATGATATACTATAATCTAGTGAAGATCGAATAATTATATCTTACTTCTTTCATTATCAAAAATGATAATAATTTAAGAATACGTGAATCAAATAAGGGCTCTTATAAATAATATATAGGGAGCCGAGTTACGCTCAGTCTCGTGGTTAGGATGATCTAGCTAAAAATTCAGACACAAGATTCGATTCGTTCCCACTACACTAGTACATTAAAAAAGGATTTTGGAGGTGAGATTTAGGCTATGGATAAGGTCTTCTCGATCTAATTATTTTGACAAAAAATATATATATATAGGGAATACATATACATATACTGTTAAATATATGTGTGTATGTATATAGATGAGGGGTACTTGCTTGAGTTTCCGGGTTGGTTGTTGGGTTCTTCATCAATCGTCGTCATCGCCATTTCTTCACCGATAAGGCTGTTGTATGTGCTGAGGGCGGGGAGAGCGACGACGATAGTTCGCCAAGTGGAGGATGATGAAATTGACTCCTCGGGCGATGAAGACATCTTCTCAGGGTCTGAATTTGCGTAGTCTACAACATCCATCCAGAAAAAATAATTTTAAGAAATGAGAGAAGATAAAAATCAAATATGATTCAGAAGAAAACGAAAGTAAAAGACATTTACAAGAACAAAGAGAACCAAGAAGATGAAGAGAAAAACTATCTCACTCTCACTCTTACCAATAATAAAATAACAATCATGTAGATATAAAAGTGTCATTTTTATTATAATATAAAAGTATCGTAGTAGTAATCATGTGTGATACGATTATTTATTTCCTCATTTGAAAAACTTATCTCTGTCTTGAATTGTTGTTCTTCTCTTTTTAGAGTTGGGATTGATAGTCTTGTATGATCTCAAAATATATAGCTACAGTCCCTTATCTTTTTTGGCTTATGCAGGAAGAAAATCTAAATTTTTGTAACGGTCGTTCTAAATTATCGACGCGTGGAAGCATAGCAGTATGGAAATTTATTTTAGTATATAGGCATGCGGTGGTAGAACGCTTAAAGAATCTATTTTTTGTATATCAGCGCCACACTCTTATTTAAATCTGGGCTTTTTATACACATGTTTAAACTGAGTTTCAATCAAGCTGAGTTTTTTTACCCATCACAACATATCATATATAACGCTAGTGCCTCCGCGTCGTCCCAACCTCCAATGAAGAGCACTGCCACATTTTGCCATGTTCTAATCATCAATACAGAGCGACGTTCCTCGGTCTCCCCTCGGTCTATGAATATGGCGACAGAACAAGGGGCTGATTCTAGCACGTTAAGGTTAATGTTCCGGATAGGTGTGTTCACTTATCCGACCGTCTTGTCTATTGCATATTGCTTGTGGAACGGAATCACGATTAGTGTCGCCTTCTTGTCGAGCGCGAGGGTGCATACATCGTTGTTTATACTCGAGAAAGGTGCCGTTGCTGTGAAGTGTTGCGCCATGAGAGTTCCCTGGTGATGTTATGCAACGTAATGTTAAAAAGTAAAGAAAATAAAGTTCGTGTAAATAGAACAAAAAAATCGAAAAAAATAGAACAAATAATTCTTTTTTGATAATATGGGTGAATCCGGTTTAATGGATATCATGAATTCTGAGCAAGGTTGCAGGAACTTTACTCCCTAGCTAGTTTTCAGGTCAACGGGAAAGATCCGATTATTCATGGGCCCGTTGTGATTTAATTTTCAGGGATGTTAGAACATATAATTTTGCAATCTAATGTAAAGTTCGCATAAACAGAACAAATAAGTTTGGGTGAATCTGGTTGAATGAATATCAAATTTCGAGCTAGGTTGCGGAAATTTTACTCCCTAGCTAGTTTTCAGGTCAACGACCATATGATTCGATTAATTCTGGAGCCGGTTGTTATTTAATTTCGAGGGAGGATAGAACACATAATTTGCATTATTATTTTCTTAAAAGGTTTGTAATTTGCATATGTTTACCTGGTACTTTTGTTCAATACGTTGAAAGGCATTGACAATGTGTGTAGAGTGGGCCGTATTAGGATAAAAGGTCTAAAGATTACTATAATCCCCAAAAGAAGACCAACGATCGCGAAAACCTCCTAAACGCTAGACATTGTTCTCTCACGCGTGTACATATTAAACCCTAGAGCAACAAACCAGCTACAAGCTTCACAAATCATTGAGCAGTTGGTGGCTAACCGTCCTAGCTCGGAGTTAAGGATGTTAAGTTCCGCTAAGACCGTAGTTGTAACCGGGAATGAAGTCATTGAGCTCAAGGAGATAGCGGTGCTTACGCAGCGAAGCATGCCGTCGGGAAGTCCCATAGTCTTTTTAATGAAGATTACTGTGAGGTTCCCAAGGGAGAATGGGAAAGCGTAAGAGGCTGTACCAATGAGGATGGCTTTAGAACCGGCTTTTTTTATCTTACTCGCGTCGATTTTGAGTCCAAGGAGGAAGAGATGGATGATGAAACCAACGTTTGAAGGTGTTTGTATTATGATCTTGCCTCCAGCTGGTAAGAACATGTCCATGTATGTCGAGTTATGCCCTAAGAAAGACGGTCCTAGGAAAATACCAGCCTATACAGTCACATACAAGCAAATGTTTCAAAACACTTTTCACAAAACTAATCAATGAGACAGTGAAAGAAATATTTCTGAAAGTTATACCAAGACTTGAGCAGAGATCATTCCTTGCTTTAGAGGTTCAAGGATACGAAAAATGACCCTAGAGGTGATGATAATAACTGACATTAAAAGCGAGAGAAGAGGCAATGAGTATTTATTAAGGGTTACTGTTCATGAAAATGCCTTTTGAGGTCAACATGTGTTGTTTATGGCACACAAGGTTGTCCAACATGAATGGACCATGAACCTCGCCCCAAAGCGAAGAGTTCTGCTCCGCTTTGCCAAAATTCGACAGATCCATGGTCTTATCTGTTTAAAGAACAAAGCGAGTTGCGAGAGAGACCACGTTTAGGGGTCAAACTATGAAGGTTATGTTTTCATTTTTGTGGAGAAAATGTAAAGAATGAGATGTTTCTATGTACAATGTGAATGTTAAATGAGATAGAGAAGAAAACAGAGGACTCTGTTTTTTACTTGAGGTAACAAAATGGCAACTTCTTCTTTTACAAGTAAAAACAAAACAAGGAAGATTGTTTATAGGACTTTGGTAATGTCAATGAAAGAAGACAGAGAGATAGAGAAAGAGAGAGAGAGAGAGAGAGAGAGAGAGAGAGAGAGAGAGAGAGAGAGAGAGAGAGAGAGAGAGAGAGAGAGAGAGAAGAAGAAGAAAGATGACCTATATTTGTTGTTTCTATTTATTGTTTCTTTCTATTATTATGTTTGGTTAATCTTCTTTCCGCATAATCTTCACCATTCTAGATTTGTGGCTTTGATTTCACATCTAAGTTATAATAATATATAAGACTTAAAAGAAAACACAATTGGGGGATAATATGCTTGATGTGTTACATCAATCAAGCAAATTTGTTTACATGCTTATCAATCTTGAATGTATAATAATGTACAGAAATAGAGCAAAAGACCAACACGCATGAAGTAAAAATGTACTCTCTAGTGTTTAAGTCATCACAAGTGAAAAGAGAGGTCCTCTAAGGCCAAACATGATATCAATAAATAAACCCACTATACACCACTCTGTACAAAACAAAGTACTGACTGTGTTACAAACAAATAAACAAACTGTGATTGAGCACAAACATGTATAAGCCAAAGTAAATGATTCTGCACAACCTAAAATGATATCACTAGTACAAATTAGTACCAAGAATGTTGTTTTTTTATGAGCGACGTAGCGCGGTTGGGATATCGTGATTGTGTCTTCCTTCATAGGTAGTGAGAACTGCTCTCTCGTCTGCTGCAGATCTTTCCACTTGCTTCCTTACTCCACAACCTTGGAATGTGCACTTGTAGTAGCTCCTGTTATAAGTTAGTGAGGATTAGAATCATCAAAAGTTAAAGAAGTTTAGAAGTTTTGAGAAGTTGAGTTTTGTATAACCAACCTTGGATTTGTATTTCCCTTGACAACTTTTTGACCATATTTCCTCCATCTATAGCCATCTACAAGAACATCAATGTCACTTATTGTTTGAACCACAACTCTTGGTTCTTTCATTCCTCTGTTTACTTCTATTGACATTCCTTCATCTTCACCTTCTCTTTTCCTGATACACAAAACTTAAAAGAGTCATTTTCAAACCCCAAGAAGAACCCATTTACTTTCACTAAAACCAAAAGAAAAACTACTTACAATCTCTTAATCTGAGGCTGGTCCTCCTCATCATCAATCTCACCATATTCTGATTTAAAGCTTTTCTGCTCAAGATCACTGTGGTCAAACGAAATCGATGAATTCTCTGATTGATCATGAGGTTCAGTAACAACAGAAGAAGGATTAAAAAAACGTCTAGCATTGACTGATGATGGTAATGATGATTGTGACGGTCTCTTGGTAAACTCGGGTTTGGGATGGTTATGACCTCCTTTATAGATGATCTCAGTGATCTGTCCATCAGAAGCAGTCTCAACTATTTTCTTGGAAACACAATTGGGATACGTACACTTGAAGTAACTCCTCGGGTTTTCGCTCTTCTTCACTTGTTTCTGACCGTATTTTCTCCAACCATAACCATCATTAGAGTTCCTACTCACCATGTATGATGGTATCTTTATCTGACGATCTGATCCAAAACTTTGATTGTTGTTTTGTGTTGCAATCTCATTAGGAATCAGATCCTGCTTCTTCTGGAAATCTTGACCACCATATGTATCTTGCAAAGTCTGAAAATTCGAAATTTAAAAGATATACGAAACAAGTTTTATTCATCGGTACATGAAAGTGTAGTTGCTTACCGAAGACACGTTTGAAGGTTGCGATTGCGGTTGTAGCTGCCAGGGAAAATCTGAGTGATTGTTTGTTGTTCCATTGAAACCTTGAAATGGAAACGCTCCCGTCGTCGGAGATACCAAACTCTGCAAGTAAACAAGACATAGAAAATTTCGGAATAGTGTGTAGATAATCTGTAACTAGGTGTCCGATTATAATGGTTTTAAGAAGAATAAAAAGGGATCAAATAAAAACATATAAATATTTTGTTTTTGGTTTTCATTTTAGCAATAAATAGATGAAAAGCGATTATGAAAAAATGGAAGCTTTACGTGTGAAGAGCTGAGAAGAAGAGGAGAATCAAGTAAATCGGAGAAGGTGAAGTTATGAGAAGATTGTGAAATCGGAAGAGGAGGCGGTTGAGCCGTCTTGAACTTAGGTAAACCCGACCCAATTATCTCCGGGTAATACCCACCGAAATCCGACCCGGAAACTCGCAAGTCTTCGTCATTTTCATAACAGTCAACGCCGGAGGAAGCAAGGAGGTCGGTGAAAGAAGTGGACGACATGATGGTCATAGTTAAAAGAAACAATTTTGAGCTTTTCAGAAACAAAAGATTTGCTAAGAAAAGAAACTTTATGATCTATGAAAAGGTAGAAAGAAGATAATACTGAAATGATGTTGAAGAAAGGATTTTAGATGGGTAAAGACGACGACGGTGGCGTATCGAGCAAGGTTATTTTGCTATCTCTCTTATTGTCTTTTTCTGTTTGGCCTAAATATTATCTTTGATTTCATTTTATATAATTTAATAAATATGGTTGACTAAAGAGGTATTTTTGTTTTTGTAAGGTAAAGTTTAATCTAATTGCAAATGATAAGTTCACTAAAAATATGAACACTTACATATCCAAGAATTGAGCATACATTAGGTAGCAATTTGTCTATTGGACCAACCAGTTGTCTCATGTTTAAAAATAGATTTTTTTTTATGGGTAAAGGGTCGTCTCAGAAATTGGTCAGGTGTGAAACCGCGTTTCAAAGGTCTCTTTCGATGATTAACAAAACGGGATCAGTTAAACCAAAGTATCGATCCGTTAACAATAGAACCGTCGGTTATACACACCAGGTCGCTGACTTGGTACAACACTAACAACAGTATTCTCATCTTAAAGAGGAGGAAAAAAAACAAAATCGTTCTCATTTCTTGGCAAAAGAGATGACCATTGGATTCTGTGGAGTGATTTTGAAACCTTGAAGAGCTTGCATAGCCATGGAAGATTGAACATCATCTTCATACTCCACAAATGCAATCCCTGGTTTTGCTTCGATCATTCTTATCTCTCTGAATCCCGGGTACTGTTCGAATAGAAGCTGAAGCATCATGCTTGTTGTCTCCACTGGAAGATTCTGAATGAAAAGTATGTTGTTTGGTGGCATCGTGTCTTGCCCACTCGGTTGGAACAAAGGCTTTATTAAGATTCAGAGATAAAACAGAAGACCATCAACATTATCTTTAGATACAATAGAATTTCACCAGAAGATTGTTCTGAAGAAGGTGAAAACAAGAACACTAACCGCAGGGGCTCCATTTGTGGGAGTTGTGCCATTAGCCATGTTTGGTCGTTGGGTTTCTTCACGCTTTCTTTCAACTGAAAGTACAAAATTTAGTTTGTAAACTTCAGATGCAAGTGAAAGTTTTGAAGTATATCATTGAACCAACATCTAAAAGCCAAAATACATAAAGAAAGCAAAGTTCAAAACCTTTTTCTTCTTGCTTCCTCTTCTTGTCTTTAGGAACGAAAGTTCCATCAGCTTTAGCAATACAATCTGACTTTGCTTTTGCATATTGTATGCGCTGCACTCAAAAGATCACATACAAGATATAAAAAATCTCAACCTGATCGGAAGTATTTAATTAGTTTTTGTTATAATCCAATGTGTATGACAACAAGAAGATCAACCATTTAGATAATAGCCATCACCATAGAATCTGATTGAGAAGATCAATAAGCATAACAAGCAACAAAATCCAAACACACTGATCATTAACAATTGATTGGGGATAAAAAGGGTTAAAGGTTCCAGAGGAAACTATCAGTAATCACATAGACACGCAAAAGATATATGCTTTGGAGCGCCAATTCATCCAACATACAGAAGATCATTTCAGGGAAAAGATACAGAGTTTTATACTCAAGAGAGAAAAGGTGATGAATACTGACCATTGGCTTATCATAGAAGGGGAAATTTTGCATCTGACGAACTGCATTACTAGCAGCTGTGACTTCACTAAACGTAACCCAAGCTTGTCCACGAAGCTTGGGAGTCTTCAATGCAACAACATCAAGTATCCTCCCAAACTGAGAGAACAAACAGTAAAGACATCTCTTCAATTCTGGAAAACAAAAACCATGTTAGATAATAAAACGGCATCAAACAAGTGGCTAAAAGCGTGAGATTGATACTGCCATGAGTCTCGCCTGAGACAATTATCCACATAATTAGATTTCAATGGCTCATAACCTCGTCACTAAATTCAACACGATTCTAAAACCCTAGAACTTAGACATGAACACTCTATAATAGCTAAAATCAAACGAAAACTTGAGATTTAGCACTGTAGTAGCTTGAGAAAGTTGGAAGAAGGAGATTGAAGGGAAATAATTGGTAATTAGCTCATGTAGGTTTCAACATCTACGAGTTTTGAAATTGATTTGACGAATGAGATAGAGGGAAGAATAGTTTACCCTCTTTCTTGATCTTTTCGTTAAGGTTTTTGATGTAGATTGATTGATTCGGTGGTATATCTGCCGTTAACATTATGAACTGAGCTCTGCGAAGACGATATGAGACTGAGAAATTTGAGCGAGAGCCCTAATTGCGAATGAGAAAGACGAAGAAAGAGTAAACGAATTAGCTGAGTTTCAGTTTCCGTGGTGAAACGACGCCGTGCTCATTTATTTAAAACCAAAAATAAAATATCAACGAGAATGAGCCGATAATTTTATGGTTTTTCAATTTGGACCGACCAGACCGGTTGAAATCCGACCGTAAATCGAATTAGTTGGTGAAAAAAAGCTGCGAATCAGTGATTCAAACGTACCTGTTGACCAACATTCGATAAGTTCATAATTTTTTTTTAATACTTTAAATAATATTTGTTGTGAGCTTTTGACTGTTTTAAAGATCATAATTTTGTGTGTGTTTCGATAGTGAATTAACTAAAATAATTTTTGTGTGATTTATAAATATATTAATTTATTTTCCTTCGTTAATTTATAAATTCTCTCTTTTGATATGTTCAATTAATTTGATATTAGTTGTTTCTTCTCTTAATCTTTACTATGTCATTTTTTTGTCGATTTCATTATATTAGTGAAAAAAATCTATTAATTGGTGAAGGGTACACAAAAATAAGTTTTGAAATTTAAAAACTAACGAATATGGGTAAAAGTAAAAACAAAGTTTTTTTTTTCTCGTATCAAATGTCAGATCTTTTATATTCATACCGTTTTCGAGTTTTTGACAAAATACAAAGACAACAAAGAATACAGAATAAAGAAAAATCTACAGCAAAGACGAAAGTACAATACAACAAACTGAAAACCGAAAGAAACACCAACACCGGGAGGGCAAAATGCACCGACACAAGGTTTAGCGAGACTATACTATGGAAAGTAATACCACGAACGACCTAGACCAAGAGACAGTCCTCGATGCTCGAACCTAGAGACGCCTAACTAAAAGGAGTAATCCGCGAGTCACTTGAGCGAGAACAACTGAGCCCACAAACCTGCTGAACATGATATCCTCCAGGCAAACATAGTGAGGAGATCAGAAGCTAACCACCGCACCTCATAAACTAGAAAGACTCTAACCTAAACTGGAGACGACGCATAGGGAACACTACCTAGAGACAACTGTCCTCATATTGAGACCTAGGCGGTAACGATCTAGAACGAATCAGGAGAAGGAGAAAGGAAACCAGAACTCTGGCGGCGAACAGAGGCCAAGGCAAGGACATGGCGGCACAATTGGTTTTAACTTCATTTGTCTCGCTGTCCTCGAGTGAGGCAAGAGAAAAAAAGACCGGCGATGTACCACCCATGCTATTTAGCAGAGCGGTCAACGAAAGATACCAGGCAAGTCATTGTCCACATACCAACTTCGACTTCAAAGTGTAAAATGATAAGTTTTTTCTTTTTCTGATACCACAAGTTCCGATACATAATCTCTCAATATCATATGTGAAACAAAATTATCCTAACTTTGAAAAATAATTTGAATTCTTTCAAAAATTCATCTACAAAGCATTTGTATCCAATTGAGATAGGCGATATCGTCAATGATCTGCAAAACATCTTCCATATGTCGCCTCACTCAATGTGCCCTTGTGTTGATTTCATCTCTACTCCAAATTGAAGATTCCTCAATGTGTTCTTGTGTTGATTCTGCTAACCTCACTAGAAACTATGTCTAGTGGATCCCACCGAATCTAAGTCATTTTTTAAGGGTCACATTTACAATTTTATTCCAGCTTTTATAAGTAATATTGTTAGAATCCTTTTGGGATCAAAACACTATGTATGGATAGTATGAACTACCTAAACAAGAATTATAGTATTCAAAATGCTCTACACCTCAAATTTAGAAAACAAACAATTCTTTGAACCAAGTTCGAACTCGAGCCGCGACCCAAAAACTTATCCAGCTTGCAGAATTTCTGAAAAAACGATTAATCTTAGGATCCCATTATTCATGTGAGACATTAGTTTATCACATAATACAAGCAATGTAGTTACCAATTGTTTTGAGTAAGATAAACAAAAAAAAAGTAGAGACTCTTCCTATCTACATTTTCACGTGAGAGTCCATTAAATCAAAAGACAATGAAGATATACTAAAATTGGCTCTCTTTTTTGTGACATTTTTTTCTATACAGTGAGAATAAATTGAGGACTATTTTGCATTTTCAACCTTGAAGAAACACGGCGACCATTGCGACTACTAGAGAATGATCGATGGCTCCAGGATATATCGTTAGCCGGAACTTGCTTCTCCCTACGTAAATCTACCTCAATTTGTACATCAAACGCGTCTGCCACCAAATTCAAAGGAACAAAGATCATTTTGAAGAAGATTTTCAAGCACAAAGATAGAAAAATCTTCATCACATTGTTCCTTCCTATCAATGAATGGGACTTCATATGAACGAAATTTTTTTGGATATGTTTCTAACTACAATCATCAGGTTCTATGCTTTACCACTACCATATTCATCAGCAAACAAGATCCAAACGAAACTATTGAACCCGTTAATCAAAAACTATAACATGTTCTTGTCTTGGGTTACTCAAAAAAGCTCTGTAATAAAATAGAAAGATGGATTTCTTACCTGCGCAACAATGGAATCCTGACTGTAAATGGTACATGATTTCTGAAAGACGCAACCTTTCATACAAGATGTTGCAACGATTCTCCATCAACATTGCCAGCAAAAGAGACCTCTAACTCTATCTTGCTGAATCTATTCGAAGTCCGCTTCACCGTTAGAACCAAATCCTTACGCTTTTCGACATCTCCTTTATGCACTTCCCACATTCCATTCTACATTCCAACACAAACACACACAGAAGCCTCTTATGTTCATATGCATATCTCAATTACTGAATAAGTTTCTCTGAAAACATCAAACAAAGTAAAACCCAAATAATTGAACATCTACTGCAACTGAAAATTCTCAATTCTTTACATTTTCACAAGTGTATCAAGCAAGCTTCATTAACCATTAACATTCATCGAATGAAACATATAAGCACGATTTTTAGAAAAGTAACACAAAAATTCATGTGGTCTATGGAATGAGTATCACTGTATAAAATCCCTAAAATGATATTCAAAATCAGACAATTGTTTAGAAGCTATCATTAAGCTAATAGGATATAAACAAGTAAAACGATAAGAGGAACAAAATCATGGAAATTGGGATGATCAAGTAGATAAATCAAGGAGCTTACGTGGAGACGAGAGATGGAGAAAAGAGGAACTCCGGAGGAATCAAGAAGGTATTTCGAGGAGGAAGAAGATTTACGGAGGATATAGGCGAGATTTTCGGAAGAATCGGCAAATCCGAGATCTCCGGATGAAAGTCCGGGTAGCTTCTTAGAGGCAAAGAGATTGGCTGGAATTCGCTTGAGATCGTCAGGGTTGGGTTGATAGGGAGTTTCCGAATCCGCCATTTACATAGTCTAAGAACAGACAGAAGCGACAGGTAGAAGAAAACCAATTGCTTGATTTCAACGCGAAATTGTCGTTGAAAGAATTTTATATTGTTTTCTTTATTATATTTGTTTTTTTGGTCGGATCGGTCATTCTCAATTTCTACTATGGAAACAAGCCAATCGGGTACATAACAATCAAGAAGGGCCACATATGGCTCACCTATAGTAAACCTCTTAGCAATCAAATCTGTCGCTTCGTTTGCCTTTCGATCGACGTGATGAAAGGAGGTCGTGAGGTGTCTCCGAGATGAGGTGGTGATCTCGCTGGTGAAGCTCCGAAGTCGTGGCCACTTGTTGGGTTCTTTGATTGTAGAGACAAGTACACTTGAATCACTCTCAAACCATACTTTGCCAAAGCCAAAGTTATCGACTACATTTATGACCTATGTTAGCATCGGTGGACCCACATAGAAATTAGGGTGTTCAAATGACACCTCTAACTAAATAAAATGTTTTTAGTTTAACCAAATTTATTAAAAACATTTTATGTGACACTACTGCATGATTTACTTATTTTTAAAATAATTTTTTAGGTTCGTCACTGCATGTTAGCGCGGTAGCTTCCGCTTCGAGAGGGGAGCGAAGCTTGGGGTATATCTTAGCACCTATCCACTTAACATTCTCAATTCTCATCTCTATCAATCCAACCAACTCCACATGTTGTTTCTTTTTCATTCTAGGAGGCATCAACAATACATTTAAAAGTATCTTGTAAAGGTGGAGACCATGATGCATGATTGGTCACAGTTTGGCATACAGCTCCAATGTGTGTCTCAGCGGCTTTGCATTTCCCCACTCTTTTCCATCTCCTAAAGCATTCTCAACAATCCAGCGTGGACATATCTAATCTCCGGAGAAAGCATTGTCGTTCCAACTCTTCCAAAGGCGCCAGAGGATCCACGAAAAAAGAGCTAATCGGTTCGTCCACCCGAAGCAGATCTAGCCACCCGTACACCCACTAGCCTTCGACTTTGCTCTGCTTGGAATAACCTGCTAACAAGCATCCCTCTATCTAAGTCCATGAGAGGGACTAATGTTACTGGAATCCTTCCCATTAATCAAAACTCCATAGGTTACAAAGTTGATACAAAGCATGATTCGGTTAATCCATAAGTCATCAAAACCAAAAACCCGAAGTGATTGTTCTACAAAGCTCTACTTTAATCTGTTATAAGCCTTCATCATATCTGTTTTGATGGCTACGAAGTCATTGAAGGCTATGGGCGAAGTGCATAGTGCATGTAGGATCTCATGTGCCACTAGAATGTTATCCGATATGACCGAAGCGATCGGTCAGATTTATGCGCTGAAAACATTTTGAGATATTTCATACGTAATTTAAGATATTGTTTCGTGCGAATATAAACACAATCTGTTAAAATTGACAATTCATAAAACAACTATAATAATGTGAGACTTTTCACATAATACCGTGCTTATATTAGTTAAAACGGTGATCTACTCACAGATTACAAAAATGGAGGATAATGATGAGTCGATTAGATTCAAATATGATTCACAAGCCTTACAATAATAGTCTTTTGTGTCTTAGTCAGAGAAACTGAGAATCTTCACTTGGTAATTTACCTGTAAGACCATTTAAAAGACTCAAACTCCTCATCGCTCTCCATATACACATCCTCTGCGTAACCATCAGAATCGTCGTCCCCAAGGACCCTTCTCACATGTCTTCCTGAAGTCTCTTCGTCGTCTGATGACTTTGATTCATCAGAGGCCTCAATCTTTTCATCATCATCATCATCGTCATCATCATCTTCTTCTTCTTCCTCATCTTCAGAAATTTCTTCAGGGTAATCGTTCCTTGGATGATCTTCAGCTGAGATGCACAAATGCATATAAATAAAGAGTGAATATTTCTTCTTTCTTCCCTTTCAGTTTCTACGACACAGAACACAACAATGTATCAACAATGCAAGTGATACTTCTTTTCAATGATAACTCAGAATAAAGATACCACCAAGAGAAAAGAGATTGTACAAGAAAATGGCATAAAACAATGCCCCTATTTGATCTGATTCCAAAACTTCCAAGTACTAGGACGAACATAAAAAGACTGAGTGTTGTAAAGCAAACGCCATACTAAACCAAAACTTCTAGTGTCTGAGAAGTTCAATAGAAGTGGAAATAAGCATATAAATGTTAACACTGTACCGTTTGAATCATCCGAGTCGTAGTCTGATTCATCAGGACCATCGCAGAAGTCTTCTTCATCCTCGACTATGACCCTGAAAACAAAACGAAGACACCCAACAACCCATATGAGCAAGCCACAGAAGAAAAAAAGACAGAAACATGAAGGTTGGGGGGAAAGAATACAGACAGAGGAAACTGGTTCTTGGAACAATCTTCGCTGATATCCATCTCTTCATTCACAGCATAATAATCATAAACGTAATTTTCAGTGTGACTAGAAATTATATCAGCTTCAATCTCTTCAGCTGCGGTTGGAATACACTCTCTAAGGAGAGGCAAGAAACTTGCGAGCAATTTTTGGTCCTCCAAGGATGTAACCCTACAGGAAGAGAGTTCACCTTAAATTATTGTGTTTTTCAACCACACTAAATACTATTTCTGACTCTGAGATCTTAATTACAAATACACATTACTAGCGAACTTACTTTGGCGTATTATCTCGTCTTTCTTCAGCATCAACACGAATAACATCATAGAAATGATACTTATCATGGATGGCTTCCTTGTTTCCTTTCCTACTCCGCCATATTTGCTCAAACCGTGCATTCTCTGCAGCAATCTAACAGACAGTGGAACTTCTGATTAACTGATTACACAAGTCTCATGTTAGCTATCTAAGAAGGTAATTTCATATAAACAGTTTCACAGTTTTCTTAACCAATAGTCAGATACCTGTTGCCGTTGTACAGCTTTGGTGCGAAGCTGTTCCTTTCTCTACACACCAAAAAAGAAGCAAAATTTAAGCTATCATTCGAGCAGTGGTCAGAGATAGAGAATCTGGAATCAGGACTCAAGCAAAATGAAACAAGATACATTGTCTTTCTTAAAAGCAAATTTTCGTTCCTCAGACTTTCCTTTACTGCAAGTTTTCTCATTATCTGACTCCTGCAGAGCACAAAAAGCCAATTATAAGAACATACAAACAACAACAACAAAGTGCACGGTTAACAATTTTACCGGATTAAGAAAGTTCACTCACAAAGAAAGAGTGAATAATGTCAGCTGTGGTTTCAGAGTCCGTGACTGTCTCCAAATGCCGCACTAGCACCTTCTTTGGTCTCACGTCCTCTGTCACAGAAGAACCTATATCCACGTGAACAATATTGAAGTTCCACCCAGTCAAAACCATCATCCTATAAGCAAATAAAAGCCTGAAATTATATGAGATTACCTTTCTCGCCTGAATCTGAAATTGATAGCTTTGATAAATCCACAGTCGGCCGTTTGAGTGGTCTTTCATTTATCTCCAACCCTAAATGCGAAAGCAGTGTCAGTGTCAGTTACTCCCCTTCCACATGATTGCTACAGACAGAGAACATGGAGCAAAGAGAAAGAAGAGAAATTTACAGAACGCATCGAGCAAAGACTGTCCCACTTTTCGCTTAACCCTAACAATCACAGGCTTCTCTCCTGTCTCTTTTTGAGCTGAAGAGCTTTCCCCCACTGCATCCATGGCGCAATAGCCGCTAACTACAGAGTTCGCTTAAACGGAATTACTCGACTCTACGTCGATTTCAGTGTAGAGAAAGAAAGATTTAGCGTTTAGCTGAGAATTTCCATTTTGGGAGAGAAGATGAAAACGTCCTCGTTCTTCTTTTAAGATGGCGGGTAAATTGGGCCCGAATCGTCAAAACCCAATATCTGTTTCAAAGAAAATATATTCAGGCCCACTAGTTTCTGAAATCTCTTTCTTTTTTCTTTTTCTTTTTCTCTTTTTTTTTTCTTTCCTTCTTCTTCTCAAATCTCTTTTTCCGTAATTTTTATCACTAAACTAGAAACTCAAACCGCGCGTTGCCACACAATAACTCATACTTATTAAACAAAATATTTTAAATATAAGAACAAACTTAAAGTAGAAAGCAATAAATTCGAAAAAAAAAATAATTACCATATTTTTTGATAAAAATAATAATTATATATACAAGTATAAAAACAGATTATAAAACAATGTTATCAATACACTTAAGACAATAACTTACTATATGTTTATTGCTTATCTTGAGAAATATACCAAGTCAGAAATCAAAACAAAGTTGGACAATATAATTTAAACAAATAGAAAATTTACTCGGATAACTAGTTCATGAATTGATAATGAGGAATAAAATTTTTTTTTGTGATCTTCAATTTTGAAATATTATGTGTTATTGTCTATGAAAGAATCATTAACAAAATCAATTTTTAAATATCTTAGTTACAGTTATTAAAAAGATACTTCTAGTAACTCGTAGGCAATTTTGTTTTATATATGTTTATTGAATTGTAATTTATAAAAAATATATAAGTATATTTTATCATATGTCTTTCTATAATTATTATTTTAGTTTCTTTAACATCTGTAACTAATTTTTTCTATTACAAACTAAGAAAAAGGAAATATTATAATTCTTAACAGTTAATCTATATATTATTTAACTATATTAGTTTGGTTTTTATATAATATATGATGGATAATTGATATTTATATTATTTTAAATATATTTGAAATAAACTAATATATATTTTTTGATTCTCTGTTTATATACTTTAATTTACAATAGAGAAATTATCAAGACTTTTTACTCGTACCATTTTTCAAAAATGCACTTTTATCCGCACTCTTTTCAAAAATATCCTTCAACTTTTTAAAAATTTTGATTTTACCCTCAAAAATTCTTTTTGAAAAAATTATATTTTGAAAAGGAAAATTCGAAAAAAAAATTCCTCCAAAAAATATTTTCCCGCCAATTTTTTCATCTCATCATATTCTTGCAAATTTTTGATCCCAAAATTTTATTAAGTTTAATAAGAAAACTTATTAAATATTATATTTAATCTCATTTATAAATTATCTTATAAAACTTAATAAATAGACTATTTATTATAAATATAAGTTATCTTATTAAACCTTATAAATATACTATTTTCAATTTTATGATACAATTATTCTCTTGAGTTTATGCATCAATGAGTCTATTATGAATATTATTTTGCTTGATTTACTAATTTTAATCATAATTTGAGTTATTGAAATTTATAACTTATCTTATTAAACCTAATGAATATACTTTTATTAGAATTCATAACTTATCTTGATAACGTTTTTTTAGTTATAATCATTCTTTTTGGTTTAGATATCGAGTGAGTTTGTTTAGGGTATAGTATTTAGTTTGATTTACTAATTCAGATTATTTATTTGGGTTTAGACATCCAATTAGGGTTTAGTTTTCTTTCATTCAAGAGTTGTTATAATCAATTCTTTGTTTAAGTATTTTTGTTTGGTTTTATATAGTTTTATAAGGTATCTTATAACCTTAATAAACAAATGAGTCGACATATCTATTAAAACTAAACCCTACTCTCCTCTTAACAGAAGGAACCCAAGAGAATTAAACTTATTTTTCATAAACTAAAGATATAAACCCACTGATGTGGAGAAAATTATTTGTTTAAGTATTTTCGTTTAGTTTTATACAATTTTATAAGGTATCTTATAACATTAATAAACAAACTAGTCGACCTATCTATTAAAACTAAACTCTACTATCCTCTTAACATAGCAACCCAAGGAAATTAAACTTATTTTTTCATAAACTAAAGATAGTTTTCGTATAAACCCACTGAATGTTAAAAAAAGTTTGTTTAATTATTTTTGTTTGATTTTATACAGATTTATAAGATATCTTATAAAACTTATAAACAAATTAGTGTGGTCAATTTCATAAAACTAGACCCTATCTCCTCTTAATTGAAGGAACCAAGGGAAAGTTAAACATAATTTCTCATAAACTAAAGATAGTTTTTGTATAAAACTATTGAATGTTGAGAATTTTCTTTCATTTAATATTTTTGTTCAATGTTTCTTATAAATATTTATAAAAAAAGCCTAGTGAGACCAATTTCATAAAACTAAATCATACTCTTCTTAGTTAAGGGCAAGTGAAATTTAAAATATTTTTCTTAAACTAAAGATAATTTTCATATTAAACCCCTAAATATTCAATACTTTTATCATTTATTATTTTTGTTTGATTTTATATGGTTTTATAAGATTTCTTATAACGCTTTATAAACAAATCAGTGAGAAAAATTTCATAGAGCTAAATCCTACCCCTTCTTGATTGAGAGAACCAAAGTGAAATTTAAATTTAATTTCTAAACAAAATAGAATTTTCGTTTTAAACCCCTAAATGTTTGACATTTTCTTTCATTTAATATTTTTGTTTGGTTTTATAAAGTTTCTTATAAAGATGTATAGATAAATTAGTGAGAAAAATTTCATAAAATTAAACCACACCCCTTCTTAATTTAGGAAACCAAGTGAAATTTAAACTTAATTTCTTTTAAACAAAAGATAATTTTTTTGTTAAACCCCTAAATGTTTGACATTTTCTTTCATTTAGTTTTTTTCTTTTTTGATTTTATACTGTTTTATAAAGTTTCATGTTAAACTTTATAAACAAATTAGTGAGAATAATTTCGGAAAACTAAACCCTTCATGTTTCTGCATGAAGCTATGTAGTGAGATGAGTTACTAAATTTTGGTAAAAGCTTTATTAAATGTGTTTCATTTACATTTAAGTTGTATACCTTTTGTACTTTGCAGTGAAGATAAGGTGAACGTTATATCATGGTTCTTGTGATCTTTATTGGACAACTTTGGTGTAGTCTCTGGTGTAGTGTAATTAAGTGATGTTATGAAAAGAGAACATCCCAATTGTCTATAAGCAGAACATCTCTTTTTTGCCATGGAACGAATAACTACACATTCCTCTTCAAGGATCTTGAGGCAGTCATGAACTATATTTGCGGGTAAAGGCATTCTCTTGGATTTAAGCATCCAATATGAGTTTAGTTTTTTCATTACAAGAGTTGGTATAATCATTCTCTTGGGTTTAGACATATAGTGTGTTTCCTTGGAGTATAATATTTAGCTTTTTTTACTAAGTTTGAGCATTCTTTTGGGGGTTTAAGTATTTAATTAGAGTTAATTTTTTTATTCAAAATAGTTTACTTATAATGTTTCATAAGATAACTTATAAATTGATTTTCTATAAGGATTTATAAAATAACTTTTAAATATACTATTTATAAGATTTAATAAGATATCTTATAAAACCTTATAAATGCTAAAACAAAATTTCCTCTCTTTGTTATTAACTAGGGGTATTTTTGAAAATGTCTAAAAGGGAAGATATAGTTTTGAAAATGTCAAACTTAAAAGAGTAATTTTGAAACTGTCCCTTTACAATAACATTCAAGTAATTAACTTTGAACAAAATTGGTTATAATAAATATGATTATATAATAAATTCTATGTTGTATGACACAAAGATTAATACAACCAATGATAATGACTTTTTAACAAATTTAAATTTTAGAAATAATTGACATATATTATATATATCTAAAAAGATGTCTACTAGGAATTACATTATATAATTAGTTTTAGTTTTTATCATAATATTAAAAAATTTATATGGTAAATTTTTCTTTGAAATTAATAAAATTATTTTAAAAATATTATAAAAAACACAACTTACAAATTAAATCAAACAAATTGTTTGATTTGTTATAGAATGAAAAAACTATCACTTTTTATAGTTACGCTTAAAATTTAGAGAAATTTGCAAAGATATACAATATATACTACTAAATTACCTAAATACCACATGTATGAATAGTAGTTAACTGTATGAAAAAAACTATTTTACCGCTGCGTCTCTCTCTTCTCTTCCTCCTTTATCACGCTCACTTCCTCCTCTCTTCCTTTTTTGTTTGGGGTTGGGGGTGTTTGATTGATTCAGATAAACTCTCATGTTAACATTAGTTGATGTCATGTAAATAAGATTTGATCTGGTTTGGTTTTACACTTTTACTTTAAAATGATTTTGCTACTCTAGCTTTAAAATCTGTTTACTGAATCTAGAACTTTGATTAGGTGGGGAAACTGATTCGTATACAGAAGGCTCGGAAGAATGATAAAACAAACAAGAGTGAGATTGGTGTTGGTTCTGGTTTAATAAGCGATGCACTCTTTGTCTCTTCTTTGTAATTTCTTTATGTCTGTGAAGAAGATGAAGATTAATTTATAATTTTAGCAGGGATAAAAAAATTTGTTATCAGATAGGAATGTATTAACAGGGTAATTATGTATTTGTAAGGTAATATATATGTTAACGTACAATATATGTGCTAATCGATTACGCGTTTATCAGATAATAAATATGTTAACAAGTAATATATTTGTTACCGTATAGTCTGGTAATATATATGTTATCGCACAATATACAGCTATGTAAATACATATTTATCAGATAATAAATTCGTTAACAGGTACTATATGTGTTAGTGTATACTCGATTTGTTAACATATATTTTATCTGGTAATATATGCGTTGACAGTTAGAAAATGCGGGACTCGCCTATCGCTACATTTTAATGCACTATCCCGATATTTTAAACAAATCCATATTTATTAGATAATAAATATGTTAAGAGGTAATAGATGTGTTATCGTATAAAATATGTGTTAACATATATATCATTACGTAATATATACGTTAACGGGTAACACATTTGCTAACAGGTAATAAAATTGGTAACAGCGCATTAAATACATTAGCTAAACATTTAATGCACTGACATCTCTTTTCCAAAAGCTTTTGACAAGGTTAGTATAGTAAAAATATTTGTGGAGCTCTATCATCTACCTAATTAAAAATAATTGAGATGGTAGATTTTTAATTTGGTGGTATTTTTTGTATATTGACTTAATTCACTCTAAAATTTATATCACATTTAGCAATAGTAAAACATATAATTTCTCATGAAAGTTAATAGAAAAATGTGTCTTTTAAAAAAATTTATTATATAAAAGTTTTCTATTAATGAAGAAATGACATTAAAACGTTTAGTATGATTTTCATGAAATATAAAAAACTTCCAGGAATAAGAAAAATAATTATTTTGTAGTTAGTTATTTTGTGAAAATATACTATATAAAAAAACTAAAACTTAACTGCAAAAAAAAGAAGAAGTAAGTATTAGTTTACAATTGGTAAAGATAGTTTGTGAAGAAAAATATTAACAAAAGTATCTTTTCAATCTTTTTAATATAAATTTTATATTAATTTATAAAATGTGCTATTATTTATTCTTGTTAGAATAATTTCCATGAATTAAAAAGAACAAGAGATTATTGTTCTAAATAGTTATGAGTAAAAATTACAAAACCAATAAAATAACATGCAACACAAGTTAAAAGAAAGCAATAATTTAATCATGGAAAGAAAACCAATTAGTTTTAAAAAATATACGTATATAATAGATTTATTTTTATTGTCACACTTGTATAATTATTAGGAAAAAATAAAGTTAAAAAAATTAATTTTTTTGTAAATATTTCTAGATAAAAAGTTTTAATATGTTGAAATAGAATTAAAATCGTTTAAATTTCTTAAAATAGAATTAATACTTATATTATATTTTGAAAAAAAATCACAAAAGAGAAGTTACCATAAAAATACACAATTATAAAAAACATCTTAACAAAGAAGATGAGTTATGGTTAAACAAAGTTACAAGATACAATTAAATATGAGTTATGATTAAATAAAGTCAAACATAAAAAAATATGGTTTTTATGTTGTCTTATGGATTGTGAACAATATTAAAAATAAAGCTTACATGATGTTGATACCAAAATAAAAAGAAGGTCACCACAATGAACAAACATCTTAAATTAATATAATGAGGAGGAGATGTATTTGAAGTAATCTTCAATTTTTTGAATTTTGTAAAATATGTTTAAAGTGATAGAATAACAACACTCAATAGAACACAATTTTGGATTTATCAAAACCGTGTATTGCATATAAATGTATTTGTTAGCAAAAAATGCATTTATTCTTATTGAGAAGTTACAAATAAATAAAGAAAATTAGCAGATATAGCACAAAATAACTTTATAATTGAGTAAATGTTCTTTTGCCCTAACCCAAATGATATTTTGAATATTTTATGACGTATTTGCAACTTTACCCTTTCCATATAATTTTTTTTTCTTCACTCCTTCTCTCCTCCTCTAATTCTATTTTCAATATAACTTTTAATAAAAAAACAAAATCAAAGCTTAAAAATCTTTTTTAAAAATATAGATTTTTTTACACACTCTAAAACTTAAAATTTTTAAAAATGATAAAAACGAATATGTTATTGACTAATTTTGCAAAATGTCTACTTGATATAGTATGTCTATTCTTTTAAACTCATCAATTTATACATATTTTTGGAAATTTTTTATCAACTTTAATTTATTTGGTCTTATAGTCCTCCTATCTTCTACTCCTTTTTCTACTTCCCCTACTCTTCCTCCTCTTCCTTCTCATTATTCTTTTCCTCCTCATTCTCTTCATCATCCTACTCCTACTCTTTCTTGTCTTTCTCATTCTCCTTCGCTTTCTTTTTCTCCGTTTCTTCATCATTATATATTATATGGATGAATACTTTTTATTATTATGTACTATATATTTTATAATATATTGACAAAAGAAAAAGTTAAAACAAAGTACAAGTCAATGTCCTAGTTCGTGTTAGGATAATACAACTAATAATTCTGATATCAGAAATTTTAATTTGTGAATTTTAGGTTATGAATCATGCATTGTCGGTCTAATTGTTGACGAAAACAAAACAGAGTACAAGTGATTGCAGGTAAAAATAAAATTTGTACTAAATTTCTAGAAATAGCGAAAATAAAATTCATAATACAAAAGGAAAAAAAATGTAGGATTTAAATTTAATATATCTTAGATTAGTTGAATGTTTTCTTGAACCATCATCCAGATAATTCAACCGTCGGATAATAAGTTAATAACAATGATTTTTATGAAGTTTTTAGTGATTTTAGTGACAAACAAAATTCACTAATTTTATTACTAAATTGAATATTATAGCAGACTTTGTAGACAAGTAACAAATCAACCGGTCCAGTCGATCAACTTATATATTTTTTTCAACAAGTAACAATTAGATCAACAACTACCCGATCCATAGCCTAAATTTTCGAACTGGAGTTGGATAAAATTCAAACTTACTACTTGGTGCCTAACTAAATAAAAGGTATATGATAGTAAAAAACATTGAATGTCACTAAAACATAGATATATTATTTAGAATCCAATATTTAAATTTATTAAACACTATTTTACAGTACATTTAACTCGCTTATCTTTAAGTCAAACTATTGAGTAAATTTTGTTTGATCCAAAAATTTACAAGTGTTGATAAAATTCTGTTTAGTCCAAGTATTAAGTACAATATCTTCAACTTCAACTTAAGTTGAATGATTGAAGCTTCCTCTTGAAAGTCAAAATAATTTGATAAAAAGAAACAACAATTAATATATGATAATTAAGATCGGTTCAAGCTAACAAATGGACATCATTAGTAAGGTTATATATATAGACGAATCTACGATACAAACTAATAAATGAAGGCTTATAATCAAACCATAGAACCCTATATGTATATATTAGATCAAAGGTTTCAAATTAACACTAAAAAAACCCCAAAAGTAAAGTATGAACTTCGATGCTGAATTGAGTGAAGAAGACTTTGTTCTTAAAACTCAATTTGATTGTTGGGTTGATTATCAAGAGGCATGCATTGTGCCATTATCGCTCTTATCTCTGAGTCCATATATGTCTGCACATACCAATCAAAAAACTTATACTTATACATACATATCTTCAATATTAATGAACAAAAATTATAATAATTAAAGATAAATATATAAATACTCGAATTCTGTATTTATAAACAGTGTAAGCTCCAAAAGTAGCTGCACTTAATCACATTACTATTATCAATATCACTCCCCAACTTACATCTCCTCTTGCATCTTTACCTAAAATATTCACACTTAATTGAACTAGTTTATCATAATGATACATTGATTAATTCCAAACAAAATATTATGAATAAATTGTAAACACATACTAATGCAAATGTCATGTTCTCTTATGTAAAGCAAGTCTCCACTGCAACTACATTCATAACTTCCCCATGTGTTCTTGCATTTGCAGCCATGACATTGACATGCTCTTTTCTCCTCACACTCATTCACATCTGTATTCATTTTACATCAAAAAAATTCGATTTTTTTTAACCAAAGAGGAGTGTGGGCCGAAGTCCAAACCAACTATCTGGGAGCCGGACGTGGTCCGGATTTAGATATTCGGCGGCTAAATAGAAATGATTATATATTATATGTGTTTCATTCATAGTTTATTCTTAATAATTAATACCTTGACAATCTCTGAGTCCATCTCCCTTAAATCCAGGAGGACATTTGCAGCCTTTCGAATGATCATCCTAACAAGAACATAAAACCAAATTTAATTAATACATATTTATAGGAAATATTAAAAAAAATTGATGAAAATTTGTTATTTAGCTGAGAGATTTGTAAATTACACGACAAGCGGAATATGTTTTTCCCAATTGAGTTTTTTTCCAGCATCCTCCATTATTTATTCCACAACGTAGTGCTCCAGAAGCTACAATATATATCAAAATTTAAATATATTTATTAATCATATATATATATATATATATATGAATTTAATGATATATATAGTTAAGCTTATATACATTCACAATGTGTGTAACCATCTCCTAGAAACTTGACACCTTGAACAATGGGACATTGACATACTCTTCCTCTGAATGTGTCCTGTAATATAATAGTAATGATTTTAAGGCTGAAACATGATTGTAGCATAAACAAGAATGATTGTTTTATAGTACCCTGCAAGCTGTAATGTTGGTTGTTTTGTCCACCCAACATCCTCCATTGTTTTGTAAACACTCATTGGTTTCTATGTCTGTTCAAATACATTCCAAATCAGAAACTAAAAATAATGAAACAAATGATTAAAAGAGTTTGCTCATTAAGTAGAAAGGACCTTCGGTTAAACAAATGGGTGGCTCAGTTGTCTCACGAAACCCTGAGCAAAGTGCCTTAAGCACGCCCGATCTCTCCAACTTCCCTATGACAATGAGACATTATTAAGTAACTTAAGTAATAAAGTTTGAGTGAGACATTGAAAACTTTTGCTTGCTTTGATCACCTCTGTATTGTCTATTGTTTATCACAATAGTTGGTAGTATTGTCACATCTCCTCGCGGGCCTTTCCCAATCTAACAAAATTAGCAATAAATGCGGAATTTTAGTTTTTTTTTCTTCTTAACAATTAGATCGACAAATCTCGATTCATAGCCTAAAATCTATTTTAATTTATTATTTGTAGTGAGAGGTCAAACCTTCGTACTAGAGTCATTAGCTGAATCATTTTAACCACCAGACTGGAAAAAAAAACTCAAAGGTTTGAAATTGGGTGAAAAATGAGTTATTCGATTTAGTCTGGATTTGAGTTTGGATATCCGGACTCAAGCTCAAATTCCTTACATTTTTTTTAAATAAATTTTATGAAGAATCAAATTTTTGTTGGAAGATTTGGACACATAAAATTTAGTTTGGTTTCAGGATTTGTTCTGTTCTTGTTGTAATAGTTGGAATGCTTACACTGTTTGAAAGAAGAAAAAAAAAAGACTAACTTGCTCTTGTTGTTCATCTTTAAGAACTGGATTTTCAACATTTGCTTCAATGTCTCCAATGCATTTATCAATTTTCTTCACATCAACTCCTGCTCAAAAGATATAAAATAAGATCTCAAAAACTAAAAAGAAAGGTTCATCAATATGTGAAGATGTTAGTTTACCAAGAGAGCGAATGACTTGATCTGCACATTCCTTGTTGTACTTCTTCTCTTTCATGGGACAACGAATGGCGAAATCAGTGACATAATCCCACCAAAGCCAAGGCTTTCCACTGTCATTAGTAACTCTAAAGAAGCAAGCTTGTCGTAAATTCTGGACAATCACATCTTTGCCATTGTATCCTCTCGAGAAATCTTGCTCAGGATGAGGAGCACAATACCTTCCACCATTGATGCATTGTGTTTTACATTGTCTGCTTGCTAGAAACGCTTCAGGACAATACCTACATATGTATGAATTCAGAGTTATTGTTTTTTAATGTGATGAATGTTATAGATACATGTTAGAAGAGAAGATAGTAAGTGAATTGCCATGTGATGTAGTGAGGAGTGAAGCGAGTGTAGCCTCCTTTCTCAAGAATCTGAGCAGCTCCTTTGAATCTCTTAAGAAACCGGATTACTCCATCACATTTGGGTCCACATTCATCATTGCTGTTGGTCCATAGCTCGTAAGCTACTCGGTCGTTTGGGTGTGGAAGAGTCTCTCGCCAATCTAGATTTATATGAACAGGCTCACCATGAGCTATAGCTGTTTTGATAGCAATCCCTAGAGATCTACTCACTAACGCTGAAGGAATTGTGATATTTTGCAGGTAATCTGCATCTGCTGTCTCATCTTCTGGTGTATCCATGGTAATGAGTTGCTCGGGCCTGTTATCCGCCACCAAGATGGTAGCAGCACCAGCTCGTTGCGCGTTCCACGCCTTCAAAGTGAAGTAACAATCTGAAGATAACAACATCAACATTAGGTTTCTTGTGTCACAAGTCACCTTTTAACAGATTTCTTTTGCGACAAGTCTTGTTTATGATCAAAACAAAATAATCAAAGATCAACCTCCTCGATCGACGAGAACGAATGTGGGCAATCCAGCGATTCTAGATCTAAAAGAGATATCAAATTCTCCGAAGTTCTTGCAAGCTTTCTGGTTAGCTTTAGGGTAAACAACCGCACCGGACATGCTTCCACCGTATTGAGGGATACCAAAGTTTCCAAGGGCACATTTATAGATTCCTCTGATGGATTCCGGTGAAGTCACTCGGAGGTTGTTCTTCTCCACCACGAACCTCCCTGTGCACAAACTCCACTCCAGTATCAACTATGTCATTACAACTAGTCCTACATTGTTCGCCCTCATGATCACCATATTTTTTTCAGGGTTGATTTCTAAATGTGCCTAAATGGGCATCCACAAAAATGTTCGAAAAGCTTCACTCAACCAACCATTAAAGAATTGAAAGCGTCAAAACAGTGAGAAAATATCTCAGCGTTAAAAGGATGATTTTTCGAGTTTAGTTTTAGCTTTTATTGTAGAATTTCTGTTTCAAAAATCATATTTTTGGATTTTTGAAGAGAAAGAATGGAATCCTTACTAATATTAGGAGTTTGTCTACACATATCCACAAGTTACAACGTTAGCTGATCTCATTTCACAAAACTTAATTTACGATTATAAGATTATGGATCATATATTCATATATATAACTATTTTGTTACAATGTTAGCTTAAGGTTTTTTTTTCTTCAAAAATATTATTTTTCATTGGTAATCTAATGTATATTTTATTGGTAACCCATTATATATTTTCTATCTAAGTGGTGTCCCACGTAATGCGTGAAAATATAATTTAAAATTTTAGCTAAGTTTAATTTACGGTATATACTTAACATCAACTAGAATAGATTTAAGGGAAAATTGTGGTTTATGCCACAAAAACTAAATTTTATGGAAAATAGCACTTTAATCAAGTTTGATTTGGATTAAAAGACAAAAATGTTCATTCTTCTTCTTTCTTCATTCTTTTTTCTTCATTTATTTTTTTTCTTCCACACTTCTATCAATTTTTCGATCTCTATTTTTCTTTTAATTGTCTCTCATTTTCTTTCTTATTTTTTTTTTTTTTCTTTTTTTTATTGTTTAGATTTCTTATTTATGTTTTTCGACCACATTATTTTATTAATGGTCATGTTCATCGTTTTTGTCTATGTCCATCGCCAAAAACAATTTTTTCATTTCTCTTTCAGCTACCATATGTCGTTGATTCATTCGACTATGAACATGTCCATATCCATTTTAGACATATTCGTGTCCATTGCTTATATCTATGTCCGTTGTAGACATGTTCATGTCCATTTTAGACATCCATGTCTGTTTTAGACATCCATGCCCGGTTTAGACATTCATGTTCGTTTTAGACATGTTCATGTCCACGTGTCGCTGAATGATTGCATAATTCTTTTTCTTTCTTGTTTTTCCCCATTTCCCAACAAGAAATCTCATTTCTCTTTCTACATTTTTCTTTTTTTCTTCCGTCTCTCTTCTCTCTTTTCTTTCCAACAAAATAATCATATTGAAAAAAGCAAATTTATCATTAGTCATGCCACAAATATCACAAGAAGTGACATAAATCAAAAAAAGTAAAATAAAAAGTGACATTTTTGACAGTTAAAAACTTATTTGAGGTGCTGAGCACAATTTTTTTGTAGATTTAATTGTTGTTTCATGACATTACATATTATTTTTAAGTATTAGATCAATTATAAAACTATCATTTAATCGTTGACTAAGGTTAGGGTCGTCCAATCCTTACTTCAGCTCAAGTTTTCGGCTTTAACACATTCAGATTATAAAGAATAGTAGCCCATGTGAAAAAAATCTACTATAAATGGTTTGACCTGTTTTTATAAACACATTAATTAAACATATATCATATTACTATCATCAATAACTAAATACCTTAATTGTCGATCCCATTGAAATATTGTTATTGCATGATAGAGTGAAAAGACAACAAAAACATATCATTGTTTTAGAAACATTTGAAACTATTCTCATAAAAATGAACAAAATGATTTAACTACAAGAAGAAAAAAAGCAAAAAATCTTACAATTGGATTGACAAGGTTTGATATTAAATCTCATACCCTAAAATCTACTTATAATCTACCAACTGTAGTTGAGAGAAATCGAACTTTTAATGTCAGAGTTATTAACTAGATCATTCTAACTACCTGAGTGAGAAATGTTCGATAATTTAGCAAAACTTTAAGTTGGCGATATTAAATATGGTTTTTTTGATAAATATGTATCTTCAAGAATAAGGTTGACGATAAGCCGTATGGCAACTGTAGTAATACTGGAGTTGGTGTCTATGGTCTGCAACTTAATGATTAGAAATGATCTGAAGAAGAAGAAGAGACAGTTGGACACCAACCAACGATATAAGACTTATTTCTTTGCTTTGCTGTCTTTAACATTTTTCCTCGTATGTTCTTATTAATTCTTTTTTGCAATGAGAATTTAATCATATTGAAATTTTATATATTGAATATTAGCCATATTTGTCCCTCGTAGAAATCAAGTGACAAAGAGAAATTTAGTTAATGACGGGAGAGAGACGGTTTAGATCCTATACCTTTTGCAATGCTTGTGCGTTTCCTATAAATTAGGACATTAATTAACATTTCTTTTTATTATTAAACGTATAAGAGAATGAAAGAATCAATCACCACCATTTTTATCGATCTAGTTGTGAACATGATATTGTTTTATTGTGTATTTATTTATGTCAATTCTTAATTAGGGAATTACATAAATATATATACATTAAGAATTTGAATAATTTTACCGTACTAATTAATTGGTTAGACTTTAATTAAATAGTATTTTAATAACATTTATCATTGTGTAAAGTACAAATAAATGAGCAATTTTAGCGTTGAGTTCTAGCGTCATGTTTATTCTATATAATATATTGTTCTTTATATTATTTTTTTGGTCACAATACGTGTTTCGTTGTAAGTATTTCAAATAATGTTGATATTAGAAAATTAAAATGATGCATTCATATTTGCGTACTTTAGTCTTACATATATACAAATTTAATACATATATATATATATATATATATATATATATATATTTGGTAAAGTTGGATTTTTAAATTCTAACACATATATATTTGGGAGTCATTACAATGCAAATTTTTTTATCATAACTCCTGAATATTTGGTAAATTCTATATATATTAATAATTCATCTATCTATTTGTATATAAACATGCATTCTCTGTAACTAATTAGCTATACAAATTTTTTTTTACCATAACTGTAACATAGAACGGTACAAGGCCAAACTTGTAGTACGCGGTTTTACTCAAATATATAGGAGAGGATTACATGGACATCTTTGCAACTGTAGTCAGGCTTTACACGGTAAAAGTAAGCAGATAAGATAAATTAAAATTCTACACCTACTCAAAAAGAATGTAAAAAAAATGCAAGATTTGGAATTGAGAAGAAATATGTTTAGTAGTCCTACGAACGTTTCTTCAGAAAAATTTTAAGTAATCCTTTAATTAGGAAATTTCAGAAAAAAAAACATTTCAAGTTATAGGAAATATGTAAATTAAAAACAAAGATTTAGGAGGATTTTTGTTTGTAAAATGCAGTTAGGAGAATTAATTTGTTTAGTAATCCTACAAATATTTTTTTCCTCTCATAAAGGATTTAAAGGGTTTTCTTCTTTAATAATTGAATAGATATATAAGACTCAATTTATGGCTCAAACTTATTCTCAAAACCCTTTATTAGTTACCACGTGAAGCTAGATTTCAGATATCTAAGTTATTAGTGAAAATATTTAACCATTAAAAAGAGTTGGGCAAGGGCTTAAAATTAAGATATTATATCACTTAACACTTGACACTTATCAGTTAAATTTAAGGAATGCTTTTGTTGGTTAAGTAAAGAAAACGAAGATACTGTATGTTAAATTTATGAAACTTAAATGTTCTATAATTCAAAATTCTATATTTTCAACTTACAAAAAAAAATCGATGTCTCTCTTATAATTTTCCAAATAGAATAAGGAATTTCCTGACCATAAAAAAGAACTCGGAGTTTTTGATTATAGTAGGATTATTATACAAAAATTATCAGCTGAAATCAAATCGAAATCTTGTAAAAGAGATTTCAAAAATTAATAATTTATTAACTATAAAAGATGAATGTCTGCACTTAATTACTTTCCAAAAATAAAATAAAATTGAACCGAAAATCGGTTCGATTAGTAAAAACCGTTCGATTCTAATATTTATATAACTACGGTTTAATAAAACGCAAGTTTTTGACTTTTGACTCATAAATTCATTGGAGTTACTTTTTTGTATAGTAAGAGTAGTTTTGTTCGCTTGAAAGGATGTTGTTTCAAACAACTATATACAAGATATGGAGAGAACACAATGCTTGGATACACAACCAACCGTGTACAAGTGCAGCTGTTCTCACTCGCATCATTGACAAAGGTATCCACAACCGAATAATTTCTTTAAGCTACCGTTTCCCTCATCAATTGGAAGGTTTTTTACGGAGATGATTCGAGTTACATCCGACATGATTTTTTATTCTTTGTTTTATTAAAGAATATGTCAATTTCTACTTATATATAATTCTTTTTGTTGATTAATAAATTTTATATTTCAAAAAAAAAAAAAAAAGAAGTAAAAGTAGTTTTGTTCTGTTAAAAGTTACTGAAAACAATAAGTACATACATATTACAGAACGCAAGTAAAACGGATTGCTAGAAATGTAAAAAAAGGTAACATCAGCATTAATTTAGACATAATTAAATAAACATTGATCCTCGTCTTTCCTTTTCTTGTTTACAAAACTAACCACATTTTCATACTCATTACCACAACCCCAAAAATCCTTTAATATTATAAAAAATTGAAAATATAATAATATCCCAGTTATAAATACAAATCCCCTGAACTACTATCTTCTCCATCTTTCACAATTTTTATTATTCTCGACCGTCTTATAATCACTAAACAAACATGTCTCCAAATGTTCTCCGGTGGATTAGCCTCGTCGCTCTTCTTTGGCTTCAATCTTTCAATGGCACCAACTTGAGTTTCCCTGCTTACTCTTCACAGCTTAAACAGTTTCTCTCTATCTCTCAGTTTAAACTTAATTACCTCGCTTTTGCTTCTGATGCCGGAAAAGTCCTCGGTTTTATCTCCGGTATCGCCGCCGTTTATCTTCCTCTCCCTCTCGTCCTTCTCGCTGGTGGTTCTTTAGGGTGCGCTGGTTATGGTCTTCAGTACCTAAGCATCGTTAAAAACATGTTTACTTTATCGTTTCCTCAGATCTGGTGTCTGAGTTTTTTGGCTGGAAACAGTATCTGTTGGATCAACACGGCTTGTTACATCGTTGCTATCGATAGTTTTCCGATGAACCGTCAAGTCGTCGTCGGGATCACGGCAAGTTATCAAGGATTGAGTGGGAAAATCTACACCGACATAGTCCACTCTTTCTTCTACTCATCTCAACGTGAAGAAGCTTCAGGTTATCTTTTGCTCAACTCTGTCGTTCCTTTGGTGGCTTGTCTAATAACGGCTCCTATGTTGATTAGAGCCGGAGGAAACAAAATGACGTCGTGTTTGTCGTCTTTTTCGTCATCTCTTGATGTTAAAGTCGGGTTTATCGTTTTGTTCTTCATCACTATCGCCACCGGGATTTACGCGGTGGCTACGAGTCTTCTTTCGGCTCCTCCAGTTTTAGTACTCGTAGGCATTGCTCTGTTTCTTCTCGCTCCTCTCGCTATTCCGATTGGATTCAAATTTGAAGAGATAAGATCCTCTATGAAAGCTCAACAAAAGGTATTCGATCTCGAAGCCACGGAAAAATTCGAAACCATAGAAGACGATCACACAAAAGACGAACGAGAGTTTGAGAAAGCATTGGTTGGAGTTAAAGAAGATGTAGAATGGACAGAACTATGGAGAAAACCAGATTTTTGGATATATTTTGGTCTCTACTTGTTCGGTCCAACGGTTGGGTTAGTTTATATGAACAATCTTGGTCAGATCGCTGAGTCTCGTGGCTGCACCGGGACGACTTCCTTGGTCGCTCTCTCCTCCTCGTTCGGGTTTTTCGGTCGCTTGCTTCCTTCATTACTCGATTACTTCTTCTCTAGGTAAAAAACTCTCGTACTTTTCACCTTTTTACTGTTTGTACTCTTTTGATTATATAGCAAGATAGGTAATTAAAACCTAATCAATTATATTTCTTAATGCAACTACGTTGACCTCAAGTACAATTATAACATGTGTTGCATTCTTTGCATCTACGTGTTTAGTCTCAATTCATCGAATAACCTTCGACGAATCGACACCTTATTCATAATTATTCCCCTAATTTCTCGGAAATTTTTAAATCTATTATTCAATTATTTTAATTCATTACAGGAACAAATACATGCCTTCATGTCCGGTATCTATGGCGGTTTCATTGGTAGCAATAGTAGCTTCGTTTCTTCTCCTTCTCATCGATTCAGACATCGCTCTTTACGTCAGTACAGGGATGATCGGTATCTTCACCGGAACTTTGACTTCTCTCTCCGTCACAATGACTGCAGAGCTTTTTGGGACAAAACACTTTGCAGTTAACCATAACATTGTTGTCGCAAATATTCCCATTGGATCTTTTTCTTTCGGTATGTTAGCTGCTAAAGTTTACCGCGATGGAGCTTCTCTCTATGGAGATGATGGAAAGTGTTTTGGGATGCGTTGCTTTCAAACCACTTTGGTATTTTGGGGAATGTTATGTTCAATCTCTGCTCTTCTCGCTTCAGTTTTGTATATACGAAACCGCAAGTTTTACTCGCAAAAGCCATAGAAGAAGAAGAAGTTTTGATGGCGAAATGTAGCGGCCGGTTTACGTCGGTATATATCAAGCAACGCAATTCTTTTCGGTAACATCTGGTTTTCTTGTATTTAACCGATGTAAACCGATTTAAGAGTAACCGATGGTCAAGTTTTTTTGTATATGGGTTAATAGAGGATATGTAAAAACTAGATAGAAACAGGCAAAATGATGTATATTATTGAATCATTAACCGATTTTTTTGTCAAACAATTGGATCGATAAGATCCAATCGTAAAATTCTTCTGTAATTTACCAACTGTATTGAAGAAGACTCAAACCTCTGATGCTAAAATCATTAAGTTAAATAATCGAAAAGAAATTAGCTTAACTGAAATTTTTATAAAGGTACTTTTAAAATTCTTGTACATTTTGTAAAATGAGAGTATGAATTTAAACTTTTTGGTGGATCGATCGTGCCGAATCATTTAAGAATTGTGAAGAATTAAAAACGACTTTGGTTTGAATAAAAGAAGAAATAAGACTTGACGAAATTTACAAGTGAGTCTAATTAATAAATACCAACATAATATTCTGTTGGTATGAAGTAGAGGTTGTGTGTTGGTTAGATTGTAATGTGAACCAGGTTTTAAGGGACCCCAACAATAATCAATATGCTCTCTCACCTAAATCAAATTATTTGTATTACTCTATGATCAATGACCAGATATTTTATTGGTAAATTGATTACAAGACGTCGGTTTATACAATTTTTGCGATTGAGACGACGTGAACGTTTTCACCCACAGAATGGACCTGATGCATGATTTACGCACAATTTAAGATTTTGAGCTTCATACCTACATACATAAAAGCCATAATCACGGGGAAATTACTCTTACTTAAATTTAATTTTGATATACGTTATACAATTAAACGTGTTTTATATATAGTTTAGTCATTTATAATATTGATATGTTGTTGTATACGTAATTCGTGTTTACATATGAATATGTGAGTTGTTAGTGATATTGCTTCTTTGTTGAAGTCACAGATCGTCTTTTTGACCAACCGAATATATGATAGATGAAATTCATGTTAGTTCAAGAATTTATGATCATGATAGTAATGTCATATTGTATATACGGTTATATGCATCATTAAATGTTAATTAAATCCAAGTATTTCATTAATTAGTATGAGGTAGCTAAAAAGTAAATAAAAATTAAATATGATTAATTTTCATAGAATATATATAAGATGTAAATGTTTATTGCTGCATTTTTCATTGGAATTCAATTTAAACAAACCGTATTATTTCATAAGATTGGTTTATAGATTAGATCTCGTCGATTTGTTGAAAAAAATAACTATAATTCCGAAGATTAATGTCGATTGTGTTTTGCCTTCAACGATTAAAATCAGCCATATAGCGGTCGTCGATTCATCCATAAACAAAAGTCGACTAAACTAGTTAAGCCCCAAAGTAGAATTCGGCAACGAAAATAAGTTTATGTATTCTATATGAAATTTTAGTTTATTTATATATATTTAAACATTATATCATGGTCTATAGAAGTAGCCGTTTTCCATTTATAAAAAATGTTAGTTTTAATATATTTATTGTCATGATCAATGGTTAAGTCCACGAAGCAACATACAATGAATGACACGGTACGTGGCTATCACAATTTCAAACAATGTATTAAAAAGTCTTTTTGGAATTAATGACCAACAGTCTTTAAGTAAGCGTGGACAGTTCTTGACCCCTTTTAGTAAGTATAATAAAAAATATTTGTCAACATTAGAAAATCATTCTTTTATTGAACTAAATAATTAATTAGTGTGCAAGTGGCCTTTATTCTAGTGGCAGTTGGTAAGTCCACTAAAATGGCAAGGCGCACTTGCATCCGGGATCGAGTCCCACCGCCTGCATTATGCAGGAATTTGGCTAATGGGTCGGCCAGTTGTGACCCATCATATTATCTGCCGTTGACAAAAAAAAAAAAAAATTTTAATTAGTGTATCATGGGCTCGACTATATCTAGTGTGAACATTGCATTTCTTTTGTATAAATAAAAAAAACCGCCTAAGGTATAACCAAATTTTAACATATAAAAAACAATTATTTGGTGCCGTCTAACAAATAAAAATTTTAAGATATCAAAAAACCGCCTAAGAAAATTATATGATTCATTGCATATACAAGGTGAAGGAGTCTTAGGACTTGGATGGATACTATACGTGACAGTAATGGTATCGTTCTTTGGTGTGTTATGGATAAATTTCAAGGTCGATATACAATAGAAGAATCCGAATTATCGGTATTAATATGGACAATGCAATCTGTATGGTTTAACAATTAGTTTGAGAATTTTCTAAATTTAAATTTAAAGATAAAGAAAAAAGTGAACAAACTCAATTTATATAAGTTATGCAAAAACATTATATAGATATTTTTCAAGATGAAAAACCCATTTGAATAATGTCTAAGCAATCCAATTCATCTATGCTTGCCAGTCCAAATTATATGTCCTAAGCTCACAAATTTTGTATAGGTATTTTCTTTTTGTAGTTGTTGGTGATTAGTCGCTGGTTCACCAGAGACCACTAATTTTGGTCGTAGTCAATTGCTGCGATTAGTTACTGATTCAGCGACCGATAAAAAGACAATTGTTACAACCAAAATATCACAATGCAGTTAGTCACAAATGCCACAATGCAGCGATTTTTCCTAGCGATTCTAATGTTTAGCGACTCAACCGCAGACAGAACCAACAACAATACATTGGTAAAAAAAATAGTCATAACTTTGTTGACCAAATTTCGTGAATATAAGACATAGTGAACAAAATTCTATAAACATAAAGAAACTTATCAAAAACCTCCTTTTGTTTTTCTAATTGTAGAAAGAAAATTCAAAAGAATGTTCTAACAAGTTTTCGTGTGAAGCCAAGTTTCAAGAGACAATAAATTCCAATAACAATCAAATTAAATGCTTTTGACAACAACAAGTTAGATGAAGATTTGCTCTGCATGTTGAAAGGATCATTAATCATAGAAACAGAGTGTGACTAAGAGAAGCGTTACGACGCAAAGTTTAAAAGAAACATTCAATGAATGATTACACGTCTTCATGTCATCTAACGTAGCCTCCAACATTTACTCATTGCTTACCTTCCCTACTTTAATTGATTGTGATTTTGATGTCTTCTAATACAAACAAAATCAAAACCTGACGAATTAGTGACGTAAGATATGACGCCATTGAGAAGAACTTCATGTCTCTATCTCCATTTTTAGGACAACCTAAAAACAAAATCCAAATTTAGCATGGATAAGAACATTATCGTATGATATACTTGTGTTAGGTCTATCTATATGTCTCTTACTTGATTTACAGAAACAAAGTCTATGGAAACACATGTTAAATTCTGTAACTTTCAACTTAAATCTCTATTTTTTGTTATTATTATTATTATAATAAACCATCAACATCGAAATAATATGTAAGAAACCTTTCAACGAAATTTTTGTTTCACTTAGATACACAATCTTCTTTGATTATTTATCAAAATCACTTGAAGATTACGTATGTAACACCCCATTCTTTGATTATTATTCCTATGGTCTTGTCAAAAATCATCTCTTTTCAAATTCATCAGCGTTATCTAAGAATTTTGAATCATTCTTCGAAAAATGAAATAAAGAGGGAGGATTATTAATGAATTACTCAATGATAAAGATTATCTCTACCCCAATAAAACACAACACCATCGTAACATCTATTCAAAAGCATATATATTCAAACAACAACATATAATTTGCGTTTCATGGCAAATTATAACACACAAACACTCTTCTTACTCATAGCAAGAAAATTCTCACACAACCTTGGTTCAACCACCTTCTCTGCTCTCAGAACCTCTTTCGTTGGGAAACCACGGCTCATTAGTTCGATCCTCCTTATCTCGTAAACGGTTTATGACCTACAATGAATTTGTGGTCCACTAAAGTCCAATATGGATAGGGAAGTTGATCTGAAGACTAGAATTTTGGAGATTTTCAACGATATGCTGATCATCTTCTGGCTTCTTCTGCTTCACCGGAAACGACTTCCTATGTTTTCTAATTTGAAGATCCTATTCGACACAAATCTACTTTGAAAAACGATCATAAAACTCCAATTGATAAAACATTTTCTTATGTAGATCTAAGGGTTTAGAATTCACTCACCATATTTCAACTGATTTTAAGTCTTCTAACTCTTCTGTTTATGCTTTTGTAACGTGGCTAATGCTAACGATGGCATCTAAAGTTACAGGTTCTGATTAGGGTTTACTAGGAATCTTCGATGACGCTTAAAAAATATAACCTAGAAAACTATGCACAAATATGTACCCACACTCAGCTAATGGACTAGATTTCATATCACATTTCATAATGTACCCATAATTTGTATACGAAATCATGATTCTTTCTTCCAAAGGCACAATTCCTTTTAGAACTTTTCTATTTGCTTTTAAAATTTAAAATAAAATACAAAATTGAAAAAATTTCCTACTTTTAACATTGCGTTGAAACAGAGAGACCTCAATGTGAATTAAAACGATGTATATAGTGCAAAAACTTTGGATGCTTCTCATAGAACTTTCTCAGATTCAATGTGAATCAAACAATAAACATAGTACACCTGATCAAAATGCAAAAAAGATAGATATGACATGTTAAGATTCTCTAATAGAGCTTGATGAACAGCTACTCAAACAGAATCCAATTCATCACCAACTTCTGTCTTCTTCTTCATCATCCATGGCTTCGCGGCTTTCCACTCTTCCCAACCTCTCCTCACATCTTCCAGTTCCTCTTCCATCAAACCATCGTTTCTATCCAAATGCTCTATCCACTCTTTCCATGGAGACTTCTCGGAATCCAAGAATCTACTCACTTGTGGAACCATCACTGCTCTGTAAAACTCATCTATTTCTTTCTCCACTTCTTCTGATTCATCCATTGCATCTATCCCCAGCCTCCCTGGCAATTTACGCACTTCGAAACTATTTCCTCTCAAGATCAGTACTTCAGATGGAGCCAGAGGCAAAACGATTCTTGTGAACTTATTCAGAGATAGTCTTATGGTGTCTCTAGGAAGCAGCTCTCTCTTCACTGCCACGGCCGTTCCAATCATCTTCCGTATCTAACTTCCAAACATTTCACAACATTAACGAAACAATACTGTTTTGGTTATAACCAAAAACAGCCTTTTTTATAAAACATGGTTGTGCATATGGTACCTGATGTAACATGAATGATTCTCCCCATATGGAGATCTCAACAAAGCCAAATCCAAGTGAATTCTCCAGCTTTCCACTTCTACATCGAAACACTTTTCTGAAATGAGCACCGCTCAGCTTATCTGTCTCGTCTGGCTCATACAACCATCTTGCACGACTGTTCACCTGAGAATTATCAGAATCAGAAGGAACACGTTCATCAGATTCACCATCTACTTCCATTTCTTCTTCTTCTTCTTCTTCTTCTTCTTCTTCTTCTTCTTCTTCTTCTTCTTCTTCTTCTTCTTCTTCTTCTTCTTCTCTGCAGTTTTCTTCTGTAGACTCTGATTCGGTTGCTTTGATTGATTTTGGTATTCTTGGAGGACGTCCGTTTCTTTGTTTTACCTTTTGTTCGGATTTTCTTCTGTACCTTGACCGCTGTGTGTAGTTATGGAAAGGATATTCACCCTACAAGAAAAACACCAGTGCCAATGACGCAAAAATATAAAAACCTGAGACTTCTGAAACCGAAGAAACGATGCAAAGCCCTCACCTCAAATTCTTTTAGAATTTCGTTGAAATCTGTAATGTGATAGTCAATCTCTTCTGAAGTAAAGCTATTCTTGATCCCGATAACATCAACAGGAAGGAGGTAAGAATACTTCCGAAGTGTACACTCTCTTCGGGGATCAAATCTCCTGTAAATATACAAAGCTTTCAACAGTAAATGGAAATGGTAAAGAGTGTCAAGCATGGGATTCCGACCTTTAATTTCAAGATATAATTCGACTTTCCAAAACGCAAGAATCATATTGAACCAAGCCCAGGAACATTAAAAAAGTTCTTACTCACTTATTTGACGGTACAACGCTGAAAACTCTGATATTCTCGGGAAGATGTTTGCTAATGCATTTAGCAAGAACCGTGCCATGAGGATCATCCTTCCATGCTGTCTCAGGGATCTCCATTTTCAGCGATATTGATGTTGCCAAAGAATGAACCTAAAACAAGACGACAATCAAAGACATAGGTATTGAACCTATGCATTAGAAAACGTTCATTAGTAGTAGAGCAGAGAAAGAAAAATAAAGCTTACTCCTTTATCGGTTCTACTACTTCTGGCCCAACCAATCTTATGAAGATCACCAAAGTTACTATCTCTAATCCCACCTGCCTTGTATATAGCAACTTCCAATTCACCCTCAATAGCTGTAAATTCAAAGTATTTGGCCTAAGTTTAGTACAATAGTGAACATTAAAACATGATTTTGAAGAGATATATAAAGTCCCTTGGTCATACGTGTAAGAGAAAAGAACCACTGAGACTAGAAATCGCAGAAACTAGTAGAAGAACTAGGGGTTCAGGGTTTAAGCGAAGAGTCACTGTCGATGATAAAAAATTTAACTTTAAGAGAGGACTCAGAACAAACTTTTGAGAGCAGGGTCTTCTCTTTGAATCTGCAAACCTGAAAAATGAAGAAAATTAAATAAAGAAACATTGTAGTGAAAAATGCCGCAATTGAAAAATAAAAAAATCTTACCTCTGTAATCAGTACCCACGTATCCAATCCGAATGACGACTTTCTTCTTCCGATATGATTCCCATTTATGGACGAGAAAATGGTCGGAGTTATTTGAAGAAGGTGAAAGAGAAGTAGAAGACGGCTGCAATGCGACAGAGGAAGAGAATCGTACTAGGGCCGGTGTGACCCGAATAAGTCGGGTCGGGTACCAGAAGACCCGCGAAGGAATTGAAATTCGTAGAAACGAGACTGCCATCAGAAAAGAAAAAAAAACTAGACTAGCTTCTGATTCTGAGAACCAGAGCCAACATATCAAAAAACGAAGAAGCTAAAGCTTGGTGATTTATTCTACTTCCAACTGAGTGCCGTTTTATGTTGATTGAGTTAAACAACGCGTAGTTTTTCGAAACAGGATGTTGCATAGGTGGACAGTATGTTATGCAAACTCCTCGTATAGCTTTTGTAGGTATTTTGCTTATTGTCATGTGCTTCAAGGTCATCACTACAAATAGCATGACAATTGGCACATTACAACGCAAAGAGAGAGACACAAAGTCTGAGCACGGACCAGACACGAGAGCTCAAAGAAGCAGGTGTCAGTTTGGACAAAATGTGCTCTTTGCGTTTCAGAGAAAACCTGTTCAAGAAAACAAATTGATGCCATATGATATACTCATCATGAACCCTTTGTGAATTTCACACGACTAAGGTCTACGGCAAAAATTCCAGAGCATCTCATTATTGATTCCTAGAAAGACCAAATTTAGTTCATGATCTTGGTAAAGTACATTATTCAACTCGTTTGATCTAATCTGTTGCACTACTCAAAACAGAGAAATTCACAAAAGAATTGATATATTCAGATCAACATACCAACAAAGTGAAATGAATCACAACAATTTACTCCTATTGATCTTCGTGAATGTTACGAATTGCAGCAGTGATTTTCTTGCAATCAAACTCCATTGTCTTCATCCAATTCTCAAAATCTCCAATTTCCTATTAAATTCATGGAACCAAAAATCACACAGATCCATCACGAACAAAGAAACAAACAGGAGAAAAAAGAGACTGAAGATCTTAGAGAGTGAACAAACCTTAACGGCGCTATTAACAGCGTGAGTGACGGCCAGCCATTGATCCGTCTGTTTGCCGAATTTCGCCACCGTGACGGCAAGAGTCCTAATTTCTGCCTCGATCCGTTTCTCGTTCAAGAAACACTCCTCAACTCCTTCGTTCACCGCCTTCACTAGCAGATCCGCCGTTCTCGCCGCGTGTCTGATTGCCTCCTTCCTCGATTTCTCTGTGTGAATCGCATTCTAGTTATTGATATTGATCAGAATAAGCATAGAGGTGACTCGATTTACCCACCCGTTTTTTCCCGGAGCTGTAACGACGATCGACGGTTGTCTTCGATCAACTGTAGAAGATTCGATTCCAGTTTTCCAGACTCTTCATCATCTTTGTCTTTCTCTGTAAACGGTAGCACGAGCCCACGCGCCGCCGAGAATGACATTGACGTATTCATTCTTTCGCCGGTGAATTGATTCGGTAAACTATTAAAATTCCGTGGCATATCATAAACATACTTGTTGCACTACGCGCCGTTTAGGTTTCAAGGAAACGTCACGCATTGCGTTCCAATTTTTTTTTTCCTTTTTTTTTTTACAACCAATTGCGTTCCAAATTAATTAAAGCTACAACTTTTATTTTGGACTTATTTACTATACCATAAAATTAACTTATCTTAATAACTGCCTTTTAACAATAGGATTAAGGTAAGTCTCGCTAAAAAAGTTTATCTAAAAAATCAAAACTAATAGAAATTTTTTTAAAAAAATAAATTTTAATAAAAATATATCGGATACAAATTTGGTTTTGGTTCAAGTTTAGATTCGCTTTTCCAAATACATAGATTTATGATTCATTCTGGTATTTTGTCAGGTTTGATTCTTTTAATTCGATTTTTTTTTTTGATTTAAAACTTATTTGAATATTTTTATTTTTCATATTAGGTTTGCTCTGGTATATATCGAATTCAGGTTTAGATCTTTTTATATAAAAATTTAAAACTAATAAAGATTCAACAAAAAAACTCTACAAAATCAAAAATTTAATAAAAATTTATTGTATACTCATTCAGTTTTTGATTTAGTTTTAGTTTGAATTTAGATTCAGTTGTTTGGGTATATAGATTTACGACCCATCATCATTTTGTTTTGTTCTTTCTTGTTGATGAGGAGTACACATTTTCTAATTTTTAAAATGATTCAGACAGTAACTTATGTTTTTGCTAGCATTTAACGACAATAACTAACGGTGATAAACTGATAGTTTAGTTTTACCACTTTTATGATGGTTTATTTAACAGTTATTTAGACCCTTTATAATAAGATTGTTTTGTTTCACAATATTCCAAGCCCAGCTAACACATAAGCTAGTAGTTAGCATTGACTCAGAACAAGGGTTGGGCTTAATTATAATGCAATAACAAAGAAATGGAGCCAAAACGAAACAATACAACACAATCATTTATGCATAAGATTAAGAACCATAACATAATAATATTTTAAATAAATTAATAATCATCTAAAGACAATGATCTAATAGAGCACTATGAATGTGTTGTGTGTACATCACATTAATTCTAAGGTAAAGAAAACTATAGATTCTAAGGTAAAGAAAACTATAAATTGTAAAATGTAGACATTAATAATTGTCTGGGTTAAAATGACATGAGGTGTCTCTTTAATCCACCAAAAACCTAATCGTCGACATAAAATAAATTAAGAACACAATATTTTTGATTGAAAAAGAAGAGTCAAGTGACCTGTAGTTTTGTGCTAAAGAATATTGATATAATCATATAATGTTAAGTTTAAATGATATGAGCTGGCGTCATTTTAATCCATCAAAACCCTAATCATGCATAAAAATAGTGGGAACACTAGTTTTTTTTTAACACTGAGCCATTGATTGATTCATTAATCAAATTCTTACATAATGTAAACAGTAGGATTCGATCTCTAGATATGCAAATGTGTCTGTTTTTAATAGACTTACCACCAACCACTAAACTAAAGATCACCTACATGGAATACTAGTTTTATGGTTGAAAAAATATAGTTCTAAGCTAAATGACTTTAATTCTATAGATTTTAGATCTACAGAATAATTTCTTTAGTTAATTTATGAAAAATGATTACTAGTATATATATAAGTCTATCATAATTCTGACATGTTATCATATTAATTCTAAACACTTATCGTATACTTTTCTTATCTTCTCCTTCGTCTAAGTAAACTCTTTGTTGAAATTCTTTTTACACTTATAATTCATTATGGATATTTACATCACGCAAACAATGCTTCGCATTATAGGTTAGATTCTTCTTTCTTTTTTCTCTATCTCTTTTTTCAATCCAAAATATTTATATTTAGTTTATAATACTTATATTTTTGAAATATCAGGGAATTGCATTGGTGTAGCTCTCTTCTTGACTCCAATGTAAGTATATTTATGCAAATCAAATTATAATTTATAATTTGTCCATATCATTTAAGAAAATGGCTTCTTTACTCAAAGAAGAAGTTAGGTTTCAACTTAAGATTAAAAAAAAGCTACAAACCGAAAATTGAGTTTTTTTTTCAATAATATTTTTATCAAATAAATCTTGTTTCCAACAAATTAACTAATTACTCATCACACGTCCATGATTTACATGTAAAATTACAACATGAAGTTAGGTTTCCAACAGTATGTATGAGAGACATAATTCTTTTAAAATATCAATTTACATGTAAAATTACAACATGAATATCAATTTTTACACATCTTTAACTACATGAAAATGTTTTTTTTTTCAATATATAATTTGGTAATATAACAGCTTCCAATGAACAAAATACAAATACGAACACTTTATAATTATTACTTTTTGTTAAATACTAACTCTTTAATTATTACACCTCAACATTCATTAGAATGTTGAAAATCAATTCCGTAGATGAAATTTCGCCAATCCCATACATTGTCGCTCTTATGAGCTATTTGGTTTGGCTAGTCTACGAAATTTTAACAATACATCCAAACAGCTCTATTTTTCTCTATATCTAAACATTTTACCTTTTCATATACAATTATGATTACCAAAACTCAATATGTACATAGTTATTGTATATGGAGCCGAGGTCTTGGTTGTGTACATCAATCACGGTCATCGTTATAATCTTTGTTGAGTCAACCGTAATCCGCACGTTGATCGTGGGAGTTCTTGGTTGCAGCATCAATATTATAAGCTATGGTTATTGTAATGGCGTTGAGGAATTCAATTATATGGACCGAATCTGCTTTTTTTTTCCATTTGACCCTTACATGTATACACACATGTGTATTTTTTTTTTATATGTATACACACATAAGTATATACAGATTTACCATGTCATATATAATATATAAAGATATTCTAAATTTGTATACTTTTTTGGAGATAATAAACAGAATTTGCTTGTTGCATAAATTATGAATAAAGTGTGCACAAGTCGTATATGGAACCATTTTTCTTTTCATGCATTATCCATTAGTGTATACATACTATGCACAATCATTTAGTGCAACAATTTCGAATACACGATCTGGTTGCATATATTTTATACATATTCCAACCATAAATTTATTTGTTAATAATTCGTGTAAATTATTGTTTTATATAATATTTTGTGTAAACTAGGAATTTAGTTATCGCCACAATAACTTTACCATATAAGATTTTGCATTTTAAAACTAAGTTCTCAGTCCATTACTTTATTTTCTCTTCTAAAATAAAGTTGAGTTTTGATCTAATTATTTTGAATTTTTGTATAGAAAAAATTCTACGAATATTATTTATCGAAATATTCAAGTTAACTAACTTATTTTATTTTAAACTAGAAATTTAATAAAATTACAATATTATTAACAAGAAATTACTACATAAATATATTTACAACATATATAAGGGGAAAACAACAAAGATAATAAACTTTTAGAGCATCTCCAATGGTTTACTCTATTTTTTCTCTAAAAATAAAGTTCTCTTGGAATAAAATTCTCTAAAAATAGAGAAGAGTTTGCTCCAATAGTTTACTCTATTATTCACTCTAAATAAATATTTTAATTATATTTTGTTTTACTAATTTTTATTAATTTATAAGATATCCTTTTATTTTACAAATCAACATATTTTACCTACTAATATTAAATACTCAACAACAAATTTAGTAAAATCATAATTTATTTAAAATAAAATTTCTTTACATCACATAAACAGAATTGTTTAAAATTTTATACAATCTATATTTTTTGATTATATAATTTTGTTTCAGCATAAAATAATAATACACTAAAAATTATAGGACTATTTTGTAATGAAAAACTATACTCTAAAAAATAGAGAAATAAATAAAAAGCAGAGATAGCTTGCAAAAGATGCGGGGAAGAAGAGACAATCTCACACTTTTTGGGACTGCCCATTTACAAAACGAGTATGGGATGAAGCCCCTTGTATACCTCCACAGAATGTTGACAATTCATCTCCCTTCTCGATGCTGTGGAAGAAATTGAAAGAAATCATATGTCTACCACCTTCAGGGATCTCCGATACCCAGATAGCAGTGTGGGAAAATATGGAAGGCTAGAAACAAGCTAATCTTCATGAACATATCATCCTCGGAAACGGAAATCTTAGCGTTGGCTTTTCAGGCAGCGAAGGAGTGGTGCGAAGCTCAATTGATTCTTCCGCTGCGAGACCCTGTCACAATCCCGATCGATGATCCCACCCCAGATTCCATTACTCTCTTCACGGATGCTTCATGGCATAACAGTAAGCAAACCGCTGGTACTGCTTGCATTCTTGAGAAGGAGAATCACCAATTGGAAAGCTTCACTGAAATCTTCAATTCGGTCGGATCTCCACTCATGGCGGAAGCGTTGGCCATCAAATCAGGGATTCAGAAAGCTTTTGCACTGGGTTTCACTCAAATCGAAGTAAAATCCGATTGCCTAACCTTAATCAATGCCATCTCAAAGGGCTTGATAATCTCGGAGATCTATGGTGTTTTTATTGATATAGCCAATCTTCTCCCTCTTTTCTTATCAATCTCGTTCAAGCATGTTCCAAGATCGGCAAATTTGTTGGCCGATGGAGCTGCAAAGCTTGCATTGAAACTTTTTCTTTTGAACAATGTCGTTTAACTTTTCCCATTTTGGTTTGAATGAAAGTAGTTCCTTTGACAAAAAAAATAAAATAAAAAGCACCATTGGAGACATTTTTTCTCTAAATATAGAGTTTAGAGTGGATTTAGAACACCATTGGAGATGCCCTTCAAACATCACCATTGATGTATTTCTCCAAAAGAATGATCCACATTGCATTTTAAAGAGTGAAATGTATTTTTTTTATCATTTATGGTTCTATTTTTGTAGTGAGTAATAAATTCTTCGTATCAAATGACATCATCGATCTTGTACTATCTTAATTTGAAACATTAGTTACCCCATCAAAAACAAATTTATCTAAACTTAATAGTGTTATGCACAATTACATATGTAATTAGCACTTTTTCCAAAAATGAACTAGTGTTTCTGCAATAGTGAAACTCAATTGAAGCATATTCTAAATTATTTCTTTTCTTTTTTTTTGAAGGAAAATGCTTTCATTTAATCGAAAAGGGGAAAAGGCTAAAAGCCATTGTTCAACAGAAAAATGTTCAAAGCTAATTTAGCAGCATCATCGACAAATACGTTTTCCGATTTCGGTACATGCTTAAACGAAATTGAAGAGAAAAGAGGGAGAAGGTTGGCAAGATCATTAAGAACGCCATAAATCTCCGAAATTATCAAGCTCTTTGTGATGACGTTGATTAAAATTAGGCAATCGGAATTCACTTCGATATGAGAGAGACCCATAGCGAGAGCTTGATGAATTCCCGATTTGATGGCCAGTGCTTCTGCCATGAGAGGAGATCCGACCGATTTGAAAATTCTTGTGAAGCTTTCCAATTGATGATTCTCCTTCATAAAGAGACAAGTCGTACCAGCGATCTGCTTTCCGTATTGCCATGAAGCATCCAAGAAGAGACTTGTGGCTTCTGGATTGGGTTCAACAATCGGGGTGGAGGCGAAACAAATAGGATTGGAAAGAGTAGATTGGGCTTCACTCCATTCCTTCGCAGCTTGAATAGCTGAATTCAATGTTTCCGATTCAGGAAGAAACCTGTTATTAAAGACCAGATTGTTCCTAGCCTTCCATAGTTTCCAACACAGCCACGCTGCAAAAGGAGTACCGGTGATCCTTGATGGAGGGAAGCAGATTAGATCTTTTAGTCTTTTCCATAACATCGGAAAGGTAGAAGCTTCATCAAAACTCGACAGAGAATCGCAGGGGGGTTCTTCCCACACTCTTTTTGCATATGGGCATTCCTAGAGTAAGTGTGATATTGACTCATCTTTACCACATCTTTTACAAGCTACATTAACCTCCAGATGTCTTTCTCTGAGAATGGCTCTAACTAGTAAAGCTTTGTGAAGGATTCTCCACATAAACAATTTTATTTTCGGTGGGATCTTCAGGGACCACACTTCTTTAATCCAGTCGATATGACTGAGATGTTGGTTTTGATGATAGACATTTGTCATTTCAAGAGCAGCATAATATCCAGATTTTGTCGAGTATACTTCATTCTTTTGAGGTGTCCAAATCCTGAGATCTTTTGGAAGACTGAACTTAGCTTTATGCAGTTTATCATTTTTGCACAGTGAGGTAATATTTGGGCTACTTTCTCCTGATTCCAGTCCTTTTTGTTGCGTCTATGAGGTCGAAAACTTTCAAACTTTGTTTTGCTTCCTCAGGTAGTCCAAATGGAGCCGAGGCCTTATCTGTGAACAACCAGTTCTCCCTCCAAACCGAGATACTTTCACCATTCCCCACAGCCCAACTTAGCTTTGATTTCAGCAGATCACGCCCTAACAGAATATCTTTCCAAGCATGGGAACATGAAGAAGGCATTGAAGCATTGAGAAAATCTTCATTAAGGCAATACTTTGCCTTCTGCATCTGACTTAGTAGAGAATCTAGGTTGGTAAGAATCCTCCAACTCACTTTTGCAATTAAGGCAATATTGAATGATCTAATTTCTCGGAAGCCTAGTCCTCCTTTCTCTTTTGGTAGAATAAGTTTTTCCCAGGCAATCCAAGACATAGAACTTTTATCAGGATTATGGTCCCACCAGAAGCGAGTTAATTTTTATTGTATTCTATGACATAAGGAGCTTGGAAGCAAGAAACAAGACATAGCATAGGTGGGCATTGAATTGAGTACGCTCTTTAGCATAACATTCTTTCCAGCTTGATATAGGAACTTTGTGGTCCAGTTGATTCGTTTTTGGCGAATCTTATCAACAATGCTGGAGAAAAGATCTTTCTTCCTCCTTCCGAAGTGTTCTGGCAGCCCTAGGTATTTTCCACAACCCCCTTCCTTGTGGATATTAATAAGAGTCTTTATCTTTTCCTTATATTGCTGATTCATTTTCCTTGAGAAGGTAATGGCCGACTTATCTTTGTTAATTGATTGACCCGATGCCGTCTCATATTTTGAAATTATGTCTTGAAGGGTTTTTAAACTGCGAACATTGCCTTTGCAGAAAAACATGGTGTCCTCCACGAATAACAAGTGGTTAACTCGTGGTCCACTCTTTGAAATTCGAAGTCCAGATGATAGATTATTTTCTTGTGCTTTCCGACAAAGTCCTGAGAGGACCTCGCTGCAAATGATGAAAAGGAAAGGGGAGATTGGATCACCTTGTCTAATCCCCCTTGAAGGTAATATTAGTCCTTTTGGTTCTTCATTAAAAATTATCGAATATGGTATCGAAGTAACACATTGCATCACCCATTGCACATATTCTCGTGAAAACCCATAGCTTGCATAACTTCTTTAATGAAATTTCATTCCAAACGATCATACATTTTTTCATATCTGTTTTTATAGGCACTGCACAAAATTTTCTTGCTTGGGATGTATTTAGATAATGTAGAATTTCATGAGTGATCAGCACATTATCTGAAATAGATCTCCCTGGGATAAATGCTGATTGGTTGCCTGAGATGATCTTTGAAAGAATATGATTCAGCCTTTTAGATAGAATCTTAGATATCACCTTATAGATGAAGTTGCAGAGAGCTATAGGCCTGTATTCTGAAGATTTCTTCGAGTTTAGAACTTTGGGAATCAGTCTGATATAAGTCACATTTACTGATGGGTGCATGTACTGAGATCTGAAAAAATCTCTAATTTCTTTCGTAATGGCAGGACCCACCGTGCTCCAATTTGCATGAAAGAAAGCCGCAGAAAAACCATCATGGCCCCAGGGCCTTATCGGCGTGAATTGAGAATGCAGCCTCTTTAATCTCCACCTCTGTGATCTCCTTTATCAGAACGTTGTTATCTTCCTGGGAAATTCTACTCTCAACTGCCTCTGTCACAGTATTTGAGCAAGAGGTGCCAGAGGATGTATACATATCACTAAAATACTTAGTAAGAACTTGTTCTATCTGATCCTCTTTAACAACATTTTCACCATTTTGATATTCTAAGACCGAGAAATAATTTCAAACTTTTCTCGTTTTTGTAGCAGCATGGAAGAAAGCAGAGTTTTTGTCTCCCAATTGTAACCACAGAACTCTACTTCTTTGTCTCCAGAACTCTTCCTCTTCCGCATAAGCATCGTGAAGGTTTTTAGTAATAATTCTCAATGTATTCGGATCATTAAGAGGATTAACCATTGCGTCTTCAAGCTTCCTTTTGAACTCTTCAATATTCTGTAGGCTCTACTTACTTCGATCTTTGCACCATTAGATTTTATAGCTGTTCTTAATCTATTTAATAGATGATTGTGTGGCATATTCACTCTTGGTTGCCACACTTTAGCAATCAAATGTTTGACTTCTTCGTTTTCTTTAAGCCTTCTATCCAATCTAAAAATAGATTTTTTGTTTTGTCTTTCAGGTTCCAAGATGGTTAATAAAGGTTTATTGTCCGAGCCCTCAAACCAAAGATATGCGCTTCTACTGGTAGGGAAAAGATCCATCTATTGTTCATCTGTCATAACTCTATCCAACATACATCTTATAGAGTAGGTGTGTCTATTCCCCCTCCAAGATAAACAATCCCCTATGTATTGTAGATCAAAAAGTCTCGTTTCAGAGACAAAGGATCTAAAGTCTACAAAAGAACTTTCAGCCCGCATCAGACCTCCTTTCTTTTCCTCATTTGAAAGGATGTCATTAAAGTCACCCATGATAAGCCAAGGGGATGGTCTCATCGCTGCCAAGTCTGTCAACTCCCTTAGGATTAATCTCCTTTTAGATCTGTCGGGGTTGCAGTACGTAAATATGGAAAAGAAGCTTTTGTCTTCCATGGTTATATGAGTATCAATGTAGTCATTTGAAGCTAACGAAACACTGAGATTTAATCGATCCGACCATAAGAGGATAAGTCCACCTCCTCCTTGTCCGTGAGGTGAGACAATTTCCGAGAAGTTGAAGTTCAGGACATATGTTATCTGGAGAACTTTAACGTCCACATTTTTAGTCTCCATTAGGAAAATTATGTATGTTTTATACTTTGATCTTAAGTTCTTCAGACGACGAACTGTCAAGGGATTTCTCAAATCTTGGCAGTTCCAGCTTACCATTTTTAAGGAAGAGGATAAGCTGGATTCTGAAAATCCAACTTTTTTCTTTCCATTGCAGGAAAGGCATGCATTGGGGAGCATGGGAAGAAGGTCCACTCTGGGTTCTTGAAGCATTAATGGGGAGAATATGATGCACTCCTTTCTGCTTCCTTAAAGTATTTTTTGGGTCATTTTGGATCTTCCTTTTTTCACTACTGAGTTTCCTCCTTGGAGAAGGTTTAGCTTGCACAGTTCTCCTCTTCCTTGACCCCAAACCGAGGAGATATGATGGACTTATTGAATTTTTTTTGAGAACTACAACTTGACTTGGAGGACGAGGAGATGGAGTTTTCTTTGGGGGGGGGAAGGAGGGTTTGCAAAACCTACATCAAGGTTGCCTATCCTTAGAAGAACAGGGAGACGATCGATCATGCTTTGAGCTAGTATCCAAATTAGTATCAACTCCAACACCATCCTGACAAAAGGCTATCGAATTTTCATTGATAGGTATATAAGATTCCTTTGGTTGGCTTAATCTTGAGTGATTTGGAATACTAAGATTACTTCCTCGTTCAAGGGGTTCAGCTCCTAATCTTTTTAGGGCAGAAATTTTCACATGACTGCTTGAGCAAAGGGAAGCCTCTGGTCCCAGTCTCTTGAGAGCCGAGAGGCGTTCTGAGCTGCCTTTATTAGGTGAGATAATAAGGTTCGTACCCTTTTGGGGGCTGGGACACATTGATTTAGCCAATTTTTTTGCATTTCTTTCAATATCACCTACATTTTCTGCAATTTGCAGTCTACTTTTGCGCGCTGCACTCTCTGAAGGGTCTGCTACATTCACATATTGATTCAAGTACTCTCTAATTTGGTCTCGAGCTTCGGCTAGGGCCTCAGCAGGTAAGTCTTTGCTCTTGTAATCTTGTCTAATATCTGAGTTCTCTCGATTTTGTCTGTTTGGATCAGCAACTGTATTGAAGCTTCTTTCCAATTGGGACCCTTTTTCATTAATTCTTTGGACTTCTCTCCATACCATACTCGTCTTATTAACATGAGAAACCAGTCTTGAGGTTCCGGATAAGGAATTTATGGGAGTTAAATTTTCATGTCTAGCTTTAGTAGAACGAGATTGGGATTGCAATTCCTGATATCTTTGTCTCTTGATTCCTCTATCAGGGACAGTCAATGAAGAATGTTGGGAATTATAATTCACTGTAGCAAGATCCAAATTACGCTTCCTGTTTGATCTTTGTGATGCTTTCTCATCTTCAGTTATCTTAGGAGCTCCAAATGCACATCCTTTGATGTCATGGTCCAATCTTTTGCAGTGGTAGCAGTGATTGCCCAATTTCTCATAGACTAGTTGAATCTTCACTTTCGAACCATCTGCAAACTCCACAACAGAGTTCATAACTAGATGCTTCAGCCCGTTATCATGGACTCGGATTCTAGCTGCCACCGTAGAGATATCGACTGCCTCCAGGATTCCTAGGCTTTTACTGATACTTGAAAGAGTTTCCGGACTCCATAAATGGATTGGTAAACCTTGAAATTTTATCTAGAAAAGTATGAGGGATGGGAACGTAGGGTCAGTGGATTCTTCCCATTTTTGGAGGATAACCATCCATTTACCAAAGTGGTATGGTCTGTTCTTCAGTACATTATTCATATCTTCGGCGTCTGCAAATTGGAATTGAAATAAACCTTGACCCAAGTCGGAGCATGCAGCTATAATATTTGAATTCCAAATGTTGGGGAGGAAAGAGATAAGAGATAAAACTCTTTGTTACTTGATGTTTGAGACCTTTCCTATTAAGGTTAGAGCATGCTTCCTCTTTAGATCTGAGTTGTCAAACACTGGTACCCTAACCCTATGGGTAATTTCCTCAACATTTTCAGAACAAATCTCCTTTCCTTTATCAGCATAAGAGAACCTTTGAGTTATCCTGTTGAAAAAGGCTTATAATTCTAGGTGGAGGTGAAGTAGAGATAAGTTCCAGACTTAGGGCGAGAGCAAAGAAGCCACCACTATGCTAATAGGAAGTACATGATGGAAGTAGAGAGACACCACACGAATGAATCGGTGGGAAAGACTAACCAAACAACACTAAACCTAAGGATAATACCAAGAGAAGAAGACTCAAAGCTCTGGTATTCAGGTCGGGAAATGAGAAGCAAATTACAGATTCGGGATCCTCATCTTCTCAGGAAGGCGCTGATGGTGGAAGATGATCATTCTGACATAAATTTTCTATTTTTGGAATACAGTCTGAATGTAAACCGAAACCAATTCACTGTAAAGGATAAAAGGTCATCCTATTAAAGAAATAAACGGTCTCTAAGGCAAACTACCTAGAAAATTGTGCCTGAGATAAAAACTGCGTGAGGCTTTTGTATCATCTTATTCTTACTCTAAATTATTTCTACATGTTGTTTTTGTTATATAAAAAATTTTGGTACTAGCTAGTTGACCCGTGAATAGTATGTGTTATCAGATATATATCACATTCCATGTAAAATCCGTATTGTATTCTATTTCTTGAGTGACATAATAAATAAATTGTGTAATAGTTTGAGAAAAATTGGAGAAAATGTGGAACAACTTCAATACATTGATAGCATCTATAACTTCGAAATTTTTAATAGATAATCTGCTACAACTTGCATATTGCCTAGTCCAAGCAGAAGGACAATTTTTATTTTCAATGTATGCATGCAATCTAAGATTTCTAACATATTTGGAAATTGCATTTCTTTTTTTTGTTAACTGATTTAAATTTCTTTTCTTTTTTTGCCAACACAAATTTTATAAAGATGGTTTGTTCAACGACAAGATCGATAACCTCTTTAAACATGTACTTTGTTTTAGCAATACTAAAATAATATTGGTAAATACTAATTAAAGTGGTTTTCCAGATCATTTAGTTAGATCAAGATTAAAATGGTTTCTTGTTATCTGTTTATATGTTATATATGAGATTGATTTGTTTTTTTGTTTTTCTTGATTGATAAGGTATATGAGATTGATTTGTTTCTAGGATTGTAATTAGCTGATCAATTTTACAAAAGAATTTATGGTTTAATGATTTAAAAGATTCTAAAACTCGCTAATTAGACTTGTTTCGAAATATATAATTTATGTTTTAAACGTAATGTCCAAACTATTGAACCAAAAGGAAAAGAAAAACATAATGTCCAAACTATAGTATAGAATCTATAAAATGGTGACAAAAGCTTAGAAACTTCGAAAAAAACAAAGTTTACCATTCTTATATTTAATTAAGTGATTCAGGAAGCTCAAGTGTGAAGAATATGGGCCTCTCATTGATAAAATCAAAGCCGAATTCAGGGATTGGTCTGTTAAAGCATTATCTTTTGCTGGGAGAACTCAGTTAATAGCCTCAGTCATAGCCGGTATAGTTAACTTCTGGATCACAGCTTTTAAGTTGCCAAACAAATGCATCAAGCAAATTGAATTTGCTTGCTCTGCATTTCTTTGGTCTAGTGGTGATAACTCGAAAAAAGCAAAAGTTTCTTGGGATAAAGTCTGTCTTCTGAAGACTAAGGGAGGGCTTGGCCTTAGAAGATTCTCGCACATGAACACAGCTATGTCGCTTAAACTACTCTGGTCTTTCTTCTCCAAGAGTGGTTCCCTCTGGGTAGCATGGCATCGAGCTTACAACTTCTCCACTTCGGCCAACTTTTGGACCCTGCAGGAAAGTCATTCTTAGTCCTGGAATTGGCGCTCATTATTGAAGCTCAGCCCCTTACTCGTAAAGTTCCTACACTGCGATTTGGGTAATGGACTTACAGAAAAAATTTGGTGGGATTCGTGGTCACCTTTAGGTCCGCTCATCACACTTTTAGGCCCTTCTGGACCAGCCTTGCTAAGGTTCCCGTTGTCAGCTTCAGTGGCAGATTGTATAGGCTCCGGCTCTTGGAACCTACCTAATCCTAGGTCTGATTCTGCGGTTGCTTTACATGCTTACCTCACTACTGTTTCTCTGCCTTTACCGCCAGACAAACAAGATGAGTACCTTTGGGTTACCACAACTACTAGCTCTTCGTCATTCTCTGCTTCCCTTACTTGGAATGATTTGAGACCTAGTACCACTATCAAGCCGTGGCATAAAACAATCTGGTTCAAAGGTGCAATTCCTCGGTTTGCTTTCAACATGTGGATCTGTCAATTGGATCGCTTACCCACTAGATCCCGGCTAGTTTCCTAGGGATTACCGGTCTCTCCACTTTGTTGTCTTTGTTCCAAATTCCTTGAAACAAGGGACCACCTGCTACTGCACTGTGAGTATAGCTTTGCTATCTAGATTCTGTGTTTGTGTCGGCTACAGCTTCCTCAGGTACTATTTTCGAGCTGGGAATACCTTGTCCGTTGGTCCGATCACTCTTCCTCTCTTGCGCCTGCGATCCTCCGCAAAGTGGTTTCTCAGGCAGTTGTCTATGTGGTTTGGAGACAGAGGAACAATATTCTCCATAACAATCGACATGTTCTACCTTTCATGCTCTTCAAGGAAATTGACAGGGAGATCATGAACCATATTAATGCCAAGCGCCATAAGAAAGCTTTCAGAGATCTTATGTTGTTTTGGCTGAATTGATTTTTGTGTTGTTTGTTGTTTTTTAGCTTTTTTGCCAACAAGCGGCTGTACAGTTTGGCTCACTGAGTCCAATTCTTCATTAATGATATTAACCCTTTTAGCAAAAAAAAAAAAAAAAAAAAGTGATTCACTCACCAAATCAAAAGCCATACCTAAAGTCCAAAGACCAAGATCATACTAAACCAGTGGGTCTGACCGTACTTACCTACTATATCTTCGAATTTGTTGTGATGAAATTATCTTATAAAGAAAATAATTTAATTGAATAACTCTCCTAAACAAATTTAATTTGGTATGAAGAGAAGACATTGGTCTTTGTGTGGTTGCGTGCATGAATAATATGCCTTAGGTCCTTGGGATGTGGACATATTAGATTTTGTATTAACAATAGCCTCCTTAAAATATGAGCTAGACTTCAAAAATTGCTTATTAAAATGCATTTCTTTGCATGATAATGTAATAAGTGTTTTTCAAATTATACTACCCCTGTTTCATAATTAATATAAGTTGTTTTGCTTGCACAATGTTTTTTATACTTTTTGTATTTTCTAAAAAAATCATCATTTTATATTTAGTTAAGAAAAAGTAAGAAAAAATGGTTTAAAAGAAAAGAAAAAAATGAAAGGAAATATGAAGTATTAAATTTGTCTTAAATTTTTATTACCTTTTTTGTCTTGGTTTTACAAACCAACTTATATTTTGAAACCTCAAAAACACTCTAAAAGCTTATGGGAAGGACTTGGACTATTTTTCTGAGATGGTGTAGCCCACAGATAAACCCTCACTTTCAACCCTCACTTTCAGGTATTTAAATGTATTTAAATGTGTTTTCTTTTCTAGGAACATTTCTTCTATTCTTCATGTTGTAACAAGCAAAACCATTACAATCCTCTGATTTAACATATAAAACATTATTTATATGAGATATTATAAATTTTATTTATATGAAAACATATATAATCATATACTGATTAATATGTATAAATGATACTCATAAAAAAAAGGGAAAATACAAAAATATATTTATATCAAATTCTGTTGAAAAAATTTATATATTTAGAACGTTCTAAGAAAGGATATGATAAAAATATTGAGTATGTTAACAAGAAGCAAAACATGAGTTGTAGCCTGCAAGTAATGCCTGGAATTTAATTATTAAGAGGTTGAGGCACATTGTGTAATTAAGAAATCAGATAATACTACAACAGTACTATATTACAATCTGTGTAATTGCGTCATGTGATGACTATTGAACTCTGTTAGGGATATAAATAGATTCTGTTTCGATTGTAATTAATTAATTGATCAACAACTAAACCACATTAAATTCTTATAAGTTAATTAAAAGTATTAGTACATTGGAATGCTCGTTGCCAAATATATATATTAGTGAACGCCTCCATTTAATGTTAAATCTGACTTAATTTAATAAGCTCATGACTTAATTAGTCTAATATCTCTAATAGGTTAGTTAATTATACCAAATTGTTTTTTTTTTTGGGTCCAATATCATACGCAGTTAAAATTTCTGATTTTACGTTGAATTACATTATTTTCAAGCACAAGGATGTTATACTATATTAAATCAAGAACATTATATATATACATATATATATATATTAGGACATATAAAAATGTTTGACGTGTTAGGAATGAAATTTTTTTCTCTTGGAGACGAACTGTGTGTAATGATAATTTTATAGAAATATCTTAAAGTTGAGCTCCGCACATCACTCTTGGATTAGATATAATTAAATAGTAAAAAAACTTAAGTTACATGAAAATGGAAAAAACTATATATAATAATAGAAATGTTAAATGATGGAGCAAATCGATTATGAAGTAACTAATTGAAGTAAATTATGTGGAAAATAATAAAATAAATCAAGGTTCTATGTATACTCTCAACATGAATAGTTCAACATTCAAACTCGTAGCTTAAAAGAGAAAGAACTAAGAAACACAGAATTGTGATTTAATCAAAGTAATGAACATTATTATCACTGGCCAGAGAATTACTAAATCCAGCCGCCGAAGACGGAGGAGGATTATACATAGAATTGGTAGCAGATGAATTAGAAGATGAAGAAGATGAAACCACCATTGAAGGAGAAGGCAAAGAAGCAGGAGGAGTAGGAGGAGGAGCAGGCTGAGAAGACAATAACCTCGGAGGTCGGGGAGGAGGAGGAGGAGGTGGAGGTGGTGGTGGAAGAAGATTAATGGCGGCAGCTAAAGCATTATGATGATCACAAGAGACTGAAGTTGTAGTAGCGTTGTTGTTTTGATGAAGGGAAGAAGTGATGGTGGTGGCTTCTCGGTATTTGTGGCGGAGGATGTCTGTACGGACGGTGGTGAGTTCAGATTGAAGAGATTGAATGTGATGTTGAAGAGCTGAGATAGCTCCCATGCAGCCATAAATTGGATCTCTTAGTCTTAGGTTTGCTTCGTATACTAAACTGTTTGCTGCGTCTCCTCTTTGACTCTCACCCACTTCCTGCAATGTACATTCTATTAGTCTACATGAATATTATTCATACCCATTTGTAGTTGAAATAATTGGAGTAGTTATTCATAATTATGCTATACTTTTATCGTAACCTAGTGGATTTAGATCACAGTCTAGAAAGTAATATATGGAGATCGAACCTCTCAAGTGCCATGATCCATGACATTGGCGGATCTAAGGTATTCAGTACTAGGGCACCTGCCCCACACTCTTTTTCTTTCCTTTCCCTTTTTCCATTTTTTAAATAAAATTATTCACATTCAACTAACAAAATAAGAGTCTTAGATCAAAAATAACTAAAACACAAATAGTGCCCCAGTCCAATTTCTTACAAAAACAAAAAAGGCCACACAAAAACCTAATGATATAAACAAAATCATTAAAAACTGAAAATATAACCCATGATGGACGTCAATACTTCTTCAATTATTTTTCAATATTTTTTTTCTTCCAAGTTTTAGGAAAAATTCACGGTAACTATTTTATAATACTTTAGTATTAAAATTATATACAAAACATAGAAGAACCTTAGGATTTTCTTCTTTTTCTTTACATAAAATTTACTTTTAGTTTAATTGTATATTTTTGGCAAAAAATATATATACAATTTGCTGCAAATTAAAATCAGTTATGAATCCGCCACTAATCTCTGGTAGGCTGGTAGTACAAGACGATTGGACCAACTCATTCTCAGCAAATTTTATGCTATTCAAAAATATAATAGTTATTTTGCCGAAATTCAGTTTTTTTTTAATTACCCGTTTTCCACTTATATAATTTATTTAGGGTGTGATTGGCAATGGCTTCCGTTGCTCTAGAAAGCAAAAAAAAATTCAAAGCACTGAACTTTAACCAATCATGCTATAGGTTTATTTTTTGTTTTTGTTGTTTTAGAAAGGTAATTTTTTATTTGTGGAATGTTTTTGGCTATGGAAAACCAAAAACCTAGAGCCAAAATTTATTAGCTTTACAAAAATAAATTTCTACAGCAAAAAATCTACATATATAAATTCCTACAGCAAAAAAATGTACAACCAAAAAACCTACAGCTGCAATTCTTACCAATCGGCCCCTTAGATTTTATTTGTATTTGAAGCATTTCTTTTTGCATATATTAATTAGAATATAACTGCATTTAGTAAATAATAGTATAATACTACTATGCAATATCAAATCCTAAAGAAGAAAGTATATTTTTAACTTCGATTTTTATTTAAAATCGTACAAAATCTAAATAAATATTTTGACAATAACTAACTAGTCAATATATCTATGATAATTTATAATTTCCTTTATCCCTTTTTAGTTAATTGATTGCTTCATTAATTAGCATATATAAAATGTATATATATAGTGTGTGTGATAAGTATATGATATATGCATATAGCTAAACTAGTGATAATGAGTATATATCTACATCTACTAATTAGATAAACTACTAGAACTACAACAATTTAATAAGAATTGAAAATCAAAACTGGTTAGAATAGATTTGGAAAGAGTCAGACCAAAGATATGGTAAGATCCATTCAACTACGTATCCTCATTAATCAAATATGAAAATATGAATCCTAAAGACTAATCAAGAACTAAGTAAACCTTAAGAAAATGAAATTATTAATATAAATTAATGTAAAAATGTAAGTACCAGAAGCATTTTCGAGACGTTACTAGCTCCGAAGACTTTATGAACGGCGGCGAACTTATTAGGTTCATGCGGCGAGAAATATGGAGCAAAAGGACACTCCTCCGCACAACGACGACGGAGGAGCTTACAAGCGGCACATGGAGTCACGGTATTCAACGTTGTCCCCGGAGGCACCGCCACGTGTCTCCTAATCCCCATCACTGCATGATCTGTTGTCTTCGTTTCAAAGTTTGGATCTTTCTTTATCTTCTTCACGATCTCGTTGTACTCACCAAATCCTTCCCTGTTGTTTCCATTCATTTTTTCACCAATATTGATTGATTATTATTGGAACTTCACCAACTTAGAAAGGTTTTGATATTTACCTCTTTCTGGACATTTACGCATGCTAATTATAAGCTTGTTTGTAAGAGCATCAATGGAGGAGGAGGAGAAATAAGAAAGAAGACGAAGAAGAAAGAGAGATGAATTAGAGTTTCTTTAATAAGGAGAGTCATTAGGGTGACTTAAATGTTTTTTATTTGTTCATTATGGAAAACTTAATTCAATTAGATTTTGCTATTCTATTAATTAGCACAATTTTTTTATCTAGAAAATTACTCCTTCCTTTTTATATCAAGTGATAGTGATGTTTTAGAGATATTTTTTTTATCAAATTAGTTGATGTTTTCAATTTTTAATTATAAAATTAATTAAATTTTTTTCTATTTTTAACTGTAAATTAATTTTTAATTGGTTAAATGATTATTAAATACATTAAAAATAATATTTTTTTTCAATACTAGACCACAACTGACCAGCCATTAGCCAAATTTCTACATAATGTAGACAATGAAAGTCGATCTATGTGCGCCAGGTGGACTTATCACATGCCACTAGATTAAATGTCACCTAGAAAATATTGTATGTCATATTCATCTAGCTTTAGCAATTAGCAAAAAAATGGTTTTGCTAGATTCAACAAATTTTTCAACAACAACTCACAAATATATTTGTTTATTTCAAAAAAAAATTCGAAACAGATTAAAAATATTATATTAAAAATAATATATTCATATTTGGATATTTAATTTAAAAAATAACTATATATATATATATGTATAGAAATATTAGTTTGAGAAAATTATGATAGAAAGATTGATAGAAATATCAGATTCTATCAAAAGTTACTAAAATTATTTTAACAAAAAAAGTAACTAAAATTATTACATCTTAAGTACTCTATCTCGTCGACTTAAAAAATATTTAATGTCTTGCTCTTGTACGTTACTATATTAATTATCAATATTCGAGTTGTGAGTATGCACGAGAATAAGAATAGATAATTTATTCTGAATTAATTATTTATCATAAGCAAAGATATGTGAATGTGACCCAAGACCATGATAAAAAAAAAAGCAAAAGAGTTGACTTTTGATGATTTAAATTTTTACAATGTTCAGTAAATTAATGTTTTTTCTGACCATAAGATATATAATCCATTTCATATAAGTAAAGATAGAGACCCAAAACAAATCATTATTTATCTATAAACTTCAGTTGTGGTTTGTTAAATAAGCTTAAGGAAAGTTAGTTGAAGACAAATAAAAACTCAACGAAGTTTTTGTGATGATAGGTGTGAAAATAAATTCATTTTGTAAGTTGAACAAATACTTTAACTAATGAGTGAAACTGAATATTGTCATACTATATTTTTCTTTGGTCAATCTCTTCACGTGATATCTTGGTATTTTATGTGTTATATGTCAAATTATATCTTGGTATTTTATGTGTCATATGTCAAATTACAAATCACATATGTCTAGTCTTATCTCACTTCAAATCATATAGGTGAAGTTTGCAGTTGGTTATGCTGAAATATTGAAAATGATGAAAGACCCAGGAAGTTGGTCATTATTCTCTTTCTACACTAAGGACTTCGCAAGATTTAGAAACATTTTCAGTTTTTTCTTTTTATCTTTAATTCTTAGAACGGTTACAAGATTGATTTTCTGACTTGCAATGTTAGACAACTTTCTCAAAATCAGCCATTTGTCAACTATGTATCTTAATATTGATATGAATGATATGATATAAAGTTAAGTTGAGTTAAAAAAAAAGTATTACTATGTACGATTTAGACAAAGGAAAAAGAGTTAGAAGTTAACAAAAGAAGAAAGAAATGAAGAATAATGAACATGTGAGTGCACGTGAAGGATGTTTCCATCTAAGAACCCAAAATTAAATGCTTAACAAGTTGATCATTGACCACAATTTCACAATTATTGTTAGTGATTATAGTTTATTTTTCTCTAGTGATCATCACTCAACTCTCACGTCTTAATTAACATGCATGACTTCACACAAAATATAAAGTCAAGATCAAGAACATGTGGGCACTAGTGGCTGGTTTCGATCTCATCAATTTCACACTCTTCCGTATTCGGAACACAGTTTTCCTTTCTCAAGTTTGAAAATGTATATATTATAAATGTTAATAATGATGTGGGTTTAATTATATATCTTCTGAATGCAAATCTATCTCAAATCTTAACTTGAAAGTACATATTTTTAACTAAGTCGTATATGTCTTTAGTGGTTGAAGTTTGTAATTTTAAGGAATACGTCCGAAGTGTTGTGGTCAGGTGGCAAGGAACGGATCCGAGATGTTATCACGTTCGTGGGTTCGATTTTCTCAATACTCGAAACTATTTCACAATTTATTCGAACACTTTTTCCACGGATATGAGCCTATCTAACTACCCATTTGAGTACCTAGAAAGAAAGCTATATGTAGATTACATATTTTCAGGAGAATAGTCCAAACTCTTTCCATAAAGTATGAGAATTCCTGCAATATAAAAATAAAAAATTTAAGAATTAATACGACTTAAATTTGCATGTTATTTTTGTTTGTATCCCACTAGATACATGTCTATATTGGTTTAAATTCACAATGTATTGAACCACAATGATTAATTTGGGTTATAAATTAAAGAAATATACATCATGTAGCATTTGTTTCAAATCTATGAGAACCATTGTGATTTGCTAAAAATTTTAGTATAGATGTCAACGTGTGAGACTAAGGAGGTGTTTGTTTGTGCATCTCGATGCTTCATCTAAATTTTCTATAATCCCAATGTTTTAAATGTCAATTCACAACTACTTATGATATTCAATTAGTCAAATTTCATTTATGAACACTCATTTGCCCACAATTTTTTGTCAACATTGGATCGACAAAGTCCGATCCATAATCTAAAATCTATCTTCAATAATTCTTTTTTAAGCTATCATAATGCAGCGGGTAGGAATCGAACTCTGGTGCCAAGTCATTAGCTGGATCATCCTACCACTACACTGAGAGCAACTCGGCTTTGTCAACATTTTTTTTATGATGCTAAATATAATAAATACAGTTTTGAGTTTTGATGGAGATTTTGCGTAGTTTGGATTTTATTAAATTTTCAAGGAAGAAATCGGGAGATTTAGGTTCAAAAGGTTTGAAATCTTTTATTATGTATAAAAGAAGATTACAACAAAGTTGATTTTGATATGCTCACAATCTCGTGTATTATTTCTACAACTCTATAAAATTAGGAGACATTGTCAAATCTATAAACTCAGAAACTCTTCTTCTCTTCAACGATGACCCAACCCTGCAGCTCGGTGATGGAGTCATCAGATCGATTACCTCAACCTCAGTCGTCGTTGAGGTGATAGGGTTTCTACTTCTCCTAAAATCTTTCTCCATAGCTTCATCTTCTAATAACCCAAAACTACACAAATTTGTAACTCTGTCATCGGTATTGGTTACTTTCTCCATAGCTTCAGTGGATCCTGTTATGCCATGTGAATATACTTCATCTTCAACAATCTCTTCTAATGAGCCAAAACCAGTGAAATTTGCTAATCTGTCTTCATCACATACAATTTCGGGTTGTATCGCTTTTTCAAAATGCCGATTATGAATTTCCTTTTCACTAGGATACGAGTCTTCCAATGAACTTGAACTTGAACTTGAATTCCCAAGCTGGCATTGTTTCCCACTATCCTCCTCCTCATTCTCTTCACTAACCTCGGGACTGTCTACATCTTCAGGTTGAGAACTCTTATCTAGCTTTGTAAAATATGGAAGATCATCCATAGCACAAACTTGGACTTTCATATGTGGAGGTAAACTTGGAGAAAGACCACCATGATGTGCATACTTTGTCGAGACATAATTGACTGTGAGGTTTAAACTGGTCACCAAGACACAGAGAGATACATAAGTTATGTCAAATAATCCGTTAAAGTTCATAGATAGAGCAAAGCATAACAACAATAAGGTTCCTTACCTATTCCAAGCTGGAAGACTTAACATCGTGTATGCAAGTTTGATCTTGCTTGCAAACCCAGAGAAGGATTTGAAAGCAGCAGCAGCTTCTCTCACTGCAATCGATTCTCTAAGATGCTGCCAAGCCCATTCAAACTGCAACGATGTTTCTATGTCAGCAAAACACTCTATCCTGATTCTATATCTACTTATTATTGCCTCTTCATAATTCCTAAGCCTATAACCCCATTTCAAATTCATAATATAATTGAGAGGCCACATCTGGAAAAACAGAATCTTTTCTCAGGATTGTAAACATGATCTTAAAGCATGAAGTTTGTGGGTGTAGAAAGATAAGATCTTTAGGTAGTATATGTGCAAAGGAAATCAAAGGACCTGAAGGGCAGAGACGTTTGTTGGGAAACCATAGACACAGAGAATCATTTCCCATGGACGTTTTCTCTTTGTTCTCACTGCACCACTGGTGATCTCTCCATTGTGTTGTCTTATTCTGCGCCTCGGCTTTACCGTGAACCTCAAACCAGATTATGTATAATCTATTATCGAACATGATAGAACTAGCATCCGACAGATCCTACTGAATCGACTAAAAGGGTCAAAATTAAACCTTTAAGTAACCCTTTTCATCTAATTTAAGAGATAAAATTGAATCCACTAAAAGGGTCAGAATCAGATAGTACCAACTAAGACGACAATCAAACAAACCCAAAAATGTGAAAAAAAAAAATCTAAGTCATTCAGCATTCATCAATCTAACTTTTTCAGATAACACAAGAAGTAGTAATCAATTTGATTCAACATCAATGATCATTCAATTCAAATCGATTACTCCATAACATAACAGAATCAACAATTTTTGAGGGAACAGATTATCAAAAGAAAAATTTGTGAAACATATTGAGAAGAGGTACCCGATATAGGTGTGACCTTTGTGACGAGGGCTAAGAGAGGTCAATAGGTAGCAAGCGAAGAAGCCCTTCCCCTGTTTCCCGGTGACTCCATCCTCACCGACGGGATCTAGGGTTCTCGGATTTTCCTTTCTTCCCCTCTCAATCTCTCAATCTCTCATGCCTCTCTCTTTCCTCTGTTAATTCGACCGTTGGAGTATATCTTTTTTTCAACTTCAAAGTCCGTTACCCCTTAGGACAACAATTACCAACTAATAGCCCATAAAGGCCCATTCTTATACGAAATGGCCCATTGTGAAAACCAAACCACCAAATATGAAAATTATGTAATATATTTAAGTATATAGATTTTAAAGAATAAAGATAAACCACGAAAATCATCCATCATTCAAACAAATTTAGAATCAGTTAATCTTAAAATAATATTCTAAATTCCGGTTAGAAATTGAATATGACTCTTTGTGAGTTTCTGTTACGAGGTTTATAATGTCATCTACTTATTAAACCATGAAACATTTTTTGTTATCTTTGTAAACCATGGGAATTAAATCTAAATTTCAATTTAGATCAGATTTTTTAAAAAGAGGTACGTAACGCCATCGACCACATTTTCTTACTATCCAACTTCCTAATTCTCATTAAACAGCCGAAATTTCCACCAAGTTTTGTCCTTTACGTCTACAAACCAAAAGTTAGGCAGGAATTAATTGTACTTGATTTATTTTTATTTTATAAAGGAATTGTACTTTGAGTTTTGAGTAATCATTTAAATTCAATCAAATAATTAACGTTATTTCTAAGGAAAAAATAAATCGGCCAAACAAATGATGAGGAATAAGAAAGGCTTGTTATTCTAAGTTTTTTTTTTTTCTTAACACATATTATAAGTTATGATTATGCTTTAATAATGATATTTGATTCCTTAAGAGCCACTCGTTTTGAGTTGTATATTTATCATCGAGTGGACAATATAACTATATTTTTCATTAAAAAGTGCATTTTGTTTTAATTTTATGTTTTGCTTTTATCCTTTTCATTACTGGATGTGGAACTCCCATGCAATCATTTCATATGTTAATTAGTATAAAATTAAAACCAAATTTTTCTTTAAACCCAAAAAAAAAAAAAACTATAATATGAAATTCAAGAAGCCTAATCTGATATGCCAAAATCCCAAATTTACAGGTTATTAACTTATTCTTTGTTTTACAGTGTTTTAGTTTTTCCCATTGAATTTAAAACAAAGTATTTGATACGTAATGATAGGTTTTGCACAATTACGCATTGTTAACAAAATATATCGAGAACTGGAAATCCAAACTTTTTTTTTTCACATTTATTAATATTAAACTAAAAAAAAATACAAAGGTTATATAGCCGACGAAATAACAAACATTCCCCGAGAGATACGATTAAGAAACGAAAATAACAGTGATCGGCAGAAACCAATGAATCCCCGGGAGAAAATCCAAAAGAGAAGAGATTAATATGAAACTAGGACTAGACATCGTTAAGAAAGAACTGAGAAACTAATCTCGCAAATTATTATCCCAACCCGGACAAGCAGTGTCACCACGAAGCGACCAAAGCAACAGTGGACGACGAAACATCCTATTGTGAATAGGTGCATCTCTCGATTGATGAGTTAGGACTGCTGAAACAGAAGGAGATAAAACTCAAAAGATTCAGAAAATGGCAGAGACATAACAAATCGTCCTATAACGACGACGAGACTCTTTGAAGCCGCAACCAAACCCTTGAAATGAAAAGACCTCGAACAAACCTCCAAACATGCAGACAAAGAGCGAAACCATCCTTAACCAGTGAAGTCGAACTCTGGATAAAACAACTTCAGATCAAACCCAACAAAAAAATAAAGCTCAACCTGGAGAAGTAACTAACTGAAATTAGTCCATCACATCCTAACCAACCATAACCAGTCTGAAACAACCTAGTTGGGTACTACAAAACACATTATTTTGGCTACAAAGCAAAATGAAGCAAAAACACTTCCTCCACCTCCAGACACCCAACTGTTCGAATACCTCTCCGTCAAAATAGGTTCTGGCGACGCTGGCAATAATCCGGTCAAGCTCCACCCGCCACCTCGCCCATGGCCACTCCTATCGACACTCCGGCAAGCCACTCCGAAAAGGACACCTCACAGAGGCAGTGTTTAAGCAACCACGGCGGGAGCCTGTTACCCACCGTGAAACACGACAGCAAAGGCGAAATATTGGAGTAGAAAGATCGGAAAGTGTTTAGACGAGTTACAGGGCATGTCGGTGGATGAAATGAGAACTGGAAACTGGAGGAAGGAAGAGGCGGAAGAAAGGAACTTTTTCTTCGCGGCGGTGAGACAGCCAAGCTGTCGGGAAAGGAGATCGACGACCGAAAGCATGGACTTTCGAAAAAGAAAGACGAGAAGAGTTTAGAAGAAAGAAATATTGTTTCAAAAAAAAAAAAAATTCACTGTGCCTTAAAATAATTCAAACTATGTATGAAGAAAAACAATTTCTACATTATAGAAAGAAAAAAAAGTAAGTATCTACAAATGCAATTTCATAGTTGTCGTACATATTGAGTAATACATTCGATCAAAAAGCAAAATATAGAGACCTACAATCTAGTACAATATATACGAACACATATGTTAATTTTATTTTATTTTCTTTTTGGTGATAATTCTAAAAAAACATCATAGAACGCAAATCTACCCAGCCAAATCCCACCGCGACTGGCATTTAACTTAAAAGCACCGAAGGAAAAATTCGTATCGTTTTTTTTCTTTTCTTTTCAAATAGTAGCGATTAGCGGCGTTTGATCGCAAACGCTAATTAGTTGAAGCTTGAGTTTATCGTTCCACATCTCCTTGTAACAATCGGAATCGCCACCTCTCCGTCGTGCCTCCACCACGACAAGCAAATCGTTCAGCCGCGAAATATAAATTCCAATCATGAAATTTCCGTTTTGCCCTTCCATTTCAAACCCATATTCTTCTTCCTTCTTTTTCTTCATCCTCAGTTTCTCCTCTTTCGCGAAACTCTCCACTTCCTCCGCTAGTTTTTCCGGCGATTTCTCCGAGAGAAACCTCTCAGATTCCGCCACCGAATTGCTACTACCTTTGAATAATCCTGATAGATCTAATCCCGATGAGAAAGAAATCAGATCAAATGCGTTTAAACTCTTCACTGATTTCGATTCCACTTTCTGATTTTCGCAATCTAGATCGATATCGTCGTGGAATTTGATCGTTTTAAGACCTCCTTTCACAAACCACGGATCATTCAGGATCTCATTAATGGTGATTCTCGTCTCTGGATTGATATCGAGAAGACGAGAAATGAATCGTTTCAGATCTGGAGACATCCATCGAGGGCAACGATATTCTCCTTTGTAAATCTTCTTATACATATTCATCAGATTAGGATCATTAAACGGCAAATAACCGGCGGCGAGAACAAACAAGACGATGCCACAAGACCACACATCGACCTTCGCTCCTTCGTATCCCTTTTTCGTGAGAATCTCCGGTGCCACGTAAGCCGGAGTTCCGCACAAGGTATGCAATAAACCGTCGGGTCGAATCTGATCCGTTAAAGCACTGAGACCGAAATCGGAGACCTTCAAATTCCCGTTCTCGTCGACTAAGAGATTCTCCGGTTTAAGATCACGGTGGTAAACACCACGTGCGTGGCAATAACCAACGGCTGAGATCAATTGCTGGAAATATCTACGGCTGTGATCTTCGCTGAGACGTCCGTGTTTTGAAATTTTGTTGAATAGCTCACCTCCTTTAACAAACTCCATGGCGAAGAAGATCTTCGTCTTCGTAGCCATCACTTCATGGAGCCTAACAATGTTTGGATGAGATAAACGTCTCATGATTGAAATCTCACGTTTGATGTTGTTGGCAAGAGCTGGATTCGTGAGGAGCTTCTTTTTGTTAAGGATTTTAACGGCAACGCTTCGACCGGAACAACGATCACGAGCGTGAAATACCTTGGCGAAAGCGCCGCATCCGAGAAGCTTACCAAGCTCATATTTGCCGAATAAGGCGGCGTTGCTGTTGTCGTCGACGCCGGAGATAACCTCGATTTCTGGCATTATTCTAGAAGCCAGAAACCGATTTGAGAGATGATTAATGGAAAACGATTTGGAGAATTTGAATATCTTTTGATTGCGCGTAATTCAGATGTGAACACGTATGCTAATTCTTCCTTTCTTTTGTTTTTTGTTTTTGGGTTTTGTTTACTTTTTATGGAATAAAAGTTTTTAAAACAGAAGTCGTTATGTATTTAAATGGACGAAAATTATTGTGAAAGACAACGCAGAGATTTATAATCGGTCTTAAATTATTTTAAAAAGAATAAAAAAACAAAAGTTCTATAGAATAAAGGGTAAAGGGATTTAGATGCTTAAAACAGAAGTTTAAGAGAATTTTAAATTAATAAGTAATTTTAAATTGTAGAAAATGTCACTGTTCAAGATTTTGGTGTTGTCAGCCTTGAAGCTAAAATGCTAAAAAACAATTTAATTATTTATACGTATTCATAGCATTCGTTTCATTTTAACTATATAGTACATATAATATCAATGTTAACTAAATATATATCTCTCGTGCACTTATAAAAGACACCAAACCTAAGTTTATACTCAACCTTCAAAAACCAAATATTAGATGTTAAGGTTTAATACTATACGTGATCTCATCGTCTACAACCTTGTAATACAAACCATTGCAAAATAAACTGTTACTACACATGAAGCAAAATGTAACATATAATACAAACAAAACTTAATAGTAAATATTCATTCTTTGGAAATATGGATCCATATTAAGTTCGTTTCCTCTTTTTACAATCAATATAAAATTTGCATACACTCAATTGCTTATATAATTATGGATATATATATATATATAAAAGTGTCATATAAATGTATATTTATGAGATTAATTAGTTGAATTGTTCGGATCACCTATAAATATGAAGAAAAAAACCACAATTCCATGTTTTATTATATACGGTGATTTTTTTCAAGAAATTTTTTATATTGATACGTAATATAATAATACATATTTCATCACAATAGAAAAATATTGTTACAAAGTTATGACAATTTGTAAATTGTTACAATACAAGTGTCACAAATGTATATTGGTAACAAAAAAGTTACCAATATACTTGTGACAAAAAAAATCTAGTAACAATTTTATCACAAATCATTATAAAATAAAGTCATAATAATTTATAATAAATAAAATTTGTAATAAAATTATATATAAAACGTCACAAATTATTATTAATATTTATAGTTACAATTATAATAATTGTCATAGTGTTTGTATTTCAATTATTCTTTTTGTCGGTAGCTTATACCTTTTTTCCCTCTAACTACGCGTGATTTTATCACCTAAGATCCTCATAACTCTTCTCGTAGTTTCCACATCTAAAACAATCCAGAATTGTAATTAAATATATTGCGTTGGCTCATTTCATGTGATTTTCATTCAATTTTTAGGTAAGTGAAGATAGCGACTTGATTAGTTTAAATTAAGACAAAACATGTTAAGTGAGACCGTGGCAGGTGTTATAATAACACGTGTCAAATATCTGAACGGTGGAACAAGTCGAGGCCGGCTTCCAGCTGGACGGATCAGAATAGCGGGCCGGCTGCTTCCACCCATCCCGGTGGAATTTGAAAATTCGGTGCTGAAATCTTTGCCTCTATTATTTTTATCTATTAATTTGATTGCAAACTAATTATTTCTCTATTATTCAATGTGATTGACTAATTATTGAATTATTCTTTTGTCCACTAGGACCGTCACTCCAAATTACAAAACATAAAACTATGGTCGGGTCGGTAATCTGTTGAATACAATAAGATGGAACATGGGCCGTACCATATTCACATCATCATTATAATATTACATATAAAGTCTTCTTATTTCCAATAGGAAGAAAAAAACAGTAAGTCAATAATGAACTATGACTTTTATATTCTTTATAATAATGTATATGGCTATGCGCGACTCATATTAGATTAAGTTATATGTAGATACGTAAAACGTCAGCATATGCGTTCATGAATATTATATACTGCAAAGTTTAATTGATTTTAATTCTAGTTTACTTGGATGCATGATCGGTACCACGAAATAAAAAAACTATTTTTGGGCTGTCGGCTTATATGAGTCCATATGTTATGAGCCTTAACCTAATCTATTAGGAAGCCCGTACGTTGAACAAATCAATATTTCTCTTCTTCTTTCACTCCAAGAAGACAAAAATTTAATACTAGTACCGGACATCTGATTTTTGGTTCGGTTCAGATGAATTCTTTTGGTTTGAAAATTTAGTAACTATATATATAATGATTAAAATTTGGTTCGGTTCGGTTCTTTTTAATTTCGATTTCAATAGGTATTTGAAATAGGAACCAAACTAAACCACGAACCATTTTAGTTCTCAATCAATTTAGTTCTAAATAATTGATTATAATCAAAAATAATCAAAAAATTGAAAATTTTAATACAATAATAAAATATTAACAAAAAGTAAAAAAGAAAAAAAAACCAAGTAAACAGAACAATAGTTTGTATAATTTATCAACTAAGAAATATTAATTTTGGTTCAATTTGGTTACTTTCAATTCTTAATTAAAAACTAAACCGAAATTATCCAAATATTGAAACCAAATCGTTTTTTCTCAGGAACTAAAACTGTTTGAATATTTGATTTCAGTTCAGTTTAGTTTTTTAGTTCGGATTTTTATGTACATGAATTAATTAATACCATTGGAATGCCATAGTCATGAATTAGTTATCATTTTTCTACTATATATTATATTATATACTTAAAAATAGCGTATATATATACAAGCATCATCAATTTATCATCAAGAGTTTCACTTAGGGATTTGTCCTAGAAAACATGTTTCATATATAATAAATATATGTATGAATAGAGAGACATGAGACATGACCATGAAATCTGCCATTTATATCATATATATAGTGTATATATGTGATCAGTATAAAGATATATAAAAGATTGATTATGGCATGTACAACTTGTTGCCACACTTGCACCTCCAAGCTTCAGGGTAGTATTCGGTGGTGACGGGTGTTCCCGGAGGCACAGGCACGTGCACAGGCTTGCACGGCGTACATTTTCCACATTTGGTGGAGCATCGTGGAGGAAATGACCCCAATCCCCTTAGTATCCTCCGTAGCTCCACCTCTTTGCTCCGATCACCACCAATCTTCCTCATCTTTTTTATCACTACTGTCTTGTCCTCTTCCTGATGAATACATAATCAAAATTCATAGAAATTGTCACATTTCGCATAAGTAATTTTTTTTTTCACAATATTGCTAACATACGCACAATGTTGCTAACATACGCATAATATTGTCACATTTCATGAATTAATATACCAACCATATACACCTTTTGGAGAATCAGCAACATAAAATCATTAGATAGGGTAATTAAAGAATTCTAGTGTCTTTTAAAGACTATATGGTAATATCTTAACTTCATATAATATTATCCTCATCTTTTTAGTCACTAATGGCTTGTCCTCTTTCTGATGAATACATAATCAAAATTCATATATATTGTCACATTTTGGCATATAAACATTATGTTGTCACACTCAAAAAAATCATTACTTTTATAAATAACGGCGATGACGGAACTGTTAGTTTTTTCATTAATGGAATCAAATTTAAGGGGTTTAAAATCTATTAAAATAGTGCAAGATTTAATAATGGATCGACAATAGTTCATGAGTTTTAATACTAAATTAGCACAATGTTGCTAAGATACGCACAATGTTGCTAAATTGCGCGTGTAGGGTAAAAAAAAGGTCATATTTTAAGAAAAGGCTGGGGGTGTGAGACAGGAAGCGAGAAAGCCGTCCGGAAAAAGCGCTACGAATTTTGATTACCAAAAAAAGAGCAGAGAGATTGAGAAATTCCAAAGAGGTGTCATATGTTAACGTGCGCCGTGGGGACAAGTGAGTGACTACTACCATAATCAATTGATCAGAGATCGAAAAAACAGACAGAAGAAATGCAAGGACCCACAAGAGGTGAATGGACCAAAGTGAAGTACTGTCCTTGTCCTCGTGTGCGCTGAAACGAATCGGACGGTTGAGATTGAGTGAAGGAGTAGATGGCAACTCTGCAAGCTCAGTCAGTCTCGACATGCCATCACAGTCTCTTACTGTTCAAGCGTAATTTAGCCCTACCCCTTTTATTTGTTTAGTCCTTTTTGAGACCCCCACATTATTAGCTTGTTGTTTTTAAATGTTTTTATTGATGAACTTGTCCTCCCAAAATACTTGAATCACGAGAAATTATAAACTAATAAGCTTTAAATTCTTTTGGATTTTATGTTTTTATATAGTTATTAATGTTGTTATAGTCGTCAGATTAATTGTTTTTTAGACCTTTTTCTTTTTTGTTAGTTATATATATTGACTCAATTAACAACAACAAAGTTCGAAAACTTTGGTTATAGTCTTGTCCACTGGCAGATCTACATTATGAGTGGGTAGGGCATGAGCAACACACTGATTTATTTATTTTTGGTTAATTTTCTTTACTAATTTTTTTTACACAAATTTTTTTACTAGTTAAATAGGTTATGTGCCCCATATTAAAATTGACTCTAGGTGTGGTCTGGCTCATGCCCTACCCACTCATAATGTAGATCCGCCAGTGGACAAGACTATAACCAAAGTTTTCGAACTTTGTTGTTGTTAATTGAGTCAATATATAACTAACAAAAAAGAAAAAGGTCTAATTATTGTTGACGAATGAAAAATCAACAACAACAAAATAGATACGTTTTTATATTGGATCACGCAAAGAGAGTAAGATTACCAACCTGTGCATAGAAGTTCCTTAGTTTCCCATAGTTAGTGTTCCTAATATCTGCTTACAGTACATAATGATTCTATGTTACGTACCAAACAGATATTCAAAGATATTTGTGTTGGAGAAGGAAAAATAGTAACAAATCATGAGAATAGAAAGGAAAGAGAGCTTACATGGAGAAGAAAGCGAAGCGGGAGTGATGAATGTGGTAATCATACAGAGAGTGAAGAAGAGTAGGAATATATAAAAGAGACTGAACTTGACTCTCAAATGTTCTGATGATGGTAATGACGACGACAATGATGATGATGATGATGATGACGAGGATAATGGTCTCTTGAAACTCATGATTATAATGGGTCTGAAAATCCCACCTTAGAAGAAGGTAGCAGAGATTAGTTATAAACTCCTCCAAGATCGTTTCATGCACACCAAAAACACTTGGTAGCTTTATAAAACTTAAACTAGAGACAAATATAGATTGTTCAAAGAGTTTTCTAAATGTAATTTGGTTTCTTATGATTTTGGGTTTTCTCAAAAACGAGAGGTGAATAGTGGGAGTGGTTGAGAGGAAGAGAAAGAGTAAAAGGAGTCGATAATGAGAGAACAAGGAGTGGTTTAATGTAAAAATGAGGAATTAAAATATGAAAAATATCTATATAAAATATGTTAATAAAACGAAAAGAAAAATTATATGAGAAAGAGAGAATAGAAAGAAGTAATTAAGAAAGGTACCTAAGCATTGCTAAGTTTGGGAGTTAGATTCTTCTGCACTCTATTCTCTCTGTCATTTTACCCTTCGTTTCCCCAGAAATTTCTTTTAGCAATCTTCCAAACTATATATACACATATATATATGTTTTGATTGTAGTGTTTCTTTGTTAAGTTATTTCATCAACATGTGTGTGATATACTGTGTACACATTTGTGATTGTTACATGGTGACACATGTCAATATTGTAAGTTGAAATCACTATAATCTAATAGTTATGATCTAGGGATTTTTGCATTCATTGCTAATTAGTTTTGATTTGGAAAACTTATCATGATATCAGAACCTACGATTCTAGCCGCCTAACCTGGTAGAAATTGGTATCAGAGTCTACGATTCTGGCCTAACCTAGTAGAAGTTAATATCACTCTAACATAATTTTGATCTGGGGTTTAACATAAGGACATCTCCAACCCAACTCCATTTCTTCCTCTAATACTCATTTATGGAGTAAAACTAACTCCAATCCACCTCCATTTCCCACTCCAAAATGGAGGAATGAAACATTTGTTTTATAAACTAGTCCTTCAAATTCTATATTTTATACTTTTTACCTTGAAAAAATTTATTTTCATTTATTATAATTAATAAAATTATATTTTTCTTAATTTATACTAAAGTATACCAAAAATTACTTATCAAACTAGTTGAAACTAATTTTATTTAAAATTAATTATATACTGAATTGAATTTTTGTAATGCCACAACACTATATATATATATATAATAAGAAAAAATAAAATGATATTATAAATAATTAAATCACCAATATATCTTTTAAAAGAAAAAATGACTACATAAAACACACAATAAGCACCAAAATAGAAGATAAAAGTACTTAAAAATAATTTAAATAGCATGATTCAATGTTTAATTTAGATAATAACCATGTTTAATTTAGAGAATAGCTTATGTGGTGTGATTTTATTTTATTTGATGAACATTTAGTTTAGATAAATAGTTTAATTTCTTGAACTATTGTAAAAAATACATTAAATAGGTCAAAGTTATAACTATAAAAATTAAAAAGAGTTTTATTGAAAATTTATACAAAGTGAAAAGGTAACATGTTTGGAATCTAATTTTTGGAATGGAGAATGAAGTAATGGGTTGGATAAGAAATAGAGAAAAAAATAGAGTAACTCTATTTTAGAATAAAATATGGAAGAATGGGTTGAAGATGGTCTAAGTATTCAAAAATTAGGGTTTTACAATTGTTTATTGTTGTAGGAAATAAGTTAGGTTGCTAAAAGGGTGGGCCGTAGGATGAAAGATGAGAGAGATTCCAAAGGCAAGAAGGTATGGACAAAACATCCCAACAAATGTGTAAGAAGGATTCCATCTTCAATATTCTTAAACTACACGTTTATATATCTTTTCAACATTTGTATTCACAAATCCATTTTTTTTTTGTTAAACTGTTTCACACAAATGAATTCACGCAAAGGTTGTATAGAAAACTATTACAATACTACAAATGGAAATAACAATAAGCATGAAAAACCTAACAACAATAAGCAGTTCAAACCGTAGTACAATTATATATATAAATATTTAAAATGGGACTAGTGATATTGCTACTTTTTGTTTCTAACGATATTAGTCAATCGTGGAAAATATTTGACACCAAAATATCAATAAATGATGAATTCTAGCATCGAGTATAAGCGAATTAAAGAACTATTTTTAAGAAAATTTTATAGGGTTTATGATCAACTATATCAATAGCTTTAAAGAAAGAATGCAAAATTTGATTAAATACTATTTTTGATTGGGTTGTCAAAACGATCATCAATTGTTGAAAATTTTGTCACCCATAGGTTCTTGGAATTCATCAGTAAAACAACACATGAGCTGATACTATACGTAGAATGGTCACATAAAACTGTTTATTATAAAGACTCATTAAGAGAGAAGACAGAAATATTGATGCATTGGAAAATATTGAGAACGTCACAAGTCACATGCCAAGGTAAGTATTTGCTACCACTGACACACCACTTCTCAATTATTTTTATAATCTGGTTTTATATAAACATCTGACACACTGTATCCTGTTTTTTTTTCTTTTCATTATATCATGTTATTGTTATTTGAAATTTCATTTTGTTTCTTGATCAAGACAGATGTGACTTGCATTGTTTCCTATCTACTAATCAAGCATGTCATGGATCATGTATAAAGAAATTGTTTTCTTACTTACCCCAATAGATATTTATCAAAGATTCGATTGGTAACTACTTTAATGGTACGAAACAAAGTAAGGTGGGATATAATATAAGTATAGTTTTGTAAAAATAAAAATACATTATAAATATTTGATCAATAGAAAAGTGGTTCGGTTTTAGGTCATTTTATAAATAAATAAAGTATTATTATTAAAGAAATTTTATTCTATGAATTATTAAAATAGTTTTAAGAAAGAATAATTATAATTAGATTTTGTATTGATAATATAAATAAACCATTGATTTAAGAAGAAAAAAATATAGCACAAATAATAATTATTTCTTCTCTTTCCCATAACATATAAAATTAACCTAAGGTTCATAACAATCTTTAAAAATAGGCAAAGTAAGTATTATAGATTTTTATATAAAAATTTAAAATTAACAAAAATTTAATAGAATTTTTTTTGAAAAAGTTAAAATTTGAAAAAAATATATCGGTTATTAATTTGGTTTCGGTATGGGTTTGAATCGATTTTCTGGATACATAGATTTAGAGAAAATTCTGTTATTTTGTCGTGTTCGGTTTATCTAATTTGGTATTTTTGTTATTTTAGTTTAAGACTTATTCATATTTTTACTTTTTGGATAGAGTTTGGTTCAATATAGATCGAGTTTGGGTTTGACTATTATTTATATAAAAATTCAAAATTAAAAAAAAATTAATAGAAAAACTCAAAAAAGCTAAACTTTGGTTCTTTATTTAGTTCGGAATCGGGTTCGAGTTCGGTTTTTCTGGGTACATAGATTTATGATCCATTTAAGTATTTTTTTCAAGTTCGGTTTATCTAATTTGGATAAATTATGGTTTGGGTTTCGAGTCTCTAAAACAAAATCATAAACAATATTCCAAAATATCAACACGGATTTAACAACCTAAATTAATATGGTTTAAAAAATAATTAAAACAATCCAATCCCGCATTATAACATAGATGTATAATCAATGGCTGACCTATATAATAATATAGAGGTTCACTTGACACTCCCATTAATTTGGGAATTTATTTTATACATAGGTATTTATGCATTTGTTAGAATTAAATAGAACCTTTTTATTTGTTTAGACACCCTATTATGCTAAGAAATTATGTATTTTTATTTGATTTGCTTTAATCAATTAAAATAAAGGAGGGTATCATTGAATATTAAGCCACTCGGTTGTTCTATTATGACATTTTTATGAAGCTAATCTTTATTAAATTTACTAAAACCTTTAAATGTGTATATATATCTAGTTTTTTCATGAATTTTAAGAGTTGCAAAATTCCAGTAAATATTTAAAAGTATAAGTTGAAATTTTAATCGTTATCACCACCGTTATTATTGTATAGTTATTTTAGTTTACTTAAGTTTGACCCCGGTAAAAAAATATTTGTGGGTCCGCCAATGTATAAATCCTAATTATCTTTTATTTCCGACATATGTTATTTATCATTTACTTCTTCTCTTTTCATGTCCCTGAAATCAGATTTGTAGTTCATGCTTATTACTATTGTCTTTGCCATTATTTCTGCAAAATCTACATCAGGAATATTTGAAATTCTTATAACTATTTGTAATCTCATTGTAACCATGTAACCATTATAACTCTTTTTGAGTGTGAAAATATTATATTTTGGAAAATCACAAAGAATCCTCTAAAGGATTCTTTTTCCAAACTCCAAAAGTCTTCTCAAAAACATAATGTAAAGACATATGAAATCGATTTAACAATTCTTGTTTAATCTTTGGAGAAGGATCATAGTTGAATTACAATATATGATATCTCACAACTGTGAGGAAACAAATTTTTTTTGTTTATTTGGATATCCAAAATCAATAATATAATATTTATCTGCAACATAATTGATAATCACTTTGTTGTGAGAATATATGTGCCATGACAAGATCTTAATGCTCCATTCCATATAGACGTAAATAACATGTTCAAATCATATATTGCCATAATGTTGAAGAATGTAACATTATGTCGATTGCAATACATTCCTTTTGATTCTAGTTTAACTTTAACACAAACATGAATCTCATCCATAACTCCAACGAATCCACTAAAATATGTTCAATATCTTTAGTCCACTATCAATCGTTCAGAAATTCTTTGTAATATTTATTGCATTGTTGTCTTAATATAATCGCATGCAAATCTCTCGATCAATGTCAAAACTTCACAGTCTTTTGATTTCGTTTGAATCTTAGACCAACGTACCAAAGCAAAGACTATATAATATCTGTTACGTTTAAGGTCCTTCTACGAAGCAGAAGGCGGTAATCCTATTAGAAGAATTGTAATTTTACAACACATGATGTAGTTATGTAAGTATACAAATGCAATTTTAGAAAACGACAAATAACACAATCGAGAAGACTCTCTACAAACCATGATAATCGGAGTGTCTTGAAGGTGTTACATTAATTAACCGTAGTCTACACCCATCACATCCATATATTGCATTGTCTCCATTACAAGGATCTTCGAGCATCAATATTAACAAATGCTTTTGACGAGATTATTGTATCGTTTGTATCATAAGTACCTCGATAAGAAAACCTTGTAGAAGAGATCTTCAACCTCTCACATGCGAATATCTCTGGGTACTCATCGGCTAATTATAAAATCTCTTGCTGATAAGGACCAAGTTGAAGCAATGTAGGAGAAGTGGAAGCGATGACTCGTCAGTTGTGATTCTTCATGTGTGTTATGTTCAATAAAAAGGGCTTATTTATGCAAAATTTATATAAAATTTGATTATTTGTATTGTTCGACAACTTGATTGGTAGTTTGAGTTGAGTTTTATAGCTGATGTGTCAGCTTTACATACTTCTAAAATGTTGAGTTGTAAAGACAGTATAGGCTCACTACCTTATTATAAACTCTATGTTTCAAAAAATTGATTTTTGGAATATTTCACATAGATATCATAAATGCTCAATCATTTAATCTTTATTCTTTAATTAACATAGATGCCTAGAGTTTGGTTCTCACTATTACTTTCAACATCCTTTCATTTTTTCCAATAACATCACACCGAAAATTGAACACCTGACAAGTCACGATTAATTTTGGGTCTCTTCATACATTAGTTAGTCACTAATCTTATAAAAATCAAAATCCATTAATTAGTTAATATACATTGTAAACGGAAATGCATCAATCAACTATAATGCATATAGAGCCAAAGTCGTGTCAATAATAAATAATATCATAGACGAATTAAAAAAATATGTCTCAAAAATAAAAACATATACAAAAATTCATTATCGTAGAACACAAAAAACAAATAAAAAGAAAATTTGCAAACAAAATATTAGTTATAAAGTATATATTTTCTCACTAAATAGTTAACCAAATTTTCAAAATCAATTTTCTAATCTATTTGTTTTAATAGATTAAATAATTAATTAGTTAGTTTTTTGTTTGATATACTCAAACCTATTAGATAATGTTTAAAATTAACATTGTAAACTATTAAATTATTATCCATATTTTAGAAACATGATTTCTTAAAGGGAGGGATATGTAATATATATAATTAAATATACATAGTGGAGAGATGGAATCATTGGTAATTGAACATTCAATGAATCATATGCTCTTATTGGTCGTCTAATAATGTTTTCTAATGTAATTTTGCCAATCATCATAACTTTTATGATAACATTTTCTAAAGTAATTCCCCAAGTTTTTTCTTTGCCTAAAAATTTACAAAAGAAACATCATTAGAAAAATAATCAGGTTTTTGTTGCTTATTTGTCTATACAATAGAAAATAATATTTATTTAAAAAAATGTTCTCACGTATTAGATTTTTTTTCTAAAATACTCTCTCCGTTTACTTGATATTTTCTGAATTTTTTTGGTCTCATTTAATTGATGTTTTAAAATTTTTATGTAAAATTTATTGTGTTTTTAGTGTTTTTGACTGTTTGAATTCTACAAATTTATATGTGATTGATTAGATTATTTTGAAATTTGTGATAAAACATATTTTGTTTAGAAAAAATAAAATAATTAGTAATTTTTTAATATATGTGAAAAATCTAAAACATGTAGAAAACTACAATACCTGGCCTGGGACGAAGTAAACCCTTACCATGGTTGAGAAGCTTACTATTAATTATCTAAATAAACACATGAGTGCGTAAGAAAAATATGCATGCATGTTAGTCAATAAATGAGTCTATAATAAATATTTACCTAATCTAATCCATGCAACCAACTATAATTCTAGGATTTTTTTTTCTGTCAAAGGACCACAACTACTTTGCCCAATTCTTACATAATGTAGATAGTGAAATTCGATTCATAAATGTACAAGTGTACCTGTATTTAGTGAATTTACTATCTGCCAATAGATTAAAAGTTACATGCAATTCTAAGATTTTATTAAGTACAACAAATAATATTTACATAGTCTATAAATATGAGTTTAAATGTAAAAAATAGTTATTTAGTCAACTAGGTGCAACCAATAGTTATTTTAGAATTTTATTAATTATAAAAATACTGTCCACACATATTTACGTAACCAATAAATAAGTGTATTACAACTATAAAACTTATACCATTTTGGTGGGTTGTAGTACAATGTTTTTCTCAAACTAATTATGTCTCGTCTTTTGTTACTCTGGATGAGGAGGTCAAGATTGATTGGTTTGATACAATTTGTAACACTCCGCTTCTGATTTTGAGAGACAGCGTGTTATTCTTGATCTTGTCAAAAACAATTTGTTTAAAAATCTACCAACGAACAAAAACCTTGAACAAAAATACTAAAAAGGGGAGGAAAATGAGAGGTGAGTAACAAGTTACCCAGTGAAGAGATCACTTATGTCCACCGAATCACAAAGCTCTAACCTAATTCACACAAAAATCATCCTATGTATAAAAAGCAAAACATATACAACTATTATTTTTCAACAAGTTGTACCAAACATGTCGGATTGCCTATAGCAACCAACTTCACACACATCGGCTCAACCATCCTCTAGATGGTTTCAGAGCCATTACAGTCCATCAGTCTATTTGCCATGAAAACGACAAGCCATAGCTTGATTCATTCCATTTTAACAGTCTTTTATGCAAGCGACAACCCGTACCTCGATTCATTCCATGTCAACAACCTTTTATGGAAGCGACAACCCGTAGTTCGATTCATTCCATTTCAACGGTCTCTTCATGGAAGTGACAATCCGTACCTCGATACATTCCATGTCAACCCACTAAGAGATCTTACTTTAATCAATCATTTTTCACTACACACAACAACCAATAGTACATCTCTTCTAGATGTACCATAATCACACACACATATATATATATATATAGTCATAAACAATCACATCAATTAATCTTATTCTCACACAATCACCAAATATTATCGTATAATATCATATAAACCTAGATATATCATATATACATAATAATATTCATAAATAAAATAGGATTAACAATTTTATAAATTAAGAAAAATCTAAGGACTCGCATATCACATTCTTACCTTAGAATAATGCTGAAAACATATAGGAAACGTCATGCCGGACTATAAGTCAATTTTCCGATTCCTTTTAACTTCAAAATCAGATCGGATACCAATTCTGGAAAGTAAACTCTCGTGACCTTCCAACAATAGCTTGATCATTTTGTGGCTCCTTATGATTCTCTGGGAAAACGTTTCTCAACATGGGTAATCGCAGATTCGATCTCGAGATCTTAATCTTAGGGAAACCACCATAACTTTAATTTCAGAGCGTCGTTATTGGACATACTTCATAGGACTTATATGAGATATAGAAGGAACACATATTCTAGTTAAAGTACCAAAAAACGAAGCATCAATATTTTGGAACTGAAATGGCTACATAAATCTTAACATCTTGGCAATATGTGATGAGTACATGCTATTCAAATATGTTTGGATCATGTTCTTGGATCAGGCCATAATGCAAGAATGTTAATGATGACTATGAATGATGATCCAATTTTTTCCTACGCCTCCTTGAAGAAAATATTATCTCGTATATTACGAATATGAAAATAAACAAGAATTTCAACCTGGTGGACCACCATGTAATCAAGAATAGACTTTTAATAAGTTACATTCTTCATTTCACTATGTTATTAAACTTACTTTTGGCATGTGGAAAAAATTGAGAATTTTACACAACCTATATATAATAAGAAGATACAAAATAAAATGATTTAACATACAATGCCGTTGCACAACTTCATTCGGATTTCATAAATCCCATGTATTGGTTTTGTCCAAACATCACAAGATAATATGGATAGGTAAGAAGATAACTATAAGGATCAAACAACACTGCAAATCGAGGTAGAACAAATACAATACAAGTTGTATGAGGAAATACATGTCGATACATGAAAATTGTAAGAAATGAATTTTGGGTTTCACAACATTATTAGATATTTTATGTATCATAAATCTATTTAAATTAATTAAAGAAAATAATGCAATAAATGTGTTATATTCTTATAATATTTAGAAAATATAATTTCAAGTATTAAATATATAATTATATCTTCTAATTATTAGTTTCTTAGATATGAGATATATTTATAATATATTAGGAATCTATTTGAGAAATTAATAGTTGTATATTAATAATATTAATTATATTCTTCCATTCAATAAAAGTTATTCAATCATCATCATCAGATTCTCCAAATTTTCATTCTGCAATATCTCATTAGAGTGATTTTTATTCAACATTTTTTTCAACTTTATTTTAAATATGTCATCATGCAATGCATTATGAAACATTAACAATCAAAACCATAAATTAACCTTTTTTTTTGTCAACCATTATACCAACAATATTTATCCCCTATATATCAATCTCTAACCTCCAAAATTCAAACAATATTACATGAACTAACGTGATTCTCTAGAATTATATTCCTCTGATGAAAAAACTGCAAAGATGAACATTTAATTCAACTTGACTAAAACATGAGACAAATTTATATATAAATTCTAAGAGTAATTTGGTGGGATATATTGAGTTTTGGATGAGTGGTGTTATAGTTGCCTAAGGTTGTTAATTTGGGTAAGCCCAACCCATATAAATCCATCTCATGTAAATCCTACCTCATTTAAACATAAGCTCATTTAATTTTATACTCATTTATTCTTACCAATTTATGTGCTTTACACTCATTTAAACCTATAAATTTAAATACTTTGTACCATTTAGATTCATCTAAACCTACAAAACAATGTTTAAGTTATATGTTCACTTAATTATTTTTTTGTCAACGGCAGATAATATGATGGGTCACAACTGACCGACCCATTAGCCAAATTCCTGCATAATACAGGTGGTGGGACTCGATCCCGGGTACATGTGCGCCTGCCATTTAGTGGACTTACCAAATGTCACTGGACTAAAGGCCACTTGCATATGTTCACTTAATTGATTATAAATTTCAGAACTAACAAAATAAATAATATTAATAGATAACTGTATTAATTTATCTCAAAACAATTTTTTAACAAATTAATTAATTCCTAAAAACTTAATACTAGTTATGGCTCAACAACGACAAAAGATTGGTTGTCTACAATGTCCTTGTTATTTTCCGTTGCACCTACATTTTAAAATTTAGATTAGTTGTAATAGTAATGAAGTTATAAAGAAACTGGAAATTCTATAAATTTAAATATATCATGAGTATTTGATAAAAGGTAATAATGTTAATCTTGTTTCAACAATGATAAGAGATTATTTATCAACAATATTGTCCTTATTTTTTGTTGTATGTATGAAATTTGAAATATAAATTGCTTGTTAGTTGTTATATTATCTTAACTAAACATTAGTTGTAAAATTTTTTTTTTTTGTGAGCAATCTTATATTGATTAAATCTTTTATATTAATTAAAAATTAGTCATTGACGAAAAAAATTTAAAAAATAGTTATGATATATATTTACTTTTATGCTATAGAAATCCATGCAATCAATAAATAATGGTTTAAATTTATTTTTTTAATTAAATAGATCGAAATTTAATAAATAAGTCTAAATGGGTACCCATTTAATCTTGTTAAAACCTATTTAATAAATGGGTCTAAATAACGATACTCATCTAAACTCATTTAACGTTAATTTTAGATATGTAGATTTGAATGATGAGTTTAATGTTATACAACATACCCATTTATTAATAAGGAATTTTGTCTCTCATATACTTTATTGAGTTTTAAATTGTTCACAATATATATTTTTTTTGTATATTTTTTGAAATATATATTTTACGAAATATACATTTTGAGTTTTTAATTGTGGAAAATATTTCCTTTTGAATTTTAAATTATGTCTACGGTGGACATTTTTTTTGTCCATTGTACACATAATTCACTATATATGTCTACATGAGACATTGTTTGTCCATGAAATATATAATTCACTATATATATCTATTATAGATAATATTACTGGTCCACGAGAGACACAACTATAAAATATGTCTCCCATTTAGAAATATACCAATGCCAAAAAGTATATTTTGCTCAAATTTTTTAAAAGATATATTGTAGACAATTTAAAAGTTAAAAGGTATATTGGAGACAATTTTCTCTTATTAATATGTGTGGTCTGACCCATGGCTATCCTCCACGATGGTTTCCAACCAATGGGCCCTCCACCTCTATCTGAACTCTCATTGAAGGTCCAAGACCTCATAGATCATGTGACAAAAACATGGAATATAGAGAGAGTTAACCAACACTTCCGAGCTAATTCTAAGGAAATATTGAACATCATCCCCAGCAAAACAGAACAACAAGATCAAATCTCATGGATCCATAATCACTCGGGAATACACATCAAAGTCGGGTCACCATTTGGTTTTCCAAGACCCCACATAACATAACTCACAGACACATATCAAATGGAATGAGTGGATTTGGAAGGTAAAAACAGCTCCAAAAAATAAGAATCTCCTGTGGAGAATCTTGCGCAATGCACTTCCATCTAATGAGCAGCTCCATTAAAGGAATATCATCCCTGATAACAAGTGTACCAGATGTGGAGAAGTAGAGTCATGCCTTCACATCTTTTTCACGTGCCCCTTTGCGGCTAAGGGATGGAATTTAACTCCTTTATATAAGGAAGTTAACTTTGTGACTCTTAATTTCACGACAGAAGGAATACAGTAACTACAACAGTTTGTTTGCTTACCCTCAATCGGCCTAGGCGAAGCTCCACTCTTCCCCTGGGTACTGAAATTACTCTGGTCAAGCCGAAATCAAAAGGTCTTCCAAAATCGAACCTTCACAGAAGAAGAAACCTCTTTAAAAAGTTTTCAGTTAGCTAGAGAATGGTACAACACTCAATCAATGGTCTCTTGGCGGATATCCGTTTCTACATCAAGGAATTTGATAACTTTGGATGTAATTTCGTACCCAGATCTACGAATCTGATTGCAGATGAGCTTGAAAAAACGCATTAAGTAAGTATGGTTGAGACATTAATTTTGAGTATTGAAAGTGGTCGAAAAAAATAAAATAATAATATGGGTTTACATCCCTAGTTATGCCATAAAACACAAACATTAAATATGTTATTGCCAAAAAAGGTTAAACTAAACTTAAAATAACAAAACATTTCCATGGCTACTGCAGTTCAGCTTCGTGTCTAATGTGTCTAATCAAATATAAACCCCGATTTAATTTTGTAGAGTAGCCTTTGCATGCATGTGATATATAGAGTAGATCTCATGCTTATGATTCTAGAGAGTAAATATTGGCATACTGATTAAACAAGGTCGGAGGGAAAGAAAAGTGATAATAGAGGAAGACGAGAAGCATGCAAATAAAAGTTGAAAAGAGAAAAAGAAAGAGACAAGAGATGCACACGAGCGTCTTGGATTCATGTCTTGTGTGTTTACTGCATCTCCACTGATTGGATCTTTGTGTTGAAATCCTAATATATCTCCAAAAATCACTAAGATCAAAAGAAAATAGCATTAGGTTATTAAGGGCCCAATATGGCCGAATGGTAGAAGAATAACTAGGCCTTTAATGAGTCCCATCGATATGCATCATCCTTTTTCTTGGCACAAGTACCACTCTCCATTCTGATTAATGCTATTGTAATAAACTCAATCTTCTCTCATTCATGATCTGATAACAAAAGAAAAATACCTTTGTTTCTTGAAGAATGTCATTCTATGTTTTTTCAAACAAATTAAGAAATCAAACTAAAAATCATTTATACTCCTAATAATTATGAATCATGATTAGTTAGATATAATATGAATAATTATGATTAGAAGGTAAAAATTAATTTTTTGTAAAAAGTTCCATTGATATTCTAAAATACACTTTTTGTGTAACAAATTTTAAAATCTTGAATGACACTCTTTAAGAAACAGAGGTAGAAGTATTCCGTTTGCATTTCAATTTTAGTTTATACTCTATATAAGTTGTAAATTGTAATGTTATTCTTCTACCATCAAGTATTGTTGTTTAGCTGATTCGAAAAGAGACACAAGAGAAGGTTGACTAGTTCCAACGAGAGGTTGACCATCACTTGAGGTATGATTATGAAGCAAATGAGAGATTACAACCGAAAATATAACAACCTCTCACATTCAGACAAACCTAAAGTATGATTTGGTTTTCAAGGCAAAGTCTTAGTTCAGATTGATTCAGTTTACTCCGATTGAGAAGCACGTGAGGAAGATAGAAACTCACGTGCAAGTGCAAATCAGCTTTCACCACTTTTTATATTTTGCCTTCAATATTTGAACATCTATAGAAGCAAGAAACATGAAGTGTGTACTAAATATGTATAATTAATTATAATAATTACTAAAACAAGAAAATGATTTATATAATATTAAGACGGACTCGAAGAAGGAAACAAAAGGAGACAAAGGTTTTTGTTTCTCCGCGACGGTGCCTCTGGAGATTCCTGAAGTTTTCTTTTGGAGTCCCAGATTTTATTCAAAGTTACAATAAAATATAATTTTTTGAAAAATCTCAAAGTTTTCGATTTTCGGAAATAATAAAAGAGAACTAAACGACAATTATAGTCGAATTTATTGTTTAGGAATCCTAGAATCATCATTCATCACCATTAACGAGGCTATATTTTCTCTTGTTTATTTCTTCTTTGGTTTGGAACAAAATCTAAAAAAGAAGAATTGAATGAACCTCATTCCAAAGTTAAGCAACACGCATTTTCTGTGAGAGAGAGTAGCACGAAGACTCGAACTTTGACACTTCCTCGTGCTTAGCTTCTTGCTTTGGCTGCTACTAGTCTACAAAAACAACAAACAGGTGTTTTGTCTTGTTCTTCATTCTTCTGTTCTGTCTTCTCTATCATTTATATGGTTGCTTTCTTATTGTTCTTGTTGTTGTTCAAAATTTGAATCTTTTAATGTTAGTTTATGTTTTTAGCTTTCACATTTTGACCAATTTGATTAGTAGAACACTTTAATCTCATGAATGCCTTCACGTTATAGCTTTCATTGTCTGGTTTGATTTGTTTTGGTAACTTTGAAAATTTTTAAAAATTTGGGGTTTTCTTTAACAAGATTGTTCCCTTTTTTGGTTACTGATTAGGGTTTCTACTTCAATCTATGGAGAATGCCGTTGTTAAAACATCGAGACCCTCTTCGAATCTATCAGAAATGATCTCCAAATTCGCTAAAGTCTGCAAATTTAGATCCATTGGTGTTTTCCTTGACCAGAAACCGAATTCGAATGACTCTTGTGAAGTACAAATTATGGTGGAAATTAAAGCCAACGAAACTAAAATTTGCGATTTCAATCACAAACCCTCGAGAAAGATTCAAACTTTTTGTTGGGATGATGAAGAGATTTCGAGACTTTTTGATACTGTTTCAGCGCTTAAGCTCGCTTACGTTGAGTTTCAACACGCTCATTTGCCTTATGATCCTGACAAGATCATTGAAGCAGATAACCTCGTCGTATCTCAGCTCGAGGCTTTACGTAGCATCAAGCGTCTCTACCTTAAAGCAAAGCAGCTCCACGCAAAGAAGGCCGCGCTTGATGCTGCTGCATCTTCTTGTTTGGATCGGTTGAGAGATGAAATTGAAGTGAATGAGAAGCATTTGGAGAAACTCAAGGCTCAAGTCAAAACAAAGGAGAGTGAGATTCATTATTCGAAGGCGAAACTAGACTCCTTGGTTGCAGAGAATAGGAAATTAGAAGAGAAGATTGTGAGTGTTTCTTCGTTTGAATTCGCGTTTAGAGCTGCTTCTAAGTCGATTCACAGCTTTGCGAAGCCATTGATCACTCTGATGAAAGCTACAGATTGGAATTTGGACAAAGCTGTGGAATCTATTGTGGGAAATGTAAAATTCGCGAAAAGCTCGGATAAGAAGTTTGCGTTTGAGTCTTACATTGTTAGAAGAATGTTTCACGGCATAAAGCTTAATCCTTGTGATGTGACTGAACTAATGAGTTGCGATGATCCCTTGGAAGTGTTAACAGCGTTTCCAAATTCCACGTTTGCAAAATTCTGCAGTCAGAAGTATCTTTTAGTTGTTCATCCTTCGATGGAGGCTTCATTCTTTGGGAATTTGGATATGAGGGGATTAGTTTTGCTCGGTAAGCATCCAAGAACGATGTTTTATCAAATCTTTGCAAAAATGGCGAAGTGGGTTTGGATTGTTGGATCACTAGCAGCTTCCTTGGATCTAGAAGCAAAGATCTTTGTGGTCAAAAGAGGAATTAGATTCTCAGATGTCTACATGGAATCTGTAGCGGGTGATGAAAAAGACGAACAACAAGGCGAATTAAGCGTTGAGTTCATTACAATGCCTGGGTTTAAAATCAGAGATTCAGTGTTTAAATGTCAGGTCTATCTTTCTAAAACTAAAGGGTAAAAAGAATCGCTCTTGCAGATTAGATTATCTTTCATAAAGTTTCAGGTAAACGATCTCTGCTTTTTGGAAGTTTTATAGATGAGTAAAACAATAGTTTTCCAAGTATCATTCAAGTTTTGGTCTCTGATTAATGATATTCAAGTTTGTTCATTATCTAAAACGCCAAAAGACACAATCTTTATTGTCTTCACACATTTTGGTTTCCACTCTGAACCTTAACTAGTGCTTTTGTTTTGTTGTCAAAGAAGATAAATAAAGGATTAGTTTTGATAATTTATCGATATGTTCATTCACCTGAGAACAGGTCTCTGCAGAGTTCTCCATAGAATCTGGAGACAAGTTCAATGAAGACAGGGCTCTTAAGATTCTTCCAACAGAAGAGAAACTCCTCTATGTCCGTTACGTCATCCATTTTCCCTTCTTCAACAATCAGCTGAAGCAGATAGTTTTCGAAGCTTCTGCAAGCATCTTCCACAGCATTGTCTTCAAATGCATCTCTTGAGTTCAGTGACTTCTTGGTCCGTGCTGCATAAACAGGTGTCGTAATGGGTGTATTAAACAGCTTCTTAGCTGTTGCTGGCGTAAGAGGGGACTGCATAAACTTCGAAGAATCATCATCGTTCACACTAACTGCAATTTGGCAATTGGAGACAAAGATATCAAGAAGCTGATAAAATTCAATGCTACAAAAGAACATTTTTTGTTTCTAAATTGAACTGATTGTTGTATAAGTTTGTCTTACATGAGGAAGTTCTGGGTTTGGTGTTGCTCATCTCGTGGTCCTTGTTTGCACTAAGAAAATAGAGACAGGACAGTAAAAAGGAAGAAGAAGAGACTGGCTTCTGAGGATGATGATGATTGTGTCGGGGCTTGACATTGCCATGACGGGCACGAAGAGGTCTAATAAAGACAGGTCTTTTAACTCTGAAGCGGAAGAGAGAGACAAATCTGTTGCATGATTTGGAAAGCTTTGATTTGAAGTTAATCAAAGTTGTTTTCACTCTCATTGTCTTGAAGCTTTTTGATGATGTGTTGGTGATTCTCTTTGGCTTTTCTTGTTTTGTTTTGTTTTGTTTTGATGTGTATAAGGTCAGAGGATTGGGTTATGTTACATGGTGTTCACGTCTTTGGTTGTAAAAGTCATGATGGTGGAGTCCCATGAAGTTCTTAGAAACGGTGGAGAGAAATAAATGGATTTTATTGTTGGGTTTTGCTTATGAACAAAATCCAATGTGATGAAATTATATTTGTTTTGTTTTGTATAAATTAAAGAAGTCGTTCATTGATTGACGGGTCAAGTCAATGCAGCAGCATATGTTGAATATAAAACGGTCCCACGTTTAGTGACATTGATTCATCTTTTAATATGGATTTTGGCGGCTCTTGCTTAGGAACAAAACTCAGGATGGTCATATTTGGTTATGTATTGAGGTCATTTCTTGATTGCCGCCTCCTTGTATATGGGTTTCAGACTTTCAGTAAAAGCCCATAATGATAATGGTTGCTAGCTTCATTCATAGAAGAAAACAATGTAGAATTAAGAAAAAAAGTCAACGCAGAAAACAGAACAGAGTTGTAAGAACTTTGCGGGGTTAAACCTTTTGCAGTGCATGCAAATACTCGATCGTTGGTGCCTATGTGGTGTTGACTTGCACCCTAGGTGTGCGGACTTGTGAGGACTAATTTACAAGTCTCACGAGCAAGAACTGTCCTATGTAGATGTTTGTTGGAGGTGGATCTGATGTTCCTCGGTCTGTTGTGGATCCATTAAGCTACAAGCCCACTAATGATGAGGAGGGTCTCGTCGTCAAATAAGACCTTTGGTTTATCGGGCTCGTACAGGATAGATACCTTTGGTCGGTGGGCCTTGCCCGTTAAAGGCCCACAAGTTTGGGGTGACGCTGTGCGCTAGCCTGACACCTGCAAGATATGAGCAAAAAGGACGAGTGTACCGTCGGTTCTGTGACAGACCAAACCGGTGCGGTCGTACGACATGTACCACGCGTGGAGGAAAAAACCCTATATACAACTCCTCTATAAAAGGCAAAAGAGACTTGGACCAGAAGACAGCATACTTGAGACATGAACTTAGACTTAGACTATAAGCTTAAGACCTAGAAGGCTAGAATACTTGCTGATGTGCCCCTCGACAATCTTATAATCTCATTTTGTTCACTTAATAAATGAAATCTTCAACCTCTTTACTTAACTAATCTCATTTTGCGTTTAGAGAAAAAAATCCCAGAAGAAACGTCTCTATGCAAATGCTTCGAAGTTTGGAGACAGAGAGTATAAGAACATATTCGTCTGGTTTGAATCACATTACAAGTTAAGTCAAGCGCTTTGCGTGCAAGAAAAGAATTGCAAGGCATGGTTACAGTAATTTCACGTGCAAAATCACTTTCCACATTGAATGTATCAAAGGAGCGAATATATCATCAGGAAACATCAAATCTCACATTTAGCCACAAAAAATTGAGCTCCGCATATTTTTGCTTTTGGCTCCACATTACAGAGACTGTTAACCAAAGACAGTTTGATTCACTTTTATGTCTCAGATTCAAAGAGTTCTCACTAATCACTTAGACTTGTTCATATATGTTTGCTTTGTCAAAATATTGATCTGGAAAGGAAACAAATGTACATAAAAAAGGAGTGTCATGAAATTGTTCGGCGGTAGTGGACAAAGTAGACCAAAATTTTCTCAAAATCATCATTATGACTCAAAAGTTGCTTCCACTTTATTCAAAGGTCTTCAAATGAACATATTGATTGTCCTAATCTCATCATTTGTGTATCTGTATATTACCTTACTCTAATATAAATTGCACAACAATAATTAAACATAAGATAAGGTTCAGTCTTTATGATATTCAAAGAAAGATAGAAATGAAAATATAGTATTTCATTATTATGTATTTACTAAAACCAAGATAGATTCTAATTTCTTTCTTTTTTTGAGTATAGAATTTGATTTGTCAATTTCGGTCTAAGGCTGCTAATAGATTGGTAAGAAACTTTTTCGTGTTTTCATTCAAAAAGTTTATTTTGAAAAACAATAAAAACAAAAAGCTGCATTTTTCTTTTGCAGTTGTCATGTGGTAATTTTTTATTTATTTTTAGTAGATTCCCTAAAAGTGTTTACATTTGCAACTCGAATTCTCAATGTTTAAACCAAATAATACTTTCACAAATTCCTTATTCAACATCCACCATGAATAAATTATTAAATCTTATTTCACCGTTACTATTTAAATCCTAATAAAGTGAATTATGTCGAATACAAGTGATTTAGTGGTAGTGATTATTTTGTAAATTTGCATACACCAAGTTTGATTAAAAAAAAGAATTTTAGGGTGTGGGCTTTGGCTATAGATCGAATTTTGTTGATCCAATTATGAGTAAGGTTGAAAAAAAAGTGAATTCAAGCGTGTAAAAGTGATGATGTATAAAAGAGTTCATGCTGATGTTGGAGATGAATGATGATGATAATACAAAACAAAAGATATTCTTTAAGCTTTAAGTGGACTCCACTAGTTTTCTCTCATTATAGTCTTAATCTTCAGTTTCTTTATCTATCACATAAAGACTCTGCTTCTTCATCATCTTTCTGTGAAGAGAGTGAGAGATGAGATGGGGAATCACAAGTTTAGACTTTCAGATATGATTCCAAATTCATGGTTTCAAAAGCTCAAAGACATGACGAAACAGTCTAAACCCAAACACAAACCTTCTTCTTCTTCTGTTTCCTCAAACACTTGTAATAAGAAGAAACCTTTTTCAGATTCTTCTCTTCCTCATCACTCTTCAACTTCTTACTTCTTAAACAGCTTAATAGCTCATAATCCTCACTATAATTCACCAAGAAGCTCTCTTCACACAAAGAGAATGAGTAAGAGAAAGACACTTTATAAGCCATCCCTTAAACCTTTGATTCCTCCTCTTGTAGCTGCAAGTTTCAACAAGAGGAAGATCAATGGTCTAGATTCATCTAACTGTTTATTACCAGCTCTTGAAACCTCTCCTGATTCTCTTGTCTACAGTTTCTATGAAGAAGAAGATGATAAGTTCATTGACTTTTCCAACTTCAAGATCAACACAAAGCACAAAGCGTCTGATGCAATAGAGAAAGCTTTTCCTGCAAGTTACCTCACGAATAAGCCACAGAAAAGCCATCTTTTCATTAAGATTAACAAAGAAGAAGATGATGAATATCGAGCCGAGAAGAGATACCAAAAGAAAGTTTCTAATGGAAGAAAATCCTCGGCAGGGATAAACCTAAAAAGAGTAAATTCACCTAGAATTCAACTCTCAGGTACGAGTAGAAGCACAACAAGATCAGAGAGCAGACAAGATGTTCTAGAGAGTTTTGCAGTGATGAAACGGTCCATTGATCCAAGGAAAGATTTCAGAGAATCAATGGTGGAGATGATAGAAGAAAACAACATTAGAGCTTCAAAAGATTTGGAGGATCTTCTTGCTTGTTACCTTTCCTTAAATCCAAACGAGTATCATGATCTAATCATCCAAGTATTCGAACAACTCTGGCTTCAACTTACAAAAACAAAATCCTCTTAATGTAATTTCAGTTTAACCTAATGTTCAAGTTAATTAGTATCATTCTGTCTTGTGAAATTGTAGTGGTTTGACTTGTTGTTGATGTTCATAAGAAGCAGATTCTCTACGAAGCTCAGCTTAATGTTTTTACTTTCTGTATTATAAAGCATGCAATAAAATTTGTGATAATATTGTCGTTTTAATTCAAACATGATCACTAAGGGCGTGAAACCACTGTTTGATTAAAAAAGAACTAATCACTAAACATATTCTTGTCTTGTCTGTGTGATTTTGAACATAAAAACAGAGTTAAAACAATTGATGAGATGATTTCTTAAATTTGGGGATGAGTTAATGGGCCATTAGGCTTTGAATAATTTGAAACTAGAAAGTTGAAAATGGCGGTAAAAAGAGAAGGACAAGAAAACCAGAAAAAGAACAATGAAGAGACAGACACCAACTAGTTAAAGTCCAAGATGTACGGAACCACATTGCATAATGGCTGGAGATAGTGTAGAGAGGAGAGGACCACTGACACATAAACACATAACTGAGTTGTGATTAAGGAAGAAACAAACACAGACCAGATTTAAATCTCACCTCTTACCTCTCTTTTGGCTCATCTCTGAGTTGATTAAACTGTATAATGTTTCATAAACACTTTTCAAGAAAACATATTAAGAAGAATGGAGTATTATATTTTCACATAATTCTTGACAACAAATGTTAAAATGAAAATTTCATAATTCAATTCACCGATTCGGAAAAACTCTCATGTGGACAAAATTTACCAACACCAGAATATAAGAGGTAAACGTTTTAGTTTTGATTTTGTAACTATGTTGTGTTGTTATTTAAAAAAAAAATTTCTCGATTTCAAATTTAATAATATATAATATATTTGCTGGCCTATATCAAATATTATATATCTTAGCTTATGGAATTTTGAAATGCAGAAGAAACAAATTTCCTTATTATTTGGAAATAATAAATCTCCAAACATATGGCATAAAATAGTGTTGGTGAAACCTTTTTTTTAAATGTACTTATTGGCCTTGTTCGGGTGGTAGATTAAATAAGAATTTTAAGGATTGAGGTAGGATATGGATCAAATGTTCACAAAAACTAAAAAAATATACTTATTGGCCATGTTTGTTTGTGCATCTAGCTGCTCCATCCAAATGGTGCATTCAGATGTATGTTTGTTTGTTTTGAAAGTTAGTATTTCCATTTAGATGAACATAACAATAAAATGACCAAAAAGAACATGATTTATTTATTAAGTATTATTTCAATTAACTTAATTAAATTTAAATATAATTAAATATGAAATTATATTTTCATATTTATAAATATCTTTTTTAGTAATTGGAGAGATATAAGTGAAAGGAAAAAATAAGAGAGAAAAAAAGAGGAGAGAAGAAGAAAATAAAATATACAAAATATGAGTGAGAGAAAAAAAAGATGAGAGAGTAAGAAAATGAGAGAAATGTAAAAAAAAAAGATGAAAAGAGGAGAGGGAGTAAAAAGAGGAGATAGAGTAAAAAAGATGAGAGAAAGTAAAAAAGAGGAAAGAGTAACAAAAGAGAGAAAGTAAAAAAATGAGAGAAAAGTAAAAAGAGGAGAGAGAGAAAAAGATGAGAGAGAGTAAAAAAGATGAGAGAGAAAGACAGAAGAGTAAAAATATAAAAGAGAAGAAAATAGTATTTTGGTCTTTTTAATTTTTCTAACTCTATATACGTAGAATTACTTATTCTAAAAGCATATAGAATTTTTAATAATTTTAACTAAGTTGAGATGCTCCATCCAACAACTTTATCCGAATGATGCAAAATTATGTATCTATTAAACAAACATTAATTGACATCTCCATTTAGATGGATCAGCTGGATGTAATTTTTAGAAGAACCAAGTAGATGTAGATGAAGTTCAAAAAAATTAAAAAACCAAAATATGATCTTTTGAAAATCAAAAGATGATGGTGTTGTTTGTTTCATCATCTAGTTGTTCTAATACATCTATTATGTATTATTTTAATTGTTTGACATTTATAAATATTATTTCCACTAAGAAAATAGAGAAAAATATGAGAAAGAGTAAGAAAAAGAGTAAAAAGAGAAGAAAGAATAAAAAAGATGAGAGAGATCAAAAAGAAGAGAGAAAGTAAAATGAAGATAGCTTAAAGAAGAGGAGATATAGTAAAATAATAGTAGAGAAATGAAAATAGGGAAGAGAGAGTAAAAAAGAGGTAATGTAAATGGAAAAGAAGAGAGATAATAGATAAAGAAGAGAGAAAAAATAAAAAGAAGAGATCAAGTAAAAAGAGGAGATAGATGAAAAAGAGAAAATCGAGTAAAAAAAGAAGGGAGAGTAAAAGAGGAGATGGAAGCTTTCGTGACATTTGTTTTTCGCCTAATCAAATGATTCAAATAGACGCTTTCCTCTGCAATCAACAAGCGACTAAAGTGGAACAACTCCATAGCTCTCAAGCTTTTAGCCTTTACTCGCGTAAGCTCTTCTTCACCTCTCCCTCTATCTCTCTCGCTCTCTATATACATACATAATGACATAATGATACATTTTTCCGTCGTCTTCATTTCACTGATCTGGGTTGAACTTTTGCTTTTCTTATTCCTATGTTCGATTTCAGATAGATCTAGGTTTGTTCGTAAACCCTAATTTTCTTCTCAATTTCAATTAAAGGTTTGTGTTGATCACAAAGTTATTCAGAATTATCGAAATTAAGAATTTTGATAAAGTAAACCTGACCCCGATCTATTGTAATTCGAATTAGAAATCGAAATTTAGTTTAAGCAATTGTAAAACCTAGTTATGGAATTGTGGAGTCATGAGTTGTTCCGTGGTGATGTATAAATCCTAATTTCGTGTGCTCTGTCTTTGCATTATTCAGAACTGGGTTTTTGAGTGATATAATCAATGGCAACGATTAGGAACTTAAAGATAAAAACGTCAACTTGTAAAAGGATTGTGAAAGAGCTTCAGTCTTATGAGAAAGAGGTTGAGAGAGAAGCTGCTAAGACTGCTGATATGAAGGACAAAGGAGCTGATCCTTACGACCTTAAACAGCAGGTACATATCCAAATTATCCGACTCTCTTTACTACTGTTTCATGGTGATCTTATTCCTTTTGTGTATTTAGAAATTCCTTATATTTAGAGATGATGAGGATGTGTTTGTATCCTGTTGTGAGTTGTTTGGTTGGTTTTGATATCTTGTCATTGGCCATTTTGCATCATGTAAAGCTATACCTTTGCAGATTTCAGATTCCGATTTGTAGACTCGGTGTTGCCTGATTGTCTATGTGGTGATGCAGGAAAATGTGTTGGGTGAGTCAAGGATGATGATTCCGGATTGCCACAAACGTCTTGAGGCTGCATTAGCTGACCTGAAGTCTACTTTGGTAAATACGTTTTCCTCCATCAATGTGGCTTTGCTAATCGTCGGTCTAGCTTCATATATTTTTTGTCTTGGACAAACCTTAGATGGTAAACTGAGTAGGAGCACTAAAACTCTCAAAACTAGATTAACTATGATTAAGCATATGTATAAACTGTGAAATTCCTACTTTGTGTTTTGTCTCTAATAAAAAACTGAATTTGCAGGCGGAATTGGAAGAGACTGATGAGAAGGGAGGTCCAGAGATCGAAGATGCAAAGAAGACAGTCGCGGATGTGGAGAAGCAGTTTCACACAGAAGATGCTTGATTTAGCTCCATTAGTGAGTTCTTGGTCTGTATTCCATTGTAAGAAGTTTCCTTCTCTGTCATTGCTGTTGACTCTAATACACTAAAATCGTTTTCGTTTACTCTTAATACATTTTGGAGTCGTTTGTTGGAGAAATAGTCAGAGTTTTTCATAATCCAAAATCTCTCAATATCGTTTGTCTCTCGTCCCACCACTCTTCCTGCTATTAAATCCCACCTGACAATATTTATATTTTTGTTTTGTTCAAAGTTGAAAGCTGACAATATTCAAGCCAGTTTTTTTTTTCCATAAAGTATTTTATTAAATAAAGTGGTCCAAGGCCAATTTGGTGGATTATAGTAGAAAGAATTACAAACTAGGCATTAACAAGGCAATACGATGTGACAAACATGCCCGAAACTGTGTAATGACGCCTACGTGTCCCCCAGGAAGAGTTCCGTCAAACAGAACTCCAGTACACCATCAATGTCGCTTCACCGTAACAATGGCCGGTAAGCACTCTTTAAGGTCATCTAGTTAACGGTACATCAGACGAATTCTACTACAACTTCCTTCATAACGGTTGAATCTAAATATACTCCGGCGTTGAAAACCATCTGTGAATACCAACTCAGGCAACGCTAACAAAGCAGAGATTTACTCCTCCAAAAGTTAGCAAAGAGCACAACAACACATAATCACCAACAACCTTGATGGAAATTGACAAAACTGATACATAGATCAGATCTAAAACCTGGAAAGCTGAAAAGACGACAACGAGATCTGGATGGTGACTACCGAAACTTATTATATGAAACCTAAAAAAGAGAAAAAAAAAACAAAGACCCAACAACCGAGAAAAAACATGGGAAATTTGAACTTAAAGATCCGAAGAGAAAAAGGAGGAACCAGTTAACCTAGGAGAAGTACCGACAAGTATGCCAGGAGAAGTGCCGACAAGTACGTCAGGAGAACTACCGACAAGTACGCCGAGAGAAGCCGATAAAAGTTGAGATTGAAGATAAAGACAGTAGATCCATCGCATATGCAAGAAAGAGACTAATACCGACTTGCACAACCTAAATTATACAAGAAACCGTCGAAAAAGTCCTAACCAAACCCCTAGATACCATTCAGGCAAACTGACGACATAAACCTAAGATCCACCACCAAAGGGCCACAACTAGCTAGGTAAACAAGATAAGGAGAGACAAGGGTAGTGGTATCACCCGAACAGGGAAGCAACCAAAGAAGACTCCACGAAGATCCGAAGAAGACATTGACCATCAGAGCAGAATGGCGACCAGACCAGGCGAGAGAGGAAGAAGATTCGGTTACAAGATAGCCTCCGGGGACACTGGTAGAGAGCGACACCATTCCGAACGTCTGACGAGAGCACGAGCGATGAAGCTTCACAGTGGAGGAACCACACCTTGATAACCCAGATCCGACCAGACAAACGAGGCTATTAATGGGATTGAGAATGAGAAAGTGAACGGCACCGGTGCTAACGAAACCACCGCACGTCGTTCACCACCACGATGAGGAAGAGATGCAACCCAGATCTCCAATGAAACTCCATAGCTTCCATGAAGTCAGATCGGTTACCACTCACCTCCTCTCTGTTTAAAACTAACGAAGGAATTATGAAGAGGAACCATGGGAATGGTGATCGGCGATGATCCGACGGAGAAATCCCTTTCAAAGAAAGAGGAATATCGGAATTTCTATCTTGGAGAAAGAACAACTGAAAGAAGAAGGACAAGTAAAAGAGAAAGGAAGCTAAAGGACTCCCCACTCCGGCGACGGTGAGACTAGAGAGTCACCGGAGAGAAGAACACAAAATATCGGCGTATGCAAGAGGAGAGAGAAGAGAGTCGAAGCCAGTTTATTTCATTCCTTTTAATACTATAACATAAGAATATAGTTTAGTTCTGTTGTACATATATTTTCTCAGTTTATTATACAACTGAAGACTTGACAAGAACAACACCAAGTTTTTTTTTGTATCGGCAACATATAAATTTTCGTGAAATAGAAGTAAAATACTCGAAAGAAAATTTTGTAAAATAAAGTTAATAAAATCAGTCATATTCAAATAAGATTTAGTTATTGATCATGTTGTGCATTAGATTTTAGTGTTTTAATAGTACTTAGTACTCAATTTATTAGTTAAAATATGATAGATGCAATGTACTGAATAATTTTTATTTTAATATACTAGAATAAATAATTTAGTTATTGGAAATAGGAATACATGTAAATGTTTGTGAAGTTTAAATGTGTTTGAGCTGATCTTTATATATATAATAAATTGTATGTAAATACATTATTTTGATCTAGGGTTTATTTTAAAGGTTCGAACTTAATTTTTGAGTTAGGGTTCATGACTTTTTATTAGCTAGGATTTCAATATTTTGGGTTTGGTTTTTATGGTTAGAATTTAATTTCAAAGGTTGAAAGTTTAGAACTTGAAATGAATATTGAATTTATGCATACACGTGTCACTATATATATATCACTAATATTAAAATAGTTCTTTTTAATAAAAAAATACAATAACGTTTTTGAGTTTCATTAAGAGTGTGTTTTTTTTGTTAGTAATTAAAATTATTGGTCTAGTACTGTTTAGTTTTTGAGATTTAGGGTTTACTGTGCAAGATGTAATTGTAAGTTTAGCTTATAGGTACTTAAGTTAGCGTGTAGAATTTCTGGTTTGGGTAAGGCTTTAAGACTTTCGATCTAAAATTTTGTTTTTTTTGTTATTGTTATTGGGATTTAAAAGTAGCACTTAGTCAGGATTTGGTTTAATAAAAACACTTTCTAGGTTTAGATTTTACTTTTTAGTTAGGATTTTGATACTTTAGAATTAGGTTTCAGTTTTAAAGAATCAGACTACATTGTTAATTTAAACAAGTGTAGAACATACATTATGTGATGTTAGTTTGTTTTATATGAGAGTTTTTGTGAGAGTTATAGAAAAACACATTTCGTTCAATGTGTTTTTATAGAATGACGCGTTCTCACTTGATTGTTTTTAGAAGAAAACTGCTTTTCACTTTTTGTTACTCTTTTTGTTTTGGTTCATTTTCTGAAATTCAAATCATGACATGTTAATGACGCTTAGTATTTTTCCTTTTCTTTTAGTATGATATACATTGATACCTAATTAACTTTACCACTCAATACTAACCAAATGAAAGATAAGGTGCTATTGTGGATCTTTGTAAAGGATCATTTCTGTAATTTTTTTGTCATATCTATTAAATACACTAGATTGACAAGATTCTATTTATATATAGTTTATATCCTATTAGGTGGAGTTATACGATTACATGGAGTCAACTCCAATGAAAAAAACTTTATATATAGACATATAACCATTTGATCAAGACATTTTCTTCTATAGTTTCATCAATTTAATTATAATTTCAGTATATTTAGATTCTTTATAATTGCTACATATGCTTCTTATTTAATTTCTTTTTAAAATCTTGTTATTCCACATATTCTCTTTTTAAATATTTCAGTATATTTAGAGAAAAATTATGACGTTTTTTGTCATTAAAAACATAGCGTTTGGAAAATATGTTTGAATACAAGTAGCTATTAGCTGATAATTTTTTTCACTTAGAGATTTTACATCTATAAAAATAATTTGAGGTTTATTAATATAACTTAGACCTAACAATAATTTTTGTTATGATAAAAAAATTTGAAAAATTTAGACTATTTTTCAATTTGTGTGTGTCATTTTTGGGCAGAGACCATGCAAATCTTCTCTATATTTATTCCAATTTTACCAAATGTCCCCTAAGGAACGAATATCTAACAATGATTTAGATTTTCTACCAACAACCCGTTAATTTTGTATAATACATATATCTGTAGGTCGTAATCGTACTAATTAATCCCTAAAGTTTAAAGATTTTTTGTTTCAGTAACCGTACTTGTAAAGTTTAACTTGTGATCATGTTTTTTTTTTTTGGTTTTAAAACTTGTGATCATGTTTGTTGTCTTGAATTCATGTGTTGGCTAATCGATAACATATGGCCTACATATATATAAGTCCTATTTATGTGCTTCCTACTCAATTATCGTACGTCTCTATGCTAATTATTGGAGTAACAGTAAGAAACGGACGTCTCACTTTCCCAATTTCTTTTCTAGTCTGACTTAAAGTCGCTGCACACAAATCGGTAGTTAATACACAATGGACATTTCGTTTTATACATGCAAAACAAGTTAAAGTGAAAACTTGCCCTACCTCTTCTAAAGGGATTGATTTAATTAAGAGTAATATAATATACTTTTGGGGTTGTAAATATAAATTAAACCTATCATTTGTATTATATCTATTATTACTATGTCATTGATAAAACAATATTAGCTTATATTATTGTGTATATATAGGTTTTGCGACTCTAATGTGAACTGCCTTCTATGATATTCAAATTGCCCGTATTGAATTGTCGAGCTAATATTTTGTTTAAACCTCATATATTTCACATAGAAATATAACATTAAGTTGCACTACATTTACAGATATAGGCCATACGTAAAACCAAATAACATATATACTTTTTAATTGATTGTAATATATGCCCTTATGGCCGTAGTGCCGATTCTAGGCTAAAGCACATTAAACATGAGATTGAGGGGCCAAGATAATTTAACAGAGACATAGATTTTGAGAATTGATTGTTGTGTAATTGTGAATTAAGTGTCTGGATTTTAGATTTAAGGTAAGCAAATTAATTCCTCAAAAATGTGTTTTTTCTTCTTTGTTTTTATTTTTTTGGTTTGGGCCCGCGCTAATGGCTGCATGGTCAAGTGGTAAACCAAAAAAACTTGTGATAGTGGTGGTATACTATCGCATGTATACTTCCCTCTAAACAAAATAACAATCATATGTGACATTTCAGAAGTTATTTATCTGGCTGTCATGGTCTCTAGGTATAGTCGGATCTTATATAATTTACTGACCCGAAATCCAAATATTCTGTATATATAATGATTTATATATACACGCCCCGGCCCTTATCACTTATATATTTTACATTGAAAATTTTAATTCAATAAATTATTCTTATCAAGTTATCATTCATCCATCATTGTTTCAAAAGTATGTTGCTGCGGGAGGGCCATCTGGTTTCATGAATGTATTGTGATGAGGTGATCGGACATTGAGTTGTTTCGCTTTTGATTTATGTATATACTAAAGAGAAAAAAATGATTTTGAATCAATTAGTTTGTGTCAAATAAATCAGTTGATTTGTTTAATATCAGTTAACAAAAATTGATGCAAATCTATATCATCTTGCATCAATATCAAATGTAGTATTACAAAAATATAAGTAATATAAAAATTAATTATGATATTGACAAGAAATTTTACGTTTAGATACTTTGTTTCATTGATAATTATTATTAAAACCAAAGTAGAATACGAATACAGTGGTAGAATATTAAAATTGGCAGAAGACATGAATATCTACGAAAACTTAAGCCCAAAAGAGAAAAACGATAATATTATACCCGAAAAGACTATATTAAGATAACTGAAGGAGACTCAAGAAACATACTATCCCAACCGAAGATGGAGACCATCAATGACTAAACCAACGCCCAAGCTGATGGCGGAGTTTCCTATGGCGAATATGAGTACCTCACAATTGAAGAAAAAGCTGCAACACCGGAATGCCAAACTGCACGAAGTCACAGAAAGAAGCCATCTGGAAGTGAGACCAAAAACAAACTAAATTGTAGAAAGGATTGTTGTAATGGGACAAACTACTCCGGAAATGGTGAAATCGAAATACAACCGACCGATCTTACATCTCAATAGAGCCCAAAACAAGATCAGACCTCGATTAGGTCCTTAAAGTACAAAAAATGAACGAACCAATCCTCTAGACGGTGAAACCAAACCCAGACGAGCACAACTACCGATCGTACCCGAAGAAGATAATTTAGATGATCATCGGAGAGCAACAGATAACGAGTACCTAACCTCAAACCTAACATAATCTAAAAAGGGTCTAAACCATATACTAAATCAACAATATAATCTTCTAACCGAAGGACCTTAACCAAAGCAAAAGAGGCCAAATATCGATAATTGCTCAACAGAGACAAGATCGAGACAACGAGACATCGTCACTTATACCTTCACCGCCAGGAGCTCGGACCACCAAGGAGAAGACCTCCAACGCACTACGATGTGACGATAACTCATCTCATGGAGGAGCTCACAACCAGATCTGACCTGAAAATAGTGAGGGAAAGGGACACCAGTGAGAACAACAAAAAAGGTGAACGGCATCGATGCTAACGGAGCCACCGAGTCGTTTACCAAGCAGATCTGAAAACTTGAGCGGTGGTTGTTAGGTCTTCATCAAAATCACTTTCTTCAGATGAGAGAAAGTGAAGCATTCATTGGCAATAAAATATTAATCTATTAAATACTTAAGACAATCTTTTTAAAAAATGATTATAGATGAAATGACATTGGTCTAGTGCAGGTCGTAAATCCACTGAAGGTAAATACTATCTCACACCTAGAGATCGAATTTTATTGCTTACATTATGTATAAATTGGGCTAATAGACTGGTCAATTGTAGTCCAATGTTGAAAAGAAAATGATTATACCAAATCAGTGAAATTCTCTGATTTATCATTATGTGATTATAATTAAAGTTTATAATTCTTGACATTTAGAAGTAATAGATAATACAACCACTTTATTGAAACATGGTTTCAGGCTGCAAGTGTTGTCTGGTCACTTCAACTAAATTTGTAAGAGCAGCTTATTGAGACAAAAACATATTTTTTACCATAACATAGCCTATGATATATAGGAGCCTGGTCAATCTTTATAACCATATCAATATATAGAAACAAGACAAAAAAAAAACAGCAGAAGGACAAAGGAGCTGATCTTTAGATCGTAACCTTCATTAAGGTTTTTGAAGGTTGTCGATCTCTGAAAGGTGCTTCTGATCAAGTAAAGAAATCAAATCTATGTGAAAAAGCAGAAGATATTCACCTAACTGTTCATACATCAGGACCCTCGGTAAATTGACTTAACTATGGACCTATAGGTCAATAGTTTTCTTTTTTTTCTTTTTTTTGTTTGTAAGATTTAGAAGGTAGGACGATTAATTACCTAATTTTCGGATTATGATTTTATATAAAGAACAATATAAAAACTTCTCTACAATTTTCAGAATACAGTCCATATTGGAAGGTTTAATAAACTAAAAATCCGTGGGGACTTCAGTTAGAAAAAGTTTGGATTATATATTGATTTAGATTCAAGATATTGAATTTTTTAGCTGATGAGATTTTGAGAAATTGATTTTCTATGTTTTCAATACAAGGTGAATTTGCCAAATAGCCTAAAACCCTAAATTAATTGAGTAAATGACATATGTATTGAAATATTTAAGAGAACAGAATAAAACTCTAATTATTTACAACTTTAATATTTTAATTAATGTGCTCAAAATTTAAAACAAAAAATAGAAAATTTATGTGGATAAGAGAGACTTGAAAAGTCTAATTTCTACAAGTATTATTATACTATATAATATAGAACTATTATATAATATTAAACAAAAGTGTATATATATATATATAGATAAGAAAACAGAGAAGAGAAAAAAGAAGGAGAATGAAAACTCAAAGGAGAATAAGAAAGACAAGAAATAGTATGAGGTTGATGATGAAGAAGATGTGGAGAAGGAGGAGGAAAAGAATGATGAGAAGTGAGAAGAAAAATAGTAGGAGGAGGAGTATGAAGAGAAGTAGAAGGAAGATGAGAGGAAGAAATAGGAAAAATAGATTCACAAATAAATTAAAGTTGATGAGATTTTTCCAAAAATTGTGTATAAATTGATGATTTTATATATAAATATATATTATATATTAAATAGACATTATATATATTAATGTTATATAAAATTAGTTAATAATATATTTGTATTTTATAAAAAAAATTGTTCATTTAAAAAAAATATAAATCTTAATTAGTATATTTAGGAAAAAATCTATGGTTTTTTAGAAATTTGATTTAATTTTTTTTTATCAAAATTTATATTAAACATAGAATTAAAGAAGGAGAAATTAAAAGAGTAAAGAAGAAAAGAAAAGAAAAAATTATATAAAAAATGTATAATGGCAAATAATATAGAAAATATGTTGAATATTACTCACTTAGGGTTATGTGTTATTCACTTAATTATTAATTTTCTTATAGTCATTTTTGCTAATTCCTCTTTTATATGTGGCTTAGATCTCGAGTTCGGTGAGCGAGTTCTAAAACTCTTGTATAAGGAATCTTTAATCTCCCATTTTCTCACAAGTCATATGAGCTATAAGGGGAAAAAGTAGAGAAAAGTAAAAGAGTGATCATTAATTCTAGAGAGATAATTGAAGGAAAGGATAGTAAAGATGATCGGTCACCACAAACCCTTGTTAAAAAAAATAAAGCAGATTCAGAGTTGTCAGATTTTTTAATTGGCTATGTTGTGGTCGGAAGTGGGAACTCGTGTCCTCGTGTGGTAACTAGTATTTCTCCGTAGGTTTTAACTTTAGTTGACTACTTACTTAAGGCATATCATTCCAACCCATCAATAATACTATATTTGGTGATTTAGTGTTTTACTTTATATATAATCTTTGACCACAAATACCAAATTTCACACCAAAAAATATTTTATTATTATTATATTATTAAATTTAATATTATTTTAAATTTTTAATAGTTTTATAAATAATCTAAATATGTTTATAGCTCATTAAATAAGATTACATTCGATTATTAAAATAGAAAAAATTACATTGTACTAAGTTTCAGAATTAATATATTCAAACTATAAATAACCAGGATTCGATTTTTACCAACTGCATTATGGTAGCTTAAAAAATAGATTATAAGGGTGAGTTTTAGGCTATAGATCGGACCTTATCGATCTAATTTTTGACAAAAAAAAAACCACAAATGCTCAATTAATGTATTTTGAAATTTGATATGACCTTCTCGGTTTTTGATTTAATGTTAAATATTTTATGGTTTATTTTAGGATATATTTCTTTATAGAGTATATATCTTTTTAGTTTACAACTTATAATATCTTAGAGTATATTTAGCCCTAAGTATTCAGATATTTGAACATTATTTTTTGTCAACAGTCAATATTTGAATTAATAAGTCCCGATCCGTAGTCTAAATGCTCCCGCGTGAAATTCGAACACACCATATAGTACCTAGATATGTTTAGAATCGGTTTTAATCAATTTCATATAAAATAATCAAAACCAATTATAATAAATAATATATTTAATTATTTTATAATATTACAACAAAAATAAACTAATATTATTTTTTGGTGTTTTGTAAATAGTACCACAAAATATGGCGCAATATTATTCACAAAACACCAAAACTTGGTGTTTGCCCTGAAATTTGCCGCTGCATTGGAGAACATAATCATTATATTTGGTGTTTGCCATCTCCTGTCCCTTTGGAGATGGTCTTATAGAGTGTTTAAATTTTTTTGATATTCTCATGTCATTTATAGATAGTATTCAAATCTGATTGTGGATTTAATGATTTTGGTGCGTTTATGACATGTCTGGAATATCATTATAATGAATGAATGGATGAAATGTTGAAATTGTTCAAGACTTTAATATAATGGAATTTTCTGAAAGACCTACTTAATTTGTAACGTATCGCATGAGGGTCATGATAACCTAGGTGTGGCCACACAATGCGTTTGAAGATCAGGACGAACAAAAAAAATATAAATACGCCAGACATGATGTTGGAGAACTTGACTAGATATTTAAAGTTCATTATGAATGGACTTTTTGAAAAGAAGATTTTCAAGGGAACATATACTTGAATGTATGTATGTGGGCACAAAGATTAGACACACCAGACAAGTGACTTTATTTTATAGGTTGGATAGATGATCGATTTATTAATTACCATGATAGCATTTTGGGGTGTTAATTGACCATTTTCACTAAATAATTAGTTGATACTACAACAAAAACATAAAAGCAAACACAAAGTCTTGACGGAATTGCTGCCGAGAAGAATTTTTTACCAGAAACCCACAATTATTGAGAATCTGTCTATTATTAACAAAGTTAAAAATCTCAAATCATATCATTTAAGAATTCTACACAAATTCTCGAAGGTGGTGTGATCGATAGATTAAATTTATAATTTTGGTAAAAAAATAGACAAAAAAAGCAGAAGGAGGATAATGAAGGAGGAAGAAAAATATAATAAGAGAGAGGAGGAAGAAAAGTAGAAGTAGAATCAAGATAGGAGGAAGAGAGGGATGAGGAATAGAAGAACAAATAAATTCAAGTTGATGAGATTTTCCTAAATATATATATATATATATATATATATAAATTAATAGTTTTATAAGAATATAAATATACTATATCAAATAGATATTTTTATATATTAGTGTTTTATACAAAATTAGTTAATAACATATTCGCTTTTTATTAAAAAAATTGTCTATTTTAAAAAAAATTTATAGTATGTGTAGAAAAAAATCTATATTTTTAAAAAGAATTGTTAACTTTGATTTAGTTTTTTAATTAAAAGTTCTATTGAAAATAGAATTAGAAGATGAGAGAATGAATGAAAATGAAGAAGAAAAAAAATTAAATAAAAAGGGCATAATGGCAAATATTGTATAAAAATGTTGAATATTGGTGTCTTTAGAGTTTTTGTCATTTGCGTAATTATAACTTTTTGTGCTATTTTTGCTAATTTCTCTTTAGTTAATGTATATATGTATGTGTGTATGTATTTATATATTTATAGAATTTTATTTATATTATTAGGGTAGTATTTAGGAATGTTAGAGTAAATATTTGTTTATTAGTATATAAGGAATGTAATTGGGAATTAGGAATGTAATTGAAATTTGTTATAGTTAGGTTGTTGGTTTAGTGTAATGATATTTATATTCTTAAGTTGGCGGAATCCGAGGCCAATACTTGGGTTGATGCACATAAAGAAAATGCTGGTGCATTGAGTGGACCTTCAAAGGTTACTCAGGTTCACTCGAGTTTGATTTCTCTACCGATAACAGCCAACCCAATTTTCTCAGGATATAAATGCATGGTGGATACATCGTGGAAGGAGACCGAGTTATTTTTAAGTTTGGGATGGTACGCTTTTCCGGATAGTTTGGAGGACATCAACTTTGGAGCACAATGCGTAAGACGTAGCTTGTCCTCTTTGCACTCAGAGGTGGAGGCGCTCCTTTGGGCCATGACTTGCCTAGCTTCTCTATAGGTGGAGGAAGTTGAGTTCCTTGTTGACTGCACTGAGATCCTTAAGATGTTGGAGGACCCTCACGCTTGGTCTGCCTTCCAACCTTACCTGAAAGACTTTTCGCGACTCCATAGCTTTTTCCGAGCTTGCTCCGTTGCCCACGTTCCCCGCACATTGAATTACAAAGCTGATCACCTTGTCCGCACAGCCAGAGAGTTTTCTCGGTCTCATGCCTTTGTGCACAATGTACCTCTCAATTAATTCGTTTGTGACACTTGAATGAGTTAAGTCGATAAAAAAAAGTTTATGGTTTAGTTTGTAGTGTTTGGGGAATAAAGTATGGGTTTGAAGTAATTGCTAAGTTAATGGTTAATGGTTTAGGTTTAGTAAATAAATTTAGTATTAGCAATATCTAGTATTATATATAAAAAGATTTAAAGCTACAAATCTTTTATTAGGTGTATTAGATTTTAAGTTTTTATGCCTGTTAAATGGGTATTAGATACTCCATTTTGAGATTGTAGAACCATCACCTTGACATGTCTGGTATTTATGATTAGGATTTTAGGTTGAGATATTTGTAACATTTGGCTATTTTAATTATTGATTAAATATGGGATAGTACTTTTCGGTCAAATGGTTGAATAACACATTTATTCTTTTTTCCATCTGGAGTTTGATTTCAGGTAGTCGCGTTAGTTTCACTTGATATTATTAGAGTATAGATTAAATCTTGTTGAATATGTTATGATCTTAGTTTTCAATTTTGTTGTAAGAGAAAGTATTTTAAAAGTTGGTATGTCCTATCTAGTGATTTCTAAGTTAAAACCGACATGATTTCATATGAAAATCAGATGTTTCATGAGCCATACGACCTGAAACAGTAGGTAGAAATTGAATTTTGATCTATTCTTAAAATTTTTCATGATGATCATCTTATTTTTGATTTTTATTTAATCTCTGGGTATTCAAAGATTCTCGTCTTTATTTCGTCAGATATATGTGATGATAGGATGTGTGAATTCTAAGCTTAGTTTGTGGATATTCAAGCTAGGTTCCTGCTGGTTGCATATTATTATTGTCATTAGCCATTTATATCATGTAAGCTATAGATGCTACAGAGTACATGCTATGTGTTATATGCTAGAAAAAGTGTTAGGTATATTATATAGTGGAAGATGATAATTGAAGAGTGGCACAAAAGTCATGAGGCTGCATTAAATACACTCTCCATCTTCATTGTTTTCTGGTAAGCCTTGAATTGGTCTTTAGCACAGTTAAATTGATAAGGCTCCAATTAATAGGTCTTAAGAACAGTTAAATTTGCAGGCAAAATTGGAAGAAGAGAATAAGAAAGATAGGCACAAAGATTAAAAACAACGCAAAGATCGAAAACAATAATAGAGGTGGCTAAGTAGTTTCATGTAGTATTATAATGATAACATGATCAGTATTTAGGTATTAGCTATTGTATGTGTCTATGGTCCCTGTTTTGTCAACATGTTTAATGCTAAATTACAGGCTTATATCTTGTACGAATAAACTTCTCTTTTTGTTCTTTTACACACCTTTTTGAAGAAATACGATAAAATATGTAAGGCATAATTATTCTTTTTCTTCAATATATAATTATAATCATTTTTGGTCTTACAACCCCCATCTGCATCATCAGCCAAACACATATTAATTTCTTGTGGAATCGAATCGAATAAATACAATCCTAAAGATAAAGAAAATGCATAGTTAAATTTCCTATACACATGGCAAATTTAGACTATTCAATCCTTTATCGATCTCTCTGTTTTCTCTCTTTTTTGTTCAAGATTTTTGTTTCTGTAGAGATTAAATCTGCCGGTTAGATTGTTTATTTGGTTTAGTTGGTTGGTTTAGGGTTCTAATTAGGTTTCTAGTCAAATTTTTGATTTATTGCTTTTCAAGATTGATCGATTAGTTTCCTCTATGTTCGATCGAATGTTGTGCTCTTTGGGTCTAGTTTCTTCTGTACAGAGGTCAGTTTCGCTTCTTGCCAGTACTTCCAAAGGCTAGTTCGAAATATTCTCTTCTAAGGGTCTAATCTAGGCGTCAAATTAATAGTCGGCCTCGTTTAGGGAAATATGGGTTTAATTCTCGCCGGTTTACGTACATGTTCATCAATCATATCAGCTATAGGTGGTTTCATCATCCATTCGGGTTTCTTTTTGCTAGGCAGTGTTCTCAGTTATTGGTCTTCCGCATGTACTAATTTCTTGAAATTCTGGTTTAGGATCTTTAGCATGGTTTTTTTCTGGGATAGTTTTATAAAGTTTCCCTCGTGTAAATTTTAGATTTTTTTATGGGCTTTGTTTCCGAGGATATCTTTGTTTTTCTCCGGTATGTTGTGTAATTTAGTTGTAAGTTTGAAACGGTAGTTTTCTTTTATTATAATAATAAGTAGCCTAATGTATGTATTTTCCTTAATATTGGGCAAAAAATTATCTTATAAATTAAAGGTTATCTATATATGGACTAAAAAAGTCCTAAAATCACTCTTCTTATGACAACTATAAGCAATCTTTATAAAGTTTCACTTCCACTGTGTATTGTTCTTTCAGTATTAATGAACCAGTTAAGTTGGTATAGTTGGAAGAAAACGAGTGCACAACTTGTAGAATTGACATAAATTAATAACCATGATACTCATCAACAAAAATAAAATAAAAAGAACTTGAATAACCATTGATTAGAAGCATAAGCTCACATTAAAGATCTTTTTTTACTCAACAAAGCTTGTTTGTTTTGTTCATAATAGCATAAATTAAGGAGGAAAAGTAAAAATATGATAAGTGCGAATTACTCATAATTGCGTCGTCTGTGGGAGAAATAATCAGAGTTTCTCATAATCCAATATCTCTCTATTTCATTTGCCTCTCGTCCTGCTACTCTTCCTGCTATTAAATCCCACCTAATATAATTCAACTCCTAGTCAACATCTTATTAATTCCATTTCACTATAATTATAAATATTTCTTTATTTTGTGACTTTTTTTGCATATGCTGGAATACTTATATTTTATTAATACGCTTTATAAATATATATATATATATATATATATATATATATATCTTTATATAGTAACTAAATTGATTAATAGATACAAAACCAAAAAAACGTGATTGTTAGTATATATAACTAAGTTTCAATATAGCAATCATGAAACATAAAGAAAATATTTAGATCTCATATTACCATTTTTGAGCAAGCCAAGCATATTTGCAATACTAATATACTAAAGGTATTCCCACACTTTGCTGGAGCAAAAACATAAATAAGAAATAATTATAAGAACATTGTTATATAGTGTAATTTCATTAAACTCATAAACTTTTTAATTTCATATATATTTTCGTCAAAATATTCACTTTATAAACATAGTTACTCGTTTTTTTTAACGTACATGTAAGAATATGACGAGAAAGTAAGTTACAAAAATTAAAGTCATAGACATGTAATGACAATTATAATTGGGTTTACAACCATTAGCGAAGTACAAGATTATATTGTTGGAAGTAACAAGAAACAAAAGTGGTCCAAATTATTTATGTGTAAAAATCGGTCCATATTGTTTACGATCGATATATTTTTTCTCCGCACAAACTATTACTGAGTACAATTTATAAATGGTAAAATTAAAAGCGGTCTGATCCACAAACTTAGAGCTGGTCATAATTTTTGAACCGAGTAAATTTTTTTGAAGCTGAACCGATATTTTTAAAATCAATTCTGAAATGATATATAAAATTATCTGAATGGAATAAAATCTTCGATACCGAATTAATTTTTCTCGAATCAAACCAAACCCGAACTATATGAAACCGAATAAAATTAACCGATATTCATAAAAATAACTAAAATTTTAATTAAAAATATAGAAATATGCCTTTGAAAATACACAATCTCTAACTAAAATTGATTAATTGTTTTTATTTTAATTACATTTTATTGTTAAAAATTTAATAAAAAATATAATTTGGTCATAAATATAATTTATTTTACAGAAAGTTTTTAAAATCGATTCCGAACTCAACCGAATATATATTATCTACCATTTGTTTATTTTTTTAGTTACAAATTTTCTGAACCTGGACTTCCCTAACCGAATCCGAATCCGAATCATTTAACTGAACGTTCAAATTTACACAAACTATTTCGTCTGATTCGATTTCCGTAATCAATAGTTGACTACTGTAAGGCTCCATATACATATATATATATATATATATATATATAGTAGATTTATCATTTTGAAAGAAAAGAATAAGGAAATAATTCTCTTAAGAATATAAACACTATAAAAAATCCAATTGAAAACAAATTTTTGCAAAAAAAAAAGTTTCACTATTTTTTCAATTTTATAATTTATATATATAGAAATTATAAAATACCAGAGTAAGACGGCGATTAAAATTTTTTTATATAATATATTATGCTGTCATAGTTTAAAATTTTTGATAATGATAAACTGAGTTATATTTCCTTTTACTTTTGACTTTGGCGAGTCATTTACATTTATTAAGGTTGTAGATAAAAAATAAAACCTGGTGATTGGAGAGTTATTTTTGGAGAAGAAATGATTAAAAAAATACTTCTCGAGAATTCATTTGTTAGATTTGGTTCATAATTTGATAAAAATTGTATAAATATATATAGTGTGCGTGCATGTATATATATATATATATATATATATATTATTTTTTGTGGACGCCATTTGTTTAAGCACTACATGCGTCATACACATATTAGAAGTTTGGTAAAAAAAATTTAAAAGTTTATATATTTGGAAGAAGAAATATATGTATATAAAGAGAAGAAGAAAACAATATTACCTATCACCGACGAGTTTGTGCATTCGAAAGATGAGATCTTCTTCTTGTTCAGTCATATTTATGAACTCCCATTCCTTACTACTCACTTCTGCATTTTATTTAATTATATTTATATTCATTCACCCATATAGTAGACAAGTTTAATAGATGATTAGAGAGTGCAAACAGAATAATACTTTGATATAAACAAGATTAAATAATTAAGACCTTCAGAGTCATGAAGAGTGAACTTAGGTTGCATACAACTGCGAAGACGACGGAGACGGTAAGTGTTGTTATCCATTACAATTAGAAAACAGAAGAAAAAGAAGAAGATAATATATATTCTGCAGAGAAACTGATCGAAAATCAGAGTTTATGTAGAGAAGAGAATTAATGAAGAAGATGACAGATAGAGACATAAAGAGAGGTCCCCACGCGAATAGCAATCCCCAAATTCATTTAGTTTGTGGATTATTTGATCACTTCGTGTTAATGATTATGACTGGATAAAATATCTTTAGTTACTTTCTTCGAATTTATTCTTTAGATTACTGTAAGACACAAATCATATACTAATATTTGATATTCTAGAAACTGAAACAATTCACAAATACTAAACTTTAGATTTTGTTTTTTTTTGGTATGACGACAAGATTGCGGGATATATTTTGCTAATATATTGTGTAAATGTTTAATTATAATTAATAATATAGTTATGTTAATCAGGAGCTTGTGGTCCAGGTGGTAGGGGCAGAACTGAAGTGTTAAAGTGTTTACAAATTCAATTCTCTTCAGGCGCAAAAGAAAATCACATTTTCACTGTTACTTCTACACGGATATATATATGGATCTAGGTTTTCTGCTCATTTCAATACTCGGAAGTAAAAATTTATTTGTGGACTTGACTATCCTAGAAAAATAGTCTAAAATCCTTTCATAAAGCTTGAGAACTCCAGTTACCAATAAAAATATAGTTGCATGAAAAAACAAAACAATATAGTTAATTTAATCTAGTCAACAAAATTTAGGAATCAAAATTTGAAATCAACAAAATTAGAAATTGAATGCGTGTATATGAAATTTAGTAGTTTCTTTCAACTATTTTTATAACTCATAGTTTTCTTTGACAGTTTTTTCGTTTTGAAAAGAAAAATTTGCTGAAATTTAGTACAACTTAAAATGCCCATTGTGGTCAAATTGAAAATGGTTGAATTTTAGGTTTTCATCAAAAAAAGAATTCACGTATGACTTCTACAATCCTTTGTTTTTTTGTGTGTGTAGAATTAAACATCCAAAATCTAACATATACTAGTTGTTAATCACAATAAAAGAATTTTTTTTTTTGTTAATTGATCTAGTGACCTTTAATTCCTTCTTTTATACTGTAAGTAGGGAATTCGAACCTTAGTGCTTTGAAAATTTATAAAGTGACAAACATCACTAGACCACCTGTCCTCAGCAACAATAAAAAAATATTTTAATATATGTTTTTCTCACTATTAACGTGTTAAATTTGGGTGAATAATTTATCACACAAATACAAATCGAATAACAAGCTTCAAAAGGTATATAGTGAACACGTAGTACTATAAATTGTAATTAATATGATAGAATCCATCCAATAACATTTATTACCACAGTGTTTTTATTTATTTAAATTGGAATTTATTATTGTGTTTTTTTCTTTCCTGTACAAGGCTTTAGATCTATTTGTAGGTTACAATAATGTTGATATTATTAAAACCAGTTTCCAAAAAAAAAAGATATTGATATTATTTCGGAAGAAGATGGATTTATGGTCATGTGGGTAATAGATACACCAATTACAATTTGGACAGCTTTTTGTGTCGCATCTTGTTGCTCGTAATCGTGCTCTTTTAATTTTGACCCTATCCTGTATTTTGTTTTTGTGCCAATTCATAATGAAACTCCTGTTTTTATTTTTGTTCTTTTGTAAAATTCATTTTAGGCATCAAATAAATTTTATATACAATATAAAAATCACTATAGATAAATCTTCTATCTTTTTTCTCTGTTAATTAGAGCTAATTATGTTTCCAGTTAATGAAACTTCATATCATCCTAATTCCTATATTCTGAATCCCATTATTATCATATCTCAAAATAACATATCTTACTGCTTAGAAATTTAACATCATTGATTAGTGTTTCTTTATATAACTCTAGCTTAATTGTATTAGTGGTAATCATGAAAAATGAAAGTCGCTAATTTACCATTATGTGATTTATTATTGTACTGGCTGCTATAAAAAAGTTATATTCTTCTTTTTTCGTCAATACTACAACTACTCGGTCTATTAGTCAAATTCTTACATAATGTACGCAGTGAGATTCGATACATAGATGTGTAAGTGCTTCTGTCTTTTTGGTAAATTTATCACTTGTTACTAGACTAAATCTCACCTACCTATAAAATGTTTCATTCAGTACAATAAAATCATATTTGGATATCATTTGTTTTTTCTACTATAGTTTTTTTTTAGATCCATATCTCAAAATGAAATACTCTCGCCAGAACTTTCTATTAATTTATGTTGTGTCCTCTTTAGGTTATTCATAAAATATCAAATAGGTTGGTACAAAGATTACAAGAAATTCAGAGCTGAAAACATCAAACATGTATACATGAGACAAAAAGAAAAAGATACCTTATCCGTATAGTATCTTTTGAGTATAAATATATATGATGCCAAATTCTAAAACTAGATCAATAAGTATCAGTTAGAAAATATTTTTATTTTCTTATTCAAAAAAATAAAACTTAGAAATAAATACATGATATTTATTAGTGGTCGATGTTTGATGTGAGTTAAGAAGTGAGTGATCTAAATGGTTATAAATGTCATGTATGAAGGAGTAGATTCACTTCACATAGGTATGGGTATTCGGGTATCCGTTCGAATTCGGGTTGGGTTTTTTTCGGATTTTAGGTTTTCGGGTTTAGGCATAAAACTTGTTCAAGTATTTTAGTATTTCAGGTCAAGTTCGGTTCGGTATATTTCAGGTTCAGGTCGAATTCAATTTTTATAAATTGTCCTATTTTAGATCGAATTCGGATCGGATTCAAATATTTTTATTTAAATCTTAAAAAAAACAAAAATACTTCATAGAAAAATCATAATTTAATATTAAAAATTAAAAATTTTAGTTTTTTCATTCATTTAATTCAAATTAATTAATATATTTAGATTTCTTGTTATAATTTTTAATATTTAAGTAATTAAAAATTATATATATAATTATTTAAAATATAATATATTTTGAGTATCTATTCGGATTTTAGTTTTTATCCGATCGGGTTTGGATATCCAGATTTTTACAATGTAAAATCCATTTAAGTATTTTATCGGGTTCGGTTCGGTTCAGTTTCTCTTATTTTGGATGGGGTTCGAGTCGGATTTTGAATTTCAGGTATTATGCTCGCTTTAATTAACAGAGAGGATTATTGTTACTGCTCAACTTTAATCATACTTTTTTGGGTGGACCAGTTATAATTCTATAAAAACTATGAATTAAATATGTAATTACGTGTTAATGTGTAAACTAACAATCTAAATATGAATTATATTCGAAAGATTTGACAAACTGATACAGAAGAAGAATGAAGATCTATTTGCCGAATGCGAGTTCTTTCTCGATTACAATTCTGGCAACCATTTTTAAGTGGTGTTCGGTGTGATAGCAATGATCTTTTAGTCGATTCTTCCCTTCTATTTATACATCTTCCTCTCTTTTAGAGTTTTTCGGTATTTTAATCCTTTCATTATTTCCGGATTATGCGAGATTAATATCTCGTTAATTACGTGGAATCATCTTCTCATATTTATAGAAATGATATTTTTTTATTTGGTAGCGCACTGATTTAATCGACAAATTTTTTTTTTCCGCTTCATGGACTATTCACTGGGGTGGACTCAATCATTCTTCTTCCGTTAGGTTTCGTTCGTGGGTCTCGACCTTTCGAAACCCATCCATTAACACCACATAAAGCTTGGATTTACGTATAAATTATAACATATTATAGAAGTTTTATATGATTAAAGACAAAAATTCAAATTTCATATAACTACAAACTTAATTGATATTTCTTAGGTTACAACGCGTACAACCTACTTATATAATAGTGACGGATATATAGTATGAGTTGGTAGTGCATGTGCCCCACACAAATTTTTTTTGGTTAATTTTCTTCACCAAATTTTTGTATACAAATTATTTTTACCAGGGTATGTGCCCCACATAAAATATGACTCTCCTACCGCTACTCTTGTTTATAAATCAGAAAATAAACAAGAGTAGGGAATTTGTACTCTACACCCAATCGATTGAGCTTAATATGTCACTTAGCTTCGTCTTCGTGTGAAGAAACCACTTTTTACAAATACAATTATCGAATTTGATAGTGTTTACGAGTTTAACATATTTATCTCCTTGTTTTATTTGGGTTCGCTATGGTGTAGACAGTAGTTACGGTTTAATGCCTTTATATGAAAAGGTAATTTCGTCTTCATTCATAGCCAAAAAGATCCAATTCTATAAGCCCAACTTAAAAATGCTTTTTAAAAATTTCTGGATCAGAAAATAACATTTCTTATAAAGAAAACCTTTTCTTGTAAAAGCATGAAGTAAGATCATAAAATCAGTCTCAAAAATCTGACAATTATTTAGCCAAAATTTTATAGATGCATGTTTTGGCCTAAAGAAGAATGGGCGTGAGAGCCCTACCATCTAACATTTCCCATTCATTTATCACAATCCAACCAACGCCATTACTCTGCATGTATTTTCTCTCCACTCAGACATCAATGTTACATTTTAACAAATTCTGCAAATATAATCAATCTATTACAGATTTGAATGTATATTGGAGAAATAGAGATCAATACTTCCCTCCAATATATTTCAGCTATTACCATCGCTTAGCTAGACTTCAGAATGATTTCACCTTTTGAAGTATTAGAATTTTTTTGTTACAACCACAATCTAAAAACAAATTTTTTTGGCTAAGTCACAATTACAAAAAAAAAAACCATTAAATAATCACGACCTAGTTATATATTATTTAATCACAAACGTATAGCTAATTTTTTGTGTGACTAGATAATCTGTAGCTATAAATCGTGACTCTTTAATTATTTAATGATTTTTCATGGCTATTTGATTTTTTTTTTTTTGTATTTTCTGTTATATAGAAAACATGCAATTTTTATATGATTTTACATTTTTTATTTTTATAGAAAGCATGCATTTTCTTTTGATTTACATGTATTAATGTTTTTTATATAAATTATGCAATGATTTCATAGTTATTTACCTAATTACTTTTTACACTAAAGACTATCTTGAAAATTAACCCTAAAGAAATATACGTCACCTGTAACATATAATTGAGTCATGCAAAATTTCTAAAAGGAGGTTGAACAAATATCAAATTCACATTTTCTTTTTTCACTTAGTCATATTGCCAATTAAAACCCAATTTAAATGCTGGTCGAGAAATTTAGTTGAAGCAATAATTTGTGGACAACTATATAAAGTGGTCCGATGATTATAAATAGCGAATGTACCAAAGAAGACATGTGTAATTAATTCATCAGAAGTATTTTAAGCCACTGTCTGATTAAGACTTTAGCAGCCGCCCTCGTTATATTATTGTTTAAAGTCAAAAACTATTCTGAATTATAAAGTGTTTCTGTCCGATAATAACTCTGTCAGTGTTACCATCATTTCCCAAAATTAAATACGTAGGCCCAATGCATTTAGGGAATAAATAGTAAAGGCATCATCAGTTAGAAAAGATATAAGACTATAGTTTTCTTTTAGGTCAGACGGATTAAAATATAGATCAATTTCAGGAATGTGATTTGTAAATTTGTACTAATTCCATCTGAGTTGTTGTAGAATATGCAGTCTCGTGTGTTATCTTATTTTATTCTTTTGTATATGTCTAATCAAAGGTCTTGTTATACATTAAAAACTACCATTACTAGCAAAAAGAATATGTGTAAAATAAAACAAAACAGGAAATGACAATTTAAATTTACGCTAAACGATCGTAAGCAGTGTTAATTATATATGTTGAACAACTTATCCTCATCCTCGCAAGTAGTTTTACTTTAGTGGCAGATGGTAAGTCCACAAAAAATATGCGCACTTGCATAATTAGGGATCGAATCTCACCACCGACATTATGTACGAACTTGGCTAATGGGCCGGCCAATTATAACCCAATGTTGATTAAAAAAAAAAAAAACAACTTATCCTAATAGTAAATCGGTTTGGTGGAATTATGATGGTCAACTACAAAACACTAGATGCCTAATTAGTTATGATATTAGAGACTGATTTTTCTCCACTACATACACTATAATAAAAAGAATTCTTAGAATATGGTTTAGGTTAGAAATCAAGTTTAGTCGATTTTGAAAAAAAAACACTAAATCAATCCCTATCGCATATTAACTAAAATTAACATACTCAAACATGGTCAATGGAAAAAATAAGTATTATCAAATTATAGTTGAGTAACTTGTCGGAGGGAAATACTTATTTTTGCTTAATTGAATGATGGTAGAATTGTATTTTTGTTTGGTAGACTGTCTTGTTTTTAGAGCTTTTTTTTTTTGGTCACAAACTCTTGTTTCGTTAATTAAATTGTTGAGCTTACATCAACAATTTAAGCTCAAATGCATAAAATAAGAGACAAGAATCGTGCAGAGATACTCGAACGCTTCGAAAGTCTTTGATAGGAGGTGGATAGATATTCTTGAATCTGTAACAGATTTAGAAATAATTTGAGTTCTGTCGTCGTATGAGACTGTCGAACAACTGAAGGGGCTCTATAAAATACATATTTCGACCTTTGATACAGTTCCTCCACAAAGGAGTAACACTGAGACCAGAAACTCTTCTTGAAGGAGGATAATTCGAGAACTAAAGCTATCCAGCGTTAGTTTAGCTTAATAGTGAGTCTTAAAACTAGGAGGCAATCAAGTGAGGTCTGTCTAAGGCCCATTAGAACAATCTTGTCCTCAAAAATTAATTCTAATGGGTTGAGTAGAAAGAGGCATATAGAATACCTTAGAGAAAATAAAGCCCAAAGGCAATGCCCAATATCAAATCCAGTCCATGAATTTGTGGAAACCCTAGCCGAAGTGAAGCATTGTGACATGTCATGACCAGCGCCGACCTTGCAGGAGACACCATCGGAGCTTCGCCGGACTTCGGAGAAACAACTCGCAACTCGATCTTCGATTTTCGGATCGGGAGGTAAGACCCCCTCGACTATCTTCATTGAAAACCAACCGCCGGTAAACGTAAAGTGAACCATCGGTCCATCGTGAAAGAGTCCAGAGTGAGATCAGAAGATTCTCAAGACTACTCTCTGATGAAGAAGAAACTCCAAATAAAAGCTTGGCCGACAACGGATGCTCGCCGACGTAAGGTTGGTGGTGGTGTAGATCTCGGCAGTAAGAGAAGCCGGAAAAAGATGGGTCTTCGAAGACCTGTGAGTCACCTTCTCCGGTGTATTATCTCGGCAGAGCCAAGGAGAACATAAGAGAGGATGCGCGAGTGACAGATTCTTTACCGGGAGATCAAAGCGGTGGTGACGTCTTCGAAGGGCAGAACTTCAGAGAGAGACGTCACCGGCCAAATCTTAACCGGAGAAGAGGAAAGACACGAAACCGGTAACCAGAGCAGGAAAAGAATAGAGAGCTGTGAAGAAAACTCCCGACGCTGGTGTGAGCCGCAATCTCCGCCGTCGCCGGAGTCGGTAAACAGAGACGGTGAGGTTTTCTCGATTATTTGGGCCAGAGAGAAAACCCTTTTTTTGTTTTTTCATCTTGTTTTTAGAACTTAAGAAGTGTTATTTTTGTTGTACGCAGTAATACTTTTATTAATGATCCTTTTATTTTGTGAAAATCGAGCATCTGACCAAATGTTGCTTTTGTGAGTAGTTGAACCAACCACAAATCAGACACCAGCGTGACCAATCAATTGCTGCCGAACAACGATTACTAATTTGAGTTGCTAGATTTTATAAAAAAACAGTTGTAATTTAGTTATTAAAAAAATAGTAACGTCCCAAAACTTATAATTTATGATCAAATAACAAAAATAATAATATAAAATTTAATTACATAAACTTACTAATAACAAAATAATATAAATATCCTAATTAAATTAAAAACAAAAAATTAATATAGAAATGAAAATAAATAAAGTATGAGAGCATGTTTAACAATGAGTATCTTAACATTTTAATAATAATATTTTAATAAAAATTTGTAAACAATTAAATTTTAATATTATTAATAGAAATTAAACCAATAAGAATGTGCCACATATCTAAGAGTCTCATCTAATGGTCTCTTAAATAGACTTAAGAGACCCATCTCTCTTTCTCTCTTTACTTATTATTATTTTTTTTATTTTTAAAAGACTCACTTAAGAATCATTGTTAAACATGCTCTTAGTTTCACTAAAATTTGAATAATATTTGATAATCAATTGTCTATAAATATTCATTCACAAAAACTTAAAATATTTTTTTATTAATAACTAAACAGAAACAATTTTGAGTATATAGTCTAATAAATTAAAAAATAAAATAGATATATATTGCTTTAATAATTAATATAAAAATCCGAGAAATTAATTAAATACTCCAAATGTTTGTTATAATTACTAAAATAATTCTTTCTGGAGTGATCTCAAAAAATTGAGATAAGAGATATCTAAATTTAGTCAATTAAAATTATACCATTCATGTTTAAATTTTTTTTAAAAAAACCTTGTACAAAAAATTTGTTCTCCAATCTTTTCTTTTATAAGCATTTTTTTAAATCTTTCATATTCATTCTAAATTTTCTTGTTTCTCTTTTTGTTCTCGCTCTACATTTAACATATAAATTAACTCCAAATGACCACAAAATCTATCACAAACTAAAGATAATCTATTACACACAATATTTAAACCTGAAAATATCTAAAATTATATTCCTAGTTGTATCTCTTCATTTTTCTCTCTCTTCAACCAATAATTCTATCAAGAAAAAATTTACCACACTTAACGAATAAATCTATCACAAATGATCAAAAAAATTACCACAAATTTTTTTATCAAATACTATATCTGAATCTAGAAATAAATTTACAACCATTGACAAATATGTCTACCACAAACTACCAATAAATTTACCACAAAGAAAAACTAAATTTACCACACACAATAATCAATATATAAATTTTAAAATAAATCTACCACGCTTAGCAAATAAATTTACCAAAAATACCCAATAACTATACTGTTAATGAAAAAAAAATTTACCACACAAAATATCTAAATTTAAAAATAAATCTAACACGTTTAACAAATAAATTTAGAATTAATTAAATCAATATACACAAAAGAATGGAAATTAGGAATCTACCATCAGCATAAGCGAAATTAATAAACTACCTATGTGACCAATTGAAAAAAAGGGAGAGAACACATAATTTTAATGTTGTAGATGTAGGATCCATCATAAGCCACATGGATGATTAGATATGTTAGAAGAAAGTAATTGCAATTGTATTAATGATGCAATGTATGATCCATCATAGACCATATGGAGGATTATGACACATCACTAGTTCAGGTAAGTATAAATGTAGTCAGTAGTATATATATTAGCGAGTATAAGTTGGGTTAATGGCAAAAACTCTTACAAAATAGACGAAAAATTATTATTTAACGGGCAAATAGGATTATTACAGTTACTCTGAATGTTAGCGAGGTAATGGAAAATAAGATTGTTAACTAGATGTTTATGTCTATTTGGTACATTAGATGAAAAATATTTTATTAACAGGAAAAATTTGTTGTATCGGTTATTAAAATCTTAACGCGTGATGGATATAAGATTCTAAACTAGATGTTGATGACCTAATGAGTTGTTTACGCGTTATGTTATATGCAATATTTTTTAACTCGACCCGGATAATGAACTGGATTGCCTTCCGAGTCCCCGGATCATCGGGTCAACCGCGGGGCAAAAAATTAGTAAGGTTTTTATGTATAGTAATTATATATATATCCATTATTATATTTTTCACTATCAGTATTTTTTCCTAACAATACACCATTTGCATTTATCTAACTATGAGGCAAATGATTAACGAAATATGAATTTAGAGATTTTAAAAGAAATCATTAACGAAATTAGAGCTATTATAATAGCTAGAGAAGAATATTGATCGAAACAAACATAAAAAACTGAGATAAATGAACAATAACTACATTGAGGCAAACCGAAACTAATAAAAAACTAAAATAAATCAACCTTAACCAAAACAAAAAAGAATTAGAGGGAAAAGAAAGAGACTACATGAGATGAACTGCAGAAACTACAAAATTGTGAGTAAGAAGAGATGAAGTTTTTTGCCGAAAAAAGTAAATTGAAAAAGCTCTAATAATAATTATAAGGGTTTTAACTATAAAAATCATATATTATCATCACAAATTGAACCCCCTTCATTGCATTAACAGGTTAAAAAAATCAAACATATTTACTATCTTGGTTTGACCCGTTCAACCGTTGATCTGGATTGCGGATAAATAGCAAGTTTTTCTGGGTTTTATCGAGTTTTTTAGTAGTTAGTTTTTGCATAGGATCCGACGCATATAGTGTGGTGGGTCGCCGGGTTTACTGGTTCGACTGCGGATCCAGGTCGGTTTCAAAACATTGGTTACATATTACCGGGTTATTTGAAATGTGTTCACTAATTTGTTAACATTCTGGCAAGAGGACCCATTTCTCAGATTGATAAGGGGAAATGTCACACATATTCGCCATCCATGGGAGCAACGAAAATCTTATACGAATGCGATAGCAAAAAATGTAGAGGGTTTGGGTCGGTAGTAAAATAACATGTAACATGTATAGAACTGTGTACTTATAACGACGGGGGTACCAAAAAAAACTAAACCATGTACTTAAAGTGTGCATGCTAACTGTAGTTATGTATGTAAATGATAATTAAACATTTAGCGGGTGTAATGCTGAGATAACAAAAACTGTAACATATATGTATATGTACGGAGATACGCGTGTGCATAAGGAAAGGTTTTGAAGGATACGAATGCGATAACAAAAAAAGTAGCGTGTTCAGGTTGGTAGTAAAAAATTGTAACTTGTATAGAACTGTGTACAACATGGTGTCACATCAACCTACAAAGTAGAAGTTTATATTAGATGGCTCTTATTTATGTTAGCTGTTAACGTAATGTTTAGAAGCTATCGTAATTGGTAGCTTGTAAGCTATCGTAATTACCAGTCAATCACGAGGGACCTGATAAGAACATGGTGTTTAGAGTGTTTAGAGGTTAATGTAATGCTTATAAGCTATCGTAATTACTAGTCAATCACGAGGGACCTGATAAGAATATATTTAGGGGCAACATCCAAGCACTTAAGCTAGTCGCACTAGTTAGCAAACATCTTTAGACTTAGCAGGCAAGAGCTAAGAGCATGGTCCGACTATAGTTACCTGCTACTAAACACGCAAAGAAACACTTAGCAATCAATTACTAGTGACCTACTAAGAATAGATTTAAAGGATATGGCGGATGATTCAGGGCACTTAACCAAACTCATATTAGTTACCATACACCAGGACAACTTAGCATGCAAGATTAAACGGAGCATGCAAGACTATAGTTTGCATCTACTATGATCCAGAAAAAACTACAACTACATAATTTGCTAACTAGGGAGAATAAACAAAGAGACACCGTCACCATCCATGACCAAACATTTAACACACCACACAAAGCGAGATTGGTCGAGAAAAGTCAAAAGAACACCATCACTATTACAGACTCGGCGCAGAAAAGATAAACAGTAAAACTCTAAATTTATAAGAAGACGAATAGACAAAAAATAGATTTGAAGAACAAGTAAACGAAATCGGTGGAGAGAAATGAAAAAAAAAGTAGCCCTAAATATCTAAGAAGACGAAGAGACAAAGTCAAAGTTGAAGACACAAATAAATGAAATTGACGGAGAACAAAGAAAAAACTATAAAACAGAGAATATATCTACATATAATTGAGGAAACCAACTTATTGGGCGGCGATTCGAAACAAAAATGAGATGATGATGGAGAATTATTTTTCCGTTAAACAAGAAAGCGAATAGGGAAAAAGAAAATGAAGAACAAAAGAGTATGAAAGCTTTGTACATTGCTTAAAGTAAGGGCATACTTGCCTACGTTGCTTAAGAAAACCTACGAAATATAGAGATGAGAAAATTGGAAAACCAGATGAAGATGAGTTCATGAGATTGGAGTTGATAAAGATGTTGTCAAAGTTATTATGTATAATATCAAAATGATGAAAAAAGAATATAGGAATCTTAGAAGAAGAAGAAAGATGAAGTAGAATCAACAAAAGTAGGGATAATTTTATCTTAAAGCGCACAAAGGACCCTAGTAAAACTAGGAAAGGTAATTACCTAATTAAACACAACAAATCTGTGTATATAGAGTTAAATTTTTCATAAATTTAACTAGTAATATGTCTACCATTAAGGAAAAATAAATATAATGCGCATGACTTGTTTAGTGTGGTAGACTTATTGTGGTAGATTTATTTCTTTTGGATTGTTGATGTGACCCTAGTAATTATGTTTTCTTACAACGAAATAAGGCACAATGGTATTAAAGGACTTTTTTAGACTAAACCTTAAGGACTCAATTTGGATTATTTGAGTAAAGATTTGCACTATTTTAGAAAATCACCTTTAATTTTTTTTTGTTAATAATTAACTTAACAATAAATGATTCATAGTCTAAAGTTTACTTTCTAAAATTTCTTTGTAATGTATCAATTGTAGTGGAGAAATCAAAATATCAAAATCATTAGTTGAATCATCCTACCACGAAACTAAAAATAACTCGTCAAATCACCCTAAAATTTAATAGTATGTAATTTAATTATTTTAAAATAAATTTGAATTATTTTTCTTTTCAGTGTTATCGTTGAGAATTAATATTATGTTTATAACTTTAATATTTTGAATAAAAAATTACTATAAGAGTCAATGAAATAATGTAACAATCAGTTGCACAATGTAGCAACATATTACATTAATTGGTCATACTCATTCCAAAAAAATAATCTATATTATTCTTAATACTTCATATTAGAAGTTTACATGTTTTAGTCTAAAATCTTTTTAAAAAATTTCTGTTGAATTTGTGTGTTTCGTCATAGTTGATGATATCTAACATATAATAGCGATTAGGCCGGTAACGAAACATATATTTGGAGTTTTTAAGAATATATGTATCTATATTTGTATATATGGTATCTGTCAAAATATTATATGTATCTGTATTTAACTTATTTGAAGATTTTTTCTTAAAAACGTAAAAAAAATTGATTTTCTTTTCTAAAAAATGTAAAAAACAATTTTTTCATTCAAAAAAAATAAAATAATTAAATAAAGATGAAAAAAATAAATACCTAAAATAATAATAAAAAAATGAAAAATAAAACTATTAATTTTGGTATAAAAAACATAAAAATTAAAAATTAAAAAAATTTAAAATTATATGGATATAGATATCCAGATCCAATATCTGTAATATCCGTATCCGTTTCTACATGATATTAAATTTTATTATTTGTATTTGTATGCGTTTTAAGCGGATATCTGTTTTCGGATAAAATTTTAGATACAGATACAAATATCCGACAAATACGAATATTGAACAGATACAAATATTTTATCATAGGGCTAATAGCAACTACTAGAAAGCTAAAATATTTTAGTGGTAGTAAACAATCTTATTCTCAAATAACGTGTTCGTCTAAAAAGAATTATAATAGTAATTTTTTTGTCAACTCATAATATAACATAGTCTCATCGAAGGTGAGAAGAAACATTAATGCAATATATCATTAGCTTAACCTCTAATGCTAGATTTTAATAGTGATAGAAAAAAAAAACAAAACTAATCATAAATGAGTCTTTGATCAAGTGTTTAGATTTTCAGTTTTGAAAATTCTTTGTTCAAAATTGTATTTAACTAGTGATCAATGACTTATTTTTTGATGACGCCAGCAATGACGCTATACAAAGAATGAAAATGGAAATAGTGGAGATCGTGTGGCCCTAAAAGCTTAGCAGCCGAATTTGACACGTCTCCTCTTTTTTTTCTTTGGTCAAAATTTGACTTTTCTGCTTTAATTTCATTATAAAATCTAGAAGATTAGTAAATTTATTAATACTAATTTTAATAAGTTTCAAATTTTACTTGTTAACCCCATTTTTTTAACCTTGTTAATTTAATTAAATAAATTAGTGTTAATAATTATTTTTAACAATTTATCTCATGAAATTAAACTTGTCCAAATATTATAAAAAATTTTAAATGCCATAGCTATCTGACTTATTTGTCAAATATTATAATATAATATATTTTTTGATACAGTTTCTTATTACATTCAATTTTATACAAATTTAACAAAACTCTTGTATTTTATACAAATTTTTGTTTATATTTTTAAAATTTTCCATTTTAAAAATCCACTAACTCTAACTTATTACAATTAACACAATTACAGATTAGTCACCATTGATCTCTCTGACTCGCGAGGAAGTTTCCTTTGATTGCAAACAAATATCAAACTAAAGATCTGCCCTTTAGGGATTTTCCAGATCTTTCTCTCTCTGATTCTCCTTTTTTTGCGCGTTGATTCTCACCTGAAATCAATTTCGCCGCCGGAAACAGCTTTTCCGGTTGACTTGTCGGCGTAGTTCGACCTTTCAATTCGTCGATTCTGTTTCCAATTAGCCAATCGTTTGAATAGAAATGGGTTACTTGTTCTTGTAGGTCTTTCTTTAGCTGAAACGTTTTTGATCTACGACACTTCAATTTACCCTTACCTCTTCAAGTTTTTCTTCAAATTCGTAATTATGGCGATAAGAATCACCCTCAATTATTCTACCTATGTTGCTCGGAATCTCTCTTTCTCCGCCGGGATCCGTGTTGGTCCCGGCGGGGATCTCCGATCCTGCTTTGAGTCCTTGGTTCGTCCTAGATTCTTCAGCCACAAGCGTGAACTGGATAAACCTCCTCGAAATCGACCTGCAACGATGTACAGTAACATCGCAAGGGAAATCATCGGAGAAGGGAGTCAAAGTCCGCTTGTGATGGGGTTGATCTCGATCTTGAAGTCAACGTCTGCTCCTGAGTCAACGACGATGAATGTTCTCGGGATTTCATCCTTCAAGGCGTCTTCTATCATTCCGTTCCTTCAGGGATCGAAATGGATGAAGAATCCGCCGGAATTTGATGACGTGGACAAGGGAGGAACGGTGTGTGATGACGACGACCAAGTGATGAGTAAGTTTGAGTTTAGTGATAAGGAATCAAGTGGAGGAAGCGGATGGGTTAATAAGCTTTTGAATGCGTGTTCGGAGGATGCTAAGGCTGCTTTCACGGCGGTCACCGTCTCTATCCTTTTCCGATCGACTCTTGCAGAGCCAAAGTCTATACCTTCCAAGTCTATGTACCCTACCTTGGACGTGGGTGATCGGATAATGGCGGAGAAGGTACAAACTCTGAGTCTGCTTTTATAATTTTTTAGGATCCTCCATAGATTTCTCTAAACAGTTTGATGTTTATCATGCTGTTATGATCTTGATTATAACTATAGATTAGAAAATGGTGGTATGTGGCTGCTGTTCTGAAATCTGTTCTTATACGTTTATGTGTTACTCTTATGGTTATTGAATGTGTCCTAGTTTATATACTAAGCGTGACGGCACTGAGGTGAAGGTTGTTCTATAGACAATTGCTAGACAGTCTAGACTACACCTTGAGCGTTTTCAGCTGTTTGACATTATTGAATGAGATTCTTATGACTTAATTGACCGTTTTAGCTAAATCTATTTGTGTACCTTGGTGGTGGTCAGGTGTCATACTTTTTCAGGAAGCCAGAGGTTTCAGATATCGTGATCTTTAAGGTTCCTCCAATCTTGCTGGTAGGTCATAATTCAAAAATTTTGTCTTTCACATGAACCAAGTTTTGTTTTATGTATTCTGTGGTATATATAATTATTGATGTTTTCCAATGATTTGCAGGATTATGGTTACAGTTCCAACGATGTGTTCATCAAAAGGATAGTGGCAAGTGAAGGTGACTGGGTTGAAGTAAGCCCTTATATCCAATCCACTTGTTGATTGATCCTTTTCACCCATTGAAGTCTTTGTTCACTCGGTCGGTATTATTTTTGTAGAGGCTTTTCTCGGACAAGTTTACTCAGAAATGGACCCAACCCTTTTTCTGTTTATAAATCAAAAAGTTTTTGTCTAACCTGTTGTTTCTGTACCATGCAGATTCGTGATGGGAAGCTTCTTGTGAATGACATTGTGCAAGAAGAAGATTATGTCTTAGAGCCCATGGCCTATGGAATGGAACCAATGGTGAGCAACTCGTAATTACCACTTGATAATCCCTTGTTAAGTATCAGCGTGTTGATAAGGTTTGCTTTTCATGTTTATTTGCAGTTTGTCCCTGAAGGTTTTGTCTTTGTCCTTGGAGACAACCGCAACAAAAGCTGTGACTCTCACAACTGGTAACTTTCCAGATGCATAATTAATTTAGAAGTTCACATGCATATCATCTTTTATGAGCATTCTTATACAGGCTTTGATAGTTTGCAATTGTGTTGATTCATGGTATTGTGCGCCCCCATTGATGATTATAATGAATGTAAATGCAGGGGTCCACTTCCAATTGAGAACATCGTTGGAAGATCTGTGTTCCGGTATTGGCCACCAAGCAGAGTATCAGACACCATATACCACGACCAAGTTGTCCCAAAGGGACCATTCGCTGTTTCATAACAAACTAAAGTTGGATGCTTCTTAGGATTAAAGCACAACATTGTGCAAACCAGTCTGGTCAGAATTGGGCAGGTTGGAATTGAAAACTCGAAATGTTATGATATCTGCGGATACATACTGTATCGTTATGGGCCGTATGACATCTGGTTCTTGCTGATGGTCGGGAAGGCGGAAAAACCGTGTGTTTGAACGGAATGGAAGATGCAAAGAAATAGAAAAAGGAAAGAAAAAAAAAGCTTTACTGTGATTGTTGTGTGTTAAGTCTTGAAACCAAGACAGTGTTTATAAGGCTATTGTCAAACAAGAGAAAGAGAGTAATTTTTTTTGAGTTTAAATATATATATATAAAACTGTAAGCATGTGTAGTAAAAGATAGAATTTGGACGACAGTGTTATTATCAAAATATTTGAACTTTAATTTGTATTTATACAAAAGGAGTTTACAAATAACTTTGAAGGCATTACAAAAGGATGCGGAATAAAGAAAGATAAGATGAGTGAAATATTCATTACATGTAGCAAAAGATATGAATCGAAGAAGTGTACAAAAAGAAGAAAAAACAAAAAGGAAGAGCTCAGAGTAGTGGCAAATCTCAACTGAAATTTCAGGAGAATGCGAAGGACCCAACCAACGCTGACCAATTTCATCACTGCACTTTCATTTGCACCAGCCAGGAATCGAACCCGGGTCTGTACCGTGGCAGGGTACTATTCTACCACTAGACCACTGGTGCTTTTAATACTCTACAATTATTAAGTATATATTAAAATCCAATCGGAGGTTTTTCGTATTTTTTAACTTTGGTGCCAAACAATACAAAACACACACGAGTCCAATTAAAAATTTTACTTTTTTTTTTTCGTATTTTACTTACTTTTGCCCCACACATAAGGCCTTTGGATATAAATTGGTAACATTTATGTATATAAATTGGATCGACAAAATGATGTTCCCTCCTCTTTACCTTCCTTTGAAATAGAAGCTACAGATTCCGTAAGATATATGTAAAAGTTAACAAACTGGAACACCTGTGAAATCTGATACAAAAACAGAGATGAGTGGTCCAGTTCCAGGTCCAGCTCTAGGCTTGAAAATCTTTGTTTGAAATCCATACAGGATATGCCTTTGGCCCTTCCGTGTCCGACAATAATCTGGTCCCGTTTTCCACATTCATTAGAGGATCCTTCTCAGTTTCATCCATCTGAGACAAAAGATCCATCCACAACATTAATTCTCAACTCTTTGTTTTCTCATTATGCAACTGATGAGAACCAGAAAATAAACACTTTGTGCCTAAAGAGATGGTGGCAAAATTACCTGAGGCAATTGGGTTGGTGATTCCGTGGCCTTCTGTTGGGTTTCGATTGTACAGTAATAAGAATATAGCACCATTCCAATAACGGCGATCAGAATACCAAGAATGTTATGCCAGCTGAACGCATCTTTTAGCAATAGATACCCAAATGCTAACACTAGGCATGTTCTTAAATGTCCCAGAACCTGATAAGTGACTGGTGATGTCTTTCCAATGACGAGAAACGTGCTGAAGTTTACTGAAACAGATATGAGGCAGGACAGGACTATGAAGAACTGCATCCAAACAAATGTGCGTTTGTAATATATGTAGAAGCGATAAGGAAGACCATTCGCAAATACTTCTTTGTTCTCACCAGGACTTGAGAGGTGTACTTGAAAGCAAACACGTTCTGGTTTGTTAGCAGACCATCTAGAAATGGCCCAGTTACAAATAGAGTGATCGCTTGATAAGGACAAGACTGATATAGAAGTTGGGTGGATGAAACCTTGAATTTCTTCTGGATAGTATTGGTCATCTGGTATGTAATTGGTTAAGATAACAGCAATGAAACCAAACAAGGACTACTATCTAGCTGAACCACTGACTAATACAAGAAAAGACAAGTATAGGATACAATTTGGGCAACACAAGTTGTGATAACAGCCAGCAGCGACAGGACAGAACCCAGCATATTTAGCTGAAGATCTGTTACGGTTGCAATTCCGACACCAATGAGAAGGATTACTAATGAAAACTGGATTTTTCGACTGAAAATGACATAAAGTAGATCATGCCTTTGACCAGTCAATCATTTGACGAAGTAATGTAACCATGAAAGTTCGTGAAGACGAATCACTGACTGAAAAGTAAAAGGGAAACAAGATTAAGAAGTTTCTAACTTGCTCAACCATTCCACGGTAAACCGAAATAAACTATTGGAAGACATATGTTCTACTTGGACGTGAGGCCGTGGGCAATTTCTAAACCAAATCATAAACAATTATGTCCAAGACTTACCAAAAATCATACAACTGATACAAATGAAGTATTGCTCAAGACAACATCAGTGCTAACCTGAATTTCTTTCTGAAAAAGATGGTTTCCAAAAACACAGTACAGGGGATATAGCCAATTTTGTCATCTGATATTCAAGGGAAGAGAAGACATATTTAAACAACGATGAGAAGAAACTGATACGTTAGGCAACTGCTGGAACGAAAAAAGGAAAAAAAAAAAGAAAAAAAAAGAGAGTAATATACCTGGTAAAAACCAACAGAATTAAAACCCAAACTGAGATTCAATAATCCAATGGAAATTCCATTTAACACACCAAATCCCATTACAGCTCGTGGATCAAAAGGCTTGTGCTCAAAAAACTTCATCCATAATGCCACATGCAGTGAACAAAGTGTGACCAGAAGGTGCCAACTCGTCAAAGTGGTCGCTGTAAGTTCAATAAAATAAACAAAGGTTACATAAAGACTTTAAAGGTCTACCACGTTTTATGTATCTTTTTTTTTCCAAATAAATTCTCATTCAATTCAACTGAGTCCATTCTAACAAAGTTTACGGTCAAGCATAACAACCTAGGCTTGACTTGTGATCCAAGAAGAGAGTACAAGTTTGTAAAGATAAACGGGAGATCAACACAACCCTGAGTAAGAGTAAGGAAGGACTTCAATCTACTTGAGGCAAAACCAAAACGGAGAGGTTAAAGATGACATAATCAGTGGATGATATGGACCGCAATTCTCGCGAGAGTCATATCCTGAAACTGGGGGTAAAGAGATGAGTCAATGGCATGGCTTTGTCTGCAGAGTTCCCTGTTATGAATTACTGTTGGGCTTATGGACTGTTGTTGCTAGTGTATGAGCGTCAGTGGTGGCAGTAAATAACATGTTAGTCCAGCTAGGTGCACCTCTTGCAATGTAGTCGTTAAATCTTATGTCGTGTACTACACTACGGGCAATAGCTGAGGCTTACCTATTACTCCTGGGATGGATATATGTGAAATGCACTTCCTTAAAATGAGCAGAGAGTTCTTCAACTTTCTTGACCCATGAGTTGTAGCGTGGCCAGGCGTTTGGGGAGGATATAATGTTGTAGAAGTTCCTATTATCTATCTCCACTTCCACCTGTAGCAGGCTAAGCTCCAACAGTGTTTTGAGGACCCATAGAAATCCTTGAAATGCGAGGTTCATGAATGTGGGGGCTTCAGCAATTACATGTCGTGCGTGTAGCCAAGTCGTGGTTTTGTCTTTTGTGATGATGAGGGCCACTCCATGGAGATTGTGATGTGATGCCCATTGCACCTTCCAGTTAGTCTTATATTAAAACCTCGTTAATGTGCACTCTGATTCTTGAACCTGGCTATGGTGGGATCGTCGGTGCAAATTGTGGTTATCCTCATGTGTTGTGTTCCATTGTTCCGCTTCGTTGGTGACTTCCCTAACTATTTCCTGAAAATCCGGGTGTTGGCTCTGCATCATTTGCCCATTTTGCGCTTTCCATATGGCCCATAGAATCCATGGAAAGGTGACACTACGAACTGTTCCTGCTGAGGTGCTCATTTTGTTCATGAGAAAGGCGATATTCGAGTGGACAGAATCTCTCGCATAGCCATTTGGTGGGATAGGGATAGATGTCATCGCTAGTATTAGTCTGGCAGGTGGACAAATAAATAGGCAGTGATTAATTGTTTTAGGGCCGTTTTCACAGATAGGGCAATGGTCCTGCCAGAGCGCCTGAGAGAGCCCCCCAGAGAAATAAGGCTATCTTCTTTGGTATATGGAGATTCCAGATTCTAGCCTTTAACGTGGAGGTGTAGTCTGTTGGACCTGTGAGATCATCCCAAGTCATGTGGTTTTGTTGGTTGAGAAGCCAGTTACCACTTCGGACTGTATACTCTCCCGAGTTGTTGTACTCCCAGATCTACGAGTCCTCCATTGCTTCATTGGGGGGGGGAGGGGGAATTTCAAGTATTTTCTGGGCGTCCATTGGAATGAAGGTATCACAGACCTTTAAGGAGTCCCATTTGCCGTGAGTTATTAAATCTGATACTTTCAGACCGACATTGAATGTCGTGTCTTTGCTTATGAGAGGTCTCGGCTGGTGATGTAGGATCCATTTCGTTGTCCACAAATATGTGTTTCTGCCATTACCTATTTGTCTTAGCAGCCCCTGTTTGAATAGTTCTCGACCGTGGCAAATGCTTCTCCAGGCATATGAAGGCTTCGTTCCCAAACCATAATCTAAGAAGGAGTCGTTGTGAAAATATCTGGCGGCATACACTTTAGCTAGCAACGTGTTTGGTTTGCTCAGCATCCTCCACGCCTGTTTGACTAGCAGCACCTGGTTGAATTTCTCAATATCTCTGAATCCCAATCCGCCCTTCTTCTTGGGTTTGCACATGGTTTGCCAAGCTACCCATGAAATCTTTTTTTTCCCAGCCGTGTTGCTCCACCAATATTGTGTCATGGGACTTGTGAGTTTTTTGCATTGAGCTTTTGATAGTTTAAAGCATGACATCGCGTATACTGGGAAGGCCATGGCCACTGCTTTGATTAGTGTCTCTTTCCCACCTAGCGAGAGAATTTTAGAGAACCAGTTGTCCATCTTTCTTGAGAGTTTTGTTGATTTGAAGTCGAAAACCTTCTTTCTTGAGCCTTTGAAGCACTCAGGTAGACCAAGATATTTTCCAATGCCATGATTAGAGTGGATATTTAGGATTTGTTTAATCCGTTGTCTATCATCAGCCTTGATTTTGGCTCCAAATGCCACTGCCGACTTGTCATAGTTTATGCATTGACCTAAAATCCTTTCATACTCATGAAGGCACCACTTTAGTTCCATGGCTTCTGGTTGAGTAGCTTTGTTGATAAATAGACTGTCATCCGCATAGAGAAGGTGTTGTATTTGAGGACCACTAGAGTGGAATGTGAGATTAGAAATTCTCTCCTCCTATTCTGCCTTTTTCATGAGGTGAATGAGGGCTTCAGTACCTAGTACGAATAGAAAGGGGGAGAGCGGATCTCCTTGTCTAAGACCTCTCTTGATGAAGACATGAATGCTAGACCAGCTCACATTCCAACACCCAATGGGGGAGAACTCGCCATTCCAACACCCAATGGTCCAATCACACGCTCAAAGGCAAAGGAAATAAGAGAAGGATTCACCAAAGCCGTGGGAATGCTAATGAGTTCGATTCAAGAGGAAACCTTGGATGAAGCTCTCAGCATCTCTACCAACATAGACTTGCCTTTGCTTGAAGCTTATAAAGAGGTTCTAATCTTCACATTCGAACAAGAACCGGACCGGAATCATTAAGGTATTGAGATTGGTTAAGTGATCTTGTACTCTTTTTCCTTATATTTGGTTTTGTCCCAAATGGGTTTTTCAAAGAAAGGTTTTAATGAGGCAAGCCATTTAGCCCACTCTCATCTCAATACCAAGGTGATCCACGGTCCATAGAAGTCCAAGAAGTGTCAATAAGAGGCCACTCAACAAAAGGAAAGTCCAAAGACTAAATTGAAGTCTATAAGTGATCCAAGAAGAACATGGGCTGAAGATGAAGTTTAAAGGGGTGAAGTTTGTTGTATTTTCGGTCCATTTAGAGTCCAATAAATGTCTAGAAGATTCTAGTGACTAAATACATGTAGTTAAGTGTCAAGTTAGTGGTAGAAGTGGGAGAAAATGTGAGTTAAGGTGAGCATTAACCAACTTGTAGTGGGTGGAACTTCAAAGGTCTCACAGAAGCTCATGAGTCCCTCCTCTTGTCTTAAGTCTTTCATTTCCTATTTATAGTCTCTTGATACATGAATAAAAGACAACATCATTGATAAACAAAACTCTTGAAACTCTTTAGAAGTTGAGACGAATTCTCAAACTCTTTTCTCTTGTCAGGGACAAGAAACTATCTTACTTACCATCCGATTGTGAGAAGCATTCGTGTGGGAAGTGAACTGCTTATCAAAAGCCTTTCACACCCTTTGTGGCGCAGCTCGATCCATCTACAACCTCATCTTCCAGAGAACAAAAGGTGAATGTTCTCCGAACAGCCTTGAAGTCTCACAAATCACTTCCATCAACCAACTACAACAACACCTTTGAACCGGCTAGTGAATGTTCTCCGAACAGCTGCCCTTTCAATCATCTATCCACCTTTAAAGCGCTTCCGAGGCTACATCATATCTGGGGAGTAATAAAGCCAAAAGGGGCTCCGTTGATGATCACCGAGTATGTGACACTTGAAATACAAAATATCACCAGTGTTATCCAGTTACGATGGAAGTCTAACTTTTTTAATGTTTCCTCCAGGAACTGCCATTCCAGTCTGTCATATGCCTTTGACATATCAGTTTTAATAGCCATGGAGCCTTACTGACCTCGTTTTTTGGTATTTAGGTGATGCATGATCTCATGGGCAATCATGATGTTGTCAGAAACGAGTCTGCCCTTTGTGAACGCCCCTTGCGTGTCAGATACTACGAGCGGCAGTATTTCCTGGAGCCTCTTTGTTATTATTTTGGAGATTATTTTGTAAATGACTGAACAAAGACTTATTGGGCAGAGGTTTTTCACCTTTGTGGGCCTATCACATTTGGGAATCCGGGCAATGTGAGTATAATTCCACTCCTCAGGGAAATATCCTCTCTGAAAAGTTTGTTGAACTTCATATATGACTTTGTCTCCAATAATTTCCCAGTACTCGTGAAAGAACTTGACGATCATCCCATCAGGTCCTGGTGAGCTATCGCCTCGAATGCTAAAGGCCGCTCGTCTAATTTCACTAGGGGAGACTAGTTCCAGTAAGGTTTGGTTCATCTCAGTGGTGACTTTGGAATACATCCCTTGAAGTGCAACGTGAATCCCCTCGGGGGTTGGGGTTTGGAATAGAGTTCGAAAGTAGTTGGCTGCGATATCACCTTTTGATCCTTCTTTAAAATGTACATTCCCATGGGGATCTTTAAGGAATATCACTTTGTTTTTTATTCGTTTATAATTCACAAAATTATGGAAAAATTTGGTATTTTGGTCACCGTCGTTGAGCAATTGCATTTTGCTTTTCGCCTTCCAGAACTGTTCCTCTTCTTTGAAATGTCTTGTGAGCTCATTCTTAAGTTGTCCAATAAGAGCTATATATGGGTTATGCTTCGACATTTCCATTTCAAGATTAGCTCTGGTGTTTTCTATATGTAGTCGTGAATTGGTGTTTTTTTGTCTTCCAACGAGAGATATCCTTCCGGTATTCCGCAATACAATCCAGTGTTGTGAAGAGAGGGTTACTTACTGATCTCAACCAACTCGTTTTAATAATGTCCGCAAAGTCCCTTTTCTTTATCCATCTTTTATCAAAAACAAAGCGTTTATGATAAGTCGTGGGATCCACCATGATTTTAGTATGTAAAGGTCTGTGATCCGATCCCATAATCGGCAAGTAAGCTGTCAGAGAACGAGGGAATTGTTGGAACCATTCTGTGTTACCGTAGCTGTGGTCCAGCCTACACTGAATCCATTGACCTCCTCTGTTTCCCATCCATGAGAAATGTGGCCATGTACTAGGTAGTTCACTCATGTTACAGTTCCTCAAGAATGATTGATAGTTTCTAAAGGCATTCACTGGTCGTGGGACAGCACCTGCTTTATCACGGTTGTCATATATCTTATTGAAGTCTCCGATAAGAAACCAAGGAGACTTGTATCCCAATCCCAGGTTCTGGATGGCCTCCCAAACTACTGGTCGTTGATGTGTTATTGGGTGGCCATAGATAAAAGTCTCTTTCACTTGTACCTCCCCTATATATAAAAGAGAGTCTATGAAGTGCGTGGATTCATGTGTTATCTATAGTTTCATTTGGTATTTCCAGAAGTGTCCCAAACCCCCACTCAGGCCTCTTGCTCCATTGTAAATAGATGATCATATCCATTCCATCTTCCTATAGATTATAACACATTTTTGTCATTCTTGGTTTCTATGAGGAATAAAATGTCTGGAAATACTGTCTTCCGTATTTTCTTTAGACGTCGAACTGTCAAGATGCTCCCCACTCCTTGACGGTTCTAACTCAATATATTCATTGAGTGTTGGGTGACTTCTGGATAGTCACCACACCCTGTAGCGTCTCAGATTTATCTTCTGCTGCAATCATAGTGTTCTTCAATTTCGTTTTTTGTTTCTTATATGTACGGGAACCCCTCAATTCCATATTATCTTTGCCCGGCGGTATTGTCTCATCTATGGAGAATAGCCGAGCACCATCAGTTATTCTCATATTTGGTGGGATATGTGTCGTTATTCCTAATGATGCAATGTTGCGCTTGAGACTACAAGTGATTGATGTGGTTGTAATTTTTGCCTCCGGTGTCACCTTCTTAGTTCGTAGTAGTAATCCTGGACCCTCATGTGTATTTGCCATTTCCTCGTCGGCTTGTGTCTCAGTTTGCATCGGTCTATTGTCTTGTCGGAATCTACTCGTGGTAGCCTCTGTCTCTGATGTTTCTGTGTGTTCATATTTGTTCATAGAGCTTTCAGCTTCATAAACTTTGTGTTGTCGATCCATTGTCTTATTTTCCGTATTCCTTACTCGCTCGAAAGTCACCTTCACCTTTATGATTTCTCCTGTGGGTAATCTAAGTGTCCTACTATGTCGCACTGGGTGTGTAATATTAAAGAGAATCTTCACCCTTATAAAAAGGTGAAGATGTGGTTTTTCAGGGTCAAAGTCTAGCTCTAGGACATCGCCGAGAGAGTTAGCTACCACTTTAAAAATGTCCACCGTAAAATATTCTATTGGAATATCCGATAGTCTTATCCACAGTGGAATCAATTTAAGATTTTCTGAGGTAAAATGAGTGTCCCTCTTAGCTATAGCAATTCTCCAATCTTCAAAATTCCAATAGTTAAATTTTAGAATCTCTTGTAGCCCTCTTCCGATCGAAATCGGAATTGGAATGTATCCCTTCCTAGAACTGTTCTAGTGATTTTATTCTGCAAATGCCAGATCCTAGGGAGTCTCATCATTATCCTAGATATATTTTGGGATTCTAGGTTGAGAAGTTTACCTATGAGTAAATGTTGGTTGGTCGTGTCTATATTATATCTCCCATCATCTGGTAAAGCTATCACCGAATCCTCCGCGATTGTCATTGAGCAGAGGTTCTCCACCAGCTGTGGGTCCATTCTAAGGTTGCAGAAGTGCTTTGAATGCAGAATAAGATTAGCAACGGACTAAGCTCAATGTTGTTCCTCCGTGATTTCACTGCCTTCTTGCTAATCTCGCTAGTTGCCGATTGAAGACAAATTAGATGAGGAGTGCTGCATGTTTATATGGAATTTCCGGTCGTTTTCGAAGCTTCAGATTTGTCTCAATGTTATGATGGTGAAGAGTTTCCGGTGAAGCAGAGATATCGTGAGTTGTGGTTTGAAGAGTTGTCGGAAGAGTGAATCCTTTGATAAAGTCGTCTTCCACCAGTTTGGCCTCTAATCTAGGGTTAGTGATTGGCGATCAATGTGCTATCCAAGTGTCTCTGAATGTGAAATTGAGGTCTTCCCAGCTCTAATTTTGTTCCTTAAGTTGATTCCCCTTTGTTTTGGGAGAGAATCAAGCTTTCGTCCGCTGGATTGTGTCTCCGCCCGAGTTTGTGGCGTGTTAAAGTGGTTGGATTCTGCCTCTGTAGAAAGATCAGTGGAGTAACCGCGTAAGTGATGATGAGAGGAGATCAAAGATGTATCTCTAGTTGATGTTTACGTCTGTTGAGTCCGATTAAATCGTCGATCTCTTGAGGGTAATGTTCGTACCGGTCTTAGCACGCCTTCGGTACGCGAACGTTGTTTTGTGATTTTGGCTGTGCCGTTGATCGGCTGCCTACGTATCCAATGAGGAATCAAGCCTGCTCGTAGTTCTGATAATCAGTTGATCATGAGTCGATCAAGATTCTTCGTGGGTCGAGACCTTTGTGCAATGAGTCTCAGGTGGTTTGCTGAAGATTGGCTGGCGCTCGTCGACCGAGGTGCTCGTCGATCGATTATGCTTGGTTACATCGATCTCTGTTCGTCGATGTTGTTTCTGGGATGAAGGATTACGCTCGTCGATATGACGTGCTTATCACTGTACGTCACCACTACGGTGTTAGTACGAGTTGCGTTCGTCAATAAGTTTCTCTGTTGGTTGCGCTCGTCGATAATTGCCTGTGTATTCGTGCTCGTCGAAAGCCTCACCACTTGGGTGCTTGGGCTCGTCGAGTGATAGGTAGAGTTGTTCAATTGTATGGTCGTCAAGTCTAATCTTTCTAATTCTTACGTTCGTCAATTTGTGGCTAAAAGTTATGTTCGTCGACTAGCAGCCCAGTTTTATGTTCGTCCAGTATTCCTTGAGAGTTCCGATTTTCCAATCCCTTCTTCAAATGTCCTACATTCCCTTTTATAGTGGTTGAGAATGATGCGCAGGTGCTCTTCATTGACAGGTGTCAGCCTGCATGCGTGCGTCGAAGAGCTGTGTGACTCGTCACCTACTCGTCATCGTGTACATGTGGCGTGATAATAACCCAATTCACCTAATGGGCTCGAACTGGATGAGCCTTTTTCCTTAATGGACTCGAGCTGGATGGACTTTAAGCAGATTTGGGCCAAATATTGGGCCGAAAGTAAATGGGTCGAATCTAATTGGGCCGAGCCTAATTGGGCCCATACAGGGAAGGCAAGAAATCAAAAGGTTCGAGCTTAGAAGTGGGGCTAAAAGAGCAAGATTTTGAGGTTGTCGGTGAGAGATTCACCAAGAGTTGTCGCCGAGAGGGCATTTTAATATAAATAATATCAACAATATCTATTTGCTTTCATAATTGACCTGAAAATCGAATATTAAAGTTAAACAACAATTTAAGGAGAAGGATTTCTTAATTTAAATCATTATGCCTTCACATGTGAGGTTGAAGACGATAGAAAAATATATAGAAAATTCAACTGCTTCATCATCAAAAGCTCCATTTGCCTTTTACAAAACCCATAGGAGATATCCTAAAACCCAATCCTCACCACAAATCACCAAAAGAAAAAAAAAAAAAAAAACAAACAAACAAACAGATGGGCCATAATTGTTGTTTAGAACTAAACAAACTTATTTTTCCTAATATTATGATAGAATCAAACACAAAACTGTACCTCTCCTTCTCTTCTTCGACTCTTGTTGTCCTTAGAAAACAAAGTAACTATGAGTTTCACTTATGGTCTTTTCTTTCTTGTCTTCCATGTCAGCTTTCACCTCTTGGCTCTTCATGAATATTTTCAGCCTCTCTTTCTTCTAACTCCGTAACTCCTAAAACATCACCGTCTTCAGCAACACTCGAACACTCTCCTATTTCTCCTTTTCTGCTTTCCTCTTTCTCTGCCGCCCCAGCTTCAATATCTTCTCTATTGTAAGGATCACTGTTTAGATCTATTCTCTCCGCGTTCACTTCCTTCTCTGCCTTACTCGTATCACACTCAGCCTCTTTCATTGCCTCCTCCTTATCTTCTGCTGCTGCTGGTCCGTCTCGCTCTAACTGTTTCTTCTTCCTCCTCATCATCAGAGTCTTGAACCTTCTCTTCACGGTGCTACACACGTTGCAGGCACAGTTGGGTTTGTGCCTACCTTTCCCACTTGGTGGCTGAATGCACACAATGCAAGAGCATCCAGCCCGGTGCCTTGGATGTCTGGTCGTCGTCGCAATCTCTGGCTCACCTAAACTGTCTCCTAAGACTGCTGCACTCGCTAATGCATCCAAACCAGATGGTTCTTGCTCAGTTCTTGCTACCTGGCTTTCCCCAGTTCTTCTCTTCTTGTACTCTAAATAAATATACAGACAGTTAGCGTCTTGAGACTTGAGGCTCTCAATAAGCTGAGTGGATCAAAGGTAAGCTCTGTTCAGAAACAAATTTGCAGGATACCGAGAATAATCCATAACAAGCACAGATAATAGATAACTATCCTGAATTATTTTGGGAATTATTTTATACAAATCCCCCTATGCAATACAACTTCTTGGAAGCAGTCTCTAACACTAATGCAACATGCTAACGAGAAGGAACCATGAGAGGCCAAGATATAATAGATTTCATACCTCTTCCCACTTTAAGAGCATTCTCAAGTTCCTTCAGATTCTCCTCCGGTATAGAACATGAACACCTATCAATGTATATTAAATCACACCGACAGGACCTCAAGAAAAACCAAATTCTAAAGTGATCTATGATGCAAGCAATCAAGAAGAAACACAACTTGTGATAGTTCTTACCGGCTCATGTCCCAAGCATTGTCTGGACATGTCCATCTTAAGGGAAGAAGGGCGTCTACAGGTAACCTTCTCCATTTAAAGCAGTCGTCGCATGATGCCCATCGTTCTTGTTCACTGACCACAAAGACATTCGTTAGTAAATCGCTTAACAAGCTGGAGATGAACACCAAGTGCAACTATGATATTATGTTATATAGGACTTCATGTTGCCATTCATTTTTTTTACTTGACAACTGGAATAAAGATCATACCCTGAAGGTTTTGAAGTAATTATCGTCCTCTTTCCAAAGACAGGAGGTTCCTGAGCATAACATTAACAAGAATTATGACTTAACTGAAGGGATGTCCAGTTCAGAATTAAGTCACATAAAACCCATTTTTTGTTATGAAATTTCAAAAATATCTACCACTTACGTCAAATTCTTCAAATTCATGCTCTTCAATGACAACAATGCTAGACTTTGCACTAGGCGAGGGACGAAGCAAGTCCTGAGCTTCTTCCCAGGTGAGTCTCAGCTCCATAGCTTCTTCACTATGCAAAAGCAATCTCTTATTTTTTGTCCCAATGGTTCGAGTCCTCTTCTTTTCTTTAACCCGTGGCCCGTCGTCACATATTCTGCCTCCGTTATTCTCACTCTTCTTTGAGAAACTACCACTATAAGTTGAGCTCAAATGCTCAGGCATACCTTTCATGTCTTTCGGTATTCGTGACGGACAAGAGGATACATTTATGGAGGGCGGGGTCTCTGTAACACCTGATGATGATGTATCTTCAGTTGAAGCACCGTTGGGGAGACTACCACCCTGTTTATAAAGACTATATCTACTAAGAATGGAGCTAAGCAAAGAAAAACCAGCACATACCAGCAAAATCAGTTCATAGAGAACCCAACCTGCATATCACCAGCATTAGCTGCCTTCCTGGAACCCATGATTAGTTTTCCACCAGGATCAACCCGACTGAATGTTACTGTACAAATGATAAACAAAGCCACTTGATAAGAAAATACAGAAAACCAACAATAGTCCTAGAAAATGGTTCATGAGAATACCAGCAGTTTCCTGAAGCTTTAGCTATTACATGAAGTACATTACAAGGCTACAGAGCATTACCTGTATCACCAGCCTGAAGCATCATGGACTGTATACAAGGAGTGACACCTTCTAAGACATACATTCTACTGTTGTTATTGGGCCAATATCTGAACTGGAACGTCCACTCCTTACCCTTCACATCTTGGATTTTCAAAGGAATGCCTTCCGATTGACTAATTGGAGGGAAATATGCCTATATACCAGTGCCGAATTCAGTCATAATTCTATATTTTAAGGACAAGGGAAAGATGCAAGGAAAAAAGTAGAATGCTAAATTACCTCTGCACATGCTTTTGGAAGAACTAGACGACCAATCCGACCAGCATCACTGGCACTAAGGGTTTTCTCAAAAAGAGGTACAATGTTCAAATTCAAACTAAGATTGTTAAGGTAAACATATGGTCATTAAAAGTGCGTACAGAATAAAATAGTTAGCAAAAAGACCAAGGAAAAAGTTTAAAGAAAAGAAGGAACAATTAAAGGATACTTTCCGGAGATCTGCTGAACCTCTTTATCGGTATATTTTGGCCAATACCGCGGAAGTAAATGGCCTTTCCCTCGGCCTTCGACTGGAGGTCTTCCAATCCGTGCCTGTGCAGATTTACTAGTCCCAAGGGAAGTTGAAACAGCAGGTTTTGAGGGTTTTTGCAGTATGCTAGACGCAGAGCACTGGGTAATCTGGGATGTAGAAGCACCAATATGTTTCTTTCCGTCGGTTGAAAATGATGGGCTATGAGGAACTACACCCAAAGCCATATTTAGAGATGGCTGTGATGGTGATGATTCATGCATTTCCCCAGCGTCCAGCCTATACCCAGTGGTGGTATTTTCTGCTTTCAAAAGCTTACCAAAACCACGTTGAGGCATGAACTCTTCTCTTTTATCTCCTCCCATGACTAGTGGCTGAGAATCACATCTCTGGGATTGAGAAAAGAGATCCGCTTCGCTTCTTCCTCCCTCAATATTCATTCCAATTTCGCCATTCACATGTTGCCTATCAGCTAATGTTTTCATTGGCAATCTGCTAAAAACACCTGAATTTTCATCTCTCTTATTCTACAAAGAAAAAATGATTACAAAACATGAAGGCAGATTCATCAGAACAACACAACTTGAATACACTCAAAAAGGCGAACAGAATCAAGTCTTAAACTCACCAAGTTGAGTTGATGGCAATTAGCACAGGTAGAACAACCAACACCACCATAGTCCATAAGCTCAATCATCACTTTAGAAGCAATGCATCCACAATGTAGTCGCTGCCATCACAGAATTTCATATCAGAACAACCAACACATTGCAGGGAAAGAGAAAAAAAAGGAAAAACTAAATATAGAAAAAGCAAATTTCATGATAGAATCAAAAAGCAAGCATTGGTCAATCAATTTAAAAAATGAAACGAACCTTGTTGCACAAATAGCATTCCCTCCAACCAGATTGGTCCTTATGGAATGTTTCGCAGAAAAGAGAAGTCTCATAAGCGGATCTATAACACAACAATTACGACGAGTAATCAAACATCAACGCAAAATAATCACTTAATTCTGTATAAATCTTTCCTATTTATAGATAAATTAAAAAGGGTCAAATTGGCAGTGAGAATCATCTACGTAGCGAAAACTAAAAGTAAGCAGATAAGAAAGATCGAGACTTTGAGTCAAAAATCGAAACAGAATTTGGAGTTTTAAAAATGTGAAATTAGAGAGATTGAGAGATACCCGCAACGAAAGCAGAGATCAGCGAGGAGACCAGATCGAAGAGGCCAACCTTTCTTCCATTCAACAGTAGAAGTCGAGCCACAAGATGCGTTCATGCACATCTTTGACCCCATTTTGACTTCAAACATCTAAACCGAAAATCAGAATCCTTTTCGAATTGCAATACCCAATTTCAAAATCGTACAACCCTAACACAAACCCGGAAGAGCTAAAGAAGTCGAATCGGAGATGAAATTCGACGTGAATTGAAAAAAGAGAGACTTAGTCATGAAACATGCATCGACGTTGGTCAAAATCAAAGTCGCGTTGAGAGAATCAGATGACGGAGGAGGAAGCAAAACCAACGGGAAGAGAAAAAGAGAAGATTTTTGACGGCGAATTGGAAGAAAGAGGGACTGTAACGGCGAAGAAGGCAACGAGTTTTTTTTTTTTTTTAAAGTTTATATTTTTTATTAATCGAAGTGAAAATTAAAATTATGGGTGAGATAGAGATAGAAAAGAGAGAGAGCATGCAAAGAAACGAAACGCCTAAAATGCATGCACGACACTTGAGACTTCAAAAACACATCTCAACATAAACTTAAACACAGAGAATTTAGAAGAAGAGACACAAAGTTAAAGACTTTGGTTTTTTTTTTTTTTTGACTTTTTCTTTTGTGTTGGGGTAAAGATTTTTTTGTGTATATTTATAGTATTCAATTAGCGTTGGTAGGAATCATATATTATAGAAATTTGGGTATGATGACGTAAAATCATATTTCAAATCTTATTTTTGGAATTTATTTTTTTTAAATTAGGATATAAATTTTTCAATAAAGAAACTATTAATTAGAAGAAATATGTGTAGATTAGATGTATATTTTTTTGGAAATTAATATAAACATAAAATGCATGCATGACACACACAAATTCATGCATAGAAAAGATTTGTGACTCTTCTTTTCCTTTGACTTTCTTGATTAATGTCAAATTCTCTTAAATTTTTTGAAATGTGTGTTTGATCTGTGTGATACTATTAGTATTTGATTCATTGGAAACTTTTTAATTCCATAATTTAAACTCCATGTACAATTTAGAAGAGCCAATTTCTGTCATAACCAACACCATATAATTCCGATATCTACGATAAATTGATTTGATTTAGAGACCTGGTGAAAACTTGGTGATTCACAAAATTTATTACAATTTTCAGTTCATTATTGTATAAGATATAAAAATAAGAAATCATTTTGAAAAACTGATGTATAATTAAGTTTGTAAACAATTTTTTTATTAAAAAAAATATCATCATATAAGAAATAGTTACATGCTGCATTGTAATAGTTTTAAAAAAAATTATAAAAATAAATTTTAGGCTATGGATCGGATTTTGTCGATCTGTATTTGACAAAAAAAATAGTTACCTGATATAAATTTTGGATGGTATACATGAATCTGTATGAATAGTATAGCTGTCATTCCATGTATTCATATTTTTGTCCAATTTCACCTTTAATACCATAAATATTTAGAGTGAATAGACACCGTTAGATGATCTGGGATCGACGGTTCATATTGGACACTTCGAATAAATTATATATCACTTTTTCATGCTATTTATGGAAATAATGCGCATAATGAAGGTATAATATACGTGTTCAAATAACATGATATTTGATAATTATGCTTATGCATGTGATTTTCCTCCAAGAAGCATTGTCTATATACTCTAATATCTTCTCAGTTTTTATTTTTCCATTGAAATATTTTTATTTTTTCTATAATTAATCCAAATTTAAAATAACTGAAATGATAATATATATATATAGTTAAATATACATTTACTGAAATTTCATTCTAAAATATCATATTGTTTCGGGTGACATTATTTGGGATTTGTTTTATATTCCCAATTTACATTATTTTTCTCCAATAACAAACTAATTTGCATTATTTAGTTATGGAACTTTCTTGTTGACAGCAAAAAAAATATTCTATACTTCCCTTTTGGCGATTTTTTCATAATTTTATATATGGGATTTTTCTTGATTTTGTTTATCCAAAGAAAAAGAAGAAAAATGATTTTACAATGCAAAAGAGATAATCAATTCTGGGCCGCTTTCCTCTAATTTTTTTTTTCAACACACAATTGCAACCGATCGGTTTAGTATCTAAATTCTTATATAATATAAACAATAAAAATAAAACTTGATCATGAGATAATGCATATTTTCAGTAGACTTACTACATGTCATTAAACCAAAGTCACTTAACTTTTTTTTTGTCAACCAGATTAATATTAGAAACACTACCACAAAGGTAGAAAAATATTTACAACACTAAGCCATTAGCTGACTCTCTAATAGAACGAGCGAGAGCATCAACTTTACAGTTTAGAGATTTCGGAAGGCCGGCCACTCCTCATAATACATCAAGAGCTTCACAACATCAGCACAATTTGTAGCCATCTTCACTTCCAAAAACTGGGTCAAAATCAAAGATTTCATAACCCACATGACAACTTTCACCTCTAAGTATAGTGTAGAAAGATTCGTTTGTATTTGAGGTTACTTTTTCTTCTTATCTTACTATTAAATAATATTTAGATATGATTTGTTCCCACATTAAATTCATGTATTTAATGCAATGGATTTGGATAAACCGAACCACTAGATTAGGTTGGCATCATAAAATTACAACTGAATTATAAAACTGATATTGAAGTTCAACTAAAAACATTTATCAAAATTAATTTCATTATTGTGTGTTCACACAACTGACAATTAACTGATCCCAGAAAGATAATGATGTCAAGTTTCAAATAAGAACTTATACTCGTAAAAAAAAGTATATCGGAATCTAGAGTTATAAATAAATAAAAACTCTAATGATTGGTTTGAATTACAGATATGAAATGAAACTATGATCAAGTACTAAATTCTCAAGTGTTGATATGATTAAGTAGAGCTTCTATTAAGTTTTGAGGCATGTGAAACCTACTCTTTAACATTAGGTGTCATCACGCTATGTTTGCTAACGTAGCAAAGATTAATTCTCGTACCACACATGTTGCACACATTCATCACAATCAAACAGCCGCTTTCCATATTCTTTATTTTTCCTAACAAAACAAAAATTAAAAATCCAAGCTTAAGTCCAATATTTTCAATTTATGGACCAAAAGTAGGTTAAATTAGTTATTAGAAGTCTCAAAAGACGTTTTTTTTTTATATTTCTTCTTTCGGTTGACCAACTAGGGTTCCTGAATATTTTTAATTATTTTTCTGATATACACTGAGAAATAAGATGGTTTTAAAATAAAAATAATAAAAAAATTTATATTAGAGATAACCGAAGTTGGTAATTAAGTTCACTACAAGTATGTGCATTTGCACGGATCGAATTTCATTGTCTACATTATGTAGAAACTTGACTAATGGACCGACCAGTTGTAGATTAGTATTGACAAAAAAAAAATTTATTTAGGATATATATATATATATATATATTAAATAATTAACATCTATCCAAAGACTTTTTAGAACGACATGTAAGAAATAGAATCAACTGATAGAAACTGCAATAATGCCTCTGATACACACAGCTGTAATTGGGCCTCACGTTCCCAGCTTGTAATACATATTTTTTCTTAATCTTATTAATTAAACTATACTTATAATACTAATCTCATTACCCAACATTGACGGGAAAAACAATAAAGTATGCAAACATTTTTAAAAGAAAAAAAGATGCCTTACTTATGAACTTTATTGGCTTCAATATCCAGTATGATCATATACTAATATAGTAATATGTCAAATATAAGCCATATTTGTTCTTGCATGTATAACCCAAAAAATTATGAACAAAAACCAACGGCAAATTTTAGAAATTAATTAATTTTGGAACCTACCAAAAATTTACAAAAATACAAAATTTGCCGATACGCACTATGCACACAAGCAAGTTTATCTAAATTTGGTCACAAACATGCATTACGTGATAATATTTGTCTTTATGAAGTATGAACTATTGACCCACGAAAACGTCTCAAATAGTAAAGACACAACGTGGGTAGTGACAAACATGCATTTAAAGGTAGGTAGGTATAAACGCAAACGCTAAAATGGACTAAGAGGATTTCTAGATGGTTGATTGTTATATCTGTCAATGACAAATATACCAAAAAATTGCTCATTCTCTTATGCCCAGAAACATATGAAAATTTGGATTTCAGATTCGGTAATAACTTGAACTAAAGACACAAGATTTGGATGTTTTTTTTTTGTCTTACCTAAGTTTTCAAAGAGTCAACGAGCAATGTCTTGTTCAAACAAACAAGTTGAAGCGTGCGACTTTCCAGCATTATCATTTGTTGGAACGAGTCCCTACTTGATTTCTTTCCTGGTTCTATTTAAAAAATCATATATATGTTCGCTTATTGCAATAATACTAATAATAAATAGATAAATTTAAGGAAAGAAAACTCAATTTACCTCTGTTTACTTGAAATTGAGCTTCCATGACCTCCTCCTTCCGGTTACATCTAACATTAACAACAATTTAAATTTCTCCATGTGTCAGAGTTTACGAAAGAGTATGGCTTGTGTCTCTCGGTTGTAACATCTGTGACAGAGGTTAAAACAGGAAGTTCTACCTGAAACCACATATCCAAGATTCTATGGTTCTATATATTACATCTTGGAACCGAGGCTTGGGACAGGATGATGGACAAGGCATTAAAGATGTTTCAGAAAGACCAAAAAAAAGGAAAAGAGAAAAGAAAGACAAACCTGAGCTTATGCCTACGGATGTAAATCCTTCTGCAAACCAATTGTATGGCTCATGTATATCAGCTTCTCTCTGACTTGTAAATTTCAAGTTTCCTGGGTTTGATCGTCTGACTTGCTTTCCAGACCCAACAATGACAGTGAAACAACGAGTCAATGGACTTCCAAAAGACAAACACTTAGATAGTTATTTTAAGAATAAAACTTATAGGGATAAATGGAAGTTCCTTATAGCATATATGCAGGTAGCTGGTATTTCTATTTTAGTTGCAGAAACTCACCTCTGATATTAGACCTCCAGGTTGTTTGCAGGTAATCCCTAAAACACACAAGACTTTAAATGCCAAGACACAGTATCAATATCATAAAAAAGTGACAAAATGTAGAGCACCTCTTCTTTTTCCTATGGTGTTCTGCCGAAGAGAGATTCTCAGTGTAATCATTTCTATATCTCAGGAAGTCAGGGTTCAAACTTTCCTTTTGGCATGGCTGTTCACCCCTCCAGTAAAAATTGTCTTCCCCGTCATCAAGAAAGGCAGACTTAGCTGGTGAAGTAAGAAGAAGAAACCAAATTTCATATATATTGTTATTTAATCTCACGAAGAAGAAAGAAACAGGTGCAAATATTTTAGATCAGAATGGATTTCCTATAGTTCATGCCACACAACATGAAATTGCGTTCATTACATTTCATACTAGGATGTGACATGCTACATTGATCAATTCATGTTCTTGTGAGTTCCATAAGGTAAAGGGTTGTGACCGACTACAAGAAGATATGAGAAATGCATGAGAAATAAAGGGTTTCACAGATGATGAGATATGGACGAAAAGAAAAAGAGATCCTTTGCACAAGACATTACCATTCCAGAGATCGTCAGAGAACCTACTGTTGTTGAAATCTGTAGTGTCGCAGAAGTTACTTCTTGACTTGCTAACTTGTTTGTGCGAGTGATCACTGACAGAGCGCAGTTGTTGCTTTCTACCTCCATCTTTAGAATGTGTGCCAGCGGGAAATCCATAAAGGTTGTCATCTTGGAACATTTTGGTACTTTTAATTATCGTGTCCTGTAAGAGGGAGATGAAATATTGGGTCTGGAAATACATTTAGAAATTAAAGGAAGACAGCTTAAAGATAAGATGACGAGGCTTTGTTACCACGTCCTTCTCAAAGTCATTGAACCTATCCGTGACATTTGATGTATCTGGTTGACCAGTATCCTTCCACGGAGAGGGGCACCGGTACACAAAGGGTCTTTTACATCACAAGTCAAACACAGTCACTGATTTTATCTTAATACATTACTGCTACTGTAAGAGGAACATACATAAAAGGGAAAACAAAAGTAATGAAAAACAAGTGCCAAAGCAACAAAGTCGTGAATGATGCTCACCTATCTGATGGTTGTGGGGATTTATCTGGTGTTCTCGTGTTTATTTTACCTAACCCTGAATGGAGAAACTAAGGGTCACAAGAGATAGAAAAAGTAGGAAAGCTTGTCTTAATGACTGATCATAATCAAGGTACGCATGGAAAGTCAATCTTTTCGACCTTTCTGTGATACAACTGGTCCTATACCTTCAACTGAAAATGCGATGTGAGCTTCAGAAGGAGAACATTCTTCCAGGTTGGCTGTTGTATAATCATCAGCGACCAAATGATATGCCCTGAAAAGTCTTTATTAGGAAGAAGAGATTGCAGAAGAAGAAAGGAGAGGATGATAGCCGTTGATCAAGACATTAACGATGATCTAGTGGACTTAAATCAACGGTGTTGAATGAAAGTTAAAATGCGTTTGTTGTATGACTTAGTATATAGTGAGAGCTTTGACCTTTTTTGTAAAAGTATCCAAGCACTCGTGTAAAGAGTTTCTTCTTCATTAATGCAAAGGAAAATTACAGAGCAAAGTACAGAGAATCATTCTTGTTCATTGACTTTATATGCGATTCTCTTAACACCAAATAAAAGACAGATAACTCTGAAAAGTGATTGGGAAGTCAAACCAGAATGAAACAGACCTATCTAGATGCTAACTCTATGTACAAGAATGGAAAAGAGAGCAGAACACAGTGAAGCTCGAAGTTTTGTTTTTATATTAAAAGCATTTATCGATTTTATGAATGTTTTTTGATTAATTTAAAATATGTTGAGGCCTGACAAAAAAGACAAATAAATAATTACTTTATCATCATTTAAGTTTCATCAATAATATTGAAACTTACAATGTGTAGAGGCTAGTCAAGTTGCTTAAATTTGGAAGACTGATGTAAATTTGTTGTTGGCCAAGTACCTGGAAGTAGATTTAACTACAAACTCTTGTTTTTTTCTTTTCTATATCTATAAAACACATAACAAAAGTTTACTTGCTTACTTACAGCTCTTGAAGTTCTGTGAGATTATTGGAATACCTCCAGATAGTCATTCCTATCAAGGCATCTATAAAACAAACAAACAGAAAGCAAGAAGAGCTTATGAGGTTACAAAAATGGTTAAGATTTATTATCAACTTGAAGATTTCATTTTACTACTTACATCCCTTTGCAACGTTTTAACCAGGATGAAGCTATTCGGGATTGTGCACGTGAACTAATTTTCATCAAAGAGCCTTTCGATCAAACAAGAAGCAATGCACTCACTTTGCTAATTACTACTCAATCTTTATGCAAAATCTTAACTTTTATATGTACTATGAAACTTACACATTAATTCAAGACATGTTGGAGTTAAAGAGCTTACATGGGGCATATCGCCAGAAATGTTGTTTTTTCCAAAATGACTGCAAGAGAAAATGCAGGAAGAAAGTCAGATAAGTTCATATAAGCAAAAAAAAAATCAGGAAGAGAGTCATATAAGTTTGTACCCTGATCAGTAACTTTAAGCAAAGAATGGAATTTCTCATTCTCAGCACATCATTGTACAAGCCTCTTAGCAAAGGCATATCTATTATGCAGAAATTGAAGTCTTAGCCCGACAAGACGCTTGATATCGAGACTAGCAAGCTTTTTAAATGACGTTAAACTCGCAAGCCTTATAAATGATGTTATATTTATGCTTCAAGCGAATCTTGTTTGTTTTACGCAATATTAAACCATACAAGGCAACTTTCCCAACTTAAAAATCGGACCATAATCCAATCATAAAGATATAGATCTTTTAGCAGAGATATTGAATTTTCCTCTTGATAATGCAGATTATTGAATGTGTTTTGATGTTGTCCCAGCCCAACTTAAAAATCAGACCATAATCCAATCATAAAGATATAAATCTTTTAGCAGAGATATTGAATTTTCCTCTTGATAATGCAGATTATTGAATGTGTTTTGATGTTGTCCCAGCCCAACAACATATATATACTTTTGAGCAGAATATTTCATTCCCCATACGAACAATTACAGTTTAAGCCTTATAGAGAGTATATTGACTATGCAGATCATTGAAGTGTCAATCTTGGTACATGATATTATTAGATAAGCCTCAATAAAGGCATAAATGCAGAACTTGAAGTCTATATACATAATGCTGCCCAGCCAGCAAGATGTAAGATGAGAAATTGAATTCTCTGATCTTATTTAGGGACATATTATTTTTCTGACACCTCTTGCTTGTGCTTAGAGACTTATGTTAGACATCATTCTCTGATCTTATTTAGGGACATATCACTTTCTGACACCTCTTACTTGTGCTTAGAGATTTATGTTAGCAACTTATGTTAGAGACATATCATTCTCTAATCTTATTTCGGGACATATCATATTTCTGACACCTCTTGCTTGTGTTTCTGACACCTGTTGCTTGTGCTTAGAGATTTATGTTAGCAACTTATGTTTAGGGACATATCAACTCCCGGCAACTCTTACTTGTGTTTCTGACACCTCTTGTTTGTCCTTAGAGATTTATGTTAGAGACATCATTCTCTCTAATCTTATTTAGGGACATTTCAATTTCCGGCAACTCTTGCTTGTGTTTCTGACACCTCTTGTAGCAACTTATGTTAGGGACATATCATTTTTCTGACACCTCTTGCTTGTGATACTTAGAGACTTATGTCTCTGTTTCAAGCATCTCTTGCTTAGGCAACATAGGGACAATTTTCCCAAAGTTAGAAACCGGACAGACACAATCAAATAATGTGTTGTCCCTTTCTTTTGGGTTTGAAGAAAACAGAAAAACATACTAAAACCACAAAGACTAAAACAAAAAAGAGAGACTTTTGAATTTATGAAGTAAAATTGATTGAAAAATTAGAATTTGAAAAAGGTCTCCGATCATAGACTACTAAAATCGAAAACGCAAAACAAGAACCCTTGAAAGCAGAAGAAAACACAAACTCAAACTAAAATCAAAAAAGTAAAAAAGAACCTTTGAAAACAGAAACACAAACTCAAAACCAAAGGATTTTGATTGCAGAAACTCTGAAATAAAAAATATAGAATTTTACAAAGAAAAACAAAAATTTAGCAATCGCAAACCCTAAATATATAGAATTCAAAACAAAAGATGGATTTTACAAAGAAAAACAAAAACTTAGCAATCGCAATCCCTAAAAAAGAACCCTTGAAAACATAAATACAAACTCAAAACCAAAGGTGGAATTTTGACTGCAGAAACTCTCGTCTGAAATAACAAATATATAATTTGACAAAGAAAAACAAAAATTTAGCAGTTGCAAACCCTAAAATCAAAAACACAACCAAAAATAGGGCTTTTAAATTTGTTTGATGAAAAACCAAATCTAAGTTCTAACTCTGAAAAAGTATTTAAGAAAAACGAATTCAACAAAACTAAAAATCCAGAAAACCGAAAGAAAAAAAAAACAGACTTTAAAGAATGGCATAGTTTATGCATAATCAACAAATACTCTGAATAAATCAACGAAACTAACCTTAGAGAAGATGATTGAACTGGAACCAGAGAAAAAGAAAGGAAGAGCGTCTGAAGAAAATAGAAATTCGATGAAAATCCTGACGTTGCTCTTAATTATATAGACCTTGTTGTTTAGTTACCGTTATTAACTGGGCCTATGGGCTTTAAATGAGAATCAGCCCATACATCATTTTCAAAATGATTTTCCTTTTCTTGCGACTCTTTTTCCATTCTTGTTACCGTCGACATTATTTAATTTTGGTTACGAAATGTTACCGTTGACATAGTCAACAACTAGAAAATCAATAATATTCTTTCAATATTTTATTAAAATCAATTTATTTAGTACGTCGATTTATAATTATTTCCATGTATTTATTTCTCCTTCACCAACAGCTTCTCTGTTTCATCAAAAAGTTTTTGACTTTAAGTGAAACCAACCCAGAAAATAAACAACATCAGACCATATTTTAAGGAAGTGATGATATTCATTACAGGGAATCACAAATACTCAAAAAAAGAAACAGAACTCGTTTGACCACATTAGATAGCTTCAACTCTTTACAATATGTTATGAGAGAAGAAATAAATAAAGAGCATTTTCTCTGAGAACACATACAAAAGAACAAACAATTTAGGAAAAAAACCAACAAAACTACTAATTGAATACCCTGAAAGAAAAAATCAAATCTAGATATCTGGATTAAAATCAAACCTCAGCTTCTACATGCTTTTTATTTAGGGAATCTAGTATAAAAACTCTCCAACTATTACCAGATCCATTAAAATAGTTGGAGGTTTAGTAATGGATCTGCCAATAGTTGAGGGGTTTTTATACTTTAAAGAAAGGACTACAAATACAAAATGATCACGAAGTCAACCATCTTTAGGATATACCCAAAACTAAACGAATTTCATTGTTTAAACTAAATAACGAATTTAACGGTGACCTCGTAAAACCTATTAGAACTCATTACACGATTTGTGTTAAAAGATTACTTAATTAAGAAATCAATGGTTTCCACTTTCGACCATTACTCTACTAGAGCTCGAAGTAGAGCTATCATATCATACTCCTTAAGAAGTTAGTGTAGGGCCAAATCTAGAATTAATAATGGGCTTTATAAGGCCTATTTTTTTTATTCGGAATAATCTTCGCTCGCAGATATTGCGCAGCGGGAAAAAATCACACACCAATTGTTCATAAGAAATTTTCGAAATTTGAAAAGACCGTTCGCTACTATTGTCTTTTGATTCGTTCTGCTGCAAAATTTGATCAGAGAAAATCATCGGCGTGTATCAGATTTTTTGAATCGTTTCTTTAATCAGAGCTCCAATTTTGGGACGCAATTTAGAGACTGTCGAAGCCTCGTGAGTTTTCTTAGTATTTCTCGTTCATCTCTCCATTTTTTTTGGAAAGTTGTTGGAATTTACCTAGGTTCATTTGGATCTGATTGGAAATTATGGATTAGATGTATAAAAAATTCTGCCTCGACGACCAATTGTTTTTGAAACGCAACCAAGTTGTGAATCGTAGCTCCGAATTATTCGTGATGACGTTGGGATTCTAATTTCGAGAATCCTGTGTAGTCTACAGTCTGAAATCCCTAACACTCGGCCTCTAAAAATGTTGCAATGGATGGGAGGATCGAGACGGAAAGTGGCCGCTGTGAGTGACTTTTGCTTCTTTCTTTTAGTGATGCAATTTTTGTTAAAGATTACTCTAATTCAGAGATCCATTCCAAATTGTGTTAAGAGAGACCTCAAAGTGCTAAGATGATTTCTTAATTTTCTTAGAACTTGTTCCAATTCTGACTGGTTATCGTTTTCTGGGCATCTTTTGAGGGCATTCAGTCACACAAGTCAGTGAAGAAGAGGTGTGTAAGCCCCTTCTTTGTCTGTTATGGGAAACTTTCCAACATATGCTTCCCTTTGATGATGCCGTAGACATCTAGCACGCGCATTTTAAATTTCATCTTTGTTGAATCTGTAGGCAAAAACAATACTTTGAGCAGAGGAGACAGCAACTGCATCAGCTCAAAATTGGGTCTGACAGCTGTACTAGTGATATAAACAGTACTAATCAACACCCAGTAGAGCACCAGTCTCTGGATATTCTCAATTTGCTGAAGTTATCAGCAGCTACTCCTGAATGCAAACCTTCTTGTCCAGATGGTGGTAACTCTTGTTAGGATTCCATGATTGGAGTTAGTTTGTGGACCCTTTGTTCGCGTTATTGCTCTGGACCATGACGTATAAATTTATTTTGCTTTGTTCCTTTTTGTGTCACTTGTCAATGAAAAAAGGAAAGGAAGATCTGGATGTTGGTTTCTACAGCCCGAAAGACAATCTTTCCGGAGTAGGTAAGGTCTCCAAACTCATGATCCATAAATGTCCTCTTCTGCTCATGTTTTATGTGGGATAATGCAGGAAGCTCATCAAACCGTAAATCAGACCCTATTTCCTCAAAGAGGCTAGTCAGTTTTGTTTTTTATTTTACTTTCATGCAATGTCACTGCCAAAGTTTTCTTTCTCAGTATGTATGTCCTCTTGATTTTTTTGCCAATGGAACTTCATATATTTTAAAAGTTTTTATGTTTAACTGTCTTACAGGACTTCGTTAAGTCTCCCTGACATCCAAACAAATGATTTCAAGAAAGCAAACACCACAACAGATCTGATGGATGGCTCAGAGCGGAGTAAGTAATCAGTATAACCTAGCTTGGAGATAATATCTAGAAACTAGAAAAATTCACTGTGTTCTGCTCTCTCTTCCATTCTTGTACATAGAGTTAGCATCTAGATAGGTCTGTTTCATTCTGGTTTGACTTCCCAATCACTTTTCAGAGTTATCTGTCTTTGATTTGGTCGCTGATGATTATACAACAACCAACCTGGAAGAATGTTCTCCTTCTGAAGCTCACATCGCATTTTCAGTTGAAGGTATAGGACCAGTTGTATCACAGAAAGGTCGAAAAGATTGACTTTCCATGCGTACCTAGATTATGATCAATCATTAAGACAAGCTTTCCTACTTTTTCTATCTCTTGTGACCCTTAGTTTCTCCATTCAGGGTTAGGTAAAATAAACACGAGAACACCAGATAAATCCCCACAACCATCAGATAGGTGAGCATCATTCACGACTTTGTTGCTTTGGCACTTGTTTTTCATTACTTTTGTTTTCCCTTTTATGTATGTTCCTCTTACAGTAGCAGTAATGTATTAAGATAAAATCAGTGACTGTGTTTGACTTGTGATGTAAAAGACCCTTTGTGTACCGGTGCCCCTCTCCGTGGAAGGATACTGGTCAACCAGATACATCAAATGTCACGGATAGGTTCAATGACTTTGAGAAGGACGTGGTAACAAAGCCTCGTCATCTTATCTTTAAGCTGTCTTCCTTTAATTTCTAAATGTATTTCCAGACCCAATATTTCATCTCCCTCTTACAGGACACGATAATTAAAAGTACCAAAATGTTCCAAGATGACAACCTTTATGGATTTCCCGCTGGCACACATTCTAAAGATGGAGGTAGAAAGCAACAACTGCGCTCTGTCAGTGATCACTCGCACAAACAAGTTAGCAAGTCAAGAAGTAACTTCTGCGACACTACAGATTTCAACAACAGTAGGTTCTCTGACGATCTCTGGAATGGTAATGTCTTGTGCAAAGGATCTCTTTTTCTTTTCGTCCATATCTCATCATCTGTGAAACCCTTTATTTCTCATGCATTTCTCATATCTTCTTGTAGTCGGTCACAACCCTTTACCTTATGGAACTCACAAGAACATGCATTGATCAATGTAGCATGTCACATCCTAGTATGAAATGTAATGAACGCAATTTCATGTTGTGTGGCATGAACTATAGGAAATCCATTCTGATCTAAAATATTTGCACCTGTTTCTTTCTTCTTCGTGAGATTAAATAACAATATATATGAAATTTGGTTTCTTCTTCTTACTTCACCAGCTAAGTCTGCCTTTCTTGATGACGGGGAAGACAATTTTTACTGGAGGGGTGAACAGCCATGCCAAAAGGAAAGTTTGAACCCTGACTTCCTGAGATATAGAAATGATTACACTGAGAATCTCTCTTCGGCAGAACACCATAGGAAAAAGAAGAGGTGCTCTACATTTTGTCACTTTTTTATGATATTGATACTGTGTCTTGGCATTTAAAGTCTTGTGTGTTTTAGGGATTACCTGCAAACAACCTGGAGGTCTAATATCAGAGGTGAGTTTCTGCAACTAAAATAGAAATACCAGCTACCTGCATATATGCTATAAGGAACTTCCATTTATCCCTATAAGTTTTATTCTTAAAATAACTATCTAAGTGTTTGTCTTTTGGAAGTCCATTGACTCGTTGTTTCACTGTCATTGTTGGGTCTGGAAAGCAAGTCAGACGATCAAACCCAGGAAACTTGAAATTTACAAGTCAGAGAGAAGCTGATATACATGAGCCATACAATTGGTTTGCAGAAGGATTTACATCCGTAGGCATAAGCTCAGGTTTGTCTTTCTTTTCTCTTTTCCTTTTTTTTTGGTCTTTCTGAAACATCTTTAATGCCTTGTCCATCATCCTGTCCCAAGCCTCGGTTCCAAGATGTAATATATAGAACCATAGAATCTTGGATATGTGGTTTCAGGTATAACTTCCTGTTTTAACCTCTGTCACAGATGTTACAACCGAGAGACACAAGCCATACTCTTTCGTAAACTCTGACACATGGAGAAATTTAAATTGTTGTTAATGTTAGATGTAACCCGAAGGAGGAGGTCATGGAAGCTCAATTTCAAGTAAACAGAGGTAAATTGAGTTTTCTTTCCTTAATTTTATCTATTTATTATTAGTATTATTGCAATAAGCGAACATATATATGATTTTTTAAATAGAACCAGGAAAGAAATCAAGTAGGGACTCGTTCCAACAAATGATAATGCTGGAAAGTCGCACGCTTCAACTTGTTTGTTTGAACAAGACATTGCTCGTTGACTCTTTGAAAACTTAGGTAAGACAAAAAAAAAACATCCAAATCTTATGTCTTTAGTTCAAGTTATTACCGAATCTGAAATCCAAATTTTCATATGTTTCTGGGCATAAGAGAATGAGCAATTTTTTGGTATATTTGTCATTGACAGATATAACAATCAACCATCTAGAAATCCTCGTAGTCCATTTTAGCGTTTGCGTTTATACCTACCTACCTTTAAATGCATGTTTGTCACTACCCACGTTGTGTCTTTACTATTTGAGACGTTTTCGTGGGTCAATAGTTCATACTTCATAAAGACAAATATTATCACGTAATGCATGTTTGTGACCAAATTTAGATAAACTTGCTTGTGTGCATAGTGCGTATCGGCAAATTTTGTATTTTTGTCTTTTTTGGTAGGTTACAAAATTCCAGCTGTCAGGGTTGTTTGCTAGCCACCAAGCATTGACAAGGATTTTGCTTTCTGCTGGGATGTCGTAGCCAGAGAGCTTAGCGTCGTGGAGGTTCATGTGTGGCACGAGGAGAGGGATAGCCATTCTTAGACGAAGTGTTTCCTTGATCACGGCTTGGAGGTATGGTAGTTTGTGAAGCTCAGGCTCTGTGACTTGCACTCCTGGTCCAAGAACTGTGTCGATTTCGTTCCTTAGCTTACTCTGGATTTCAGGATGGTTCACTAGCTCTGCAATTCCCCACTCGATTGACCACAATGTCGTCTCAATAGCTGTTTCAGCAAAATTCAAGACATCAGCATCACAGAACTACACTAATCTTATCTTTCAATCTAAAGAATTTCTGACCAGATAAATTTTTTCGAGATTGTAAAGAAAAAGAAAACATTGATAGTGCTTAGCACTAGCCCAAGACCGTAATACCCCGAGATATTCGAAAGAACTAAGAAGAAAAACCCTCTAAGTATGATAAAAAACTAGGAAAAACAATTAGAGAATACTTGAAAGATTTTTAAAGAGATTTAGAGGACTTGTAAGGAACATTCTTTCTTTGAACTTCTTTTTATTTCACTTCTTCAAGTTATTACAAATGATAGAGTGATGGGGTATTTATAGGCCCCAAGATTAGCTTACAAAAGTTTCTAATTTATTCTATTATTATCTCTAAAGTATCTATCTTACAAACTTCTAGAATAATCTACATAATTATATAAATATCTATTTAATAGAATTCTCTAGACCTCTTTGAAGAGGTGATGATGTTCATTATGCTTCTAGAGAAATCTAAATATTAGGCTTAACTTTGGGTTTAATCCAATATGAGATATTGGATTATAAACCCATAATTATACTTAGCCCAAAATCAAGTTTAACTTCAATACTCTCCTTTAAACTTGATTTTGTTAACCATCCCGAGCTTCGAGCGAAGTAACTCGAATTGGCCTCTCGGTAGTGATTTGGTGAAGATATCAGCAACGTTGTCACCACTTCGAACTTCCAAGGCTTCAATTGTTCCATCAAGAACCTTCTCCCTTATGAAGTGATGTTCTAACTCAATATGCTTTGTCCTTGCGTGAAACACCGAATTGTCAGCCAACTTAATAGCACTTTGATTATCTTCATGGACATCCATCTGTTTATTTGTAGGCTCGAACAAATCTTCAAGAAGTCTTCGAAGCCATATATACTCTAGAGCTGCGAGTGTCAAAGCTTCATATTCTGCTTCAGTGATAGACAATGAAATCGTTGCTTGCTTCGTGTTGCACCATGAAATGCTTGTGTCTCCACATAAAAACACATAACCCGAAGTTGATTTTCGGTCATCTAGATCACCAAAGTCATCATATGTAAAAACCATGAAGAGAAATTTTTGCATTTTTTTTGTACACCAAGCCCATGCCAAGAGTTGTTTTTACATACTTCAAGATCTTCTTTGCCACTTCTAGATGTGGCTTCCTTGGTGCTTGCATAAACCGACTTACAAGACCAACTGCAAAGGCAATAATCATGTCTTGTAATGGTTAAGTATAGAAGACTCCCCACAAGAGCACGATAAGGTCGAGGATCTGGTAACAATGACCCTTCATCACATTTGAGCTTGATGTTCATATCCAATGGAGTTGTACGTGTCTTCCCTTTGTTTACTCCAAACCTTTCAACAATTCTTTTTACATAACCTTGTTGACCAACAAATATTCCATTATTTACTCTTTCAACCTCTAGGCCAAGAAAGTTATTGAGCTCTCCCAACTTTTTCATCTCAAACCTTATCGACATGTCCTCTTGTAAGCGAGCAATTTCTGCATTATCGTTCCCGGTTATAATCATATCATCCACGTAAAGAAGGACTACTACGTGGGCTACTCCATTCTTCTTGAAGAATAAACTCAGATCAGAATTTGATGCCTCATAGCCGCAAAATTTAAGGAATTGAGCAACTTTTCCATACTAAGCTCGTGGAGCTTGTTTTAACCCGTACAAAGCCTTTTTTAACTTGCATACATGATCTGGATACTCTCTTAATACAATGCCAGGAGCTTGCTCCATGAAGATACTTTTATCATGCTCACCATAGAGAAATGCATTCTTCACGTCTAGTTGCCACAACTTCCAATTAAAGCTTGCAGCTAAAGATAAAAGTAAGCATATCGTAGTCATCTTCGCCACTGAACTAAATGTTTTATCTTCTCCGTACTTTTGTGAGAACCCTCGTGCAACCAACCTTGCTTTAAACCTATTAATGCTCCCATCTGTCTTTCTTTTGATTCGATACACCCATTTGCAAGAAACAAGTTTGACATTCTTGGGCTTTGGAACCAAATCCCAAGTTTCATTGTTCATGAGAGCACTCATCTCCTCTTTCATTTCGGTCTCCCATTCTTGAACTCCTTTTGCTTCATTATAAGATGATGGCTCATCCTCATCTGAATGAGCTGCGAAGAAGCATGAATATGTAGTAATGAACTCTTCATCTCTGAACCGAGCAAGCCTGACAATGTTCCTTTTTGGCCGTTGATTTGTCCTTGAACCATAATCTTGTTCCTCTTCTTCCTCTTGGTTAGTGCTCCCCCTTTCACCTTGAATCTCATTTTCAGGTCTCCCACTTTCAACTGGTACTTGAAGAGTTGATTCATTGATATTAGAGGAACTCGCACCATCTTTTTCAACCAAGACTTGAGGTGGTCCATAGTATGATGAAACTTCATCAAAGACAACATCACGAGACACAACATACTTGTGTGTCTCAGGATCCATACACCTCCAACTTTTCCTTTGTTCATCATAGCCGACAAATATGCATTTCTTCGCTTTTGCCTCTAACTTGGTTCTTTGAAAATCAAATGCATGGACGTAGCATATTGATCCAAATATCTTGAGATGTTTTATTGTTGGCTTTTTCCCATGTACCATCTCATAAGGAGACTTCATATTGTTTGGACTAAGTGGCATCCGATTGATGACATAAGTTGCACATCTCATGTCTTCCACCCATAAATCCTTAGGCAAATTTTTGTCATATAACCAACTTCGAAAAGTCTCACTTATATGTCTGATCTTCCTTTCTGCTACTCCATTTTGTTGAGGTGTATATGGGCATGTAAAGTCTCTCTTGATACCATTTTCTTGACAAAAAGAGAGAAACCCCTTAGACAGGAACTCTCCTCCATTATCTGTCCTTAAAATCTTGATCTTCCGACCTAACTCCCCTTCTACAGTAGTCTTGAATTCTTGAAACTTTGAGAATACTTCAGATTTTTCTTTCACAAAGTATACCCAAGTGTACTGTGAGAAGTCATCAACGAATAACAACATGTAGCGAAACCCGGAGTATGACAGTGTTCTTGTCGGACCCATCAAGTCACTATGGACCCTTTCCAACAGAACATTACACCTAGAGGTGGAATTATCAAATGGAAGCCTATGAGACTCTCCATATTGATATCCTTCACAAAGCGTGCCTTCGTCTTGGATCTTCAACTTGGGGAGTCCGTTAACCAAATCTTTATTCACCATAACCTTGAGCTTAGTCATATTTATGTGACCAAGCCTAGCATGCCATATAAAGGCATTATCATTAGTACTCATCTTCTCCACATAAGAGTTTGAGGCCGATAAAACATACAAATCTTTAACCCGTGCTCCAGTGTGTTCCGCCTTTAATTCTTGAAATTTTTTCAAGAATTTAACATCTTTTGGGCCGAATAAAACATAGTTTCCTGAGTCCACCACATTTACCACAGAGAGAAGATTATTTCTTACTCCAGGAACGTGGTAAACATTCTTGAGAGTGATTGGGCTTCCATCATCTCCTTTTATGACAATAGTTTCTTCCTTCTCAATGTTGTGGACTGAGTTATCTGCAGTAATAATAGCTTCTTTTCCTTCATGGCACTAGAGATTAGATTATAATTTCTCGTCTCCAGTGATATGATGGCTACAACCCGAATCTACGATTCAATTGTTTTTCATCTTCTTAGGTGTAAATGTACTCGAAGATGTAGACTCCACCGAGAAACATTTCCCCCATTCTTCGTCTTCAGTATGACCTTTCGATTCCGTCATGTTTGTTTCCTTTAGCTTTACTCGACAATCCTTTTTAAAATGCCCAAGCTTTCCACACCGATAGCACCTGGATTTTTTCTTATCTCCCATAGAAGATCCTTCACGTCCGTTATTTTTTCTTGGACCACTGTCATTGGACTTGGCTTTAAAGTTTTATTGTCTTCGAGCTACAAAAGCGCTCCCGGAGTCATCATGAATTTTGACTCATGCCATCGGTATGGCTAATGATTCTTGCGAAGCAAGTAAATTTTCAAACTCTTCTAAGGAAGGCTGTGTAGCCCATCCTTGAACCAAAGTCACAAACGGTGTATACTCTGGTCGTAGACCTCGAATAATAAATTGTTTTAACCGAGCATCAGAAATTGGCTCTTCCGGATTAAGAGTATTTATCTCAGAGCAAATGTTCTTGATCTTGATGAAAAACTCTGAGATTGAAGACTCCCCCTGCTTCGCATTCGCCAACTCATTTTCTAACAACTGTAGACGAGCCTCGTTCTTTTTGTTGAACAATCGATCTAAGGCTTGCCTAATAGAACTGACCGATGTACACCTTGAGACATGCTCACAAACCCTAGAGAAAATTGACCTTTTTAAAGAAAACTCCGCCTTGGCATTCTTTTGTGTCCACTCCTTTGTCACTTCCGCAGTTGCAGCATTTCCAGTTGGTGGTGAAGTGCTTCTTCCGCCGACGACATCCCAGAAGTCCTCACTTACCAAGTATGACTCCATACATGACTTCTATAACCGGTAGTTAGATTGGTTCAAGACTTCCATTCCTAATCCAACAACACGACCCATGGATTCCATACATAGAGTAAACTCGAGTTCTCTATAATCCCGATCTTGATGAACACAAGATTATATTAGAATGGCTCTGATACCATGTAAAGAAAAAGAAAACTTTGATAGTGCTTAGCACTAGCCCAAGACTGTAATACCCCGAGACACTCGAAAGAACTAAGAAGAGAAATCCTCTAAGTATGATAAAAAAAGTTGGAAGAACAATTAGAGAATACTTGAAAGACTTTTAAAGAGATTTAGAGGACTTGTAAAGAACACTCTTTCTTTGAACTTTCTTTTATTTCACTTTTTCAAGTTGATTACAAATGAAAGGGTGATGAGGTATTTAGATGCCCCAAGATTAGCTTACAAAAGTTTCTAAATTATTCTATTATTATCTCTAAAGTATCTATCTTACAAACTTCTAGATTAATCTACATAATTATCTATCTAATAGAATTCTCTAGACTTCTTTGAAGAGGTGATGATGTTCATCATGCTTCTAGAGAAATCTAGATATTAGACTTAACTTTGGGTTTAATCCAATATGAGATATTGGATTATAAACCCATAATTATGCTTAGTCCAAAATCAAGTTTAACTTCAATAGAGATAAGCTTGGTTTCCTATTATGGCTACAGTTTCTAAGTTGTAGAATTCACTTAAAAGACTAGTATCCAATTCCGTATGCAAGCAAGAGACGTCTAGAGGATTGATTACGTATTCTACAAGGAAGAAATAGTTACCAGCGACGTTAATGTTCTCGACAATGTACAGGACGTTATCTTCGTTGATTTCTCCCTTATCCTGAGCTTCAAGAATGTGATCAATGGCGCATTTCAATCCGTCACTTCCTGTAGGCTTAGAACTCGCAATTTGCCTGTGATTTGATTCAACAATGTTAATTTTCAAAATCCCTAAAATCAAACTCAAAGATAATAAGAAATCAAAACAAAACGACTTACTTCCTCTCGTCAACAAAGTACTTTTTGAAGAGTGCGATTCTTCGATCCTTCACGTCTTGGCAAATCTTCAAATAGCCTCTAAGGAATGGTCTAAGACTAGGAATAAAATCGCCATAGTTGTACTCAAAGCTCTGAGCCAATCGACTTCTCTCTCCGTTCAAAGCCTTAAGTCTAACGAAAAGAGGATCATCCTCGCTGTCGAACCTTCTATCGAACATAATACGGAACATATTGTTGTACATCATCAATTGCAAACGCTTCCTCAACACAATTCCTTTAGTTGCAGAATCTGGATTCTTCTTCACATCTTCAACAACACTCGCAGCTTCGAATTCCCATCCTTCATGATTACTCTGCACAACCTTGTTGGTGAAGAACGGAACCGTCATAATCCTTCGCATCTTCCTCCAGTGCTCACCGTAAACTGTGAACACCATATCTTGTCCTTTCCCCGTGAAGATATCGAACACAACATTTCTGGTTCTCGATCCAAACTCAACGCCCTGTGTGTGGAGTACTTCCTTAGTCAGATCCGGTGAAGAGACAACCACTAGGTTTCTCTGACCCATCCTGAGAAGGAAGAGGTCGCCGAACTTTTTAGCGTAATCGACGAGATTACGGTGGTTGAGATCATCTCCGACTTGTAGCCAATTTCCGAAGATAGGAACTGGCATAGGACCAGGAGGTAGCTTCAGTTTTTTGCCACGGAGCTTGGAAACTATCTAAATACCTTGATTACGGTTTCTTCTCTAAAAGCTACTTTTTTTTTTGTTGGTTTGTTCCGTCTCAATACGTCTCGTGAATCAAATGTAATGAGTGCTACCTCGCGGAATGCCCGCCAGTCTTGGACCGTCCTCACCTGTAATTGTAATGAGAGGGCCAATATCAGACCAAGCGTCGTCCCAAAAGCTAGCTGTGGTTCCATCATTAAGCTGGGAAACAATAAATTCCCTCGCAACCGATCTTATGCTAAGGAGGGAGTTCCACATCCACGAGTAGCTGCTTATTGAAGGTGCATTTCAAAATGAGTGGTTACCCAGCCTATGCTTCCTATTCCACGCTACCCAAAGAGACCCGCTGTTTGAAAAAAGTAGCCAAACCAACCTCAATCGCAAAGTCACATTCCAAGTGGTGATGTTTCTTAGTCCCAACCCGCCTTCTGTTTTAGGTAGACAAACATTTTTCCATGCAACTTTTGTTGAGGATGAGCCAACTGCAGTACCAGTCCATAGGAAATTGTTGCACATTTTTTCTATTTTCTTGATGCATCCCTTTGGTAGATAGAAAGGAGAGCACCAGAAGTTAAGGTAACTATAGACAAGTGATTTTAAAAGTTGTAACCTTCCCGCAAATGAGAGGAATCTTATCGTCCAGCTGGTAAACTTGGCCAATAATATATCAACTAGAGGTGAATAATCTGCATTCCTAAGCTTCCGATGCATTAGGGGTAGTCCAAGATAACGAACCGGTAAAGTCCCCTTTGAAAAACCGAAGGAATCTGCAGCAATTTGCTCACTATAAGTCAAACCAGCTGTGAACAGGGAAGTCTTGAACTTGTTCATAGATAATCCTAAAACTTCTTCAAACACAGCGAGAACACGGTTAATTCCCTGCAAAGACTCAATGGAACCATTTCGAAGAAGATCATAATGTCATCTGCGAAGGCTAGATGAGTTATTTTCGGATCTTTTGCAAGAGGGTGGATGCCAATCATTTTCAGCTCAAAGGCAGCAGAGAGAAGAGTTCCAAACAGTTCCATGGCGATAACAAACAAAGAAGGTGAAAGTGGGTCACCTTGTCTTAAGCCTCTCGTGCCCTTGAAGTGGCCACATAATCCCCCAATGATCAATAACGAGATGGTAGTTGTGGTAAGGCAATCAGAGATCCAGCCAATAAATTTTGGAGGAAAATCTGCAGCAGCCAGAGTAGTAAGGATAAAATTTCACCTAAGCATGTCAAAGGCCTTCTTTAGGTCAACCTTGAAGAGCCCTCTCTTGGTAATGGTTTTCCTGTTAATTCCTTGAACAAGTTCTGAGGCAAGGAGGACGTTTTCTACCAATAATCTACCTTTGACCAAAGCAGATTGGGAATTGGTTATCATAGCAGGGAGGATGGCTTGGAGGCGCTTTGCTAAAAGCTTTGAGATCACCTTGTACATCACATTGCAGCAAGAAATAGGCTGGAAGTCGGTGATTTGGTCAGCTCCATGTTTTTTCGGAACAAGAGTAATGGTTGTCGCATTCAGTTGCTTTAATAGTTTTCCTTTTCTGAAAAACTCCTTAACTGCTGTCACAAATTTATTGCCAACAATTGGCCAAGATCTTTTGAAGAATTCGGAAGAGAAGCCATCCGGCCCAGGGGACTTATTACTCGGTATCGCGAAGACCTCGTCCTTGATTTCTTGAGACGTGAAAAGGGCATGTAAGGCGATCTGAATTTCGGCGGAGCACTTAAAACTCATTAGGCTTTGCACAAGGTCGACTTTATCCTGTGAGAGAGCTGTTGTGACACCACCAAGGAGTTGTTGGTAGTAGCTGATGCAGTGGTTTTGAATATCCTCCAACCGATCCAAATGCACATTTTCGGTGTCTCTCAGATAATGAAGCTGATTGGTTAATCTCCTTAATATCATAATTTTGTGAAAGTATGAAGTGTTGAGATCACCAAAATGCAGCCAATGTACTCTCGGTCTCTGCTTAAGGAAGCTCTCCTGAGCAATGGCGAGGTCCAGCCACCTCTTGTGAGCATGCTTTTCAGCCATACTTGCCACCGGTGTCGGGTTCGATAGGAGTGATGATTGGCAGTCAGAGAGGGTGTGAAGCACCTCGGACACTCTGTTTTCTCGATCAGAATTGTGGTCTTTGTTCATAGTTTTGATGACCTTCTTCATTTGTTTTAGTTTTTTAGCGAATGAGTACATCTCTGTACCTGAGAACTGGTAATTTTCCCATGCCTCCTTAACTTTGGAGTTGAAGTCTTTATGTTGTGTGATAAAGTTTGAGCAGCGAAATGGCGTATTTTCTGGCACTTTGGGGAGGCCAAGATGGAGAGTGATCCGATATCAAAGGGGCACCGAACTCACCATATGATAGGGGGAAGAACTGCAGCCAGAGATCATTGACAAGGATACGGTCGAGCTTCTTTGCAATGACATTTTCCTCTTGACTATTCCACCAAGTGAGGTGGTGCCCGCGATAGGTGAGGTCGAAGAGTCCAGCAGCAGCCACACAGTTGCGAAAATCCTGCATACCTGATGTAATCCTAGAGCGATCACGGGAGTCATCACTTGGGTTGAGTGATTGATTGAAATCACCTACCGTGAGGCTAGGCTTCCCCGAGACTCGCGGGTCGGAGTGGATCGTAATTAAATCAGCCCAAAGTGGTTTGCAGCTGTACTTACAATTCAGAGCATAGACAATGGTGACAACGCGGTCGTGATTCTGGTGGGGAAGATTGACTATGCAGCTGATGGTTTGGTTTGATTTAAAGATAACCTTGACAGAGGTAGCTTTGTCCCAGGTGATCTATATCCTACCCAGCTCAGCGTGCTTGTAGTTACCGACAAAAGATCGATCCGAAAAAGTGGATCTCAAAATAGGGAGTGAGTTATCTTCCTTCACTCTTGTTTCTATAATACTACCAAAAGGCGCCTTATTAGGTTGAACCAGTTACTAAATCCCATGCACTTTACGGGATCGTTAAATCCTCTTGTAGTCCAACAAAAAATATCAATCATTGATTAGTGAATGGGGGTAAAACCCCGCTTCGAGCTCCTCGCAGCTGTCTTGGAGAGCTGTTTTTGTCAACGTTTTGAGATCACCTCCATGAATCTGTCATCGTCATCAGGGTTTCCATCTGCTGAAAGATCATCCGAGTCTGAGGTGGCAGTATTTCCTGAATCTGATGAGGGTAATGCAATTGCTTTAACTTTACCCTTAAATGTTTTTTGGTAATAAGTCCACCAGTTTCTTGGGTGGAAGGCTCTGCCCCTCTTTGATGACAAAAGGGCCTGGTTTTGGGGGCTTTTTAAGCGCCACTTTGATCGGCTTTGGAATGGGAGCCATGGCCATTGTTATTTCTGAAGGCTTACATGGTTGTACCGGTGGTAAAACTGAGGAAGTAGCTGGGGGGATCTGGGGCGATGGAGGGACCTGAGTGCTTGGAGGTTCCTTTGACTTGGACAAGACAGTAGGGACCTTTGTCACAGTAACCTCGGCAGGCTTAGGAAGAGGTGGGAGCTTACTAAGTCGAGGGCAATCAGAAGTGGAATGAACCAGAGATTTCCAATTTGAGCATAAGATAGGGGCAGATGGGCACTTCTTGAGGGTGTGGCCGATAAGGTTGCAATGATCACAGGTTGGTGGTAGCCATGGGCAGGAGACATCCAATCTGCGGATTCTCCCAAAAGAAAACTGTACATTTACCGCTTCCGGAACAGGTTTGGTGGGGTCAATGACAGTGAAACAACGAGTCAATGGACTTCCAAAAGACAAACACTTAGATAGTTATTTTAAGAATAAAACATATAGAGTTAAATGGAAGTTCCTTATAGCATATATGCAGGTAGCTGGTGTTTCTATTTTAGTTGCAGAAACTCACCTCTGATATTAGACCTCCAGGTTGTTTGCAGGTAATCCCTAAAACACACAAGACTTTAAATGCCAAGACACAGTATCAATATCATAAAAAAGTGACAAAATGTAGAGCACCTCTTCTTTTTCCTATGGTGTTCTGCCGAAGAGAGATTCTCAGTGTAATCATTTCTATATCTCAGGAAGTCAGGTTTCAAACTTTCCTTTTGGCATGGCTGTTCACCCCTCCAGTAAAAATTGTCTTCCCCGTCATCAGACTTAGCTGGTGAAGTAAGAAGAAGAAACCAAATTTCATATATAGTGTTATTTAATCTCACGAAGAAGAAAGAAACAGGTGCAAATATTTTAGATCAGAATGGATTTCGTATAGTTCATGCCACACAACATGAAATTGCGTTCATTACATTTCATACTAGGATGTGACATGCTACATTGATCAATTCATGTTCTTGTGAGTTCCATAAGGTAAAGGGTTGTGACCGACTACAAGAAGATATGAGAAATGCATGAGAAATAAAGGGTTTCACAGATGATGAGATATGGACGAAAAGAAAAAGAGATCCTTTGCACAAGACATTACCATTCCAGAGATCGTCAGAGAACCTACTGTTGTTGAAATCTGTAGTGTCGCAGAAGTTACTTCTTGACTTGCTAACTTGTTTGTGCGAGTGATCACTGACAGAGCGCAGTTGTTGCTTTCTACCTCCATCTTTAGAATGTGTGCCAGCGGGAAATCCATAAAGGTTGTCATCTTGGAACATTTGGTACTTTTAATTATCGTGTCCTGTAAGAGGGAGATGAAATATTGGGTCTGGAAATACATTTAGAAATTAAAGGAAGACAGCTTAAGGATAAGATAACGAGGCTTTGTTACCACGTCCTTCTCAAAGTCATTGAACCTATCCGTGACATTTGATGTATCTGGTTGACCAGTATCCTTCCACGGAGAGGGGCACCGGTACAGAAAGGGTCTTTTACATCACAAGTCAAATACAGTCACTGATTTTATCTTAATACATTACTGCTACTGTAAGAGGAACATACATAAAAGGGAAAACAAAAGTAATGAAAAACAAGTGCCAAAGCAACAAAGTCGTGAATGATGCTCACCTATCTGATGGTTGTGGGGAATTATCTGGTGTTCTCGTGTTTATTTTACCTAACCCTGAATGGAGAAACTAAGGGTCACAGGAGATAGAAAAAGTAGGAAAGCTTGTCTTAAGGACTGATCATAATCTAGGTACGCATGGAAAGTCAATCTTTTCGACCTTTCTGTGATACAACTGGTCCTATACCTTCAACTGAAAATGCGATGTGAGCTTCAGAAGGAGAACATTCTTCCAGGTTGGTTGTTGTATAATTATCAGCGACCAAATCAAAGACAGATAACTCTGAAAAGTGATTGGGAAGTCAAACCAGAATGAAACAGACCTATCTAGATGCTAACTCTATGTACAAGAATGGAAGAGAGAGCAGAACACAGTGAATCTTTCTATTTTCTAGATATTATCTCCAAGCTAAGTTATACTGATTACTTACTCCGCTCTGAGCCATCCATCAGATCTGTTGTGGTGTTTGCTTTCTTGAAATCATTTGTTTGGATGTCAGGGAGACTTAACGAAGTCCTGTAAGACAGTTAAACATAAAAACTTTTAAAATATATGAAGTTCCATTGGCAAAAAAATCAAGAGGACATACATACTGAGAAAGAAAACTTTGGCAGTGACATTGCATGAAAGTAAAATAAAAAACAAAACTGACTAGCCTCTTTGAGGAAATAGGTTCTGATTTACGGTTTGATGAGCTTCCTGCATTATCCCACGTAAAACATAAGCAGAAGAGGACATTTATGGATCATGAGTTTGGAGACCTTACCTACTCCGGAAAGATTGTCTTTCGGGCTGTAGAAACCAACATCCAGATCTTCCTTTCCTTTTTTCATTGACAAGTGACACAAACAGGAACAAAGCAAAATAAATTTATACGTCATGGTCCAGAGCAATAACGCGTACAAAGGGTCCACAAACTAACTCCAATCATGGAATCCTAACAAGACTTACCACCATCTGGACAAGAAGGTTTGCATTCAGGACTAGCTGCTGATAACTTCAGCAAATTGAGAATATCCAGAGACTGGTGCTCTACTGGGTGTTGATTAGTACTGTTTATATCACTAGTACAGCTGTCAGACCCAATTTTGAGCTGATGCAGTTGCTGTCTCCTCTGCTCAAAGTATTGTTTTTGCCTACAGATTCAACAAAGATGAAATTTAAAATGCGCGTGCTAGATGTCTACGGCATCATCAAAGGGAAGCATATGTTGGAAAGTTTCCCATAACAGACAAAGAAGGGGCTTACACACCTCTTCTTCACTGACTTGTGTGACTGAATGCCCTCAAAAGATGCCCAGAAACGATAATTAGTCAGAATTGGAACAAGTTCTAAGAAAATTAAGAAATCATCTTAGCACTTTGAGGTCTCTCTTAACACAATTTGGAATGGATCTCTGAGTTAGAGTAATCTTTAACAAAAATTGCATCACGAAAAGAAAGAAGCAAAAGTCACTCACAGCGGCCACTTTCCGTCTCGATCCTCCCATCCATTGCAACATTTTTAGAGTCCGAGTGTTAGGGATTTCAGACTGTAGACTACACAGGATTCTCGAAATTAGAATCCCAACGCCATCACGAATAATTCGGAGCTACGATTCACAACTTGGTTGCGTTTCAAAAACAATTGGTCGTCGAGACAGAATTTTTTATACATCTAATCCATAATTTCCAATCAGATCCAAACGAACCTAGGTAAATTCCAACAACTTTCCAAAAAAAAATGGAGAGATGAACGAGAAATACTAAGAAATGATTAACGTTACAACCAAGAAACCTAATCATTAATAAGTACTAAAAATAAACAGCAATCATTAGATTTGAAATGATTAATAAACTAGTATAAATGTCCATTCAAAACAATTGGCAACAGTAATTATTGCAATCATAGACTGAACCATTTAAAGACATTTTACACAAGACATCTTACAAAGGGAAAACAAGGAATACTCGAAAGGTTTCACAAACATGATTATAAAGTCATTTACTTTATTGGCTTATAAAGAAAAATTAAACGGCTCTTGGTTTCATAACGATCGTCGAGTGTTTAAGGATGTGTAAGCTAAATTGTCCACCTTTCTCAGTAGTATCGAGTTTAGACTGTCCTGGAGGAGGAAGAAGCTCGAAGTTCTGGACCAACCTACCAATGGTGATTCCCAAAATGGGCAATGCCAATATAATACCGGGACAGCTTCTACGCCCAACACCAAATGGCACATACCTGAAGTCATTACCGTTTGCTTCCACATGTGCTTCTTCTTCAAAGAACCTCTCGGGTCTAAACTCTTCAGGTTTCTTCCAGCTGTCAGGGTTGTTTGCTAGCCACCAAGCATTGACAAGGATTTTGCTTTCTGCTGGGATGTCGTAGCCAGAGAGCTTAGCATCGTGGAGGTTCATGTGTGGCACGAGGAGAGGGATAGCCATTCTTAGACGAAGTGTTTCCTTGATCACGGCTTGGAGGTATGGTAGTTTGTGAAGCTCAGGCTCTGTGACTTGCACTCCTGGTCCAAGAACTGTGTCGATTTCGTTCCTTAGCTTACTCTGGATTTCAGGATGGTTCACTAGCTCTGCAATTCCCCACTCGATTGACCACAATGTCGTTTCAATAGCTGTTTCAGCAAAATTCAAGACATCAGCATCACAGAACTACACTAATCTTATCTTTCAATCTAAAGAATTTCTGACCAGATAAATTTATTCATGATGAGCTTGGTTTCCTATTATGGTTACAGTTCCTAAGTTGTAGAATTCACTTAAAAGACTAGTATCCAATTCCGTATGCAAGCAAGAGACGTCTAGAGGATTGATTACTTATTCTACAAGGAAGAAATAGTTACCAGCGACGTTAATGTTCTCAACAATGTACAGGACGTTATCTTCGTTGATTTCTCCCTTATCCTGAGCTTCAAGAATGTGATCAATGGCGCATTTCAATCCGTCACTTCCTGTAGGCTTAGAACTCGCAATTTGCCTGTGAATTGATTCAACAATGTTAATTTTCAAAATCCCTAAAATCAAACTCAAAGATAATAAGAAATCAAAACACAACGACTTACTTCCTCTCGTCAACAAAGTACTTTTTGAAGAGTGCGATTCTTCGATCCTTCACGTCTTGGCAAATCTTCAAATAGCCTCTAAGGAATGGTCTAAGGATAGGAATAAAATCGCCATAGTTGTACTCAAAGCTCTGAGCCAATCGACTTCTCTCTCCGTTCAAAGCCTTAAGTCTAACGAAAAGAGGATCATCCTCGCTGTCGAACCTTCTATCGAACATAATACGGAACATATTGTTGTACATCATCAATTGCAAACGCTTCCTCAACACAATTCCTTTAGTTGCAGAATCTGGATTCTTCTTCACATCTTCAACAACACTCGCAGCTTCGAATTCCCATCCTTCACGATTCCTCTGCACAACCTTGTTGGTGAAGAACGGAACCGTCATAATCCTTCGCATCTTCCTCCAGTGCTCACCGTAAACTGTGAACACCATATCTTGTCCTTTCCCCGTGAAGATATCGAACACAACATTTCTGGTTCTCGATCCAAACTCAACGCCCTGTGTGTGGAGTACTTCCTTAGTCAGATCCGGTGAAGAGACAACCACTAGGTTTCTCTGACCCATCCTGAGCAGGAAGAGGTCGCCAAACTTTTTAGCGTAATCGACGAGATTACGGTGGTTGAGATCATCTCCGACTTGTAGCCAATTTCCGAAGATAGGAACTGGCATAGGACCAGGAGGTAGCTTCAGTTTTTTGCCACGCAGCTTGGAAATCACCGTAGCAAGAACCACCGCCGCGAAGACGGCAATTAGAGACTTCTCCAACAAGAGAAGGTCCATAACTATTCGCTATCAATTAAGTATTTCACAGTGATTGCTTAAACTCTGGTGAGAAATTTTCGTCGCCGAATGAATAACAAGCAGAAGTAGCTGCTGAGGAAGAAATGGATGTGAGAGAGAGTCATTTATAAGGTGGAGAAGTTTGGTTGGTTTGAGATTTAAGATCCAACGTCAAAAAGAAACGACCGTTAGGTACGGATAGTTGGTGAACGCTGAAATAATAAACGACCGTTAGATTTAACGGTGATGGACCGTGTGTTAGTGGGCACCGTGTGTTGGTGGGCTTGGTGTTGATGGGGGTAGGTAAAAAAACCAGAAATTGATAAAGGTTTGGTGAAGACAGAAAGATGTGCATACTTTTATCTTTTTGTATAAAGTCAAGGTCTTTTTTGTCTTTCGTTTTCATGTAATTTTGAGCAACTAAACATATTTTTAATTAATCAAAAAACATTCATAAAATCGATAAATGCTTTTAATATAAAAACAAATTTGATGTCGCTGCTTGATATATATGTTGAACACATGTATTGTCTTAAAAAAGTCCAACGTGTCCTACTTAATTGGTGAGGGAATAAAATTTCCATCATATTATAGTATAACATGAATACTAGTAGGACGTTCTTTATACTTTTCTGATATAAATTTGTGATTATTATTGTCATAATATGAGTCTAGTTGGCCTTTTATAAAGTAGGTGAATTATTTAGTATTATATGTAGCTTAGATTAAGCAAATTTTGTACTCACACATGCACTCTATATATCGCCTCTAATAATATTTAAACTAGTTTTAGAAATATTCAAATAATTTGATTTTGATGGATTTTTTTTAAACCTTACTCATATTCATTGGATCAACAAGTTTGATTCATAGTTTAAATTAGGAACATACCAAGTCGACCACCTACTTCTTGGCTTCTTGATGGATCTTATTGCCTAAACTTTAATTTTCACTAAGTGTAAATAAGGAACATTTACGATTTTGTTAAAACGATTGAAAGATGACAAATTCATTAAAGTCAGTTGTCTGGTCTTTAATCATGATCTATATCATTTCATTCTCGATTTCAATAGCACAATAATACATTAATATATCAAAATATTTCTAAGAGCATCCATCAATTGCGAACCCAAAGTTTGGACTAGACTACTGTGATTCTCAAATTCTTTTTGTAATCCATCATTTTCGGGTACACAAAATAATTTGACACCCTAAAATCAAACAATTGATGAAGCCACATCACCCATGTTCAAGGTCGCTAAGGGCCTAATACAACACACAACAAGCAACACACAATTTCACAAGGAAATTGCTAAGTGATAGGACTTACTAGTAATTGTACGAGATGTTTTTGGGTCGGATGGCTTTACAGCCATTGACTATACTCTCAATATCGCAGCTTTCTTCTTCAGCGGTGGGCTAGTCCATCATTTGTCCGTTTCTATCCGGATTGCCTTAATTTTGGACTGTTCACCTTGAAATTCTCGGTCTCACCACATTTATAACATTCTTATCCCACGAGTCCTTTTCCAGACAATTTCGAACCTTGTGTTCGAGACTTCTGTATCTAAAGCATGCTCCAAGGACAGTTATGTAAGCTCTTAAATGTTTTTTTTGTTTCCACAAGTTGAACATGTAGTGCGATTAGTCTTACTCACGACATTCTTCTTCCATTTCTTACTATTTTGTCTGAATCCTCTCCGAGCTTGGGTTCCAACCAATACCAACTTCTGTTCACTGTACATTTTAAGTTCTTCTTCCAAGTCATTTTCCAACAAGGTTGTCTTTTCCACGAGTTTGGTAATCGAAGAGTAGTTTCAAATTAAGTATTCATTGTGAAGTTCAATCCGTAATCCTCGTATAGAATGACGGATTGTGCATCTCTCCCCCTCAAGTTTGCGACTTGCATACTTCCTGAAAATTTTGAACACGGATTCATACTCTCTTACGGTTATGGAGCTTTGCCAAAGCTCCAAAAAGACCGGTTTAAGCGTATCAAGTGCCTCTGGCGGGAAATAATTCGAATGAAACTCATCACATGAGGTTTCTAAGCTGTAGTTTTAGTTCCATTGCCACCAGTTATGTGCGTCTCCTTCCAGGTAATGGACAACAATATCTTTTTAGACGAACAACAAATATATTCTAAGTTTATCCTAAGCCAAGTTCTCAACTTGTTCACTTCTCTTGTTCAAGGACAGCGGTAAGACGTTACCCGAGTTCAATCTCTTACAGAAACAAAAATCATACTTTGCATGGCATTTTCAGGGATATTTATCTGGTTCCCTGGTCTCCGGATGTAGACGGATTTGAGACAGCAGTCATACGTTACTTAAGTCTGAACCACCCGAATTATCAAAAATATATATATATATATATATATATCGGCCAACACATTTTGTTTCTTCAGACTTGTCCGGAATTACCTTGTTAGTCAACATGAATACAAGTGTTACAGTAATCATGTTACGTATTAAAGTATTAGAAGACAGAAAAAAATTAATGCATTAAATATTAATAATTGTGTATTGTTTATATTAGTAGTTATCTTTCCTTTTTTTTTGATATTTTCAAAGTTTATATTATTTGATTTGTACATGGTGATTCCAAATTTGTAGTACTTTTTCTATGATTAAGAGATTCCAAACTGCGGTTCATATATCCATTCATGACGAAATCTAAACTATTTAATATAATTCTTTTTTGGAGAGCAAACCCTCCCAAATACATTCTACATCTTCTTTGTTGGTACATTGATCATTTATTAAATCAAAGTTCTAGGTTTAGATGCACGTACAATAAAGTAACAATTGTTTTGTTTATTAAATTGGACTACAAGAAGAGTTCATTCACATTTAGCTGTCCATCTTTATGTATATAATTTTATAAACGGTTCTCTATAAGAAAAAAATGTTGCATAATTTTGAAAATGAATCAATAAAATCAAAATAACTCTGTATTGCCATCTTTAATAATAGCCTACTAGCAATGTCAAACAAGATTTAATCGGCTTGGACCCTATGGTCAATGCAAAGGCATAGCTACCCAAAACCGTCAAATAATACTACATGTTAAAAAAATTGTAGCACACAGAAAGAAAAAAGACAAAGAATTGGTTTGACCCAGAAAAAAGGACAAAGAATGAAACATCAACACGGCGACAAAAAAAAGAAGGAAAAGGTGTGAATCGGTGATTGCAATTCAAAACGTTTTGAGACGCCGTTATCTTTGACGCCGTTAAGAAAACCTTAATTTAAACTTTCTTTTTGAAAAGAAACAAGTAGTGGTGCATAATAAAACCGCGCGGCACAGTATAGAATCATATAGTCTCTTCTCTCGCGATGTCAAGAGTCAATTTGGCACCAACCACTAAATTGACTTTCATAATAAAATAAAATTGTGATAAATCTCTTTCAGTTATCGTCATTGTTATTCATATTAAATTTGTTTTGGTGATCGTATTAATGGATAGGAGAAAGCAAAGAAATATTATTAAAATTAAAAAGAGATATATATACACACAGACCTACCACGAAAGAAAGTGACATGAAGAAATGGTGTTACCTACCTCCCACCATAACCACCGTTGCTCAATCTTGTCACTATACTTTCTTCCCTCATCCTCGTTTGCAACTACCACGTTTGGGCCTATTTATGTGAGCCCACCACAAAATTAACCATTATAACTAGCCCGGTAATAAATCTATAATCAAAAACCAAACTGAAACCCAAACCAATCCAACCGTACCATTTAGACCTCGGATGTATCTAAATATCCAAATATTTATTATGTCGTGAATACATAAAGTCCATACCGAACTTGAAACTATCAACCCGAACCATTTAGAGGAAAACTCTTTATAAATATGTATCAATTCTGAAACCGAATCCACTGATATACTCCAAAACCAAACCGAACCCGAACCAAACCTTAATAATAACCGAATAGATCTTAAACTTTGAAACTAAAAAACCGAACCGATTACCGATCATACATTATTCATCTGCAATTTATTTTCAAAACCTACAAACATCCTATAGAAACAACATTGAAGTCCGAAAGAGCACACCATAATGAGATCAAAAGACAGAACAACAACACACAGTCATTGTACTTACATTACTCTTAGCTAAACTTCACGATGCTAAGACCATTCCTCTCTTATTTCCTGCAACAACCCTCCAAAGCCTGTCGTACCCATCTCTATAATGGTCAAGAGATATACAAAGCTGCCTTATTGCTTCTCTTTTCTGCTCAGCCACGTCAGATGCAGCCACTCTCGTCTTTTCCACTTCTTCTACTAGTTCACTCGACCGTCTTCTTAGCCTCACTTGCTCCATGTGAAGCTCCTCCATATGCTTTTCTGTTTCCTTTATCTTTTCTTCTCTCTTCCCAAGCTCTTCTCTTAGTGCATTGCTCTCATCTCTCATTGCACTGATTTTCTTGGATTCAACTTTAAGTTTCTCTTCCATTTCGGCTTTCGCTTCTGTGATTAGCCTTATATGTGATTCCAGCTCTCTAAGTTGCTCTCCAAGTTGACTTTTCTCTTCAAGCAGCTTTGACATTTCTCCCTTGATCTGTGCCTTCTCTGGGAATATCTTCTGTTCAGCGTCAGAGACTGCAGTTTTCAGTGCTCTTATCTCGTTATCTCTGTCCTGTAAACTAGTTTTCACCATTGCCAATCTCTCCTGCAACTTCAAGACTTCTTTCTTCTCCCCATTAAGCTTGTTCCTGTAGGTATTAGTTTCTTTCTGAGCCAGCTGGAGCTCATTCTCTAAACTCTGCAGCTTCTCCTCAGCAGCTTTACCGATCACCAACTCATTTCTCAGAGAGCAAGTCTCTTTCTCAAATTGTTGAAACTTTTCTCTCGCGATACCCAGCTCTTCCTCCAAGGCCTGCACTTTCGTCGCGGCTGCATCTTCTTCTGTTCTAGAGAACATGCAACTCTGAAGCTCAGTCTTCAGATTAGCGATCTCTTCTTCGTGCATCCGAATCTTTTCATTAGCTTCTCTAAGCTCTCCCTCATACACAGTAATTTTGTGAAGGATATCATTGTTGTTTTCATCATTAACACTTTCCTGCTGGAGAAGGAGCTTCTGTTTCGTCTCTTGAAGCTCAAGCTCTAGATCAGCCAGCCTCCGCATCAATGCCTCGTCACCATCCTCATCATCTACGGAAGAATCAGAATCTGAACCGGAATTTGTCAAAGATGATGAATCTTCCTCTTCTTTATGACGGCTACTAGACTTTCCTTGGGTGGGAGATGAAGATGATTGCTCAAGAGAGCTCTGTGACTGAATCTCAGATGGATTGTTCTTCTGAAGTTCACCACTAGCATGATCGTAACGCTCAGCCAATGCGCGATACATGCGGTAGAATTCCTCGACAAGGTGGACTAACTGAGGACGCTTCTGGTAATACATTTGAGCTTTCTTGGCAAACGAATCTGCGTCTTCTTCAATAAGTTTTAACATGTGGTTGACACGATCATCCATCTCTGAGAAGTCAAAACAAGAACAAGAAAGAAAAATAAGTCAGATTTGGGAAATAATCTACATGAATTGAGATCTTAATTATGCTAAGTGAAGCAACATACTCTCTAGATTCTCTGCAAGCCATTTTGAGTTCTTGGGAGCATTGTGACTATCCCACCACCATGAGTGTGATTTCTTGGTCATAGACCTCTTAAATTGCTTCTTGCTAAGACCCTGAAAACATCAGAAAAATTAGGTAGATGTTAGGACCGAAGAGACTAAACACAAGGATGTAATGAGCTCTTAAATGAGTGAAGATCACAAAGGATTTTTACCGTAGACGAAGCCATGACCAGGTGCAGAGGAATTCCCTACAAGATAAGCTTAAGAATTTGAGCCATTTAAGAAACACAAAGGCAATTAGGAGGTCAAAGACTCAAAGACCGTCTCGGGTTAAAGATGAACTTGAGTTGAACAAAACAACTGGGACAAAACTAAAGAAACATAGAAGATGAGATAAGAAGAGAGAAAAGGATTCCGCATGTGATAAAGAGGACACGTGAAGATTCAACAACCCATTTACATTTGTCACAAATCTCTAGAAAATCCAAAGATAAGTTAAAAGCATTTATCTGCTTCTTCATTTTTTACTTAATAAAATAATAGTAAGAAGCAGAAAGAAGAAGAGACAAAACAAGAAATTGCAGAGAGAAAAAGCTTACTTTTCCCAGATGATGCCTAAAAGATGAGAAGCTTGTGACTTAAAAAATACTCACAGATTGGCCTCCTTTAAGCCCTTATATCCTCTGTTTTGAAGATGATTATTCAAATCATAATCTAATTATTATTTTCTCACGTTCTCTAAAAAACAACTAAAAAAACCAAGAAGTTAGTTCTCATCTCGGAAATTGGAAACGCGGCTAAGAAAGTGAACACGCTTTATCTACACGTTTATAACTCCACAGCTGCTTCACGACTCACCTGCATATTTTAAATTCCCTCAAAAGTCTTTTTCTATTAAAAAAAGACTCAATAATTGTTATATGAAATGGAAGATAGCATTAATGGCGGATCTTCAACGCCCAAGGTTTTGCATGTGGCTTCATCGTGATTCGAGGTTTGATCCATCTCTCTATTCTTAGAGAGATGATCAATGATGAAACCCCATTTCCATTTACATGATCTAACCAACCATTAACAAAGTTCTGCACATAACTCTATTAAGTAAGTCAATAATGAAGTAAAATATTTGTGGATTCTTGATGTTAAGTTTAGAAAAACAAAAGATAAGATCACTTCTCTTTCTATGTATTTAATCTACAACAAGATATTTCGAAGAAACAAAAATAACAAAAGAAAACAAAGACCAGAGGTCTTGTGTGTGTGTGTGTTAATCGCTCTCATGTGGAAAAGACTTCAACATCGCACCTTGGCTTGAGTCCATTTATAACATCACTTTGATTGACATCTTGGCACGCAATAGCAATTGGTAAATGCAACCTAAATCCCAACCAATCAAAACTTAGTTTCCCTCTCAGGAACACATTAACCACAGCTTCAAGTGTCTTCTCTTTGTTTCTTAGCAATGTAGCATCAACATCATACACCTTGGATTTTCTGAGTCTTGTGGGGATCTTTAAAGAGGTAATGTTTCCTGGACCCTGCTTGAATCCAATAAGCGTTTTCTTTCCGAGGTTTATGTTCTCAGAAGAAACATCAGCTTTCATGGGGGTATAGCTTATCACTGTCTTGTCGTTTTTGTTAAAAAGCTCAAGCACCGTGTTCAGGTTCGCCTTCATAAGAAGATCCGTTGATGATTTGGAGACATCTAACCTCGAGAATTTGAGATTCGTGACAGACACCACAGGCAGTTTAGATTTGATTGAGAAGTTCACAGAGAATCCTGTCAACAACACAACTATAAGGACGATGGAAAGAAACATGCAAATCCACGCACAACATTTGCTGAAACATCCAGGGCATCTTCTCTGGTCCTCATGACCAATACGATACACAAAGGAACTCGAGGTACTGTGGGTCTCTTCTTCCTCCTGAAAGCCAGAGAGTTTCAATCCAGAAGGAGGGACCTTAAAAGAGGGAGCCTTTCTGGGGTTTTCAACATCATCAAATCCGTTTCGACAGATAGCAGGGCTTGAGAATTTCGAACTCAGATCAAAGGAAGAACCTTTACCATAGCTGCTTTCTTCCCCTTCTCCTTCTTCCTCTTGAACTCTCTCCAGCATGCATCTCTTTGCAGCAAACTCAGGGAATGCCAATGCGGGATCATCGAATGCTGAAGTCCTCCTAGGAGGAAACAGCTCCGACATTGGAGCTCTGTTTTAGATTTCATCAAAATCAGATTTTTGTTTTCTCTCTCAAATCACAAGAAGCTAGTTGGAAGACTACTTCAAGGGTCATAAATCGCTTAACAGAAGATCAAGGCTGGATCCTCTAAAACAAATATGATTCATTATCTATTGTTAGCTCCTTGTTAGAAAAAATCTTAAAAACAAAAAATCCTAAATTTAATGGGTTAAAAATAGGAATCCCTAATTTTTCCTGTAACATGTTTCTTCAAGAAATATCACACTCAACGATTTTGCGTCACTTACTCTACCAAAAATCTTAACACAGAAACTAAAAGACTAAGCAAAGATGAATATATCTTCACGAACACGTTGTCAGAAAAATCCCCAAATTAGTAAAAAGAAAATCTGACTAACCGTGAATCATAATCTTCCAAGTTACTTTGTCGCCGTCGCAGCGGCATCTAATTAAATATCCGGCGAAATCTGCCGGTAATTTACGGCGAACATTAGTCGTCGCCGGTCTATCTCTTGTTCCGACTTGATCGTCATTATTTGTATGGATTCTTCTAAGTACTAACTCTGCATCTGATAGACTGATAACAGCCTAACAGGACTTGAGAGAAACAAAATTGCGGGAATAACGAACGTTGGGCCTTAGTGGGCTCAAAGTAAATTGGGCTGCATACGTTTTATCGCCACTGCAGCAAAAAGTTTAAAAGAATGGTGGTCCAGCTTAGGACGAACCACCGAGCCATAGTGGATATGAGTGGCGCCGGACTGTAATCCGCCCACTGCTGTAAGCGGGAAGTAGTCGCTGCTCTGTGAAACCAGCGTAACGCATTACTCTCCGACTTTAGAATCCGCTTGAGCCAAGCCTTCGCTCGACCCACACAGATTACACACAGCTTGGACTGGGCAGTCCAGAATCATGCCACATCAGATCCGACACGTGGACTCGAACCAGTGTTCCACCACCTTATTGTCCCCACTCGGGCTACAAGCTCTCGTTCATTACTCGACGTACAGTGGCTGATTCTGTCTAATATATAAACAAGCACGAAATGAATCAAGTTACCGATGTGGGGAAAAAAAACATGTTAGTTTAAATTGGGCCAAAATTTAAAGTCTAAAAGTTTATTAATTTTCTGGGCCAAAACCTTATTTCGGCCTATGAGATATAAACAGGCCCAATAATGATTAAATATTCTAATGGGTCCTAGTTCTTAAATTCGAAAATTCGAACCTGACATAAATATTTTAATGGGTCCTAGTTCTTTAAACCCAAAAACTTGGACCCGAATTCAAATTCAAACGGAATCGAAAATTGAATAGATACCTAAAACCCGAAATATAAATTATATTATTTTAAAATATTATTTATATTTACAGTTTTAATCATTTAAATATTTAAATTTAGAATTATAAATCTTAATATATCAAATTAACCAAAAATATTTAAAAATCTTTGTTAAATTTTGATTTTAGCATTTTTTATCAAATACTTATTAGTTTTAAATTTTTTAAAATGAATTATATAAAAATATATGGATTCGAACAGAACTTGAAAATCTTTGGGTATTTATATATGTACCCAAACCGACCCAAACCCAGAAGTACCTGAACCAAACCAAACCCAAAAATAAAAAATATATGAACGGGTCCTAAGTCTCTAGACCCGAAAATCCAAACCCCAAAAGACTCAAACTGAACCGAACTCAACCCGAAACCCGAAATGCCCATGCTTAGATTTAACTAAAACTCATTCGAATATTTTAAATATTTTGGTTCCTGTTTAGTTTGATACATTTTAGGTTTAGGTTAGATTCAATACTTATAAAATATATTTTTCAGGTCGAGTTTGATTAAGGTGATGCAATTTTTAATCAATTTTAAAAAAAAGTTAAAAAAATCTTAGAAAAATAATAATTTAATTACTAAATTGAAATTTATTTATTTAATTTTATTCAAATTGATTAATATATTTATAGATTTATAATTATAATTTTTAATATTCGAATATCTAAATCTAATGGTCAATTTTTCATATGTTGAAATTGTATTTCAAGTACCCATTCTATTCTTGGTTTTGTCATGGTTCAGTCCCACTACCTGAATACCTAGTACAATCTAGGATCCGTTCATATGTTTTATTGGTCCGGTTCAGGATCCGGTGCTTAGGTAATATGATCATAGCTAGTTTCCATTTTCTTTTTATTAACTCATTAAACAGTATACACACGTCAAAAAAAAAAAGAAAAAAAAATTCACGCTTCAAAGGAAAAAAAATCACACTAGACTAGAAAAATTATACACAAAACTCACACACAAACTAAAGGTACTTTGATCAAACGTTTTCATTAAGAGATTGAGAATCTTCGTCTTCTTGGCTTAGTAATATCGACACCAGCAAGATCCTCATCAATGTTCGAAGTATCCTTAGACCCATGTTTAAACGGATTCAACTTCCCAAGTTTCTTCGAAACAGACGAGAAAAATGTCGTCTTGTTCTTCTTCACCAATGACGAAGAATTCGAAGAAGAAGCTCCTGCACCACCCTGTTGATTTTTCTGCAAATCCGTTACATACATCTTCATCTTCATCAGCTCACTTCTTAATGCTTCGTTCTCTTTAGCCAACGAAGTATCAGCTTGAAGCTGGCTACGTGTCTTTAAAGCTTCAGGGAGAACAACTACTGCTTCTTCTTCTCGATCTTCGACTCCACTTCTTAGCTTTAACTGATCATAGTAAAGAGCGTGAAGAACTATGTTTACAGGTAATCTTTTGTTCTGTGAAGCGTGGAGACGTGCGTCGTAAGAAAGCTTTAGAGGATCCATTGAGCTACATACTTTCTCTCTTTCGATCTCATCAAGATTTGGATGAGCTTTTAAGAAGATGTCTATGGCTCTGTAAAGATCGTCGTCTAATTTTCTAGATGATTTGGGAACGAGATTCGCGATCGCGTTGAATTTGGAGATCGTTAGGTCTCCATAAGCAGCAATCTCTGCTAAGTAAGAATCAACATTTTTAGCGACTCTCTGAAGCGAAACAGAGCATAGTCCTTTGTTGAAATCTCCGCCGTTGAAAACACCGACGTTTTTCTCCTTCTCAACGAAGACAGAGATGATTCGTCTAACACTGTCGAGATCTAGCAACCGTTCTCCGTCGTAAGTAAAAGACGGGATCAAGAGATCGTCGACTGTGACATGTTCGAGAACTACGGAGATTCGTTTCTCGAGCTCGTTCCTACAGGTCAATGAAGTGTCCAAAAAGACAGCACAACGAAGGAGAGAACAGAGGAAATTGATAGGGAAAAGTCCTTTGTCTGAAGGTAAAAGAGAGACGATTGATTCCACGAGATCTCTCTGTTGAGATCTCTCATCAGAATCATTATCTCCGGGATCAGAAAACTTGACTCCTCTACCGGAATGATCTCTGACGAGATCTCTTAAGGATTTCTCAGTGTAGGTGATGATTGCAGAGGCTAAAGAAGATAGTTTGACTCCTCTCTGCTTCATGGAAACTACGATGTCGGCGAAGAAATCAACATTTAAGATACAAAGCTCCTCTGTCCACCAGTTTGGTGGTGATCGACATGGAAACATTGCCTCGTTGCAAGCCTTTTTCAAACCAAAAGAAGAAACGTATCAGTGAACTAAGCCTTTTACAAATACTTGAGACCCACGGAACTTAAACAGAATAAAACGAGAATTTAACCTTAGCAGTGACGACATCGACACAACGTCGGACGATACCAATATCACGAGAAATAGGAAGAAGAATCTCACAAGACTTGAGGACAACAATAGCTCCAGAGAGACTAGAGAGAGCAACCTGCGAAAGAAAGTCTTGAGTCCTACCAGCGAGGTTATTGTCGCAGTACTTATCAGTCATCTGAAGAAACTCAGCGGCGCAATGAAGAGCCGCTACGTTCTGTACAGTAATCTCGAAATTGACACCGTAACAGAACTTAGCAGCTTTCTCAAAAATCTCAGGACCTCCAGGGATATCAGAGACATCGATTCTTGTCACGTCACTATCTTTGGATTCCATTATCAGCTTCCTTATATAGTTGCTCTTAGCCACTAACATGAACTATGTACATACGATCATAGAAATAAACTTCAATGTTTAGTGATTTATGCTTATACCTTCAGTACAAGTGATGTGAAACAAGAGCCAAGAGTTGAGGTATTTACCTTATGAAGAGAGAAATTGGCTTCTCCGACTTCAACTACAACATCTGTGGGAATATCTTGAGAGAAAACCCTGCAAGAAAGTATACACACTCATGTTAGTATTCAGGTTATTCAGGATAAATCGGCCGGGAAGTTTCTACGGCGAATCTATTGGTGAAACTAAACCGGTTTGTACCATTGACCGGTTCTTGCAAGACTGGAAGACATTGTGTTCATGTTGATTGGGTTTCTTCCTTCTGTCGCCAATTTTTTTTCTGGGTTCAATATTGACGGAGATGGGAGGCGTATATAATTGTGGACAGTGACTATATATCGAAAATTATTATAAGGTGGGTCCCTTCCAATCCACCCAATAGCTATGCATTAATATGTACGATTGGCTTCTTCTACCTTCTTTTTCTAATTTATTATTTGTCGTTTTGTTATGCTGATAATAATCTCTGCCAGTTAAATCTAACATTTGTGTTTAACTTATTATTTGTCGAATGGTATGTATGTAAAATTTACAATCCTACATATATTGGAACATGCTTACTACCAGAAGTGAGCCAGTTGTTAAACATAAGTATTTGTTTTGTGTTCTAGTTCTATACTCATTAGAAGGGATGTTTTATGTCATGTTATTAATTAGGTCTTAACAAAGCTAGATTCAGTCAGTGAAAGAGAAGAGTAGAAGGTCCAAACCTCCTAATTATAAAAAACAAAACAAAAAATAACGGAACATGGTTAAGACGGTTCCGTTCAAGTAAGACGGTTGAAAAACAAATGAACATGTCATTTAAAACCAAACGGTTGAAACTAACAATTAGCAAACACCTATAAATAAGTTTGCCTGAGATCAACAGTTAAACACATAGCTATAAATAATTTCAATTGTCCGTTTCAACTACTAATTTCGAAACGTTGAAACTGATTATGTTAAATAGAGTTGTGATTTGTAGCATAATAAGCATCCGGTAGTTAATGGTACCAATAAAATTCAATTACATAACATTCATTGAGTTGTTGAGAGCAAATAGTGGAGTGAATGGGTCAAAGATGAAAAACAATCTTACTTTTAGTTGGATTAACGAGAGAGTGATGGGAAGAAAAAGCAATCACATGTTAAAAGCCAATGAATTCTGAATAAAAATGCTGAATGAGAAAGAAAGAAAATAAGAAGCCAATGCATGTGAATAATTGACAGATAAGAAATGAAAATAAAAGTGGATGTACGAGTAGAGAAGATTGTAGGACCATGTCAATAGATAGGCCCACTCTCAAATCTGTATGTGGTCGTGCTTCTTTCTTAAACCTCATGGTGTTTAGCTTTGCTACGTCGTCAAAATCATCATTCAGAATCCAGTTTCAGTTTTGTTTTCCAATCATATCCACACACGTGTCCCTATCGCCTTTATAGATATCGCCTTTATAGATATCTCATGTCTCTCTACTTGTTGCCCTAATAATTTCCTTGCCGGTGAGTTTGAATTTCAAGATTCATTTATAGGTCTACATTCAAATCCCTTATACCACTTTACGTGAATTTGCTATGTCTAAGTAATATGAATTGTGAATTCATAACATGTGATTCAATAAAGATATTTGACTATTCTAATTATTTTTTTAAGGGTATTTTATTTTATTTTTGAATTTTTGATAATTTCAGTGTTCCGGATTAGTCGGATTAGTGAGCTATGAGTTCTCAGGATGTAGATCCTATCTGATTTCTCAAATCCACGTTCTACGAGCTCCAACTAATATTTAGGTACGAGAAACACTACGTGAATACCCTATTTTTAGGTTTTGATGCAATTAGTTTTGCATTTATGTTGAATGCAAATATTAAACTTGTCAAATGAACAATATTATGCTACCTCCGAACGCACAAGACCATGTGTATGTGATAAACATATAAGTTCATTAATTCAGAGAGAATGGTTATTCAATTCTCTTGAGTTGTTCAGTCAGATTCTTGGTACAAGTTTATATTATTCAGATATGAATCATTCATGTTCAGAAATAGTCTGGACCATAAGGCGATGCTGCTATCATCTCATCTATTAACAAAAATACAAAAGATATGAGCTGTTTAGTACCAGTCAACAATATCGACCATTTTAGTTACATCTAAGGATTGATATCTCGGATAATGGTTTATTTTGGTTTGATTCGATAGAAATTTTGTTATCTGGTTATGGATATAAAACAGAGGAAATCGTAGCATCATTAATAATTAGAAACGGTCCCAAAAACTCACGGCTGCTAAAGAAAAAGATGCAACTAGAATACAAAATGAACCAGAAATGTATAATTTGGGCCAAAGTTGGTTTTTTGTCCAAAAGCCCAATGTCCACGTCAAATTTCCCTAATCCAATTCATTCACTAATGTTGTCTTCTTAGGAAAACGCCACACGAGTTTTGCACATTTCGTTTTCATTTGAGCAAATCTCTTATCCGTAATTTATATAGTTGGGGATTTGCATGGATTAAGATAAAAGTCAACGAGACAAACTCGTGATTCGATTTTGGTCGATTGAATTGACCAAGATGAAACAAACATAATTTGTTTCAAAGCCCATTTGATTGAACTCATAAAAGCCCAACAATATAGGCATCAAAATCAATCTACCAATCAAACCGGGTTTATTCAGGAGAAACCCGGTTTAACACATTTGTTGATAAAATACGAACCAAGGTTTGATAACCCGGAATTAATTTTGTAACCCCGGTGCGTATGGAATTTAAGATGCACTGTGAAGCGTTGACGAAATTGAAAATTGTGGGACGTGCGAGAAGAGAGAGAGATCCAATTTCAAAGATGCTCATTGGAAAACCCTAGATCGAATCGACCTCCCCCACCCAAATTAGAGACTGAGATTACCATCTTTCAGCGTGAGAAGCTGATGAAGAACGAAGAGATTGAGGATTTTAGATTTGAGGAACTTGAAGATCTAAAAATGGATACGAAGAATGATATGGAGAGGAGGATGTATCACTCATCTTCGTCGTCTCCGTCGTCGGCTTCGGCTTCATCTTCATCGTCTGCTGCATCTTCGCTCGCTGCCAAGGCAATTCGAGCATCTTCTGCGCATAGAGACTCTTCTCTTTCCTCTGCTTACTCGTCTCCTTCTTCTGCTCCTGTTCCCACTCCTCCCAAGGTTTCATCTTCTCTCTTTCTGGATTGCATAATTTGCTCGTATACAGTGTTCAACTAGTTTGTTGCTTCAATTGAAATATCCCACTGTTGAATTTTGGATGTAACATTTTCAATAGGAAGTGAACAACCCTCATCAGTACACATCTATGAAAAGTTTAAATGAACCAAAACGAAGCTTTTGGGGAAGTTTGGCTAGTAAAGCTAAGGCTCTTTTGGATGAGGATGATTCTCAAAAACCGCCTCAAAGTCCCAAGAGAACGGAGCATAACGTACCTTCTTCGACTTCAGGAAATAAGGTTAAGGATTAGTTTTTTTAACTACTCATCTAAGAGATTGCATTTAATCCTCTATTTCTTTTGTTCTTATGGAGTAGAATATCATTGCCACGTTTCAGGAAGCTAGCCAAACAGGTAGAAAAGGCGAGAATCCTTCAATACAAAGAAGCTTAGACGCGATCACTTCATCGTTAAATTACATCGGTGGCACCATTGGCAATGCAGTTGAGGTTAGTTTCTTATTCGTTATGCACCTGTCTATGGCATTCTAAGAGATCTACATTTAAGTTGTTTACTACAGGTTTTAAGTGTTTTCAAACTAGTTTTGCATACAGAGGCATATGCTTTCTTGTGTGTTTAGATGAATCTTCTGCACTACACTAATTGAAAGTGTGTTATCTGTCTGAATCTCCTTAGGAGGGTATTACAGCTGTGGAGAACCGTACTGCAGGCATTATTCAAGAAACACGCAAAAAGATTAAAAAGAAGCCAAGCCTTACAAAGAACCAACAAAATCCTGAGTTACAAGCGGATTTGGAAGTTCAACTCAAGGCATCTCGCGACGTAAGGTGGCTGCTCTGTATCATTTATTGGTTCACAGCAGCGAAAATAGATCTGCATATTTCCGTTGCTGTTAGCCTTTCAATGGATGGTTCCTGAGTTTGATATTAGAAAAGATTATGTAGAATAAATACTGAACCTCCCATTTATTTATCTCAACAGGTTGCAATGGCCATGGCTGCCAAGGCAAAGCTGCTTCTGCGGGAGCTGAAGATGGTAAAATCTGAAAGGGCCTTTGCAAAGCAACGATGTGCACAGCTGGAAGAGGAAAACAAAATTCTGAGGGAGAGTCGTAATGGCGGTAACAGCCAAACGGATGATGATGATCTGGTATCAATTTCTTATATCTCTCTATAGAGCTATGGTTAACCATTTTTATGTAGATTTCTGATCTTCGATTATGTGTTTCCTCTAATCTATAGGTGCGACTTCAACTTGAAACATTGTTGGCTGAGAAAGCTCGGTTGGCTCACGAGAACTCGATATACGCACGCGAAAACCTCTATCTGAGAGGAGTAGTCGAATACCACCAGCTGACAATGCAGGATGTGGTCTACTTTGATGAGAAGACTGAAGAAGTAACTGAGGTGTACCCCATTAATGTCACTTCAATGTCTTCTTCTTCATCAGATAACTCTCACACTACAAATCCAAATAGTCTTGGAGCTCAAGTGAAACACATCAACTCTTAATTTATTTTGTTTTGGTTGTCAGAAAACAAGACAAATCGTTCTGTAATCGCTCTGTATCCTACTGTAGAAATATATATACTTTGTACTCTTCGTTTGGGGTGGGGGTCTTAAGAATTAGCAATGAATGTTATTCGTTACCGTAAATTATTTTAAATAAAAAGAATGTTTTATTTCCCCTGAAACATTAGTACAGTATTCATCATAAAGGCTAAAAATGTTATCTGGTCGAAATTAGTCAATTATTATTAGATATTTTCTGAAATTACAAAACAAACAATATTTGTAGAGCTACATTACAAGGTTGCATCGGCTATAAGATTCTGTTTCTTATTGAAATACATTTACGTAGTTTAGAAAGTTAGAACACCTTTTTCTTAACATAGATTGGCCTGGATTGGCTTAACCAGGGGAACCAAAGAGCCGCTTAGGTGCAGCGACATGACTTCATTGATTGAACCAATGAGCTTACCACCCACAAAGATAGCAGGGACTGGCGTGGAACATCCGAGCCTCATTAGGGCTTTCTCGATCTCACGACATTCAGGGTCCTTATCAATCTCATGGATTGTCGGGTGAACCCCGAGATCCTGGAAGAGGACTTGGACCGCATAGGACAGACAACACGAGCTCTTGCTGAATATAACCACTCCTTTCTCTGACGACATTCTCACAACTTTGTCCATGGTTTCTTGAAGATAGTCTCAATCAATCTAAGGCTTGTATCTTATAGAGAAAGAAACAAAAACCTTCCTTTCTTCTCCCTAATAGGCTAAAAGAGATTAAGCCTCTCTTTTAGGGTTTAGGTTTGACGAAAAGAAGTTAGTTTTGCTTTGTATGAGCTTCAATAGTAAGCTCTTTGTTGCCTGAGACTTGAGTTTCTTAAATCATAGACTATTTATAACCAAACAAAGGAAGAAGAAAAGAATGTTTGAAACCACAAAGGACAAAGAGATCACAGAAGATCGTCCCAAAGGTTCCCTAAGTTCATTAAAGTAACTTTATTGCAAAAACCAAAATAAAATATGTATATTCTTTTTTTCGTCAACACTGGACCACAACTGACTGGCACATTAAAAATTCCTACATAATGTAGGCAGTAAGATTCGATCCCTAGCTGTGAAATAGTATGTGCTTTTATTGAACTTACCACTGACCAGTAGACCAATGTAACTTAACATATATTTGTTTACTTTAGTTAATTTTATTCAGAAAATACCAACAAAAGTTACACTATCATAAACTCATCTTCCCTTTTTTCCGCCTAGATACCAAGATGAGCATTTTGAACCGAGGATCATATTTTCCTTTGTTGCATATGCTAAAGAATATGGAACATCCGCACGTTTTTATTAATATATGCCTTAGAATTGGAATTTTTTATATTTTTTATGTGGACCAAACTTTCCTTTGTTCCCTCAAAGAATATTATTTTGTTGAAGAATCATACTCTATGAAGGGTGTGTGTGATAGTAGCACAAAGTGGTGGAGAATAAATCAAAGAGATATGCTTATTCTTCTCTGGATTTACGGTATTCTTGGTAGCCACGAGCAGAGGTTTTGCTGGTTTTTTGATGGATCGGATCGGATCGTGTGTATCACAAGACAAAACCAGCTCTTGAAACACGTCACTGTACAACAAGATATGATTGTCTTTGTGAGATTCTCTCAATCTTCTTCACTTCAATAGAGATCATGAAGGAATAATAATTCCTATGGGTTTCTCTTGTGTATCACATCACTTTCAACAATTTGCAAAGATTCGTCCCTTATCGATCAATGAATCTGTTGGAAACTCGAAATCGGAAGTAAGATGAAATATAAATAGTAACATTAGATTAGGACCTCTCTTGTGATACATGATACATGAGTTAATCGATAAATATCTTTTGTTTAGGAGATTTTCTTGCTACCATACGGAATTTTAATCAAACATATCAGTAATTTATTATAACATATAGGTGATATGCATGGGAATATGGGATGTTGCATTATACTTTTTAACTTAATATTATTATTTTTTTGTCAACAATTGCATTACAATGTCCAATCCATATCCTAAAGTTCACCTCTAAAATCCTTTTTTAATATACTATAATGTACCGGGAAAGAATCGAATTTCTGATGTCAAATCATTAGCTGGATCATGCTAACCACCAAACTGAAAATAATTTGGTTTACTTAATATTATTTAAGAGTTAAAAATATTTTTAAATGGAGATTAAATAATCATTATATTATATAAGAATTAATATATTCGAACCTCAAATTGGAATAATTATGCCTAGATGTGAGTAGTAGGAAACCTAGGTTTACGATTTTCCGGGTGTAAAAGATTTAGATTGTTTTTTTCGTAGTAACCAACTATATACATATTGTGATGATCATCGACGTAATTGTAACTCATTTAAAAAGATAATATTCATGGTAGGAAAAACTGTAGAGATAGATATGAAAAAAAGGTTATGAGTTGGAAAAAAAATGTATTTTGGGAGAATAAAAGAAGTTAGAATGGTAGTGTGAGCTATAGATTGTTGGTTTGACATTAATATGAGTGAATTTAAGAACTAGGAGGTACACTAATGCAAATAGATTTGAAGGCAGAGTATTTAAATGGAGAAGTTTGAAATTTTTATGTTATGAGAAAAAACTGAAAGTCATTATGAAAATAGGAAAGTTCTAGATTTTACAAATTTAAGTTACGGTTTTGATAATTAAACGAGGAATTAACACTGTAATAATGGAGTTTGAAGTTACAATCTTATAAAGTGATAAAGAGAAATTAACATTTTTATATATTGTTTGAGAGTTAAGGAGTTTTATAAATTTTTATGGTACATGTTTAGTGTAATAAAGAGAAATTAACATTGTAGTAATGGAAATTGAAGTTACAATCTTATAAAGTAAAAGTGAACCAATAAAGTGAAGAACTTTGAAATTTACAAATACATATTTTTGAATTTAAGTGAGAAGTGAATATTATTTAAGAGGAAGTTTGAAAATATGTAAATTGAATAAAAAGTAAAGACCATTGTAATGATTTTTTTATGAAACAAAAAAATTATAAAAAGCAAAAAAAAAACATTTGAACAATACATAAAGCAAACATACCTAGTGCTGAGACATGAACGCTAAAAAGTGTCAGAAATAGAGGAAACATGATGTTAGGCCATGGTTAAAAATAAATGAAAAAACAAATGAAACTAATGATATTTTGTTTGATATGTCTCTACAGAGGTGAGACTAATGATACAGTCTCAAAGATAATTTATTATTAAACAATTCTTTAGAAACTCTCATAGTCTCACCATTAAACATGCCCTTAGTCTCTACCAATCGCGGGGTGTTTCAAAACACATGAATTACACACTTCTAAAAAGAACATTAACCGGTAACAATAAGTTTTTTGGTAGAAATTTAGTTATATATCTACTGGCCTGGTATAACTGTTAATTTAATTACTATTATATGAATGTAAAATTATTGCATGAGTAATTTTAAAGGACTATAAGTTACAAATTCTCGAACTAAATGTATTAAAGTGTGATATGAATGTGAAATATAAGTTACCATTTTTATATAGGGTGAATTCAATAGAATATAAGTTACAATTTTATATGGAGTAAATTTAATAGAATGTAAATTAAAATTTAATATAATAATCAATGTAGATTATGGAGTTTAATTTGAGAAGTTGAAAAGATAAGAGTGAAGAAATGAGTGCCAATTGAACCAATGAAAAGAGGGTTCCATTATTCTTTTTGTCAAGTGAGACTAGTAGGGCGAAAGTGAATCCCTCTTATATAATTATTTATATGATTTTATTAACCAACTTTTAAATCATACTTTTGTGTTTTACTTAGTTTTATAATGTTGTATAATTTATTAAAATAAAATCAAAATATTGAAAAGTGATTTTATATATTGTTTTGCTCTCACTATTTTTAGTGGTTTTGTAAATTTGCATTCTAAATCAATCACTCACTTGTCTAATCAGATGATAATATACTTTTCAAGTATTCTTTCAACAATGGCTTCCAGCATGGGATCTGAGATTAGCATCTCATTTCTCAATCTTTGAAAACATGACAAAAGCATCCAATGAGTAAAAATTCATCCAACCATCATTGCTACTCAAATAATCATCAATAAACGTATTCTATATTTTCAGAGTATTGTACTACTTAAAACGGAGAACATCACATAAAATGAAGAGAGTGAAAAGATCAATAAAGTTCTCATGACTCACCTAGAAATGTATGAACATAATCATAATCCTCTGAAACATCAAATCAGAGCCCAACTCCAGGGGCATAACACAAAGAATCATTGAGCTGACTGCTCACCCAAGTAATAGAAAATCTGAGATAAAATATCATCGATCATCAAGAGAAAACATATATTGTAATACAATCATATAACATGATTAGAAGCATGTCATTCTTACGCTTGGATTCTTAATATATAGGATCGACAATGTAAATCTCCCTCAAAACTATCATATATATCCACATAAACACAAAATAGTGGCTTGATAAAATTTTCCATGTACAGATTTTGGCGACATAAATCCTCTTCCACATAACTTGCAAGTTGATTTTCCCCAGGTATTGTACCGCAATTCAAATCGATAAAACCAACATCATACCATGGGGGCGTGAATTTAGGCCAAACCCATACCCATTCATAGAATTAACCCCACCTGCTTGAATATCCAACCATTTTTCTTATTTATTTGGGTTTTCATTTTGTCGAACATAGAGGATAAGTACCCTAAAACTCGATTACGTTTCCAGAGGTTAGATTTCTTAAATTTTTTGTATAGTTTGTTATCTTATTTTCGGAATGTACAATATCAGTATTAGGGTTGAAACGTTTCAATTCTGGGTTTGGTTACTCATCATAACAACTTCACAGATTAGGAGGCTTGGGGTGACTTCAATAAGTCTCTTGATGCTCTAAAACTTTTATGCCTTCGCTCCTCATTCTAATGAGAAACAAACCTATATTGTTTTTTAGAAACTAACTTTCAACGAAGGAAAAACATACTTTTAATGAAGGAGAAACAAACCATCAACGAAGGAGAAACAAACCTTCAACGAAAAAGAAAAAAATCTCCAACAAAGGAGAAAAAAACTTTCAACGAATGAGAAACAAACATACAAAGAAATGGAAACAAAGCTTCAACAACAGAAAAACTTCAACAAAGGAGAAACAAACCTTCAACGAAAGAGAAACAAACCTTCAAAAAAGGAAAAACAAATCTTCAACTAAGGAAAAATAAATCTTCAATAAAGATCAAACAAATTCGATACAACTAGTCTTTCTATATTAAGACATGTTATCTCGATAGTTGTTCGTTTAGCTGCAAGTGAAATGATTGGTCTTGTCCTACTTGTCTCGCAATCATGTACAAATATTTGGGTCGAATATGCAATTTTGCTAGAGGAAGATGTACTAGCAAAGTTAATTTCTCGTCTTTGTTTAAGTTAGGTCAAGTTTGGACATGGGAGAGTTTTATGAACATAAGATCAAAAGCTACAGAGATATCCAAAGGTCAACCTAGAATAGCTCGGTGGGACAATCTGCAACATATATCTGGAATGAGAGCTTGATTTTTGATGATTTTGAGTGGCGTCCTTCACCAACGGTTGAAGAATTGAATCCACTACGAACTTATCTTGAAGAAGCTATGTGTATTGAGTATTGATGACAATGTTGATCATCAAATTGCTCTATTTGCTTGATGTCTCACAACTTCCCAGATTGCTAAAATGGCTTTGTAGAGGATTACTTCCCACATTGAGTGGTTATCTTGTACAGTTTGGCACAAGATATTCCTAGTTTGGTTACTCAACATAGCAACTTCACAAAAATTTAGGTTTGGGGTGACTTCAATAAGTGTGTTGATGGTCTAAGACTTTGTATGCCTTCGCTCCTCATTCTAATGAGAAACAAACCTAAATTCTTTTTTTCTTTCTTTGATAACTACACAACGAAAAAGAAACAAACCTTCAACGACGAAGAAACAAACTTTCAACGAAGGAGAGACAAACCATCAACGTAGGAGAAACAAACTTTCAATGAAGGAAAAAAAAAATCTTCAACAAAGGAGAAAAAAAATCTTTCATGATGAGAAACAAACATACACCGACATGGAAACAAACCTACAATAAAGTAAAACTTCAACAAAGGTAAAACAAACCTTCAACGAAAGAGAAAAAAACCTGCAAAAAATGAAAAACAAATGTTCAACTAAGAAAAAACAAATCTTCAACAAAATATCAACAGGTGAAGAACTTAATATTTATTTGTTTTTATCTTCTATGGATTAAAAGGTTAACTTATTAAGGTTTTTTAATTATTCATAATTAATTTTTTTGCAAATGGTTTAAAAGGATAATTTTTTCATATGCGAAGTCATATTAAAAAGTAACTTTGAGAAACAAAACATTACATAATAAGATCTATTTTGTATTAGTATACTATTCTACTCATTAATCTTTCCGGTCATATATTTTTTTGGGGCTAATCTGATCTTATATTTTGAGTATAAATATAAAAAGTCAAAAGTGAGGGTAAAAAAAAAATTCAAGTAAATGCAATTACAATATAACCTCTTTAAACTAATACTCGATTAGTAACTTCTATAAAATAATATTCTATCCTTTCCAAAATATATAATGTTTTATGAAAAATAATTTGTTCCAAATTATTTGATATTTTCAACTTCTAATGCAATATTTATTTTAACTATTCGTATCATGCAGATTAATTTCTAATTGGTTGAATAATTATTACATAGATTAAAAGTATATTTTTAGTTAGAAAAATCAAATATTACATGAGTTTTTATTTTGTGTAAAAAATCTTAAAGATCATATATTTTGGAACGAATAAAGTATAATTTTATAATCCCGAATTGAGTTATTGGTTCAATTAATATATCTATAAATTAATTAAAAATATGGTTTTAGTGTAGTATATATATAGTATATCTATAAATTATTATATTCCAACATACTTCAGATTTCTGAGTTGTCCTTACCTAAGTAACTAGTTATGGCTTCAAAAGTGATCCAAACTGAAGGCCCATTGTTATCATTAGGTCACTTGTTCTGGCAGAAATATCTCAAAGCCCATCATCGGCTCAATCTCTTACTCAAAAGAATAAAACCTGAAGAGTTTATACCCGCCTTTGCCGTATCGGTCGTTCTTCTCTCTGGTAGTTCATCTTAGATTTCGTAAAGGATAGGACTTTGTCTATCTCTTAGATTTGGTTTGAGTGTTCTTTTTGGAGGAGTTAAGTTCTTTGTTAATGGAGGAACTTAGTAAAATTTTGAAGAATAATAGAACGATGATATTACTTGGTTTTGCTCTCTCTCAGAATCTGAGATGGATTTGCCCATTAGCTTGAAGAAGCTAGCTATACAACGCGCCAAAATAAGTAGTCACGACGAACTAGCTGAGAAATTTGATCGTAAGATGCTTCGAGCTCTTGGGCTTGTGCTAATGGAGTACGTAAGAAAAAGGGTAAAAGATGATACTTTTGTTGGCCCAAGTGTTGTTCATCAACTAAGGCTTTTGGATAACTGTAATTTGTTGAGAACGCAAGTCAATGATACCATAGACATTGAGGAGGTTCTGACTCATATCTGCAAGAAGAATTCAAAAAAGAAAACACTTAAAAGGAGGCGGTAGAAACTAGCTTCTGAGATAGTTAGATTTTTACTGCTTAACAACGAATAGTGAGAGGAAGAAATCAGGATGCGAATTAGCAGGAACATGTAACATTTAAGCAGCAATGTAATAGCAAAAAAACAAGTTGTATTTGTTCATTATTCACACTTGTATTGTATACTAAATGACATACAAACACAATCGTATGTTTAATAAACGATCTTATATAAATTGATAAAAACACAAACGAATATCTCAGATTTGGAACTTTTATCTATGACATAAAAATTTTATTTCGAATCAGAAAGAATATAAGATATATGAGTTAGGTTGTCAGGAGACAAAAAGTCTCAATAAAAGCGTGTCATCGATACTCGACAGTCATATTAATTGTATAACATTCACATATCGTAGACTGTATTATTTTCTGATTTGAGACTAGTTTATATATCAAAAAATCAAGAGTATTCATTAATTCTGATCTGTATCAGATTAAAAAAAAGTCAGTAAAAATCACAAATAATGTAATACAGTTATTACAAGTATCAGAATAGCTAGCTGTTGTATATTTTCCACGCGATTTTCTCTGCCGATATTGTTTTAATAAACTAATTTAATCAGATGTCCAAATATTTTATGATGAAATTAGTGACATAATTGGACACCTCATCCTCGTTCTAGAATCTGACAAGATTGAGCTGTCGTTTAACTTGTTGTAAATAATATATTTGGAGAGTCAACTATTCATATGTATTTTGAGTTATTTATTAAAGACCATTAAAAATATCTCCAAGATTTCCAAAATCTTATAATTTAATTATTAGAAGTATTAAAATTACGTAGAAACTTGTTAATTAGGTGGTTCGACAAATAAAAATAGAAGTATCTAGATATGAGCATAATGCACATTTTTTGTATCTATCATTATAAGACTTTGTTATGTGTGTTTCCACAATGTCATTGGTCCATGACTTTTCTAGAAAACATACTTACAATAAGTTGTTGGGTCTTTTGACAAAAAAAAAGCAGAGTGTTGTTTCATCTTTTATATTCTTTTTTGACGGCAAAGTATGAAGATTATACCTCTTATAATTCATCAGATCTTCAAATTTAATAATTACTAAGACTAAAACAATGTTAAGGTCGTCGCTATATATAGTTGTAAAAGGGCAATACAAATAAGAATTTATTTAACAACTTTGTCTTTATTCAAAAAGTACAAACAAAATTATCTTCCTTGACGTTGAATCAACCGTATATAAAAAGGTTGGAATAAAAACTAAGTTATGGTTTCACAAAGTATTTTATAAAATATTGGAATTAAACCAGTTTTATCCTAGGATCAAAAACAAATTAGAATATGATTGATTTGATTTTAATGTTAAACTAGTTATACTCCTTGTTCTAAATCAAGGACTAGAGAACATGGAAGACTAAAATACAACTAAGTTAAAGGCTTTTCAAACATATTACCTTCAAATGAATGAGTGCTTCAACCAAAAAACAAATAACATTAATGCGTTTTGTGGTCCAAATGTATGATTTCATCCATATGATGACTATTAATTTTGCAATTATGGTATGACATATTAGTATACCAGCTTATATTTACAATATTTATTACACGTTTAACATACAAATAAATAAATAAATGTACTGCAAAACTTGACAGTTAGGAAATTCATAAACATTAGCGACGCGAGGCGTTTATGTTATGTTTTGTCGATCGGTTATGTGAGAATTCTACATTTACTCTTTTTCTTGTTGCACCAGTGACGTGACGACTCTTGATGGATAAGCTTCAGAAGACTAAGATTCACAAAACGTTAAAAGAAAGAACCAGAAGCTAAGATTAATGCACTATCAGAAAAGAAAACGATATCCGATCAATCAGAAGAAAATCAGCACATTACCAGGTAAAGAAATAATATCTGACTAATCAGAGAAGATTGATCGACGTAATAATGGAGATATCAATCTCGCTTAATCTAGGAATAATAAAAAAATTGTAGATATTTTGAAAACTCTGAGGAGAAGAAAATCTATAAATACAAGTAGAAGAAAACGGAGAATACAACATCAATCATACAAACAACATATAAAAGTTAGTCTGAAAATCGATAAATAGTTCGGCTCTCAGCCAAATAGATCATCTCATTTATTTGTATATGTTAGATTAATCCATTTAATACAAATCTTATTCTTGATTGATTGTTTTTGCTTAAACAACGACCATATTATGTTCAAATGATAACATGAGCTAACTAAACTTAAACTAGGATACACTACAAGAAAACAAGCCATTTGCGATGGATTTTTGCGATGGAAAAATGACGTCGCAAGATTACGATGGGGTTGCAACGTAGTTGCGATGTAATCTAAAACATCGCAAATACGTCGCAACTTTGCGACGTTTATTAACGTCGCAAAGTTGCGACGTATTTGCGGTGCTATTGCAACCAATTTGCGATGCATATTCTGGTATCGCAAATGTGTTGCAATATTGCGACGTTTTTGCGATACATATACTCCGTAGCAAATTTTGCGAGTAATTTGCGATGCTATTGTGATGTTAATGCAGTCCATCGCAATGACATTGCAAATTTTAACATTTTCCCTATAAATAGCCCACAATGTGATTTATCATTTACCTTACGACATAACGGATGTCCGGATATAGACATCCACATATCACATTGGTAATAAATCTTTTGGCGGAAAATAGTGTCTCCTTCAGTATGTTACCTTTTTCAAACAGTTCGTCTTCCGACACAACTCTTGAGAAAGTGTTGAGTCGGAAGATGAGCTGTTTGAAAAAGGTAACATACTGAATGAGACACTATTTTCCGCCAAAAGATTTAACACCAATGTGATACGTTGATGTCTATTTCCGGAAATCCGTTATGTTGCAAGGAAGTGGATAAACCGCTAAACATTACAGTTTTACCCCAAATGTCGCAAGTCCATAGCAAACTTGCGATGGAATTGCGACGTTTGGGGTAAAACTGTAATGTTTATCGGTTTATCCACTACCTTGCAACATTACGGATGGCCGGAACAAGGTATCGAGGATAAATACGAAAAGACCAAGAATACAACAATGATCATTCATCAATTGAGTTTGGTCTGTATAAGCATCGACAAAACCGACAAACTAAAGATATATGTATTTTCAATCTCGCTACATAGTTTGTCGGTTTTGTAGAGAATTACACATACCAAATTCAATTGATGAATGATCATTGTTGTATTCTTGGTCTTTTCGTATTTATCCTCGATACGTTGTTCCGACCATCCGTAATGTTGCAAGATAGTGGATAAACCGATAAACATTACATTTTTACCCCAAACGTCGCAAGTCCATAGCAAACTTGCGACGGAATTACGACGTTTTTACCCCAAACATCGCAGTTGCCTCGCAAATCTGCGATGGATCTGCAACACCCGGATCCAGAACATTGCAAATCCCTCGCAGCTTTGTGACGGCCAAAAAACCCTAATTTCCGTCGCAAGGCCGTCGCATAGCGGTTTAGAATTTCTAGCCGCGTGGTTTTCTTTCCTCTTCTCTTTCTCTTCCTCTCATTCCCGATTTCTTTCCCTCTCTCTCTTTCTTCCGCGATTATTCTTCTCTCTTCCTATCTTCTTCTTCTTCCTCTCTTCTTCTTCCTCTTCCTCTCTTCTTCTTCCTCTTCCTCTCTTCTTCTTCTTCTTCTCCCGCGTCCCATCTTCTCCTCGGAGCTCTTCCTCTCTTCCCGTGGGCTTGCTCTCCTCAGATCTCTTCCTCTCTACCGCGACTTCCTCTCTTCCCAACGCCAAGGTAAGTCTTCTTACATGTTAGATTACGACATGGAACTTAGGATTTGGAACATACATGTTTGATTAGGCCATAGAACTTAGGATTTGGAAAATAAACGGTAGATTAGGCCATGGAACGATTTCGACATTTTTGTAAACGTTTATTGATTTTCCAAAATGATTTATGAATTTTTTCTAAACGTTTTTTCGAATTTTCTAAAAGATTTTGTATTTTAAAAACGTTTTTGGATTTTAAAAAACATTTTTTGATTTTTTAAAACAATTTAGGATTTTTAAACATTTTTGGATTTTTAAATATGATTTTTTAATTTTTTAAACGCTTTTTGGATTTTTAAAAAACGATATTTGTTTTTTAAATTTTGTTTTTGTATTTTAAGAAACGTTTTTTGAATTTTTAAATATGATTTTCGGGTTTTTGAAACATTTTTGGATTTTTAAAACGCTTTTGAATTGTTAAATATGATTTTTAAATTTTTTAAACATTTTTGGATTTTTGAAAGCGATTTTTTTTTTAAAATTTGGTTTTTATATTTTTAAAAACAATTTTGGAATTTCTCTAAACGTTTTTCCATTTTTTAAAACAATTTGGAATTTATTAAAAACGTTTTTTTGCTATTGAAATTTTTTTTTGATATTTAAAAAATGTTTTTTGGATTTTTCTAAACTTTTTTTTTAATTTTTAAAAACATTTTACATTTTTTCAAACGGTTATGATTTTTAATAAAAAAAATTTAAAAACGTTTTACAAATTACAATTACAAATTTGTACAACAGTTTTATGAATTATGTTAATTCCAAATACGATTAGAATTTAATAAAACGTTTTTAAAACATTTTGCAAATCGTAATTCAAAAAAAGTTTAGAACGACTCCTAACATGTACGTTGTAAAACCAGTTACAGGACAATATCGCCAAGTTCAACCAGTTGTTCTTTACGTTGGCTTCAAAAGACGCCGACATTGCTGCTCAGCTAAACGCGATATAATCCGGTGAGCCCGGATCAAGTTCAGCAAACCCGGACGGGAGCACGGATCAAAACCCAGACAAGATTTCGGACTCCAACGTAGACCTATTGGATAATTCTTAGATTTTTATTTATTTTTGTAATATATTAAAAATATTGTATTTAATATTTTTATTTTAATAAATTTTAATATAAATTTTATTTAAACAATTTTTAAAATAATTTAAAAATATTTTATTAAAATTTTTGAATTAAAAAAATAATATATTTTTAATAGGCGTCGCAGATACTTCGCAAAACTGACGTCGCAAACACGTCGCAGTACTGACATCGCAAAGCAGACATCGCAACAGTGTCGCAAAACTGACGTCGCAAAAACGTCGCAGATTCATCGCAAATCCTGCGACGAATCTGAGAGGGTCATGGCCGTCGCAACTTTGCGACGACATTAATACGTCGCAATTTCTACGACGACTTTGCGACGAATCCAATTTGCGACACACGAATTGCGACGTTTTTTACAGTGTCGCATATCCATCGCAAAATGGCTATTTGCGACGGATTTGCAACGATTTTGGCCATCGCAAATTGGCCGTTTTCTTGTAGTGATATAAAATGGATCGACAATCTAGATCCCTATTGAAAATATCAAAAAGATCCAGATGTATCCAGAAGTATACCTCATTATAATTGATTCTATGAAAAGTTTAGAAATCTAATTCTCTTCCACCAATATTGCAGATTAATTTCCTCTTAATCCCGATTAGAGTTGGTTTAAATGGTAGAATAAACCAAAATTAGTCTAATTTAAACCTAAGCTAAAATTAAAACCGTAATTGGCCAACTGATGACCTGATTACATATCCGAATAAATTTCACTTAACCCACTTAAAAGAAATCAAGACTTAACACGTAAAACCTTAAGTCCCATAACCATAAATTGGATAAATCATTTCAAATCGGAGAGATTATTGAACAACGAAATTCGACAATGAATTTGGTCGAAATTGAAGTAGCTACGCGCTGAAGAGATTGTCCTAAAGAGAATTTGGAAGATGAGATGCGTGAGAGGTACAATTTCGCTTTAGTGTACCATTTAAACCAACACTAATTTCGATCCTCACTCAATCCCTGATATCTCTGCTCCTTCTCTTTAATCGTTGTATGCAAGGCCACCACTTCAAAACTCCCTCCATAACAAATAAATATCTTATTATTTTGAATAGTGCTATAATAATGATAACCAACCAAGAAAATAATATCAAGCGTGTGGTAATTTCTTTATTGCATGTGTTTCATTTTTATATGGTAAATGTTGTGCATCTATTTATATTTAAGGGTTTATTCTACCATTACCACAGTCAAGCTCTTAAGCTTCTCAACAATGGCGATTCTTCCTTCCAACAATCTTTTTATGATCAACAACACTAACTCCATAACCTTTCAAGCTTCTTCCCTCAAGAACAACTTGTCTGAAATTAATCTCCCCTCTAAATTCCGAGTAGCTACGAGAGCTTTGTCTAAAACCGACGAGGCTTCTTTATCCGCCGTGATTTCGAGGATCGAGCGTGAAAGGAAAGATTTGATCGACGTAGCGGATGGAGTCGGAGAACTGTGGAAGACGGCAGAGGATGTACGCAAGCGAGATAAAAAAAAAGAGGAAGAGAGGAGACTTAGAGACACGTGGAAGAAGATCCAAGGAGAAGATAATTGGGCCGGGTTAATGGATCCGATGGATCCGGTTCTTAGAACGGAGCTTATTCGTTACGGCGAAATGGCTCAGGCTTGTTACGACGCCTTTGATTTTGATCCAGCTTCGAGGTACTGTGGAAGCTCAAGGTTTTCACGACATGAATTCTTCAATTCCTTGGGGATGAACAATATCGGTTACGAGGTGGCGCGTTACATCTACGCGACGTCTAACATCAATCTCCCTAACTTTTTCTCGAAGTCAAGATGGTCAAAAGTTTGGAGCAAGAACGCTAATTGGATGGGATACGTAGCCGTCTCCGACGACGAAACGTCGCGTAACCGTCTCGGCCGTCGCGATATCACCATCGCGTGGAGAGGAACCGTTACGCAACTCGAGTGGATCGCGGATCTAAAGGATTACCTGAAACCGGTAAACGAAAACAAAATCCGATGCCCCGACCCGGCAGTTAAAGTCGAATCCGGGTTTCTCGATCTCTACACCGACAAAGATACAACCTGCAAATTTTCAAAATTCTCCGCGCGTGAGCAGATTTTGACGGAGGTGAAGCGTCTAGTAGACAGATACGACGAGGAGGAAGTGAGCATCACCGTAACAGGACACAGTCTCGGCGGGGCGTTGGCGATATTGAGCGCGTACGACATAACGGAGCTGGGATTAAATCTGAGTAAGAACGGGAAAGTTATTCCGATAACGGTGTTGACGTACGGAGGACCTCGAGTAGGGAACGAGAGGTTTAAGACGAGAATGGAGGAATTGGGAGTGAAGGTGATGAGAGTGGTCAACGTTCATGACGTTGTTCCGAAATCGCCGGGACTGTTTCTTAACGAGAGTTCACCTCGCGCGCTGACGAACATCGCGAAGGGTTTGCCATGGTGTTACTATCATGTAGGAGAGGAGTTGGTGCTCAACCACCAGAACTCGCCGTTCCTTAAACCTTCCGTTGATCTTTCTAACGCTCACAACCTTGAAGCTTTGCTTCATCTTCTCGACGGGTCAGTTTTGCTTCTCCTCTTCCTTTTTTTATAAAAAACCCTAACATCTCTATATATATACTTTATAAACATATATACGTTCACAAAAATCTTAACCAATATAATGTCGGGATAATATGCAAGATTCAAAAAACAAAATTAAAATTGGCCATTGTAATCGTAATACATTTTAATATATCAAATCATTTACGTCTAAAAATTGATCTTGAATCACATCACTATTATAATAATAATAACAACAGGATAGTAGGGACTCCAGGAAAGTGAGAGTTGGAAAACTAATAATATAAGGGTACCCATAATATAATGTATAAGTTAAGACTAATTACTAATTAACAGATAAATGACCCCAAAAGTCTTTTAGATCAGATGTTACTTATCTATAAAGCTGGAAAACGACAAATGAAAAGAAGAAGAAGCCGTGGGATATAATATTAACTTTAAAATAGTGAAGAAGATCAAAGTACAAGTTTGAATATTTATATTATAATGGCGGATCTTGTGGATTACGTCTGGTCTGAACTTTCGTTAACTCCAAACTTTGTGTTTGGGATATGTATAATACTATAATTAATTACGTGAAATTAAGTATCTAGTGAAAGCAATTAAGTAAAGTATATATACACATGCCATTGAGTTTTTGACGTTGCTTGATTTAATTAAAAATAATAGGTATCATGGAAAAGGGGAGAGATTCGTGCTGTCGAGTGGAAGAGACCACGCGTTAGTGAATAAAGCATCGGACTTTTTGAAAGAGCATTTACAAATTCCACCATTTTGGCGTCAGGACGCAAACAAAGGAATGGTTCGTAACAGTGATGGTCGTTGGGTTCAAGCTGAGCGTCTTCGTTCTGAAGATCATCATTCTCCTGATATTCATCACTATCTCTCTCAGCTTAGTCTTGATCAGCCTTCTTCTTAATCACAAACTCACATATGTATAACCCATTTTCTTAATCTGTAAATTATATATTTGTAATCAGTAACCTTACAATCAACTCACTTTGCATGTTTTCATCAAAGTCTTCAATTGTTATGTGAATGTGCATTTGTACTCGAACACAAGACCGAGTAGAATGTTTTCTTTTCAATATACGAGTAAATGCTACTTACGTTTACGAGGATGACTGGTTTGGGTCAATGAAAAATGCAAAGACTAAAGTAAATTGTGTTATTGGGAAAGACTCGTTTTGACCATCCATTTGAAATTTTACTCTACTATAAAAACCCCATCATTTTCACTCCTTTTTCATTCACACAAAACTTAAAATCTCTTAAAGAGTCTAACTAAGAACTACGATTTCAAAGAATGGGAGGGAAAGGTGGTGACAGTGGAGGAGGAGGAGGAGGAGGAAGGAGCGGTGGTGGAGGAGGGAAAGGAGGTGGTGGTGGAGGAAGAGGAGGAGGCGGCTACATGGTAGCACCAGGAAGCAATGGTTCATCTTACATTTCGAGAGATAACTTTGAGAGTGGTCCTAAACGTTACTTTGATAATCTTCATGGTAGTGGACAGGGTAACAAGGAGTTTGCTCTGTATTCAATATCTATGCAGTGAAGCTGGTTATAATAAGCAATCCAATAAAAGAATAAATGAGATTTTGCTTTATCCATCTTAATCAATAGCTGCCTTGAATTTCACTTTCAGTAACAATATCAATTTATATCATGCAATAAGTTTAAATCACTCCCAATTGTACAATTAATGATTCTAAAGTGTTTCAGAATATTCAGCAATTTGGTTCTTCATTGTACTGGTTATGGAATCAATCCACTTCAAATGTTTGGGTTTTGTTGAGCATGTAATGGTATTTAATAATCACATAATCTCTTTCATCATCATCTGTGTGACAAGATAAAGAGAGTTAAAGAACAAACACAGGGAAATAGTTTTTAGTTTTTTACTTGAAAATTACAAGAAACTAGAAAGTAGACACTTTTGGATTCATGTTCTGACATGAAAATGGAAATGAGAAGAAGAAGATGATGATTGATGCTTTAGAGTGAGAGACCTGATTCTTCATCTTCCTCGAGAGAAGATGTGTAGATGAAGTAGAAAGTCCAGATCAAACCAAACACACCAAACAATATCCAACCCAAAAGGTTGTTGCTTAGTCCAAAGGGTAATCCTGTTCCTTCTGTGGACATCCTCTCATCAACCAATGCCATTGCTGGGTTGCTCATCACCGCCGTTAAAGCTGCTGTCGCCGCCGCTGACACTCCAGCCCCCATGACTGTTCCGTTTCCTTGCTTTGTCTCCATTGAGCATCTCACTCCTCCCTTTCTCTTTCCCATTGGAGGCAAACCTGAAGCAACAAACGAATTAACCCGCTTAATCTCTCAATCACACAACACTAAATCAACAAAAATTCCAAATCTTTTTGTAATTTCCATGGTTGGTTCTGTCCAAAATCGAACCTTTAAATCAAAATTAGTTTTTGTTGATTAAACACCAAACTAAGCTTCAGTTTATACATGATCTTAAACTTAGTCAATAAGCAACCAAAGATCTTTACTTTGCACACAACTGGGATGAAATTTCTACCAATAGATGAGATCTGGAAAAGGAATTACCAAGAACAGGAGCGGAGACGGCGACGGTGGGCTTGAGAAGGAGAGCCGGACGAGCGGCAGAGACGGTGGAAGCGGAGGCAGTGAAGCTAGCCATTTTCTCTCTTTGCTTCACCTAAAGACTGAGAGACTTAAATGGAGTTTTTTGTTTTCCTTGTTGTGTTTGTGTGACTCTAGCAATTTCAATTTTTTTGCTTGTGAATTGGCTTTTGGATATAGCGACCAAATATGTGGATGATATAAAATCTATGCGAACCAGCACAAGCCATTTAACTTGGATATGCTTCTATCCATACTGCACCAATACGATTCTTCCACGTGTCGCATTTAATCTCTTTCCCTCCAACACAATCTTTTTCTCTCTTCTCTACTGGGTGGGTTTTAATATTAAACTGCTTCCAAATTGCAAATAACAACCCAAAACCACCCAAAATAACCGGTTCGGTTTGAAAATTAATTGCTGGTTCTTTATTGCCACTCATAATTTTACAAAAACAGTTTTTCAAAATCTCAAAAACAGTTTTACGTTGTATTTACTTAAAAACTAGTCATAGTTTTTAAGAAATCAACGTTGATTTCTCCAAAAACCCAAAACCAAATTTTTTAGTTTTGGAAAACAAAAACTAATCTAACAACTAAAACCAAAATCTAAAATCAATTATTTGAGTATTTCAAACAATTTTTAGATCCAAAATAATTAGACCATATGTTATCCATTTGTTTTTGGATATTTACCAACCAAACTTACCCGAAACACATGAAAACCTTCAAAAGGCATTGTTTCTTAATACTTTGTTTAATATGGTACAGTCCAGTTTAGCAGTACTATTCTTATTACAGTTCTGTAATGTTTCTTAATACTTTCTAATACATTTGCAGACGACCTTCAAAAAAGCATTGAGGGATGTTGACTACAAGGCAACATATATATTTGTGGGTAGAGTTTTCAGATACAAAAAAGATTGCAAGAATAAGATAGCTATCCATGTCATGACAAATCCTCAATAGTCGGATCAAAGACAATATCAAGCCTGATTATTGATGCTAATCCTTGATAGTCGGATAAAAGACAATACCCAGGTTTACGCAACAAATTTTCCACAAATCGTCAATTACCAACCAATCAACACAAGTCTACAACCGCTTGAATCACACTTTTACCCTACAATATTCCAGAACCGTATTTTTTTACGCGGTTGTCATTACAAGAAATCACGAACCTATCACTCCTAAAATACTACCACTACAGGTAAACCTTAATTTCCTAACATCGACTACTTCGCTAATCAACAAGACCAACATGTCATGCACTACTACAGTCAATATACAAAAATTACTAGTAATAGTAAGACAAACGAAAATCTTCGACACTATAACATAAATACTTACCGATTCAAAGTCTTATTCGTTAAGGCCTTCGATATACCAGTGTCGAGTGATGAATACATCCGCGATTTTTTTTTGGTTGTAACAATGGATGAGAAATCGTCTTCAGGAGAATGACACATAACAACAATAAACTTTTTTGCCTACGATTTGTAGCTAAGGCAAATCTTTAATTACTAATAAGTTTTTGTATATTTACTTAATTATATTCTCTCAATTTTATATATGATCTATTGGAATCAATTAACTCAAAAATAACCTTAAGTAATTTATTAATCTGATAATATTTTTCATATTATCATTTCTTTCGTTATTTAATTACTATTTTGTAATAACTTTTTTTTTTGTATTTATTTGAATACGTATTCAATCATTGAGAACTAAAAACTCTGTCAAATTATTCATTTCTTGAATTTTGTTAATCAAATGATTCACTTTATCTCTACCTTCCAAGTCTTTCTCTAGTGATAAGTTTTCAGTTTCACTCAACAGAAAGTAAAAGATTTATCCAATAAAAAATAATAATAACGTACAAACTCAATGAAAAAATAATAATAATAATAAAGGTTCAAAATAGCTGCTGGACTTTGCAACCCCAAACACATTTGTCTTAGAAAAGCCCATTCACAAAAAAAAAAACCCAACAAACACAAATTGGAAAACCAGAGAGAAAAAAAGAAAACAATCCTTTTTTTTTTCTTTACGAGATCGTTCTCTTCGTCTCCCTCAACTTAAGTTAACCCTTTCTTCTTCTTCGTCTTCTCTTTATTGATTCAGATCGCCTCCTCAATTTAATACTCACCCTAATTCCCTCCGAATCCCTCTCCATTCTATCTTTTTCTCACCATTTGATAATCTCTCCTTCCCGATTCTCTTTTCCTCTAGCTGTTTTTTTCATCTTCTTTCTCACTCTATTTCGTCCGATTGAGACTTTTTTCACTTCCCTTTGTTCTCCACCATTTTCGCGCTAAATTCTGTGTGGAAATTCCATCGGATCTTGATTTGAATGTAGGTATATCGGAAGAGAGCTGAGGTGAACGTAAATTTGGGTCTCCTATTTCGTGGGTCGTCTACATGCAGTTTGGGGATAGTACGTGCGATTAAGCGACGAATCTTCGTCTAGTTTAAAATTAAGGCTTTAATAACGAGTGTTTAAGAGAACAATGGAAGGTGACATGGTGGCTAAGGTAAAGAGAGAAACGGTGGTGGCATGCATGACTTGCCCTCTCTGCGACAAGCTCCTCCGTGACGCCACTACTATTTCCGAATGTCTTCACACGTGTTAGTACTTCTTTCCCCTTTTCGATTTACGTTTCAATTCACTTTTCTTGGCTCTGCAATTCGCAATTTCTCTCGTTTCTATCCTTGTTTGATTGATTATTATATGTGTGCCTTTTACTGTGTTAGATTGCTCGCAAGAATTGAAACTTTGTATGATTAATCTCGTCTTCCACTTTTAATTTGTTTCTCCTCGTAATCTAAATTGATTTGATGAAATTCGTATTAGGGTCAATGAATATTTTTTCTGATGACTTCAACAACTGTTGTTGTTGACCAAACTCCGTATTTTTTGTTTTACTTCGAGCCTGCACGAATCCTGCTTCGTTTGTCTGTTTTAGGTTAATTTGTGAGTGTTTTCTTCGTCAAAGATAGCATGTGGTCAACTCATGCCGTTGAAATTAGGCTTCTTCTCGGACTTTGGTTTTGGCTAATCATGTAATGCAGCTGCATGTTGTTAGTTAGATTCAGCTGCTTTGTGATATCCAACATGTTTGTTTTGTGTTGGGAAGTTCAAGTAACAAGAGATCTGTACTAGTAACTTGCTCTTATCAGTTTAATTTGTGTCAAGTAGTGTTTATTTGCCTCTTTCCTAGCCAGGCCATTATACAATTAGGCCACTTTATATCATTTTCGCTTCTAGTCCAGCGTATTAGTGGTCTTTCTGCATTTCGAACTACTATTTACTGCTCTCTGTGTATTTTTTTCGACATTTAATTTATTTCTCTTTTGGAAACAAAAGCAATCTACACTTTGAATCTTTACACAACCAGCTCTCTGTTACCCTTTACCTAGAAATTTATCTTGCTTACTTCAACAGCCAAAACGGTCAAATAATTATATGCATACATCGTTCTGTTATTGTGGAGGTTAGCTAAATTACTCATGTAAGGTAAATCTGATTGATATGCTCATTCCATCTGATCCATGAAAAAGTATATGTTAGTAGTCTATTGTCGATTGAGTAACTTCCCTTTTAACATTGGAAGGTTCTGTGTATTAGCAGCCATATTCTTAACTGTAGAAATTAGAATCCTCAGAACGCCCAGCAGATTCTTTTTCTGAGCTACTGTACTTCAAAAAATGAGCTGTTCGCATTTGTTTCCCAGTTTAGTTTCTGGGGACACAAGCTGTATCACCATTAACTTTGCGGTTCCATTTTGGTCTGATGCCATGTCTTTTGAGTTGTTCAATCTAAGATCATGATTATAAAACAAACTGGATGATGCCATTTAATCACGTGTCTACAAGCTTCTGCCATGCCAACTTGTATTACGTAGTACAGTAGAGGCCATACCAATTATCGGCTTTGCTATAAAGGATGTGGTGGAAGGAGTCGGATAATCTAAACTTGCACCTAATACATTTTAAATATGGCTGTGTGCCAGCTTGCTTTGAACCTCACAAATAATGTTATTTATTTCTAGCTGATCTTTTAAACTGATAGATTGTTGTTTTATCGTTTAAGTTTACTGTAATTGATCGCATTTGATATAAAATAATTTTGTTCTTACTTGGTAGTAGAAAATGAGACAAGTTCTTAAATCACTATTATGCAGTTTGTAGAAAATGCATATATGAGAAAATCACAGAGGATGAGATAGAGTGTTGTCCAGTATGCGACATTGACCTTGGGGGTACCCCACTGGAGAAACTAAGGTAAGTTCTTCTCTTCTATCTCAGTTGGTTTAGCAGTGATTTCTTCTGTAGATTGTTAGAAGCCTTTTGGCTTTTATCATTGATGAAACAAAATTTCGATTATTATAATGCTGAATATTTGTACACGATTATGATGAAATGTGCCACATACGGAAGGCGATTCTATAATCTTTGGCGTAATGTAGAATATGGCAGGAAAAGTTATTAGATTCAGAAACACTTGTAACCACAATACGTTGGTTCTTGTACTACTTTTGCTTACACCAACAATATTTGCCACATTAGAAGTAGAATCAACTCTCTTTAGTACAGTTATCTCTTACTAGTTATTCACCATTGAGAGCTTTGTTGGTGGTACGGTTTTGCATTTGCTAAGGAACCACTCTTATGCATGTATTTTAGGCCTGATCACATTGTGCAAGACTTGAGGGCTAAATTATTTCCTCTGAAACGAAAAAAGGAGAGAGCGCCTGAAGTTGTCTCCTCCATCACATTACCTGCAAGGAGGAAAGAGAGATCTATCTCGTCTTTGGTAGTAAGCACACCTAGGGTTTCAGCACAAACTGGTACAACAGGCAAGAGAACAAAAGCTGCCACAAGAAAAGATGTTCGAGGTAGTGGTGCATTTACAAAGAGAACTGTGAAGAAGGAACAAGAATTTGGAGATGATCACACAGAGAGCGCAAGCTCGCCTGAAACACTTAAAAATTTTACTCAGAATAAAAGGCAGGTAAAGAAGGTGATCAATGCAGTTCTCTTTTAAGCTTTATGTGTCTTTAAATTTTAATACACATTATGGAAAGTAGTCTGCGCACTTTCAGTTTTTTAGTCACTATTTCTTAGAAGATGTCATAAAAAGGTCATATCTTTTCCAGGAGCAGATATCACCATGTTTATGTAGTATTTTGAAATTATAATTTTTAACATGAAAGAGAGTTTTTTATCACAAGCATAGATACCATGGTTGACTTTAGACACCAGAGTTCAAAACACAACATTATGACTGATTATGATCTTCGAATAATTCCCCATACATTTATTTGTTTATTCTTTTCTTTGCAGTCTTCATATGCAGAGCCTAACCAGTCCCACTCTAACCAAAGAAACAAGGATGGTGATGAACCTTGGGATTCCAAGTTGCATCTTTGGAAACCTTTAAATTTTCTTGTGGAAGTGGCAAACGGAACAAAGGCCTTGAAGTCTTCTAGTTCTCAAGGATCGGACCCAAAATCTGAGAATGGAAATGCATCTCACCAAGATGTTCAGGGAAGTAAAACCAAAACAAAGGATCATAAAAGAAAATGTAAACTCGAGGAAGAGATTAGCAATAATGGTGATCCAACAACATCAGACACTGCTACGCTTAAAAGGACGCGTAGGACTCGCCGCAAAAGGTCATCAACTTTTGGTGATTCAAGAATTCCACCATTACCGAGTGGAGCAAGTGTGAAACAGGAGAGGAGAAATGGTCCTGTTTGGTTCTCACTTGTGGCGTCAAATAATCAGTGAGATTCTTGCCTGTATCTGAGTTTTACTGATATTAAAGATTTTTGTCTTTTAATATCTGTATCCTAGTATCGTGACAAGGATTTTCTGATTTCAGGGAAGGAGAAACATCCTTGCCTCAGATACCAGCAAACTACTTAAGAATAAGGTAAGTTTTCTTTTCTCGGCTCTTTTTTCTTGTCACTAAGTTTTTAATAGTGAACTCTGATTAAATACTACTTTTTACATCTAAGGCTTCAAATTCAATCTAACACTTGTCTTCCCCAAAGTTTTCGATGTTATTTTGTTTATGTGAAATACTTTTCTTGGTAAAGCCTGCTTTTTTGTGCCACATCTCACACCTAATTTTGGACTGGGAGCATCTAATTTTCTGTTTGGAAGAATCATATTGTACCAGATTTGATACTTTGTCTCGTTATATGATAGGGATGGAACTATTCCAGTCTCTTTTATCCAGAAATACCTCATGAGGAAGCTTGATCTCAAGAGTGAAACTGAGGTAAGCAATCTTTTTTAGACAGTTGTTACTTCTCTGTTTCTAGCCTGTATCCACTCGGTCTAACATGGAATCATATAATTCTCGGTTCTGTAGATCGAGCCACATGACTAATGAGTCTAATGGGTTCATAAAGCTAAAGTCTGATAGTGACATCACATGTTGGTTAAGTAAGATCCATAGATGTTGAACTAAAATAAACTCTCCCTGTTGTTTGCAACTTGTGTATCGCGAGTGCTATCTGATTATCTGGACCTTTAGCTTGATTCTTCGAACCATAAAAATGCCTGTATTGAACCTTAGCAAGAAATTGAGGATCTAGTGGATTTAAAGTTGACTCGTTTTTTGTTCTTAACAGGTAGAGATAAAATGTATGGGGGAGCCAGTGATCCCAACGTTGCAGCTTCACAGCTTAGTAGAACTATGGTTGGAAACAACTTCTAAGCATCAAAGAGTGCCTGCATCTATAGGTTCTTCTGCAAAGGAATTTGTAATGGTGCTAGTTTATGCTCGGAAGCTCCCTGAATGCAACAATTAAACAACTGTTTAAGACTCTTCTGTTGAAGAAACAAAATTAACTTTTTCTTCACTGAATCTTTTCTAGAACAAATCAAGTGCAGGGGCAGTGAGATGCGTTCAGTAGTTACCGTTAGTAATATTTTCTTTCTTTTTATATATTGAAATCTTAAGCTAAAAGGTAATGAGACTTTGTTTTTGGTCAAAAGAATTCAAAATTTGTTTTTTTTTTCCTTTTTGAAAAGGGAGAAGATTGTGTCCTTTGACATGTATAATAGGATAATGTTGTCATTTCTATGAAACATGTGTTTCCTTGTTTGGACTAAATGAGAAGTACACGGAATTGTTGTGATCCGAATGACACATGAATTATTTTTATTTTTTTGTCACACGGCCATGACTAGCCAATCAATTAGCCAAATTTTTACATAATATAGGCAGTAAGATTCGATCTCTTGATGTGCAAGTGCGTCTACTTTTACTGGATTTTTCAACTGCCACTAAACTAAATGCCACCAACTTTTAGTGGACACATAAATTATTAAGAAGTCAAAAAAAAAAAAAAATCATATTTGTTTTCTTTTAAGATTTTTTAAGTTCAATTACCAGTAAAAGTTAACCTAGAAAGGCGTGATATACAATGTGATAAGAGGTATGACATGTGTGGAGCAGATGAAAAAACAATAAATCATATCTTGTTTGAATGCCCTCTAGCTAGCCAAGCATGGGCATTATCGAAAATACCGGCAGGACCCTCTTTTTTGGGTTCTTCAATTTATGCTAATATTGATCACCTACTTTGGAGACTCCCAAAAAAGGAAGAATATAAAAGTTTTCCATGGGTTCCATGGTTCCTGTGGAAGGCAAGGAATGAAAAAGCCTCTACCAACAAGAATACAGATCCTTGTGATTTGGTTTTGGCAGCAGAATCTGAAGCGGAAACTTGGGTTTTATCTCAACAGGAGATCTGCATAACAACATATGCTAATGCAAAGTTACGACATTCTAAGGAAGAGAGAATTTATAGACCACTGACGGTGGACCTGACTTTTACCGGATATAGATGCATGGTAGATGCCTCATGGAAGGAGTCAGATCTTTATACTAGATTAGGGTGGTACAGTTTCCCTTTTGAGTCCGGCTACAGAAACTTGGGTGTACAGTAGCCTTTCTCCTCTTCATTCAGAGTTCGAGGCACTTCTATGGGCTATGACTTGTCTCAGCTCCCTCTAGATGTCAGAAGTTGAATTCCTAGTGGATTGTTCCGAGTTAGGGAAGATGGTTGCGGATCCTTCTGCGTGGCCCGCTTTCCTTCCTTACCTAGCTAATTTTTCAGACTACGGAGTTGTTTTACCAGTTTCTCCTTTGTCCTGATCCCGAGTACTCTTACTCACAAGACCGACTTCTTATTTTGCAGTGTTAGAAGTTTTTATAGGAACCAAGCTTTTTATAGGAACCAAGCTTTTGTGAATAATGTATCAGCTATGTGGTCTTGTTATTGTTTAGGAATGAGTAAAGTTCAAAAAAAAATATATATATCTTTAAGTTCTATTGCAATGAGTTGAGAAATGATTGCGATATCTACTTTGGAAATCTGTGCTTAATTATGTAATGTTTAGGCAAAATTTTACGTTTCATCTTTTCTATTTTTGTGTGTCAGGCATTTCTAGCAAGCGACCGCAAGAGAATTGTACATTAATCTATCATACATAGAATGGTGTTTTGGAAAAAATAATTGTAATTTGACACTTAAAAGTTAAAAGAACACTCGAAATAAAATTACAAAAGGAAAGCAACAACATAAAGTGATATGCAATTGTTTAGAAAAATTTCAAATATATTATTGGTTGAAAGTCGATGTTATAAGTGATTGTTTAGTGGGGCAGGTAAATAGTTCATTTGTCGATCTTCCACTGAAGAATATGGATTAGGTTCGACATGGCTAGATCTATTAGAACAATTATACTTTACTATTCGGCGTTACTCTTATTTTCTCGAGAGTATTGTACAATCCAACTCTTTTCCAAAAAACTTTATATACTTTTTTGGTTTACGAGTGATGACATACATTATTTTGATTTGAAAAATAATTTTTTCTAGATTATTTATAAATAATAGTTCACGTGTTAGTGTTACTGACTTACTATTGACTGATAGTTGATCTAAAAATGTTGACACGAGTCTTTCATTTAGCAATGACGATATACGTTACTGGTTTGATTTTTTTTTGTAAATTCTTACTAATTAGTAGTTCACGTGCCAACGTTATAATTAATTGATAGTCGATATAAATGAAGTTTACACACTTTTTTGTTTAACAATGAAGATATACGTTACTTTCGTTCGAAAGACAACTTTTCTGTAGATTCTTATTAATAGAGTTCACGTGACAGTGTTATAATTCTTTGATAGTTGATATAAAACCATTTACACGATTCTTTCGTTTAACTATGATATATGAGTTACTTTAAAAGATTATTTTTGAATATCTTTTACTAAGTAGTTCACGAGGTACACTTGTAATTAACTGATAGTAAATATATAAAAAAGTTCACACGGTTTTCTCGTTTAATACTGAAAATATACGGTACTTTGATTTAAAGAACTAGATTTTGTTAATTTTCTATCAACTAGTTATAATTGACTGATAATTAATATTAAAAAGCTAATTTTTTTTGGGTCAATATTGGATCATAACGGACCGGCTCATTAACTAAGTTCATACATAATGTAAATAGTGAAACTCGATTCATGGATGTGTAAATACGTCTGTCTTTAGAGAACTTACCACATGTCACTAAACTAAATGTTCTCTACGTTAAAAAGCTAACTTAGAATGCAAAAACATAAGCTTGATATGGAAAAAAGGTAGTATACTCAAGAAACATTACTAATCTAAAGATATCTAGTAATGAGTCGTTGAAAAATTAATAAGTAGGTATTTATCTGAGTTTACTTACTAATAGATTAGCTGTATACATCACTGTTATGTTATCCACAAAAATTTGGAAGAAACATAGATGTGTTTTACCTTTCTAATAAAAACATAACCTCAAAAATTTAGAAATGACTATATAAAAAGATAATATATATGCAACAATATCTAGATAAACGAGACAACAACAAAAATGTCCTAAATTATGATGATGGTAAATTTGATTAGTTATAAATTGTGTCAGATAACTAATTAAAGATATTAACTACGACCCGAGTCTTACATAAGGTCTTCGAATGGGACCTACACTATGATCTGTGACAGACGCCGGTTTCGTTCCTTCTCCTTTTCCTCTTTACTTTTCCCAAAATAAAGTTTCTTTTTTTACTGATAAATTGATTTGTTTAACTCTGTGTTTTGGGGTAAAGTCATTATAAAACTAAACAAGAGGGATGCTTTCAATTTTTGTTTTCTTTTGGTTGAGTGATTGCTGAAGCTAACTACAGAGAAAAGAGAGAGAGAGAAAGAGAGTGTGTGTTTGTGCAAGAAAGTCTTCTCTTTCACACCTTTCGTTTTCTCGAACCTCTCTTTAAAGAAATGGTGGAGGAATCTTGGGTTTGACAACTCATTAACAAGCCCTCTTTTAAGCTACAAGCATCCAAGGAAGGTCTGTTTTTACTTTCGCTTCTTCTTCTCTTCTTCATCATTCTCTCAATTCCTTCTTATATAACCGTTGATCTTCTCATGAGAAATTAAAGACCTCTCTTTTCGTGTTCAAGTTTAAGAAAGTGATTTTCTTTGGGATGGGATCGTGTAAAACTTGAAATTTGACTATCTGGGTCTTTCCCATTTTTGCTTTTAAGGATAGATTAAAAGGTTGGTTTTTGAGTCTTGTGAGTGAAATTTGGTTTTTTGGTGGGGAAATTTTAGGGATCTTATTTAGGGATATGGAGGAGATTGAAGGAACAAACAGAGCAGCTGTAGAGAGTTGTCATAAACTTCTTAACCTCATAGATAAACCGCAACAACAAGATCATGGGTGCGACAATAATTTGGTGACTGAAACTAGAGAAGCTGTATTTAAGTTCAAGAGGGTGGGGAGTATGTTAAGCAGTAGTGTGGGTCATGCCAGGTTTAGAAGAGCTAAGAAACCTCAAACCCATTTACCTCAAAGCATCTTCCTTGATCCTTGTCAACAAAGAACACAACTTCCACCATCTCAGAAAGCTCCGGTACTCCAGTCTGGTTTTCAAGAATTGAGCTTGAGACCCTCAGATTCCCTCACTTTAGGGACCAGGTCTTACAGTGTAAACTCAAATGAAAAAGCCCCTCTAATTCAGCATAATCAGAAGGCAATGCCTTCGTCTATTTTTCCCAAATTGTTTCCAGAACAGCGACAGCAACAGCTGTTTCATGAACGTTTGCAAGCTCATCATCATCTTCAGCAGCAGCAGCAACTGCAACAGAAACTTCAAGCTGAGGTTATGCTTAGGAAGTGCAATGGCGGGGTTAGTTTGAGTTTCGATAACTCGAGTTGTACCCCAACCATGTCATCCACTAGGTCCTTTGTTTCTTCACTTAGCATAGATGGTAGTGTAGCTAATATAGAAGGAAAGAACTCCTTCCATTTGTTAGGGGTTCCAAGTTTAACGGATCAGAATTCACAACATTCTAAGAGAAATTGCCCCTTGAAAAGAGACGGACATGGAAGCATCAAATGCGGGAGCTCTAGCAGATGCCACTGCTCTAAGAAGAGGTCAGTTGCATACTTTTTAAATTTCATTTCACAGCCTCTCCTTATGAAGAATATGGTGCAATTAACGAGTGTTGGGACTATAATCTGATTGGATATTTGACAGGAAACATCGGGTTAGGAGATCGATCAGAGTGCCTGCTATAAGTAACAAGGTTGCAGATATTCCTCCTGATGATTATTCATGGCGAAAATACGGACAGAAACCCATTAAGGGCTCTCCTTATCCCAGGTATACTCGTGGTTGAGAAACATGTATACAAACAAAGATTTGATATTCAATACAAAGGACCAACCTTTTATACGTACTTAAGGCTTGTGAGTCATGAAATGAGAGATGACACAAGTATGTGTCTTTTTAGGAAGCATTGTGTTGAATATTGTGTGTGCAGGGGATATTACAAATGCAGTAGCATGAGAGGTTGTCCAGCGAGGAAGCACGTTGAGAGATGTGTGGAAGATCCAGCAATGCTTATTGTTACTTATGAAGCAGAGCATAACCACCCAAAAATGGCATCACAAGCCATCACAACTTAACTCTCTTCTCTCTTTGTGGTCCAGCAAAAACCTTCTCATGTATGTTCTCTGTATTTGCGCGATGATAAGCTTTGGCATTGCTCCAATGTTGTGTCATATGATGAGGGCAAGTGTTTTTGTTGGGGTGGAATTGCTTGTATTGCAATTGTTGGATTTGTGTTAAAGGGGGGAGTAAATGTAGGATTTCTGAAGACTCTTTTCTGTTTCTCAAGTTTATTGTTCTTATTAATTCAATGTTTTCTTCTGGTCATCTTTTTCTATATAGTACTATTATAATTTAGAGTTGTATCTTGTTTATGGAAGCCGTGACAAGGAACATAAATTTTAGATCCGATTTAGAGAGAGATAATCAGTCTTGGTTAGGTTTGGGCACTCTGCTATCTGTTCGGGTTCACATCGGTTTTTTGTTTTGGGTTTTTGGATTTAAGCATAAAAATTTGTTGGGTATTTTAGAATTTTGGTCGGGTTCGGTTCAGTATATTTCGTGTTCGGATCGGATTTAGTTCTTATAAAATGTTTTATTTAGAATCATGTTTAGTTCGGGTTCAGATCCATTTCAATTATTTTTATTTAAATCTTTTTTTTTTGTCAACAATTGGATCGACAATGTCCGATCCATAGTTTAAAATTCACCCTTAATTTTTTTTTTGAGCTACCATAATATAGCAGGTAAGAATCGAACTACCAAGTCATTAGCTGGATCATCCTAACCACCAGACTGAGAGCAACTCGGCTATTTAAATCTTTTTAAAAAACTGAAAACATTATAAAACAAATCATAATTTAATTTTACAAATTGAATATTTTAGTTTTTTTATTCGTTTAATTCAAATTGATTAATATATTTAGATTTATAATTATAATTTTTGATATTTAGATAAAATTAAGTTTATATATATAAGTATTTTAATATATATAATATATTTTGGATATTTCGGGTATCTATTCGGGTTTTGGTTTTTTATCAGATCAAGTTCGGATACTTAAATTTTTATAATGTAAAATCTGTTCAAATATTTTGTCGGGTTCGGTTCGATTCGGTTTTTCTTATTTTGAATTGAATTCGGGTCAGGTTTTGGACTATGGGTGATGCCCCATCCTAGTCTTGGTTATCTTCAGTTGACTTGAGATACATGAATCAAATTAAATAACATTAATAAATGAAACTCGTTTTAAGACGAAATTGGATTGGAACTTTCCATTTTTGAGGAATGGACTAAAAAGTACAAATATTAGATTCAAGTTTAAACCGTAAAACTTGAAAATCAAATGATTAATAACCGAACTGATATAGATTCGAGTTTATTTGGTAACTGATTTTCTTTAGCGGCAACCAGTAATCCGAATAATTTAAACTAAATTCAATCTGATACTCAAGTTGGACAACCCTACTTACAAGTAAGATTTTTTGGGTACATATCCAAAGTATTTCTTTAAGTAAAAAATCAAATGATTTCAAAATTTATTTTTGAAGTATTTAGAAAATAATTTGTTTATTCAATTTTGTTGAAGAATAAAAACTAGATTTATTGAGAGCTGACTTCTAGCATAAAACTTCAAAATTTTTATGGTCTACAGAAAAGGATTCAGAAAATTTCATGATCCAGGACCCAAATTTTTTTATAAATTTAAGAAAATAAAATTTTGATTTCAAGTAAGGGTTCCATAACATTATACTGAACCTGGTTTCTATGGAGGTGGCACAAAATTTTGGTTAGATTTTAGAGTTTACTTTTTTTTATATATATATTAAAATTATAATTACTCTCAGTTTGGGGTAGAAATTTAGCCTTTTATTTTAAAAGTTAGAATTCCTAAAAAGGAATTTCTCTAATCATTACATTTTAGTTGCAAAGAATCTTGCTTACATATGACATGCTAAAAGTGATTAATTTGACCATATGAAGGACATTAAAATTTTAAAATTTGAGATTTCCAATTGATGACACAGAGTTTGAAACAATTATATATAACAGGGTTGAAAATAATGAAAATGAAGACTGTGAACTAATATTGATTTTTAATGTTGTTTTTATAAATTTTATAATGTTTTCAATGTATATATATTACATAAATAAATAAAAATTAAAACTTTAGTATTCGAAAATAATGGGGCCTTATACTGATTTTTTTCTGGCCCATTAATGTACAAGTGTTACATAAATCCACCAACTCTTTTCTCCTGACACAAAAATATCTCATCATGTGTTCTTCGTTTTCGGGTCTTTTCTTTCTTATTTTAACGCTTTCTTTTCGAAAGGATTAGATCTGACTCACGATCACGAGTCACGACACTTAGGTAAGCTCGGAGGGTTTTATCCACCTCTAATTATCTGATTTTGATCGATTGCTTTTTTTTTTTCCTTCTTTTGTAGCTTCTGAATATCTCTTCAAATCTTTGGCTGTATTCGATTTAAAGTCGATGCAATCTGCATTTGATATATTTTTTTTCGTCAGCACCGTTGTTTTTCTCGTGTTTTATTATTGCGTTGTGGTGGAGAATTGACGGCGGAGTTCATGGTGGGGTATACGCCAGATATTTTTTGCCAAGTTGATGGTTTTCCAGTAGATTCTGGGTTTCTATCTTTGAAAATGACATTTGCTTTTAAAAACCCAATTGTGATGGTTCTTCTCAACATGAAAAGTTTTCACAAGTGAGTTTGCTTAATTCGATCTTTATTTGTTTGTTGAAATGCCCTTATGAATGGGTTTTGCTTTTGCTCTCTTAAGTTTCATTTTTTGTGTTTTTGTTTTTTTCCTTTTTGTTTAGTGTCTTACTTTCTTTGGCTTATATAGAGAATGATGGCGCCTCTCTTTGGTAATATCATAGGTACAAGCACTGAAGCAAGTGGTTTTAGGAAGAAATATGGTTGCGGCGAAAGAGAACAAGTTTCTGACGGTGGCACCTTTCGAGTGTGCGTGGAGTGATGATCTGAAGTTCCGGGAAGCGGGAAGAGGTTGCGTTGCGTTTGATGCATTTGCTCACAACGATGTCACGGTCGTGTTCAGAGAGAATGTGGGGACTCAACATTACCACTATAAGAAAGACAATAGTCCGCATTACATTGTCATCATTGGTAGCAATAGGAACCGTAGGCTGAAGATTCAGGTAGATGGGAAATCTGTGGTTGATGAGGAAGCTTCTGACCTCTGTTGTTGTTCTATGGAGTTTGAGAGTTACTGGATTAGTATCTACGATGGGTTGATTAGCATCGGTAAAGGTCGGTATCCGTTTCAGAACCTGGTGTTCAAGTGGCAAGACGCCAAGCCTAATTGTAGTGTTCAGTATGTTGGTCTGAGCAGCTGGGATAAACATGTTGGATATAGAAACGTGAGTGTGTTTCCCGTGACACACAATCATATCTTGTTGTGGAAGCAAGTAGATTGCCGTGAAGTTAAAGGAGATGAGCTTGGTGATGGGGAGTCAGTGGAGGATGGGACGGGTTATGATTATGAACAATGGGGGCTCGGTTATTTTTTGGAGAGTTGGGAGTTATCTGACACAATCTTTGTTGTTGGTGAAGAGGAAATGGATGTCCCTGCTCACAAGGTTATCTTACAAGCATCGGGTAGTTTTCCTTTGAGCTCATCAGATGGGGATGTCATTCAACTTCAGGGAGTATTGTACTCGGTTCTTCATGCACTTCTTCAATATATCTATACGGGACGAACTCAGGTCCAATTCCTTATATCCTCTTCCCTTAGTTTCGTTGTCTTTTTTCAGTGGTGTCCTTCTGCCGGTCAAATTCTTTCTTAGTAACTTTTTATTTGTTTTTTATTGAGCGCGGAGATTGAGCTTTCTCATGATTTAATGAAACCTTTTGGTTTTGATGTAGATTTTGGAATCAGAACTTATTCCATTGAGGGATTTAAGTTCTAAGTTTGAAGTGATGCCATTGGTGAGACAGTGTGAAGAAAGTATAGACCGTTTAAAACTGAGCAACAAAGCATTTGACCCCTACAAAAAAGTCAAATTCTCCTGCCCTATTTCTCCCGCCCTATCTGGTTTTATGTTCCCAAGTGCTTTCCCTGTTGATGTGGGTAAGCTAAAAATGTTGTACTCAACTGGCGAGTATAGTGACATAAAAATCTATTTCAGTGACCATGGTCTTACTTTTCAATCCCACAAGGTCATTCTAAGTCTTTGGAGTGTCGCATTTGCTAAGGTGAGAAATTACGTTTTGGGGTTGCATTTCTAATGAACATGACAGAATTATTCTCAATTTTCATTTATTCGCATGGACATGTAGATGTTTACAAATGGGATGAGTGAAAGCCATTCATCAAGTATTTATTTGACCGATGTATCACCAGAAGCATTTAAGGCTATGATTAACTTCATGTATAGTGGCGAGTTGGACATGGAAGATACGGTGGATTTTGGTACCAACTTGATCCATCTTCTCTTCCTAGCTGACCGATTTGGAGTTGTTCCACTTCATCAAGAATGCTGCAAAATGCTCTTGGAGTGCCTCTCTGAGGTAATTTTTTCTTCACAAGCCTCTAGAGTAAATGATATATCTCTTTGTCATTATCATGTTTCTCTTCTTTTCCAGCGCATCTGTTACAATTTGGTTTCTGTGTGATAGAGAGTGTAACGAGCGGTGAGTTGGGATGTCGGCCTTCTGAAAAATAAAAGAGAAAAAGAAACAAAGCGAATGCTTTTACCGTGTACAAAAGTTAAAAAATATTAATCTTGTTCCATGTATATATTACATGCAGGGATGGCGTTTTCATTTTGGAAGAAGGTCATACAACAAGAATAATTCTTTTATGCGAGTTTATTGGGCGCAGAAGCAGACAAATTTGGAAACATTGTAGGGCCTTTGTCAAGCTAACCTCTGAACTTTGTTGCAGGATTCTGTGTGCTCAGTTCTCCAAGTGGTTTCGTCTATCTCATCATGTAAACTCATCGAAGAGATGTGCAAGAGGAAGTTTTCCATGCACTTCGACTATTGTACCACTGCAAGTTTGGACTTTGTCTTGTTAGATCAGACCACTTTTAATGGTATTCTTGAGGTGTGTTTTCTCAAACGCTATTCCTTTTATTTTTTGTCAGAAAAACTTTCAACTCACTTGGGACCATGTCAGAAAATAAATGCTACGGTTCTTGAGGAAAAATAATGCTTACATCAGCAAGAGTGAAACGTTTCCCCCTGTATTGCATGTTTGAAAAACTGTATCCAGTATTAAATTTTGGATGTGCAGTCTGCAGATCTGACAGTGACATCCGAGGAAAGGATTCTTGATGCTGTTCTCATGTGGTGCATGAAAGCTGAGGAGTGGCATGGTTGGGAAGTAATAGATAAGCTGATGAACTATTCTAACCCCGAAATTTTGTTCAAAGAAAGGCTTCAGTCACTTGATGACTTGTTACCTCATGTACGCTTCTCTTTGTTGCCATACGAGTTGCTTAAAAGGGTAAGGCAGGTCTTGACTTTGCTTATAAGCTGGATGAACTTTATCATTCTCTGTTAAGTTAATTGTATTGATGCCATCTATACTTATTGCCTGTGCAGTTAGAGAACAGCAACCTAAGCAAACAAATTCCGATATTCAATCGTCTTGTAAGTTTTATAATAAGAATATTTGATTTGTCATTTCAAAACTTATTTTATCTCCAAGTCGTCACTCATTTTATCTTTTGTACAGGTTAAGGAAGCTGCTAGCTTCCTGGCTTCTAGATTCTTATGCCCAGGAAATGAACAGATGTGAGAATTACATTGTCATGTAGCTTATGACTGTAAACGTCTCCAGGTTTATATTTCCAAATTACTCATTTATTAAAACTCTTTCCTGTAGTTCAAGGTTCCAACATCGAAGATCAAGTTTCAAGGAGCTTCAGTACATTCGTGATGGGGATAGCAATGGGGTTCTGTACTTTGTAGGTACATCTAATGGTAGTCATCAATGGGTCAACCCCGTTCTTGCAAAGGTTAACCTCTTTTTTATCTTACTTCCTTTGTTCATATAAGATGACAGAGAATTCTGTTGGAGCAAAATATTTCCTTAATCTCAGTTCTGTATTGTTACAGAAAATCATCATTACGTCAAGCAGCCCCACCTACAGATTCACTGATCCAAAGGCTTTGGCTTCAAGAACCTACGTGGTATGGTTCACCACCAAAGCTCACTCGTCTTATATGATTAAAATTTGGCTTGAACTACAACATTTTTTTTTATCAATTTCCATTTCTTTCTAGTATGACATTCTTAGCTGTGGTAAGAATTTATTTGCATGTGCGCTACAAGTATAGGAAATGATCTAGTTTTGTTTCTTGGGGTAACTTTCGTAATTACAACTGATCGGTGATCTTGTTGGCCCATCTTAATACAGAGCTTATAAAATAAACTGAAGGAAGTCTGTTTCCCTTTTGGATGCAAAATTCAACCCTCTGATTTCAACTCTGGCGATCTTAATCAGACATCTTAAGACGAAGCATGAATTAACTGCAGTGAAACTGCTTTCCTTTTGGATACAGAATTAAACCATATTATTTCCGCTGTTTTGCATCAGGGTACTTCCTTTGCAGGGCCTAGGAAGGAAGACGGCCATATATCATCCTGGTGGATGGTGGACTTAGGCGAAGATCATCAGGTCTCCTCCAGAATTTCACTCTCAATCACATCACATACTCAGTTTTCATAAAGACACAAACAGTCTAATAGTTTGCAGAAATAAGAACCCCCCTTAAGAATGTATTAAGTAAAATAATAATGAGGTTACTTTTCGAGTCAATCTCGAGATACTAACCCGGAGGGTTGTTGGGTGCAGCTTATGTGCAACTACTACACCTTCAGACAAGACGGGTCACGAGCATACACAAGGTCCTGGAAGTTTCAGGTAATCTTATCTTACCTGTCAGTCACTTCATGTCCTCTTAAGACGGGATCCTTAGGCAGAGTTTGTATCGTTGTTTTCTTGATGGGTTTGAAGGGATCGATGGATGGGAAGACATGGACGGACTTGAGAGTCCATGAGGATGACCAAACAATGTGCAAGGCTGGTCAGTTTGCATCATGGCCAATCACAGCAGCAAATGCATTGCTTCCCTTTAGGTTTTTCAGGCTGGCTCTGACTGGTCCAACGGCAGACACATCAACTCCTTGGAACTTTTGCATTTGCTACTTGGAACTCTACGGTTACTTCCGTTGAAACCACTCTGCAATGAAATAGCCTTTTGACTCTCCACACTACACGTGTATTTTTCTGTTTTCTGTCCTTTGGTTCTTGTTCGACACTTGGATCTTTTATCTATCAGGGGTTTTTAATAAGGAAAAATGTTTGTTACTCATCGCCGTTTGCATGTCGTTTTTCACCGATTGTATGCGGGTATCTGTAAGCATTTTTATTCTCTTCCTTCCTCTCGTCCATAGAGTGATGGGAGTACATCTCTCGGATCTCTGAAGATGTCGATTACCATCCCGATTACCTGTTTTTGTTTCTCTTGATTTAGTCTTCAGACTTTCTATCATAGTACTTACTACATTATCCTTATCAAAGTTCTCTATCTATAGGCAATACAACCAAGAATATGAGATGACTGTGTGTAGGTCTATTGAGCTTAAAAGTTTTATTTAAATCGGCTATATGTCTACCTTAGTTTAATCGAATCGTTTTTTTCATCACTCATTTCTCTTAAAACAAGTGAGAAGTCACTTTTTAAAGTTTCTTCCACTAAAAATAAATACCAGATTTGGTTTGATTGAGTGTTGCTTTTCTCATCTTGATAGGAAAGCTTATTTATCTTTTGTGATTCAGTTTTAAGAACTTATATAATGATTTTTGTTGAAGTAATATATGCGGACCTGACCCAGCGTTAATTGATATATGTGCGGGTCTCAAATGGGTATAAAAATTATATGTCCGAAAAATTCAGATCCAAATAGAGTTTACTGGTACTGACTCCAAAATCTTATATATATCGGATAAATTCAAAATAAGATTAATAGCAAATCGGTATATGTAAGATTCACAAAAGCTTATTAAATATAAAAATAAATAAAATCTAAAAATAATTTTTGAGCATACATATATTTTCAATCTCCAAAAAAGTAAAAATAAATGTATATTTCAGTCTATATATTTTTATAATGGAAAGTTGTTAAGATTTTTAAATTCAATTATTAGGATTTAAAAGTAGAATTAAAAAAAAAATTAAAATTAAAACTTACTATCGAATCCAAATCATAGACTAGTTTTATCTTACGGAATTTGATTTTTTATTTTTAACTTGTGTTCATTTGTGTTCTTACACCCTTGTTGATATTTTGTAATATTGTTTTCGAGATGTTGTTTTAGAGGCCTAAAACCTGAACAAAAATCAACACAAATTAGAGGAATTGAACCCAAACCGAACGTGATAAAATATCCAAATAGATTTTAAATCTATATACCCAAAAAACCAAACCCAAACCCTAACCAGAATCAAATCAATAACCAAATTTCAGTTTTTTAGAGTTTTTCTATTAATTTTTTTTTAATTTTGAATTTTTATATGAAAATACCTTAACCCGAACTCAATCTATATAGATTCGAACACTATCCAAACAATAAAAATACTCGAATAAGATTTAAATCAAAAGAACCAAAAATAACTTAGAGGAAGTGAACCCGATAAAATACCAGAATGACTCATAAATCTATGTAATCGGAAAATCGAATCCAAACCCGAACCGAAACCTAATCAAAAATCAAATTTTGTACTAGACATATTTTTGTTAAATTTTAACTTTTTAGAATTTTTAATTCTTTATTAATTTTTAATTCTTTTAATGAAGTCCACCTTAAATTTATTTGAAGGAATTAACCATATGTTAATTTTATCATATAGTTTATAACACGTCCAAAATGAAAGTGTCTCCCGCTTTAATATATAAGATTAGGATTCAACCTTCGTTACAATGCGGGTTATGATTTTAAAAAATAATTTGTTATAAAAACATATGTAACTTATAATATTAATTTGATATTGTAAAATATTAAAATATAAATTCAAATATTTAATTTAATTTATAACACCATTTGATATTAAAAGTATCTAGTACATTTATGATTTAAGTTGTTAAATTTTATATTAAATATATTTGTGATTATTTGAAAATGATATATACGGCAAATAAATAATTTTCATTTAAATATAAGGAATAAACAATTTAGTTAAACAAAGGTTAATGCAATAATTATTGGGTTATTGGCCGAATAAAAAAAAACTAATAAAATAAAAAACCCAACTGAGAAAAAAAATTTGATATGGGTGGACCTTAAGTAATTGATTCAGCAATCCAGTATGATAAACCTTTAATTTTTTTTTCAGTTTTGCTAAAAAAAATATAATTATAAATACTAAAGCTTTTTTCATTCATTTGGTACTTTATTCTCAAAAGGATGATTCTTCTTCCCTCTAAAAGAGAGTGAATCTAGTCAATAAAATCTAAAGTATGTAAGTTTTATTACTCCTCTATTATTTAGAATTTACTAACAACTAAAGTATTTTTTAATCCGATTTCGGGAAAAAATAGTTAGGGTTTTGTTTTTACAAAAAAAATCATTTCTTACATAAATATTTTATTTTTTTAGTGATAAGTAGATCTTTCTTCCTTTATAAACTCAGATCCGACACAAAAAAAAAGAAAAAAATGGAGATATGTAAGTTTTTTTTTGTGCCTTTATATAATATCATAAATTCAAAATATAAAAGTTATTATTCTTTACAAGATTGCAGAATAATATATCTATTTTATTTTTTTTGACATATTAAAAATTTATTTATGTTTAGAATGGTAGATCTGCAAAAAATTGGATGTACGGTTTGTAATTTTAGGGTTTTTAGTATTTATAGATTTTAAAACCATATAGTTATTATTGGTTAAACTATATGCAATAGTAACAAATCCACAATGTATATAAGTTTTTTTTATGGTCTAAATCTTTTATTAATTATACTATAATTACTACACATAAGAAAAAGAAAAAAGGCCGAAGGCCCATTAAATTATAGATGAAAAACAGAACAATATAGCCTATAATGCGAAAGCCCACCAGGCCCAGATGTGGAAACTTCTAGCCGATCCACGTATGCATCTCTGCATCAGCCATCTGTCTCTATGTGTCGATGGATAGAGCTCCAGCCTGCATACAACTAAGTATTTATTTAAAGAATTAAGTTAAGTTTTTTTTATCTTAAATTTTTTACATAGGAATTTGTTGAACTGTATTTATAAAAATGATCATAAAAACTTGAAAAATGTTGTAATTATATCTTTTAAAAGAGGCGGTTGAACTTTCTTCGTAAAATGTAGAAAAGTAACTTGCTTTTCTTAAAATTTTAACCATATTTCTACATCTCAATAAAAGATTTTATTTATGTATTATAAATTAATTAATTTTTATTCAAAAATAAATATTAGATCAATTAACGAACTAACATTCTTTTTGTTTGCAGGCAATATTTTAATATTTAAAGAAAGAAACAAAAATGGATTTTTATACTACGAATTACAGATCCCAAAATAAAAACTTATAAAAACATAAAACAAATTAATATTTTTGTGTTTTGGTTCCATAAAACAATGAATATAAACAATGTTATTTATATATATTATAAAATTTTTTTTTATAAACATTGGTTGTTATTTAAATGAAGATATTTAACAGTATCTTCATTTTCTTTCTCTTTTACATATATGAAATGAAAGCATAGATAAACAATTTTTTTTCTTTCTAAAATGACTTAATTTCTTGAGTCAATTGCAAAAATAATTCATTTTTTTCTTTTTCTAAATTTTTTATCATTTTATCCATGTTAGTTTTGAGAATTTGAATTATACCATTATTTACTTCTTTTTTTAATAACAAAAATACACAAATATTTAATCTCTACACTTATTTATAAAAGTGTCATTTTTTCAACTACTATTAACAACAAAAATTGAACTCTAAATGTTCTTCTACCTACCAAATTCGGCCATTATCAACCCAAAATAAAGTCATATGCATTTCAAAATTTTTTAAATTCTTAAATCTTATTTTTTTTGAATTTTTTGAATCAAAAACGATTGGACTGCTTTGGTATTAGCTTGAATCAAAGTTCTATAGAAGGTTATAATTATAATTGTGATCACTATTCTTTTTGTTTGTTGTGTAATTTTACTAATTTTTTGAGTTAGATTTGCATTTGACTCAAATTGGGGTTTATTTTTGTATTTGTAACCAATTTTTAGGTTATTGTAGTCAAACCCTCCTAGATAAAAAGAGATTAAATTAAAAGATAAATGTGTAATACTTATAAGATTATTTTTGTGTGTAACAAATATATACTTTAATTTGATATATTATTATATATTAATTTTTTTTTCTCAAGAACAACTATACAATTAGTATTATTTTGGTTTTGTTCTTTTGGAAAAAATTAAATAAATGATGATAATTTAAAAAACTCTAAGATTACTTATATTTTATGTGACTACTTTATTTACTTATTAACTTTGTTTGAATTATATTTGTAGGAATATGATTGAGTTCGATAAAAAAATTTGGTTGACGAAAATATTAAGATAAGTATTTATCAAACTTTTTATTTATAAAATTTGGGTTCAATAATCAAGATATTTGTGATCATGGCATATATAATGTATGGAAATCTTGCCCAATGTTCATTCTTATTAATTAACCAACATATATAGCTTGGTAATACTATATTTTTCTCTTTTTAGATCTAACCTGTCATTGCAAAACTTAAAAAGTAAGATACATTTAAATTATTATGATGGATTTTAAGGGAAAGAAAAGATAAAACATTTAGGTTACATTTGGATTGTTATAATAAAAAATAACAACAAATTCTTTTGGATTGTTATGATAAAACATAACAACATATTCTTTTTATTTGCAGATAATATTTTGTTTGTTTAAGCAAAGAAACAAAATAAGATATTTTTACTCTCATTCACGAATTCAAATAAGTAATTTAAATGTTTATGTCCATATAAATGCAAAACCTTTTTACACAAAAAAAACTTATGAAGTAAAATGATGTTATGATTGATTAGTCAAATGTTTTAGCCCTCTTTGCCAGATCATGCAAATCTATTTATATGATATACATAGGTGTTGTTATGATATGGAAAAATGACTCAAAAATTTCATATATCATGATAGCAATTAATTAAGTAAATTATTCAAATATATCATAATAGCAATTAATTAGCAAATCCTAGTTAAGGTTTTGTATTACAGAAAATAATCATTTCTGATAAATATTTTGTTTTCTTAGTAGAAATATCGGATCTTTTTTTGTTTTCAAGTTCATTCAGGAATCCAGATAAGTATTTATTTATGTTATTCTTGTTAGTAGATAATCGATTTGTGCTATCTTATGTTTCAAAGTTATGAATCATAAATACGTAGGTTCAATATAATTTTAAATAAGAATGCCATATAGCTTAATATTAAAAAAAAAACGGTTAATATGAATAGATGTGCTATAATAAAAACGCAAGAATTAAATTAATAATTTTAATATTTTGAAGTTATTTTAAAACATGAATATAATATCTTGGAAAATGTTCTAATAATATCTTAGAAAAAAAACTTTAGAACTTCCGGACAAAAATTCTAACACAGTTACTTACAGTAAATATTTTATTGTCTACTTGTAGTCCATTTCTTGAAACTGTCAATATATATTTGTATCTAAAACAAATGCATGTATGGAAAACACTAAAACAGTAAATGACTAAAGATTCTTTATTGTTTGCATGGAATATTTCTAGGTTATAAATACGAAGTGTGGATCATCAAAACTATCCAAAAAAAAAAAGATAAGTCCTTTTTATTTTCTGCCAACAGAGTTTGATTACATTTCGTAGTTGAATATATAATGTATTGTAAAATTCTATTGCCACATGTGCAATTCTTCTTAATTTAGCAAATATATATGGCATCGAATATTTGGGTAATTATGAAGAATCTCATGGGGCAATAAAGTAACAACACAGTTATAATACAATGTATAGAAATGAGTTGAATTGCACATTTATTATCTTTTATGTTAATGACAATGTTACTTACAAATTTCTTTATTTAAAGGGTGTAGTAAATTGCTCTTATTTAAGAAAGACTAGATTTTTTTCTTAGAAATATGAGTTTTACCCAAATGGACTTACACTAAATATAAACAAACATTAAAACGTCAGACAAAAACCTACATGCCCAACAACAAAACTCGAACCCTAAAAGCTACTCAAGGCCTATTTCAGACGCCACGTATTAGATTTCCAGCTGCTACTGATTCACATGTCAGGTGTGCGTGAATCCGGGCATGCGAACTGGCGGTGAAGAATTTTTCATCGGAAATCACCGTGTTAAGCTCTCATCGTTCTCAGCAATCCCAGTTGCCGACATGTTCTTTCGGGAATTAGAATGAATCACCGTAGGATCTACTGTAAGTTTAGGCTTAATTATCTTCTCACTACTGACCATTGCTTCCAATAGGCACCAATGCCGTCAAGGTCACATATGATGACTCACTAGAGATATTTTATCTCCACGTTTTAATCCATGGAAGAAGAAAATGAAATATGCAGCCGCCGATGACAAAGTCGCCAGAATGGGAGGAAAATACGATCTTAATTCAGAGGCTTCATCAGATAAAAGCTAAGATTCATCTCAGTATAAGACAAAGGAGATGAAATATTCGCCGGAAAAAACAAAAAACAAAAGAAAAAGAAACTACGAACAAAGCAAAAAGAATATCTAAGCCCCAAATATAAGATCGCAAGACTAGATCGGTCTAAAAACAAACAAAAAGAAACAAAACTGAAAACATGGATGAGATTACAAACTCTGGTTGTCGGTAAACCGGAAGATTACTCTCCTCTGGACTTGAAGCTAGTGTTTGTTGGAAAGTGCGGGCGATCTAGTGCATTTTTCTCATAAAGACGCATGAGGGTAGGAATGACTTGTTAGGCTTATTAGTCTTAGTCAATTCCCGAAGGATAGTTCTTTGCTTAGTGCATCTAGGGCTAAATCTCCGGATAAAGGCCATTCCCTAACACAGGCACTAAGCGATAATAATTCCTTTTGTAGTGTCATCTTTGTCTCCGCCTCCAGCTTCACCCTCTCCTTCCAGTCTCGTTCCTCTCTTACAGCGGCATAGCACCCTGCTCTGGTTCTTGGGCCCGCTGATATCACGCCGCATAGTTGCTTACATCACATCATGAAACATGGCCCATTTTTGGTCACCCTTCATGAGCAGCGACCTCTTGCATTGATCTACGATCATCCTCTATTGCAGTTTTCTACTTATCATCTTTGAGGAGCCTACCGGTAGGAAGTAGGTTCATTTGAGGAAGATGCCGATAGAATGGAAAGAAAATATTGTGGAACATGGTCCTTCGTAGCAAGGAAAGTCCTAGTCTTTCTTGTACCATCACGAGAGCGAGTAAGTACAAGATGTTGTGACGAAGGCTGAGAATGACGCAATGATGGTTGAGGTGGGACGATGGATGCAGTTTCAACAGGATAAGTCGACAACAAGAGGAAGGCTTGGTACGCTCTCATAAGTCGATGTAGATGATGACGGCGGCACCGTTGGAGAAGGCGCTGTTGGAGTTAGTGTAGCATCAATTTCGACACTAGAGGACGACTATATGAGTAACATGGAAGTAACCATCATTAAATTAAGGCATCATGAGAAGGGCCCAAGGTTGAGGAAGCGGCAGGTTGAAGAGGAGAAATCGGAAGATGCACCTCACTTGGTCGAGCGGGAGAGGTACTTTAGTAACTCGACTGAAAGGAGAGGGGAATCAGAGGAGTTATCACAGGGAACAATGGGCATCCCTGCCAGGAAAACCAAGAGTAGAGTGATGCAAAGAACCTGACGCAACTCTACTACCGCCATTCTTACCAAAAAGTTAACCAAACCGAAGGAAATGACATAAGGTCTAGTAAGGGCTATAAAGAATAAAAATCTTTCCTCCCTTTCGTTCTACTTAGGTGGAGCAATCCGAACTCTCGAGAGAATAGAAAAGAGGTTTTGATTCCTGTGTAGACACCTCAACGAACTCATGTGGACACTCCTTAGCCCAAGGACCTCATATACACATTAAGATGTTGACCCGTTTTTCTTTTCTTTGTTGATTCCTCTTAATGAAATTTTCCATGTTGCACTAAGTTACTTACGGATGTATGCATGCAGTCCGGGAACACTTTGGGGTGAACACCCATACGAACGAGTAGAGTCAATAATTCGATTTAACCTTTCATTCGATATAACTAAAAGAGGAGAGTTTAAATACTGATTAATAAAAAAGGAGTATTTATCGAGTAATCTCTAATTATCTGGAATTAGTATTTAATATTTTTATATAACTTAAATAATTACAATTATTAGGTAAAAATATATATATATTTTTTTTGTCAACACTAAAAATGATATATTATAATTTATAAAATATGAAACGGCTAAGATATATATTAGGTTTACATCTAATTAATTATTAAAAAAAAGATATTATTTTAAAAAAAAATAAAAATAAGTACATCTTGATAACCGTTATAAGTATTAAGGTAAAAACTAAACTTTCCAACTTTTCAAAAAGATTTTGTAAAGGATTTTATCCACTTTATCTTTCATATCGAGAAACCTATCATCTTCAACCTAAAACCATCGGAACTGTTTCTTCACAAATAAGAAAGAAAAACTTTTGGTTTAAAGCAAAGAATTCAAATCTACCATCAAAACAAAGGTAATTCACAGTATATTCGCTTAATATGTGATCAAATCAAGTATTATTTTGTAATTTCAAACTAATTTGTCAAAAATATCTCTTTTTTAGAAAAATATGAAGAGGGACAAAGATTCTAACCCGATCGCTACTAAGGTATTTTTTTTTTTGTAACATATAATACATTGTTAATATATATGAAATGAAAACCGATGGAAACATATAATCATATATTATTGTTATAAATTTAACCATTATTAGTTACCATTTCGATATCAATTCCTTGTTGATCATACTGTACTTTGTTTTGGATTTAAGATTTCTTTTTTAAAGCGATATAGAACATAAAATTGTAATGTTTAATGTTAGCACTATATTATTTGTTATTAATTAAACATTTAGTTTTTATTTAAATGTAACTATCCTTTAATTTTGTACAGAACACAGTGGTTGAAAACATGGATATGATGGAATTGATATCAGACGACATTCTAGCAAACATACTCTCCCGACTTGCACCAGAAGGAATGTATATGATTGATAGATTGAAGATAGTCTCAAGATGATTTCGATAAATCTGTGAAAAAGAAGAGATGTTATCAAAGCTAGACCTTGGATATGTTCCTTTCTTTCCATGGGATAGCAAAGATGATCTATTCAACAAATTTCATGAGAAGTTAGGCAATAAAGGTAATACTGAAGCCTTACATAGGTTTGGTATGGGAAATTACTTTGTGAATAATCGTTTTAATGAGGGATTAAAGTTGCTAGATGGAGCTACTAAAAAAATCTAGAAGCTAGATTTGTTTATGGAACAATTCTGATATGTCTTGGAGATAACTCTAGAGAAGAAGGTATGGAAATTCTTAGGGAATTACGTAGATTGACATTGAGAAAATCATTGGAGTTTGTCGGAACAATTAGACAACACATATATAGTGGACCATCAAATCTTCGTTGGCGAGGAGAAAATTGTTTGAAGATCCTCAAAAAATCTCATGTCAAAGGACCATGCGATTGCAGAGGAGAGTTCCTCAAGACAATACCTTACTACAACCAGTGGGAAGGATTGGATGAGGATTTCAACTTGCCAATGGTATATGTGTAACACCCCGCTCCCGATCTTGGGAGACAGCGTGTTATTCCTTGGTCTTGCCAAAAATCATCTCTTTAAAAATCCATCAACGTTTAAAACCTTGTATAAAAATCCTGGAAAAAGGGAAAAATAAGAGGAGTGAGTAAGGAAAAGAAAGAAGGGCACAATGACCTTTCATTCTCTCTGACACTATTATCGAGACCAAACTTTTTTTACTTCCTCCGACGTCGGCGATGCCGTATCTCGCCGGCGTCGGGTCTTCTTTTGCTTCGGGACTCAGATTGCATTATCCATGTCTCCTCTTTGTGTTGTTCCCTCTTTGTATTTGCCATCGTTTGAGTTTCATGTGTATCGTTTCTTCATCGGGCAGATTTGCCGGCGAGGGAAGTTTTCAAAGCTCCGCCTCTCGAAGACGCAACCATCTTCTTCGTCTCTACCTCCGGCTCTCTCCGGTGAATGCGACTTTGTCTTTACTTTCCCCCTCTGTTGCTCACCTTCACTCCTTGCACTTGTCAAAATCTAAGAGTGGTGTTGAAGCTCAAAGCTATGGTTTTAGAGGACATAACTATCTTCGTTCCCTTCAACATTGCGTTTGGACTATCGACGCTCGTGTCTTGTTCTCTCTGTTCCTCCCTGTATTGTACCACCTTCCCTCTTCCCTTCCAACAGAAATCATGGCCGGAAAAGATGGCACTCGAAGCACTTTCTTTAGAGGACAAAGATATCTTCACAGCCGTCAACACCACCATCTTATCTCACCGGAGCTGAAGCCGTTGGATCCCCCACAGTTCTACTGATCATATTCGTCTTCTCTACGTGTTCTGTCTGTTCCTTCTCGCCGCTGCTCTCTGCTAGCTCCAAATGTTTTGTTGTGCGTGGATCAAATTTTTCCGGTGGTTCAAGACCTCCGAGATCGCTTTCATCACTCCCCATCGACCGCTTTGACCTCTCCCTCGGAGTATCGATCTCTTACCAGAGGCGTGACTCCGACCAGTGGCATCGCTCCACCCTCCACCAAGGTCTCAACTCGTCCCGTAACTTCTTCATCCTGTCGAGCTTCTCGGCTTGGTAATGTCGAGGTTGGGGCCCATGTTGGCCGATACTGCTCCTTTTTCCGGCAACCTTACCGGCGGCCGGGAGACCAAAACGAATCTGGCAATGACGCTAACATCAGTGGCGGCGCCAACACTTCTTTCCAAAGAGGTATTAGGGTTTCAATTTTGGGTTATGGGCCTGATAATGGGCTATGGGCATGAGCTTCAATTTTAACTAAACTTTTAATTAGACTAAGTTTTTTAAACCCAATAGATTATACTTATGAGGACAAGTGGACTTTATTGGGCCTAAGACAAAGTAAGATTGAAGGTTTTAGTTTGATTAGAATTATTAGTCTAAGTTATCCTAGGCATGATTTAGACTATTGTGTCTCTTCCCTTTGGGATAGAACTTTGTTTAGGAACTCCGAGATGGAGATATTCAAAAGCTCTATGGAATTAAGAGCTTATTTGGTAGTTCAACTGCTCTGCGTGGCGACAAAACTAGGATTAGTCTTCGAGTCTCAGATTCAAGACTCCTTATCCAACCCCTATCTCAGACTTTCAGAGCGTCAGAGTCTCCTCCGCCTGAGTCTATCTATGTTATATTTCAGTATTCTATCGACTTTGTTGTATTTTTGTATTGCAAATTGGAATTGTAATCCTGATTTCTAATTAATATAAGAAGTTGTTTGACAAAAAAAAAGAAAGAGGAGTGAGTATATATAATCAGTAAGGAGATCACTTCTGCCCATTGAGACACAAAGCTCAAACATAATTCACATAAAGTTTATTATATGCACAAAAAGCATACACATACAACTTATGTATTTCAACAAGTTGTACCAATCAATACACTATAACCCGATTCTTCTATGCTCAACTTTTCATAGACATCTTCCTTTAATCAATCATTTAATTAGTCCTTTCATCAATCCGTTAATCAATCCTTTCATCAATCCTTTAATCAATCATTTTATCAATCTTCATTCACAAATCACACCAACTAATGATACATCTCTTTTGAGATGTCCCACAATCACACACAAAAATATAATTTTAATCATTCACTTCACATAAATAATTATATTTTTCACCCAATCATCAAATATCATAAAATTAGGATCAACAATTATATAGATTAAGATAAAGCTGAGTGTCTCGCAAATCACACCCTCACCTTGGCTTAAAGTTGAAAACAGATGGGAAACGGACCGTCGACTTAAACCGCTATTTCCTGATCAACGCCACCTCTTAATCTGGATCGGAAAATACATCTGAAAACTAAACTCTTGGAACTTTCCAATGATAGGTTGATCGTTTTCTAACTCCTTATATTTCACCGGGAAATTGCTTCTCAACATGGGTGATCGCATATTCGATCTTCATATTTTACTTTTGGGGAAATCACCATAACTTCTGAACCACAACTCCGAATTCGATTTCGCTTTTGGCTGCACGTAGATATAAGAATGAAGAACATGGTAGCAAAATATGAGATGATTCTGAAACGTATTCCGCCTCAGCTTCTCCTTTATCTCTCACGTCCTTAGATTGATAGCATGTAGTGTTTAAGGTTCTCTTTAGGGTTCACTCTAGAATTTATGAACGACTAAAAAAACAACTTGTTCCTTTATATATAAACGTAAATAAAATAAAACTAGGATTTTTATTATTTTAATTGGGCCTGAAGGGTGGGTCTCACAAGATGTATGTAAGACATGTTTCTAGGATTATCAACTCATATATTCACTTCATAATAAATCAGATTAGTTTATTTATTAATTAATAATTACAATGTTATTTTAAAATTTTGTTTTTTTAACATTGTTCTTTTAAACATTTGTTATGTTTCTTTTTAAAGTGTTATGTAAGACTTTAACATAATTACTAATATATTTATGGTTTATTAACAACTTATATAGTGATCAAGCAATGTTATAGATATTTTTTTTTATAATAAATTATTGTATAAAATTACAATAGTACTCGGAAGTAATGAAATATATTAAATAAGTTTTTACTATATTCAAACCAAATAATATAATAAATATATCAAGCATAGTTTTAGACAATCTGAGGCAGTTCAAACTTACTATTAGACCAAATCTTTCTGACTTTGTATGTATAGTGGCCATTGCGATTGTTCCCATTATCCACAATAAACCCAACTAGGAAAGTCTTTCCAAACAAATAGTTAATTGCAAGATTCATTCTTTCAGGGTATTCAATCTACATGTTGCAAGACATAACTCCAATAAAGTAAGATGGTGAAGAAAAGAAAAACAAAACAACATAACAATAACAAAAAAACAACTTAGTTGCATTACCTCACCAGAACGATCGACTAAAAGATCATTTCCACATTTTCTATAAGTTCAATGGCAAGACTTTCTGAAAATGTACAAACAGTGGGACCAATATTGTCCATTACAAGTAAGTTCAGCTTTAACCTAATGAATAGAAAATAACATGAAACAATATATAAACAATAAAAAAGTTATATATAACTGAGGTAAAAAATATAAATGTTGAGAATTTACTTTTAAGTTATTGATTGTGAATATGTTTCGCATGAACGACACCAAAAAAAAAAATACTTCATAGGGTAGTTTTCGTCAAATACATCATCTGGTAAGCATAAATTTGTATCGTTGCTACACATGTTACAATTGAAATAATACCAATGTGACTTCCATAGATCAGTATCCAAAATAGTACATAGGACACGATATTTACCAACCTGAAATCATAGCTCAAAAATAAAAACACAAAAAGTAAAACTTACCATTTTAATTACCAAAAAAATATATAGCGGCTGAGATATTGAAAAATAATAAATAGAAGATAGTACATACATCTGATTTAAAAGTAATCCAACAATAGTAATCCTAGGATATCCAAGCCAGACATCATTATCTTTAGAACTTTTTTGACTTATATATTTCAAGAAGTGTTGACGAATACCATCATTTGCCAAACTTAATACATAACAAAAAAATCATAATATAGAAAATCAGTATAAAAATATGATTATATATAAAAACATAAATAATTGTAAATTTACGTCTTCAAGTCTGCAATTTCAGGAATCGGAGGATTTAATAAATAAAAAGACTTTTCGAATGCATTGCTAACAAAACTGGTATATGTAAAAATAGATTAATATAGTTGTAATGAAAAGGTTAAAATTATTTTAAGGACCAATAAAATTATAATGTTACCACTCTAATGATTAAATTTTGCAAAATGAATGAACAAGTAAATAATGCCATATCGGCATTCAATAAATTATTTGGTGAAAGACTCTGCAATAGTACCCCAAGAAGAACATTTAAACGAAAATCACTACAAAAAGAAGGAGGACATAAATATTTAAGACTACATATACAATTATAGGTAAGAGTATAATTAGTTAATAAATAAAAATAACAAATAAATGTTTAATTTGTTTACTTATGATCTCTAATTTCAAAATCAATCTTCTTAACGGGTTGACCAAGATAGTTGACTTCATTAATCTACCATATACTAACCACTTGGCCAAGCACATCTAAATAAAATATAAATTAAAAATGTACTATTAATAAAAAATATTGTCAAAAATAATGATATTGTCTGATAAAAAAAAAGAGTGAATAACTTACCACTCAAAATATCACAATAATATTCGTTGGCGAGAATATCATTGAAAGATAGTAATGATATAAATTGGTCATCCAATATAGAATCACATGAGCGAACTGTAGTCATGTTTTCAAAACATATCTTATAAGCAATATCAGAAGGTTTATCTTGACTGTTGTTATTGATTACCAGAAAATTTTGAAAAATATTCCAACCATTTGTACTTATATCTTTCTCAAATAGTCTAGTCGGATACTTCATACAATTAGCAACTATTTTCATACTTTTTAACCGAAAAAGGTAAAATACATGAGATACAACTATTAAATCAAGGGGAAACTAAAAAACACGTCAAGAAAATACTACACAAAAACAACTTACAGTCTCATCCGCAAGAATAAGCTCAACCGTATTACAATATTTTTGTTCACTGTTTTTCTATGAATAAAGGATTATACAGCAAATCCTCCATGTAGTTCTCCAGGGTTTTAGGTCTTTAAATAGAGTAAAATCTTCCGAGGAATTCATGAAAGCTAATGTCGTGGTTTTAGACCATTGAATTACGTTTTGGTAGACTAACTGTCTTCTAGGTTTTTATAACAAAAATAGTTAGACATATATAAAAAATATTGCTGATCTTTATAAAATAATAATATATAGATAAACATTAATAAAATAGCAATACTATATACAAATTCTCACAAATATAGTTTAGACAAAAAAACTTACTTGATCACTTGAGTTAGAGAGAACATCAGTAATTTCACTTGCAATTTTACCATCCGACCATACTTTAGCTACTTTGAAAGTGTCATTTCTCAAAACAATGTTATCCTTCTCAACTACACTACCAAATTGAAATGTCTTCCCCCTTAGATTGGTGAGGCAGTTAGCAATTCTTCAGGGCTTTCAATCTCCATATATGAACCATAAAAATAAATAAATTTTAATAATTTTAATAATCGTAAAACATGTAAACTAAAAAAAGACAAATAACAAATACCTGAGCAAAATCTTGACCTAGAATATCACTTGCTTTCTGACATACGACCTCAGCAGCAAAACTATCGAATAACATACATTTTGTCTCACCAGTGGAATCAATAATTTTTAGATGCAGCTTAAACCTGAATTATTTTAACAATTTAATGCATTATCCACTTGAGTAATAGAACATTTATATATTAATAGTTTAAAAAACACATCTTGGACACATGTTTCTAGTGATGCTTTTACATGTTTCACACCAAAAATTTGGCTGAGGTTTAGTTGATACGCCCTCAATCTTTATAGGAGTATCGGGAAATGCTTTTCTTACTACACTTCTTACAACCAAAATAATACCAACCCCAATCAGTATCGATTCCATAAATTGTACACAAAAAACGATAATGTCCAACCTAAAGATAACAAAAGAAAATTAAAAGGCATAAGAGATTTCAAAAAGCTAAATATTTAGCTAAAAATACCGAAATAAGGTTATCGTTACCTCATCTATTTCAAGTTTATTCTGAAAAAGAAAGCATGGATGTTCAAGCCAAAGATCATCATCGGATACTTTAGGTATGAGTTTTTTCGAATTCTTCATCCCAATTCTTAATCCATCAACGACCAAACTAAAAAACTCAATTGTTAACTAAGTAGTTATACGAAATAAATATATTCAAAACGATTATATATATATATATATATATATATATATATATATATAAAGAGTAATATATTGACATATAAGAAATAAATATTATTCATTGAAAGCTTCGATTTCTGGCAGCTGAGGGTTGAAAACAATAAGAGATGTGTCAAATGAGTTTTTAATACTTCGGATATCTAAAAAAAAAGTTAAAGCCAAACTGAAAAATAAGCTTAATAAATATTCTAAAATATATAAATATCATTCAAACATGCATTTTAATAATATAAAAAAGTAATATATTATAAACAGATATACCATTCTAAACATAAAGTCTGGCAAAACGAATTAGAATATACATTAAGCCATCAACATATCGCAAAACAGTATCATAGAATGTTCTAGCATAAGAATCCCAAAGACAACAGACAATTGTCAAAGTAAAAAAAGTTTAGATGCAAATAACAAATACATGAGCATTAGTATGACTGAGTAAAGCTAACGAAAGCAAAATAAACAAAACTAAATATGAAAACCAAATAAAAATAAAGAAAAATAAATAAATAAATAATACAATGAAACTTCAAAGAATAAAATAATTTAGTAAAGCTTAGTTATGGTCTCTTAATTCAAACTCAACGTTCTTTGTTAGTTTTCCACGGACATAAAGTTCTTGAATCTCATTAAATCATTCACACTAATAATCTGTCCAAAAAGTCTATATACAAACAAAAAAATAATTAAAAACGTAAACTAAAATGTTTGGAACAAAAAATATAAAAATCTTACGCGTTAAAAATTGAGATCGTAAGCACCGTTGAGAATACCATCGAATGTGACTAATGAGATAAAATTATCGTTCAGAACAGGATCACATGTAGTGACACTAGTTATGTTGAGAAAGACAACGACGAAATCCGGTAAAAACTATTGTCTTTAGAAACATGGAAGTTATGGATTATCTTCTATTGGCCAGCCTTTATAGAATGTTCGAACTTTCTAACATGTTTCTTTTTTATCGTAGCAGATAGTTTGACACCCTTAATAAGAAAATAAGTGAAAACAATGTCACATATCATATGAAAATAAGAGTATTTTATAAATAAAACAGATGAAAATTTAATTAAAAATTTATACGTATAGTTTCGTCCACGAGGATCATTTTTATAGTTTTACCAGAAATTTTTCCATATTTCGACCAAGTGTGCAAGATCTTGCATCTGATTCTCCAAAGATTGTGATTATTCGTTTTGATAACCTTAAAGAGAGTGAAATCATCGACTTTGGCCAAAGTAGAAACCATGCTGCAACGTTAATAGATGAAAAATATAAATAATTAGAAAGAAAATTTTGCAAATTTTTTCAGAGTTTATGTGTGATAGGGGGAGCCTTGTTTTGAATTTAAATGATTTTTCTAAATTTTTTTGATCCATCGTTAGAGAGTTACGGAGATTAGAGGAGATTTTGGCCATAATCCGCAAATAAAAAATAGCTGATTTCCCTAATTGTATTTTTAATTAATTTTAAAACGGATGGTCGAGATTAATAATCAAAACAAACGGCCAAAATCTCTCTTGAGGATTGCATGAAAACTATAGGTTAATTTTAATATATAGTTTTTTAACCAATTTATCCTCACCGCATTTAATGCTCTTCTTTTTTATCCAAAAAAAAATCCACTGATTGGTCAAATCGAGAGAGGCATTTTAAAAATCTTTCAAAATTGTACTCCCGCTATAATTAAGAGTCCGTAATTTTGAAAATTTAAATCATGTTCCTAATTCTTTTAACAAATGAAACCTTTTTTATTAAAGCAGATCTATAGTAAATAGTTTCAGAACTTAACATCTTCAAACCAACAAATTCTTTTTTTTTACTAAATACACGCACAATTTTTAGTTTTATCATTTAATAAAAATATCGTTTATCCTTTGCTTTGGTACGTTCGAATATCCGCAACTAAAAAAAAATATATACATTATTTTTTTTAGTTGTGCATATTTTTTTTTTAATATTGGACCACAACAAATCGATCTATTAGTCAAGTTCCTACATAATATAGGCGAGTTGCGCATATCTAGTAGTAATGGTGAAACTCTACAACCTATATAATATATCACAAATAAATTTTACAAAAACTACCACTCTCCTTCTAACACTTGTCATAAGTCCCAAAATGGTCTTCTAGTTTTTCTTCTCATTATATTTTATTTAAGAAAAAAAATCAAATAGTGTAAATAGTCTTCTAGTTTCATAAAACTATTTTCTCCTCCTACACCTTCTCCACTTCCCTTTTCCCTTCTTCTTTTAGATGATAAAACATTTCCTACAAAAAAATTCTACTTTTCTTCTTATTGTGTTTTTTCTATTCATTAAAAAAACTCACTCTTCCTTTATTCCCTACAAAAAAAATTGCATATGTACGTACACAATTTTTTTTTCAAATATGAACAAAAAACAAAAAAATACAGAGAAAATGTGGATCAATGATAATGCTTTTTTTTACAAATCTTCATACACCATAGTTCAATCCCTCCGTACTACAAGTAGAAGAAATAGTGATGATGCTTTTTTTACAAATCTTTATGCACCATGGTTCAATCACTCCGTACTACAAGTAGAAGAAGAAAAAAATTTAGGATGTGGACTTTAGACTATAAATCGGATTTTATTGATCTAATTTTTAATAAAAAAATATGAACAAAATAATATAAACAACAATATAACCATGTATTGTAGGTTGATATATTATTTCAAATATTTACGTATTCACCAATATTTTATTGTACATTGCTATGTTTATGTTTAAATCAGAATTTTTGCTGAACTTGCTAATCTATATATTTAGTTTCATGACGATAGAAAGAATGAAAATATAAAAATTAAAACTATATTTTACATTTTTATAACTTTATTGTGGGTTTATAAGTTTTTTTTGGGTCGACAAATTTTTTCCACCTCTATTTATTTATTTTTCATGGAAAAAATTTATACTTATTTGTTATTTATTTTCTGCCATGAACTTTTCAGTTTTTTGTATTAAATCATCAACTTATTTTATTACCCATATTAAATCATTCAGTTTGGATTAACAAATCCTGATCCATAACCTAAATGCTCCAACTGGAGTTGGTGGGATTCGAACTCCTCACCTGGTGCTTAGCTAGGTCAGAGGCAAGCCAACTGAGAACCCGTTTACGATAAACCTGATCCATAGCCTAAATACGACAAACCAATACAAAGTATAAAAATTCTCTGGAAGCCCGTATCGATCCCTACGCCGCTATACTTGATTGATGGGAGAGACCTGAAGTATCTAGACCTTCATATTGGTCTGAGGGATGCTATGCTTGATTAATACCATCAACCTGAGACGAGAAGAGCCTTCTGGAGATTCATATCAGTTCGTAGGCTACTACCCCTTATCGATGCCGCCTCCCTGGAGTTTGTTTTAGTTGGATTCAACCTGGTTTGTCCCAGGTTGACCTGTTCATTTCTAAACTTTTAAAACCTAATCTTTAGCCATTTAGAAAGATCTTGATAGAAATTATAGCAGACTTCTAAGATTTTATTAGATCTTCATATCCTTTTGTAGTCCATTTAGAAAGATTTTGTTACATTATGTCTTCTTTTGTTCTTTGTTTATTGTTTGTTTTCTCTTTGAGCATATGTGAATAGATAGATAATAAGTTAGAGGCTTAGTAGGATTAGAGGGATTTGGGGATTGATTAATGGTGCTTAGGTTGCTAGATGCTAGGTTTTCTTTCATTTAGGTTGTTCTTAAACCTAGATTTGACTTGATTAATCAAGTCTAGATCATAAGACTTTCATTGCCTGAAAAATGTTTGATGAAATACTAATAATATTTTCTTCCTTTAACCAATGTCATTTGAAGTTAGGGAGATTAGTGAATTTGTTGATTAAATGCTCATTGTTTTATTGATTAACAAATAAAAGTTTAGATTATTCAAGCGATTAGTATCTGGGTTAATTTTAATTAGTTAATCTTGTTTTTATTGTTTGTTTATTGCATCATGAGTTGGTTGTCATTCTCCCTAAATCAATTGCTAAGCCATTGGCTTATTACTTTAACTTTCATTTTTATTGTCTTACCACTTGATTGATTTTCTTAGTTTAAGTTCTAATAGTACTTTATTCTTGCTTTGGTTGTATTTTTTAGGTAAGTAGGTTTGTTTGGTTCTTGTTTGAGTTTAAGTTTTGTTTGGTTGTTGTTTGAGTTTAAGTTATAGTTTAGATTAATACCAAAACCATATTTGTTTTAGATTAAGTTGGATTCATATGTCTTAGTGTATCAATTCTAAACTCTTTGTGGATACGATCCTAAAGTATTATATCGATATTTATACACAAGTAAGTTATAGGTTTTTGTGAAAATTAGCAACAAGATCTTTGTAGATAATTTGCGATAATGAAATTGTAGAATATTATGAAAAATGAGCGACAAACATTTAGAAATTTGATGTGGTCATCATCCCGGGTATACAATATTGACCCATGACATGAGCTAGAGTCCGCAAGCTTAGAGAAAATCATGAAGGAGCTGTCTCAAATGCTTTTAGCCTCGGAGAATAAGAGCTTCAAGTTCAAACCTCTCCACCCGGCTGCATCAAGCTCGATGGAAATTGCATTGAGATTCTTGCGAGAAGTGGAGACCGGATAAAGAACACATGAGCATTGATTAGGATGGACTTCAAGGCTACGAGTTATAGACTCAACAACAAGGCTTGGCTTTTTCTGTTGCCAAATAAGGTATGTTCTATTTCAATTGTTGATTTCTTTGCAACGTCCATCAAGCCCTAACTCCAGTCTCTTAGAATATAGTGTCTTAGAGTCCATTAGGGCCTAAATAGAATATAAGTTAGACCAAATATCCAACTTGTTGAACAAGGCCCACTTGCATAATTAGATGCAAATTTTCTTTTTGTTTGTTTTCATTTCGTTTTGGTCTTAGAACTTCTATTGTATCACTTTAAACCGCACACGTGATAATTACCGTAAACATGTTGATGAAATGACTTGGACATTTAAGCAGTTGACTAACTTATGATTTTGGAAAACGGTTTAAAGTTTATGTTGATTTTGGTAAACTGTTTTGTGTAGAAATCGACACGCCATGTCCTAAAAAGTTCGTTTGAAAATGGTGTTTTTCATGGTCAGATCACGTGTATTGTTATCAAAATACCGTTTTCGTGTATTGTTATCAAAATATTACAAGCTAAGTCAATACTATTATTAAGTGGCACATATATATGTATATATATATATATATGGTTAAGATTATCTTGAAACCAAGATAATTCGTCTCATTGGTGAATGTAAAATGTAACTGACAGTTTTCTCAAAAAATGTAACTGAAATTCCAAAAACAAAACAATTCTAATGCAATTAATATTTGAATGAGGCATTGTTGCATGTTAATACGTTACTCTCAATATAATTATGTTTCTCTTATAGGTTCTTTTATTTTTTTAGCAGCTTAATTATGATTGATTTTGACTTTTTAAGTGTATACTCGTTCAGAAATCATATGTATCAAAATTAATGTGTCTACGGCCACATCGTTTATAACTCAGTTTCATTTCTGTTTTCACTGAATTTTTAGTTTCATATCAATTATGTTCCGATTTGGGTTAGATTCTGAATGAAAAACATTTCTGATGTATATGGGATTGAATCTGCTTTTATTGATTGTGGTCTAGTTTCATTATCAGTTATAAGTGAAACAAAACAATCGATTTCATATGGATTATATACATTAATAATTGATAGAAGTTACTTTTGTATGAATGGTTATTGACTATATGTGTATCAATATGGGTAAATTTTCCTAATTAACCAATATTGAATCCAATCATTTAGTGTTTAATTGAGTTAGATGTTGAGACTAAACAACTTTGTTGCATATGTGGGTTGAATCTATATCATTGATTTGGTCTCTAATAATAGTTATATATGATAAGAGAAGTACTATATGCATATCAAATATAAGATATTCTTCTTAATTAACAATTCTTTTGAATAATATTTTTGAGGTTGATAATTATATGTATCAAAACTTACATGTATATATTATCCACACATTTATTCTTGCTGTGAATGGTACACATTCTTTGGCAGTAAAAATGGTGGAAATTTTCAAACCAATATCAATATTCCAAATATAAAACTACATAACTATTTGTTAGACATATGTTAACCTAAATATTGTAATTCATAACAAAGATTTATGTTTGTTAATGTATATCATATACTATTGATGATAAAGTTACATCTAGGCTTATAAAAGATAAATGTATAGTTGCATACATCATCATTATAGCCAAACTACGCATATATATGCTCATCAAAATTTTCTTTTATAAGAAAATAAAATTTTGTGAGTCATTGCAATATGTAAAGAACTTTAAATATGTAAAATGTTGCAATGCATAACTATTTGGTTATTTAAGTTGAGACTCCTTAAAAGATAAACACATCACACATACAACAAGTTGTGTGGCACTACACACTAAAAGAATATGGTCATCTTTGATTGGATTCAACACAATGATTCTCTACCTTAAAATCATCCGATTTTGACAAATTTTAGTTCGTTAAACTCCTTGATTAGTCTAGTTTCTAATGAATATAAAATTTCATAAACTTCCCATAAGCATTCTTCATAAAATCAAATATACCTTAATACTATCAAAACAAACCATAGTTTTGACCAACCTTGCTTCATTCCCTATTTTCTCATTCTATACTTATCCATTTTAATCGCTTCGATATTCAAAAGAAAGCTTAAAGAATTTTGTACACAATGAAGAAAAAAAAATTGAATTTACTCAATTACATCAGAAGTTATGATAAGCTTAATCGAAGCTACAAGCACACCAAACATACCCAAAGCACCTATCTACATCCATAAACTTCCTCATCCTTATATTCACAATCCTTATTTTTATACCGTCGATAGATTTAGATCTAACGGTCCGAATTCAAACCTGAGTTGATACAAGGATCCGAGTAGTCTTCATATCAACCAATCAGAGAAGAGATTACAAGCTTTATCTGAGACAAATCTGACTATATAAACATCATTCCCGTAGTTCTTGTCGTCCTCATCAGAATTGTCTCTGACGCATTACAGTTTCTGTCTTTCGATCAATAAGTTCGATTCGTTGAAGAGATATTAGCTTGTGTGAGATATAGAAAGATGTCAACAGAGGAAGAGAACGTTCCAACGACGGTTGAATCAGGAGCTGCTGATGCGGCTGTGAAGACGACGCCGTCGAAGGGAGGTAAAACTAAGAAGACGAAGGTAGTTAAGGCAACGAAGAAGCCTGTGAAGGCTGCAACTACAACGAAGAAGAAAAGTTCTTCATCTCATCCTACCTATGAAGAGGTTTGTAGATTCGATCTAGCTTTTTTGTTTTGGTTTTCAATTTTGAATTTTTCGATTTCAGATTCAGTTTTCTATTTCAGATTGGTTATTGAATTATGTGTATGTTGATGCAGATGATTAAGGATGCTATCGTGACGTTGAAGGAGAGAACTGGATCTAGTCAATACGCGATTCAGAAGTTCATTGAGGAGAAGCATAAATCTCTACCTCCTACTTTCAGGAAGCTCTTGCTTGTCAATTTGAAGAGACTTGTTGGTTCTGGGAAATTAGTTAAGGTCAAAGCTTCTTTTAAGATTCCCTCTGCTAAATCCGCCGCAGCTAAACCAGCAGCCTCTGCTCCGGCTAAGAAGAAACCTGTTGCTGTATCTAAACCTAAGGTCAAGGTTACGGTTCCTGTCAAAGCCAAATCAGCCAAAGCAGCAAAGAAACCTGCTGCAGCTGCGTCTAAAACTGCTGCTGCTGCTAAGCCTAAGGCATCAACAACTGCTGCTAAGGCTAAGGTTACTGCCAAACCGAAATCAAAGACTGTTGCAGCTGTTTCCAAGACTAAAGTTGTTGCTCCTAAGCCTAAGGCTAAGGAGAGACCAGCAAAGGCTTCTAGGACTTCGACAAGAACATCTCCAGGGAAAAAAGTTGCTCCTGCTAAGAAAACAGCGACTGTGACAAAGAAAGCTCCGGCTAAGAGCGTGAAGGCTAAGACTGTAAAGTCTCCGGCGAAACGAGCTTCGACTAGGAAGTCAAAGAAGTGAAGAAGATGGTTTTAGGATTGTTTTTGGGGAGGGGATTGAATACATGGGTTGGTGGTAGCTTCTTTAGGGTAGTCTTGTATAATTGAATCATCCTTGAAGGAGCTTGCTTTCCAAAGTTTTTTTTATTTTCTTGTAATCTGGTTTCTTGTTGAAACTTTTACCTTTGTAATTTTTGGTTTGTTTGAATTTTAAGCTTTAATCCATAGCTAAATTGTAATGTTTTCTTTGCTCTTTTACTTCTTCAGAAAACTGTCAAAAGAAAACTCATTATTGAGACATAGCATTGTCATGGTTTGCAGAGAGATATGCTTCTCTTAGGTGAGCATTCATCTACTTCTGTCTGCCCTTTTACTTGATCTTGAATGATACATACATTTGTTGAAGGGAATTCAATTGTTTAATGTTTTATTGCACTTGATGTGGTGTTTCATTGCCTATGATAGATTATGATGTTGTGGTTTCTTGAGCTGTGCTTTGAAGGATTTGGTCTCTCTTTAAGAACAACAAGCTTGGCAAAGTTAAGGTGATATTCATATTTCCTCTTAATCATTTCACAAGTTGCTACCTTGAACATTCATTGTTTTCCATTGGTTTGGTGTTGATTGTGTAATTCTCCTTGGTTTCTGTAATCTGACAAAAGTAAATCCAAGTTGGGCATTGCACGTTTCTCTCTTTGTTAGAGAGATTCACTTTTGTTTGATGTTTTAGGATTTTCGTTACATAAATGAATGACATACCGGGAAAAAAGCTAAGAGATTTTCTGTGTTCTCTTCTCTATCTTTCACCTTGGTGTTTCTTGTTGATACTGTTTGAGTCTTTCCACTTTCTGAATTGAGTATTTGAGCTCCTGTTGAATGTTGAACCTGGAAGGCGAAAGCACAATGTCTTTCCATATGGAACCAGCTTCACATGCAGGATTTGGTCTACTGTATAGTTCGTAGATAGAATTAGCATTCTCGTGTAACCTCCCTACATTCTTCAAACAACCTATCTCCTCTGGATCCACTAACAAAGTCTTTTCCTTTTCTTTCCACCCTATCAGCTGCACAACACCATGGATTCTTACTTTGATAGCTTCGCGTAGGACATTTCAGGGTTTTTGCATCTAAAGGAGGAAGAGTACAGAACAAACTCAAGTCTAACCTTTGGGGAACCTTCCAGAGCATTGGTGCTGTAAAGTCTGGCATTGTCAACTATGTTGCAATACGTAAGAAATGCATCTGCGAACCTCTTGTGAGATCTCAGCTGAGATCTGACCCTAACTGCTCGTCTACACATGATTGCCCTCCTGCATATATGGTAAGCCAAACTCTTATGTTGAGAAACCTCACAACTGTTAAAATGACTACATATCCAAAAGGAACACTTGGAACATTCTCACCTAATGCCTCGAATCACTGCTAAATATGCATCGCACACAACTCCAACCAACTCTATCCTGTATGGCTTTCTTTCCCTTCCATCCTCTTGCAGCTGTTGTTTTTCGCCTATACGTTCCCAATAGTTCTCTATGACTTCTCCATTCTCACCCACCTTGTAACCAGGTCCCATTCTGTAACGATGGCGGTGCACATTTCTTGCCATAGTTATGGTCTGAACCACAAATGGTACCCAAGAGAGTGTTCCATCCATTATCACGTCTCGTCCTTCGTTGAGAGCTGTAACGAGTAGCGATGATGCTGCATCTGTTGATGATTGATGAACCTGTTTTATTTCCATTTAACCATCAGAGTTTCACAGAATCTCATTGTATATTATATATGTAGTATCTAATCGTCTTTCTATCTACGTGTGTCCTGAATATATGTGATAGAGAATTCAAGAATTTGTTCATAGTTTCTTATGTACATTTTCTTATCTGGAGAATTAACTTTTACTTGATTTGCTTCCTTGCATATTTGTTGCAGCGCAGGTTCTTACATAGAAAGATTCTTATTGCGCCTATAAGGAAACAAAGAACCTTACGAATTCAGCAGTCTTGATCATATCAGCATGTCCTCTGGAGCTTAGAGCTCTGTATATCACATCAGATTCTTTGAAAGCATCAGCTTCAATCACCACAGCATCTGCTCCTGCCCAAAACGGTCTGCACACAAACATGTATTGTGTAAGAAAAACCAAATGATGACAAGTATGTTGATATAAATGTTAAGTGATATCATCTGGAATCTTTTCATACTCTTTGAGAATGTCTTTCAGCACCGTGCTCTTTCCTGCACCCATACCACCACCCATAAGGAGTAGAACCGGGCTTCGGTCCTTGTGTGCAACTGGAGCCATAACTTCTGTACACTCTGAGTCATCAGCGGATGCTATACCCATTGCTTTCATTTCCTCTACCAATGTGTTAAAGACTCTTGCCACTTTTAAATTTTTAGTCACCCTCTCAAACCTCTGTTCCCTATATACCAACCAAGGAACAATTATTTTGGGAAAGTCCAATAAAAGAGGACACAGTACGGATTGCTTTGGACTTACCTCGTAGCTGCCATGACAATGTGCTTAAGCTTTTTCTTAGGCTCTACATCGGCACTGAGTATCTGAAACAAACCCATGAAATGTGCTTGGTCTGATTAGTATGATACTAACAAAGATAAGAATATAAAAGTGTTTTGTTTTTGTTTTCCTGCAGTAACCTGACTGATCATGAGATCCGCATGGCTCCAGTGGTAAGCAAAGTAACTGAGAATACATCTCTCAAACTCCTCGACAAGCTTAATGAAGAGAGAATCAGCATCAGGCTCTTCAGAGAAAAAGCTATAAATGTCTTTCTCACAGCCATCTGATTTTCTAATGTACTCATTGGCTAATTTACAGAGATGAGGACATTCTCTCCTGTCCTTGAATCCCATCTGCCGCACTGCAAAAGAGAAAAGAGAAACAACAACGACAAGAACATTTCCTTATAATGCATCACAATCTACCATGAAGATGTCAAAGAGTATATGTAGTTTGATTTTACCGACGTAGTGAGAGAATCTCTCGAGCTTTTCATGGCCTTTGTTTTTGTTAGACAACCTGAGACGAGGAATGATCTTGGAGTAACGTAGTTTCCGGATACGGTAGTGCAGTGCAATGGCTAAGAGCAACCCAATGGATGAGATTACCAAAATCTGTGTGAAGGTCGTCGTGTTGTTGTTGCTGTTATACTCTGGAACACACATTGATTCGATTGGGGGATCATCGAGAGACATGTGACTAAAGATTGATAGAACTCTTAAGATTGGAGTTCATTGTTGAGTTTGTTTTCTGTTGTGAAACGTTCTGCCTTCTCCACGTGTACTGTACTAAAATAACTTTTAGCCCTATTACTCAGGATCTTTCGTTAGTTTGCTTTTTGTGATTTGACCATTTTGTTTTAAATCTCAGTTTTCATGTTTATTATAGTGTTTCTGCAAACTCTACGCTACAAAGCTATAACATAAGTAGGCACTGTCATTGGATATCCAAAAATCTTAACGTATTTGATAAATGAGTTGAAGAGTTAGGCTTTTGCAAAGAATGTTCTAAATCTACATACAAAAATGCAATAACTCATTAGAGAAGTAAAGAGTAATGACAAAAATAACATAGGTGTTCTATATAGGAGCCGTGCAAGTTGTTCTGAAATGCCCAGTCTGATCACACCGGCTACATCGGACAACTCGCTTTTGACGTCCACGTTCCTCGCCTTGACTTCTCCTCTTCCTTGGCCGTGACTGTTGTCTTAACAAGCTCGGTGGTCTGATCACAAATTCATCACCATCCTTAATATTTTCTCTGCCAGGTTCTGTTGTTTTCCACATGGTTTTGTCTGGAATAGGATGTATAGTTTCTGCATATGTTCGCCGGTAATTTGCCACAGTAAAGTAACTCTCTGTGAACCGGTAAACGTTCTGCCTGCACGAGAGGAGTGCTGCAACTGCATGGCTACAAGGTAAACCATATAATTCCCATCCACGGCATAAACAGGAACGGCATCTTATATCAACTATAAATTTTCCTTCACTGGTTAGGACCTCGAATTGTGCTTCGTTTGCTTTCTGGACTTCGTACGCACGAGATTCTTCTATAGCCTTAAGGACATGTTTCTCAGCAGATGGAACTAGCATACCAGACCATTGCATGCTTATTTCACGTCGTTCATTGAAAACAGTCATCAGCTGGCGACGAATACTCTCCATCATTTGGATTATAGGAAGACCTGAGGCATCTTGGATCCAACTGTTCAGTAACTCAGTAATATTTGCAGTCAGATGTCCAAACCTTATTCCTTCAAAGCAGTATGTGGTCCACAGACTGGGAGGGATGTTACGTATCCACAAGGCAGCTTCTGGGGATATCTGGACGATCTCGTGGATTTTTGCATCAAATTCGAAGACGGTGAGACATTTTGCTGCTTCACAAAAGAGGTTCACAAGAATGGAGTTTTTAAAATCCCTACGGAAGCTTTCTGAGAGATGATGAACACAAAAGCCATGAAATGCTGTTGGGAAATTAGCATCTACGCCATCAACAATGGATTGGTCTCTACTAGATAAAATTGTCAGCTTTGGCATGTTTTCGGAATTAACTTCAAGCAGCTGACGCAACTCTGAGAGGAACCACTGCCAGTTACTATCATTATCTTCACTAATAATAGCAAAAGCCAAAGGAAATACTGCACCATCTCCATCGAACCCGCTGGCAAGCAGTAGTGTCCCAAGATATTTGTTTTTCAAAACAGTCTTGTCCAATGCAATTAGAGGTCGACAAGCATTAAGAAAACCAGAAATTGATGCTTGAAAAGATATAAATAACTGTTGAAAGCTCCCATCAGCCGGGCTTCCTTGAACAACAGCGATGCTCCCAGGATTTGTTCTTCTAATTTCATCACAATATCGTGGAAGAAGGCGATAATCTTCTTCGAATGACCCACGGACAGCAGCCATTATACGTTCTTTCCCCCTCCATGCTTGCTTGTATGATAACGTAATTCCATGAACTTGATGTATTTCCTCCAGTATCGCCTTAGGTTTGCAATGAGGATTTTCTCGCAGCCTTTCTGCTACAGCCTCAGCAACCCACTGAACTGAAGCTTGATGGTGACCAAGGTGAGAAATACCACCACATGTGTGACTTCCGTGAATAGTCCGTATTGTAAAGGTTGGCACACCAGGAAGCTTGGCACAGTGAATCCTCCAAGGGCAACCCTCACTAGTGCATTTTGCAGTGAAGCGAGTTTTGTCAGATTTAACGGTCTGCATTTCAAAGCGTAAGGCAATTGCTGCATCTCTTAGTGCTCTCCTACAAGCAAGTACATCCGAAAATTCCATACCAACCACCAAATTATGCTCAGGAGCTGTTTGCAGAGACCGACACTGAAGGATAGGAGGAGTCAACTCTAGCTGCTGAGAAAGGCCTATGTCCAGGCCAGGTATGGGATCTTGATTCATGCAATGACCCACCCCCAACTGTAAATTATCATTGAGATCCTGAGAAACTATTAAAGCTAGTTTATCATTCTCTGAAGTTTCTGAGTCATCATTATCAGGAAAGGAGAGATCAAAAGCATGGTCATAGCTTTCGTTTTGGTTATCCTGAGAATCAACCTCATCTTTTCCGTCCAGACATTGTTCTTCATGTATATCTTCACTGCGAGTCCTTGAGTTTTGAAGAGTCCGTATATTTTCCTGGTTGTGGTTCCAAACCACATTTTGCTCACGGGAAACACCCATTTGCAGGTTGGTCTCATGTAACGGTTCCAAAGCAAAATTGTAGTCATGAGTAGGAAACAATTCACTGTTCTGTCTAGCTTCCATAAATTGGTCCTGTCTAAACGAGATATCATGGTTCCCTGCCATCAGAAGCTCTTGATTTGCCATTTCATAACGGTAGCAAACTTTAGGCCAAGTAAAATGCAGACACTACTATCTGTTGTCGGATATCTAACTCAAGCCGTACTGTCTTTTATAGACCTGCAAACAAGAAATCAATCTATGAACAAAATAATCCTTGCCAAAGTGAGGATAACAAATAGTTATACGGATTCAAAAATCTTAAATGACAAGAAGTTCACACAACAGCACAAAAGTAACTAACTTGGACGCATCTGTGGCATAAGAACACCGATCAAGCAATCTTCTAGATTTGGCACTATCGTATAAGTAAAACCATTACTAAAGATCCTAATTTTAAGCTTCCTATGATCTTCAATAGCTTAGCCCCAATTCATTGTTTCTAACAAAATCAAGATCAAAAATCCAAATCATGGGGCTATACGAGCACCCACTAATCAAAGAATATTTTTACTATAGAGCAGGGATTTAATTCTAGTCTCAGTGTTACTACTACAACTATCATTGAAATTATTGCGTTCTCAGGTTGGGGATTTAGCCAACTGCGAAAAGGAAAAACACCCTCCAGCCACCAAAACCCAATTCAAAATTTCACTAATCGATAAACGATTAGAAGAGATCTTTTGGGCGAAATCCTATGCTCTTCACCCAAATACGAGGAACGACAAACAAAGAGTTCTAGCAAAGCGAAGGAAAAAGGAAAAATCGGGAATCGAAACTCACGGATCAAAAAGGTATGAAGGGAAATCTGCAGATATCACAAAAGCGAAAGAGGATTTGGCAATTTCAAAGAGGAGGAATTTGGCGGGTAAGGAAGAAGCGGGTCGAAGGGGAAAATCTGGACAGAGAGAAGGGCAAAGAAGGGCGACGAGATTTATTGATTGCTTGCTGGGACAAAAAGGGCATCTTGTTGATTCCTCCCACTTTTAGGTTTTTAAAGGGTAATTTCGTCATTTTCTTTATGTCTTATATCCCTCCAAGTCGGCTCGAAAATCTTATATATTATTATTGTTATCTAACTCTAGAACATGTAGGCTTTGGTTAGGGTCATTTGTAACAATATTTTTTCCTTTATTAACCAATATAGGATAGGGCATAATAGCCGAAACTCGACCCGAAATAAGAAAGACCGAACCAAACTAAATTTAATAAAATATCTGAACGGGTAAAAACTGAAACTCGAATAGATATCCGAAATACCTGAAATAAATTATATAGTTTAAAATAATTATATATATATATATAAATTTTTAGTAACCTAAATATTCAAATTATAATTATAAATTTAAATATATTACAATTTGAATTAATCGAATGAAAAAATTCTAAAATATTCAATTTTTAAAATAATATTATAATTTCTCTAATAATTTTTAAATTTTTTTTTAAAGATTTAGATAAAAATACCGAAACTCAATTCGAACTAAATCCGACCCAAACTAAGATATTTTATAAGAATCGAACCCGATCTGAACCCAAAATATACTGAACCGAACTCGATCTAAAATTCTAAAATACCCGAACAGATTTTATATGTATAAACACGAAACCAAAAAGACCTGATCCGAATCTGAATAGGTACCCGAATTCCCATACCTAAATTAATATTTTGTTTTGAAATGAACTTTTGAAAACACTATTGTAAATAATATTTTTATTTCTATAAATTTGATTTTTTTTTTGTCAATAATTATATCGATAAGATCCGATCCATAACTTAAAGTCTAACCCTAAAATCTTTTTTTTAAGCTAGCATTATGTAGCGGATAAGAATCGAACTCTAATACCAAATCATTAGTTGGATCATTTTAATCACCAGACTCAAAATAACTGTTTTTAAATAAACTTATTTATGAGCTTTTTGAAAAAATTGATCATCATTTAAAGTTTATTAATTAACAAGAGTTGAAATTAATAATAAAACTAATAATAATGTAGTTTCCTCTTAATTTTTGTATAGTAAAAAAAACTCCCACAAAACTAAAATTCAGGTATATATTTTAGTATGAATTAGACTAATATACACAATAATTTTCGAAACCTAGTAACTATTTATTTAATTTTTAAAATTCATTAATTACTATTTGACTTATATATCAAATGACAGAAATGCCATTATTGTTATTTGAGGGAAGACAGAGAAGATGAGAAAATATTAAATACAGGGACAACTATTACAAGAAAACAATTTATTTGCAACTACACAATCAGTTTCAATCCAGTAGCACCCTACGAAATTGAGATTAAAGTGCGACTGATGCACTTAATCGCAAAGCCTTAGTTGCACTTTAGTCTCAGAAGTGCGACTGATTTGAGACTCCATACTACAGTTCCAAAGTGCGACTGAGTTTGAAATTGGCTATATATAGTCTCAATTTGTGACTACAACACTCAGTGACAAAAGGTGTAGTCGCACCTCAGTAGTAAACAACTTAGACACAAACGCAATCGCATTTTAAGATTGCGTATCATTCACAAACTATTAGTTGCTGATCAGTTGCACTTTATTAGTTGTAAATCAGTCGCAATCCATCAGTTGCACTTATTCAATTGTAAATCAGTAGCACTTTTATAGTTGCAGATAAGTCGCACCACTGCAGTTGCATATTAGATTAGTTGCACTTATTCTATTTTCCAACTTTTTTTCTTAATATGTACCTAATTATTTATTTTATTGATTTAGATTTTTATAATATTTAAATTTGTAAAAAATATTATATAACCCAACCGAAATTGTCTAGAAACGCAAATTTTAAACATAAATTCTTCAGATGGATGAGACATTTCTCCTTTGTTTGATTCATGTTATGCGTGTCATCTCATTGCCTTTGCATTGTGGGCACTCCGATATAGTCTTTTTATTCTATTAACGATAGGTAAATTACGACTGAATGATATTTTGGTTTGTCCGGCACTCTCCTTGTATCTTGCTGCTCCGCAAAATTTAGACTCATCCCATTTTTCATCTTCTTTTCAGAAGATCATACAATTATGCATACACACATCAATTTTATAGTAAGGGAGCCCTAAATTTTGCATCAATTTATCGGGTTTATAAAACGACGAAGTGAGTCATGCCCATTGGTCCAATTCACGTTTAGATTCATTAAAATTTGCTATCATGTTCATGAACCGGGATGCTAATGATAATTACAAGTGACCTTCCTCACACCCATCATATAAAGGATTTTTAGCAGCTTCTAACATGTCATAAAATTTTTGTGCATCACTATTAGGTACTTAAGATGTATTTTGATTATGTCCATGTCCAGCTTGATCGTAATTCCGTTCATAACTCGTATGATTATGACCAGGAAATGTATCATTTACCATCCCTACATATGTGTCTTCTATATGACAAATTTCTTCTTGATTTTCACTTATATCATGACTTGCACTACAACTCCCTAAATCCACGTTCAAATCTTTCTCATGCATGTACCAAACATAATAGTGAGACATAAATCCTCGACTAAATAGATGATTTGCAATTTTTCATCCCGATTTTTATTATTATTTTGGCATGATATACAAGGACAACAAAACTTACCCCTATTGCTGAGTCAAGGTAACTTATTTAGTATCCGCTAGCACATATGTTAACTCATTAAGTATACACATAGTAATATAGTATTACCCGGTAATCCATTTTGTATTTGGTTAATACATTAATTATTCAGTAACATAAATTATAATACCCATTAATATATTACTTACCGGTGTATCATATTTATTATCCGCTAACTTATACTTGAATTAATCGTTAATTTATTTATTACCTAGCTAACATATTTAGTATTTGCTAACTTAAATGTAATACATTTAATACATTTATTATTTGCTATTTTATTATTATATTACCCGTTAAATCATTTATTATCTGCTAACTGATGTGTTTTACCTGTTAACGCGTATATTACCTGAGTAACGTAAATAGTATCTGCTAACTTATATATATTACCCGTCAAGCCATATAGTAGACGTTAATAAATTTATTATCAATTCCGTCGATGCAATCGTTACCACCACCGACCGCTCCACTACCATAAATATTACTCGGAGATCTTTTCTTAAAGGAGATTGATTCTTGAAGAAATTGTGGAATCGTTGAAAACTGAAGCTCTTCTGGTAGAATATCCATGGTGGATTGTTTCAAGTTGAGAAAATTTCTAGGCTTGATCGGAAAAAAAATAAAGATAAAGAAACACCGACGGATCAATATTGAAATCTGAGAAAAATTGTATTTTTATTGAAGTGAATAAATAGTTGAGAGAATAAGAAGGAAATATAGAAAGAAGATGAAGAAGAGAAACAAAGTCTGAGAAGAGAAAGAAAAGAGACAGAGAAGAGAAGAGAAAGAGCATAGGAAAGAGGACATAGGGGTAAAGTGGTCTTAAAAACATAAACAGTTTCATATAACTAGTAGGTTGGACATTGAACTAACTACAAATTATTATTTGTATATTGAATGCAATTACTCTATATTTTAACTTTTTTTTTCATTTGTGTTGTTTTCGATGGATACAAATATTAATTTAATTTTTAGATTAATTATTTAAACCAAATTTCACACACTAGCTTTTGTGTCAGTATTGCCATTAACTTTCAAACAATGTTTTTTACAAATTTTGTTTGTCAACCTTTATCTTCGACCATTTATTTTTTTCTAACCATCATTTTAACTAGCATCACCAATTGGGTCCATAATATACAAAGCAAAGACAAGGGTTGAAAACCCATTGTCTCTTATTCCAGTTCATTGTGACACAAACAAAGGATTCGAAGCTGCTGATGCGATGCTGATCTTCTTGGCAATGAGATGGTATCAAGTGAAACTTGTTGGATATTTGTTTTATAAATTGAATCTCTTAAATCTATTAAAAACTCTTAAATCAGAGAGATTCCCTAATCTATATATCACATGTCCTTAAACTTGACTCCACCTGGCTTTCTAAGTTCACCGACTAAAAGATGAACTATATATAGCTCATCATACAAAATCAGTTGCGTATAAGAAAGGAAATCAGATTGAAAACAGATTGCAACAACTTCTTCTCTCTCTCGATTCTTCTTTCCTTTCTGCAAATTCTTCAAAGAGCTTTGACCCTCAATCCTAAGATATACTAAGGTTGAGGTACAAAGTTAAGGCTGATGCGATTCATCCATGGAAGCTTGTATTGGTGTGGGTGAATAACGCTCTCAAGTCCAGAATTTTTTCCTTCGGCTCTGTTCTTTCTTTCTTCTTCTCTAGTTCACTGGTTACTTTGATCAGTTTTGTTTCTTCCAATTTTTTGTCTTGAGTTCTAACAATCTTGAGAATGTTAAAGTTCAGAATTCAAGATCAATGTCTAGATTCACGATGATTCCAGATCTCTCTAAGTTGCAACCTCTCTCAGGATCAAATTATAGAAGATGGTCACAGGAGATGATGTTCTTCTTTGAAGAAATCGGTTTTGATTATATTCTTTACGTAGAATCTTCCTCATCTGCAACAGCTAGTTCTTCAGGTCCTGATGGTTTGGTATCTTCCAAGAAAACTCGTGAATGATCGTTTGAAGATCCCAATAGAACTTGTCGCGGTCATATCTTGAAGCATCTTAGTGAAAAACTGTTTGATATTTACGTCTTTTATGAGTCCGCAAAGGAAATTTGGATAAATCTCAAAATGAAATATGGAGCGGAGGATGAAGGAAAGAAATAGTTAATAACTTCAAAGTGGACAACGTTCATGATAAGAGAAGACTCTCCAAGTCTGGATCAACTGCATGATTACGAGGCCATAGTTTCAAAGATTCAAGTAGAAGGAATGCCTATTGACAATCAACTTGCTGCTCTGGTTTTGATTGATAAACTTCCTTCATCTTGGGGTGATTACAGGTCAAAACTTAAACATGACAAGAAGAAGATGAGCCTACGAGATCTGATCTCAGATATTATGATTGAAGATGCAAATCGCTCTTACTCAGGTAACACTCGTTTGGCTCAGAATCATATTCAAGATGCTAACATAGTTGAGAACTCAGGTTCTAAAGAGAAGTCCAAGAGCAAGAAGAATCAAAACAAGAACTCTGTTAAACAAAAACAAAATTCAAAAAGAAGATTAAGTGTTGGAATTGCAACAAACGAGGCCAAAAAAAGCAAGATTGCAAGTTGCCAATTCAGAAAAAGAGTCTCCTAAAGCTTATCTAACTGAGAACATTGTGGCAGTAGTCACTGAGGTGAATTCTCTTACTGATAAAGTTGAATGGATAATTGATTCAGGAGCAACCAGAAAGATTTGTTCAAAAATCTAGATGAATCAAAGTGTGAGAACGTCTACATGCGAGATGCAAGGGCTCTAAAAGTCTCTGGTATTGATGATGTGATTCTAAGTCTTTCTTCTGGTAGAATTCTGACATTAAAGAATGTAATGCTTGTAGTCAACATGCGTAGGAATCTCATTTCTAGTGGCTTGTTTTTGTCTGCTGGGGTTAAACAAACTATTGAGTCTGGTAAAATGGTTCTTACTAAGGGAGGTAAATAAGTGGGAAAAGAATTTTGTCATGGGAATCTCTTTGTTCTTGAGACTGTAAATGAGAAAGTAAATGATGCTTCTGTGTATTTCTCGTGTGATCTAAATGCTGGCACAAAAGATTGGGTTATCTAAATGTCAAATCAATTACGAATCTAAGGCAAACTGATTTGATTACTGACAATCTTGTAAAAGTTTTTCTAAATGTGAAGTTTGCACTGAAGCTAAACACTTTAGAAAACCTTTTCCTAACCAAGTATCGAGATCATCTAGAGTCTTAGAACTGATTCACTCAGACCTTACAGATTTTAAAAACACTATAAGTAGAGGTGGTAAGAAGTATTATGTTACTTTCATAGACAATTACTCAAGATATACAAAGGTATACTTATTGAAATCAAAAGATGAAACACTTGACATGTTTATAAACTTTAAGAAAGAAGTTAAAAATCAACATGAAACTAAGATCAAGAGATTCAGATCTGATAAAGGAGGAGAGTATGAAAGTGAATCATTCAAATCTCTGTGCATCAAAGAGGTAATCATTCATGAAAGAACAACTCCATACAGTCCTCAACAGAACAAAATAGCCAAAAGAAAAAATAGAAGTTTAAAGAATATGATGAATGCTTTACTCATCATTTCTGGATTACCTGATGCATTGTGTGTGGGGGGGGGGGGGGGGGGGGGGAAGCAATCCTCTCTGCAACCTATCCTTAACAAGGTACCACATAAAGGTTTAACATCAACTCCTTATGAAATTTGGAAAGGTCATAAACCAAACTTATCCTTCATAAGAGTATGGGGTTGTCTTGTTAAGGTGGGACTACCTGCTTTTAAGAGATCCAATATAGGACCAAAAACTGTTGATGCAGTGTTTATTGGTTATGCTAACAACTCTGCAACTTATAGATGCTTAACCTTTGATCCCATATCTAAGGTGTTTGGCTAGGTTATAGAATCTCGTGATGTCAAGTTCTTTGAAGATGTCTTTCCCTTTAAGAAATCTTCAGAAGTAAAGGATCGACTACTGACATCAAAGAAAAGAAGTCATGATTCTTCTGATTCAATTCAAGGTTCATAAGAAGTAAAAAGAAGTAAAAGAACAAGGAAAGCTACAGAGTTTGGACCAGATTTTGTCATTTCATTCATAGTTTAACACGATGAATTAAGTGAAGAATATGTCTGAACCTTTCTCATCAAAGAAAATCCTGCAAATTACTCTGAAGCTATGAAGCCAGTTGATGCAATGTTCTAGAGATAAGCTATAAGTAGTGAATTCGACTCAATAATCTCAAATCACACATGGGAAATCACTGACTTACCAGATGGTTGTAAAGACATGAAGTGTAAGTGGATTCTAAAGAAAAAGTTAAAGGCTGATGGGTCCATTGACAAGTTTAAAGCTAGGCTCGTAGCACAAGGATTCACACAAAGACATGGAGTTGACTATTTTGATACTTACTCTCCAATAACCAAAATAGCATCAATCAAACTTCTTCTTGCAATAGCCTCTTCACACAAGCTGTATGTACACCAGATGGATGTAAAAATAACATTCTTGAATGGTGAATTATTAGAAGAAATAAACCTGCAACAACCAGAGAGCTTTGTAGTTGAAGGACAAGAAGACAAAGTGTGTAAACTAAGGAAACCACTATATGGTCTTAAACAAGCTCCTAAACAGTGGTTTGAGAAGTTGAGTACAACACTCATTGAAGATGGTTTCACATCAAACAATGGTGACACTTGTCTTTTCAGTAAGCAAAAGGGAAGTGACTATGTTATCATTTGCTTATATGTAGATGATATGGTAATACTTGGGAAAAGTATGGACATAATTGTAGAAACTAAAGAATTTCTAAGCTCTAAGTTTTCTATGAAGGATCTAAATGAGGTTGATGTGATCCTTGGAATCAAGGTGACAAAGACAGAAGCAGGCTACTCTTTATCACAGTTTCACTATATAGAAAAGATACTCAGAAAGTTTAACTACTGGGATAAATCAAAGGCAAAGACTCCTTATGATCCTTTCTTTCACCTATGAAAAAACGAAGGTAAACCTATTAACCAAGCTGACTATGCTAAGATTTTAGGGAGTGTGATGTACTTAATGAATTGTACTAGGCCAGACATTGCCTATGTAGTTATTAGGTTAAGTCGCTATACTCAAAATCCTAGCAAGGAACACTGGAAAGCTATAGATAGGTTAATGAGGTACTTGAAAGAAACCATGGATTGGAAACTCACCTATGATGGATATCTTGTGTTCTCTTAAGAAACTTGTTGGATATTTGCTTTATAAATTGAATCTCTTAAGTCTGTTAAAGACCATTAAATCAGAGAGATTCTCTAATCTATATCACATGTCCTTAAACTTGACTCCAGCTGGCTTCTTAAGTTCACCGACTAAAAGATGAATTATATATAGCTCATCAAACAAAATCAGTTGCCGATAAGAAAGGAAATCAGATTGAAAACAGACTGCAACAACTTCTTCTCTCTCGATTCTTCTTTTTCTCTGCAGATTCTTCAAAGAGCTTTAACCTTCAATCTCAAGATACACTAAGGTTGAGGTACATAGTTAAGGCTGATTGCGATTCATCCATGGAAACTTGTATCGGTGTGGGTAAATAACGTTCTCAAGTCCAGAAATTCTTCCTTCGGCTCTGTTCTTTCTTTCTTCTTCTCTGGTTCACTGATTACTTTGATTAGTTTTATTTCTTCCAATTTTCTGTCTTGAGTTCTAACAAAACTATCGAACATGATCTAGTGATAACAAACTTGTTCATCATATATATATAGTCACCTGAGATAATAATGAAAACCTTGTAAATGGAGGCTTATATCAAGATGTTCATGGTACTGAGAAGGTTTCTATCTGAACTCTATGCAAATGTTATATCGAACATACTACATGATACAATTTATAACAACAAAGTTCGTACATACGTGGAAGCAAATAGCATAAAATGAAATAAAGGAAGGACTTCTATTTTATTTTGGTGCAAGAAGAAAAAGATAAAACGAGGAATTGTTCAAACACTTTACACTTATGGGGTGTATTTAAGCATGGATTTTAATTGATTTGCGTTGAAATGACAAATTATCTGTTATTCAGATTGAAATTTCTAAAAATCATCTAATGCGTTGGTATATTGGTTTGGTCTCTTCACTCGGTTTAATGTCTAACCAATTGTTGTCTGATCAATGACTTCTCCAGTTCAGAGCTTAGCTGCAATAGCTAAAGCATAAAAGTTGTTCCTTTGTGGAAACTTTAGATCTTCCCATCCTTCCTCGTCCTTCATTTCCTTAAAGTATTGATCCACCGTGGTCTCCTTCAGGTCCTCCAGTCGCCTAGGCTCCCACTATATATACTTTTCCTCAATACAACATTGTATCAACAATATAAAGACATAACAACAAATACTAAATGGAGAAGAATTGTTAAACCTTTGGGTTTTTTATCTTTGTCTATCAATATGGCTCTGCACCCCTGCATAAGCAAAAACAATATAGTGTTATAAACTTAAGTCTATAACAAAGACAGTTCTAGGATGAATATAAACCTCCACGAAGTCTTTGCTTATGTTTCCCTTCATGGCATGACACACCATTCTATATTCACGGCTAAGACACTGACCAACTCCTTGCAATCGTCCTTCTCTAAATCCTCTTCTCCTTTTTTTTTTTTTTTTTTTAAATCTGTGATCCGCTCTAATTTACATCAAAATTTGAGATTGATGGATCCCGATTTCAGATAACGCTTTTAATCAGCGTCTTTTTTTTGATATGACATAAAAAAGATTAAATAAATTTGAAATGGTACGAGAGGTGCATATTAAATATATAAAAACAAATCACACATGTGAAATATGTGACCGACCAACCATTACTAGTAAAGACTAAAGAGCCGCCAGGAAGATGCTCATCGTCGATGACTACAGTCTCTTTAGATTTTGTTTAAATCGTGGGCGGCTCAAAAGTAGCAAAGTTCTTTTTCTGGCTCTGTGCAAATGTTCCTCTTACACATGTTTCGCCTTTCAATTTGTAGAATATTTCTAAAATTATTGGGACTGTAATGGACACAAGCATATTTTTATATCATTTTTTTCCTCATTTACCTAATATTAGAAAAAAACATAACTGTTCAATGTTTATACTCTGCGCGATGTACGTCATTATATTAACCATATTTTGATCAATCAGTTATATAGGACTAAACATGATATAAAAATATGTTAAGTGTCCACTTTGCGGGACGCATATTATGATACCTAATATTCCTCATTACGTATATAGTGAGGCAAAGTACATTAATATATACTAGCTAATTAGGTTTTGCTACCCACATGCAAACAAAAATGGAAAAAAATGTATGAAACTATGGTCGAATGACACATGATTGATGTTGGGGTATATTCCTATTCTTTTTTTTGGTTTCTAATAAAACAAGCTAGCAAAATCTCATGTGTCCGAATTCTTTGTGATCCAACAGTAAGAACGGGTGCGGGCCTTAATCAGATCGCGTGTTCGATTCTCCAACATTATAAAACTAAGTCACAATTCTTTCGGACACCTCTTACACTGATATGGGTCTATCTAAAGCCATTTGAATACTCGGAGAGAAAGTCTATTTGTAGGTTGTATTTTCCCAGAAAAATAGTTTAGATTCCTTCTATAAAGTTCGGAAATTCCTGAGTTATCAAAAAAAATTATAGTCCCATGCATGAAAAATTCTATAGCCTTATCAATATATTGTGGTATTAATTAAAAAAAATTGTACATTATACATGATGTAGTAATAATAATAATAATAATAATAATAATAATAATAATAATAATAATAATAATAATAATAATAATAATAATAATAATAATAATAATAATAATAATAATAATAATAATAATAATAATAATAATAATAATAATAATAATAATAATAATAATAATAATAATAATAATAATAATAATAATAATTGGTAATTCGATTTCAAAACCATTTGACCTACCAATTTATTGATATATCGATTTTAGAATAATTTATATTTTTATGCTGATAAAACCAGTTTTTGGACTACTTTTTGGTTTTTATTTTTGGAAAAACAATTTTTTAGTCAATCAAGTTTTTGCAAAATTAGTTTTCCTAAAAGAATAAGGAATTAATTTTTAAGAGTTTCTACTAATTAGTAATTTCTAAACGAAAACCAAAAACCACTTTTATTAGTTTTTCCCAAAAGTTGATAGAGAGTTTCTTTCTTTTTAATTTTATTTTTTTTATTTAGTTAACTAATATATGTAAGAGTGTACTAAATAATAGGTAGCATTAGACCTTACAACATTATTAAATTTAAAATAAAATTATCTTCATGCATAAAGAAAAAATTAGTTATACAAAAATAAATTTCTCTTCATGCCTAAACACAAAATTAATAATAATTTTTGTAAATATATCAGACTTATTAATTTTTAATGGTACATTATATATTGTAAATTTTGGATTTACAATTCTTAAAAATTATGTTTTAAATATTATAAACAACTTCAAAAATTTTAAAATTTGATTTATTACTCTAAACAATTATCCTTTAATTAGAAAATTTAATTTTATTATTCTAAAACTAGTATACCTATATATGTATTTTATTTTATAATCTCTCTTCTTCTCTATGTTTCTTTTCCTTGTATTAGGGTAATTCGTGTGTGAGAGACTCTTTTATGTTTTGTACGCTTCTTCTTTTACTATCTATACAAGAGAATTTTCTCCTCTTTATCTTCTCCTCTTTATTCTCTAAAACTAATTCCGCACTCAATTCTACAAAATTTGTTCAATCTATAGTCTCTTGAGATAACCAAAATCTTGTTAATGGATGCTTCTAAAAAGATGTTCATGCTGCGCTTGAGAAGTCAAAAAGGATTATTGACCCTTCATATCCATTTTAACTGGTATTGGATCCAAAGGATTACAACTCACACATATATATATATATATATATATTTCATTTCCATCCTCTTTTTCTTTTGTTACAGTTTGACTACAAATACAATAAATTATCATTAATCATGTTTCTTAGTTTGACCTGAATTGGGAAGGGTTTCTTTTTAGACTCTAAGTGGAAGCAAATTACTTGATACAAATTATAACTACAAAGCCCGTACATACGTGGAAGCAAATTGCATCAAAGAAAGTAAAGGAAACGTGAAAATATTGTGCTCCTAGAAATGGAGCAAACAGATTACTTCTATTTTATTTCCGCTGCAAGAAAAGAAAGAAAAAGAAGAATTGTTCATACACTTAATTGGTTTTAGTCTCTTTGCTCGGTTTAGTGTCTAACCAATAGGTTTCTCATCAATCACCTTCTCCAATTCAGAGCTTAGCTGCGATTTCCAAAGCATGAAAGTTATTCCGTTTCCGAAACTTTAGATCCTCCCATTCTTCATCTTCCTCTATTCCCTCGAAGTACTGATCAACCGAACTCTCCTTCAGGTCCTCCAGTCGCTTTGGCTCCCACTGTATATACTTTTGATCAATACAACATTGTATCATCAACAATATAAAGACTTAATAACAAATACCAAATGTTAAACCTTTGGGTTTTTATCTTTGTCTATCAATATTGCTCTGCATCCCTGCACAAGGAAAGATAATATGGTCTACAACAATGACAATTTCTAGGATGAAGCTGCATATGAAATAGCTGAATCATTAAAACCTCTACGAAATCTTTGCTTATTGCTCCCTTGATTATATGACACACCATTCTAAACTCACGAGTAAGACACTGTCCCACTCCCTGCAATCTTCCTTCTCTTATCTGAAATTTATACACATAGTTAGATCTTGATTCCCACAATTGCATCCACACATTCTGTGAACTACTAACCGATCTAAGAGAGATTTTAAGGCTTGATGGTGAAGCTTTCTTCAGTGCTACATTGGTAGCTGAGATCCAATCATCAGGATTTTGAAGGGCCTCTCTCTCCTAACCAACACATATATATGTGATATTAGGTAGCTCAACATTGTAGTCTATATAATTACTGAAAGAACTTACAAGTGCAGATATAATTTCTTCGACTGTTCTCTTCGAGAAGCACCTATCGATAACATCTAACCTGCGTAATGTAATTATGTCAACAACATACAAAATCTTTTGGAAATGACCTAGAATGCTTGCTATATTGGTCTATAACAAAATCATATTCACTTGCCTGCGGTAAGCACTTTGCTGTTTAAGGTCCGTTTGCTTAGTGTGTCTATCAATAATTGTTGAGACAAAGCTTGGATCACTTGATTCAACTTTGCAAAGATCTGCTTCTAATGCAGTTAACCTCTGTGAAAAGGAGTAATCTGACTAAGTAAAGTAAAAATAGTAGTATAACAGTACACAAAAGTCATTGAAGGCAGACTATCAAGCCAAGGAATTAGTAATTAATACCGTTGAAGGGACAAAATGAGTAGCGAGACCAGAAGCAAGCATGTCGACTCCATCTAACCGAGCTCCTGTGAGGCCAACATACTCTCCTGAACAACAAGGCATGAACCATGAGATATAGGCTTGAATTGACTTATCTGGTCATTCTAAATTCGCGAATCAAAATTGTTACCAAAAAATCCAGGGAGTCTTGACAAAAAGTGGGAGGCACCTACATCTGGAAAGAGCCCCAGAGCTGTCTCAGGCATGGCAAAAACCTTGTAGAAACTCAAAACATATGAGCATATTTCATCACAGCGATCGATCATCCATGGATATGTTTAAGAATAGAATACATACCGTGTTCTCAGTTACGATACGGAATCGACCATGGATAGAGACACCAGCTCCACCTCCCATGACAATACCATTCAAAATCGAAACCTACAATTTCAAAACAGTTTAATGGTGTGATCTTATACAATTAGAGTGATTGAGTGTCAATATGTATGCTGATACAGTGATGATATACACCTGAGATTTTTCATACGTGGCCATAACATAATTGAGCGACAATTGATGTCTATAGAAATCAGCAGTAAGTTTCCATTTGCCTAGTCCAAGAAAATAGAAGGTGTAGAGAAGCCTGAGACTGAGATTAAGCAAAACGAAACGAAAGATATTGATATATACCTTGTACGATGTTACGAACAGCAGTTACAGCATCACCACCAGCGCAAAAGGCTCTTCCTTGCCCCTGCAGTATGTATAAGTGGCTAAGTTATTGAGTGTGGCAAACAGAAAGAGATAACTCGATAAGGATATATTGATTACCTTTAGAATGACAAGTTTCACAGTAGGATCCTTCTCATAATCATAGAACAGTTGCAGCAACCGAGTGATCTAGAATTTGATTTAACACATATCATATATGTCTAGCACGCGGAAGAGAGAAAGATACAATAAGGCAAAAACGAATTCAATACCATGTCTAAGCAAAGAGCATTCAGTTGCTTGGGTCTGTTTAAAGTCAAGATTCTAACACTTGATTTCACTTCCACCAAAACCTGCAGTGATCAAAATGATTCAAATAGACAAGTATTGACAATTCATAGTAAAGAAGATAAAACAGACCTGAGAGTTTGAGGCCATATCGTCTTCTGTCTTCTTCTTCTCTTCTTTCTTACCGGACACACGCATATATATATACAAGATCAGCCATGGGATCTAGGGGATAATATATTAGTTTTTTTTTCTTTTGTTTTGGGTTTTAATTTGATTTATATTAAAATTATATAAGTTCATGGTTTAGTGTCTTTTTTTTTTTTTTTTTTTTCTTTTGTCAACTGATCTCAATAGTTTAAACAACTCAATTGTGTAATGCTTTTATCGATTTTAGTATAAAGAATTGAATATTAGTTGCGGTAATATGTTTACTCCAATTTCGTGTAATAACTCTTATGATAGTTTATAGATTCCATTCGACCTCAATAAAATCATATAAATCAAAAAAGGGTTCAATTTTTCTTTATTAGTTTACTATGTGTGTCATCATGAGATTAAATTAATATATATATATATATATATATATATATATATATATATATTGATGTGGTAAAGAGCTAATAATTTGACATCAATGATCCATCCGAGTCTAGCTGATAAACTGTTCTCACGCCATGAGGCATCCGTGTAGCAAGTGATTTGGTCTGGATACATAGGAGCGCTCTCACTTGGTGGAGATCTCTTTTCCTCACGAGCATCTGGAAAAACAGGTAATTGTGCATTTGACCATTCTTTGGCCGATGATATAGCAGAATTAAGAGTATCTTCCTTTGATTGGGTGAGGTTGTTGAATTGGAGGTTGTTTCTAGCTTTCCACAATGTCTAGAGGATCCAAGGCGAAAGGATGTCGTTTACTAGTCCAGGCGGAGGTAGAGTCTTTGCAAACTTTAGTGATTTCCACAGTCGTGGGATATTTTGAGCATTGGCGAGGTCTGGGGCAGGATAAATGGGAGCTGAGTTCCACACTCCTTGAGCGATGCTGCAGGTGAGTAAGAGGTGCTCTATGGTTTCCTCTTGTCCACATCGCTTGCAATTTGGATCAATATCGAGATGTCTGGATTTCAATCTTTCTCCTACAGGGAGTGCTCCATTTAGAATTTTCCAGAGGAACATTTTTAACTATGGTGATATGAGAAGAGTCCACACATCCTTGAGCCACTAGGTGGTTACTTTCTCTTTCTCCGGTGATTTTGCTGGATAGCTTTGGTTGCATAGTAACCGGATTTGGAGGTATGCCTACTCTTGGATGCATCCAAATTCTAGTATCTTTAGTACCCTGTTCACTCAACTTAATTCATCGAATATGTTGTTCCAAGTGAGGTAGAAACGACCTAATTCTCTCCAGGTTCTAGTCGTTGGTGAGTGGGTTAATTAGGGTGGTAACCTTATCATTCTGTAGTTCATATAGAGATGGACCAGTTGTCGCCATGGCTGGTTTTGAATCTGACCATATATTGATTGATTTGCCATCACCTACAGCCCATCCAAGGTTCGCTTTAAGTAGGTCTCGGCCTATCAAGATTCTTTTCCACGCATGTGAGAATGATGAAGGCTTTGAGCAGGTTAGGAAGTACTTTACTGTTAGCATTTTTTATCCTTGCAGTACTTTACTGTTAGCATTTTTTATAATAGAGTCTACGGTTGGGTCAAGATTCTCCAACTTATTTTGGTCACTAGGGATACATTTAGAGCATGGATGTCCCTAAACCCGATACCTCTTTCCTTTGTTGATTTTATCATTTTATTCCAAGATATCCATGCCATATTGCGTTTTCAGGCTTCTTATCCCACCAAAAGTGGGTCAACTCAGACTGAATCTGCGTTTTCAAAGAAACAGACAGTAGGAAACACGTCATGGCATATGTGGGCATCGCGCTGAGGACACTTTTGAGCATGATGTCTTTACCAGCATGGGACAAGTATTTACTCGACCAATTTACCTATTTTGGTGAATCCTGTCAATGATGCTAGTGAATAGATCTCTTTTCTTTCTCCCAAAATGCTCTGGCAGCCCAATTACTTGCCCAACCTCCTTCTTGAGTAATTTGCATAGCTGCTTTTAGTTCTTCTTTTAAGTAAATTGGTGTTTTCCTTGAGAAGGTCATGACAGATTTTTGCTTATTTATTGATTACCCTGAAGCTTTTTCATATTTGCTGATAATCTGTTGCAATGTGTTGATGTGTTTCCTACTTCCTTTGTAGAAAAACATCGTGTCATTAGCGAAGAGGAGGGGATTGATCCTAAGTCCCTCCTTAGATACTTTCAGTCCTGGTAGTGAATGATCCTCTTGAGCCTTACGGCAGAGACCTGATAAAACTTCACTGCAAATTATGAATAGGAAAGGTGAGATAGGATCACCTTGGCGGATTCCACGGGAAGGTACAATCTGTCCTTTAGGTTCCTCATTAATTATCACTTTGTAGGTTACTGAGGTAACACATTGTAGGATCCATTGAATAAGCTTGCTGTGAAAACTGATCCTTATAAGAACATGCTTGATAAAATCTCATTTTAGTCTATCGTAGGCCTTACTCATATATGTTTTGATGCTATTGCTCTATGTATTAAAAAGAGATTTTAAAGTGTGAAATTTAGACTATAGATTGAATATTTGTCGATCCAATAGTTGACAGCAAAAATCTACCAAACTAAGCCTAAAATTCAAGACAAAATCTACCAAACTAACATAAAATTCGAGCAAAACTCTACCAAACAAACCTAAAATTTGAGACAAAAGTCTACCAAACTAACATGACATATCAGCTTGAAATCTGCAATGAAAATCTCTACCAAGGTAACTTGGAAATTCTACCACGAAGAGCCAAAACTCTACCGTCCCAGATAAAATATACGGACCATGCTTCGCTCATTTAGTTTGGTAAATTTTTTTATGATTGGAATGCTGATGTGACATTTTTCACTAGTGGAAGTTTCATAATTACATTTTTTGTTTACACAACATAAAATGACAAAATAGTATTTTAGGATTCTATAAGAGTATTTGAATAATTCTCAAACGTATAAAGTAGAAAACTAATTAACACATTAATGTGCATGTATTTTAGTAAGTCACCCTATTTATTTTGCATTAAATGAGTTTTTCTGTCAATTGGATCGACAAAACCGGATCCATAACCCAAATCCAACTCATCTCTAAAATCCCCTACTTACATGTAGTAGGGTGGAATCGAACTGCAAATGTCTAAGGCATTAGTTAGGGCATATAACCACCAGACTCAATAAAACTCGGCTTTAAAAGCAAGTTGATATATTAAAATAATAGTAATCAAATATATTTAAAACAAATTTAGTTTTTTTTTCCACAAAGAATACGTTTTATTATGGTGGGCTTGGAAATGGAGGTGCTCTAATGTTTGTGGCTCTGATGGTAAGTGTCATGACATAACCTAATTTGTAAAAGATGTTGTTGAAGTCATTCGGGTTAACCACAGATGCGGTCTGAGAGTAATGCAAGACCACCTCGCGTGGAGAGGATAATTCGGTGGATACCACCAGTTGATGATTGGGTGCGTTTGAACACAGATGGTGCCTTAAGAGGAAATTTGGGGCTTGCGGCTGCAGGTGGTGTGCTTTGTGATGCACAAGGTGAATGTCGAAGATGTTTTGCTTTACACATAGGTGTCTGTACGGCTCCAGTTGCAGAGCTTTGGGGTGTCTATTACAGGTTAGTTATTGCGTGGGAGCACGAGTTTCAATGTCTAGAGTTAGAGTTTGATTCGGAGATTGTAGTGGGTCTTCTCAAGATAGGGATATGTGATTCTCACCCCTTCTCCTTCCTAACACGTCTGTGCTATAGCTTATTAGAAATGGGTTGGACAGTCTGTATTAAACATGTGTATAGAGAAATAAATCGCATAGTGGACAGTTTAGCGAACTATGCATTTAATTTATCACTTGGTTTACATTTGTTAGAATCTAGATCTGAGGTGGTGAGTGTTCTCTTTGATGAAGATGACGTAGGAATTGGTAGTAGACGTAATGTTCGTATTGTTGACGTTGTTTGATTATTTTGACATTATTTGAATAAAGTTATTGGGCTTTTGTGCCCTTTTGTCGACCAAAACAAAAAAACTAAGAATCTCCCAGATTTTCATCCATAACAATATAATGTTTTGTTTTGTCAACACTGAGTTATAACTGGCCAGTCCATTAGTCAAGTTCATACATAATATAGGCGGTGGAATTTGATCCCTAATTGTGTAAATACGCATGTCTTAATAGACTTACCATCATCCAATAGACTAAATGGTACTTGCTAACAACAGGATGTTTATATAAAAAATAACAACAAAAATCAATGAGAAACCCTCAGATAAGTGATTTATTTATATGTATTTAATATTCACCTCTCGTACCGTTTCAAATTAATTAATTTAATCTTTGCTATCGTGGGGCAAAGAAACTATACTCAAAAAACGAATAAAACTGGTATAGCTAATTAATATTGACTCGACTTAATTTGTACAAATTAAAAAACGGACCAAACTAATATACTTAAATTGACTTGCTTTAATTTCGTATAAACATAGATAAAAACATGCATAAAACCCATATATAAAACGATCGAATAACCAATTCAAATTGACATTAATACTTAATAGATCAAGAAGTCAAAATTTCCATGCCTCACTAAATCATATTTTTTTTTGTCAACATTGAGCCACGACAAATCGGCCCATTGGCTAAGTTCCTACATAATGTAGACGGTGGGAATTGATCTCTGGTTATGCAAATGTACATGTCTTATGTAAACTTACCGCCTACCACTACACTAAATGCCACTTGCCTTCACTAAATTATTAAAAAGGAACAAACACTATAGTAATCAAATAATTATTGATTAATCAGTTACATATGACTAAGGAAAAAGAGGACTGCATGCATCTTCATGGAATAAAGTTTTGTTTATACGACTAGAATTTCATGTTCACAACATGTTATCAATAATATGAGTCTTATTTTTATTCAAATAAAATATAAGAATATAAGGATGTACGTTTAGCCATTCAATTTTCTTGAATAGTCCTAGAATTAATGCGATTAAAGTGGACGAACATATAATTTCATATAATTTCCTATTTTCTCATTTACCAAATATTTTTTAAAACCTAGATGTTCAATGTTCCCACTTTGAGCTAAACGTGATTAGCTAGTAATATATTAATCTACTTTGTCTCTATATGTACGTAATGTGGAATATTGGTCATTTCTACTCACATTCAAACAAAAATGGAAAAAAAACATGATTGATGTTTACATATTCATATTCTTTTGCGGTTTCTAGTAAAACATGTCAAATTCTTGTGCAATGCATGAAAAACTAAATAGTCTTATCAATATACTTTGATATTCATAAATATGCAAGTATATATATCTATATAATAATAATAATAATAATAATAATAATAATAATAATAATAATAATAATAATAATAATAATTAGTAACTCGATTACAAAACCATTAAACCTGCTGATATATATATATATAGATTTTAGAATAATTTAGACTCCTATGCTGTTAAATATATATTTATATTTTTTTTTGTAACTCGATATATATATGTATATTTTAACATTAGATATAATCAATTACTTTATGAAAATCAAATATTTCAAAACTGTTTAAAATAAGATCGTGACTCCGTATTGTCTAAAGTATGATTTACCTATCTAGCTAGTACTCCTTCTGTTTCTTAAAAAATGTTATTCTATCACAATTTTTTTTGTTACATGTACAAAATATGTTATTTTAGCATATTTTTACAATAAAATTCTCCTTTTAACCTCCGAACAAAATCCTTCATGTTAAATCTAACAAATCATTAGTTGTAATATCAATAAAGATTATTCTTCATGCCAATACCTCAAATAAAAGAACTCTACAGTAACTAAATGGCTTGTTTTGAGTAAAAATCTTTTTTTTACAGAAAAAGTCACCTAACAACCCGTAACATGTATAGAGACTATAAAATTAGAATATAAAATATATTTTATGAGTTTTGCCATTTATTTATTTAGTTTTTTTTCACCATTTATTTAGTTTCTTTTACCCAATTAATTTTTATTTCCCAAAATCCATTTTTTATTTTTATTTTTTGATATGTGATCCGCTCTGGCTCGTTTCAAAATTGGGATATAGATCTCAAACTGATGGATCCGAATTTCAGATATTTGTCCAACGCTAATATTGTACGATTCTAATTATAGTTTTTGCGTTACTACGACAGAATTTTTTTTTTGAATTAATTCGAAATGGTACGAGAGGTGCATATAAAATATATATAAATAAACCACACATGTGCAAGTGGCCTTTAGTCTAGTGGCATGCAATAAGTTCACATAAGACATGCATACTTGCACAACCAGGGATCGAGTCCCACTACCTACATTATGTAGAAACTTGGCTAATGGACCGGCCTGTTATGGTCTAATGTTGACCAAAAAAAAAAAACCACACATGTGAAATATGACCGACCGACCATTACTAGTTAAGAGGCGCCATTAAGATGCTCATTGTTGATGGCTACAGTCTCGTTGGATTTGTTTAAATCGTGGGCTGCTCAAAGTTCTTTTTCTGGCTCTATGCAAATCTTCCTTTTACACATGTTTATATTAGCCGTCTCTGGTTTTAATTATTTATTCACTCATGTTGCTATTTAGAATTAATCCAAATTATTTGAGTTCATTATTCTCCCAAAATATGTTGGCAGTATTAGAAAAACTACAAAATGTTATATATATATATCACGTACAAATTTTTAAAACCTAAAACTTTGTTTGCGTAGAAAAATATGTTGTATACCAGAAAATGAAAAATACATTACAAACCACACTTAATGCCCCAGATAGTTATTACGTCACGATTTGATCTTTTTCCATTACATAAAAAGAGTAGATTTTAGACTATTTATCAGGTCTTGTCAATCTAATTGTTGAAAAAAACTCACACCTACGTCAATTTGATTAAATCCAACAATACAATTAAGGTTAAAACTGCAACTGAAATAAATTAAGAAATTCTTTGATTTATTAAAATTTATACGATAGAACGTAAAGAAGTCCGGCTACGAAGTCTGAGTATTAAAGTATGAATCATAGTTCCTCGAGGTTCTATATATCTCTAACCTAAAGTTTTGCCTACCAGATTCAACAGAAGCTTAAAATAATGGAGAGTTGAAATTGTTCCTTTGGAAATTTCCTGAAAAGCTACCAAACTATAAACCCTATCATATAATTAAATTTGACCCGATATCAAATCCATGCTAAAGTAAACGATTAGTTGTAGATTCAAAAATATTCATGTTTATGGAATAAAACTTTTACTATACGACTCGAATTTCATGTTCACACTAATATGAGTTGTATCTTTATTCAAATAAAATATAAGAATTTAAATATATGAGTTTTCGTTTCGCCCTTCATTAATATTTCTAAAATATAATAACACAAACATATTTTATATCACTTCATGTTTTCTCATTTGCCTACTATATATTAAGAAAATACATAAGTGTTCAATGTTTCCACTCTACAAGACGTACGTCATTAGCTAGTAATATATTAATGTACTAATTAATTTGCCTCACTCTATACGTAATGTGGAATATTAGGTTTTAATACCCACATGCAAACAAAATGGAAAAAACATGCATGAAACCATGATAAATAACACATGATTGATGTTTATATATTCCTATTCTTTTTCGGTTTCTAATAAAACAAGCAAAGTTATAGTCCGATGCATGAAATGTTCTGTATCCTTGATATTAATAAATATGCAATTGAATATTATATAATAATGATAATAAATTAATAATAATAATGAGAATAATTGGTAATTCGATTACAAAACCTTTTGACCTACCAATTTATTGATATATCGATTTTGGAATAATTTATACTTTTACGCTGATAATATATATATTGTGTATATTAAGATATAATTTATTTCAAAAATGTTTTTCAGTCATGATTCTTCACTGTCTATAATATGCACCTAGTTTAATATTTAGCTTAGCACGTTTAACAAAAAAAAAATCAAAGAGCATATAAAATTAAGATCTACGGACTCTATGTATATTGATTTAGGTCTTTTTTTTCTTTAGTCATCTTGTAATATTGATTTACCAAAAGGATTACAAGGAAGAGTTTGGACATACAATCACATGTGATGATGAGATTGATACCAAAAGAACCACCGATCGAAACCTATCAACCATCCAACTAGGTATATATTAATATATAGTAAATTAAAAGGAAATTTAGGGGTGTTATTTAGGCTATGCATGACATTTTTCAATCCAATTATTGAAAACAAAAATTAATTAGATTATAATAGACATTTATATATTTTCAAAGAATCTCCTATTTTTCTTCATTTATTTATTTACTTTTATTTCAAACTGCTTAATGTCTCCACTTGTGTAGCTAGTTGTATATTTAATATAATATCCCTCTCTCTATATAAGTCATGACCAATCTAAGTTATTGCTCAAACCAAAAAATGGATAAAAGATGGAGTCTTCAAGGAATGACTGCTCTTGTAACTGGTGGAGCGCAAGGAATCGGGTTTGTCTTTCTATTGCTATGGCTATATCATATTTTACTCATTATTCTACTTTTATCGAAGAGAATAACGCTAACTTCTAACTCTTTTCATTTTGTGGAATGTTTAAGGTATGCCATAGTAGAGGATCTAGCCAGTTTTGGAGCTAGAATTCATGTATGCGATATATCTGAAACATTGCTCAATCAAAGTTTAAGAGATTGGGAGAACAAAGGGTTTCAGGTCAGTGGTTCAATCTGTGATGTATCCTCTCGTCCCGACAGAGAAACACTTATGCAAAGTGTCTCAACCATGTTCAATGGCAAGCTCAACATTCTTGTAAGTCTTAATTTGTTTAATGAACCAATATAAGCATATTCTTCTAAGGCAAAATACCTATTATGTGGTAACATATATACTTAGAAGTTTTTTTGTTACTCATATGTATTTGTTCAATATATATAAGGTGAACAACGTTGGCGTAACTCGTGTAAAGCCAACCGTAGAATATGATGCAGAAGATTTCTCGTTCCAAGTTTCAACAAACTTGGAATCTGCTTACCATCTTAGTCAGCTTTCACATCCTCTCCTAAAGGCTTCTGAATTTGGAAACATTGTCTTTATTTCTTCTGTTGGAGGAGTTGTATCAATGGAATGTGGATCCATCTATAGTTTAACCAAAGGTACAATATTAGATCCAGTAGTATTGTAAACATATATTTCAACATATATATATATATATATATATATGAACTTTATATATTTCTCGGGGACAATATTTATCGGTAACGTGCAGGAGCTATGAATCAACTAGCGAAAAGTCTGGCTTGTGAATGGGCAAAAGATGGCATAAGAAGCAATTCTGTTGCTCCGAATTTCATCAACACTGCTATGGCTGAACCTGTAATCAATGACAATGATAATCGATTTACGTTTTTTTAATAGAAAATTCCAGTTGCCATCATGAATTTCTAATTCTTTAAAATCTTGTTAAACATCAGATTCTCGAAGACAACGGTTACAAGAAGAGTTTGTTTGGTAGAACTCCACTTGGTAGGGCAGGAGAATCAAAAGAGGTTGCATCACTTGTGGCTTTTCTGTGTCTACCTGCAGCTTCTTATATTACTGGTCAGACCATTTGTGTTGATGGAGGTCTCACTGTTAATGGCTTCTCCTATAAACCACAGTCTTGAGATAAGTATTACCTTGTGTGTTGGTGTATGTGATGTTACTTTTGCTGTTGTGTGTTACAAAAAAAGGTTTATTTGAGTCATAATTATCCAAAAGTAGATTCCTACTATGGCTTTGTTTCGGTTTTCAGTTCTTACTGTGTGTATGTATAGTTTTTAGTTTTTACCTTTGCTTTTGATAGTTAATAAAAAGGAAACTCTTTTTTCCATAACTTTTGATACTCTTTGATAATTCAACAGATTTGTGAGGAGTTGTTTAACGGTATTTTTTGGATTTGAAGTTATCCTTGTTATAATAATAACCTAATACTAAATGATCGATCAGTTAAATATGGCAAACGAAAAATGAGATTAAAAAGTAAAAAAAATCAATTCATAGATCATTTAACAAAAAAAAAAATCGTAGATCAACCAAATCAGTCAAAAGTTTCATGCTTCACTAAATAATTAAAGAACTAAAACGACAATAGCCAAACACTAAATGATTGATCTGTTAAAAATGAGTAATGAAACATACGATTAATTGTCCTCGAGGCAAAACGGAAACGACTAGTCGAAAAAAGAAGACTGCGTTGATTAAAAGTTTCGTTTATGCGACTAAGATTTCGTAACGTATAACAAATTATCAATAATATATGATGGATCAAATTTTGTCAATACAATTGATAATAAAAAAAAAGTAAATTATCAATAATATGAGTATTGTTGAACCACACATAATAGATGGAAGATGTTTGAAATAACATGCTGACAGAATCTGAAAACGCATTAAAAGTCAATGAGCTGAAATTCTAGGAATCAACAAGCTGAAATTACAGAAAGTGAAAATATTGGAATCGCTAACTGATAAGAAACGCATCAGAAATCCATGAGCTGATGTTGCACAAGCCAAAAATGTCTGAATCAGGAAAGTGATAAGATCATGACGTGGATGCGAGGAACTAATGTGGAAGCTGAGTTCAAATCAAAATAGTTAAAGAGAGGATATTTGCTGGCTAAATCTTAAGATGATATCAAGATAAAGAATTATTCCTAAAATTGGAAAAAAAAAATTCTGAATACTCTGCCAAAGATTTAATTCAAAAAACAAACAGGAAGTTATTCTTGGAAGATTCAATCAAGGAGTTATTGCTTTCCATATCTAAAGATTCACAAAGATATGAGTTAACTATCTAAAGATTGTTACGAGTTATATAAAGGCTGAAGTGCCCACGAGTCATTTAAAGCTTCGATAGAAGGGATTGTAAGACCATCTCACTGCAAATTTTTAGTAAAGGTAAGTCTCTTATTTGAGAAATTATATGTGAAATTCCAAAATTTTTGAGAAATTCTTTTAATAAAAAATATTATATACTAGATAAAGACTCGATGCACGTATTTTTAAAAAAAAGCTTCATATATTTATGATATATTGAATAATATTTTTATAATTTATATGTTTTTAAGAAATTTTTTAAGAAAGTAATTATATAAAGTATTAGTTAAACTAATATTTATCTATATCAAATTAAAAATGACTAAATTTTAATTATATCTATTTTAAAAAAAATTATAATAAAAATAATAAAAATAAAAGATATATAAATATGACTCAATTTCTTTTATTCTAATATTTTAATATTTTTGTTAAAAACTTATTTTAAATCATTCGGTGGACTATACAGTTCACCAAATTAGAATATCAACTCTATTTTGTGATATTTTTGATCATTTGTAGATTTTATTTTTTTGGTTAACAAACTTATTTTAATTCATTCTATGTACTATAACCTCCAGTAAATCACTTCTAACTCTATTTTGTAAAAAAATTTGGTAATTTTTAGACTTTGATTTTTTTGTTAAAAATATATTTGAACACATTTCATGCATAGATTATAACCTTCAATAAAAAATTCATTTCTCAATTTTGTGATTATTGTTTTTGTAATATTTATATTTTATTTTATTTTGTTAAAAAGCTTATTTACGACATTTCATAGACTATATAATTTTCACTAAATCACTTTTTGACTCTATTGATAATTACTTATGATGTTAAGTTTTTAATTTTTTGGTTAATAACTTTTTTCAATATGTTTCATGGATTATAATCTTTACTAAATCAGTTTTTGACTTGTGATATCTTTTTTTGGTAATTTTAAGGTTTTATTATTTTGGTTAAAAATCTACTTTAACTCATTCTCTAAACAATAAACTTTACAAACTCAATTTTGTGATATTTTGATAATTTATAGAATATAACTTTTTCTTAGTAAAACAACTTATTATAAATAATTTTATTCATTATAACTTTCAATAAATCATCTTTCCACTCTATTTTGTAATAACTTTAGTAATTTTGTTATTTGAATTTTCATGCTTAAAGTTTAAAAAAATATTTCATAGATTTCATTTTGATTTTATTTTCTGATAATTTTCTGTACTGTTAAAATTTAACTTTTTAGGTTAAATTTATTTTAATACAATTCATGGATTATAACCTTCTCCAAAACCCATTTTCACTTTTTTTTTGATCATTTTTAAATTTTAATTTTTGGTTAAAAACTTAATTTAAATCATTCCATACACAGTAACCTTGACTAAATTAAAATTTTGACTCAATTTTGTGATATTTTTGATCATTTTTAGATTTTATATTTTTCAATTCAAAAACTAATGTTAAATAGTTCCATGGAATATAGGTTTCACTAAGTCACTTTTTAATTCCATTTTGTGATCATTTTTCCTAAGTTTTACAATTTAAATTTCTTGGTTAATATACTTATTTAAGACATTTCATGAACTATATCTTCACTAAATGCTATTTTGATTTCATTTTGTGATAATGTTTTGTACATTTTAGATTTTATTTTATTTTGTTTATAATTTATTTTATTTTGTTTATAATTTATTTTAATACATTTCATATATTATAATGTTTTTAGATAATTTTTCAGTGTATTTTGTGATAAGTTTTGCTAAATTTGTTTTTGTAACAACTTATTTCTCATTTTTAATAATTCAAGGGCCAAAAACTATTACTAAACCAAAATTCGACTCTATTTTGTCATAATTTTGTTAATATTTAGATTTTAATTATTTGGTTAAAAACTTATTTTAAAATATTTTATAGATTATAATCTTCACTAAATCACCGCTATTTTATCACAATTTTTTGTAGTTTTTAGATTTTAAATTTTATGTTAAAAACTATTATAAATGATTACATAGACTATAACTTTCACTATATTATTATTCAAAATATCATATATATATTCATTTTTAAATGTAACTTTTTAATATAATATATTTCTTTATTTTATAATTTGTAAAAGATAAATATTTATGATTATTTTATTTTATGATAATATATAAAGATAATTATTTAGAATTATTTTTATGTTAGAATTCTGGATAAAGATAAATATTTCGTGATAAAGCTAAATATTGAAAAAAAATCTTTTTTTTGGCCAACAAATATTGAAAAAAACCTATTATAAAATATGTTTTATCTTTTTTTAAAGTTAAATTAATACAAAAAAATTTCTTCTCGTTGGATTTGACATGTAGAACAATCTTGTTAATGAGTAATTTTGAGATTCAACTTTATATGATAAAACTAGATATGGACCCATGCGATGAACATATTATTTTCAAATAAAAAACTTAATATCTATGATATTTAAAATCATATTTCTGGAAATTATATGTTTTTTCTAAAAAACATTTTATACTAATGAATAATTGTAATTTTTTCAGTTTATAAATTTATTTTAAATTATTCTATGGACAATAACATATGTTAAATCAAAATTTTTACTCTATTTTGTGATAATTGTTTAGGTTAAATTAAATTTATTGCTTTCTCTAGCCAATAATCTTCACTAAATTAATTTTTACTTCAATTTAACACGTGAAACAACCTGGTTGATTAGTAACTTTTGAAACTAACTATATAGGTATTAAGATTTGATTTTATCTTTTTTAGTAAAAATATAAATATGAAATAGTTTTTGATCGTTGGATTTGACAGATGAAATAATCTTGTTGATTATTTGAAACCCAACTTTATAAATATTAGGATATGATTTTATATTTTTAATAAAATATAAATATAGAATATTTTTTTTCATTGGATTTGACACGTGAACAATCTTGTTGATTAGCAACTTTTGAAATCTAATTTTATATAATATGATTATTTAGGTTAAAATTTAATTTAATGTTTTCTCTAGCCAATAATTTTCACTAAATTATTTTTTATTCCAATTTAACAAGTGAAACAATATGTTGATTAGTAACTTTTTTTTGTCAATACTGGGCTACAACAGGTCTGTCCATTATCCAAATTCCTACATAATGTAGGCGGTGGGACTCGATCCCTGATTGTGCAAATGCGCATGTCTAAGTGGACTTACCGCCTGCCACTAGACTAAAGACCATTTGCGGTTGATTAGTAACTTTTGAAACCCAACTTTATAGATAATATGATTTGATTTTATCTATTTTTAATATATAAATACGGAACAGTTTTTGATCGTTGGATTTGACAGATGAAACAATCTCGTTGATTAGTAACTTTTGAAACTCAACTTTATAGATATTAGGATAGGATTTGGTTTTATTTATTTTAATAAAATATAAATACATAATAATTTTGATTATTGGATCTGATATGTGGAATAATCTCATTGAATAGTAACTTTTGAAACCCAAATTTATAGATATTAGGATTTGATTTTATATTTTTAAAATAAAATATAAGTATGAAATAAATTTTTATCGTTGGATTTGACATGTGGAACAATCTCGTTGATTAGTAACTTTTAAAACTCAACTTTATATAATAAAATTATTTTATTATTTTAACTTTTTTTTTATCAAAGACTCTTGTGAAAGACTTGCAATGTAGAGGTTCTAATAACTACAAAGCAAACAAAAAGAAAAACGCTCTGAAGACAAGTGTTCGGATCTGGGTCTTTTGGTTGTGATTAGGGATCCTTTTCAACAGTTTTCCAACGGCATAATTCGTCAGTTTCTTGTAATCACTAGACTTAGTTAGGCCGGCCAAATCAATAAAGGTAATAAAATGTGCGATTAAATTGGGAAAATTTAGATACAAGTTCAGACATACGTGGAAGCAAATTGCGCATAAAGGAAAATAAAAGGAATCGTGAGATCGTGTGCTCCTAGAAAGGAGGAAAGAGCACTTCTGTTATAATTTTGCTGTTTTGTCTAATCATTTGCTTTCTGATCAATAGTCTTCACCAGTTCGGAGCTTAGCTGCGATAGCTGAAGCATGAAAGTTGTTCCTTTGCGGCCTCAATTCTTTCAAAGTACTGATCAACCATGTTCTCCTTCATATCCTCCGGTCTCCTTGGCTCCCACTACATTTATCTATATATGCACTCACTATTTGTCAATACAACATTATATCAACCATATAAAGACATAAAAGTAACAACAAATTCTAATTACTGGAGATGGATTCGTTAAACCTTTGGGTTCCTATCTTTATCTATCAATATGGCTCTGCACCCCTGCATAAGCAAGACAATATGGTATTTTAAACAATGGTCTACAATAACAAGAGTTTCCCGGATGAATCTGCAAATGGAATGGCTGAAAATCTACAATAATGTTGCTCTATATGACATTAACTACAAAAACTTGAGTTATTGTGACAGTTGTATTGTACATATTGGTAACAATTTTTGACTTTTTCTATAAATTTTTATTACAAATTTTATTTGCTACAAATTCATAGTTTTTAAAATAAGTTATTATGACTATGTTCCATAACTATTTGTGACGAAATTGTTATTAGATTTATTTGTCGCAAATATTGTAACATTTCTGTTAAGAATATATATTTGTGATATTTTATAATGTATAATGTTGTAATATTATAACAAAATATTACGTCTCAATATAAAAAAAAATTGGTGTTGTTTCCAAGTTGGACGACGTACTGCGAATGATTGTATTAGCAGGCTGTTTCATGAATAATAATATATATGATGCATATCTCGATTGCTTTGTGCCTGATTGGCTTTGTATTGTGGTTACTAGTTAGCTTGGTAAGCAGAACATTGTTATATATGTAGTAATGTTTAATAAATTAATGCATTATCGTTGACAAAAGAAATGTTATGATTTTTGTATTTCTGGTAAATTCACCCTTGTTTTTATTGAATTTAATTAGTTAATTAATGTAGAGAGTTTGATTTTGTAAAATCCCGTTACTATTCAAATTTCTTGAGATTGAGAGTGTAATGAATCATATATTTTAAATGGTTTGAATTTTAAAGAGTTGTTATATGCTTCAAGCTTCTTCGATTCTTTTAAAGCATAAGAATCTTTTAAAATATTTTTTTTTTTCAACGGGAACTACAAAAAAACATATTTATAGTATCAGTAATATTAAATTATTTAAATAAATGATACTATATAAAGTTACTTATTAACAAATGATATATTATATGTGATTTAACATCATTTATAACAAATAATATTAGTTTTGCATCTTTTACAACTGTATGAGACAGCACGTATAGTATGATAAAAATAGTTGCATCAATTATTTAAATTGACACTAAATATCTGAGTCACCACTTTCTAAGTCATTTTTATAAGTGATGTAAATAGTGGTTGTATCAATTAAAACTGATGCAAACAAATAAAATAAATGATATTATACGTCTAATTTCTTGTAATGACGGTTAAAATCAGAGAAACTCAATTCATAACCAATCTTCCCAAACCCCTAATAAAATTATGTGGGATAAACACGACTAGTTAGTGTCAAACTCGGGTAAAAAAGATAGCAGGGTTAACACTCAACCACTTGACCAAAAAAACTTCTCAAGAGTTTTGAAGTTATTAAAAAATATTTCAATTACTAGATTTAATAATACTATATTTTAGTATCACTACTTCAAGAAAAGTAGATTTTATAAAAGATCTAAAATTCTCAAACTAAACTCTTCTCAATCTGATGGTTTACATGCTCTAGCTAAAGATTTAGAAATCTAAAGTTCGACTCCAGTGAAGATTAAAAAGTAGGGAGTTTGGGTAATAAAAGAAAAACTTTTAAAAATTCATAATAAAATAACCATGATTGTCGCCAAGAAATATATGGTCTAGTTGGTTTGCCTCTGATTTAGCTAGACACGAGGTGGTGAATTTGAATCTCACCATACTCTATTTGGAGAATTTAGGTTATGTATTGAGTCTTATCGATCCAATGGTTAATTTGTTGATAAAAATAAAAAATTATGATTGTCTATTAAATGCAAATCATTCTAAACGCTTTATTGAATATACTTTCCTCAAAGTGTTCTACAAGATATCACTAAAAACATTTTCTCTCGTGATTACTCTATGTTAGGTTATCGTTTGGCACATGAACCAAACATAATAAACACATAATATCATCATATTCAAATGCATATGTATCTTCTACTACAAAATTATGTGTGTCCATACTTACGTCAATCTTTATGTTCCTATGTTTAAAAATTAGTCATATGTTATGTTATAAGATATCATATATGTTCATATCTTATATATTTAGTTTATGTTCCCATATACTCCGTCTATGTCTCCCAGCCCATCTTTCTCTAATGTCATTTTACCCTAAAAAAAGGCATTTCTAGTGAGCTTTTTGAAATAGGGTGTTTCATCTAATTTTGAAACTTAATAGAGCATTTTTGGTGATATTTTAATTATTATAATACGGTGGAAAACAATTTGCAACCATTAATTTAAAAGCTTACGACAAATTTAATAAATTTGTCACTAACTTAATCAAGTAACATATTTATTAAGTATAGTCTCTGCTCAAAATTTCGCTAGGCATTACACATTTGTTCAGGTACAACCTAGCGAATTATTAACAAAGCGAAAATAAATCAAGGATTAGTGAGAGATTTATTTTAAAATATTTATCTATATGTAGTATTATATAATACATATTGTACATATTTATCAAAAATATCAATGTGGCGTAGCGGTAAAATATGATATCTAATACATATATGTGGCTGGCTTGATTCCTCCACTGTGAATTTTGGGTAATTTATTTCATTTCACATAAATGAAGGACAAAATAGATATTTTAGAGTCATCTTCTTACTCCAGTCTCGTGAAATTCTAATATATAAAGCGGCAACTCATTTTTTTCTTCATTTTCTTATGTTTTCTTCGTTTTCTTATGCTTTTCTTTATAGTTTATGCATAAAAATTATAGATCGAGTTATAATACTCGATTTCTAGCTTTAAAATATCAAAAATTATCAATTTTTTCATATTTCTGAGTTTTTGACCGATTTGCTTCAAATCACCATAGTAAAGTTCTGAGCAACACTTTTCCAGCCGAGATTTTGTCAACTCGGCCGAGATTTCGAACAAAGAGTATGTGACCGCTTTAATAAGCATGTGAGCTAGATTGAGTATTTCCCTTATTGTTCTGAACAAGACCGGTTCAAAAAATTTATTTGCTCTTGGACAAAACAAAAAATTTCACTATATTTATAAATTATGGGCCCTTTTATGGATCTTTTCATTATGGCCATTTTATGGAATTTTTCATTATGAGCCCTAGCAACAAATTTTCACTATATCTATTAGACTTTTAGGACATTTTTCCTAAGATTTTTTCATTATGGGCCTAAAAAATTAATTTCACTATATCTATAAACTTTTATGACCCCTTTTTCTATGGATCTTTTCAATTATGGCCCTCTATTATTATTTTTCAAATCTTGATACTTTCTTTTCGTGACTCTAAGCCCTTGATTCTTGAGGTTTTATGTGGATAAGATCGACTAACATCACCGAAAGCCTATTCCACTCTATTTCGACAAAAGACCTATCTCCATGTTCCATAGCTTTGAGTCCGCTATCCGAGCCCCCTTCTCATCAATGGAGTCCTGATGTATACGAAGGAGTGCGGTTCGAAAACTTTCTTCACAATGATTCCCTCTCTTTCTCAATAAGTACTTGGTACCACCATAGTTGGAGGAACAATACCTAAACCAGACAATGCTCCATAATTACCTTTATTTCCATGTCTTCTATCTACTTTATCACCTACTTTGAATTCACGTTTCATATTTAAAAAGTCTTCTTTGTTTCTTTCAATTCAATCTAATTTTTTCTGGCTCAGCTATATTATCCAGCAGACCCATTCATATTACAAGCTAAATTAGTTAAAGGTATGATCATAATTTATGAGGCTAACCCCAACCCACACACTAAATTTGGTGTAAAAATAACATCGAATGTTGTACTTTATTTTTCATCTCCAACCACAATATCATGCACTAAAAATAATATTCTTTATTATTATATTATTAAATTAAAATTTAGTATTATGGTTGTTTGTAATTGTTGAGAGGACTAAAACCAATCTGAATATTTGATTATGCTCTAAATTTATTTTATATTTTTATTTCCCTATACAAAGCTAATTTTTGTAAATGCTACCAATTTAGTAAGTCTATGACCATTGTAACGATCTACTGACTTATTTGAATATGGTTAATGTGATGATAAAATCGCAAATCAAATGCCACACTGTAACTAATTTTGATAGCAGTTTTGTAATTTATTTATTTTCTTTAACAAAAACTTGTTAAAAATAGTTTAAAGTTTGAACAAAAAAATAGAAAAAATGCCGAAGACAGGTGATCCAGTGGTAGTGGTCACTTTACAAATCTTCAGGCATCAGGGTTCGATTCCTCTCTGATTTGAGGGGAAGAAAAAAAAAGAATTTTAGGATATGAGGTTTGGCTATAGATCAAGCCTTATCGATTTAATTATAAGAGTAAGATTGACAAAAAAAAAATCAACAGTTAATCTAGCTATCAACATTTTCTTTGGGTGCCGACCAAAAAAAAACATTTTCTTTGGGTTACTACAATAATCTTCCCATAAAAATGATAGTCTTTGAATAAGTCAACTTATAACAAACGATAAATGGGTTTATTTTCATCTTCAAGCCTATTGTTTATGGTTATCTATCTCTTGTTCTTCTTTTTTCTGTGTGTTTATTACAGTATCTTTCTAACAGACAATTATTTCTCTATTGATGTAATATCGTGAAAGTTAATGAATGGTTTTTGACGGCAAAAAAAAAATCCACAAGATATACAAAAAAAATTTAACAACAAGAAATCATTGTTTTATTATATTGGTATTGGAAACTGATTTTTTTTTAATGTTTACTGTAATTCCATAAAACCGGGTCGACTTTTTCCTCATACAGAAAAAAAAAAAAACAAAAAACAAAAAACAAAGAGTTGCACTAAATTAGGCAAAGACGAAAAAATAATCGTTGAACAAGTTTGTTTGATTTTAGCGCCGAACAAGGAAGAGTTCTCATTTTCCCCAGATTCTTCTCTCTTCTCTCTTTTGACTCCTCTAAGGTTTTCACTTTTTACGATCATTCACATTTTTTGTTTCCATGCTCAAATTTTGCAATTCTCAGACACCCAAGTTTCTGAGTTTTGCCCACATTTGATATCATAGTTTCTGTTGTGATGAGTTTCAACGTCTTTCAGGATTCACCATCACCAGTTTGAAGATGGATGCAAATGTTGTATTTGGTCATAAGGTCATCAACGGATTCGCACCGGTGTTAACATACGCAGCCTGCGAATGGTTTCTCATATTCCTCATGTTTATCGATGCTCTTCTCTCTTATCTTCTCGTCTGGTTTGCGCAGTACTGCAGATTGCAGATGCCATGTTTTCTCTGTTCCAAGCTTCTTCACCCTTTCCATTGGAGATTCTTGCTCTGCAAAAACCACAGAACAGAGGTTTCATCGTTCGTGTCATGTCATAATCACGGTAACAACCTCGCTGACTGTCGAGGCATGTGTGATGATTGTCTCTTGTCGTTCACTAAAATGGCTGGTCCGAGTCCAGACATGAACAGATTGCTTCTAGGTAAATTAGGGTATGATCTGCTCTCTAAAAACCATTTTGCTCACCCTAGCTCCTGTTCTTGCTGTAATAAACCATGGAGGGCGAGGCATCGTACACAGCGAGTGATTCGGTTAGGCTCTCGAGGGAGACCCAACATTCCTACTCCAAGGAGTCTTAGCCGCCGAGGAAGCAGTGGAAGCTTGAAGAAGATGAGAGATCGTGAGGCAAAAAGTGTCGCTGAGTATGTAGACCTTGGAAGCCAAAGCGATGTTATGACTCATGTGGATTACTCAGAGCTGAAGATTCACTCGGATTCTGAGTGCGATTTCCTCTTTTCAGATGATGATGCGTTCGTCCCCATGACCGACTATAATGTTGAGCCATCTGAGGAGCGTGTTCACAAGTGGAAATCGTTTGAAGACAAGAAGTCGAATCATAATAAGCCTGATTTGCATGACAACCAGGATAAGAACTATAATGTAGAAGATAATGAAACCGTCAAATTTTCCATGCCTAAGCGGAGTCTTGTAAACAGGACTAAGCAGCAACCACAACGTGTTAAAACAGAGTATGATGATGTACTCTCGGAGCTTATAACTATGAGTGAAGCTCGTCCATTCTCACTGGGTTCACCTCGAAAGGACGCTGCAAAAACAGCAGCACAAAGTGGTATGCTTATAGTGCCTTTTAATTATGCCAAAACATATGCATACATGTCATATTGCGTCTTAGTTTGAAGTTTTTTCTTGCAGAAAATGAAGCTCAGGTAAGTGGCAACTCATATCTTTCTGGCGAGGAATTCTTGAGCCCTTCTGCAGAAAACAGTGCCTCTCGGGAAATTCAGATTCAACCACACGACGATTCCACCAGCTATGCTCAAAACATCCCCAGTACAGATGTGAAGAGAGAAACATCTGAGGCAGAAAAAGAGCAAAAAATGTCTGATCACTTAGATGTGTCTGGTTCTGTTGCAAATGAACCTTCTAGTGATGAGGAGAAAGGATTTGATGGAGATTCTAAGCCTATGACGACAAATACTATGTCAGATTCTCCGGAAAAGGAACAGTCGAGTGAGGAAGAAAAGAAGGTCACCGAAAGCAATGTTGCAGAAGAATACTTTAGTAATGACGAAGAAGATGAGGTCAATGGACATTCCGAGCTGTTGACATCAAAAAATGTGTCTGGTTCACTTGCTGAAGAACAATCCAGTCAGGAAGAGGATGGAAGCAATGACTATTCGGCTGCAAGAGACCAGTCTAGTAATGAAGAGGATGTAGATAATGAAGAATCTGAGCCTTTGACATCAAACAATGCGACTGGTTCTGCCACAGAAGAGCATGGGGATCATAGAGAGACTGAGGCTTTGACATCACCAAAAATACCCAATGAAGAATCTTCATTAGAACACAGTAATAAAGATTCATCAAAGGTAACAGAGACTCATAATACTTCAAAAGGATCACCGGAACTGAAGCACTCTGCTTCGGTCGAATCTTTTGTAAGCATTAGCAGTGACATTGAAGACAAAAGTCTTGTTGATCAATTAAAGCAACAACTAGCACATGACAGGAAATGCCTAAGAGATTTGAGCAAAGAATTAGAGGAGGAGAGAAATGCCTCAGCTATTGCTACAAACGAAGCAATGGCGATGATCACACGGTTGCAGGAGGAGAAAGCAGCTCTCCATATGGAAGCTTTACAGTACCTGAGAATGATGGATGAGCAAGCAGAGCACGACGTTGATGCACTTGAGAGAGCAAACGATGTCTTGGCTGATAGAGAAAAGGAAATACAAGATCTTGAGATGGAGTTAGAATATTATAGAACAAAATATCCAGATGAACCAAGAGAAGAAATTCTCGCTAGCATGGGAATTCTCGAAAATATAGAAGAAACGAGTGGAATCTCAACAACTGATGAGACCAGCAATAAAGCATCAGCAGACACGAAACTTACCTGTTCTCCGTTAGCAGAAAATTGAGAAAGAATACACATTTCGGAAGATACATCAACTTGCTGAATGATGAACAGACAAGAGTGCTGAAAATGGAATCCCCCAGGCCTGAGAGGACTTTAGTAATGATGGTCACAGGAGAGCAAATAGAATAATCAGCAGTCATAAAGATACTGTACCAGCATTCACTGAAGAAGCATATAGTGAAGAAAGCAATTCCCAACATGGAAAGTGATTCTTTCGAGCATAGTACTCACAGGAAGGACAAGGACTAGTGGATTACCTCAGAGAATGAGATTTGGATAGCAGAGAAAGATTTAGGGACACAAAAGGAGAGCCTGTGTTTGTAACAATAGGGAAATGAAAAGGGGTAGAATTAGTTGAAGAAATAGCTTGGGAGCAGCAGAAGTCACACAGTCTTGGGATAGTGAGAAGACAATTGATCGTCTATTACCATATAGTGCAGGTGCGCTTCTGGAACGTCTATTCTCTATGCATGTAGTAAAATGAACATGATCCATGTTAGGAAGCAAAACCAAATGGTTCGTCTACTGTTTGTTTCTTAGTTATTTTATTAGTGTACCTTATAATTTTGGAGAACACACCAATCACTCAAAGAAACTACAAGATTTCAGGACGACATAATTGAAGTTTCAAACTTTATTACCATAAGCTTAATCCAAACGAGAATATCCTTTCCTACCAAACAAGATATCTAATTGTTACCCGACAAGGTAAAAAGACAAATCACATTGATAAGTACCTTAGAATCAACGTTTTCTTCAGCTCACTTCTTGAAGCTTTATAATAGCATCAAAGCAGAATCTTTCACCTGGTTCAAATGTTTCTTCAAGATCTTCATAGCTTTGCTCAACTGTTAAATCTTTACCAACCTTTAGGTCTTCCTACGAAAGCATCAACAACTATTATCAAATCATTTTAAACTCCAGCCACAAGAACAATGCTACAGGTCCACAGTAATTAATTAAAATATGATGCCCTCATTGGCTCTGACTGGCTCTAAATACACAAAACTAAATCTGTTGAACTAATTCCAAATATTGTAGCTTAGTCTGACAGAGAGGGTCTTCTGTTCATATGTTTACATGTGAATTTAACAGTGTTTCATCAGTTAATTCTTCATAAATCATTATCTCTAGAGTGATTTCTAGGTCTGAAAAAGTTCTTTAGAATCACATTTTACGTTTCAACAATAATAGCTCCAGTACTACGCACCTATTGGATAGCTCTCAAACGAGGAGTCCTAATTATTCAATTTAAATTGTCACCAACTGAATGATAATCTACAAAGCAGCTTCAGCTTATTACATACCTGTTTAGCATAGTCTGTAATAGTAGAATTGATTAATTTCTTTATCACTTGCCTATAGACTTTAGAATATCCAAGTATCTCTAACAAAATATCTCTGGGTATCTGCAAATACAAGGAAAAAGGCTCTTATGCACAGGTCAATGAATACTCTATAAATAGTGAGTTTGTCAGTATATAATGTAACTGGAAGAACTCCAAAACTCAAAGAAACCATGCAGACCCATGGCATGATTTTTATTTGCATATAAGACCATATTGTAGGGTAAAATCCGCAGGTCCATTGCCATTCCATCAGCGCATCATGGTTTTGTTATTTAAGATTTGATGTTTCTCGATGTTATTGTACACCATCAAAATTCTATGCAGAAATATATGCATTTTTCAATTTACACTGAAAGAAGAACTTACATCTGGGGTCTTCCCTGGAGTTCCAAGATTGGTAAGCAGATATAGGAGAAAAAAACAAGGGGAAGACATTAGAGAAGCATCCAAAGGAACTACATACTAGACATAAGCAACAAATCAATTATGACAGATTTCCAGAATCTTGAGCAACCAGTTCCTAGGAGCATGCTTAACAAATGTAATTTATATGTCACTTTATTAAGTAATTATATATCCAAATCCAATGAGGACATTACAAACTTCCTGAGATATGAGTAGAACACGAAATAAAAGTAACATTACGAAACATTAATTAACGTCCTAAACGTATAATCTACCCGAAATAAGTGAAGCATGGATCGAGAGCCCAACTTAAGAAATCCAGAGTAGTGAAGTAAGTTTTAAAATCTTTCTTTACTATGAATATTTTTCCATAGCTTATACAGTGTTTGTGATGTTTTACCTCCTTTAACTCTTCGGAACCCTGGAATTGGCTGAGCAGCAGCTACCATTTTCTCAAATACACGGTCGAATTCTGTTCGAGTCTTCTCTCCTGAAACTTCTACATGCACCTGCTTAAACCAGTAGGTAACATAAGATGGAAATCAACAAAGTCTCAAGACACATATTAGATAATGAGGTTCAGAGGTTTGTTATGTGCAAATTAGATGTCAGAATCCATCCTCGCCCCAATATCATGCTTCTTTTGAAACAACAGCATACCTTAACCTCGTTATTGTTACCAGTCTCCACTGTGGTAATCAAAACTGATTCATCCTTAGAAGAAGTGTCAACATCTGCAAAAAGAAACACATCTTCAAAAAAGAAGAAGTAGCTAATCAACAAAAAAGAGAGAGTGTATTTCAAAATTTGAACCTGATGATGGTGATGCACAAACTGCGATAAACTGTTTGTTCTTTACTCTGGAAAGAGTAAAGAAGAAACATCAATGATCTAAGGAAATATCTAGAGATGGTGGAAAACAATCAAAATACTCCAATAAACACATCAATGGATCTCAGTCGTCAATAAGACTTGAATATTGTTTAATCTCAATAATCTCTAGAACAAGCTTATGCTTCAACTAAGGTTATAGATGGACAAAGAAAGCAGAAATCCAGAATCAATGGCTACCGCAAGTTACCTTGTACATAATTTCTGTTGCACTGAATAAGTTGGACGAAAAGTTGCCAAAGAAGAAAACTGAAGTCTTGGCCTTTGATCAATTATCTGCAAAATAATCGGAAAATGTTGGAATAAAATAGAAAATTTGAATGAAAGCAAAAACAAGAGACAGTAAAGAAGAAAGTCTCACAGTAGAGTGAAAGCTAAAAAGCGCGAGATTGTGGATGACTGTCTGCATTATCATCAGAAGATTATGAAGAGTCGATAGCTTGTTGCTTCTTTAGAGCCTTGCACTCTAATAAGATTGAAGATACAACATTAAGACTTGCTTCGGCAGAATGAGTTTTTCGAGAATTTGAATGCTCGAAAGGAATTCGCCGAAACTTGTAAAGAACAGACATTGCATCGCGAGTAAAACGACAGAAGACTGTGATGAGAGAGAGAGAGAGATATGACCTTTGTGTAGAAAGACAAACGCGTATGCCGGAGAGTCGGAGAGGAACAAGAGAAGCAGAAAAGTGACTCGATGATTCTATCTTTTCTTTCTTTGCGCTATCAATATTTGTGATTTTCTTTACTCTTACTAAATTCTTTTTTCTATCCAAATAAGTGGATCCACAAAATAACATTTATAATGGGACCTAACAATATCATACGACATAAATACATTAAATAAAATAGATAGAAGTAATTTTTACAGTTAATTTTAGGTCGACAGTCTATTTTCATCCCAAAATTTCGATACAACTACATATCAATCTATATTTAGACCATGTATCTAATTACATCTAAAGTATGCATGCAAGGCTTAATTGCACCCCAAATTAAACAATGACTATCAAATTCCACACATAGTTTACAAAATTTATTCAATTGCACAAATAGCTGAATAATTATGGTTTTGTTGTAAACCAACGATTGGTTACGATCCTAAACTATTAATTAACCGAACCTAAACAAATTTTAGATCTGACCAAATCTCAAATAGACAACATTTATCCTAACCCGCTCAGATTCGGTTGTCTATTTGAGATTTGGTCGGGTTTAGATTCAGTTAATTAATGGTTTAAGATCGTAACCAATTGTTGGTTTACAACAAAACCATAATTATCCAGCCATTTGTGCAATAAAGTTTAGTACTCAACGAATAGGTTTCAGAAATATTAGCATTAGGCATTCAGTTTCATTCGGGTCGATTTTTTCGTTTCTGGAAGTATGATAAAGAATAGGCATCGATCAAAATTATACTTAGTGTCGATTTTGGATAGATATTTGAAATGTGAACTGAATTATAACCAAAATAATATTAGTTTAATTTTGAAAGATTACTTTTAACCACACACCTGAAAAATATGATTAGTCATACCTAAAATAATTTTAGTATGCAGAGTTACCCTCAATTTGGTGGTTAGCATGATCCAACGAAAAACTTATACACCGGGATTCGATTTCTCCCCACTACACTAACAGATTAAAAACAGATATTTAGGGATAGGTTTTCGATTAAAAACCAAAAATGTTTGACAGAAACCAAAACCGTCCATTTTCGATCAAATTTGGTTTCCCGGTTCCAAAGCTCTATGACCAGCTAGAAAGTACCATTGGGTTTGTTTTGCCAGGGGTGTTTCGTGGGACAAAATCCTCTCCTAAACTTCGGTTTGGTTTTGGGTTTTTGGACAGTGATTTTGATCTTCAAAGCGCAAAATGAATAACAAAAATAAAATAAAGTAAACACTACTCATAAAAATGAAGGAGAATATAAAAAAGAAGCTATACAGCAGATTGAAAAAATATTAATACTGCATTACCCTCGCCCCGTTAAAGAAACATATACAGAAGAAAATTTGAGCTTGCATTCATCCAAAGTCCTCTCTGACTACCAAAAACGAAACCCTCCTAAAATCTCATTTTAATGTCTCACAACAACATACACTAAAAATATCCAAATAATGAGACGCAAGGCTCCAACCCCACCGTTGCTAAATCCTGCAATTATGTTTTGAATATTGCACATCTTTAGTTCTGTTCTTAGATTGCAATGATTTTGATTTTACTTAGATTACATTGCAAGGACATAGGCTTACCGTGATTTTTAAGAGTCTGAGATGTTGGCAAGGCAGGTAATGACATCTCTTCAGATTTAAGTATATTGAATAAGTTACAGTCTAAAATTTGGAAGATCCAACAATGAGTAAGAGAAAAAGTAAGAGAAATGATTACCAGGAGCACAGAGAGACAAAGAAGACATTGATGATGAAGATGGCCATGGAGCAGCAATGTTGTCTGTCAAATCACATGTAAAGCTGTAGCCTGTTGTGTTGTCAAATATCAAGTCTGCAGGATAGCTTCTGAGAAGACAACCTATATTCACATTATGTTACCCAAAAAGATCGTTAATTTAACTTATTTTAGTCATACAACAAAACATATCAAACAACTTCGGAATATGAAACACATTGATGCAAACCTTGTTGCATTCCATATGCTGCTTATTGCCCACAGGCAAACCCACAACAACAAAAAAAAGAGAAAATGTCAGGGAGGAGTTCAATTAAAGACAGAAGAAAAGTCAGACAGTCATTTGGGAGTCTAGAACAAAATAATTACCTTGGACACTGAAATCTTTGAGATCGACATCACAAAGCTCATATATATTTGTCATAACACCACCTTTCCGTAACATAGAACCGATGACCGTTGCACAGAGTATGGCCTGCTTGTTTGTTATTAGCATTTGGTTCTGTATTCCAGAAATGTATGCATTCAAAGAGCTACAGCAAGAAGGGCTTGGAGCAGCCACATTACGACAGGCCTTGATTACTTCGGTTGGCTGCTTTATTTCCAAGGGGCAAGCTGTACCCAAAATATACAGTCAGAATCAGACTATCCAAGTGAGATCGATGAGAATGATAATACGATACATCTCAGTACCTTTGTTAACTTTGCAGGACGATAAAATTCGAAATGCAGTGTTGGCTTTGTCTGCGGGGAGCTTCCTGGAAAGATATGAAAACACCACATTTTTGCAGTCGTTAATTGCGTTGATGTTAGTGGATACTCCTCCTAAAGGGATCTTATCACCATCTGTCATTTGGTGTCCCGAGATAATAAGCGCAGCTTCCATAATTTCAGGTTGGCAAATTGGCCTGCAACACTCCTTAAGAGGATCAACAGTGCGACAGGCATCTAGTAATTTGCTACTGTTAACAACTTTCTCGAACGTCTCAACATCTGTTACTGGACAAGAACCTCCAGTTAGATTTGACGACGTTACAGAGCAAAGTGCAGGTATTGTCATGTTGGCTCTTCTGCTGACCAGAATACTAACGATATCAGAAAAACAATCTGTAGCAACTGCTTCGGGCAGAACCAACTTATCTGACTTCACACTGTGCTGCCCTTGGAAAATATGAAGTAAGCTAATAAACTGTGGACAACATATCACGTTCCCAACAAGTGCAGCAAATGGTTGGGAACAATCAGAAGCTGCTGTATCAATGACACTTGAAATTGCTTGAAAGTCTGTAGGACACTTGCCGGTTAAGTTGGGTTCATATGTATCGGGAAATGTAGGGTACATTGGTGGTGTCCAAGGTAGAGCAGGAGATGAATATTTGGGAATGACGGACGGTGATACTTGAATGGGACCAGATACTCCAATACCAGGGGGATTTGCCAACTCAGAGGTTGTAGATTTGCTACTGTGTTCATTGAGCTTATAATGTGCAGCTACATCTTGGAAGCTCGATAGCCAGATAATAAATAACAAGAAGCGATGAACCAAACAGCCTGATAAGAGAAGCATGCAACCCATTAACACAACAATTTATATACTTATGTACTCCAGGAAATCATTTACAAAACCACGTTATATGATCACACTGTTGGGATCTAATTAGAGAAATGGTCTCCCAAGCAACAAGAACTTTTTTTATGAGTTAAACCTGAAATTTTAAATGCTGTTTGCTTGGGGGAAAACATTGCCAACATAAAACCATCAAACTCACTCCAGCAAGTCTAAAAAAATTAAATAACTATAGGAACCAAAAAAAGACACTTCGTGAACTACTCTCATGATCTTTTAAGCCGCAGAATATAAAGTGCATCTCGTTTGAATCCCGATACAAACTAAAGTTAAAACTCACCAGGAAAGAAAACGAAAACTAAAGTTACCCTTAAGCCAACAAACAGTCTCTAAAGAATCCATAGCTAACTTTTATTTAATCTCATCAAAGGCACAATAACAGTGGTCAGCTAAAATCCCCAACCAGTACCAAGGCTGGCCAGAAACCCCCTACAACAACCTTCAGAAAATAAACCCAAAGGTTAGTCACTTTCAGTAAATCCATTCCAAAAAGATACAAAATAGCTTCTTGAGGCTAATGGACAGCTACAAGGATGGTAGATGCAGATAAAGCAAGTTAGATTGTTTAGTGAATCCTCTGTGTTATTTATGAACTCTGTTTTCTTGCCAACTACATCACTCTATCTCTCTTATCACGGTTCCAACCAACAAATGGGTCTTTCAGTATTCCTCCAAGTAATAAAGAACATAAAGAATCAAGCCCCTCACATTAAAAAACGAAAAAAAAAAACAAAAACAAAAAGAAGAATCTATAGAACTTGTTTTTCCACCAAATATTTTTTGGCATCTAACAACCACAGGCTTTTGGCATTCAAGAACATAGATAGATCCTAAATTATTCGGATCCACCAAAAAAGGTTAAATTTATGTTCTACCCAGACAAAAAATAAAATAAAGCAGAGTACATACCCAGTCCTTAAACACTCAAAATTATCTATTAATGAATTCTAATAAGCTCCAATTGAAAAAAGAAAAAAAAAGAGAGGAAATGATGAAACACAGACCACGACTAACAATTATATGTAGCAAAACCATAAATTTATAGAATTGACACTGATTTCTCCACTCATCAAGCCCTAATTCGGGAACGGGAATAGCTAGAAGAAGAAACAAGTGAATATACCTGAAAATTTCACCATCCTGGAAAATCAAACCATTTTATTCCGAGAAACAAATATATAGCTAAAGGGAGCTTAATTCCCAGTAGAAATTGAAAGCCGCCGTGTCGGCTTCTCTTCCGATGGAAAATAATGATGATGAAGAGCGTTATAGCAGAAGACTTGAGAGATGAACCACACAAAAAGGAAAGCAAAAGCGAGCTTGAGAGCTCTTACTTTACCTTTCTCTCTCTCTTAACCCTTCACTGTGTTTTTTTTATTTTTTCAATTTCCTTTTTCATTTTACCGTAATTAGGCATGGGAAGCTAAAAGTGATGACTCATCATCATCATCAATGTCATCATTTTATCGGAAAATTATTTTATGTCAATATTACTTTTCACAATTTTTTTCTGTGAATGAAAATTTTACTAAAAATACTGACAAACTGCTCAAGTTTTTATAGCGTAACATAAGAAATAATTTACTAGAAATACTGTTTTCTTATCTATATGTATATAGACAATCATACTCTAGGGTTAATATTGTAAGATGCAAATAATCGACCAAAATTTGATTGATGTTGACTTTAAAATTGTATTATTATACTTAGGAATCCAAGACAAAAGACATCATCTTTTTTTAAGTGGATTTGTTGACAACGTTGCTCATGTCCACATTCTCTGTTGAATTTTGAGGTCAATTAATCTTTATTTATTTATCTATATATATATATATATATACATATATTATCGAACTTGAATGGAATTAATGCAGTAAGAATTATTATTCATCTCAGAGCTTCACTGAATATTTCGTACGCTCCAAATAAAAATTATTAGTGAAAGCTACAAATATTACAAACACACAAACTGGTAACAGGTTCAACAAGTAGTGCGTGAAACCAGACATAACTAATGACAATCAACAAGACAAGAACGTTAGCATTTACCATAACAATAAGCAAAAAAACCAAAGCTGATTTTTGACAAGAAGAAACTAGGGAAAAAAACAGAAGGCTCATCATGGAGGAAAAGTCATTCAGCTCGCTAAATGGTTTGGGGAATTGTTGAACATACTGTGCCACATGTAAGCTCTAGACAAAACCATCTCGAGCTCTTGATCTGACCAGTTATGTGTCGGTAAGTGTTGCAGGAACATTACCATTTCTTGAAAATCTAGCTTCTTCAGCTCATCAGACCACTGCATTGTTCACAACGCATCTCGTATGTGATTCTCGTGGTACAAAAGGAAAAAAAAGAAGTTCCAAAATTGAAGTTGACGACTATGTATCTTACCGTCAAAAGAAAGCTAGCATATATATACACTAGGAAGTCTGGCAATGCATCACCTTCAGCAAGATAAGTGTCCCATAGGCGGTTGATGAGATTGAAAGGGATCTATAGGAAGTTTATAAAGACTGTCAGGTTCCACAGACATAAGGAAAAAACTGTAATGAGACTAACAGGATTTTAAGAAACTGTGGCGCATATTGATAGGAGTTCGAGTGGTGTTTAACCTCACGTATGAGGAGACAGTTATACCACCGGAAAGCAAATTGAAGAAACTCCAGCCCATGCTCTTCCATGTGTCTTGAAACAGGTTCTAGTACATAACACGGCAAAGGAAAATGTGAAAATGTTAACTCTTTATCGTAAAATAATAATAAGGCCTAAATTGAAAGATAGGTGGTTGGTCAATTGTGAATTAGTGCACTAGGAAATGCAGTATAATAGCATCAAGGATCAGGAGAAGCTAATTAAAATCCCTAGACCTTATCATCCTATGACATCAACTCGTCAAAAGATTGCATATTTAGGAAAGCGTTACTATGCAAAGCCAAACTCAACACATCGATTGCTAAAGACCCAAACTTCAAATTTCCGAGAAATGCAGATGATGTAAATTAAGAACATAATGGTAAACAAGATTGAAGACGGACCCAAATATAGTTGAACATGAATCTGTCAAGAGGGGTCGTGTATGTCATAAGTTGTTCTGCTCAGACAATTATGAAAGTCACATCCGATTACAAGAGATATGCTAAGCAGGAACCTACCATCAATACGCCTGACCAGTTCCTTCAGCTTAAACACAAGTCTCTGGATTCCAGGTTGAGCAAACGTGTAATGATCTTGCATACCATCAAGTAGTTTTGTTAAGCACCAGTAGCAATCCGCTTCTACATCTGAGACCTTTTCAGCAGATAAATCAGACATTGACCAACTGTCTACACCACCATCTAGATATTCTGACAAGAAAACAACTAGAAAGGGAGTGACCAGGTCATTTATTCCTTGAACATATCCGCTGGCTGGATGCCTAATGGCCCTGCAAATTCAAGGAAATCAAATTTTTAGCTTTCCTTTTAATTTCTAACTGGCTCTCAGTTGACTGAAGAACAGCGAAACTCACAGCCAGCATTCTTTAACTCACCACGTGTAAAGAATACGCTCCAGTGATTTCTGCACCTGTGCTTGCTGAAAGAAACCGACATCTGGTACCGTCCTTGGACAGTCTACAGCAATCTGAGGAAAAAAAACTGTTGCTAAGATATATTTACCAACTTTTGTACATTCTGTTAGAGAAGCACTGAGACTACGAGGAAAAACCTGGCGAAGCATATTGATCTCATCATCAGAACGTTCAGAATCTGGAAGGTCATAAAACTGACTAACAGATTCAAGATATTCAAGACGTTTTCTCCTCAGAACAGCCTCCCTTCTATCTGAATTAGGTGGTGCATATCCCTGTTGTCAGTTTATATTTAAATTCAAATAGAAAATAACAAACCAAAAAAACAAAAATTATTGCTGCAAAGAATGCTGATGGAAGAGTTATTAACATAAATAATCTGACTAATGCAAGTGTGCCCTCAATCTGAGATTAGATAAGCTAAACAGATAATTAAAGTTGTTTAAATAAAAATAGAACGACATATTTGCACCAAAATATAAAAGGTGGATGTACATAACAAGGATAAATGTATTACAAGTCAAACAGATCAGAAGCCGAACATTGACTGTGCTTAAATAAAAGTTCCAGAGCGTACCAAGAGAAGTCGCCAGACATCAGGCCGCATATAGTGTGGCACACCATTCCACGCTAGCTCGCGTAGTTTCTCTGCAGGTAAGAAGAGGAAATTGAATAGCCAAAAATGATGTCTATCATTGAACAATGTGAAAAGAAATTTGAACACAAGGCCATGTCAGTCTGGCAAGTGATAACTTACAACTTGACACGATTATCATTCACATAGGATTCTCACTAGCAAAACAGATTTCCGGTAACTAAAAATTAGTAAATAGATTACTACATAAAATGAGCAAAGGTACCTAATATAACAGTTGTTTCTGAAAGCACTTTGTTGAACTTCATAACTCTAGCGGAGTCACTTGATCTAACACCTATCTTCAGGTTTTGAACTTCTTTCATACTCCTTTCAGCACTCGAGTTTGATCGTAGCTTACCAGCATATGTATTATCATGTTTCTTGCTTGGATTGTGATCTTCAGCCTACAGTAAACTCTCTTTATATTACATTTTCCCTTCATAAAGTAAAATCTCAGTCATATCCACAAGTATACCTCGACGGTATTCTCGAAGCGCTCGCTTCTTCCGGCGTCACTCTCCGACAAGCTCCGTTGATATGTTGGAGAGATTGGATATGGAGGAGGATCTGATCTCCTAGTCAACAATACTTTACCTGGAATACTCCTACCTTTAAGAAACCTTAAGCAGAAGAAAATCGAGACTATCAGATCAACACAATTTAAACTCCAAACAATTCGCAATGATTCCTCCAGAATTTGTGATTAACAGTAGCATAACAAAGTTACAGATCTAAGGACACAGAAATCTGAAGAAGAAAACAATGTAAGATCCAGGAGGAGGAAACATTCAAAGTAGATTGATAGAATTGATTACCCTTGGACGTTCTTGAGTGTTTGATTGAATCTGGAATCGTCGCGCTTTTGTTGGTCGTCTTCATTTGGCTCCATGGTTAAATTGGTTTCCGATGTTCAACAACACAGCACCTTGCACAGGAGTGAACAAAGATAGTTTTGACAGAGAAATTAAAGAATCTGGAAGAATTCCATAGATTTCAAGGATGATTAAAAACTTTTGGTTTGTAATTGCACATGATGGATTCAAGCGTAAATCACTGCATACTTTCAAGACGAATCTAATTTTCTATGGTTTGGACAATTTAGAACAAAAAAGTTGTGGTTATTTCAGGAAAATGAAAGTTTATTTTCTTTCTCTGGTCAAGACTAATAACATTATTTTATATAATCGAGATCCAAAACTAAACACTGAAGATATAGTGAAAAAAAAAAACAAAAAATAAGAAAGACACTTTAGTGACAAAAAAGAAAAAAATAAGAAAGACACATTATAACTGAAATCACGGTATTCGAACTGCGGTCGCCGATTGATGCGAAACACATGTTTGTAAATCATGTATATGATTGAATTGTCCTGTCACTGCATATTGCAAAGAGCTGAACTGGATCATTTTTTTTTGGAATACTCACATTAAAATATTAGTTTTAGTGAATTAATGAACTTATATTTTTCTTTATATATTTATTAACAAAAGATCTGATGAATATTTAGATTTTTTCTCGTGTACTGAAATCAGTGGTTCAAATGCAGTGAATAGTGATCATGGCAATGAGATGGGTCTCTCTGCGTCCATCCGCTCAATCACCCTTAGAGCTTCTTCTTCTGCTGCTGGAACCACATTCCTTATCCTCAGTCCATCTTTGATGGCCTCAGGTCTTACACTGAAAGTGAAGTAGAACCTATTGGAGACCTATATCCCAATAATCACATTACCATAAACCCATTCACAATCTCAACATGTAATGTGGATAGCTCTAAATGGATTCAAAGTATTCTATGTATACTTACTTCGCTGCGCCTGAGCTCTGGACTAGTAACATGAGCTACAACCTCGATGTTTATCAGCGGTTCAGCTGAACTGGTAGCTTCTGTGTACAATACGCGTGATTTGAAGCGAAGGAAGTTTCCAACATCTACCTGCATCATAAGAAAACATCCGCTTAATTGCTAACTTCAATTGCTATCATATATATATTACACATTTTAATTTTCCATAGCATACCATAACTACTAAAAATGATTAGAAAGAGATGGACTCACTGGTTTGATAAAATCAACACGATCAACTTCAATAAAACGTGGTGAAACCCCAGCGAAGGTGTAAGCATTGGAGAAGGCCAGCTCAAAAGCCTTGCGCATTAAGAAGCCTCCAAAAATTCTGCCATTAATATTCCGTTGCTGAGGCTGACAGATCAATGAATTTTCATGAGACGTATCCTTAATTAGGATACTGTTCCGATCTGCAAGAGCTGGCATGTCCAAGAATACTCGTCCTTCTGCTAATAACTCATTTAGCCTCTCTAGGTCTTTCAACTTCTCATCTTCTTCTTTACGTTCTGCTCTCTTTTGTTTTCGTAGTTTGTTCCTCTCTTCTGCTTCTTTCCACAACAAATGTTCATGTTCAGTTTCTGGCAATAATTGGTTGATTGGAGTTGACTTGCCGGTCTTGGCATCTCGGGCCACAAACGTAAAGTTTGCTTCAAGGGCAACCGACTCAGAGGGATGGTTGGCATCTGCAAAAACCATTGTTAGATGGACGATTCAAGCAAAGACCAGGTCGTTTGACATAATGACAGGTGATTGTTGGTGGGTTGAATCAAACATTAAGAGGGAAATAACACATTACTGAACAAGGGTTATCAATTATATTGAAAGTAACAGAGATAGTTCTGAATTAAAAGATACCCTTAAGGAAAAAATTTGTTCCAAAGATGACACAACGTTAGTAAGCTATCTACAAGAAAAGTTATATGTATTTCCGATTCAAGTGCATCTCACAACACTTGAACTAGTATATTACAAGTACTGTATATGTATTTGTTTACCACTTCATTTAAAGTTAAGCATAACCCTTCTATACTTTTTTAGACAATGAAGCAAGCCTCCTACTAACCCAATAAAATTTTCATCATTTTTCCTACCAAAAAATGAGGCGCCACCTACTCGAGTGTCTATTGTCTATGCAGTTTACACAGAAACTGATACCTTGACTTTGGATTACTTGTAATTGCATCTCCATGGATGATCTTCCGACCCATGTCACAGCCCCAACTATACTGAGGTCAACATCCACACAAATTGGTCTTTTCATGATAATCCTGTCCACTGACGCAGTCACCAAAATCATGGATCTTGCGCGGCCGTCACCGCTGCAATGCTGTTCAGTAAAAGCATGCAAGCCCAATGAATCTTCAAATACTCGAGATACAACACATGTAAAGGTGACACAAGAAAAGATAGAAGATTGAAAAGGAAGAGTCAAAATAAGAGCCTCATAATTATCAAAAAAAAAAAAAAAAATGAGAGCCTCATCACTAACTTATCAAGGTAAAAGCTTTTCAAACTCCATGAATTTCTATCAAAGCTCATTCACATGAAGCCAGAAAGTCAAAGCCAATATCCAGGAGAAGCTATTCAATCCAGATCCAAATCTAAATGATACTTTTGTTTGTTAGGATTGTCGAGCTACACATGATAAATGCCAGAAAACACGATCAAAGTAAAAACCTTAAAGGCGATGGTTCCAGCAAGAGCGTCAAGATCTTCAACCAATTTACCAGTACGAATCTCGTTCCAAGGATTCCTGTACTGTTCTCGAAGAACAAAATCAGAAGAAAATTTGTAGAGAATAGAGGTTCGGCTCCGCGACGGGGACTTGGCTGTCGATTTTGACTGAGAATCGTCTCCGGTAGGGTCTTCAAACATTTTGCTTCTAGCGTCCCAGAGCGCATTAGTCACCGGAGAATGATACATTCCAGGCCACAAGCTGATGGGTTTCCGCATGGAAGACCCTGCATCGATCGAATTTTGATCAGGACTTTCAACCGAAATCACCGTAGAATTCCATTTCTTCTGAGACTCGCACGACGACCTCGAAGCCAGAATCCAAAATCCATCGCCTCCAACACCAGTTTTCCTGCAGTTTCTCCGTAGAGAATGGGAGAGATGCTTTCCAATTAAAGATATCATGGATCCACGATGATGGATTCAAAGAATTCGGAAGGTCGAATTCTCCTTGTTAATCGATAGAATCACTCCTAATCGATTGAGAGTAGCAATTTTATAAAATGTTTGAAAATCGAAAATTGTAGTTTTTTTTTTTTGTCGTCTAAGATAATTATCGATTAAGCCCATGAAAGGCAAGTTACAAATGGATCAGACAAAGAAGAGTAATAGCCCAAAAATACACGGCCCATAAACGAAAAGAGGGGTCATTGAGGGCACGTTAGTCGCTCTTGAGACTCCATGTGTCGGCACATTCGTGAACTCGGCATGCAACCACCGGTGAAAGCCGAAAGGAAAGCCTTCGCTGGAACCGCCGCATAGCTTCTCTCCTCCATGTCTTCTGTCCAGATGTTGATGATGACCAGGTATTCGAAGGAAATTCACCGGAGAAACCTCAATGGTGATGAGGATGTATTTCCTCCGGTGAAACCCAACCGTGGTCGACCTTTTCAAAAAACGCCGTCAGAGAAACTGGATAGCAACTCCATTGCCAACAAGGTTCGATGACCATGTTCTTCTCCGTCTTCATGCTCCTAAGAAGTCGCAGAAACAATCGAGAATTATATCTCGAGATAAGCCAAAATCGGGAAGAAAGGGAAGTCTCTACAGCCTCCGGTGACCACAGAACCGTGGGGAAGGGCGACCGAGAGATCTACTCACCACCGTGAGTAGAAGCACCTACAAACAAAGCAAAACCGACATGGATCCAGAAGGATTCCGGAGAGTTACCGATGAAATTCATAGGGAGAAACCCGGATTCGAACTCTCCAACCCGCAAAACCACACAAGCTCTCTCTAAAATCAGAAACGGAGAAGAGAAAACATGGAGGTCAATCGCTGAAATTTGAGAGAATTTTCCTTTTTCATAAAAACCATTAGATTGACAATGATTTATAATCTAAATTTTCTAGAATGGGGTGAGATTCGAACTCGTCGTCTTAACTAAATCGGACAAGATAGCTGGGCATCTGTTTCTTTCTTGGCAATTTGAGAAAATTTTATCTATCTAACACGAAAGAGAGAAGGTTGCAGTTTTGATTTCTAAAGTTAAGAAACAAATTAAAATTATATTTTAAAAATAAAATTATTTTTTAAAATTATATTATTGGTTTTCATTCAAAATGAAACATCCGATTAATTAGGAAAACTAGCCGTTTGGTAAAAGAATTATTTTTTTTATGCACAACATGTGATTTACAATAAAAAATCCATATCAGAATATATATTGCAACTTTTGATAAGTTTTACATCAATTATAAGCATTAGAAACTGCATTATTAGGTATAATCATTACTAGAATTTTAATTTTTTAAAGTATAGATGAATTTTGTCCTTTAAAGATAAAAATAAAATATAATCAAAACAAATAAGGAGAGAGTACCTCTCTCTTCCGGCAGAGAATTTGATAACATCATTTCTCTTCTCAAATTTGCATCTTTCAGAGGAACCGTTACTAAAATCGTTCGGTTGAGAGTAATTTTTCAAGTTCGTTGATTTTGCCGGTTACCGTCGACAGTCTTATTTTTGTGTTTTTTTCGTTGCTTTTCTTTTCTTCTTTACGTTTTCTATTTTCTCTTTTCTTCTTTACGTTTTCTATTTTCTCTTTTTTCTCTTTAGGATCCTTTGTTGTCCTTTAGCATGGTTTCAGATCCGATCGTTTCATCTCTCTTGTCTTATACTAAGATGAACCTTAGTTTTTAACCGGTAAAGCCTCTGAATTTAGATTAATTTTCCTTCCCTTTCCAGTGACTTTATCATCAGCGGCTGCATATTTTCTTTTTTTCTTCCATGGTTTTAAGCGTGGAAATAAAACATCTCCAATAGGTTATGTGACCTCGACGACGTTGGTGCCTATTGGAGGCAATGGTAGATGGTGAGAAGATCTTTAAGCCTAAAATTACAGTAGATCTGGCAGGGATTGCTGAGAACGATGGGAACTTGGCATAGTAGTTTCCGACAGAAAACTCTTCACCACCTTGTTTGACGGTTGTATGTCCAGATTCACGTACACCTGATACGTGGATCAGATAACCTAGATAACTGACATGTGGCGTCTGAAATAAGTTTTGAGTGGCTTTTAAGCTTCGAGTTTTGTTGTTGGGTTTGTAGATTTTTGTTTGGCCTTTTAATGTTTGTTTATATTCAGTATAATCTCATTTCAATAAAACTCATATTTACATCAATAAAACATGTTTTAACACAAAAAAAAAATTAAAATAATTTAAGTAAAATGAGTGACTGAGTAAGGAAAGAAAGGAATAAAAAGATTATAAATATTTTTAGATATTGTCAAACAATCAATTAATGTTGGGTCTAACCTAAGGCTGGGCATAATACCCAAAACCCAAAACTTGATTCGAATCCGACCCAAAATAAAAGAAACGGAACCAAACCAAACCCGACAAAATATCCGAACGGCTTTTACATCATGGAAGATTAGGTACTCAAACCCGAACGGATAATACCCAAAACCTGAATGAATACCCGAAATATCTGAAATATATTATATAGTTTAAAATAATTATATATATATATAAATATACTTTTAGTTACTTAAATATTCAAAATTATAATTATAAATCTAAATATATTACAATTTGAATTAAACAAATGAAAAAAAACTAAAATATTTAATTTTAAAATTAAATTATGATTTCTCTAAGAATTTTTTCAGCTTTTTAAAAAGAATTAGGAAAATACTTGAATCCGATCCCAATTCGAAATATGACATTTTATAAGAACCGAATCCGACCTGAAATTTTAAAATACCCGAATAAATTTTATATGTGTAAACTCGAAAAATCGAAATCTGAAAAAACTCGATCTGAACCCAAACGGTACCCAAATACCCCGGTCTAGTCTAACCCACCTACTTTTTATTAGAATTGAATGTTGGTTGGAAAAAAGAAAAAATAAGAAGAAAAGGCCAAAGGAAAAAATAAGAAGAAAAGGCCAAAGGAAAAATGTCGACTTTCCTTTTGGCCGTTTTATATAATCCCTTCCCGCGGTTTGCTCATCTGTCTCTCTTTTCATCTCCGTCTTCATCATCAACCAAAGCTCCACTCTCTCTCTCATCCGCACTGGATTCAATCATTTAAGCAACGAACCCTAGAAAGATTCAGAGAAGGCTCATCTAAAGCACATTTGTTTTTCTGTAAAAAGCCAGATTTGACTACGGGTATGTTTTTTTTGTTTTCACTGTGTTTGGATTTTCGACCAATATTCTCGATTTTATTCTTTTTCTGGGGATTTCTTTGATTTCTTTTCCTTTGACTCATCTTTGCTTTCTTTAATCTAATTTAATAAAACTTCTTATTCGATTTCTCGGTTTTGTGCCTGTTTGAGGATCTTCATTTCGGACGCGATTCTCAGTGTATCGACTATGTTGTTAATATCATTATTTTTCAACTCTGAGTGTAAATTCGAGTAGATTACCTATCTGGGTAGTGTATTTGATTTGTAATTTTTTAGGTCTATTGCATAGTAATTTTTGTAATCTTTGATTCTCGTACTGTTTTTTTATCCCTTCCAATTTCGCTAGTAGTTGACTTGTGCCACATGCTGTCCCTTTCTGATTTGTAATCTTGCAAATGGATATTGAGTAATGTTCGCCCAATGAATTGTGGATTTGTTGATTGAAATCTGTATTTTATAATGCTTCGAGAGTTAGCACCAACTTATTGTTCCAAATTATATTTATTAAAATTGCAATTTTTATGCAAATCTGATTCCAGTTTCTGAAGCGCCTGGTTTTGACTTGAAGTTGAAGTTTTTATAGTCTTGTGAAAACAGTTATGTGAGTTGTTTGATGGTTCCGATATGGCTAAACAATTTATTAGATAGTGAAATACCTTAGCATTTTTTAGTATTTTTATTGCTAGTTAAGATAGTTGAATCATTTCTAGTGGACATCTACTTTGATTGTTTGGATTCTGGAAGTAGTGAGTTGAAGCATTAACATGACAAGGTAGTATTGCCCAGTGACATTGTAACGTTAGATGTCAAGTTGGGCATGTGATGACAGTGACAGCATCAATTTTAAAATCTTGTCCTACTTACTCTTGGATTGTAATTGGTCTGTCAGGAATCTCTACTTTCACTAGTTGATTGAAGATAGTTTCTTTTATGCTTCCATATTCAATTTTGTTGAACGGTTTCAGGAACTTAAAGCTGCGGAGGATCTATATTTGAGAAACAAAAACAAAAAACAAAAACAAAAAACAAGAATGCGCAGGTGGATCTGTTGTGGGGGTATAAAAGGAGATTCAGATCTGTCAAATGAGGAGATACATCTAAAGAATCCACGGCAGCAATCTGACGGTATGTTGCAGACAAGAGTTCATGTAACTCACTGATATTTCCTATTTATGTATATGGTTCTGATTTGATGATCTTTTCTAGTGGTATTGCTTGCGTACTAAAAAGAAGCTTCATCTTTTAGGCTTTGTATAATTATTAGTATAGAATTTTCCCACATAAGGATTAGGAGTTAACTGTTTGGAATGAGGGAACTTGAAACACTTGATCAATATCTTTTGTATGTTTCAAATAAGAAGATATTTTTGCTTGTCATCACATATGTTGCAGATGTTAAGAATCAAAAACAACAAGGTATTGCAAAGCCTGAGGCGCAGAAGGAGGCTCTTCCCATTGAAGTTCCTCCCTTGTCTGTGGATGAGGTTAAAGAAAAGACTGACAATTTTGGATCGAAGTCACTAATTGGTGAGGGTTCTTATGGAAGGGTATATTATGCAACTCTAAGTGATGGGAAAGCAGTTGCATTGAAGAAACTGGATGTTGCGCCTGAAGCTGAAACAAACACCGAGTTCTTGAGTCAGGTTATAAATATTGCTTCAATCCCATTTCCCTTCCCATCCCTCCTTTTTCTTCAGGAAACTTATCTTTACATTTTCTTGATCCCTCTCCTCCTTAGGTTTCCATGGTTTCAAGACTGAAGCATGAGAATCTCATCCAACTGGTTGGTTATTGTGTTGATGAGAACCTCCGTGTTCTTGCTTATGAGTTTGCAACGATGGGATCACTGCACGACATTCTGCACGGTATGATGAGCTTCCCTGCCCATTCTTGTTGTACAATTTTCTTGGTTGGGAAAAGGTGTATGAACAGAATCGGGATCTCGAAGGTTGTATAATGTGCTACTATTACAGGTAGGAAGGGAGTTCAAGGTGCACAGCCAGGTCCAACTCTTGACTGGTTAACAAGGGTGAAGATAGCCGTTGAGGCAGCTAGGGGTTTAGAATACCTTCACGAGAAGGTTCAGCCTCCTGTAATACATAGAGACATAAGATCTAGCAATGTGCTTCTTTTTGAAGACTATCAAGCCAAAGTTGCTGATTTTAATCTCTCAAATCAAGCTCCTGATAATGCTGCTCGTCTTCACTCTACAAGAGTCTTGGGCACCTTTGGCTATCACGCTCCTGAGTAATCTTCCTTTAACTCTAAAAAGTTTTGTTGCATCCAAATAAGGCAGCTAAAACATTTGTCTTCCCATTTTCAGATATGCAATGACTGGACAGTTGACGCAGAAGAGTGACGTGTATAGCTTTGGGGTTGTACTTCTAGAGCTTTTGACAGGGAGGAAACCTGTGGATCATACAATGCCTCGTGGCCAACAAAGTCTTGTAACCTGGGTATGTCTAATATGTGTGCCCTGTCCAAATATGTATTCTGCACTGTGTTAATATCCTGTCTTAAGCATTAGAGTTTGCCGTGTATAATTCAGGCTACACCTAGACTCAGTGAAGATAAAGTGAAGCAGTGTGTTGATCCAAAACTAAATGGAGAATATCCTTCTAAATCAGTAGCTAAGGTACTATGTTCATCCCATGGAGAATCAAAATATCTGGAAAATTGTGATAATAACTCAGTAAAGTAGCGTAGAAAAAATTTACAAGTGTTTGACCTTTATAAGCTCAAAATATCTTCTGAAGTTAATGAATATGTAATGTGGAAACGCAGCTAGCAGCAGTGGCAGCATTGTGTGTGCAATACGAATCTGAATTTAGACCAAATATGAGTATAGTTGTGAAAGCTTTGCAACCACTTCTCAAACCTCCAGCACCAGTCCCAGTACCGGAGTCCTGAGTTTATGCGCCTTATAGATACCACCTTGTATCTCTGTGCATCAGAGATGGATTCTTTTGTTCATACAAAGTGAGACTTTTGCTTGGATTAAAGAAGGTATAATAAGATCTTATCTATGTTATTAGTTGGCATTTTGGTGTTGAGAGAAGAGTACTTGATTGATATCTTGCATTTGTTTTGTGATGTATTGGAAACATGCTTCTTCTTTTCTATTTTACTCTTGGCCTATAGAACAAAGATGTATTTGTATTTCTTTATTTCTTCCTTCTATATAAGGAATCATTTGAATATTTGGTCTGACGACATTGGCATGTTTTTTTAAGGTATTCTGATTCTACCATTTAAAATTGATCATGTTTTCCATTTTACTTAGTCAACAACACACTGGCTGACAAATTGTGTATAAATTTCAACCCAACTGTTACATATCGACTAACTCATTGGCAAGGAAAATTGTCAGCAGCTCTCTGATGCTGCAATTGAACTATTTTCACATAAATATAATTAGTTTCCATTTAATGTTGTAAAGATCAGAAAAATGGGTGACTATCAAAATGAAACTTGATAATTCGGGGTCAAATTTTATTAAGATCTGTGCTAAAAACAAAAGTCTACCTTGATTTAACTTATAGGACGTTCTTAAGAAACAATATGATATTACTGTAATATAATTATTTAAATATAGTTTAAAGTATTGGGGATTGAAGATTGTAGTTTCTAGACTCTATAAGTAGAATCAGATAAAAATAAAGAGTTTTAGAAAAATCATAGACAATATTTTCTCAAATGTCATCACTTAATGTAAGAGACGTAACGTGGTAGTATATAGCTACAATACACCAAGTAAAGATGATGCAGAAACGATGAGAGAGTGGCCACTAAAAACACAAAACAAAGATAAAATTTGTTTTGAAAAGCTAAGTCTTGAGAGGTGTTTATGTGACAGTGAACTTTTGCCAATTTGATTTGACAAACCCTTAAAACAAACATCAAATCTTCGAGGCTTATGTCAAAACGCTCCACCTTTTTTCAAATCAAGAATCAAGTTAAGAAGAAGAATCCTAAATCATAATAGAGATCGACACCCACGGCCGGCTCAAAATTTTTGAGGGTCCCTGGGCGAAAACTTTTTTGTTTATTTTTGGTCTTCCGAATAAAATTATTCTTTTCAGGCTCTTTCCTTAAAAGAATTTTGTCATTTTCTTAGTTATATAAATTTTTCTGGGCCCTTCTTGGTTTAAAATTATTTATTTTGGGCTTTTTTTACTACTTAAAATCTTTTGGACCTTTGTTTTATGTTTTTGAAAACATTTGGGCCTTTTTTGTCTTTTTAAAATTTTTTATAGGGCCTAGTATTTTTTATTTTTTTTTACAATAAAAACAAAAAAATTGAAATACATATAGAAAAAAATAGATCATTGGGTCGCGGGCAGTCGCATTGCTCGCCCACCCTCCTAAACCGGCACTGTTGTTCGGTTACAAAATTAATGGCTATAGGTACAAATGTTTGGTGGCTATATCAGTTTCCAAGTAATTATTATATATCGGTGGTTACTAGCTAATTAATATTGATATAACGGTTGCAACTTGGTTGCTCTTTTGCCACCAAATTGTTTCATTGCAACGCGGTAACTATGTAGCCACTGCTTGCCACCACTCGCTACCAAACATTATTTAGCTACCACCGATATGCAATCAAAGTAATTGGTTGTTCGGTGACAAAATTGCTATGACCGCTATTTAGATATAGTAACTGAAAAAATTAGTGGCTATATAACAATATTTTTGGAAACGTCTCTAAACAAACTACTAAAGACTAAAAATTCAAACTAAAAACTCAGAAATTACAATTCTAATGGAAATAACTAGGCCACACAAATCAAACCAAAATGGATGATGAAGGTCCTATGACATATAGGAACACTTATAAACAGATGATCTGTGCTGACAAGAATTATTTCCTAAACTGTTTATTAAATTGATAATCTTCTAATATAGACAAACCATTTCAGGATTTAGAAGCGCACTCTCCAAAAAGCTTCTATTCCCAATGGAATCTTTAAACCGGAGTCAAACCTTAAACAATTAAACTAAAGGCAACTACTACTTTAGTTGGTTAACTAATTTGCTTTAAGCCCTGAAACAAGTAGTTGATTATAATAAGATGAACAAAAGAGAAAAACAAGATATTATTCAATGACGCTAGATATAAAGATTGAATAAACATTGAATCAATTCTCAATAAGATATTATTCAAATTGCATGTAGTATAGTCAAACATAGTAGAAAGACTGACACAAGCTTTAGGAATTTATGCTTGACAAGTATATATAGTCTCAAAAGCAAGATATAGAATATATATAAATGAGGTCACTAATATGCAAATACACATATGTATGTAAATGTTGTGCATATATAAACAGAGGCAAGAAAGCGCATGTCAAGGCAACGTGAGAGTGTGCATGAACTGTTCCCGGCACGTGTGAAACATGAGCTGCGACTAACTTCCATGAGGTTGGCTCACGTGCGGCCCATCACGTGCCACGTTGTACAAATATATGGTCATAACCATGGCCATGTCAGACTTGCAATCTCTTTATTAGCTTTTTTCACAAAGGGCAAAGAAACCAAAACATGTCTTCGAATAGAGAAAGAGACAGAGATCATGTTATACAATTAGAATATATATTTTTCTTCTTCTTCTTTTTGTTCTTTCACTTGTCGCTTTTTGTGTTTAACCATGTTTTTAATCATTACAGTTAATGTCGCATGTCTTAATTATATATAAATTATGTATCAGCAAAAACATAAGTGTACATATTGACTCAATTAAGAGAGTTAAGTCAATGGTCGTTCAACTCTATCACTCATTGGTTTTGACCTATTTAATTTACATGTTCAAAAGAAAATCAGATCCATGACATAATTGGTTTGACCATTTTACAGAAATTTATAAATCAAATTGTTACCTAACTAAATTTTCAAAATGAGCTTATCAGTCGAAGAGCTTATTTACCAGATATTTTTGTAGATATTAATAAACGTATCACTATTTTTAATTTGCTAAGTTAAATACTTCCTGAAGATGCTTGAGGATCCTAACGGTTGGCCTGTTTTCCAATCTTATCTCGATGATTTTTCAAAGATCCGCTACTCCTTTCGGTCATGCTCAGTGTCATATATCTCTCATGCGCTCAACCACAAAACTGATCGTCTTGCCCGCTCAGCCAGAGGGACCTCCAGATCTCAAGCTTATGTCTACCGGAAGTCGTTTCTTTAATTTTGTATGTTGTTTTATGATTAAAGTCGACAAAAAAGAAAAAAGTTGAGTATTTCCTAATAAAAATCATATCCAGAAAAAAAAAACTCTGTTGACCTCTTTACATGTTTTAAAAAAGATATAATATCAAATTTCTCTACCGCTAATTATAAATTTTAAACTATAAAAATTTATACGTTTTATTAGCTGATGATATTTGGTTGTTTTATGCTTGATTACTTCATACTTGTTCTCTGTAACAATTCTTGATGATAATTAGGTCGGACATAAGTGAAATAGTTCCATAACACATGTGAATAAATACTAGTAGTAATTCTTTTCTAAAACGTTTAATATTAACCTCAGGAAATCGAGTGTACTGTATTTGATTTTGATTCTTACGAATCTAGGTTTGCTGCTTATAAATTGAGAAGTTGTTCTAGCTGAGGTATTATCTGCAAACCACACTACAAAATCAAGAGTAAATCAGAAACACACAAAACCTTAACTTTGAAAAAATGGCAGTGATGAGTCACAACAACGAAGAAGGCAAGCTATACGAGTCATCAACTCAGACTCAGCTAATTCCTTACTCACTAACCAGTGGCAAAGAGAACGGAGGAGACGATGATGACGACGACTGTGACGTGGCTCCGGCGGCTTAATCATATGCATTTTGTCGTACGCTATTATAACAGTCAATTAATATTAAGTAGTAATTATGCTTCTTCTGATAAATCCCCACACACATATAAAAATATATCTATAGCTGAAAGCACTTGATCAAGCCTGTATTTGTTCATGTCGAAAGCAGGCTTGAGTTGGGAACTAGATAAACAACATTTTTGACTTTGGAGTGTTGAGAGACTTAGCTAGCTTTTAAGTAATGATCTAATGTATCCTACGTTTGTCAATTATTAATAAAATTATATTAATTACATTACCTATATACTATTGTTGTTTTATGTATAAGCAAAAATATATAATTCTCATCTTCATTTTTTGTGATTTTTGTTGATATTAGCTAGCTGGAAAAGATTTTAAATATGTGCTGATCAGCCTTTTGTGGCCTCCACCACTTAGGACCACTGACTGCAAATTTTAGTAAATTTAACATATATGTGATATGTTAAGAAATGAGTTGTTACAATTACTTGGACTTGCAACTTTCAGAATTTAATAATTTTATCAAAAAATAAACTTAAAATTTGAGAAATAAATACAGATTATATGATGTTGATCTAAACTGTAGAACATTGCCATATGATGATCATTAAGCATAGTTTGGCTTAACTACATGACTTGGCTCATTAATCAACCGATCTTTTGGTTAAGTATTTGATCAAACTGCTAGTCAAGTACCAGATGATCAGAAGCATTCAGTACCACTACATGTTTATCCAAAATTGTAAGTACATTTGTGGATATTATACATTAGAAAGTTCTTATTAACTTTTCAAGTTCTTATATTAGTAAGTTATTATTTGACGATGTTTGATCTCAAACCTTTAAAAATATCACGTTGGACAACATGACTTCCTATAGTCAGATATAGAGAAGGCAGTGTTCGTCTATTTAATTGAAAGTTTTATTATTGTAGGATAAGCTTATTGTGAGTGCATAAATAAAGGGATGTTCAATCCCATTACAAGTTTTATCAATTATTATTGTAGATTAAGCGAAAGTAAAAAGAGAAAAACATTATTTCAGAAAACAGAAGATGGAAATGCAATGAGAGGAAACTTGCGGCAGACATCAATACCAACGGCTTCAGCTAGATCAGATTGATCCCCAGGTGGTTTAGCTTCTACGGTCCAGTCGAATCGACCTACAAGGTTAGCCACTGTGACCTCTGCTAAACCCAATGCAAATCCAATCCCTGGACATATCCTTCTCCCTGATCCAAATGGTATGTAGTTCAAATCTTTTCTATGATAATCTAAACCTGAATTTATGTGTCTCTCTGGTTTGAATTCTTCTGCATCATTTCCCCATACTGCACTGTCTCTTTGAATTGCCCAAGCATTGATTATTACCTGTTAATAGATTTTATTGACAATAATGGCTTAAGACATATCTTTATAGTTAGATGTATCAACAAGTTTAATGATTTTGTGATTATAAAAAAAAAAGTTTAATGATTTTGTGACAAATTATATATGTAAATGTATTTACAAAATAAATAAAAAATAAACTAATAAAGGATCTGTGTGTATATATGAGGGTTTTCTTCAATAAAAAAAAAGAACTTTTATCCTCCATTTTCTTTTGCAATTTTACTATCTATTTATTCTTAAAATTTTGAAAATTTATTGTATACGATGGTAATTATTCTTAAACAAATACATATAATTGTTATATTATAAAAACAATTTTCATTTTTGGAGATGAAATGTAGATATGTAAAAATTTACATTTTGAAGATTTTTTTTCAGAAACTTAATATATAATTATTTATTGTGTTTATTGATATGGAATAAGAGTTTTGATTTGATAGAATTTAGTTTTACCTCTGTCGCTGCGGCTATGTCGTATCCCATAAACTTGGCATCTTCACTTAATAGTCTTGGAAGTATTAATAGAAGAGAAGGATGCAATCTAAGCACCTCTTTAATCACTGCTTTTAAGTAAATCATATTCTCAACGTCTTTCTCTTTTATGTATGAACTATTTGGTACAATACTTGACCGAATCTCGTCTTGGAGTTTCTTCATACTCTCTGGATGTCTGATTAGCTCTGTCATCGTCCATTCTAGTAGAGTCGAAGTTGTTGATGTTCCTCCTATAAACATATCCTGATATATCAAGTATTCAACAAGTTAACATTTCATTATACTCATATACATATGTGACCATAGAGTTATTAATTAGTGAACATGGCTTATATATCTTACCAAGATCATGAATTTCATGTCGTTTCTTTCAACTTGGAATCCATTACTCTTCTGATCTCTTTCGATTGATAACATTATATCGACGAAATCTGCTTCATGTTTACCGGCTTCTTGATGTTCTTGCACCACTTTGTCCATAAGATCGCTAAACCCTTGACTCACTTCTTCTACTTTACCTTTGAATCCACGGATTCTGTCTATCCATGCCAAAGCCGGGACATATTCACCGGGAACTCGCCTAAAAGCTCCATGATTTGCCTCACTCGCTTCTTGAGATCCCTTGCGGTTTCGTCTTCACTATGTTTTCTTCCCAAGGCAACTCTACTAGTAACATCACTTGGTAGAGTAATAAAAAGCTCGCTCAGATTTTCTGATGAAGAAGCATCACTTGCTTTCTCCAACTTCGCTATCATTGCACTTACCTCTTCTTCTCTTACTTTCTCAAAGGACCCAACCATTTTGTTGGTGAGCAGATTCAGAATGCATACACTCTTCATTCAAAATTATCATTCATTAGTTAGTTCATCAAACAATATTATCTTGTAGCATGCATGAAGATAAGGGATTAAAGTGTTAAATTACCTTCATTTGTCTCCAATATTCTCCATAAGGAGCAAACACAACATGACGTCCATCATTCATAATCCTATGAACAGTTTTTGATCTCGGACGATTGGCAAACTTATAATCATGTGTTTTCAAAACTTCATAAGCTGCTTCGCCGGAAGAGACTACAAGTATGGGGACACGGCCAAAATGAAGGAGCATGAGTGGTCCATACCGGAGGCTAAGGGACCGAAGGGAACGGTGAGGGTGGAGGCTAAGCTGGTGGAGGTTTCCGATAATCGGAAGTCGCCATGGAGACGGTGGTAGGTTAACTTTGGTGGTGGTTCGTTTGAGGATTTGTTTAAGCAAGAGAAAGGCTAAGAGAGTCGTTAAGCTCAAAGAGATCATCAATATCTTTTTCATTTCCATTTTCGTGAATTTTGATTACTTGAAATGTTTGGTTTGTGATTGTAATTCGCTCTTTGTTTCCTTGGTATTTATAGGGTTTCGTGGAACTCATATCGTTTCTCGTCAACAAGCATGAACTCATATTTTACGTTGGAATATGATCATACTATAGTTCATTTTGTAATATGTCTAGTCTTTTGGAATAATTAGCCTTTCTATTTTGGTCGAATCTTTTATATATATATATATATATATATATATATCTATATTGTAATTATTAAAAACACACGGTAATTCACACGATAAATTATATACAAAAGTGAATCTTTCTTTAATCAAAGTTATATTTAGATTGTATATCTTTATTTTTATTTTTGTAGTTTTTTTTGGTTTAAACGTTTCATACATTTTTCCTTTTATCAATACAGTATATAACTTTTTGTCACACGATAAATTATATACAAAAGTGAATCTTTCTTTGAACTCAGATGACATATGCAAATACATATGAAGGAGTCTCGGTCAAATTTAGTTATGTAATTAATAATAAATATTTAACGTAAGAAGTTCTACTTTTGATTTGATGTTAGAAAAATGTCATAATAGTCTTTCAAATTGAAGTTCTAATAAAAATAAGATCGCCGTAACGTGATGAATAATATATAATCTAATCTTTTGAGGAAATATAATAATAAAAGTTACATAAAATTATTGATATTTAGTCAATGACAGGTGATCTAGTGGTAGTGACCATTTTACAAATCCTAAACACTATGGTTTGATTTCTTTCTCATACAAGGGATGGAAAAAAAAGATTTTAGGGTGTAAGTTTTTGTTATGAATCGTGTCTTATAGATTTAATTATGATTAAAATTGATAAAAAAATTGTTGATATTTATTTATTACACTTTAATTTTGTTATAAACTAGAATCAAATTGGTTTTCTTCTTAAATACTAATGTTGTTCGATTGATTTTTTCCAAACATTGAAAATTCTTTTTTTTTGTAAAGAACATTGAAATTCTTGCATGACTTTTCTCAGATAAACCCATATATCTTATCCAACCTTCGCGGATATATTGTAAAGTCATTTGTGCATAATAGAAAGGGACTGAAACAAAAATCCATTACTAAATTAAATAAACTTTACGAAGTAGATTATCTTACAGAAATGAATTAAAAATATTAAAGTCATCGTTTACAAATCCTTTTTTGTTTTCTTTCGATATATTTGACAAGTGATATTGTTATTTTACTGATGGCACTCTTTCATAATTTCTCATAAATTCATGCCTAAATAACTTTTTTTTTAACAAACTAAAAGAATATTTGGGATCCATATATTGTTTGGGAGAGTTCTCTTTTGAAGTATAATATTTACCTTAATTATAACGTATATACAACAATTGGATTTTATATATAAACTTAGGAGAATACTATATTTGGATTATAAATTATGACTTTGATTTGAAAATTAGACTAATCCATTCAACAGCCAGCTTATATTGGTTTAATAATCACATTAATGTTTACTCAAGGTAAGTAACTTGGCTACCCTTTATATATAACTTTGTTGTTGAATTGGTCAGTCAAACTTCTAAATCAAAGATAAAATCTCTTCAATTGATATTGACATTTTGCTTAGTCGTTCTTATATGACTTATTCAAATTGGAATTATTTTTCCTCCATCATTTACACTAAAATTTTAGGTTCCAATGGTAAAAGTATAACTAATATCGTTATGTGGCTTTATATTATTTTGTTTAGTTTTATATCTTTATATTATAAATTAATATGTTTGACGGATTTATTGCTCTAAAATGAATACATTTTAACATCACACTATTGATTATATAAAATGAAGTGGAGAGTTTTCTTAATTTTGCAATGCCATATATTACTAAAACTATCTTGTACTCCCTGGTTTCATTTGTTTTCACGAGGTGTAAAGATTTATAATGTTGACATAAAAGTTTCATTTGCAATATAGAAATCTAAAGCAAAAGTAGAATTTGCTACGAAAATGTCAAACTTCTTTATTTATCTCGTCTCTTGAAAGAGTATATATGTACGTATTTGTTTTCGCATATATCTATAATATTAATTGCAAATCTCTGATTTTTCACCTTGGTCAAAATCAATGTTGAATTAAGTTTGAAAGTAGTAGCTTGTTGAGTAAGTTACTAAGTAGATAAGATTAAGTTTGTTATGATTAGGAGTTATTTATTCATATTTTCCTATTGTGATAAGGAGAAGTTTAGTCTTATCTCTATATATAGGGAGATACCAAAGTGTGGTATAACGTAAGAGTTTGAGAATTAAGATTCTTAATACTCGAGATAGCCTTAGATACAACAATTGGTATCAGAACTAAGGTTGATTAAGGAGGAGCCTTGATCACGAGAGGAGAAGTTATACGTGAGGTATAACAATCATGGGGGATAGTCAAGCGATTGTACCGTCGGAGAAGAAAGAAGGAGGAGGATCTTCTTCAATTCAATGTCCAATGTTGAATTCAACTAACTACACCGTATGGGCTATGAGGATGAAGGTGTGTCTCAAAATATCTAAGGTGTGGGAGGTTATTGAGAAAGGTACAACCGAGGAAGATAAAAACAACTTGGCGATGGGATTGTTATTTCAATCAATATCGGAATCTTTGATTTTGCAAGTCGGTGAGCTAGACACGGCAAAAAAAGTATGGGAGGCAATCAAAATACGGAATATGGGAGCTGAGAGAGTTAGAAAAGCAAGATTACAAACTCTCATGTCCGAGTTTGATCGTCTCAAGATGAAGGATTCTGAAAAAATAGATAGCTTTGTTGGTAAGCTATCTGAAATCTCTTCAAAATCGGCATCTCTAGGAGTAATTATTGAGGAGTCAAAGCTAGTGAAAAAGTTTCTTAAGAGCCTACCACGAAAGAAATACATTCAAATTGTTGCCTCAATTGAGCAAGTACTAGATCTTAACACCATAAGCTTCGAAGATATCATAGGACGAATTAAAACCTATGAAGAAAGAATCTTCGATGAAGAGGAAGAAGCTCAAGAGGAACAAAGCAAATTGATGTATTCCAATTCGGAGACTCAAGTAAGGAATTACAATCAAGAAAATAATGGAGCTTCTAGAGGAAGAGGCCGAGGTTGTTCTAATTCTAGAGGAAGAGGACGAGGAAGAGGTAATGGAGATCGTGATTTATCAAAGGTCGAGTGTTATCGTTGTGACAAGTTAGGACATTATGCTTCTAGCTGTCCGGATCGATTACTTAAGCTCCAAGAAGCACAAGAAGAAAGTGTTGATGATGATACACAAGATGCGGATGAACTCTTTATGCATGAGGTTGTGTATCTCAATGAGAAAAACTGCATACCAAGTAAATTTGAAACAAGTAATGGTGAATACACTTGGTATCTCGACAATGGAGCAAGTAATCACATGACAGGAGACAAGAGATACTTCACGAAACTTGATGAATCAGTGACGGAAAAGGTGAGGTTTGGTGATGATTCCCGCATTGACATAAAAGGGAAAGGATCGATCTCTTTCTTGGATAGAAACGGAGAAACAAAAACCATGACTAACGTATATTATATTCCGGGTTTGAAAAGTAATATCATTAGTCTTGGACAAGCAACGGAGTCTGGTTGTGACATTCGTATGAGGAGAGAATACTTGACAATGTATTATCGAGAAGGAAAATTAATTGTCAAAGCGAAAAGGTCAAAAAATCGGCTCTACAAAGTTCGGATGGAAGTTAAGGAATCAGAGGCTCTTCTTGCCGAGGTGAGTGACTCAAGCAAGTGGCATGCGAGACTAGGACATGTTAATGTTGATACGTTGTCAAACATGGTCAAGAAAGAGTTGGTTAAAGGACTTCCGAAAGTCGAGATTGAAAGGAAAGTGTGTGGATCATGCTTACTTGGGAAACAAGCAAGACAAGTGTTTCCGAAAGCAACTCTTTATCGAGCTGAGAAAGTAGTGGAATTAATTCATGGGGATCTTTGTGGCCCAATATCACCTATAACAGCCGCAGAGAATAGGTATATCTTTGTTCTTATTGATGATCATTCAAGGTATATGTGGACGATCCTCATGAAAGAAAAGAGTGAAGCGTTTGGAAAATTCAAAAGTTTTAAAACCGTGATCGAGAGGGAAACAAAAGAAAGGATCCGTGTTTTTAGAACTGATAGAGGAGGGGAATTCTTATCAAAAGAATTCAAAATCTTTTGCGAAGATATGGATATCAAAAGACATCTTACCGCACCATATACACCTCAACAAAATGGAATTGTTGAGAGAAGAAATAGAACATTAATGGAGATGTCAAGGAGCATGATGAAGCATATGCATATGCCAAATTATCTCTGGGGAGAAGCGGTGAGACACTCAACGTATTTGTTGAATAGAATTGCTACACGAGCCATAAAAGATCGAACTCCGTATGAGATTTTACGAGGAAGAAAACCGAATATAGCACATCTTCGTGTATTCGGATGCATTGGTTATGCAAAGGTTGAGACTCCACAACTAAAGAAACTTGATGATAGATCTCGCATCTTGGTCTATCTTGGAACCGAACCCGGGACTAAGGCGTATAGATTGCTTGATCCGATTACTCGAAAGGTTGTGGTAAGTAGAGATGTTGTTTTCGATGAGTCAAAAGGATGGAATTGGAACCTCAAAATTTCGGAGGAGAGTGGTCAAGAAGGAAACTTTGAGGTAGTAAGTGGTGGTTTTGACTATACGATTACACCAATTGGCGATGACAATGATCATGAGGAAAGGAAAAATGATACAAGTCAAGATTATATAGGAAACGTGAAACAAGAGGAGTTACCATCTCATGAACAAGAACCATACGAATCACAAGAATTAGAACACGAAACATCTCCGGTATTAAGAAGATCGCAAAGGCAAGTTTCAAAACCTAAACACCTTGAAGACTATGTTTTACTTGCTGAAAAAGAAAGAGTGATGTTGCTGTTAAGCTTAGAAGATGAACCGAGAACATTCGGTGAAGCAAAACAATTAAAGGAATGGATTCTTGCTTGTGATGATGAGATAAAATCGATTGAAAAAAACAAAACTTGGGATCTTGAAGAACTACCGAGAGGAATCAAACCTATTAGACTCAAGTGGGTTTTCAAAATCAAACGTAACTCTGATGGAAGCATCAACAAATACAAATCGAGACTTGTTGCCAAAGGATATGTACAAAAACATGGGATAGATTATGAAGAAATATTTGCACCAATTGCAAGACTTGAAACAATAAGACTCCTCATTAATCTATCCGCATCATATGGTTGGGAGATTCATCATCTTGATGTTAAAACGGCCTTTCTTAATGGTGAGTTGCAAGAAACTGTTTATGTCACACAACCAGAAGGTTTTGAAGTTAAAGGAAGTGAAGACACAGTCTATAAACTTAAGAAGGCTTTGTATGGGTTAAAACAAGCACCAAGAGCTTGGAATATCAAATTGAATCGAGTACTTAGACAGCTAAAATTTGAGAAGTGTAGCAAGGAGCCATCGGTATTTAAGAGAGTTGTGTCTCACGAGATTTTGCTTATAGCCGTCTATGTTGATGATATGTTTGTTACCGGAACAAGCAAGGGAATCATTGACAAATTTAAAGAGAAGATGGCAAGCAAATTCGAGATGAGTGACTTGGGTAAGTTAACTTACTATCTTGGAATAGAAGTGAAACAATTCGATGAAGGTATAACGTTATCTCAAAACCGGTATGCACAAAGAATTCTTGAGAATTCGGGAATGAGTGAGTGCAATATGGTTCATATACCAATAGATGCGGTTCTTAAATTTTCAAAGGGTCTTGAAGAAAAGGAGATAGATGCCACGGAATATAGAAGAAACATTGGCTGCCTTCGATACCTTTTACACACAAGACCCGATTTATCGTATTGTGTTGGAGTTCTAAGTAGATACATGCAAAGTCCAAGAGAATCTCATGGAGCTGCCATGAAACAATGTTTGAGGTACTTAAAAGGCACGACTACTCTTGGATTAGTCTTCGTGAGATCCACCACGCAAGTACCAAAGCTGATCGGATATAGTGATAATAGTCACAATGTAGATCCGGATGATGGAAGAAGTACAACGGGACACATCTTCTATCTAAATGGAAGTCCGATTACTTGGTGTTCACAAAAACAAGAAACTGTTGCATTGTCTTCGTGTGAAGCCGAGTTCATGGCTGGAACCGAGGCTTCAAGACAAGCAATTTGGCTTCAAGAATTGTTGAGTGAGGTTATGGGAACATCTTGTGAGAAAGTGATCATAAGAATAGATAACAAATCTGCAATAGCTCTTACCAAGAATCCGGTGTTTCATGGAAGAAGCAAGCACATACATACAAGGTACCACTTCATTAGAGAATGCGTTGAGAATGGTCAAATCAAAGTGGAACACATTCCCGGAACAAATCAAAAGGCGGATATTCTAACGAAGGCACTTGGAAGAATGAAGTTCAAAGAAATGAGAGATTTCATTGGAGTTCAAGACATAGAAGAAGTCGAGTTCAAGCTTAAGGAGGAGAATGTTGAATTAAGCTTGAAAGTAGTAGCTTGTTGAGTAAGTTACTAAGTATATAAGATTAAGTTTGTTATGATTAGGAGTTATCTATTCATATTTTCCTATTGTGATAAGGAGAAGCTTAGTCTTATCTCTATATATAGGGAGATACCAAAGTGTGGTATAACCTAAGAGTTTGAGAATTGAGAGTTTAGGTTTTGAGGAAGTTTCCTAAACTAATAAAGAAGAGAGTTCTTTAAATTTCTTAAGTTCTTAATACTCGAGATAGCCTTAGATACAACAATCAAGTCATAAGCCGTTTCTTTAGCCTTTGCATTTACAACATGGAAGCTGGAATCTGTCCCAATTAATGGCTGCACTCACTAAACTCTATGGACTCGCCGAACCCTAAATTATCAAATCATAGAAGCAGTTATTTTGATATATATAGGTTTCTAAACTAGGTTTAGTACATAAGAAATTAAAGTGAATAGTTGAAACGGTAAAAAAACCAAAATCTAAGTGGGAGATTTATGGTTGGAGATTTTTGGCCATTAGATTGTACCCCGAGCTACTTCTAACTTCTGAAGGAATTATAGGCCTTTGTCTGGAACCTCGTAATTAACAAGAAAAAATATATGATTTCTAACGTATTTCCAATCTATTTTCTATCTATTCTACCCCTAGTTCTTGGCATATTACTCAGATCTGAGGATCCAAACCAAAACTTACCCTACAAGATTTGGTTCAGATCGGATATATGTAAAATTGTTTTACTTTATTGGATCTTAAAAATAAGTACCCACGAGTACTATCTGTTTGGATAATGTTCCTACTTGAGAACTGATCGGGTACCCGAAGATCCAAGTTTATTATGCAAGTATTTCAAGTACTTTTGGGTAATTTTTAGAATATTTTCGTTTAATTTTGAATATTCGGGTATTTTCAGATATTTGGATTTTTTTTTTTTTTAATATTCAATCATAAACACTTTGCTTCTTTTCTCCATAACCCTAACGAGGGTAAGATTATGTAGAACCAATCGAACAAAAACATTCGTTTGTCTTACTCGTTGATCTCAATCTTTGATATTCGATTCGAAAACAACAAATTTGTGAAAAAATGCCTAGAAAATAAATATGAAAACAACGAAGATGAAGAAACAAGTAGACGAAAAGAAACAAATCAACTTCTGAAATCAAAACCTAGGTCAAAATCAAGCTTCAATTTCGAATCTCAAAACTACATTATATCGATTCGAAGAGAGAGGAACCATATACTAAGTTTAACTTTCGTCGAACCCTAAACCAACATAAATCAGTCAAAATCGAAGTAAAAATTCCACCAACAAGCAAATTGAAGACTATATTAACGCTATCGACAAGAATCAACGGAAAAAAGAAGAAGAAGCAGAAGATCGAAAACGAGGCTAGGTTTTCGTGTGAGGTTATGTTTTCGATTTGGGTTTAGTCTGAGATTATTTTTTTTGGTAAAGGTTTAGTGTGAGGTTTTTTTTCTTTTATTTTTCCAGAAAGGTTTAGTCTGAGGTTATGACGTTATGTTACGAAAAGAAATATTGTAAAAGACGGAAAATTTTAAGAAAAATGGCTAAGTATCAAAAAAAAATTCTCCATTTGGATTTTTAGTTTTCCGCTTTGCTATTATTACGCTAAGCGTTAAAAAAACACCATCATAAGAGAACCAAAATCCAAAAACAATTTATAATAGCATTTGCAACAAAAAAAACGCTATCACAATCTGTTATCAATACGCACAACTTTTGTAGTGCATTCTCTGGCATCCCTAATTGGTTTATCTATAATATCATCACATTTGAAGCTTTTTCCACTGAACTTCTCCTGAATTTGAGCTTTCCACAACCCCCACACAATCCAAGGACTCAGCAGAGAGGAAGTACCAGTTGGAGGGAGATTAACTTGGTTTCCTGTGCGAGCTATTCCCTGATAGGTTTTTTCAATATCCTCCAAATTAATAGCATTCTTCACTCTATTGAATTTAATTATATGTTAGAATTTATATAATAAAAAAACCAACAAAATCTATTAGTACTATTGATTCAAAAGTAATATAAAATTTCATGACAAAATTAAATAATTATATAATGTACCGCAATATACCAAACGTTTAAATATAGCTCTACATAACAAAAATTTAAACATAACAAGTTTTATATGTTGTCCTCTATCAATTTCACTTGTAAGTTTGTCTCACAATACTTCCATAGCTCTATCACCTGTAAGCTCATATGAAAAATGTTTATGATTGTTATCGAATCATCTTCTTCTTCTCCTTCATCACCATGAGCATGATAATATTGTATCATATGTCAGTGTAACAAATCGTGATCTAACACTGATCTTAAGCCTAAATGTTTTTGATTGATCAATTCTCACATGTTTGATGGTGGCCCTCCTCTCACAAACTGATTAAGATGATATCTAACCATACGAAACGAACTAAGATACCATGTCCTTGTCAAATACTCAAGTTTCAATCAAATAATGTTTTCCACTTAGTGGATATGGAAAAGAAGTTTCATATTTCGCACAATGAGTCAAAACATTTGTATCATGTGCTCTACCTGGAACACTCATGTATGCATACATGAACTTCATCTTGAAGTTACATTAGCAAGATCAATTTATAGGCTTTGCTATTCTACCTCTATAAGTTTATGCATTTTTTCTAGGAAAAAAAAACTAGGATATGTATTCCATTAAGTGCACCAATATAATCTCTAAAATGTGATCATTATCGATCATCATTCCTCAAAACTGAGCTTGTGAACTAGCATTCTTTTGGTTTTATCATATGTGCTGCATACATGAGGACAACCTTCAAAACTTCATCAAATTTTCTTTCTATTGTATTTAATGCTCTTTAATATCTTTGAGCAACATTCTTTAGTCTTATATTGACCAAATACTTCAAGAAACATTATTACATCCCCTTCAACATAGAGATTGTGAGTATCTTGTAGACCATATTTTGTTGTTAGACCATCTCCAACCCACTCTTCCATATTTTACTTATCCAAAATGAAGTTACTCTATTTTTTTTTCCATTTCTTCGCCAACCAATTACTCCATTTTCTACTCTTATAATAATATTTCAAACATATTCTCTTATCAATTTGTTGTATATTTTATAGTTATAAAGTTACCTATTTAATTTGTTTTTAACAATAGTTTTAGAAAATTAAATTATTATTGAAATTAAGCATATATTATTAAAATAAAATTACTTTACACCACATAAATAGAGAAATAGAATATAAAAACATATTTCACATTGGTATTAGCACACTTCTCTTACAAATGATCAATTAAAGTATTACGAAGTGAGAAATGAGCTCTTCTTTTCTTCCCACTGAGAAATGAGCTTTTTTATCCTTAATTTTTCTATACAGAGAAAAGAATTCTTGATTCTTTAAGGTTTAATATTTGCATCATCCATAATTTCAACCTCTTGGGGTGGATTTTTCCTTCAATAGACTTGTAAAAATGAGAATCCAATTCAATTGATACACCTCGTAAACATGAGACTCATTTAAAACAATTGTCAAAGCTAATTTAATAGTACACCTCGTAACTATAAGAACCAATTAGGAGAATGTAAAATCTTATTAAATTGACATTCCTCGAAAATATCATACTAAATTTTCTAATTCACAACATTGAATCACTTCATAATTTCTATACACATTTTCTAGTTTTCAACTATAGATATTTTCTTAACACAAATGTCTATATGTTCTACCGGATATAATCAAGAAGAATATCAATTTTTATGTCAAATTTATATGAATATTTCTGAAGACCCAATTATAAATATGTATCAACAGTCTAAATTTTTTGGAATTGTGTGGTATAATATTTTGAGAATGAAAAAAAAAAGAAATCTAAAATGAGCGTTCAAATAAACTATCCAATTTCGACTTCAAAATGTTTAGATGGCAAAAAAAATGCATGCATGCATCAAACAATGTGAAAATAGACGTCCAAGTGCATCTTCAATTATGATATTGTAAGTTTCGTAAATACTTAAAGTTTTTTATTGTAATGATTTTGTAAGTTTTTTTATAAAGTAGTTTATTATGATGATTTTGTAAGTTTATAAAATTTATAAAGTTTTATTATGAGTTTATTAAATTTATAAAGTAGAAATGTGCTTTATATATCAATTTAGTATTTCTCAAAACGAATATCAGATAATTTACCCATCCCTAATTTAGAGGATTTTTTATAACTAACTTTAAGGAAACAATGCCTTATATACAACGATATTAACCTATAAATAAAACAATGTAATTACTAAACTATACTAATTGCACTTGTAATTACACATTAAGCCCTAATATATCTCCAATAAAAATTTTTAGAAACTCTTTGGTTTTTGGTAACAACCAATAGTGGAGATTCAAGAGTTCTCTTCTATGATTGCATCACTCTAAAGAAAAAGTAATAATTTCATACAAAGCACTAAAAGCAAATGACTCATATTACTCGAAAGTTATTATGTTGTAACCCGTGAGGCCGTGACTCTTATTTTTGTGTTGTAATTCAAAGGACTGACTTGTTTCATACAACTCAGTTATAATGTTTCAAATGTGACTCTTTTTAGCTTGCATAGGCCCGTATCTTTTCTATATACACGTAACTAATCATAGCATAATCTATCCCATATTCAATATTTCTCTTTTTTTCATCTTCTTTCTATCTTCCCTTATTCTTCCATTACATATGCATTGTTTTTTATTTTTCTTTCCTTTTTTCATTCACATACCAAAAACATTTCTTATATTTTTTGTAAAAGTATATTTTGATCAAATTCTCGAACATAATGAGATGTTACAAAATGGTTGGAATAGATAAAAGATGCATTAGGTACATTTAGTAATTGTCTTTTGAACTGATATCATAAGGTATTGTGGAATATTGTAGTCTTTTTGATTGTATGATGTTGGTAGAAGGAAGATGTATGTAGTATTTGTAGACTAGTGTATAGATTTGTGTCTTTTTGATGTTGTATATAATATTAATTGGTTTGACATTGGTTTCAAATTTTTTATGTATGTTTTATCGTATAATAGCTTCATGTTCATATATTGAACAACATATAGTACCGACAGAGTAGCACTAACTCCTAGTTCATATATTTAGTCCTTGCTCAAAAAATTACAGCAATATTATGTTGTTATGAAATACTATTATACAACATATAAATATTATTATTAGAAAATACCTGATAACGAGAAAAAGTGTCATTGAATAGTCTTCGATATCAGTAATTTTACGTTATTATAGAACGACTTATAATAGCATACAAAAAAATATTGTAATATATAAGAGAGCAAAAATAGATCCGGATGACATAGTGTTCACAAAAATGCTATAGATCATATATAATAATGTTTATCGTGTGCTAAAAGCGCTCATATTTGTTATAATGTGAACATCTTGTTCAATTACCGAAAAATATTTTCACATCCAAATTGTGTCTCTTTAAATACCTTTCTAGCTAGAAACCTGCCGCCGCTGGGGAGGAGAGTCTAGATGTAAACACCTTTCACATCCAAATCGCGTCTTCTTTATATATATATATACTATTGTTTATTAAATTTATAAAGAAGACAAAAGATTTGTATATTTTAATATTTCTCAAACGTATAATACTATTATTTATCTATTTTTGGAAATGATATGTAGTTTACTCAAGCCAAAGTAAAGTTCAAAGAAGATTTAAGATTTAAAATTAGCTGAAAATTTGATCATGTTTGGAACATTATAAAAAAAATTGAAAAGTTTAAAGATAGTGCTACCTCTACCAAAAAAGAAAATTAAATCTATGTGGTTTCGAATTTATCTTTAGAGTACGAAAATTTTACCTCCGATTCAGCTACGCAAGGATCGCCAAATTTTTCTTCTTTTTCGCTAAATTTAGATGATGCCAACGACATTATTAGCATATCACCATCTTAATGACCAATTGGAGTTAAAAAAATCCAAATTTTTTAAAAATATGATCAATCAATTGTTGTTATCCAAACCTTCGAAGATGCATATAAATAATTTTTAAAGTAGCTAAAGAAGGTCCAAAAAAAATAGTAGCTAAATAAGAGAAGTTCAGACAGAAAAAATATATGGAGATAAAAAGAAGACTCTGTTGAGTTGCTTTCAACTGATGGTTAGGATGATCCAGCTAATGACTTGGTACTAAGGTTCGATTCCTACCCGCTGTATTATGGTAACTTTAAAAAAGATTATAGGGGTGAACTTTAGGTTATAGATCAGATTTTTCGATCTTGTGACAAAAAAAAAACAAAATTTTTTATAAGGATTTGAGTTCCATCGAAAATCTAAATATTCATGCATAATTTCAAGTTGATCAAACATAAATTTTAGAATTATTCTTATTTAAAGAATTATTTTTTAATTAAAAAATTCATATAATTTCAAAAATCTTTAAAAATCCAAAACTAATGTATTTGATTATTACAATTTTTTTGCTACATGTATTTTTTGATATTTGATTATAGATACTTTTTCTATGTGTATTTTTTTCAAAAAAAATTCCTTTAAGAATAATTCTGAATTTTTGTTATTCAAGATTTTTGAATTTTTAGTGGATTTTTATTCGAATTTTTGAATTTTTTATATTCAAAAAAATTTTAATGTAAAAAATATATTAGTAATTATTTTTAAGTTTAATATGTTAGGACATATATTATACGCTAACACTTTTATTATTTGTTAACATATTTATTAGCTAATAAAATACATATTTGATTGATATAAATATTGTATGTTAACATATATATTTTCAGACTATACAATTAGTACATATATTACTCGTTAACGTATTTATTATCTAATAAATACAAATTTGATTAGCATATGTATTGTATGTATTGTGCGTTAATGTATGTGTTACCTATTACACATATATATTACCTGATAAAATATATGTTAAAACATATGTTATACACTAAAACATATATTGCATAATATATTTATTAACTGATAAAATGCGTATTTCATTGACATAAATATTGTACGTTAATATATATATTGCTAACATAAGGGGATCGGTACTAAACATACATTCTTTCATGTATTCTTTACGAATACATACTATCAGCCTTATCACAACTCAAGAGTCTATGACTATTGAGGACTTAGTCTCAGAGTGATTAAGGATTGATAGAAGGTATTCCAGAATTTGAAAGAAGTTTAAGATAAATTTGTATTTTATTTGAATTTATAAAACATACAGAAAATAATTTATACTTACAAAATAAAAAAGAAGGAATTCTCTTGACTCGAGATTGAAGGGATGAGAGGTTTTCTAGAGATGGAAAATGGAGAGGGAAAGAGAATTGTGTGTTTTGAATGGATGCACAACACTTCTTTATATAGAAGTTTACAAGTGCATTTTAAATTAAAAAGAAATCTAAAATTATTAAGAGACAATGATGGGTTCCTTGACATGGGTCTTGTCTCTTGCTTTTGGTGGTGGAAAATTATGGCCTCCTTGAGATGCTTCATGTCTTCGGCTTTTGTAGACAGATACTGTAGTAAATCCTCGATAGCTACTGTAGTAAGTCCCCGACAGCTACTGTAGAAAGTCTTCGGCAGCTACTGTAATAGGTATCCGACAGCTACTGTAGTTGATAGTTGATTTGATTTGCCTGACCGCTACTGTGGTTGATTGCTGATTTTAAGTCGCGGACAGCTACTGTGCTTGATTGTTGAATTCCTGTTTGTATTTTGATTTTGGTGTTTTTGATTTTGGTGTCTTCTTAGTACTCCGATGTTTGTAGACATATGCGTATCATTTCATTAAATTTTTTTTTTTTTTTTTTTTTATATATATATATATATATTATATATATATATATATATAGACTTGTAATTTATAACAAATCGTCTTCATCTATTTCAGGTTCAGTACCTGAAGCTTCAGAGTTTGGACTTGATATTGTTGGTAGGAATCTTAATGAAATTGACTTGATTTCTTCCTCCGATTTTGCGGCTGCCAGCATGGACAACATTTTTGATTTTTGGGCTAAGAAATGAGTCATTTCTGGTGTTTGGATAAGTGTTTGTGGGTTAAGAGATTTGGAATTTTGGGCTTGAATCCATTCAGGGATATTTGAAGGATAGAGATTTGAAGGGATTCTGTATTTGTCCCACCATTTGACTTTAAATTTGCGTCTGATGATGGGTACGGCATCGTTTGAGTATTCAAAGGTCCATGAAAAGACCCAGGGTAAATGAAATTTAGAATGGAAGAGTGTTAAGGCGGAAAATCTTTTTTCATCCTCGGATGGTATGAAACTGTTTTTAAAGATTTGGAAGGATTTGTTTATCTGGGGTTTGAAAATGTCTATGATAGAACCGAAGTTGTTCCACCATTGATTGAACCATATTGGTGATTTGGATAAGTTACAGGTGGTGTCGAAAAAGATCAACCACGTGTGTTTGTGTTTGGGTGATTGGATCAAAAAGGAATTATACCAAGCTTGGCAATAATCCCAGTAATTGAATGAGACATCGTAACAAGAAAGATTGGAAAGATTTTCTGGAAATTTTATACTTTCATTGAGATCATAATCCCAATCTTTTGGAGAAATAATATCATGTATTTTGAAAGTGGAGTAGGCCGGAGCCGTGTGACTTTCATCCAAAAAATTGTGTTTGAAAGTAACGGATCCTGTAATATCCAAAATCGTTTGGTAAAATAATACAGTTTTGTCTGTATTGAAAGGTTTATAAAACTGATTTTTCCCAAAAAACTTTTCTATGGTTGAAAATGGATCACTTTCAAAAAAGTCTTTTTCAACAGTAATAACGTTTTGATAAGTTTGTTTTTCAAAATACTCAGAAGGAGGATTTTGTGAAATCTCCTTTAAAATAATTTGCGAATTGTTTAAAGGTTTTGAAATTTGTTTTGAAGCCTGGTTTTGTTTTGAAATTTTTAAAGGGGCTTCAGGTATTTTAAAAATCTCAAGAGAAGAGGGTATTTTTGAAGAACCACCTTGCTCTTGTTTTGAAAAACTTTTGTCAAAAGCCTGTTGTAAAACTCGTATCTGATCCAAAATCTCTTTTTGTGTTTGCAAGGCCTTTTCTTCTTTTTCTGGTTTCTTTTTTGTAATTGTAATCCAGGGTTGTGTTTCGGGTTCGGTTTTTGGTTTGGAAGTGTTTGGAGTTTTTGGGTTTTCTTGTTTGGGCCTATAGAAAGGCCTTTTCCTTTGTCAATCTGTTTTGGTGGCATCGTACCTGTTTTGGAGAAATTCACGAGTCAAGAAATCTGGAATAAAATTTGTATCTCCTTTAATATATTCTATATTAAAATCAAAAATACTTAGTAGTGCCTGCCATCGGGCAAAAATTTGTTTTGAAGCAAGATTTTTAACATCTTTTTGTAAAACATCTTTAGCACTTTTGCAGTCTATTCTTAGTAGAAATTTTTGGTTTAGAAGATCACTTTGAAATTTTTGTATACATAAAACTATACTTAGTATTTCTTTTTTGATAGTCGAATAATTTCTTTGGGTTTCATTCCAATGGGATGAAGTAAATTGGATTATTTTTTCATGACCCATTTTTTCTTTTTGTTTTAAGATACCTCCATATCCAATATCAGAAGCATCTTTTTCTACAATTTTTTCTAATCTTGGATCTGCTATATGCAGACATGGGATTTCTAAGACTTGTTTCTTTATTTGTCGGACTACAGCGGTATGCTGTTCTGTCCACGGGGTGGGATCTTTCTTTAAACGATCATGTAATGGTCTAGCTAATCTGTTGATGTTTGGACAAAAATCTAGGACATAGTTAAGACTTCCTAGAAATCGTTGTAATTGAGTTTTATCTAGAATTTTATCAGGGAATTTGTTAGCAAATTCTAATGATCTTTCTATAGGTTTAATCGTACCATTTGATATGTAATGTCCAAGAAATCTAATTTTGGTTTGAAATAAAACCATTTTTGTTTTTGATATTACAAGCTCATTTTTTCGTGCAACATAGTAAAACGTTTTTAGGTGTTTGAAATGTTCTTCAATAGAGTTTGAAAAGATGAGTATATCATCAATATATACTATACAAAATTTTGAATATTCTGAGAATATGTCATTCATTATTCTTTGAAATTCGGAAGGTGCATTTTTCAAACCAAAAGGCATCACATTCCATTGGTATTGCCCAAAGGGAACAGTAAATGCAGTTTTATATCGATCATTTTCAGATATTTGGATTTGCCAAAATCCTGATTTTAGATCAAATTTTGAAAATATGTGTGCGGAGTGGAGTTTTTGAAGGAGGTCTTTTTTTATTTGGTATTGGATATCTAATCCATTTTAATGCTGTGTTTAGAGGCTTGTAATTTATTACAAGCCTTGGGGTTCCTCTTTCTATTTCTGAATTTTTATTCACATAGAAAGCTGCGCAAGACCATGGAGATCTTGATTTTGAAATTAATTTTTTGTTTAAAAGTTCTGAAATTTCTTTCTTACAATGGCTCTCTAGATCAGAGTTCATCTGTATTGGACGAGCCTTTGTAGAAATTTCTCTTTCATCAAATTTTTCTTCATAGGGTAAGTCAACTATGTGTTGTTTTCTATCCCAGAAGGCCGTTGGTAAATCCGAACATAATTGTTCTTCGAAAAGTTTACTTATCTTCGAAATTTTTTCTTTTGTGATTGAAGTTTCTAATATCTCTTTTGTTTTTTCAACAAGAAATTCCGTTTGTAAGTTTTCTAAATGAAATTTTTTACTTTTAATTAGAGAATTTATAGAATTTTCTTGTATTGAACATGCTTTTATTAAGTTCAGACTTCTCTTTTTTGGAGTTTCCATAAATTCGAAAGATAATTTTTTATCTTGTGTTTTGAAAGAAATCGAATCTTCTTTTACTTTGTATGGTGTTATTAAGTTTATAAATGGTGTTCCAAGAATGATATTTTGGTATATATCATCCGTGAGAACAAAAGCAGTTTTGAATAGAATATTTTCTTTTAATATTGAAGCTTCTGTTTTTGAGGTTATGCTAAGTTTTGAATTATTTGCTGCAGAGAGTTTTTCATTTGTTTTGTGATGAAAACATTTTGGTACGAGACCTGTTTTTATGCAATTTAGGTCGGCACCAGTATCAAAGAGTGCAATTGTGTCTAGTTTGTAATCTTCAGAGAAAACAAGTGTAATTTTTATTTTATATTTTCGGGATGTAATTTCTCTTAGTACAAAAAGGAAATCATTGTGCATGGTATTTAGGGTTTGTATTTGTTCTACTAGATCATTTTCTAAATTTTCTAAATTTTCTGGACAGATGTTATCTTGTTCTTCTGAACTAGAATCATCATGTTTTTTAGAGGCTAATATTGAATGAAAATACTCTGAATCCATTTTTTGCTTTTCTTTCAAATGTTTGAGTTCATTTTTTACATTTTTGATCTCAATTTGAAGGGATTGTAAAGTAGTTTTAGAATGATTTTTTCTTCCTTGGTTGAGGATAGCGGTTAGGTTATACGAAGAGTTGGAAGTTGATGGTTCTTTGGTTTTTGGAAGTTTTTCTATTATTTGGTTTTTACTTATGGTCGAAATGATTGTTTCAAGAAATTTTCGTTTAAGTTCAGGGTCTGAGATTGAATTCAAGATTTCTAATTGGAGTTCTTGATCTTTTGAGAGGACCTGGATTTTCTTACTGTCTGAGTCCGAGCTAGATGATGATTCATTTAGTTCATCAACTTGCAAGGCCTCTTCAGGAGAGAACTCAGAATCGCAATCACTAGACGAGGAAGAGTAGTCTAGGAAGAGATTTGATATTTTGGCTGAGATTTCTTCTCCAAGATCGAGTTCTTGGATTTTCTTATTTAGACGGCAGAATTTTGAAGTGTGGCCTTTTTTATTGCATTTATAGCATGTTAAGTTTTTGTAAAAAGGTTTGTTTTGGGATTCTTTTGGTCTAAATTTATTTCGAGGTTTATTCCAAGAGTTTTCTCGTGGCCTATATTCTTTTAAATTTCTTTTTGTAAATTTTTGTTTTTTGGAATAATATGTTGGTTTGCAATTTCCTACACATGACTTTTTGTTATTAGGATCTATTTCAAATTGTTTGCAGAAAGACCCTAACTCTATTTTTGTTTTTCTAAGTTCCCATTTGAGATGTTTTTGGAGTTTTAAATCTTGACAGATTTTAAGACCTTCTTGTTGAACTAGACTAACTAGTTCTCCATAGGTGTAATCATCGTAGTCAATTATTTGGATACCACTAGATTCTCTAATTTTTGTCCTAACCTTTTCTCCTAAGAGAGTTGGTAGTCCTGCAAGAAACTTTTCTTTCCAGAAAGGTTGGTTTGAATCTTGCCGAAGTAGAACCCTAGTGAGGAATGTGTTTTTGTACCATTGAAAATCACTTAGTTTTTTACATTTAAGATTTGAAAGGAGTTCTGCATTTTTATCTCTAAGGACTGAGGGATCTCCTATGAAATGAAGGGTTATGGCTAAGACTAAAGTTGCTACCGCATTTTGTTGGGTGACTCCGAAATTATCTAGAATAGGTAATCCTTCTTCATCTATTTTAATAGCATTGAGGATTTCTTCCCGTTGTTGACTGGTGAGATAGTTATCCCACCATCCTTTTAGCTGTCCCGAAAAACCAGCAATAAGGAGTTCAACAACGGTTTTATCTTCATTGCCTATTTGTGTCCTATAGGCGTTTGCAGCCATTGTCATTTTTTGGAGGAAATTTAATATATTATATTCAGAAATTCCGTCTAGATTCCAGTCATAAACGGAAGATGAATTGAACCTAGATTGTTCCACTGGTTGAATTTGTCCTAGGTCTGGTGCTGTTATTATTTGGTTTTCTTGATTGTTTCTCCAATCAAGGCGATTTATTCTATTTTTTTGGAATTGATGTATGGTTTTGTCAGAATCTGATTCTTGACATAGAGTATTTATTTGAATATTTGAGCTTTGTGTTTCAAGATTGGTAGGTGCTTGGATGGATTTAAAATTTCTTTGGTTTTTAGAAGTTGGAGTGTCAGGGACATCATAAGTTTGTTGTTTACTACTTTCTCCTACTTCTATGTTACTTAGTTGGCTTTGAAGGGCGCGAATGAATTCTAAATTTGTGTTTTGGCAAGTTTTAACACTATTTTCTGAAATTTGGAAAGGTTCAAATATCGGAAGTTTAAGTTTCTTGTTAGTCGAAGTTTCTTTTGGAGGGGTTTGTTGTTTTAATATTGTTTTTTCTATTCTATCAAGTTGTTTACTTATTGTTCCAAGGTTGGTGTTTGAAAAATTATTTTGAAGAATGATATTTTTGACATTTGTCTTATCATCTTCTTGAGGGATTTTAAAAGGAATTGCTTCAATCGGTTTACCCGATAATTCAAGTTTTATTCCTTGCTGAGGGGGGTGATTTGAACGAAATATTTTTCCATTAGCGAGTGTTTCCCACTCAGGAGTTTTGTTTCGACTCGTGATGGGATTTGCTGTTTTTGAATAAGGAAAATGAATATTATTTTCTTTTGTATAATCTTCAAGCCAGTTAAAAAATAGAACTTGAACTTTATGTTTTCTAAGATATTTATAGTATTCTTCTTGTATTTTTTCTTTGTTTGTAGTAAATTTTTTGAAAAACCAATTTCTTTTTTGTAGATTTTTATCTGAATAGAATTCTTCTCTTAAGGTTTTTTTATTTATTTCAAAATCCTTTTCTAAGACATTTAGTTCATTAGCCATATTTTCAGTTATAGCCGAAAATGTGGGGCTAGTTGGTTCCGATTTTGTAATGAATTCATTTTGTTCAAAACTAGTTCTTGAAGTGTAAACCGGTTTTGGTATTTGTGTTTGAAAATCAACATTTCTTAAGATTGAGTTTGGAATGTCAGAGGTTGAGAATCGTGGTTGATATCTATGTTCTTGTATCTGGTAATATATATATATATATATTACCAGACTACAAAGCTAACACATATATTAACTATTAACATATTTATTATCTGATAACACGTATATGATTAACACATATATTGTACGTTGACATATATATTACCTTACTAACACATAACTTACCGGTTGACACATGGTAATAAAATTATTATTCTTAGCAAAATTATGAATTAACCAAAGCTAATATATATTATTCCTAGCAATTTGTTACTCAGCACAGTAGCCAAAGGTAGGATATGAAATAAAATAATCCCATCAACCATCACTTCAAAAAATGTTTCTAAACAGGAAAGAATCCCAAATACCTCATATCTTTTAAATGATATAACAAAATAGCAAAACAAAAACTCAACATGACAATAACAAATAAAATTAATAATAATAAATTATTGAAGCAGCGACGGAAGCTTCGGCATAACGAATCGATGGTGGTTGAGATTTTATGAGTGCCAAAGACTCTGAATTTTATGAAGAAAAGAGAGAAGAGAAGAGATTAAGAGTGTGTGAGAGAAGAAAAGAAAAGAGAGATTATGAGAGAAGAGGAAGAGAAGAGAGAGGTTGTGAGAGAGAAGAAAGAGAAAAATAGTAAAGTGAGGAAATGTAAAAAGGTCATAAATACAACTACATGAATTGATATTGATATGATTGTATGTGAGCTTATCAACAAAACTTTTGTGTATATACTAGCCTATAATAGAGCGAAAAGCTTTTTAAAAATATATGTACCCGTATTATCCGCTAAATTGATATCCGTATATGTATTTGAAAATTACGGATATCTGGATTCTAAAATATCCGTGCGAAATGGATATCCATTAATATTTGTATTCGTATCCATCTTCGATATTAAAAAAAATTGATTTTTTTTAAAACGTATAAAACTCAAAAAACTATTTTTTCTTTTAAAAAAATAAAAAATAAATAATGTTTTTAAAAATAAATACCAAAATTAATAAATATAATATACACTCAATTAAACAAAATTCGACCAAAAACAGAGAAAATGTAAAATTATGAATGGTAAACCGAGTGCAATTAGCATGAGGTTGGACCGTGTGCTTAACCAAAGTCATAAGCGTCAAAATTTCACAGCCATTATCACTCTCTGGCCTAAGGCCCAATACAGCATTTATCCATCTTCTTCTCCACGATAAACCCTAATTTTGGGGGGGGGGGGGGGGGGTCTCAGATCCGATCCTGCCAACTAATTAAGCCGGAGCTCTTGCTCCAATGCGAAGTCTTGATCCATGTCATTAAATTTTATGAAACTCAGCAGTCAATTTATCGGCAAATTCACTCGTGTAACTACCTTGCCTGCTCATCATACTGATTTGGTCCAAAAGGTTTCGATTTTGAGAGACGAGCTTTTAAAGATAGGTCACAGTAAGGAAAAATTTCAGAACGTTTTGAATCAGAAAGGACAGTGGTTGTTTACGAGTCATCGTGATGGTGCTGGGATCATGGAGCTTATGGATCAACTGTTTCCTCGGCATTACCTGGCTCTTCAGGTTTCGTTTCTTCTCGTTTTATTTATTTCATCTATTGTGGTTTTTTTTCTTTCTAAAGTTTGAATCTTGTACGCCTGTCTCTGGTATGTCATTATTGGATCGACCTTAGGGAAAGAAAACATCATTCAGTTAAAGCAGAATGTTATACATTGGTTTGTTTCTAATGAAGGCAGCATGACCAAAATTTAGATTGGTTCAGGAATCTAAGTTCTTTCGCTTTTTTTTTTCCCTTGGTTTTGATGTTATGTTAATATCCTGAGTTATTCAGGTTTTAGAGTGGAGGAGAAGACAAGTGGATAATTGTATCCCTTTGACATCAGAGGAGTATGCCAAAGGAATTAAAGTTGCGGGTCGAGCTAGGGACATAAATCTTGCTGTCTATCTTTTCAATGAGGCTGCTAACAAACGAATTCAGACAGCTTCTATTTACAATGCTTTGATGAGTGTTTACATGTGGAACGGGCTTGCTGAGGAATGTCAGTCACTTTTTAAAGATTTCAGGAGGCAAACGCATTGTGCTCCGACCATTGTGACCTATAACATTCTAATATCAGTTTATGGTCGACTTCTGATGGTAAAGAATATGGAAGAAGCTTTCGAAGAAATACACCAGCGAAAACTTTGTCCGACTTCTGTGACTTACAACTCTTTGATTGCTGGTTATGTGACTGCCTGGAATTGGGATAAAATGGAAGCTACATTTCAAGAAATGAAGAAGGGTCCAGTTGAGCCAGACACAGACACTTATCAGCTAATGCTTCGTGGCTATGCAAATTCCGGGAATTTTAGTAAGATGGAAGAAATGTATGAATCGATTAAAGATCAGGTTGGTGAAGACAGTGGTCCTTTGGTCAGAGCCATGATCTGTGCATATTGTAAGAAAGCTGTTGAGAATAGAGTCCAAAAGATTGAGTATTTATTGAGTCTTCTCTCTGGGGAGGAATATTTACCTTGGTTGAATGTTCTTTTGATTCGACTATATGCTCAAGAAGACGCTGTGGAAGAAATGGAAAATAAAATTGACGAGGCATTTGAGCATAAGACATGTGTAAACAAATCAAGTATTATGCGGGCAATCATCACAGCTTACTTCAGTTGTAATGAAGTTGACAATCTTGCAAATTTTGTCAAGCGTGCTGAGTCTGCTGGCTGGAAACTATGTCGATCTCTTTACCACTGTAAGATGGTAATGTATGGATTCCAAAAACGCTTTGAAGAAATGGAAGGTGTTGTAGATGAAATGGCAGAAACTAATTATGGGCTTGTAACTAAAACTTTTGCCATCATGTACAAGGCTTATAAAAATCATGGAATGGAGTTAAATGCTGAGAAAGTGAGAGGAAAGATGCTGAAACGGGGGCTTTAGATGCACCTCAATTTGCGTAAAGAATTCTGTTGTTTTTGATTTGTTCAGTGTCTTTTATGAAGCTTGAGCCCTGCCAAGCATAATATCAAATGGTTTGTGCTGTTTCTGCCTTTGCATAAGTCTCGTGTTTATAGTGACTTACCAGGGTGTTGTGGTTTCTTTTCTGATCGATCAGGTTTTAGAACCTCTTCTCCATGAAGCTGGATAAGAGATGCTGGCCAGGCTTTCGTAATCTGGTTTTTGGGATGAGACTAGATCAAATTCTTGCCTTTCATGAGTGACTCATCCATCATTATCCTGCCATAGTTGTACATGTTACCGGCGGAGTTTGAAGTTTCCATTGCAGATTTAGATTCTGTTGGTGGATGAGAGACCTCAGTAAAACATAATCCCTGTGAGCCAAGAAGAGCTGTGCCTTATGTGGATTGTCTTGCCTGTGTAACAGCTGATAAAATTAGAAGTACTCGGCTTTTCTTCTTTCTTGAGAAAATGAAGGCTCTGCCAGTTTTTTCCAATAAGAGTAACCTGACCAATGTTTCAGCCATCTCACGGTCCCATTTCCAGATTGTCGTAAGTTAAAATTGTGTTGTTGTTAAAGCTATTACACACTAACATTCACATACTCTGTTGCCTGTTGGTTTGGCTTGAGCATGTTTGTAATTTTGGGCGAAACAGATAGCTCAGTTACACCGATGTGGACCCCCTTTTGTTTGTTTAATTCTTGGCAAACCCTCATTTGCTTCACAAGATGTTGTAAAGAATATGTCATGGAGCTTTAAAACTTAATAGTGTACTTATTTGCCATTTAATTCTTTGCATCACTATATATGTCATCATACAGATTTACAAGCAATAGATATATGAAAGTTAAAAGTGAAGGTGTCATCACAGTAAACTAACAATGAGACAAGGTTAACCAATCTCTTTATTTCTCAAATACTTGTTTCGTTTTATGGATCTACTTTATTTATACAAGGGACAATGAGGAAGAAGACAACAAAAAAAGAACATTCGATTAATGTTTTTTCTAATTCAGTTTCAAGCAACACTAAAGGAAGAAGCAGCATTCTCAACGAATTTCCTAGCTCCTTTAAACCACCTCTTGTCTCCTGCTTGTGCTTTGCAGATGTAAAGCTTTCCACCATTCACAGTGGCTGTGATCAGCTGGTGCTTTCCACCTTCATCTCCATCAGCTGTTCTTGTCAAAACCGACAAGTAGTAGTACCGTTTCCCACCAATATTTGGTGTAGATGTTTCCAGAATGTTTGCAGTTGCTACTGCATTTGCATCAAACCCTCCTTGCAAAGAGATCAGTAACACTTTTGAGGTATCTGTCCTTGTTTAAGTTTTAAAACTGGCTCTAAAGACATTACCTCAGAGGCTGTTTGGCCGAATTAAGCTTGCTTTCCGAGGATATAATTCACCTGCAGAAACCAGACTCATTGTCATCAGTTCAGGTGATTCTCATGTGATAAGACTTCTTAACTGTAAGAAGAAAGAGAAACCTGAGAGAGGAACTCTTCGGGAGAACCATAATCAGTGATGATTTTCTTGTCTGTAGGAGTGATCATGACAGAGACATTGCTGGTAGCGTCGAAGTTGTCCTCGAATCTTAGGACTTTTCCTGGATACTCAACTTCTTTGCTTGGGTTCCACTTTGCTGGAATGTCAATTTTGAATCCTTCTCCCGTGTACGGCAAGAAATCTGTGTTCTTCGTTGGCTTACCAAACACATTCGCTGCAAAGCACAATCACAAGATCTCTTCAAGATTCTTTCATTTGATATGATCGAAATGTTTAGAGAGAGAGTGAGAAAGAGATCGTACCGGCGTCACCATAGGCGGCATCAGCAGGAGACACTTTGGATCCAATGGCGGCAGCACCAACGAGGAAGGTGAGGGCAAGACGGCGGGAGATTGCAAACTCATCGTCTTCCTGAGACTGATGAGCTCTGCATACTAAATGGATGGGTCTCGAGAGGGACACGTGACGAGATGATCATGCGATGGAGACGAGTGCAGTCTGGCTCAAGATGCTTGCACTGTAGGCCATCTTCTCTCTCTCTTCTTGATTGACTCAGTTCAAACCTTACGACCAAAGTGAGATGAAAGTGTTTTAAATATGGGAGTTGAAGTGAAGCGTGTTTTATCGGTTGGTTTTTTGATTTTGGATTGTGGGGCATCTTCTGTTTGGATGTTGGGATAAGGTAGTATAGGTGCTCCATCATGCCACGTGGCAATAATCCTTTTGGTCTCAATGGAACTTTCTACAGAGTTTCTTCATGATTAACAGTTTAACACCAAACCACAACAATACTTTAGAAAGTGTAAATTCTAGAGCAACATGAAACCGATTTAAAAATCCGGTTCATGATTAGATAAATAAATAAACTTTTAGGCCGAAGAACCACCAAACTGAAATGGAGGAACCAACTTTATGGGACTCAAAACCAAAAACTTTGGCTCTTCATGCATCTCCCTTCTGTTCTGCTTTGTCTTCGCGTTGCCTTTTATGGATATCTGTCTTGGGAACATACCGGTCTTTCTTCTTACCCGACTCCGAGTTATTACCTGACTTGGTCTTGGTTTTCTTACCGCTTTTATTCTTAGCCATTGATGCAGCATCTTCTCTTGGAACTGTGTCTGGTTGCTTATTCCCATTAATCTGATCAGAAGGCATGTTCTCTTTCTTCCTACCCGGAGCTGACGTGTGCTTTGATTGCTTACCCATATATGCAGCTTCATGTTGGTTAATCCCATTTGTTTGATTAACAAACATTTTATCTTCTTTCTTACGCGAATCAGCATTGTTGGCAGATTTGGGATTTCTTTGCTTATTCTTTTGCTGCCCAGACATCGATGCAGCTTCTATTGGAGCCATGTTGTAGTCATGCTGGCGATTCCTATTCGCACGAGCAGGATGTTTGTTCTCTTTCAAACTCAGAGACCAAAAGAGAGAGTTGAGGAAAGAGTTCGGTTTCTCGTCCCACCCTCCAGTATCATACATTTCAGTCCTCGACTGTTTTTGTCCCATCGACTCTGGTGGAGATGAAAGCCCCACATGACCATCATACGAGAGAATACAAGCTATTGCATGCATAGAAGCGCCGAGATGGGGCGGCAAATGTTCCCGTGGATGTGTTACCTATAAAATTTCAATAAATGGTTGGAAATTCAAATCAAAGTACTTAAGTATGAAGTAGTTTTAGGTGTAATAGAATATAAACCCACCTTGAACAAAATAGATGCCATTAGTCGTTCCCGCAAAATGTACATTTGAGCAACTTCAAGGGCTGTGGTTTTGAAAGGCAGCCACCGATCAACTACTAACTTGACTGAATTTTCAGGTGAAGCCATCATCTTTGCTCCACGCCTACTGTCTTCTTTTTGTATGTCCATTCCCTCTTCAATACTATTGTCTTGAACTTCTTCTTCTTCTTCTTCCTCGTCATCACTATTATCAGAATCACTGCTCTCTGTAGGCGCCACAGCTATCTCTGTTGAGACAAGTAGCAAAGGAAGATCCTGAGCAACAGTACAGTTTCTTATGTGCATGCCTCCATCTCCACGAGTTATCTCATCGAAAACAACTAAAGATCCATCATACTTTCTCGACGACAAGTTGAAGTTGTTTGACAACGAATGCACACGTACTTTGGCACCACTAGCAGTCTCTACTATAGTTCGTCGATTATTACCAAAAGATGGGCACAATCTTCCCACCATTGGATACAATCCTACTGAAAGCACAGCACGGAGTATTCCAGGATCACGTGAATTCTGACTACAACTTGAAATGTCATTAGGAATAATCCCATGTCTTTTAAGTTCGGATTCAAGTTGACTACGCATTTGATCCAACATTTTCATAGCACTTGGAGAGACAAAGTACTGAGAACAAAACTCGGCAGCAAGACCTCTTTCTTTTGCGTTTTTCCAGCACTCAAAGGCAGCAACAACTGCTAGGTGATCACTGTCACCTCCACAAAGTGAAGCGAGTTCAAGTTTTGCAGCAGCTGCTTTTTGTCTTTCAGTTGGTGACATAGGCATGGTAAATGGTTCCTTGTAGTCGGCTGCACATGCCAGAGTAAGTGCCGGATCCAGACAGTTTACTAATACAGCGAAGAAAAGCATTTTGCTAATCAGAGGATGAATTGGGAGATGACCAAATTTTTCTCCAAGTTCTGTCAGCTCTTCCAGAGGTGTCAGGGCCCCGATATCCTGTAGTATGCTCAAGGCGTTTGCAATACTTTGATCAACAGGTGGGTCCAACAGTTTCTGAAGGAAATCATTTGTTTTACAATTTGGATCAAGTATCTTAACCTGTAAATGTTATCGAAGGCATTGATCAGTAAAAAGTTCCATAGGCTCGAACTTCTTCTCACCACATAGAGCCAATTGCTATCTACAAGGAGCAAAATGAGAGCAGTACCTGTAAGCAGAGTTCTTCTACCGGCATCCTCTTAATTTCAGGAACTTTGAAATCTGGCATTGAGGTTGCCCGTAGTCTAGAATACAAATGATAGCAGATGCCTGGTTGGCAGCGGCCTGCTCGACCTTCACGCTGTTTCGCGTTTGCTTTTGATATCCAAGAAGATTGGAGAGTTGAAACATTATTATAAGGATCGTAGCTCTTTTCCTTCATCCGGCCACTATCTATCACATAAACCACATCATCAATGGTAACTGCTGATTCAGCAATATTTGTTGCAAGCACAATTTTACGACAACCTCGAGGAGGGCGATTGAAAACTTTCTTCTGTTCCCCTGCTGGAACCATTGAGTGAAGACATATTATGTCGAATTTAGCACTATCTGCGAAGAAAGGGTTATCAAGTAATCTCTGTCTTGTTTTATTTATATCATCCCATCCAGGTAGAAAAACAAGAATGGCACCCTCATCTGAATCGCTACATATTTTCCTCATTAACTGCTGTATAAGACTCACATCGACCTGCTCCGGGTTGATTGTCGCCATGTACTTATCAAGTAACTGCTGTCCTTGCTTAACATTAGAATGGGAATTATCTGCATGCTCCCTGATTATTTGAGCAGCTTCGATTTGATTCTCTGTTTCGGCCAATTCTAATGCGGTCATACCATCTTTAGACCTTAAGTTCCAGTCTGCATTAAATGAGAGGAGCATGCAGACGTCACTGATCCTGCCCTTTCCAGCAAAGACCATTAGTGGTGTTAGCCAGGTTGATTGGTGCTGATAATTGTAGATCTCATGACTTCCTCTAGAAGAAACTAGATCTAAGAGGGCATCAAACTCATCATTTGTCCAAGCCAAGATGATTGCTTCTTCTAGAGCAAGCTTATCTTCATCCGTCAAATCAAGCTTGCAGTCTGGTGTACTCAAATTGGTGGAGCTTAGATGATTATCTCCACCTGATTTCAGAATAGAAAGCACATCTTCCAAATATAAGGTTCTCACCTGTAGACATAACGAAAGGAGGTTATATTTAGGCACAAAAGAATTACCAGATTCAAGATAGAAAGAAAAGAAAAGAAGAGAAATTAACTGGATAAGTGAACCCAGGGACACAGACAACCGGACAACCTCCAAAATATCCCGAAAATCTCTCGGCATCAAGTGTAGCACTCATAAGAATCTGTTTGGTCAAGAAATTTACAAAATCATCTTAATAGTCCCGCAGTCAGGCCATACTCAAAGAAGTTTACCAAGTCATTAAGTCCAGCTATCTCAGATTCTTAGGCCATGTACACAATTCTGTCAGAGTTCACTTGTCCTCAGTGAACTTTCAACAAAGTATCTTTCTTTGAAACTTTAAATAATGTTTACTTCACAAACACAAAAAATTTATAGCAGGAAAGAGATTTATTTCGTAAATTCTGCTGTCTTCTTTAATTTTTTAAAGCTACAGGGAAGAAAATACCTTCAAATATACAAGACACACTCTCTTTTTGCTTTCCATTAAAAAGGTAGTAACAACGGTCTATAGAGTAATCCCTCATATTTCCCCTCCCCTCTTTTATTTAGACTAAACGACAAAAGTGTTAAGATGACAAATCCTTCTTTTTGTTTTCTCGTTATCTCTGTTTCAGCAATTAAAAGCAAAGAGCATAGAGCTTAACTAACCAGACGGAGATGAGGATTTGATGGAAGCAAGTCCCTGCAAATCAACAAGAGCATTTTAAATTCATTTGCGTATTGCCATTTTCCCAAAGAAAATAGCATATTTATTTTCTTTCATGATTAGCGGCTTCAGAGAAGATAAATACAAGTGTACTAGTATATTATTTGGGATATAAATTATGGCGTGGCAACAACTGAACGATGGCCTTTAAATCAGTCTTAGATAACATAGACTTGATTTGTCTGTTAAACAAATTTACAAGATCAGAAACTCAAGGATTTCAGAGGTCAAGAAAGTCTACCTTATAATTGCCAACATGAAATCAGAGTAGCAATCTCTTTCATGGATTTCATCCTACAAAGTATCATTCAGGTCACTGATTACTATAAAGAGCCACGAAATCATATTGCACAACTAGTTTTTCAAGTAATTTATTTGTCCAGCAATACTTGACACATATATAAAACACATACTTCTGAACACACGACAGTAGATCAAATAAGATGTCAAGTACCACAATGATGTGAGTTATGTCGGAAACACAGCTAACAGAGCCTTTGCCTACAAGCACCCTCAGAAGAATGCCGTTCGTGCAGAAAACAACTGATGAGTGCCTTCCACCTTTACTTTGCAGTCGAACCTGCAGTTGCAACATAAAGTCAGCAGTCAGCACTTGTCTACAATATTGAAACACAACCACCTTTCATGGACAAATGCAAGTTTCTACCAGACTCTACTTACAAAGATCTTACCTTGTAACCAATGTTTTCTCCAATGCTTTCACCTCTTTCACAGGATATTCTTTCAGAAACTGCAAAATAGGAACAAAGAACATTAAGCAAGGCGTTAGCAGTATACAGCATCCATGTGAGTTAAACCTCAAATTTCAAAAGATAAATGAAAATATATAGCTGAATAAGAAACAAGATCAACCTGACATGGCGGAGATACGACGAGGTTGAGTGCAAACGATTTTGCAAGTTTCTTTTTTGCTTGACCACATATGATCTAAAAGATATTGAGGAACCTAAAACATTTTACAGTAAAAGCATCTGAGAAACCTCGAATATAGAAAAACTGAGGGTAATCTGGAAAACTCTTTAAATGGCTAATGTCACACTCTAAACTCAAACTGAGTAAAACCTTATGATACACCATACTTTTTCTCAAAATTTAAAGTTGCATAAGTGATAACTATGTAGCCCTGGACAAGAACGTTCAGCCTGACCCCCGAGCCCAAGGGGTAAATAACTAAATCGTTAATGAGATGATTCAACTAAACTACCCAAAAAAAACAAGGGGTAACAAACACCTGAGTAGTTTTCCCGCAACCAGTTTCACCAGAAATGAGAATGACCTGCATTTATCATAAGAATGCATAATAAATTCTTTTTCAAGTAGTGGAAATCGCCACTGGCAGTATAACAATTCAATCAATCTCTCAAATTCTGAAATAGATGAAAAAAAATAATATAACCAGTGAGTTTACAGAACCTGATTGAATTCCACTGCAGATGTAATTGCATCTCTAAAGGATGTGATGGGGAGCTTTGACCGCAGCTTAGATATCTGTAACATAAATCATAAAAACAATTTCCTTTCACTTGCTGCTACGTGGCATGATTTATAATCTCTCAATCTGTGTTCCGGATAAAGAATCAATATTACAATCCTCCTAAGAAAAAACTACACATCCCAACAACTGAATATTGCTAACCTCCTGAAGAGCTTTATCCTTCCGAAATCTAGAATCGAAAGATGCCACCTTTTCTAGGATCTCTTCGCTTCTAATCTGTGGTTTCCGGAAAAAATCATCCTTCCATTCTCCTTGTTTACCCGAGTGGCCGGAGTACTTGTTAAATGATGTTGCAGCAGTATCTCCATCACAAGGTGGGTAGTAAGTAAATAACTCCTGCAGAATAGCATCTGCCTCGGACGGAAATGACACACATTTGAGCTTCTCTTTGTTTGATTTCTCATTGGCTTCTTTGTTCTTTCCATTTTTGTGCCTGCTTTTGAATATTGAAAGCCGCCTTTGATCCCCATGCCTATCAAAGCATCCACAAGAACCGGAAACACAAGACTCTCAGCTCAAAGCAAACGAAATTTCACCGTAGAAAAATTGTGTACCATTTTCAACCCAAAACACTAAAAACTAAAGTTAAGGCATGACTCACCCGGAACTTTTCGATTGTATACCCATTTTCCGGCACATCTGATGAATCACGCCACGTTCGTTGTTTGAAAGATTATGCTCAAATGTGTAAACTACAACACAATGCAACGAAATTCAATCAATACCCAAAAAAAAAAGAAAAAAAAAAACAGCTCATTTCAATCCAACAGGGTAACGTATTTTGCAAAACTAAAGCTTTATCTAATCAATCTCGGGCTCAAAGACTCCTAAATTCATTTCCGGAAATAATCAATTCAGAAAGCGGAAAAAATTCAAATCTAAAAGAAGAGTACGTTCCCAGAGCTAAACTCACCTTCGTTCCCGGAGGCTCGAAAGTCTTCGATGACCTTAGAGGCCCAAATTCTAGTAGCTTCGACAGAAGTTGGCTTCCCTGCATTTTCAGACCTGAACCTCTTGTTCCCCATCGGTTATCAGGGTTTTTTCTGTCTCTCTACCTGAGAAAACACTGAGAAACTGTACGGCTTCTGAGATTTCTAAAAGCAAAGCCTTGTAAAGTTCGATGATTTTCTCTTCTTTTTGCCCTCCCACTGTTTGCTTGGATTCATTATAAACCGCCTACACGGCTTCTCTTTTATTTTATTTTCTCAGCTAATTTTTCTTTTTTGAGCGACTTTCTCCGCTAATTACATAAAGGTTTTTATTTCTTCGCTAATCACAGTTTTTTATTTATATCTTTAATTAGAAAATTTTAATACTATGTTTTAGAATTAGGGTAAAAAAATTAAAAATGTTGCTCAAATAGTTAAAAAAAAAAATTTCACTGGTTTTCGATTTCAAAAAGTAGTTTATCCTTACTTGTAAAAAGTTAAATATAATTTTTTTTGGCAATGGGCAGAGATGGGATGTTCTAAAGTGAAGGAATATGCTTGGGCCTTGAACCCCATTGCTTATGGTTGCACCAATTCAAGAATGTTACAACTTTTTTTTTAAGCTCATATATTTTAGTGTGAAATCCAAATTATTTAATATAAATTTTTTTAAGAAAGTAGATTTTTTAAATAGATTTGAACTCATGACTTTTATATTAGTAAAAATCATTAGATCAAGAGTCACTTGGTAAATGTTACAACTTCTATGCTATAGTGACAACTTGTTCAACGAGTAATTTAGATTTGCATTAAATGGCAAATTTTGTTTAGATGAAAATGACAGAATAACTATTTTTTGTTTATAAGAGTCAAACTCAAAGTCTTAATTAAGTTAAGTTGTGAGAGATTCTTTAAATATGAAAAAAGAGAAATCATTCTATCAATCATAAATCAGCTCAGTTTGAAAACCTTGCAAAGATTTTATGATCAAACAATAGATAATAGATAACTGATTCTTTTATTATAGTTGATTTAACTTATTAGTTTGGATTCATGGTGAGGGGGAATGGCCGATTTCTAATTGAACAGTTTTTGTCGTGTCAAATTTCTACATCAACTCAAAAAACTCAATTACATTCTAACTTAAATGCTAAAAAATCAAATTGTAGATATAAACTTTTTAAAATGAACTAAAATCAATATTAGTCGTTTACATCGTTAGTCAATTGTTAAGTTATTGTGATTAGCTCAAGATAATTTCCATTGTATTGATTCCTACGTAAACTCAAAAAAGATTAAATTGTAAAGTTGAACTTTTTTAAATGGGATAAAATAAAAATTTATTGTTTATACAATTAGCCAACAGATAAATTACTGTGATTAACCTAATTTTTTGACACTCATAACATGAGAAATGAGTGATCAAATTCTAATTGTAGACATAAACTTTTTAAAATTCTAATAAAACTTATCACAAGAAGCCATAAACTATCATCATTTCGATATTGTAATTTTCTTAAATCAAACAAAAAAAACTAAATATTTGATATATTATTCAATTTTTGGGATTTAGCATAAAGATAAGTAAAATACATAAATAACAGATATTACAAGCTAAAAACTGGTAAGATAAGTGAAAAAATCTTTATGATTTTTCGTTTGCAGAATAATATAATAAATATTCCATTTTTGTTAAGAAAATAGCAATATGAAAATAATGAAAGCTTTATCGCTTTTTGTGATCAGTCTTAAAAATATTATAACTCTTGCAAAGTATTTATATATTTTTGGTGATATTTTAAAAACAATTGAAACCAATAGTACTAAAATTAATTTTTCAAAGTATATAATTATATCATCAAATATTTAATCATATATAAATCTTAAAAATAATTATATTTTAAAAATTTTCAAAACTGCAAAAAAAATCTTTAGAAAGGATATATGCCCACAGAATATATAATTGTAATAATTTATTAGGAATGAAATTTAAACTTATTATAAGAATTTGACCACTCATGTTAAAAGTATCAAAAAAAATTAGACTAGTCACGGTAATTTGATTTTATATATATATATTTTATAATCATGTCTGCAATTTAAATTTTTTTGAGTTCATGTAGGAATTGGTATGTAGAAATTGACACGACATAAACTGTTTAAACTAAACTATTTATGTGACCATTAACATAGATTTGCAATAGAAGAAAACTTAGAGTTATATCAAATATATATTAAGATAAGCATGCCCAACATACATTTTATTCAAATGAAACATAAAATGGATTTTATTATGTTTTTATTAATTTTTATTTTTATTTTGTAATCATGGACATTTTGGTCCGCCTCTTTTGGTTCTCCAGTTATTGTAGCAGGGACATTCTTCTTTGTGACCATATGTTCCCGAAGGTACACACAAACATTTCTTACAACATTTGTTGCAGAAGAACAAACATGGTTTCTTATGAGATGTTGCTGAACATCGATATGCACACGCCTATGGACATTCTACACGTATATATATATTGAATAATAAGTTAGTTTGGTGTAATTAATCTATTGATCGATTATATAAACAATGAAAAGGAAGTTATTGTTTAAACAACTTACGTTCTGGTCTAAGTGAACCTTCTCCTGCATTCTGAAATTTTTTTGGATGATGCATGTAAGTTTGTGATGAAATATAATATAGTTACGATAAAATTATACATATTTTTGTCATTACAACCTACTAATTTTTTTTTTAAATAGTGTATATATATGTAATATTATTTCTTTGACATTTTGGTTCATAATATAAAATTTTATGAAAAAATAATATTTTTTTTTAAATGAAAAATGTGAAAAAAGAAAGTACACATACCTTTTGGATTGCAGGTGCTTCAGATGGACTTTCTAACTCCTCAGCCTGTAGAAAAATATATAAAAATATAAGAAAACTTAATGTTTAAAAATTTATAAACCAAAAGAATAAGACAAGTATTTGAACTTTTTACATTAGAAAAATGAATAGCAGCAAACAATAAACTTGATATGATCAACACAACGATGAGCTTCACCATTTTCTTTTACTCTTTCCTCTTTCACTTTGAATATTTAGATTTTCTTTTATGTTTTTCAGGTGACATTTATTCTAGTGGCATATGGTAAATCTACGAAAAGCAGATGCACTTGCACAAAAGATCAAGTCATAATATCTACACTATGTACGAACTTAGCTAATGAGTCGGTCACTTGTGGTCCAATGTTAAAATATATATATATATATATATATATATATATATATATATATATATATATATATTTATACTAGTTTTGTAACTGTGTAAATCATGTTTATAAATAAATTTATTAAAAATATCCCTTTATTTAATTTACTAATTTTTATGAAGCATTCAATTTGATTTCGTTTCACCTTACTCGATAAGTATTTAAGATATTCAATATCCCCTCACAGGCGAATGACTGATCGATCTCAGTCACTATCGGTCATCGTTGATGTATGTTGTTTTAGGTATTCAATATCCTCGCACATGCACGCGGATGTTTAATTTGATTATGTTCACTTTAAAACAAAGGATAAATGAAACTACTAATATGTACTTAAGAGTATTAGTCTGATAATGAATCCCAAAAGTCCAAAACTGAATCCCAAGAAACTTAAAAGAGGATTTTACAAATCATGTTTATGGGTTTCAAGTTATGAACTAAGGTTTTTGATTTCTTGAAAACTTAAAGCATATATTTAAACAAGAAATTTAAATTAAACGAATGAATAAGCAACTAGAGTAGAAAGAAATTTAGCAACTAAAAAAATGATAATAAAACATCTAACGGATGCCAAGAAATATGTGGTCCATATTAACAGATTAAACTAAAAGTGATAAGAAACTGATCTAACTTGTTTAACCAAAAAAAATGCCACAAAAATGTCACAAATCAATGATGCAAGAGTCTAATTAAACATTGTCCGAGAGCATAAGTCACTAAGCTATAACTAAACACATTTTAAGCACTAATCAGCTTTGTGATCAAAATTTTGCTGAACATTTACTCGGAAGTCAAATAATTAGCATGCAAATCAATAAAATTCAATAAACTATGCACAAAAATTACTACCAAACCAAAACAAACAATGAACGAATCAGATTTGTACACGTGTCATAAATACACGCGCCCGCGAGTGTGAAAAGGTACGAAAATAATAAATAAATATTTAATACTATTTCAAAAATCGAAGTCTCAAATTCTTGCAAAGCCCTTTGGGATTTTCAAATTTGAAAACAAAAGACTCAGACCCACCACCACTTACATCTCTTTCTCTCTCACTTTCTCCATCTTTCTCGAGAAAATATTTTCCCTCCTCATTGTTATAATCACCTGTATTGTAGGTTCCCCCATCGCTGTTCCTTTTTTGCCACCAATATTATTCAAATAAACGAGATGCGAAGAAACGCTCATAATTGAGTAGGAACATAAACTCGCTGAAGCTCGGATTTGTATCCACAGATCGATTTGTAAAGAGTAAAGCCATGGGTTGTCTCTTCGATTGTTTTCGTGCTAAACACGAACAATCTACTAGGGATTGCGTCTCTCAAACTAGTCAAGTCAAGTTCAAGGTAATTCATCATCGATTCCTTGTTTTTTCAGATTTTTTCTTCGCAATTCAGTTTCACTTAGCTGTTAAGATTCGCAGAATTGGAATCAACTCTTAACATTTCTTTTTCTCTTGTTCTGCTACTTCAGCTGGATTCTCGGTGTTTAACATGTTATTTTTATGATTTCAGAGAGATTATGATTCGAAGAATCGTTTGTCAGTTTTATTTCTATCTGAAGGTGAGATATAATCGCTTCTTTGGTGTCTATTTCTCATAGTGCTCTAAAGCAAAACATACTTACTTGTTTTTCTTGGTTTATCTTCCTTAGAGAAAGCAGAATCCTCGCTTTTTCAGGACGGCGAGGGATCAGGTTTAGATTCTATGCACATTGACAAAGATCTCAAGGATGAGGTATGTTAATGTCAATCCATACTTAAGAACTCTACGATTTTAATCGTTCACGCTCTAAACTTTTACTGGAATTTTCACGAATCATGATATTCTCATTCATATATATTTAGGAGACCGTGTTTGTGTTTGCTTGAGACATGTTCTTCTTTTGCTTGATTGTCTGATGTTTGAGCTAAAGCTCTTCTTCCGAAATGAAAAGAAGTGTTCTATGTTTTATGTTATTTAGGAGGTGGTCTAGATTTTAGTGCTTTGTTTCTCTCAGCAACGCATTTCTCTTTCTCATCTGTCTATTCCTCTGTTTTTCTGTTCCTATTAGCACTCAAATTCTTTGGAAAGAAATTATTCACACAGATGCTTATGTGGATGAATACAGCTTATGTATGCATGCATCATTGTGCGAGTGTGGAAGAAATATGCTTAGCTTGCATTATAGCTTTCATCTTTACTTCGAAACTGATCTACCCTTCTGAATTTAAAAATCTTGATATAGTTTAGCAGATAGATATATTACCACTTCCTCTAACATCCATTTGATTTACATGTGGAATTACTGGCACAGTTTCTTAAAGCTTCCGGCCCAATACCAGCGACACCGATTGAAATTAAGAAAGCATACAAAAATCTGGATACTCCTCAAGTTGAGAAACATTGTGAATCTTCCCAGTTTCAGTCCTGGATTTCCAGTAACTCTGATGCAGTGTTTCACATGGATGATATAAAGAATGTGCCCAATGAAGAAATAGATACTTCAGAGCAAACACTAAGCAGGTGAAGTGTTAGATCTTTAAATGTTCTTATGAAAAGTAAAAGAATCATACTACTCTCCTTTCAATATGATTTCATATTCTAGCATATTTTTCAACTAACAAGAAGTTCTCTGAGAATTTACTTTTTCTCTTGTTTTGTCAATGTATCAGTTGCTTGACCGATGCCCGGAACACTGAAAGAATCTCTTCTGCGTCCAGTGATGCTAGTGAAGAAAGCATTGGAACTGCGTTCAGGGATGAAGTGGATAAAATTGTAAAGGTGCCACTCAAGGCTGGAAACGTTATGGGAAAGAGAAAGTCAGTTCGCTCTGAATATGATTCTGATCGATCTTACTCTTCTAGTCCTTCCAACAACAACAGTTCAAGGAAACCTGAGATGGCTGGAAAAACTAATATTTTAGAATCCTCTCCTAATCCGAACTCATTGAAGCTATCTGATGAGATTCAAGCCCCTGGAACTATCTTTCCTGCAAATGTGCATTCGTCTTCCAATCAAATTAAACGTGCCTCCCTATGTAAGCTCCCTGGAGATTTAAATGAGAGCCTAAATCAAGGTAAAGTTAAGGCCTGCAAAGACAAGACAGAAAACGAATCTCCCACATCAACAATTTATGAGGGAAATTTGGAAGAGAGTTCAGATGAAAAATACAGGATAGGTGAAACTCGAAGCTCTCCTTTGGTGAAGCAGCGTCAAGAGGATAGTAACAAAAATATGGAGGCTTTATCCATAACTCCTGGAGACAGGCCTATTATTGGAATGGTTGCTGCTCACTGGAAAGAGAAAGAACAATCTCAAATCTCACCCAAATGGTGGGATGGTAATGGCATACCAAACTCTACAAACAAGTACAAAGAGGTACTCTCCTGTTTCTTTCAGAATCTCTAGGCTTCTACAAACAAGTATAAGAGTTAATTTTCATAATGCAGGATCAAAAAGTGAGTTGGCACACAACACCTTTCGAAGAGAGATTGGAGAAGGCACTGTCAGAAGAAGGTGGTAAAGGTTTCATCCCTTCAAGGTATATTAATCTCCTTATGATAAATGCAAATTTGAAATGCGTTTATGCTTATATATTTATTATTTGAAGATAGTAACCAGTGATAAATAAACATGTTTGTTTTGCAGGAAGCTTGGAATAGTGGAAGAGTCTGAAAGGGACACAGCCATATCACATCTACGACATTCAGGGCAATCCATGTCAGTCATTTCCTTTTGAACAGAGTGTAGTTGTCTCTTGAGGTAATATTCTCTTTTGATCTCTACCTGGTTCGATTCTGTTCAGACGAAAGTTCATTGATTAGTTTGTACGCGGAAAAGCATTTAACTGAACTCGCAGTCTAGCTATGCTCTCGAACACAAATAATACATGTAATCTCAACTCGAGAACTACAAGTAAAAGTTTTTAAGATACTGACGGTTTAAGTCTATAGATAATTACATTTGCATAGACGATAGTATATGTTTAAGACCGCATGTATTATTGTAAACTAAAATATTACTTGAAAAACTTCAGAAATCCTCTTAAGATTTTGGATCCACTATTATTTTTCAGATATGAAGTAAAGCAACGGTGAGGTCCCATGGGAGTCCTATAGCCAAGTAATGTCTCGTTATATTGGTGGTGGTTGTGTCTCTGCTCTTTAATATGTCTACATGAAGAAAGTTGCGCTTGAGATGCGCGGTTCTATACCTCTATTTGCCTAAACTCTATGCTTCACATTTCCAAACTTATTGTTTGTTATAAGCTGCAAGCCACCATTGGCAAAAAGAAAAAAAAAAGTTTTTGAGATATGTCAAACCATTGAAGATTTGATTGGTGAATTTTAAGTTTCTTTTTAAAACAAAACCAAGAACGCAATTACCATATCTGCTTGTAAGAGATCGAGGTTAACGATAAGAGCTTCGGGATTAGGAGGAACATCATAGGTTATTTAAGCAATGATTTTCAAATCTTGTTTAAAATAATGAGTTATTGGTTCTATCATTTTGTAAATCTTATTTAAAATCATCTTTTATTTTGATTATATCATTAATAAATCTTAACTAAAATTACCTTTTATTGATTTGAACTTGGCTTTTGGCTTTTGAGCTCTCTACTAAGGTGTGATAGCTGTTACGAAGCGGATATCTGGTCCAATTGGTATCCATATCCGACGGATAGTAAGATTCGTTATCCGTATCCGCATTCGAAAGGATCGGATATATGTGGTCTGGATATCCGGCCCATTTAGGCTTCGATCCGTATCCGTATTCTAAATGGGCCGGATATCCGTTCTGTATCCAGTCCATTTAGGTTTCGATCCGTATCTGTATCCTAAATGGGCCAGATATCCGCTCCGTATCCGGTCCATTTATGCTTCGATAATAGGCCGGATATCCGCGAATATCCGGTCCATTATTTCATCATTATCCGTATCCGTATCTGTATCTGCCGGATATTTAAATTTCCTATCCGTATCCGTTTGGTCCGGATATCCGTGTTACGGATCAAAATTCGGATACGAATATGGATATCCGGCAGATAACAGATAATGATTAATAGCCCTAGATGGAATTAACCTAGAGGGAATGTCTTATGGATCCTTATTCTCTTAAATCTTAATGCATCTGTTCCTTTTTTTTACCTAATATTAGCTTTGTTTTGGTTATAGCAAAACTGAAAAGAAGATTTTTTTGAAATTTTTTTTTATACGGATTCGGATATATCTGCGGATATCCGGTTTTTTTACGGATATCCTAAATCCGGATATCTGTAATTTGGGATATGGATATAGATCGAGATATAGGATTTTCCAGAAACGGATATCCTTAAAAAAACAGGATATCCGCTCTGTTACATGGTTAGTGGTTAGAGTTTAAACCCAGTGCTTCTGATAAAGCTAAAAGATTAGCTCTCCTAATTTGGAACTTTACTTTTTAGTTGGTTTTCAGGGTCAATAAGTTGCATAAGATTTGACTACATATAGAAAACCTTTGAAAATATCACAGACATGTTCAAGAAGGAGCTTCCAGCTTTTCCAAAATCTGGCTGTAGTCTCGACTGACTTAAAATATAGAAGAGGAAACGTTTTAGGTACATACAATTTGGGACACACATGAATAGTTTTGATAATAGCTGACAAGGATTGTACGGAACTATCAAGTGAAAATCCTTGAGGATTTTGGATATGTTGCATTTTTGGTAAAGTCCAAAGTTGCTTTTTCAGATCTTAAATTGAAGCAACACAGCTTTCCCATCGAGTCCTTTCGCCATGTAATGCTTTGAATACTCAGTAACTGTAGTGTCTCTGTACTTAGGAGGGTTTTGTTCAGACAAAAGCTCTTTTATCGGTCCATAAACTCGCGAACTCGGTAAAGAATGCACAAAGAAAGACGCAACTGATATCCGTGGCTCTTCACTTCTATTAGCTAAAACTCTATGCTCCACACTTACAAACTTGTCATTCGTTATAAGCTGCAAGAGATCTCCAAGGTTAATGAGAAGAGCTCCAAGAACAGGAGGAACATCGACCCAGTTATCATCATGACGAATTTGAAGCCCACCAATGTGATCTTGAAGAAGAATAGTGAGAAATGATCTGTCTGAATGCTGACTTGTGCCAAAAGTTAGATCAGGCTGAGGACAATGTGGATAGTAATGAGAGAGCATCAATAAGCCTTTGTTACAATCCATTTCTTTCAAATGGTTAGGGTTTAGCCCTAAAGCTTCAGATAAAAGCTCAAAGATGAGGTCTCCTAATTTCATTATTCCCTTCGAATACTCCAACATGATTTCCCTATCAAACACATACAAACCAATGATATAGACAACAAAGTTTGGAAGTTTAGATTGACTAAGATTAAACAAATAAAACTTACCCACAAATTTCTGGTAAGTCCTCTGTTTTTGGAACATTAGGTGACATAAAACAACTCAAAGTATCTCTCCAATTCGCTGAAGCAGAGCTATAGAGATCGAAATTGCTGTTATATGTAAAGGTTTTGGTATTGTCACGGCTATAGAACTTTTTCTTCTCTTCTAAGTCTTGTTCATTAAACCCACGAACACCATCTTTCATCTTCTCCATAACATCAATCTCAATTCCATGGTTGATGGCTTGGAAAAACCCGAATTTCTCTACTGCTTCTTTGATATGTTTGATTACGATCTTTCGTGTGTCCGTGGAGTTGAATACTCCTCCATAGAGATCGATTGTTGGGATCGTCATGGTCGTTGAGGAAAGAGATGGCTTTGAATCGGTTAAAGTGAGATAAGGATGGTGAAAAATACGAGGTATCTGTGAGATTCCGGCGTCGACAAGACCTTTAACTCCGACTTTCATGTCGTCGAAAGCTTTTAGTTCATTAACACGGTCGTATGTTGCTTCCATCTTCTTCTTTTTCGTCTTACTTCTTTCTCTGATTGATTTTAAGAATCAGAATAATTACACAAAACTTTTTATTTCAAGACGTAGAGATAAGTATCAGAATAATTCTGAGAGATAGTTTTCTTTAATTGAATATCGCTATTCGTAGGTGCAAGTGGACCAAAAATCAATTACATTCATGACTAATAAGCCAATAAATGACAAAAAAAGCGTAGAAATCTTCGCTCAAGTCGACGGAGTTGATTATATGATAAAAATTTCTAAAATCAAACCAAGGTATTATATGATAAAAGTATATTGTTTAAGCATATATTTCATATGTTTCATAATATAAGATTTTTAAATCCGTAGAACATCCATAAATTAATACTCGATAAATTAATAACTTTTATAAAATAATAAAATTTTCTAGTTTCAAATCAGATCAATGTAAAATTTGATCAAATTTAATAAATTAATAAGATAATAATTATTTTGAAACCTCTATGTAAAATTATAATTCAATAATATCATAAATTAATAATTATCTAAATTTACATATATATATATATATTTAAAAAAGTTGATATATTAAAATATGATTTTTTCAAAAAATAAATTTTTTCCTAGAGTTCAACTCTATAAAACAGTTGTGTTCTATTTTCAAACTATGATGTTGTAATATAATATGTCACAAGAAATAACCAAAATTTCCAGAAATTTTTTTTTTTTTAAATTTAAAATTTTTAATATGTATTATTTTCATTGTAATAATATTATAAACTATTGAAATAAAACAGTTGAAGTCGTTAATCATAAATTATAAAATTTATAACTTTTAAAAAATTAATCTAAAAATGGTCTCAATTAATATTTTAAAATAGTTTAACAATTAAAAATACTATAAATTAATATCTCTCTAAAATAATAAATTTTTTAAGTCTTAACATTATTAATTTATAAGAACCTTTAAACTATAAAAAATATTTTATAAAATAAATAAAAATTCTCAAAACACTTTTTATATAATGAAACACGAGGAATATATATATATATATATATATATATATATATTATTTTTCTGGTGACCGAGATGTTTTGGACTAAGATCCATACATTCTCTCAAGACGAAACCCAAAACATTTAATATAATTCTCTTTTGGAAAAAAGACTCCTCACTAATAAATTTGAACTCATAATTTTTTCGCTTCATTACGATGTTTAAGAATCTGCTTCCAAATCCATGAACCCAAGCTAGTTGTACCACTAATGGACCAGAACGTGCTAGCACGAATAAGAGACTCCCAAATCCATGAAACCCACAACGACGGTTGTCGGGAAATGATGCGCCAAATCAGCTTCAAATAGAACACCTTTGACGTTTCTTGTAAATTCCTAACCCCCAAACCACCTTCATGAATCGGAGAGCACACATTGGACCATCTAATTTTTGCTTTTTTAGAAGACAAAGCAGGACCAGACCATAAGAAGGCCGAACATATCTGATCCACTTCTTGAATGCACTTTTTAGGAAGACAACAGGCTGCCATACAAAAGTTTGTTATACCCACAAGGACTGATTTTATCAATTGCAACCTTCCTGCATACGAAAGATAACGAGCTGTCCAAGAACTGACTTTCTCCTTCAAGCGAGTGTCAAAGGCCGACAATCCGCTAGAGAGAGCTTCCGAGTTACAAGTGGGAGACCCAAGTACTTGACAGGAAAGGACCCCTCTGTGAGTCGAAATGATAACCCAGCCATATAGACCATGGACTTCTCCAAACTTATTCTCAAACCCGATGTTGTAGCAAATGTGTCAAATGTATCAATGATACCATTCATCGAATGATGAGTTCCATCTGAAAACACAAGAATGTCATCAGCAAAACGAAGGTGTGTAATCCTAAGATTTCTACATCGAGGATGATAACCAATTCGACCCGCTGCAGCAGCAACATCTAACATATTTGACAACACATTCATGCAAATAACAAAGAGATAAGGTGAGAGAGAACAGCCCTGACGCAAACCGCGATTACTAGAAAAGTAACCCGATAATTCCCCATTTATTTGCACCGAGAATGAAACTGATGAGACATATTTCATGATCCATTGGATAAAGGCAGCTGGTACGTCCATCGCTGTAAGAGTATCACGCAAAAACCGCCATTGTACTGTGTCAAAAGCCTTCGATATGTCAATCTTTGTGGTGCTTCTTTTCGTGATAGATTCCTTATGATAATCCTTGATGATCTCGGTGGCCATCAATACATTTTCCATGAGTAGTCTCCCTTGAACAAATGCTCTTGTGTGTTGTGCTTGATCTATGCATTTGGATACAGTTTAAGCTTATTAGAAGTCTGATCTTTTAGCAAAAACATGTGTAACACTTTCACCTGCAAAGATATGAATTATGTAGAAGATGTTATCTGGTTCTTGTTTGTTATGGTTTTATGCTTACGAGGTGGTTTTGAAATGTTTGACAGAGTCGCGTGCGGTGATGAGGTACGTAGCTGAGAAGTACAGGTCACAAGGACCTGACCTTTTGGGGAAAACCATCGAAAACAGAGGTCAAGTAGAGCAATGGCTCGACGTTGAAGCCACCTGTTTCAACCCACCACTACTTAACCTTACACTGCACATAATGTTCGCTTCAGCTATGGGATTTCCATCTGATGAGAAGGTAATTAAGGAGAGCGAAGAGAAACTTGCAGGTGTTCTTGATGTATACGAGGCACATCTCTCAAAGAGCAAGTACTTGGCTGGTGATTTCGTGAGCTTGGCTGATTTGGCTCACCTTCCCTTTACCGATTACTTGATTGGTCCGATTGGAAAGGCTTACATGATCAAAGATAGGAAGCATGTGAGCGCATGGTGGGATGATATTAGCAGCCGTCCTGCATGGAAGGAGACTCTTGCCAAGTATTCATGATTTGTTTCATCTTCTTGTTGATGTGTACTTGTGTTGAGGTTGAATAAAATTGGAACTAAACTCTATGTAATGTACCTCTTGTGTTCTCTTTCCTTTACTAGTTAAATAAGTATTTATGTATGTCTTTACGAGGCTTTCTATATAAGGAAATGCAATCTTTTTTCCACTTAGTGTTACCTTTGGTTTGGCTTAATTAGTTAAACAAGTTAATCATTATTGAAAGGTCACTGTGTCGAGTTCATTGAGATTCATTACCACTACATTACACTATATTAAAAAACAATTTTAGGAGATGAACTTTAGGTTATAGATCTGATTTTTTCGATCCAATTATTGACAAAAAAATATTTGAAAAGTAGGAATAGGGCGCGAAGATCGGAGAGTTAGTAGATGGATAGTAATCCGATGAACTCTTTATCATTCTCTAAATAAGATGTTCAATCTTATCTCATTCGTTGCATATAGACTCTAGAATAAATATGAACTCAAATATGAAACTAATCATACAATGTGGTTTAGGTCAAGGGAAGTGGTCTGAACACAAAGAACATCCGACGGACATTCGAACAATGGACCTAATCCAATTTTTACTCTGGTCTGACATCTATGACATTGTCTAATTTCCAAATCATTTTTAGTTTCTAATGTTTTTAATAGTTCAGGTTTGACTCGCAGGATTTTTTTATGCAAATACTATACTTTGGTTTGACATCCAAAAAATTGATAAAAAGAGGGTAAATTATGAAAACTATATGATATAAAGGAGTTGGTTTCGATAATTGGATCACTAACTTTTGTTTAAGCCATCTAATAATTGTGTTGCTAAAGTAATGTTATCTGTCAGAATATAAATAACAAAATAAGCTCATTTGATCACGTTTTGTTTCTTGCACCCACCAACCTTATTTAAACCGGTCAACTTTGGTTTTCCATTATTTTGTGCTAAGCCTGATCTTAATTATACAAATTTAATTCAGATGATTAACCAAAAAATTATACCAATTTAACTAAAACACCAAATATTGTTATTTTGTTATAATGTGTGATTAAAAAAATTGGAATGATCATCAGATCTTGTTAAGTGGGAATATCTTTCCACTCAGTCTTAATCCAATAATTCGATTTCTTTAAAACAAGACAGAACAAGTGCTTTGCATTATGACACTTTTTAAAACAAGTAATTAAGATTAAATTAAAAATTGAAACTTATTGATGGTTCTTTGGAAATTTCCTACTGAAAAGTCAAGAACGACGTTACGCATCGCCGCCACAGATACCGACGCTTGTTTAAATACTAATATATAAGTGCGATTGCGTTTACCGTACAACCGCAAACGCAGCTAACGAGTTCTCTCTTTCCCTCCCTCTATAAAATTGGCGTCTTGAAAGAGTGAGTTTGATAACTAAAAGAGAAGTACGAAAAACAAGGAAGAAGAAGAGAAGAAAAATGGTGTTGACGATCTATGCGCCTTTATTTGCGTCTTCGAAGCGAGGAGTTGTGACTTTGATAGAGAAGGGAGTATCATTCGAGACTGTCAATGTCGATCTCTTGAAAGGAGAACAAAAGCAGCCTGAATATCTTGCCATTCAGGTTCTTCTCCATTTCTTTTTTTTTTAACTTACTGAATCGTTTCTCGTCGTTTGTTTCCGATCTTGATTGTCTTCGTTTTTCGATCGATGCAGCCTTTCGGTAAAATCCCTGTGCTCGTCGATGGAGACTACAAAATCTTCGGTACACTTCTTTCTCTTTAGCTCCAGATTCATGAGTGATTATAGATATGATCTGAGATTTGTTTGATTTACAGTAATAGTTAGGGGTTGATTGTTTGATAGTGTGAGAACATCCATTAAAGCTTGAACTGCAAGTAAGGGTTTCACATTGATCATAGTGGTGATGTTATGCTGATATTAAACAGATTTCACTTTACAATGGCAGAGTCAAGAGCGATCATGAGGTACATAGCAGAGAAATACAGATCACAAGGACCAGATCTTTTGGGGAAGACAATAGAAGAGAGAGGACAAGTAGAACAATGGCTAGACGTGGAAGCAACAAGCTACCACCCACCACTACTAGCTCTAACAATGAACGTTGTCTTTGGACCACTCATGGGTATACCTGCTGATGAGAAAGTTATCAAGGAAAGCGAAGAGAAACTCGGAGAAGTGCTTGATGTGTATGAAGCACAGCTCTCAAAGAACGAATACTTGGCTGGTGATTTCGTGAGTCTAGCTGATTTAGCTCACCTTCCATTCACTGAGTACCTCGTTGGTGCCATCGGAAAAGCTTACATGATCAAAGATAGGAAGCATGTGAGTGCTTGGTGGGATAAGATTAGTAGCCGTGCTGCTTGGAAGGAGGTCTCTGAGAAGTACGCATTACCTGTTTAAGTAAACAAGATATGATTTGTTTGTTGTTATGTTGATTTAAGGCATGTGTGCTTGAGCATTGTGTTCTGTGTGAGACTCTGTTTTTTTCGCTTTTAATAAAAAACACAACTCTGCTTCTTTTGTTATCAATGAAGAAATAAGTCATCAAAACCAGACCCAGACCAGTTGAACCACAAAGTGTTCTTCTATGTAGTCCTAGTTTTTGATATAACCCGGTCAAAACCGATGAAGCAGACGAAAAAAATCTGGTGTCTGCATTTATATGAAACTGGTTAATATAGTTATATGAATCCAAAACATAAACATCATTCACAATATAGATTTTTAACACATTCTCTCTCTGTTCTTGATAATTCGTCATAAAGGAGAAAAAAAACATCCTTCCCTAGTCAGAAAAACACGAGAGTTGATGATATAAAGTCAACTCTTGAGGTACAAGAAAACCAAAAGGCAAATTCGTTTTGTTGTTAGAACAATCAACTCTTCAAACATTACATAAGCATCCAGAGTATATAAAAATGTACGAAGATCTACCAATCATTCATCACGGTTGATGATGAAAAGATTCCGAAGGCATATCATTGCGTGGGACATTAGGTGCAGGAGTCACTACCGGGATATCCATACTGCTTCTTCTGTCCCCTTCAGTCTCTGCGGATATTTCTCTTACATCAGAAACTCTTGCCTCTGTTGCCTGGATATCATTCCATTCGTTTTCACCAACTGGAGGCTGAGCGTTTACCACTTGTTCTTCACTCATATGGACTACATTCTCTCCTGGTATAGAGGTTGTTCTTGAAATGCTCAAACATGCTTTATCCACATTCTTTTCTGTTTCTTTTGTCATTGGATGAGATGCTTCGCTGTTAGTAGACTCAGTCTTCTCCTCACACACTTGCTTTGTTTCTAGTTGCTGCCTGGTTATTTAAAGATAAAGACCTTTATGACATTTCCATATAATGACGATAGATTCAGATAAACTAACCTTTGAAGCTGTGTTTGTAACATATTGACATATGCTAAAAGCTCTTGCTTCTCTGTCCAAGCAGCTGCCTCTCTTTGAGATGCCTCCTTTACTTTAGCTGCACCACTTGCTTCTGCAACCCTTACTTTTTCTTCGGCTCTGAGAACAGCTCCCTCAAGTATGACGACACGCTCCCTGGCTTTTCCAAGCTCAGACCGCCACATATGAGCCTCTTGGAGAGCAGAGTCTCTTTCCTTAACCAATTGATTTTTTTCCTTACTCAGAGTAGATGTCTTTTCTTCCAATTCCTTAAGCTACATAGGAGATAAAGATCGATTAAACAAGACATACATAATGATGCAAAAGTATCTGAATATGACACGAAGTAATTACCTTCAATTTCATGGCTTCTTGCTGTTTCTCTGAGTCTTTAGTCAGGCGCTCAAATTCCACGCAAACAATTTTCCTTTGTTCATCCATTGTATGGGCTGCGGATGCTGCAGCTACAGCTGCTTCAGCTGTCTCAGATAGCTTATCTGCTATTTCCTTAATCATTGAGTCACGAGAACGAAGTTCTCGAGCCAAATTATGCAATTCTTCATCTTTGACCCGTAGCGTTTCCTGTAAGATGTAAATGGCCTAATAAGGCTAACCTGGACAGAAAGTATATTAGACAATATGGTTTACGCAAACTCTGCAATTCTTCATCCTTAGGACGCAGAGTTTTCTGTAAGACGTCTATATGCATTATATTGCTCAACAAGACATTGCAGGATCTCAACAGGCAATGGATGTTATGCTACATGCACTGAATATTTCCTAAAGACAAGGTGAAAGAAAGGATACCACACCTTCATTATTGTCAAATCATCTAGTGGTCCATCGATCGGTTTATTTGCCGTTATCTTCAATGCATTCCTCAAAGAGATCTGCATTGCTGCTTGAATTTCTTTGGAACATGTCAATGCTGTTGAATTGGCAGCGGCAACAACGGTTGCAACAGTACCAAGTGTTGCAGGACCACTTCCGCTTAGGGAATCGACAGCCTCCTTATGGGCCTTTAGGACGAGTTGTGTCGCACTTGAATGAAAAAAAGAAAAATAATGTTTAGCATATTAGGTTTTGAGGGCCATTGAGAAGGCATACTATTTTTTGAAATGAAATCATTAAAGAGAGAATGATTCTTTTCAACATGGTCGATGATGAATCATCAAACAAAAAAATTGAATATTCAAGATAGATGAAATAAGCGTGGTGTGGTGGCTTCTCCAGAGATTGGCAAACAAATAAAAAGGACACAACGAGAAGCAAACAAAAAGATAAAGATCCAGTGACGTACTGTAAGGTTGTGACCCAAGCTTTAGCTGCACCTGGAGTCTCAGCACATAAAAAGTAATCTTTCTTCTGTGGGGTACCAATGTCTACATCATGTCGAAGAAAACAAAACTCTAGATTCCAATAAACTATTCCTTATCAACAGAATACAGAACTATAAATTTGCCAACATTTGACTAGAAAAAGGATACAGATATAACAACCGTTGTATTTTGGAAGCCCCCTGAAACACAAGAAACAGATTCAATACCAAGAATATACACCTAAAACGACCGGATTTTCAGAAAAAAAAAGAAAAGAAAAAAAGAATAAAAGAAAAGAATGTATGTAGCATGCATACTGGAAGTTGACAGGAGAGATGGTGATTGTGCTATTCTCGTCAAAAAGAATTGTTCCCTTGATAGTAGGTTCGTTTCGTTTCGTCCTGAATCATGGATATACATCAGGAATATATAAACATACCCATGAAGTGATCATCTTTACACAATACGTATCTACATAAGCAAATTGACATTACTCACTTGTACTCCATTTTCCCTGTTGTTGGATCAAGTATCACCCATCGTTCATTCCATTTTCTCAGCTAATCATAGAAAAACAGAAACAAAGTATGGTATCAGTGTGAGCCTTTTAATAATGCAATACATTTCAAGCCATAAGACTTCTAAATGCAACAAATGCTTAAGCTATAGAACTCTACAAAATTCCACAAAAGAAACCACATAGGTTCGTAATTTTTTAATACGCATCCAAATAATCCAATTCAAATAGTGAGAAATCAGAGATCTTTACTTAACCTAAGTATAAACTCAATCAATAAAAACAAAGCGGATTTTGATCACTCCACTTAAAATTGAAGAGAGCCCAGTCATAAACGAATTGAGGTATAAACTGAACTTACAGTTTCAGATCGCTTGAAAAGCGGTCCCTGCAGCAAGTTCCGACCAGAGCCAGATGCCAGTTGTCGCTTGATCTTATCCAAGCTGTTCTCCGTAGCATCAACAAATTTCTGCGCATTTGGAAAATTTTCCGATAATCGAAATGGCAAAATGGGTCAATTAAAGAGCTTATATTAAAAAAGTAGCCAAAACAAAGATATTTAATTGTAGCACATAGAGATCGAAAGAGGGAGTAATTAGAGACCGGAGAAGCGCCGTTGGAAGCCATGCTAACTGGGATCGCCGGGATCGGAAAGCTGTGAAATCGATCAGAAGTGAAAAATCGTTAATTGATGAATGGAGAGAGGAGGGTTTTAGAAGTATGAGCTGAAGAAGACGAGGTAGAAGAAGAAGAAATTCGAGAATTTGCTGGTAGGTTTGGATTCGCGGAATTGCAGTTGAATCAGTCTTTCACTCTTCAACGTGATCAAATAAAATCTTAATCCGGCCGGTACGTAACTAGACCAGCTTCAATGTCAAATAACCGGGTTTTGATCTGACGGTGGAGGTGTCATCACATGATTCTTTTGTTATTTTTTTTCTTTGTTTTGGTTTGAAACTGATCTTCGAAAATGTTGTGTGATCTTTGGTAGGTTTGATTCATTGTTAGTTTTGATTATATCATTAGATTGACATCAACTCATCCTTATTGTAATGTATGATTATCTGCGTTTATTGTTCTCTAAATAGTCTATCGTTGTGTTCTTTGTAATTTTACCAAATCAATATAATCTACTTTTAGATGGAAAAAAAATAGTGGTGTGGTTGGGGAGAAAGAAGCTACTCCAAGTGAAGATGCTGACTGAGAGCTTCTAGTTTTAGTGGAAGATGGGCTCATGAATATTAGTAGGCTTGGTTGTGTGAAGCCCAATATTTAGGAGAGAATGGACTTACTGGTTTGTGACATGAATGAGTGTGGTTGGAGACAAGAAGAGTTCATTGAGGTCATAGAAAAGGATTGAAAGCATAAAATCAAAATAGTAATAGACATGTAAGCCAAGACAAGACAAGATGGATACAATTTGGGGTTAAATAAAGTGGGAAAGCTACAAGACGTGAAAGTGGTCCTTATTCTTGTTTTAAGTGTAATATATTCGTTTTGTATCAAATCTCTCATCGGTTTTTCAATTGGATAGATAACACTAGATATCTATAATTTAAACTGTAAACTTTATCACATGGAATAACACTACCGAGAAAGGTTTTCCTAAGAAAAATATAAGTGTAACCTAGGCAATGAAAAGAGGCTTAATACTTCAACTAAAGGAGCGACCAGCTGGTTCACCAAACCCCGACCCAGCGGAGGTTTGTACGGTTTGGCACCTTCCTTTGCTTCGTGCTTGTGCGAAACTTCAGCGAGATATTGTAGAAATTGACATTCAACTCACTGAGAAGCCTTAACTAGAGCTATAATTAAAACATTCATATCCGGATATATATAGAGTTATGATCTTTAACTAAACTAAAGAGATACATAAAATATCTATATCCGAAATATGAATAAGCATCTAATACATAAAATTTATGTTCTTTATTTTTCAGTTAGTAAAGTATATAGAAACGTGATCTCATTCAGTTGGCTTTAAATTCCATCACCTGAAATATGAATAAGCATCTGCTAAATACTACAAAAATGGATTCAAGCTTTGTTACAATAATGAGCAATTATATAAAATTTTGATATGCTCTAAGGAATCATGTTTGAAAAGAGAAATAAGAATCCATGTGGTCATAAATGTAAAACCTTCCATAGTGAAATCATGATGTTTGTTGACAGTAACACATACTTAGTGGTCTTTGAGTAGTGCAACCTGCAAATGCCATGACTCACTTTCCTTTACAAAAATTCTCTGACATTCTTCCACAAAACTTATAAAAAGTCCAATTTAATTTCTACTTTTCAATGAATCTGAATTTAAGAAAAATTTCATATTTGTTTACCTATGAAAACTAAAAAGTGCTCTAGTCTGTAGAGATAGTGACACCCACTTGAATATTCTTTTAAAAAACAAAAATTCATAATCCTCAATCTGTAGTTTCTCTTTAATTCAGATATAAAACATCATTGCTAAAATCTGATTAAGATTGATGACAAAGAAGAAGCTGTCTTTATGTTAAATCAATATAGACTTAACCACAAATTGATTAACTTAAAGACTATTGTCCATTCCTCCACTTGCTTTTTTCTCCATTTAAATTTAGATATACTAATAAATTAACCATCAACCTCCATGCAAAACCATATTATATTACAAAAGTTGAGCACTTCATTATTTGTACCACATTTTCTTCACACTCTAAAACTCCACTTATCTTTATCTCTTCTTCCATAGTTAAGAAACTAGTGGATCAATTTCCATATCTACATTCTTCTTTTCACACACACAAGCTTTTAGTTAATGAAATAAATTGATGAATGTCATCAATACTAAACTATGTATTTGTTGTTTCTTCTTCAAACCACATGAAATCATGAACATTTATTATCACCTCTTCGTCTATCTTCTTCTTCTCCTTCCTCTATCTTCCTCCCAAGAGAACACCAGAAGCTTGGCCATTGATGTCAATGGTCCAGTCCAAACTTCTCATTTCTCCGAGGTTAGTATATGCTCTTATTATCTCTCCCATTATAAATCACATCTTATAATCTCACTCTTTGCAATCTAATTAACTTAGCTTTTAATTCTTTACATTGAAGCTCCAAGCATTCCTTTTTTTTACTATTCTTATAATCCAATGTTTAGATTTATCATCTCACTAGTAATATATATATATATATATATATATATATATATATATACCGTAGTTTCTGAATATATGTTGATTCAAGAACCCTTGAATCTTCTGAATAAACAGTTTTCTTACATATAAATGATTAAATGATAAAGAAATGTTGATATAATTTATTTTCGTTTTATTTCCTTTGTATAAAATGAGTGCTTGTTAATTCTTTATTACAAGCTCTTAATTGGTACTTAACACTTATTTTTTGTTCTTCTTGATGAGCAGAAACTAAATCCAAAGCTTGTGAATGAAATCAAAGTGCATGGGTTTATGCTTTGGGCAGCGATGGGTGTTTTGATGCCAATTGGTATAATATCAATCAGATTAATATCTATTAAGGACCAAACTTTATTCACTCTTCCACAACTCTTCTTTCTTCATGTCACTTCTCAGGCAGGTTTCACTTCTTTTTTTATTTTCTCTCTTATTTATTATTGTTAAAAGAAATATATCAAATATTGAAGTTCAACAACTAAATCATAAGAATGTTTAAAGTATTAATGAGTTGAAAATGAAATTAAATGGTCGGTACAAATAAATATGGGTGGATATAAAGTAATAAAGCAAGATGCTTCTTTCTTTGTCTAAAGAATAAAGATTGCATACAATTAATCACTTTTCGTATAATACTTAATTATTCTTTCCGTTTCAATTTAATTGATGTTTCAGAGAAAAAAATTATTTTAATATAAGTGATGTTCTCACTTACTAATACAAAAATCAACTCAATATTCCTATATTGCCTTTGTGTTTTTATGAATTTTTGATTAGAGATTTATGTTTCTAAGCAATTAACTACTCATAAAGAAAGTTAAAATATGTATTTTATAAACTTTCTTAATTTGTGTATCATTACCTTAAACATCACTTAAATTAAAACAGAGGGAATAGTCATTAGTTATTAGTAGGACCTTTTGGGTTTTCTAGATTGTTAATCACATTGATAATCATGGAACCTTGAAGGCCAAGCAAAATCATTTGTATTATATTAACCTTTAACTCTTTCTTAACTTCTCTTTCTCATTTTATTTCTGATACTTAACTAAGAAACCACACCTACTAGTCACACACACACATATATTTATGGGGAATTAGTTTTTTTTTTCCAACAATTGGATCGACAAATCGACAAGATTCACGATCCATAATTTAAACCCTCCCTAAAACCCCAAACAATACCGTGTGGAAATGTGATTCTTGGAAATCAAATTCTAGATGCCAAAGAAAATAGCTGGGCATTTAGCCACTAGTCTTGGTTGATGGAGTATTAGTTATATTTTCTTTACCAAAGAATATGTATATTAAATGTACACTATTATTTATTAACAAGGATCACTTTTAACTATTGTTAATAGTGATATATCAAACACAAGCGGCTCGTGGTTTATTTGGAAGATTAAGGGAGCAATTAACAATATGATTAATTTATCAAACAGATGGTTGCTGTGATACTTGTGACAATAGGAGCAATAATGTCAATAAAAAACTTCAACAATTCCTTCGATAATCATCACCAACGAATAGGAATTGGACTTTACGTTGTTGTATGGTTCCAAGCTCTTGTTGGCTTCCTTCGACCTCCAAGGTACTTATGCATATTTCATTTCCTTCAATTTTATTTGTTTAATTTCGACGAAAATAAAATATCATAAAATCAAAAGCAATCTTTATTAGATGTTATGATGATAAGAACTACAAAATAAGTCTAGTTTATATTGTATATCTGATTGATTTACTATAAAATTGCAGGGAAGGAAAAGCTAGAAGGACTTGGTTTATAGGACATTGGATATTAGGAACATTAGTTTCTATTCTTGGGATAATAAATATATACACAGGATTACAAGCTTACACCAAAAAGACATCAACAAGTTCTAAGCTTTGGACCATACTCTTCACAACACAACTCTCTTCTATGGTCTTGGTCTATCTTTTTCAAGACAAGTGGTCTTATATCCAAAGCCAAACTAGCATCAATAGAAATCAATCCGTTGATCATAACAGCAACATTTCAGCCGCTGAGACTGGCCATGGAGACTTGGTCGAAGAGACTAAACCGGCGTTAGAGAAATGCTAAAAGACCTATAAAGCTATAAGTAATTTGGTTGAGATATTGTTTTCTGTGAGACAAAAAGATTTTCAAAGGCATTTGAATTAATTTGTGGAGTGATGATTTTGACTGACTAACTTTCGAGTTTCTTTTTTCTTTTGTTTATTATGTCTAAATTAATATACATTTTTATTTTTTACAAATAAAATTGATGTATTCACAGACGGTTTGAGAATGTTTTTTGGAGAGTTACTGAATATCGCTTATGTTGCATCAAAATCTTAACCTTCTTTCAACTATCATTTCAGTATTAGTTGTCATTCTATAGAAAGCTTGGTCTCGGCTATTTAATTTTAGTGAGATGTTGCATTCCCATCTTGCTGTCGATTCAAAATACGAGGGAAAAATTAACAAATGGCTGTTATTTTCCAAGTGAAATCTAATATATGTTGTGTTTTTTTTTGTTTTTGTTTTTTTTTTTCCATAGTTAGGTCGACAATGATGATCTATAGATAAAACCCCACTAAAAATTTAAACAATATCATATGAAAATAATGGACCACTCTCTAAAGTCTAATTTGAGTCTTTTTAAGGGTCCTTTTTCTTATACTAAGCTGGAAAATCATGTGATGAACAAGAACTCTAAATTTAAGTACTTTACGGAGTATTAAAAAACTATCAAAATATAAGAAATTTTCGACTAGTGGGGAATGTCTAATTGTACATATTCTGCTACATATATGATATTATATATTTTCTTGTCAATAATTGAATCGACAAAAGCCAATCTATAATCTAAACTCTTTCTCCTAAACTTTTTAAAATATCATGTGCGGTCACGTTCTGGAGTTGAATCCTGGATGAAAATGTATAATAAGAGAGTTATATTCTTATACAAAAGCTAAGTGCCTTTGCTATATCTTCGTGAGCACCGAATCAAGGTAAGTATTATTGCTTGTTTATTTAAGGGAGAATTGTAAAAATGCGTTTTGGTTTGGTTTAATTAAAACAAATATAGAAGATTTAGCTTTGGTTTACTTCACTAACGCCAAATAATATAGTGTATATTTTCGGTTTACTTCGGTTTGTTATTTCTGGTTATCAGATAATTTACATTTAATGAAGGATAATTTGTTAATTTTTTTTTTGTCAACCAATATATTAATTAAATCAGAACATCAAAAGATGATGATAACAACGTTTACAACATCAAACCATTAACTGACTCTCTAATAGAATGAGCGAGAGTATCAGCTTTATGGTTCAGAGATCTCGGAATAATTTGTTAGTAATTTTACTAACAGAAAGTTGAAATTAAGCTTTTCATAAAAACTAGAGACATATTTTCGATCGTACTTTACCCAAAAAAAAATCGATCGTCATCCACACCTTCATTTATATTTCCACTCCAAAAATGTTTGTTTTATTTTAGTTTATTCAATTACTCCGTTAATTTTCAGGGTTATAGTAGAGTTTGTTGTGGTTAATGATAGCTACTAAAAGCTAATTTGGTCACTCTTCAAAGATAGAGACTGGAACACAAGAACACAAGATCAATTTTGGTAGTTTCGACTACCTTTTCTTTTGTTTTCTCATTGATTATATAGCAAAATACAAAAGTAACGTGCAGAGGAAAAGTGGAGTGATAACTCCTACAAAAGAGGATTAGGAAACAATGAGATTAAATTTCATTTTAGTTATTATCTAACTAAGAAGAGATTAAACCAAGATAATTGGTTAACAAATTACGGATAATGGTTTGTGTTGGTTAAACTCTTGAATCGTAGACTCATCAGTTAACCATACTCATTTTCACCATGGCTGCTGAGCTCTGAGCCACGACGTTGGTCCTAACAATTAACGTAAGTGATTATAATATATCTTAATAATAAAATTTTATTTCAGTTCATTTAAAGTTTAATGTATCAAATTAAAGATTTTAATCGACTAATTTTTTAAAATATGACAGAATCTTGACGGTGATATCGTGGACTGCATAAGAAGAGAAACAGAACATATACTCAGCTATCCTTTTCTACAAAATCATAAATTTCAGGTATTTATCTATATACTCAATTTAATAATTATTTTTAAAATAATTCAGTTCTAAATATTGGTTTTAAAAAATTATTAATTATTTTTTGAAACAAATAATATAGGAACGACCAACTAATCTTCCAAATGTGGTAAAAATAAAAAATCAATTTAGTTGAGAGATTTTATACATAATAATAAAACACGGTGTCTAGTCCAAATTATTCTATACGAAAAATATACGAGATTGAAAACTCTGGAGCTAGGGTAGAAGCAACCAAAAGGCATGAAGAGCTAGGGTAGAAGTGACTAAAGGACATGGGGTAACTATATAAATTCGTTTATTCTACTTTTCTACTGTATGTATTACATGTAAATTGTAACTAAGAAAAAATATATCAAATTAGAATTATAGTATGCTATTGCATTTGTGAACCATGACACCAGCACACCATACATATATGGAACAAAAGCAACTATAGTTGTGATGTTTCCCGCAATCGAACGAGAAGATGAATTCAGCCCTGGCCAAATTTGGCTCACATTCAGAGGATCTTATAAGGAAAATGATCTAAACACGACAAAGGTTGGATGGCAAGTTAAATTTGTTGTAACTAAAAAAGTTATTTATAAAATGGTTCTATGAACTATTATTTTATCAAGTAATTTTTTATCATATTTCAAAACTTACATGGAACTATTAAAACAACAAAATTTTTGATTGTTAGGTTTATTTTGAGATGTATTTCAACAATCAGTCAAGACTCTTCATTTTCTGGACGATATATTTACAATCTCGAATGTTTTGGTTTTGACCAAACCAGTAGTGGTGTTCTTATTGAGGGTGCTATTTTTCCCATGTCTACTTTTGGAGGTTCCAGACCAAGCTCACCATACATATATGGAAGGTTATAAATTGATAATTTTTTATTTTTTTATAAACTTGTTTTTAATGTATAAATAAACAAAATGTAGGATGTTAAACTTGATTTTTGGTGGCTGGGTCCAAAATATATGATCCATTTTGCAGGATTCCGTTTTGTACTAAATTTAGTTTGGTTAAGTAACTAGTAGACTTTATTTTTTAAATTGGACGTTCGTTATGCACAAAATTTAGATAAATAAATGCATAATTTTCTAACAATATATGCGCTATTCATACAAAATATATGCACAATATTTTCATGATTTATACATGAAATTTGCATAAATTATAAGTTCTACATGCAGGAATTTTGCAAAATTTATGCTGCGCAAATTGTAAATTTTATTTTAAATTGTTACCATTTTTGCATGATTAGTTTTTCCAATGATCATATATCATCTTTGCACCTACATAAATCGAAATAAAATATTAATTGATAAACATTTTATAACATACCATTCATCTACTATATACATGAATGTCATTGTAATATTCACGAAAATTTGAATTTAAATAAATGTATATAAGGCGTTGACAAAAAAAATAAAAAAAAATGTATAGAAGGCACATTCATTACAAATCTAAAACTTTTAGTAGCTGCTTTTAAATAATCAAAACTAATTTTAATATTAACTAATAAACATACGTAAAGCTAAATTACTGTGGTTGAATATAGAAACTAGAAATATTACAATTTCCAACCAAAAGAAAAAGTTACCAAAGTTTTTCCAGTTTAGTGTGATTAATTACTGAACAAAAGTTAGAGCTGATATATATTCTCTTCGTTTCATAATATTAGATGTTTTAGAAATTTCACACATTTTAAGAAAATTTGTAAAATAACATTTTAACTTCATTTATTGTACAAAAAATTAATTATGAAGAAAAAGAAAAAAATAAAAATAAAGACAAAACAAAATTTTTTTAGTCAAATATATATTGGAAATACAAAACATCTAATTTTTTGATACAAATTTTTTTTCCACATCTAACATTGTAATGAAGGGAATATAACACAAAGAGTGGTGGGCTATAGATTGTAGACCATGAAGTTCAAGAGCTAGGAATACACTTTTAGGAAATGCTATAATCTCAAGTGTCCTGGTTTTATACAATCTTAACAACACAATTTTTATCGAAGGTGCAACTTTTGAAGACAACCAAACATACTGAGAATTCAGATTTTGAAGGTAACTAATTTATTTTATTTTATATGATTATATAATTATTTTTAATATATAAATAGAAATGTAGCATTACATAACTATTTTTAATCTATAAATAAAAAATATAGGGGTTAAAGCTTGAATTTGGTGGTTGGGTATTAGATTTATTAATGACACCCTTCTCTTTCCCGTTGGCAATAACGGAAATCTTTACCTGATTTATAGACTATGGTGAAATAGTAGAGTGGGACGGTGAAAATATAAATAAGAATATTTCTAGTAAACACACAACTGAAATCTGACTTTCTTTCAAGCAGTACAGTTTCTTATATGCACAACCTAGAAGTCGCACTTACAAGATCCAATATCCAGCCGATGTTTGATCTCATAGTAGGGGCGACTGATCCAACGTACTACAAGATCAAGAAACTCACAACATAAGTTTTTTGTATAGAGGCGTTGAACGTGCGGACGCAATTTATCTAAGACTAGACTCAATTCTTCTTTATTTGAGGTTTAGCATTTTCTTGTTGTTTTACCTTTCTTTTTTTCTTCATTTCTGTTGTATTTTGGTTTGAATCGTACCAAACCCTATGATATCCTCTTGAACGCTTTGTTGCCACAATTTCCAATTAATCTTGAACTTAAAGATAAGTGCAATTTCTATTTAATCCTGAACTTGAAGATAAAAGAGTCAATTAATAGTAATTTTTCTGAATGGGTTTCGAACTTTATGCAATTCAAAGAATCTTGTAGTTAGTAAGCTTAATTAAAAGCCGACACTTACAAAATTCCAAACTGAAAAAAAAAATCAATTATAACTGAAAGAAAGACCGACTATATTGAAATAGAATTGACAATTTGACACAATCGGCTAATATTAATTCTACTTTTACAATGTACACTAATAATGTTGGAACTTAGGAAATTAATTAATTAATATATAGTAGTATTACTATAATTTAATATTTATTAATTTATAGAAATACTTGACAAAATAATATGATAATATTATTATTTTTTAATATTTTTTTAGAAATATACTTTGAAAATGAAAGTGACATTTAGTCTAGTGGCAGGTGGTAAGTCCACTAAATTTAGACGCATTTGCACATCCAGAGATCGAGTCCCACTGCCTACATAATGTAGTAACTTGTCTAATAAACTGGCCAATTGTGACCCAGTGTCGACAAAAAAAAATACTTTGATTTGAAAATATGAGTATTTTAGAGTTCTGAGTTTTCTTTATTAAATTGTATTTATACTTTGGTATTTCATATATTTCATATTGTGTTAGTATTTTGTTTTATTTTTGAAAAATATTTTCAAAATTTATAAGAAACTTTATTATAATCAACATTGATAACTTTAGCCTTGAGCGAAGTTGAGGAATGGAGGTTAGAAAATGATAAAGGGACTCTGCTTAGCACGAGACGTTCTCTTACATCACATAACTATCAAGCTGGACTAATCCTCCTTATGGCTCTGTGTCAAGTGTAGTATGTACTCCTCTTGGTTAAATCCAATAATAAACCAATTGATGGAGAAAAATAATAATATAATAAGACCTTTAAATCTCCAAAACTAAATCCATCGTAAAATGGAAGCTGTTTGATCTTTTTTCCTTATTAATGAAGATTCTAACGTTTATTATTACCTATTAAGTACCCTAAGACAGATTTGATAGCTCTAATTCAAGAACAAAATCTCCATGTTTGTACTTACATCTCTGTCTTTCCTTCTCTCTCACACACCATATATGCTGATAAATAAACACCAAAGCCACTAAAAGGAAGAGATCTATCACACAATTCTTCTTCTTAACCAACCCAAAACGTGACAACCTTTGTGAGTTTTGCAATGATGAGAAGTGTTGCTTCGACTGGTGTAGTAACAGTCATGTTAATGATATTTGTTATGTTAAACCAAATAGAGAGTGCTACTATTAATGGTTCATCATTATCACATATAAAGTCCTGTAATATATATGATGGAAGTTGGGTTTATGACCAATCTTACCCTCTCTATGATTCCAAGACTTGTCCTTTCATTGAGAGACAGTTTAACTGCAAAGCCAATGGTCGTCCCGACAGTGATTACCTCAAGTATCGTTGGCAACCTTCCGGTTGCAATATCCCCAGGTCATTTAATCTCTTGTACATATTTCTTGATGAGATTCATATATGGTTTTTAATTAGGATTGATTTTTGGACTCAAAACCTTATGTATGTTGTTGCATATAAGTACTTAAGACTGTTATCTACGATATTGTCACCTATGTCATGTTTGTGTATTATATGTCTGATGTCTACATCTATAATAATTTGGTTATGGTACAGATTCAACGGCTTAGATTTTCTGGTAAGAATAATGAAAGGGAAGACATTGATGTTCGTAGGAGATTCACTGAGTCTAAACCAATGGCAATCTCTAACGTGTTTGCTTCACAACGCCGTACCAAATGCCAACTTCACCATCACTCGTTCCCCTTTTGGTCTCTCCGTCTTCTCATTCCCGGTATCGTTCCTAAGTTTATCCAAACTCTTTTGATTTTTTCCGGTATTCGTCCGGTTTAGTCTGATCTAGACTTACTCTGGTTCGGTTCATGTAAATGCAGGCTTACAATGCAACGATTATGTTCTCGAGAAACGCGTTTCTAGTGGATATAATTGGAGTCTCACCAAAACGAGTGATAAAGCTCGACTCAATTTCAAGCGGTTCGTTGTGGAAAACCGCAGACGTTTTGATTTTCAACTCTTGGCATTGGTGGCTTCACACCGACCGAAAACAACCGTAAAACAACATTCTTTTCTATGTCATAAAAACATATCTTAATTAGTATAGACTTAGTGTATATATATAACTAATGTAATCGTTTGGAGCTGCAGATGGGACGCGATTATTTACGGGAATGTAATTGTAAAAGACATGGACAGATTAGTGGCGTATAAGAAAGCAATGAGTACTTGGGCTAAGTGGATTGATCAAAACATTGATCCTAACAAAACCAAAGTTTTCTTCCAAGGTGTTTCACCGGACCACAACCAGTAAGTTCTTCCTCTAGAGTCTAGATTACTTCGTTTCTTTATTCAATATATATACTACAAAAAATTTGATTTATTATGACGGAATTTTATGGCTAAAGATATTAGTCAAAAATTTGTGACATTTATATACTTTTTTTGCTACAAATTCATAGTTTTTTAAATAAGTTATTGTGACTCTGTTCCATAACAATTTGTGATGAAATTATATAAAATATATTCGTCATAAGTATTGTAATATTACAATTTACAAATCGTCATAAGTTTATAACAATATGTGTTATTACGACGATATATTATGTCTCAATAAAAAATTTCTTTTAGTTGTATCCACATTGGTTAAGTTTATGATTCTTGGTTAAATACATAAATGTATATAGTAATCTTCTTTCTTAAACTTATGTTAATGATATTTTAAATAGAAAATATGTCTTGTCTATCTGAACCAAGTTGTGGTCAGAATCAAATATATGTATGTACATCTTATACATGCATAGGTTAAAATACGTTGATGTATAGAATTAGATTGCTTGATTAATTGTTTATAATAATATAATGTAACAGTGCAAAGGATTGGTCGAAAGAAGGAGGAAAAGGGAATTGCATAGGAGAAACAAAGCCAGTAATGGGATCGAAGTATCGAGCAGGACCACACAGAGCGGACATGGTGATGGAGAAAGTGATAAAGACGATGAAGAATCCGGTGAGGTTAATGGATGTGACTTTGATGTCTCAGCTTAGGAAAGATGGACACCCTTCAGTCTACGGCTTTGGCGGTCACAAGGTTCCTGATTGTAGCCATTGGTGCCTTGCTGGTGTTCCTGATACTTGGAACCAGCTCTTATATTTTCACTTGTTTCATTCTTGATTTTTTTAGTTCTTTAGAGTCAAAGCTCAATTCATTATATGGTTTATGTTTGAGTTGTTTTCACCCATTTATTTATGACTTCATTACAGGTTTATTTGGACTTTTATTTCTTTTTTCTCAACCAAAACTATAATAAGAATCTGCAAAAATTCATTTCGGTAGCAAAATAAACATATCATTTTGCAAACCAATATTTATTTCTGTAGTAAAATAAACATATCGTTTTGCAAACCACTATTCTAAATGTAGCAAAATAAATATATAGTTTTGTAAACCACTATTTGAATGTAATCAATCAAACTGTTTTTCTCTTGTGTTAACGTCCTATATTATTTTGCTCGGTCGTCCCGTAAAATAAGTCGGTCGAAGTTATTAGTTTTCAATAAAATGTATTTAAATTAGGGTAAGTAAAATTGATTTGGTCATTAAGACTTGGCTTTACAGCAAAAGACAAACAAACATCTCTCTCTCTTTCACTTCACGTCTGCGAGTGTTCGTCGACCTCCGGATCGCACCAATCCTTGTCGATCTGTTCACCTTCCGTCGCCGTTTTCGAGGAATTAGGAATCTGGAGATTTCTATTTCAGATTAAAGATTTTCTTGTACCCCAAGGTTAGATTTACGATACAACTCTCTCTGCCAGAGAAAAAAAATTGTAGACAAGAAGGATCATGGCTGTGGTGGATGTTCACCGGTTCGCTGAGTCAATCACTTGCCATGCTTGGAGTCCTGATCACTCCAGTTCGTTTCTACTTCTCTGATTTTGAAATGCTTCTTCCTTCGCTTTTGTTTCGTTTACCGTTTGGCCTTTGGGAAGATGAGAAGGATTACTGTTACAAAAAGCTAGAGACGCAGATTATAGTTTCTTTATACCAATATGAATTTAGCTATGGAATTACTTTAGGATCTATAGTTTGGCTGCTAGAAAGATAAGAAGAAGGAACTGAATTGTGTTATGTTGTTCGTATAAATAACATGGGAATCGAAGCTCTTTTAGATCCTTAGAATTGAGAATCGGGTAAAATTTTATATGCCCCTTGTGTTTGTTTGACGGTCTTGTGCTTATAGAAGGAATCACGAGCTTAATTGGGATGGCTTATGCCTCGCTATAGGTAAATAAAGATAGGTTCTTTCATAGACATTTTTTTGTATTTTGCATTCGACTTAGCAAGAGAGCATTAAAGAATCCAGAGAGATATTATGTAGGGCTAGGTACATATTTGGTATCTTGTATTGTACTTTAGTTGATTAGCTTTTATAAACAGATAAACCCAATGTCTTCCTAGTTTAACATCTTTCTTTTAAGTCTGTAAGCATGTGTTGTGACATTTGTTTCATTATTCTTCTAGTGGTTGCTCTCTGTCCTAACAATAATGAAGTTCATATCTATAAATCATCTCAAGACCAGTGGGAGAGGTTACATATCCTCCAAAAGGTGAAGCTTTCTGTCTCGCATCTGAAACTAATGAACCTGCACTCCTTTTCACTTCTCTTCTTAGGAATTTGACTCAGATATTTCTATATATTCTCATTTAACTAACTACTTGTCACTTTAAAAGTGTTCTATAGACAGCTCTAATCTCCTTAATAATAGCTTCATTATCATTTTTTGAAACATTGCAGCATGACCAAATTGTTTCCGGAATAGATTGGAGCTCAAAGTCCAACAAAATCGTCACTGTTTCCCATGACAGAAACTCGTAAGTTGCAACCTTTGATATATATAGAGAAAATTGTCCATGTTGGAAAACCTTGTATTGCGATTAACGTGATAAGAAATGCAAGCCTTTTTAATTTTAGTTCCTCACTGTTATTATTGTATATTAAACTGAGTTTGGAGTGCTTCTTGGAAAGGTATGTGTGGAGCTTCGAAGGAGGTGAATGGGTACCAACTCTTGTTATTCTTCGACTAAATCGTGCTGCACTTTGTGTCCAATGGAGTCCAAAAGGTAGATTATTAGATCCAAAATTTACGAGTTATTAAGCGTCATTGTTGTGGTAATATGTGATGTACTTTTCCCATATTTTTTTGTAGTTTCTAATCTGTGTTCCCATTTTGACCCTTAGAGAACAAATTTGCTGTTGGAAGTGGTGCTAAGACTGTTTGTATATGCTATTATGAGCAAGAGAATAACTGGTAGTTTCACCTTCTACTCCTAATTCTCATTAGTAGTCATGGATTTTTCTTTGGCATGTTGCATGACGTTTTTTTTCATGTATAGTTTTGTTGGTCATTGACATGGTAGTTTCTTGTGTCATGGACTGCCAGGTTATTAGCTCCAATTTTATATTTTCTTGTCATGTTATTAGATCTTGAATATGTGCAATTGTTACAAAGAGTAAAATTATGTAAAGTTTCAATATATTGGTAGACCGACATTGCTTGGCTTTACTGTTCTCAGGTGGGTCAGTAAACTTATCCGGAAAAGGCACGAATCTTCAGTCACATCTGTTGCTTGGCATCCTAATAATGTGAGTGCGATCAGCACAACCTCTTGCACTTCTTGTAGCCAAAAATATTAAGCAAAATTTCTGTTAATGCTTTCTCTACCAAAATATTCTAGAAGTTGGGTACTGGCTAGAGTATAGAATACATGACCCCTATAATAGAATATCGATCTCCACTAACTAGTTAGTCTTCTAAATCATTGTTTCTGGTGTTCGCTTGCATTAGATTCTTCTGGCAACAACATCTACGGATGGAAAATGTCGGGTATTTTCCACATTCATCAAAGGAGTTGACACAAAGTATGCTCATTACTTCAATGTCTACTTTTGAAACATATTTTCAAATATTTGCAGTTTCTTATTTGTCTTCACGCAATGGGCTTATACAGGGATTCAAAAGCAGGCTCACCAGCAGAAACTAAATTTGGGGAGGTTTGATTTGTTTGGCAGGCTTTCTTTTTTCTAGTAAATATCATAATACTTATGAGTTGACATATTATATCTGTTGTCTCTACTCTCTCATCTAATATTGGGGAGCTTCTTTTGGCTGTGTCTTTGTTGAAACAGCAAATTATTCAGCTCGATCTCTCATATTCGTGGGCATTTGGTGTGAAGTGGTCTCCAAGTGGAAATACCTTAGCTTATGTAGGTCAGAATTTTCTTAAGACTTGAGATGTTTGCACATTGCTTCTACTGAAAACTGTACAATGAGACTCTAACTTTGTTGCATAATTGTTACTCTCTGTCTCACTTCCCTAGTTTCTGTAATTTGAATAGGTCATAGCTCCATGATCTACTTTGTTGATGATGTTGGTCCTTCTCCTTTGGCCCAAAGCGTTGCATTTCGAGATTTGCCTCTTCGTGATGTGGGTCAGCATCCACTCTTCTTTTCCTTTCGAGAAACTGGTCATCTCCATGTGTTATGTCCTGATTTGATATATTATTTGTAAACTTGCTATTTTAGGTCCTGTTTATATCTGAGAAAATGGTGATAGGCGCTGGATATGACAGCAACCCGATGTTATTTGCCGCAGATGATACTGGAATATGGTGTGTACCTCAGAAAATCAGATCCTTCAAATATTTTATGCTTCTTACATTGCAGGCAGGATAGTTAGTTCTGAATCCGGACACGGATGATTGCTTTGTTGACAAGATTTTTTAATGGTCTGTAGGAGCTTTATCAGATACATTGGAGAGAAGAAAGCGGCATCTTCAAATTCCAGTTACAGTTCGCAGGTACATGCAACAATATATATATATATATATATATATATATATATATATATATGTATTGTTGCAATACGTCTGATTTTAGCCTTTTAGGATAAAATATGAGTGAGCTTTAGCTTGACCCTCAATTGTTCTATTAAGATGTTAATCTTTTGCGTTAGTGTAGGTACTCCTTTTTTTATTGAGTATGATAGTTTCAACTTGCATCATTTGTAATGTTTTGTCTAACTCATCATTTCATTATGTTATGTTGTCAGTTTTCTGAAGCATTTGGGAAATTTTATGGGAGTCAATCAAAGCCTGCAACAGCCAACGATGCTTCCGAATCACGTGGAGGCGTTCATGAGAACTGCATAAAGTAAATACGTCTTCAAATAGTCTTAATTATATCATTCCATTGAATGTTTAGAGCGTGACGCTGAAATTTACCTTCAACTTGCAGTTCCATTGTACCTCTAAGCAAAGTAGGCAGTCCTAAAGTAATGCGATTCAGCACTTCAGGTCAGTCACTAATTTAAAATGCATTCATTTTCTCAAACAAAACAAAACCGACTGTTTTGCTTACTCGCATACTCGTTTGTTATTATTAGGAGTGGATGGCAAAATAGCCATATGGGATCTGGAGAACATGGTACAAGAACTTGGCAATCAGTTTTAATAAACACACAAATTATTACAAATCTGGATCACAAGTTAGGTTACTTAATTTGTATATCAGATATTTGATTCTTGTTTTCTTAACCCTTTTCAGTTTCCTAATTGTTTCACTTTGTAAACTACGTTAATAAAGTTCATGTTTTCTTTGTTTATTTAAGGGCAGAAACGGGCAGGTAATTAATAAGTTCTAAGCTAAATCTTTCGCCTCTGGATTTTTGTAATATCTTGAATGCCTTACGATTTCATTCGTTATACTTGGCATCTTGTAAAATCCATATCCAACTGAAATAAAATAACACCAAAACCAAATACGTAATATTTCTCATTAACATGAATGCTAAACATCAACAAACGTTAATCTTTTCGTTTCAGATGATACAGTGTAAAATCCACAAGACCATATCTGCTGATGCGTTACAGGCAAAACTAATCTTCTTGGAATGTTTCTTATTGTGAATTTAACTACTTACTGTCTTTGTCCTAAGCAACTTCTAGAAATCCTATAACTTATAAACTTTTTAGAGGATATCTTGGTGATGCAACTCAGAAGAAGATATGCAGAGAGATACAACTTGGAACGGTTGATTATATGTCTTCAAGATGATTCCTTTTCGTCCCATAAGCAATGTAGTTGACACTTATGTCGTCCGACAACAACCATCTGCCTGTTATTGGGTTGTACACAAATCCAGCCATCTCTTTCACCTGCAATACATAGTTACCTAATTATCACTACTAGATATATCTATCAGATGAACAGTCCTTTTTTCTGGATATCAACACTTGTCCTCACTGAGATATGCGTACTTTTGAAGTGTTTCGGTCGGCTTAATATTACTTATCGAAATTGACATAAGTGTGTTATTCATGAGGAAGGAAATTGGCTTACATCAACTGAAGCACGTTGTAATATCAAAGCCAGTTCTTCAGGAGTTACAAAACTTGAATATTGGTGTGTGCCTTTAGGAAGCTGCAAGATGATTTAATTACACAAACAACAAAATGTGTAACAAAAGACACAAGAAGCAGGAAATAGTATTAACAGAAGAGATAAATGAGCTGTGAAACTGAAGATTACCCAACGTAGAATGTACTCTGCTGCTACAATGGTTGATGCAAAAGCTCGCATATTGCGATTAATAGTAGAAAGTATCGTGGCTCCATTGGGGATGGTCAATGCTGACAACGACTTACAGAATTCTGCAGGGTTGGCTACATGCTCGATGACCTTCAATGTACAAAATCAGAAAATTTGTTGTGAATATGATACGGAAGTGAGAAATGGAATGGTAAATATCAGGAAATTTGACAAAGAGAAAGGGACATGCTGAAGTATATATGGACCAGAAAAAGGTACCTCTAAGGAAATAACAGCATCAAACGTCCTGCCTTCATCCACTAGCATTTCTGAGCAAATTATATTAGTTAGTACTTAGGCACAGGAGAGGAAACAATTAATCAGCATCTGTAGAAAGTGTAACTTTATATTGATCAGCATCATCCAAGATAGAAATATACCTGCTGTCGTGCAAAGGTATTCAATTGTTGAACTCACTGGATCCATATCCTGCAGACGCAATTTATTGACATACAAGAAAGAATAGAAGTCAAGATAGAAAAGGGGTTGCATGAACTCTAGTCCTATGCCATAATGTGAAAACGTGTTCACTAGTGCTCAAACATTATGTATGCTGCAATATCCAGTGTTATAGGTATTCAAGAAAACTACTTCATCATATAGAGGACACAATCACACAATAAAACAACAATACAGCCAGAGTATAAGTTATCAGTATAATTAATATTCCAATAAGCAAGAGACCTTACAGCATGGAGACGAGCAATTTTGACATTCTTATCAACAGCATCAACTCCTGTTACAGTTGCTCCCATCCGTGCTAGAGGCTTCAATCACAAAAACAACAAGCAACTGGTTAGCAGATCTTGTTTATATCTAACAACAATGTCATTCCATGTATAACAAAAACGCTCAACTTAAACTTGTCTCATGAAAGGAAGAACAAAAAATCATGAGAGATATACCTCAGCTAGTAGTCCACCGCCACAACCTACATCAATAAGTCTCAGTCCTTCAAAAGGCCTAGCAGAATGCGGATCCTTGCTGAGAAAAAGAAAGTTTATTTAACAGAGAAGTATAAAAAATAAGAAAGAAAGAAAAAAAAAAACAAAACAAAACTCATTATCAACAAGAAATGCACCTGAAATGCCTACACAAGGTCGAGCGGATGAAGGCCAACCGAGTTGGATTCATTTGATGCAATGGTTTAAAGGGCCCTTCAGAATGCCACCTTCATATAAGAACCGAAAAAAACATCATACGAAGCCCTCAAGACTCAAATGTCGATCTTAAGAATCCATGAATACAACAATGAGTGAGTCAAACTTATCACATCTTCTAAAACATTACCTTGAATTTACATAGTCTAACCAACACCTTAGAGAGAAGATTCAAGTGCATAAAGAGAACCCTATCGTTCCAAAACAACGTCAATAAGAGTTAACCTTAATCCAAAAGATGAAATCCGAAACTCTTTTTTTGGTCTAAAATTTCTAAGGTATTAAACCTTTGATCATCTCCTAAAAAATGTAATTCCTTGTCCTTCAAATTAAAAGTTTACTATACATTTATAGCTATGTATATTATCCGAATTTCAAGGAAACGAGACAAACCAGGTATCAGCAACAGCAGAGAATTTGGCAAGTTCATCTTCATTCAGAGATGTTGACGATGTGCTTCGGCTTTTATTGGAAGCTCTTTCTTCAGGCATTTGAATCTTATTATGCGAAGACGAAAAAGATGCCGAGGAAGCATCACTATATGAAGTCGAGAACAGCCGCCGATGAAGTAAACACGACGAAGGTATGATTGGGGAGGATAAGCGACGAGCAGAGAGAAGAAGACGCCTTTCCAGCTGATTCATCAACTTCGACGCCAACATTTCGAAAGATCAGAAATGGCTGAGACAAAGCGAAAGCTGATCACGAGTTTCGGAAACCGCGGTCGACAGTTACTGACGTCGGCGGAATTAACGAGCGAAATTGAAGAAGAAGAAGAGAATGTGCGATGCAAAATTGGAATTCTCAAAAAGTCAAAGGAAGTAATCTTAATGGGCCACATATTAAATTAAATGGGTCTCTATATATGGGCCTCTACCATTGTATGGCCCATAAAACTTGTATAGGTTTAGGTTTGTACGAGCCGCTGAAATAATACCGTACATTGAATACCAAACTGATTCGGTATTGGCAAAGTATATTATTGGTTTCTTTTTGTTTATAAGATTAATTTTTGGAACTGAAACTGAAATAGAATCAAGTATCCTAGTAATCTGATATCATATAGGTATAGAATAAGTATAATATTTCAGTTAGTTTGGATACTTTTACGATATTTTTGAGATAATCTTTGAATTATTTCAAATAATTGTTAAGTAATGTTTGGATATTAGTATTTTTAGATATATTTTTCATATTTTGAAGGGAGATTTGTTCAGTTCTCAAAAACATTACTAACCGATTTTGAAGAAACCACTTGAAACTAAACTGATACAAAACCGAGAAAACATTTGGTACTTATATGAATAAAAAAATTATTTGAAATATTCCACCCCCATTGGTTTCTATCCAAAATTAGATACTAATATACCTAGGGCTAGTAGGTAAATTCAAATTTAATTAAAGAAGTTTTTTTTGTCAACAAGACCACAATTGTTCGGTTCATTAGCCAAATTCTTATCTAATGTATATAATGAAATTCGATTTTTGAATGTGCAAATGCATCTGCTTTTAATAAATTTACCACATGTCATAGACTAAATAGATCACCCAGTAATTACAGAAGTTAGGATTGAGATTTTTATTAGAATATAGAATATTCTTCTTACAGTTGTTAATATGCTTTAGATATTTTGTATAGAATTTCTTAATCTTACTCTTATAGCAATCCTACGTATTTAGCAACAACAAGACCTTTATAGTTGAATATGAAATGTAAAGCTCTCCTCATCGGAGATTATGAGATTTACTATCTTTTATGGTATTAGAGCTCAACTTTTCTTAAATTTATTTTCTTCTTTCTTCTTATTTTTATGTTTCTTCTCTCACCAAAAGCTTCCACGGCTAACACAAATACTTCCGCACCAGCTGCACCTGCAATCTCCGACAAAGCCTATGGTGTTTCAAACATCAAGTCTCACATCCCAATTACCCTTGGCTTAGAAGAAAGTAACTACAATGCATGGATAGAAAAGAGATGGTTTGTGAAGCTTTGTCAATGATCCTTTGTCACAAGATCTAAATCTCGAGAGATATGGTTGCGCATAGCGAATCAATTTCGAAACAACAAAGATGCATACGCTCTTTGTTTAGAAACTGAACTCCGCACCAAGGAGATTGGTGATATGAAAGTCGCAGATTATTGTCGTGAGATGAAAAATCAAATGTTGACGCACTTGTGCAAGACAGAACACTGGTCATGTATGTCTTAAACGGGCTTAACGCAAAATTCGACAACATCATCACCGTTATAAAACATAGACAGTTGTTTCCCGCATTTGATGAAATTGTCTAAATGCTTCCGGATGAGGAACATCGTCTCAAACGGGCAATCAAACAAAATCCTACACACGTTGATCACTCTTCATATTCCACTGCTCTTACTGTTTCAGAAGTGAAGGTCTCAACACATCATGGAATGCCAAGTTAGCAATATCAGGGAAGAGAACGAGGCGAATGGAATAAGAACCGAGGCTTAGGAAGAAACAACAACAACTCATGACAAACTTATTCTCCTTCACCTTTTCCCAACTAGAATGCTCCATTCTGGCCCCATACCCAATTTGGAACCAACCATGGCAGTTTCCTCAAGGCAACAATTAGTAGAATGCTCAACACTTTGGAGTTCTAGTATCTCGTCCTCAATACAACTCGGGTTACAACAACAATCAGCAGACAAGTGATAGTAAAATATATGACGCAACAACAGATATAGCTTAGGCGTTTAACACTTTAACGCTAAACGATCCTAATGATACTTAATGGTATGTGGTACTAATTTAACTTCAGGCTAGGTACTAATTTTCAATCTAGTTTTAATTCGAGCATTGGAAAGTCTGTCATTGTTGGCAATGGAACTTGCATTCATGTTGCTGCTTCTCGTTCTTTAACGCTTGTCTCTAATCCTCGTCTTTTGTCTCTTAATAACAATTTGTTCAATTAATCAAAAACCTTATATCAGTTCGTCGTTTTACTAAAGATAATTCTTGGTCTATAGAATTTGACCCGTGTGGTTTTTCTATTAAGGATCTCTATACCAAGGCAACACTGCTTCATAGTGATAGCACGAATGACCTCTAATATGCTTTAGAGGATCCAAACTGAAATCCTTCAATGAGAGATGAGTATAATGCTTTGATTAAAACTAACACATTGAGTTTAGTGCCTATAACCTACTGTACAAATATCATTAATGCGATTTGGATTTTCAAGCACAAATACAAAGCAGATGAGACATTGGCTATATATAAATCAAGGCTTGTTGCAAATGGAAAATCACAAGAACAAGGATTTCGATGAGACTTTCAATCCAGTAGTAAAGTCGGCGACAATACGTGTTGTTCTCAAATTCGTAGTTGAATGTGACTGGCCGGTCAATCGATTAGATCTCCAAAACGCGTTTCTTCATGAAAAATTAAAAGAAATTGTCTACATGGAACACATTGCAAAAAATTTGAGCTATTGTGACAATTATATTACAACTATGAATATTAGTAATAATTTGCGATGTTTTATATACAATTTTGTTACAAATTTTATTTATTACGAACCACTGTGACTCTATTCCATAATGAATAGATTGTGACAAAATTGTTACTAAATTCATTTATCACAAGTATATTATGACGTTTTTGTTACCAATATACATTTGTGACACTTGTATTATAACCATTTACAAATCGTCACAATTTCGTAACAATATATTTATATTGTGACGAAATATGTGTTATTGTGACGAAATATTAGGTAAATACAAGTAACAACCTCTTGGATTTGTGGACAAGGATCATCTCGATTATGTGTTATTGTTAAACAAAGCTATCTTTGGTTTAACGCCATTCGAGGTGGTCTAGCCCTGCATTAATTCGGAAATTATGTAGTGATACATCACTGTTTGTGTTCAAGAAAAGAAGAAATATGACATATTTACTACTTTATGTCGATGACATAATTCTCACAGCCTCATCACAAGCTCTGCAACAGTCCATTATTACAATATTGAAAAAAAAAAAATTCCATGTGCGATCCAGGTCGACTGAGTTATTTCCTAGGCGTAGCGGCAGATTTTAGTGAATCATGTATATTCCTAAGTCAATAGAAATATGCAGGAGACATACTTCACCGTGCCGGGATGCAAGACTATAAATCGATTTCCACCCTAGTTGACATGAGCTCCAAGGTCGCAGCTGAGGGAAGTAAAGTCCAAGATCCAACACTTTGCAGAAACTTGACCGGTGTTCTTCAATATCTCACGTTTACATGTCCATATATAAGTTATGCGATTCAACAAGTATAACTTTTTATGCACGATCCACGAGAGAGTCATCTACAAGCCTTACGTCAGATCTCACGATACATCAGAGGAACACAATGTGAAAGATTGTGAATCACAAAATCACCATCATTTAAATTAACAGCATACTCAGATGCATATTGGGATGGTTGTCCTTCGACAAGAAAGTCAACCTCAAGTTACTATGTGTACCTCGGAGACACACTTATCCCATGGTCTTCAAAACGACAAACCATTGTATCAGAATTTCCTAGTCTTATGGCAATCTCATGTATGTAGCAACAACAAGGCCTTTATATAACCAAAGGAGTATATTTTTTTGTGACTATTTCTTGATTCATTTAAATAATATGTTTTTATGTTTTGAAGGTGAGACAAAATAATTATTAAGGTTTCACAATCAAAAGAATAGTTGGATCTAGATATGATTGAATTGAGTTAGTTTCACTTTCACCAATAGTAGTTTTCAAACAAAGGTCCCACGATTGGAAGAGAAATCTCTTTCTTCTAATTAATTTCACACTGTAATTTATAATATCCGTGTATGTCTCCATTAAGACATTTGTAATACACCCTTATTTTATATTTTGATATGGTCTATCACAAAATATATGATCTTCCAAGGTCTTTATTTGTACGAAATAAACTAACCTAGTTGACGTAAATGTTATAGGAAGCTTGCTTCGTCAACTATATATGTATAATATCATTTACTACAATATAAAAAATAATTTGTTATTCTTTTTAGAGCAATTCTTGAGGAATAAAAACGTATTTACCTCTTCCTTTTAAAAAAAAATTAATTTGTACTTGCGTTTATATATTTTATCTCCTAGGTTCAGATTATATGTTTGTAAATACAATTCGTAGTTCGCCAAACCGTTTTATGTGATTGATTGTGAATCATAGTGTCTATAATGCTGAATATAAAAAAAATTGATAGTTGTTCTACCATTTTGAATAATTAAATACTTTTTCAATGACTTTTTATGTATAGCACTATGCGAATAAGTAATCAGAAGATTAATCACAAGTAATGAATGGTGTTGTGTGTGTATAAACTGTGTTTGCTCTTCAAACTTTGCAGCGAATATTCAATCTTTATATGAATAGAAAAAGAGAGTGGGGCATTAAAAGTAGCTGTCTCGTAGTTGGTAATGTGAATTAAGAAGCTGGCAAATAACAATACATATATGTATGGATAACTTCAAATATTCAATCATCAATCAACATTAATTCAACCCAATTATCTTCACCTTATTACCCACAGATTTATATTTTGATACGGTTTTTTTTTGTCAACAAGTAACCATTGGATTGACAATACCCAATCCATAACCAAAATTCTCTAACTGGAGTTGGATAGGATTCGAACTTATGACTTGGTACCTAACTAAATCAGAAATAAACTAATTGGGCCACCTGTTTTTTGGCATTTGATACGCTTATTATACTCATGCTTATTGATAATTATATCATTGTAAGATCCGCCCCATGTTCTCTCTCGGCTCATCAGATCACCTTTCTACCCAACGGTCGGTAGGCTATGTCCGTACGAAACTTTAAAGATTTGATTACCGACCCTACAAATCACCACATGAATTTACATATTTTTTCTTCACTCACACGGTTTCGAAAATCACTTTTTCAAACGTTACCTATCTTTAAATTGCTCCAACATACTACACACTTAATTGTGAAGTTTTCTCATGATGTTTGACCGAAAAGATAAATGCATTTTGGTAATATAAGTGGCCAAATCAATTGTTTTTGAACTTTTCCGCTTCCACCACCATAATTTTTTTGAAATTGGGGTGTTACACTAATAATGATTGCAATGAAGTAAAAATAAAGACTTTATCATTGATAAAGGAAGTCACGTTTGGAGATTCTCTCTATAATGTTTCGCTGGAGGCGTTGAAACAGCAATCTTTTAACAGCTCACTTCGTTTCACATCCCTAAATTCTTAAATTCCTCTCAATCTTCTTCTTTCTTACTATTTATATAAATCATCTTCTTATTTCTCTCTTCACATAATATACCAAAACTAAAAATGGATTCTTTATTGGAGAAGGCAACTTCTGCTATTAGCGAAGCCAAAGAATCCGTTACAACCACGGCTGAGACCGTTACTCGATCTCTCACCGACGCTGAGAAAACCGTTGAAGCCTCGACTGAAACCGTCAAGGCCGAGGCTGAAGCTGCACCAAAGAAAACTTCTGATGTATCTACACAGGTTGGTCTTAATTGGTCTTACAAGCTTTTTCTTCTGGTCATTAAGAAAAACTAACGAAATCGATTGTAATTTGATTAGGCAAAAGATGCAGTAGACAAAGCTTTGTCAAAAGGTATAGAAGGAGCCAAAAATATGCTTCATATTTTTGAGGAGAAGAGAGGTGAAGTTTCTTCAAAATTTGTTGGAGCTGTTACAAATGTTGTTAGTGGATCATCAAGCAGCACTGTTGCAAACAGAGACCTTCCTCTATCTTCAGACAATCAGGTCTAAGATTTATAACTCAAAACTCTCTAGTTTTTGTCTTCAAACAAGATTTGTAAATGAATCATTAATGTTTTGACAACTGAATTTTTGTTTTGGTTTTTGTTGCAGCCTCTGTTAGCATCTGGTGAAACAACTCCATGGTGGAAGAATTGTTGTGGAGTACTTGATCTTCTTAAGAAAGATACCACAAATTAATTAATTTTCACCACATGAAGAAACAGAGAGCACTAGAAGAGAAAATACCCATCTTTTTGATTTTATTTATTTCCATATTGTTGATTTTGATTTGAGATTGTGTTTTATCTGCTTTTTTGTTAGTTTTTTTTTCTTCTGTTGATATCTTGATTGTTCCCAAGACCTTGTGTAAGAACCCAAAAAATAAAAATAAAAAAGGTTGTTTCTTTGTGATCGATGAATGTTGTTTGTACTATACTTCTTCTTCTTTTGATCAGATCACTTCCGGTGATTGGAATTTCAATCCGTCGTGAATAAAACGGTGAAACATTATTTTGAATGGGATAGGATTCGATTAGCATTTAAGCTTCAGCGACTTTTCTTTTGAACGAATCATATGTCAATATCGATAATAATAACTCCATAACCATAAAGCCTCATCCTTTTTTAAAAAAAAAAGTAATGATAATGCAGAGGTCTATCAGAAAAGAAACTAACCTTTGAGAAAAATAGAACCTTCGGATTATGCATAAATTCAAGGGTCAAAGTGTCAAAAAGCTTACGTTTTAGTAAAAAGAAAAATCCGATAGAGTTTAATTCGAAGTTCTCTTTCTTTGTAAAAGAATCATCAAACTCAACTAAAAATCAGTAGAAAGAAGTAAGCGAATGCTAATTGCAAACTATAACATAACTATAATATAAATTAGAGAAAAGAAGAAAGTTCACTCCTGGTTTATCAAAAAAAAAAAAAAAAATCACTCCTGGCTTCAACCAATTTATATGTTATCGTAGAATTAAGTACCTGAGACTTCTCATAGCTTAAATTTTGGTTTCGAGTGATAATTGCGTAATTATCTAATTGTGTAATCTAATACAATTTTATTCAAATATTTTTAATTAGCATAATGTATGTAATTCTGCAAAAAATTTTTAGCTTAACAATTTACAAAAAAAAGTCATTAGACAAATAAACAAGTTTTTGTATTATTTTTTTTGCCTAAAATCATAAAACAACTAAAAATATATATATTTACTGTATTTACTTTTTTTGTTCCTAACGTTTTTTAAGCTACAACAAAAGTCTTAGCTTAATAACCAATACATATAATAAATATTTACCTATATCGTATAATTCTATAATTTACTATAAAATGAATTTAAATGTTAACATTTAGACAAAGTGGTTGGAGGTGAGCCTAGAACTTTAAAAAGTTCGTATGTTCGATTTTCCTGCTATGCGAAACTAAAACACATTTTTCTAGTCACCCTTACACAGATATGAGTCTATGCTTTCAGCTCATTTGAATACTCGGAGAGAGGGTCTATTCGTAAGTTGTATTTTCTCCAAGAAAATAGTTCAGACTCTTCCCATAAAAGCAGACGCATTTACACATCTATGGATTGAGCCCCACTGCCTACATTATGTAGGAACTTGGCTAACGGACAGGTCAGTTGTGGCCCAGTGTTGATAAAAAATATATATAATTTTAGTTTTATAAATTATTAGTTTATTAAATATAAGAAATATTTATAATATACAAAAAAAAAATAATTGTACATTAATAATATTAAATTATATTCTGTCATTTAGTAAAAGTTATCCAATCACTATCTGATTTTGTAAAAATTTATTCGCAAATTTTTATTATGCAACATATATTTGTTCCTCAATAAATATATGAATGAGAGTGAAAAGTGATGTTTTGGTGGAATCACGGTTACGTTCCTTTGTTTTTTGAAGAAGAGATCAACCAGTAGAGAGTATTAATATTAATATTATCCCAAATTGTTGTAGAAGAAGTGGTGATAATTGTAGTTTTCGTAGAGAGTGCAAACCATACTATAGCATAGTAACTAAATGTGGTTTCTTTGGTTCAAAGACTTTATAAAACTCTGAACTCCTTCCAAGGTTTGAATCGATATTGAACGGAACCTTGACTATATCCATGGATACGCCAAAATGGCAAATTGGTTTCTTTAAATTCTGGATTGGGATCAATATTACCGACTTAGACGTACAAAATTTTATTCAAATCGAACGGTCTCGTTTTTATTTATCAGTTTTGCACTCTTCTTGATTTCTTCAGCTATATTAATTAGTTTTCCTTTGCTCACCAACACTAGAACATATGCATAGTACATATCGATAATTATGTTAAACACAACATAAAAATTAATAATTATTATACAAATTTTTAACAATAATTGAAAACACAAATTCTTAAATTTGAATCTAATACTCAACTGTAATCGAACAACCTAATAAATATATATAATTAATTTTAAATCCTAAATTATTCCAACAACCTAATAAATCTACGTATACTTACCAATCAAATATTAATTCCAAAACCTAATAAAACTATATATTCAATTACAAATCCTAAATGTAATAAATCTATATTCCAACTCAAATGATATAATTACTACTAACTACAAAAATAAACCGATGTGACATCGTAAAGTATTGGTTTTCTAAAAACAACCCGTGAAAAATCTGTCGAGAATTATAGACGGATTCATCTCAGGTCATATCTGTCGAGATACCGCGACGTTTTCATCACAGTTCAGATAATCGGAAAAAGAGTAATTGTTCCTTTTTTCTTGTAGTGTGTATAATAAACAGTTAGGTTCTGAAGTGAATAAATAGAAAAAAATAGACTCTAGCCTGCAAATATTGTATTTATATTATATAGTACATAACTAGATTAAAGTAATAAGAAAACAAAAGGGAAAGAAGAAAAGAGAGGAGGAAGAGGATGAAGCTTCGGGCTTAGGAGTTGGGTGTCTTCCAAAAAGCCCTAATCCATCTTCACTTGTTACGTTCAATATCGATTCACTTGTACTGCAATTTCATCACATTCAAATTCAATAACCTCGTTATCTCATATATATATATCTAACTATTAAATCATTATTTTATTTTATTTTTGGATAGAGATTTTACCTTGTAGACGGAAAGTGGCATGATCCTAAACCTGTCGACAGAGCATAACATTTTATTTTAGGTCAGTTTTTTTCCGACAAATATATGTGACGAAGAAAAACAAAAAAAAAACTAGACCTTGTAATTTAAATCTAAATAGTATGTAGCTCACCATCATGTATAAACCTTTAATATTCCTAAAACTGTAAACTATTCATTGCCCCATAAAATCTACTAGTAGTCAGAAGCATTGCTACTAATAAGTTAATGTTTAAAGTTTTTTTCCTGTTCATTATGATGAATTTCAAATTTTATTATCATATCTAAAGTCGTAATATATACCCATCTAATATATATGAAACTTTTGAGTACGTATAAGAGTAAAATTGTTTGTAATGGCTTAATATTGTTTCATGTAGAAGCTTAACTATATATGAGAGAATTTTGTGAAGTATTTCATTCTATTTATAATCGCATACAGTTTTGGAATTATTCAAACAGAGCTAAAGAACCCTTCTGAAACACTCTAATTGAGTGTCTCTATATCCTTCTCAAGCTCTGTTTCAAGATCCTAAACTAATTTCTTTATTGAAAAAATAAATTTACTCCTTCATATTTGGTTAATTTTGGTTATTTTTTTTGAGTATTCGGTTTGGGTTTCATATATACGGTTCTATCTATTCAAAACCGAACTGAATTTTAGTCAGTGTCTAATGGTTACCACATTCTGAAATCGAAAGAATCGAAAACCAAAAAAACCAAACTGAAGAACGGAAAGTCCATGGCTAGATAGAAAGACTGTTGAACATTATGACAAAAAAAAAAGAAAAAGAAAAGGGAGAAAGACTTGTTTACTTGGGTCAGTACTGATAGTGACAGCAGTTCCATCAAAGTTGCAACTACTTGGGATTGGATTCTTCTGGTAATAACTATTGAAAGCAAAAGAAGCATGTGCTCTTAACGAGTTTGGGTTATAACATTTTCCTCCTTCTTGTATCTCAGAGCAATCTGCTCCACCAATCCCACACGCGTAATCCAATGCCCCTTGTAACGCCATTTCGGCAACGTTCTCTCTCGCGACGCACCAGCTTTCACTTGGGTTGGCACCAACTCGTGGTGGTGATGGTATGGTTAGTGGTGTTGTGGTCACTGCAGATGCGTCAGAGTTAGGAACCACTGTTGTTGCTGTGGTGGTTGGGTTTGTCGCTAATGGTGTGCTTATGTCTTTTTCCTCTTCTATTGATTCTCTACTTGCTTTTGTTCCTGTAAAATTATTGTTTTTAAGTTTTTTTTAATTCATGGTTTTATGATGTTAGAAACATTAATAATGTTGTCTCTAAGATTTGATTGGTAAAGTTACAACATTATTTATATCTCATGTCTCTAACACTTGTTTCTCTAATCAGTAATTAGGAGGATAAGAAAAATATAAAACGATGACCAACCTCAGAAACAAAAACAAAAGGACAAATAGAGAATCTTTGAACTGATCAATAAAAAGCAACGATTAAAATATATATTATAATTTTTAAAATTAAAGAGTAACGATTAGAATATTTGGAAGCTTGGACTGATGACCAATTCCCATGTGAATAAAAGCAACTTCCTTTTTTTGTTTTGAAATTAGAAAAGAAAAGAAAAAACACTAATATGCAGAGAAAAAAAAGAGAATATATATGTATATAGGGGAATTTTGCGTAAGAAAAACATGTTGGAAAATAAAAATAAATTCTGCAGAAGAAAAGCAGAACTAATATTGATGTTTTGATTAAAAAAAAAAGAAACAAAGAAAACTAAGATATATATCAGAGTTTAGACAAAAAAAGAGAAAAGAAGACAAGTTGTGAGACATAATCGAGATTAAAATTTCCTAATCTTTAAACAACAAACTCAAATATATTAAACAATATATTTAAGAAATAAATATTTTACCATAAAAAGAATCAAATTATGGGCTATAAATTTTTTTTAAAAATATATATTTTAAATGTGATTTAATTTGTGGAACAAATGCTTTCATGTTGATGGGTTGAGAAAAAGTAACCTGAGAAGCAGAAGGAGAGAAGGAGAAGAGTGGTCACTATTCTGAAGCTTTTTTCCATTCTAAAGAAACACAAACCCAAACTCTTCATTGATCAATCTTCCTTTCCTTTTTCAACAAATTTTTCTTATCAACTATATACATATAGAGAGATATAGAGATAGAGAGATAAAGAAAAAAACAAAGCTGTATTTGAGACTTGAGTTTGTGGAGTTGCGAGAGAGAGAAGAAATCGATTTGTTTAGAATTTAGGTAGTGTGGGCAATGTGCAATGTAATGTGGGCTGCTTGAAGTGAGTGATATTTGTAATGATGGTTTTTCTCAAACACTTTTGATTCTTCTATTCCCTGCTTCCTCCTTTGCTTTTACTTTTATCAATCACAATAAGGACTTTTAGTATTTCTTTCTTGTGAACCTCTCTACATAAGCACATATAATTTGCCGCTAAAGATAAGCATAAACAATTTGAATAGTGGGCCTCACATAGCTATGAAAGACTTCAACAGAATGGAGATTTTCCAAGAGGCAAAAAACTTAGATTTCATTATGGTAAGAGACATATGTTTCATTATCCGAAAAATTTAATTTTAGCATGATTTTATTTTGATATTTTGGATGTGCATGTTCAAACAAAATATGGTTTAAAAAATGGTGAATATTGGATAATATAACTAATGATTCTGAAAATAGGGATTCGATCTTTATTACATATAGTAGATTAAGAAAATAGATTTTAGGGTATGAGTTTTAGGTTATGTATTGGTTGTAAGAAATTAAAAATGAACTTTAAATGTTTCAGGTAATAAAGGGCAATCCGTTAAAACGTATTCAATAAATTTTATTTGATATGACAGGAAATTTACTTTGCCACTCTTTTATTTGTAAAAATGCCTATGGTACACTTAATGAAATTTTGTAAAACAAATGTATATTGCAAAATTTCTTAGTCTAACTAGGAGATATATTTTTGATCAAATGATTAAATATCTATATTCATTGTTTTCTTTACCGGAACTTGAATTTAAGAAATTATATTTGCTACGTATAATATATTAAAAGTTTGAAGTTTTGGTTATAAATAAAACCTTGTCAATTGAAATTTTTCTTTTACCAAATTATATTAATTATTATAATTAATTGATATGGATGTTTGAGGCGAATATATACTTTCTATAAGTCTCTTACTTGGTACGGGAACAAACATTCCAGCATAACAAAGAACAAAATAATTGTAAGAGGTATTTAGTCTAGTTACAGGCAGTAAGTCCAGTATAACATGCGCACTTGCATAATCAGAGATCGAATCCTACGGTCTACATTATGTAGGAATTTGGCTAATAAACCGGCCAGTTGTGGCTCAGTGTTGACAAAAAAAAAACAAAATAATTAAGTCACCCATAAGATACTATATTATAGTTTCTGAAATTATATTTTGGTATATAAATAACAGAACTGACAAAACTTAAGAAAATGTTTGGATAAATTAGAATATACACTTCGAAATATTGAGAATTGAAAATGCTTTAAGGTTTGTTCTCCCCAAGATTAAAGATAATTTATAAATATTTATTGGTGTTAAAGACTTCGAGCTGTGTATATTATATATTGAATTGTTATTGTCAGAGCTCAAAACCTTGGAGTGAAAAGTATGTGATCATATATCATGATACCATAAAGAAAGTTAAACAACAACAATGAATTTCATACTCATTACATGGCCACAAAGTTCTGTAATTATATCATATCATGGATCAATATGGATTACATGCTTTATTTAAAAGGAAAAAGAATTAGATACATACAAAATTTCTGAATATATTTTTAGTCAAGTGGCTAATTACATATCTATATTACTCGTACCTAAATTTGATTCAAGATAATTACGTAATTTTTATATAATATTATTTAGAATTTTAGAGAATTTAAACTATGAGTCGAACTTAATCGATCTAATGGTCAAAATTTAGATCTTAGAGAATAACGCAAACCTATTATTTGATAATTATTGAAATAGTATTTAAATTTTAAAATACAACTTTTTTTTTTTGAAAAAAACATAATAATGAAAATGTCATTAATAAAAAAGGTCACATCAGTATATTGCGCGTTTTAAAATCTACCAAACTAAACGATCTCAAGCATGGTAGATTTTAAATGAGATGGTAAACTTAGGTGTAAGTAACAAACCCTTCGTGGTACACTTAAAAGTATCGATTTGAGGAGAAATTTCTTAGCCTAGTAGACTATCAGTTGAAGTGTATTAGATTTTGAAGACCTTTATGGTAGACATAGGTACACGTAACAACTCTTCATGGTATACTTAAAAGTATCGATTTGAGGAAGTAATATCTTAGCATAGTAGACTTTCAGTTGTAGTGTGGTAGACTTTAATGACCTTCATGGTAGACTTAGGTAAAGGTCACAAATCCTTTATGTTCGACTTAAAAGTATCAATTTTAGGAGAAATTTCTAAGCATGGTGTAGACTTTGCACACCTTCATGGTAGACTTCGGTAAACGTAATAAACCCTTCATAGTGGACTTAAAAGTATCGATTAGGAAGAAATATCTTAGCATAGTAAACTATTAGTTGAAGTGTGGTATACTTTAAGGACCTTCATGGTAGACTTAGGTAAACGTAACAAACACTTCATGGTAGACGTAAAAATATCGATTTGAAAAGAAATTTGTAAGTATAGTAGACTATCAGTTGAAGTGTAGTCTACCAAATATAAGCGAAATCTATCTGACATAGTCATAGTCTACCATAGTACGTCACAGAGTCTACCAAGTAAGAAATTTACCTTATGATCTTCAGATTTTTCCTCATCCAAATCAATGATGTCATCAATACTAGTCCACATTTGTTCGTTGATGACCAGCGTAAAAGAGGAATCTCACCTTCTATTCTTCCGCCACACACTTCTCCTAGACACAAAATGAACTCGTATGCCTATATTAGAGCAGCATGCACAAGGCCATGGACATTGTATGAAGCATTTCTTACTTGTGCAGCATCTAGGGATCTAATCAATTGTTCAAATGCAACTCTGTCCCATGGATATCTCTCAAACCTTTCTTGATCCATGACAAACTTTGCAGCAAAGACTGGGAGCCTACTATTAAGGTGTAAACCATAGATATCCACATGCAAAATCATTAGCAGCTCAACCAGCTTTCTCTTCTCAAAAATCCATTCTCTGCAACCTTTTAATACCTTTTTCAGATCACCAAAATTAGGACCACCACCATGTATTATGCCCATGTCGGTCCATAAATCCCCTTTAGCAAGATCTGTATCAGCTTCATCCGGCAGCCCACAATTAAGCCTCGTAATTTCCTCAAACTCATTCGAGGAAAATCTAATTGGTCGATTACCCACCAACACCCACATCTCATACTCTCTTTTTATGTCAAGTTTATTAACCAATAAGTGATGCACATGCCTCCCAATCCATTTGTACTCTACGGATGCAAGCTTAAGCATAACACCGACAGAAGAATTTTCCTCGATGTCACTGTAAGCATCTTCCCCAATACATTTCATCATCTGTTCAAGCTCATTAAGACGACAATTATGGTGCATGCTCTTCTTTATCAATGCTGCTAAATCCCCTCGATAAAACCTTGGAGGGTAGTCTTTTGTCGCCGCCATAGCTGTTCTATTGAAACAAAACAGACAAAAACAAATTATACAAAAGTAAGCACATAGTCAACTAAATAACAAACACAATTTACTAAATTGTAAACATAGTCTACCAAAACATCTGTAAAGTCTACCAAAAAACCAGTGAACTCTACCAAACAATTAGTGAAGTTTACCAAAGAACCAGTGAAGTCTACCAAACTAGTGAACCAGACTTACAGAATGTATACAACATTAACATTAAATCAAAGTTTACTACACTGAGACATATTCTAAACACAGTGTACCAAACTAAAACATATACGGCAAAACAAATGCAAAATCTACCTAAATGGTCTACCACACTTATACAACGTTTATTAAGCTAATTCAAAGTATACTGATATTAGTTCAACCCAAAGTCTATCACGACAAAACAAATGAAAAGTCTAACAACATTGAATTGATTACATCTACTATACATGGGTTTACATAAATCATTCTCTACGAAACTATATACTATATATAACTTACACAAAGAAATCAATAGAAATCTACCTAACTATGCTACCAAACAGAAAATTTACAACCGAGATTCTTAGACTACAACCCATTTTCGGAAACTCTTCGAAATAAATTACCAAATGCACAAAACAATTCACCAATCACAAGAAAATTATCTTTTTCTCGAACCTAACTCCATATCCGAGTTGCAAGCCCTAAGAAACGAGTGTGAAATCCAAGTTTTTGCAGCTTCCTAGTTTGAAATCAACAAAAAGTCTTAAGAAAAACTTTACAATAAAATGTGAAGAAGAGAGAGAAAAGACAGAGAGACTTACGATCGGAAAGTGAGAGAGAAGGATGATGGCATGAACAGAGAGACGACGTGGAAGAGACACAGCGTGAACCAACGAAAAGAGGAAAAAAGACGGAGATGAGAAGATCATAGGAGAAAAGACGAAGAGAAGAAGAGTGGAGAAGATACGAGAAGAAACGGAGATGGGAAGAGAGTAGAAGACACGGAGAAGAGAGGAGAAGAGACGACGAAGAGAAGAAGAAGAGAAAAAGAAATTTTTTTTTTTTAATAGTACAACCGTAATTAAATGAAAACTAAACTTTTTTAAGACATTTCATTTTCTACTAAATTCTTTAAACTTTGACACACCATATTAATAATTAACCTATTTTTACTCATCATATTAGTAATTTATTCTAATTATTTTAACATTCCCGGATTTATAAGAATCAGCCCGCACTTGTTATAATTTATGTGATTGGTGCAATTATGTATTTTGACTCCAAATTCGCGAATTTGGTGTTACCATTCACAACCTTTGTTCTTTACTTTTGGGGAAATATAGTAAATTGATTGATTTGACTTTATGTCTCGAACTTATAAGATTTTATTACTTTTGACTAATTTCACACCTATTTTGTGTATTTATTATTCACATTTTTGTACTGTATATTATTCATTCAGATCCACATAACTTTCTCATTGTAGCATCGTAGGTAATTTTCTAATTATAGCTCTATTTAAAATTATATTTAGACCCTTATTATTAAAGTTTTTATTTTTAATTGCAGTGGATTCAGTACTTTGTTCAAAAGTTGCGGTTAAAGTTTGCATTTATCCACAAACAAAGTGTAAACAAATTTAACATTAATTAATTTGTAGTTATTACTATGAGTTAAGCTTTTTTCTTATTTTATAGTAGAATTCCTTCCCTTCCTGTTATATTCGAATGCACACAAATTAAAAAAAAATTTGCTTTTCTTATTTTCTAAATAATTGTTATTTTATATCGACATTTAATTAAGAAAAAAAAAAAAGTGGTTTAGAAGAAAAAAAAAAGAAAAAATATATAAAAAATTAAATTTGTCTTAACTTTTAATTTATTTTTTATCTTGATTTTACAAAATAATTTATATTTTGAGAAAAAAAATTCTAAAATAATTTATATTATGAAACAGAGGAAATAATAAATTTTTAATTGTAAATTAAAAATCCCTAAAAGCTTCAAGCTCATTGGAATGTGTGCCGTGAGGAATTTAGTGGACAATAAACAAAGGCAAATTACAACTTTCGGTGTTGGAAGTAATGATTACTTAAATAGGTATATCTCTTTATTTATTTGAGTATACATACGTATATTGGAGGAGTCATTAAAATGATAAAATGTTTACTGAAATTAGATTTCAAAAATTTTGGTGACATTTACTAGAATTGGAAGTATTGAGTTATGGATCATAATTTATCGATATAATAGTTAGCTATATATATGTGAGAGCAAGTGGGGCACAAATTGGTTAGCAACAACAACATACGAAATGAGAAAAGAAGAAGGTTATATAGTGGACCGACTCTATCTCTAAATTGAGATTCCCATGATTGTAGGAAGAGAAACGTGTGTCACACCTTTGTTTCAACTAACTTTTCTTTTTAAAGAGTGTTCATAATGATACAAGGTTTCGACCAAATCAAATTATATTTTTGAAATTTGAACAGTGAGATATGTGGAGAGAATAATGATTTCCTGACAATTTTTTCTCAATGTATTTCATAGATGGATGCATGGCACACTATGATGAAGATGAAGGCCTTCGGGTCTAATTTGACCCGTCGATATACTCCAGAGTTCAGACAATGGATGATTTCATGCCAATTCTCTACAGCATTTGTAGAAAATGGTCTCGATTGACAATTATTTTTGTTGCTTTCAAAAGTAAAAATCTTTGTATAAAATTGAAACTAAATCAGTCATACTTAAGAGTCAATACAAACTGAGTATGATTGATTTAATTTCAATCTCTTACAAAGATTTCTGCTTTTTAAAGCAATGATAATTTTCTTCTGGATAATTTTCTTCTGGATAATTTTCTTATGGAAGTGAGTTTCTCGCGGGTACAGTTATCAAAGACAACGCTTCATTTTCCTCTGATGCCAGTGACACCGGTCTCACCGGATCTTGGGACTCCATTTTCAGCTCACTCTTGCTCTTTGTCTCTCGTTTTCAGATCTTTTATGTTCCCCTCCTTCGCCGGAAACCATGGCTATATCTGTGGAAGTTTGGAGCTCTTTCTTTAGAGGAAAAAATAATCTCCAGCTTTTTCATCATCGTGGGTCTTCGTTGGAGTGTTGGTCGTGTTTTCTTCCCTTGTTGTTACTGTCTTCTTCTCCTCCATTGTTCTTTGTGTTAAGCTTTGGTGACACTAATCTACCGAGTTCAACTCATACGCCTCTCGCCTCTCACTGTGACATCACATCACTCGGAGTCGTTATCCCTCGCAGCAGGCGAGGCTTTGTTTCGATTGGTCGCTCCACCTTCCGTCAACCATATAGTTGAAACCTTTTCCTCCACATTAAGCCGAGAAAGCTCAAGGCAAGGTGATTTAGAGGATATCTTTCAAGATGGACGAGATCTTCATCTTCTCCGGCGAACCTACTACAGGATTCCGGTGATCCCAAAGTTGACCAAAGATAACTCTTACGCCGCCAGCGCTGTTTCTCTTTCTCTCCAAAGAGAACTCTTAATTAGGGATTCTGTTGTATCACTCTATGGGCCATGGATTTGGGCTTTAATTTTGAATAATTATTTAATATTTTCTGGCCTTTTAAAACCATTAGAATTAGCTTACGAGGACAAGCTTTTTCCTATGGGTCTTAGACAGAATGTTATTGGATATTATAGGATGGTTAGATCTTGCATTAGTCTAATTTCTTCTAGACATAATTTAGATATTAGCTATTCTTTTCTACATAATAGAATATCGTCTAGAATCTCCGATTTGGAGATGCATTTTAAAAGTTCGATGATTCAAAGAGCTTCCTTGTTAGTTTAACTGTCTTTTGTGGAGACGGAAATATGATTAGTCTTCGTTTCTCTTCAGATTCGAGACTGTTTTTCCACCTTCTATCCAAGATCTCCAGAGTGTCAGAGCTTCCTCCGCTTGAATTTACTTTTTTATATGCGTTATTTTGTTATTGGCTATGTACTAGTTCATGTATTCTCGTACTACATATATAAAACTGAACTTTTAATTTAATAAAATTAGTTGTTTGACAAGAAAAAAAAAACTAATTTTCAATCGGGCCAATGTTGGGTAAAAGAATTGAACTGTGTGCCGGTCTAAGTTATTTTGACTCGATTTCGAACAATCCTAAATTCCAACTGAGGAGATTTTTATGAATCTATGTTGGAAGATTATCTTGTTTACATTATGTTTTAATGCTATTGGTTTTATGTAATAGCAAATTTTCTGGTAAAGAAAACGTTAAACTTCGTAGAATTGTAATTTCTATTTGAATTTATAATTTTCTTAGAGAAAAATAATTTAAGAATGATCAAAGAGATCCTCTATTATCCCGATCAAAAAAAAAAGAGATCCTCTATTATCGAGGTTAAGCCCTAAAAACTCTTTGATATTAGTTATAATTTAGACAAAGTCAAACAAAGTTCTTAACGTCTCTCGATACTTACAAATAAACATCTTTAACGAGAATGCAGAAAAAGTAGCCTTGAGATCTTACACTCTCATTGATTCATCATCTTAATCACCTAATAAGCCTTAAGAGTTATGAACAGAATCATATCATCACAAGGATCAGACTTGATCCAACACAAACTCACTCAACACACTTCCTTCTTCGGAATCAAGCTGTGGATTCTCATCACAGGTTCTGCCTCCATAGCCTTCCTCTTAGTTCTGACCGTTTCTGTCTTCCTCTGTTACATAATTCACAGGAGAAGATGTAGACAAAAGCCATTCAAACTAAGATCAAAGCTTTTTCTGCCTTTGTCACACAATATTCCCCTAAATAACAAACGGCAGAATCCATATAACCGCTGTGGAGATGATATAGAGAGCCATAGAATCTCTCAAGTTGATTGGTACTCTGGTCATCTCCCTTACTACACCCGCAGCTTCTCCTCTACCAGCAGCTTTCGAAGCTTCACCATGTTTACGTTCATGGAGATCAAGAGTTTGACAGATAGTTTTACAGATTATAATCTGATTGCAAAAGGAGATTCTTCAATGGTGTATCGAGGAATGGGTACAGTCACTCTTGCTGTCAAACGGTTCTTACCCATCAATCAAAGGTTTTTACATTTTTTGTTTGATCTCCTCATATATCTTAAAACCTTGATATATTCATCTGAAACAAGAGTAAATTCAGGTATGAAGATAATGATTTCATAACAATAGCTGAGATGATTGCAAACGTTAGACACAAGAATGTAGTGAGACTACTTGGATACTGCATTGAAGGAGACGAAGGTATGTATATTATGTACATTGTTACCTCTGCAGCTGCCTGTGATCTGCGTTGGAATGCAGACTCAGAAGTACATGTTGTAGGGTTCTTGCGTACGAGTATGCAGAGAAAGGCGATTTGCATGAATGGCTTCATGGATTAGCCAGGAGAAATCAGCCTCTGACCTGGAGAAAGAGGATGAAGATCATCCAAGGAGTAGCAAAAGGGTTTGATGATTCTCTTCTCTATGCTATACAAACCAATTTTCTTTTATTGATTTCTGTCTTATACTTGAATGATTGCAATACACCATTGTGGCTAATTATGTTTGTGTTCTGCTCAGTCTTGCATGCATACCTTCATGAGGACATTGAACCAAAGATCACTCATCAAGACACATTGCAATACACCATTGTGGCTAATTATGTTTGTGCTCTGATCAGTCTTGCATACCTTCATGAGGACATTAAACCAAAGATCACTCATCAAGACATAAGACCAAGCAAGATTCTTCTTGATTATCAATGGAACCCTAAGATACTTGATGTTGGATTCACCAGTCACAGTGATATATCAATGAACTCAACTTTTATTCCTGCACCTGGTAATCTAGATGAGAAAATCGACGTTCATTGCTTTGGGACTTTGATAATGGAGCTTGTCTCTGGGAGAGTCTCTGTAGACCCAAAGTTCACAACATGTGAGAGTGAAGATACAATTCATAATTTTGTCACAAAACACATTGTTAGCTTACCTGAAACAATGTTGTTCTTGGCAGGTTTATCTAGTGGACTGGATCAAAGAGATGGTAGCAAATCATATGATAGTAGATGTTCTTGATCCTAGCCTGCCTGAGTTTCCTACAACAAAGGAATTGAAACGAATTGTGTTGGTTGCTTTGCGCTGTGTCGACCCTGAGGTAGAACAGAGACCTAAAATGGGAGATGTGATTCACATGCTTCAACCACATGACTTGCTATTAAGTAACAATGTAATGAAACTTTTGACGTTTTGTTGCTTGTTCACCAAGCTAAATCGATTGATTTGTTTGGTTCTTATCCTTACTTGGTTCTGTATCCGGTGCAGGCAATACAGAAGCCTCAGAAAGTTACTAGGTCACACGAGGTTTCTGCAATGAGTATAAGACAATATAATGAATCCCAAGCATCAACACAATGATTTCTAATTTAGGATTCTGCTGTGTCGTTTTCTATTAAGGGCTACTTCTTATGTTTTGCATCCCTTTTGAAAGTAAGTTCCACCACATTCTCAATGAAACAAATGGTTAAGAAAAAAGATCATAGGTCAAAGTGAGTTAATTTCACCTGAACCATCCTTTTGTTAACGCGATATCCAAAGCTAATCTCTTCATTTCTTCCACAGATTTTAGCGCCAAAACCTATAGAAGATGCAAGTGAATTAGAACTTTTATAGATCGAACTAGATCTGAAATCCAAAATATCATAACATATCATTATTAGTCCCCAAATTTTTCAAAGAGTTGTCAATTTGTCATTGTTAATTAGGTTTTAGAAGCACGGAAAAAACCGGGATCTTTTCATACGATCATTCAAGTCCAAGACAACCGTGAAAATGTGCACAGAAGGACCAGTAGCCGTACCGTATCCGCACCCGTACTCGTACCCGTACCCCTACACATATCCGCACCTGTACTTGAATTCGTACCCGTACCCATACTCGAACTCGTACCCTTACCCGTATTACATACCCATACTTATCCTATATACTCGTGAAAATTTGCACAGAAGGACCCGTACCCGTAGACATACCCCTACTCGTACCCGTAGACATACCCCTACCCGTACCCGTAGACATACCCCTACTCATACCCGTATCTGTACCCGTACTCCTATACTCGTACCCGTACCCGTAGTCCCATACATGTATCCCTAACAATCTCCATCTGATTCTTGCTGACTAATTTATTAAAAACTTGAAACTGGGGTTTTCCGACTATCGAAACAAGGTTTTGTTACCCCGCTTGCTTATCTGCAGGACTCGATTTTAGATATGAATTGGATCCAACAAAAAATCTACCTTTACAACGTCACCTTCGGGCTTTACATGCTTGATTGGTGGGAACGATACCTAGTAAAGGGGTGTTATTCAATTAGGTCTTTTAAAGAATTTTAGAATCAACGTAGAATCCAGCGTAATTCAATAATGTATTTGTTGAAATCCTTTAAAATCTTGTGTTATTGATTCAAGTATTTAAACTGTGTATTCTAGAATACATAAAAATCATATGTCATTAGTTAAGGAATCATAAATCTACTAGATTCTTTGACGATGGATTCTAGTGTATTTTGAAGTGAAATTACTTGCTCTCTAAACCTTGATTTCATGGATTTTTGCACAATTTCAAGCTTCTCATTCCTTAACTACTTTGAATGCATTTAGAACCTACTCCTAGCAAGGAAATCAAGAGGAAACCGGACATTAGTACCAAAGGAGATTGATTGTTCGAGTTCTCATACCTTAACTACCAAACTTGTGACACACGCATTTGGTAGAGACTCATATGGAGAATGGTTTAAGTTCACTTGAACTCCACATGGATCCGCTTCATCAACACCATCTTGAGAAGTCATTCCATCAATCCGCCAACATTATGGAGCTTCTTTCGGTTTACTCTTCTTCCTCCTCCACATGGTTGCAATGACTTGGTCCTTTCCATACCAAAACCATCACCTTACTTGTCCTCCTTGATCCTATTTCAAGACCCAATAATCTGCTCATTTCCATCCACTACTTCTTGGGAAGACAAATAATTACCCAAATAAGAACTATGCTTTTGGTCTTCACTTGAAAGAGGGAAAGAAGCTTTGCCCTTTGTATCTCCAACGGCCATATTTGAATTTAAGAGAGACATGTGACTTTGCTAGTTGTCTTTCCAACATGTGACTTTTTTTGTTCCTTTCTAACTCCTTGGTTATAGCATAACTGAATGTAACTACTCTTTACTTCTTAATTCCATTGCGTTTCCTTGCTCCACAATTTATCTTTTCCTTTGCTCCATAATTAATAAACGCTTCTTCTTTATTTGAGATCATGAGTTAAACACCAATAAACTCCTTTGTTTTGCTTTCAACCTTCTTTGGCATTATATCGGATCATGTAATTGTGATATGTCTCTATAATTTATTCCCTTGATTTTGCAATGAACTTCCTTTGGTCTATTTTACTTCCTCCACTTATTCCCAAAATTTGGAATCTATGTTCAAAGGATTGTCCAAGATTTTCATTTCAGTCCACAATTGTCTAAAGAGACAAAAATAAAACTAAGTGCAAGTAATTCCAAAATGTCTCAATTTTTAAGATGTTTACAACCACAACATGAAATTTAGTTCATCAGAATATCTGGATATATTTATGGACTCTTGATAGAAGAAATACTAATATCTACAAAATAATGATTCCTCATGCTATAGAGTATGAAATTCAGAGAAGAAGAAATTGAGAAAATATTTTATATTCTATATACAGTTAGACACTTTTAAGCTTGACTCCATGTTTCTCTGATGTACTCCAACACATAGGACGTTATTCAAAACTCAAAATTTTGTTTCAACGAGCTTCCTTATTCCCAAAACTCAACACATAGGACGACATAACTCGGATTAGTTCAGAATTTTCTTCAGATTCAAGAATATATGTCTACAAACTACTATCCAAGATTTTCGATATGCATGAGTTTCTCCATCCGATTAATTTTTAATTTATGCATTTTATTAGTGAGTATGCTGTTTTGTATCAGTTTCATTATTCTCATGAGCGTTGTAACTCAAAATCTTTAATTAATGAAGGAAGCTGTTTGACAAAAAAAAAAAAAGCTTGACTGAGTCTAACATTCTGTTAAAACAACTTTTTAAATTGTCGAGTCAACTAATTTTTAATTTGATTTTGGTTTGGATAATCCAATTCAGTTTTGGTTTAGATTGGTTAATTTAAATGGCCACTAAATAGAGGACACGTAAGCTGCTCACGAACCACATCTGTTCCCTTCAAAAAAATCTCCAAGTCCTTTCTTCTCCTCTCCATCTTCCATATTTGCAGAGCTCCAAATTCCCCTTATTCAACACTCATCTGTAATCGATACAGGTTATTCTCTGCTTCTTTCTTTTTCTAGATTCTGCATAAAATATCTGTCGGTGTATGACTCTGATTTCATCGTTTTGGGTTTAATTTGGAGATCTTCGGTGATATTTCTGGGTTATAGTGAATATATTAGTCGTATAGTTACTTTGTCTTTCTCCTTCGATTTAAGGATTGGGCTCTTGTTGTTCTAATACCTCTTTGGTTGCACTGTTACTAGTAACTTTTATATGCAAAATCTGATTCTTTGTTTTGTTTGTGAATGTGAAGTTCCTAATTTTCGATTTCATGTTGAATTTCAGATGGCAGCTTCATCAGCTTGTCTTGTGGGAAATGGATTGTCAGTTCACACAAAAACCAAACAGAGGTTAAGTAGAAGCTTTTCCGGCAGACAGATTGGCCTTTCCTCAAACGTTTCTTCAGTTATTAGGACATCTAAAGTTAGTGTCGTGAGGGCTTCTTTGGATGTGAAGAAACATGAAAGGAGAAGAGATTTCCTCAAAATCCTGTTAGGAAACGCCGGAGTCGGTTTGGTTGGAAGTGGGAAAGCAAATGCAGAAGAACAAGCGGTTTCTTCATCTCGGATGTCGTATTCTAGATTTCTAGAGTATTTGGATAAGGATAGGGTTAATAAAGTTGATTTGTATGAGAATGGGACAATAGCCATTGTGGAAGCTGTTTCTCCCGAGTTAGGTAACAGGGTTGAGCGTGTACGTGTTCAGCTACCAGGATTAAGTCAGGAGCTTCTCCAAAAGCTAAGGGCCAAGAATATTGATTTTGCAGCACATAATGCTCAGGAAGACCAAGGTTCTTTGTTACTCAACTTGATTGGTAATCTTGCTTTCCCTATGCTTTTGATTGGTGGTTTGTTCCTTCTTTCAAGACGCTCTGGTGGTGGAATGGGTGGACCTGGTGGTCCTGGTAACCCGCTTCAGTTTGGTCAGTCCAAAGCAAAATTCCAAATGGAACCAAACACTGGTGTAACATTTGATGATGTCGCTGGAGTTGATGAAGCAAAACAAGATTTCATGGAAGTGGTTGAGTTTCTGAAGAAGCCCGAGAGATTCACTGCAGTTGGTGCCCGGATTCCGAAAGGTGTTCTCCTTATTGGTCCTCCTGGTACCGGTAAAACCCTTTTGGCAAAAGCCATCGCTGGTGAAGCTGGTGTGCCTTTCTTCTCCATCTCTGGTTCTGAGTTTGTTGAGATGTTTGTTGGTGTTGGTGCCTCAAGAGTCCGCGATCTTTTCAAGAAAGCCAAGGAGAACGCTCCTTGCATTGTCTTTGTAGATGAAATAGATGCCGTTGGTAGGCAAAGAGGAACCGGAATTGGTGGAGGTAATGATGAAAGAGAGCAGACCCTCAATCAGCTACTAACTGAGATGGATGGATTTGAAGGTAACACCGGTATTATAGTAGTTGCTGCAACCAACAGAGCAGACATTCTTGACTCTGCTTTGTTGAGGCCAGGACGATTTGACCGGCAGGTATTATCTGATAATTGCACATTGTAAACCTACACTACTCTTAGCGCTGGTGCTTAGTTATAAGTTTCTGATGCAGGTAAGTGTGGACGTTCCAGACGTTAAAGGGAGAACCGATATCCTCAAGGTTCATGCTGGTAATAAGAAGTTTGACAATGATGTCTCACTTGAAGTAATAGCGATGAGAACGCCCGGATTTAGCGGAGCAGATCTCGCTAACCTCTTGAATGAGGCTGCTATATTAGCCGGGCGGCGAGGGCGGACAGGAATATCATCTAAAGAAATTGATGACTCCATTGATAGAATCGTTGCTGGCATGGAAGGAACCGTGATGACCGATGGGAAGAGCAAAAGCTTGGTTGCTTACCATGAAGTTGGTCATGCAGTGTGTGGGTTAGTGAGAATAATAAAAGCGTGCATATATTTGCTATAGATAGCATACATTGAAGTTCTGATCATCTTTCTTCTTTTGCAGAACATTGACCCCAGGACATGACGCTGTGCAAAAGGTAACGTTGATACCGAGAGGCCAAGCGAGAGGTCTGACTTGGTTCATTCCATCAGATGACCCGACACTCATCTCCAAGCAACAGCTCTTTGCAAGAATCGTTGGTGGACTTGGTGGTAGAGCTGCTGAAGAAGTCATCTTTGGTGAGCCCGAGGTAACTACTGGCGCAGTTGGTGACTTGCAACAGATCACTGGTTTGGCTAGACAGGTACCTACAACAGTTTCAGCCTCGCATTGTTCATATACTTGAGCCTGGTGATAAGATTGATATTTTGATAGTTTTATGATATTGAGACGGTTAATTATTTACTTTGCAGATGGTAACAACATTTGGAATGTCTGATATTGGACCATGGTCGTTGATGGATTCATCGGCACAAAGCGATGTTATCATGAGGATGATGGCAAGAAACTCCATGTCTGAGAAGCTTGCAGAAGACATTGATTCTGCGGTGAAGAAACTATCAGACAGTGCATATGAGATAGCTCTAAGCCAAATCAGGAACAATCGTGAAGCTATGGATAAGATCGTTGAAGTACTTCTCGAGAAAGAAACTATTGGAGGTGACGAATTCAGGGCAATTCTGTCTGAATTCACTGAGATCCCACCGGAAAACCGGGTTCCATCCTCCACAACATCAACTCCAACCTCAGCCCCAACACCAGCTTCCGTCTAAATAATGAATTTATATACTTAAGATACTTAATTTTTCTGTAAAGTTTATCTGTAAAACTTAAAATCTAGGAATGTGATACTATCCCAATACTGTGTAAGAAGTAAATGTTAAAACTGAATTGGTATATTCACAACATCTGTGTGAATTATTGTTTAGTGTGTTCTAGATAATCCAATCTTAAGACATTGCTCTTGGATAATTCAGTTGTAAGCTTAAACTCTCATATATAGGATTTCAATTCAAGTCTAACTGAGATATTCAAAAGTATTTTCAAACTTGCACAAATATAACACCAAATCAGTCTGGGATTCACGATTGGTAGTAATTCAAACTTATATACATTTACATACATTACCATCCAATAAAATTGTCTTTAAGCCAATTCCATGATCTCTATGTTCAATGAACATCAAATAATATTTATCAAATTGCTACTGTTTTGTTTATCCTTCCGGAAGCTCAAGCAGCAAACCTGAAATCAGAGCAATCAACACATCAATGTTCAATTCATACCAACAACGTATAAACCCTAAAGAAGTAGCAACATTGACCAATCCTTAAAAGCATAACGTTAAGCATTTCATAGCTTCACGCCACTTGCAATTCCATCACCAGCTCTCTCGTTCTGCTCTTTCTTCACCCACACCATTTGAGAAACAGCTCCTATCGGCATTCTAACACGCTGATTACGGTAAATCGATCTTTTGATAGAGAGATCTTCAAATTGTGTTTCTATGGCCGTAACAGCTTTCTCACGAAATCCAACACTTTTCTCTCCCGTCGATTTTTCTCCTTTCTTCCTATAGACTAGAATCTCATCCTTCACAGGTGTATTATTCTCCGTCGCTATGATTGATCCACAACCACAATCGAGAACGACATCCTCGACCACAGCCACACCTTGAATTTTCTTCTTCTTACTAGCATATCGTTTCCTCCTAAATCCCCTCATCTTCTCCGGTAATAATCCATCATTGCTCGTAACCGCTGTATCTTCACCTCCACCGCTCCCGATCGTCGCCGTAACTGCCGGTTCCTCCTTCTCGCCGCATCTTGCTTCTCCGCCGTTCATATATTCCTTTTCCTTACTAATAGACCTTCCCCAATGGTTCCAATTGCTTCGGTCGATACGCTTCTCCTCCTCATCTCGTTTTCCTCTAACATCCTTCGCTTTCTTCAGACCTTCCTCAACTTGTAGTTTCCTTCTTCTCTCCTCTTCTTCTTCTTCCTTTCGCTTCCGCGCTCTCTCATTGTTCCATCGCTCCTGAAGCTGAAGGATGCTGACGTAATTAGCCGGAATTGAAGGATGACTTGTCCTTTTGACGTCAGTCTTCTCCTCCATTGAATTCACCTTTGCCCTCCACGCTCCTCGAAGCTGATATAAAGGCAAACCGTCCAGTCAAGATATTGAAAAAAAAAACTAGGGAAAAAAGATCACTAAGCACTAGAAAAACCTCTTGAGATTACTCTCATTGGGCGAGTTAAAGCCATAGTAAAGATATTTTATTCAACTTTTTTTACAAAATTAACTAATAATAGAGTGAATTTGCTTAATATTCATGGGATTAGTTGAAATGCATTAAGTAACTATGGAACTCCCGAAATGTAATAGTAACAATGACTCATATGTGTAAAAGACCAAAAAACCTTTATAAATGTATTAAATGAAAGTAATTATGATGACATCATCAGGTGAAATGATAAGCGAAGATCTGGCATTTGTTTATCGTAAATACCACCCAAACTTATTGGTAACTCATATATAGCACGTTAACTCATAATTTATGTGTTGCCAAATATTATCCGCTAAATCATATAATATATGTTAAACTTATATGATTATGAGTATGTAATGCGTTAACAAATAGTTACAAGATCAAACATATATTTTTTCGTAACAATTTACAACATATATTAACGAATTTATACCATTATCATTGAATATGATACTTATGAGATGGACCTAAAGTACATTAAAACGTTTACCTAATAAGTAAGACAGAGCAATACATCTGACAATGACATAATCAAGACTTCACATGAGATGTGTAAGAAATATATAGCGGAAACAATCAGAGAAAATGGTGGAAACCTATGGTGGATATTATAGCTCGTACATTGGAGTTTACCAAAAATTGTGATGTCGTATCAGGTAAGAGTATATGTATGTTAGGACGATGACCTGAACAAATAAAAACCAATATGAAAGCAAAATTATAAATTTACAACGAGAAAAGTAAAATCCAAATTTACCCGATACATCGACTTACCTTGTACGAGGGAATGGGAACGTTCCAAGGATATACCTTGTACGAGTGAAATGCGGAGTTAGCAAGAATGTGCGGACTTGCTATGAATATAATTGCTTACTAATCGAAGACAAGGATAAACAATGGGAGTAAGGCCTCAGAGGACATAGCAGAATGGAACATAGGGTTACATATAGTGTAAGATTCGGTGCAATATTAGTTAACATGTAAGGAAATGCGATAGAAGTTGGTGGTAAATGGAATTGTAGTAACTTACCTGGTAACAAGATCTTTGGCAACAAGATATTTGGACTGGGTTATAGTTACTTACTCGGTAACGGGTTCTTCACCAACAATCAGTCGCCTGAACGAGGAGGATGAATCGCGTCAGAGATTTTGAAATTTTGGTAACAACAAACCCTAAGAGGTAGGAAAAAATTAAGAATTTTTGGTAACATAAGAGATTTAGAGGTAACAAAACTCGTACCAAGAATGAAATATAACAAATGAAACAATGTGAAGACCGGATTCATGACAGCGATTGCAGTATCGTTGTTACCTTCAAATCACGCAAAATGAGAAAAAAATTTGGAAGTAGAGAGTAGAGAAGATGATAAATCCATGGAAAAAAAGACAATGAAAAGTTTCCTAGAAAGAAAATAAATTAGAGTCCAACTGGTAGAGATTAATCGTCACCATCCTCAAATTTTGTGAGAAATTAAACTTTGAAAAGAAAAAAATAATTTCATGTGCTGTTACTAACCCAAGACACGCTAAGTACACTGACAGAAGGTATGAACTAGATAGAGTATTTGCTGTTTTAGAGTAAGAATAAAACGGTCAATACATAAGTGAACATGTGGCTACGATACATAGGCGAAAGACTCATCTAATTTAGGCCAATTTTTTTGTTATCTACCGAAAATTCTCTTAACGATATCATGTCACTTTATACAGTTCTATTTGTTTATTTTCACACTCATACGCCAAAATGCAGAATTAACTCATAACAAATTGACTAGACTAAATCATATTAAATACTAACTCGACCAGTAGTATAGTTTGTAATTGGCTGAAATACTTATAAAATATTATAATTAGTCAAAATAAAATATTACCATAACATGTTATATTCTGACCTCTATTCAGGTATAGATTGGTACGGGTTTCTATTTGAGTCTAGTGAAAAGAATTTGGGAGCGAAGTGTATTAGAAGAAGTCTTTCTCTTTTTCATGCAGAACTCGAAGCACTCTTTTGGGCTATGGAATGTCTAAGTTCTTTCTAGCTAAGGGAAATAAAAATTTTTAATAGATTGTTCAGATCTTGTGAAGATGGCAAAAGACGTTTCCGAGTGGCCCGCTTTCCTTCTGTCTTTAGCGGATTTTTCTTAGCTCCAGAGTCGGTTTACCTACTTTTTACTCATCCTCATCCCGCATGTCTTCAATCACAAGACGAATTTCTTAGCTCGTAAAATCAGGGGTTCATCGTGAATTCAAATATTTGTAAATGATGTATCAGCTTTGTGGTATCGTTATTGGTTGTTAATGAGTTAAGTTAAAAAAAGAAAAGAAAAAAGAAACATGTTAGATTCTTAAATAAATGTAAAAATGTTGTAAGTGTAGATATTCAGGTGTTGGAAGATTGAAAGGGCAAATAAAAGACATGAGGAGACGCATAGAGCCAATCATACTTTATGTTTGGATTATTATTTTATTTTTTCTAAAACCTTATCTCGCACACAATCCAATACTATTACCTAAGCCAACTTGTGTCTCTCATTCGTCTTCATCTGTCAAACTTCGAACGTGTCGCTGCTTCTCCTTCGCTCTCTATATAAACCATTCCTCTATTCTGTTTCTCTGTGCTTGACGTTAAGAGCTCAAAACAAATGGCGATGTCGATGATGTTCCGGAACGCAGCTTCACGGCGAGCAATTAGTCCGATCTCCGGCGATTTTGTTGGTTTTAGATCTATGTCTTCATGGTGGAAGAGCGTCGAGCCTGCCCCTAAAGATCCGATCCTCGGAGTTACGGAAGCTTTTCTCGCTGATCCTAGTCCCGATAAAGTTAATGTTGGTGTGGTGAGTTAAGTTTTTCTCCCTGACTACTACACGATCTTACAGAGATTGCTTCTTTTTTTTCTTTGATCTAAGAGATTCGTTTTCGGAGGAATGTTTCGAGCGTCTATGGAAAATGATAATTAGGAAATGAGATTTGGTGTTTTTCATCACAGTGAGCTGAAAATTTAAGGATTTAGTATATAGCTGTATTGTTTTGATTGTGTGGTTTTAGCTGTTTAGTATATAGCTGTATTGTTTACATGGTGAGTTTTGATTTTGGTTGATGATGCTAATCTTTATAATTTGCTCATATCTTAAACTGCCAAAATTCATTTAGGGAGCATATCGTGATGATAATGGCAAGCCAGTTGTCTTGGAATGTGTCAGAGAAGCTGAGCGAAGGATTGCTGGAAGCAATTTCATGTAAGAATTTATTCTTTCTCCCCCAAAATGAGATAACTTTAATGCTTTGTGTTGAAGCTATGTAATAAAAAGTGTTCTCAAATCCTAATTCTGTACAAACTCCTCACCTTTCGGCGTATGCTGTATTTGTATGCCTCATATTATAAGAGATCAACATCACCAGTTATCTCATTTCTCATATTTCATCACACTGATCTGAGCTATCTCTTGTATTAATCGATTGAAGGGAGTACCTTCCTATGGGTGGGAGTGTTAAAATGGTGGAGGAAACATTAAAGCTTGCCTATGGAGACAATTCTGAATTTATCAAAGATAAAAGAGTAGCTGCTGTTCAGGCGCTGTCTGGAACTGGAGCCTGCCGACTGTTTGCAGACTTCCAGAAACGTTTTTGTCCTGGTTCTCAGATCTACATTCCTGTACCAACCTGGTCCAAGTAAGCTTTATAAAGTTTACTTTAGTCATTTGCAAAGTTGAAATCAACCTTGTACTTTGTAAGTGTGGCGAAACCCTTTATTGCTTCCCAAAATAGCACAGCTTATGTTTTTCTTCTACGAACAGCCACCACAATATCTGGAGGGATGCAGAAGTCCCTCAAAAGACGTATCATTACTATCATCCAGAAACCAAGGGTTTGGATTTCTCAGCATTGATGGATGACGTGAAGGTTAGCAAAGAACATCTTCTTGGACAAGCATCTATTACTTCTTGGTCTTTTCAATAACATCCTGATTCAGTTGAGCCTTTTCCATAGAATGCTCCGGAAGGCTCATTCTTCCTTCTTCATGCTTGTGCTCATAATCCTACTGGAGTAGACCCTACAGAGGAACAATGGAGAGAGATATCACAGCTATTCAAGGTGATAACCCCATCATTTTTTATAGTTATTTTTCTATCATTCATTTCCTCCCTGATGAGTCCGCAGCAAACTAACAGTGAGTTCTTATTTCAGGCCAAAAATCACTTTGCATTCTTTGATATGGCCTACCAAGGTTTTGCTAGTGGGGATCCAGCAAAAGATGCTAAGTCCATCAGGATCTTTCTCGAAGATGGTCATCATATTGGAATTTCTCAGTCCTATGCAAAAAACATGGGACTTTATGGCCAGAGGGTGGGATGTCTCAGGTATTCATTTATCTCAGTAAAGAACACCATTTTTATTCTTGCGCATAGGAAAATATAGAAGTTAGGAATAGATTTTTACCTTTAAAAAACTGATTTAATGAGATAGCCATACATGTTTATTTTGTGATGAAGTTAGAACTGAATATGTACATGATGACTTTTTCTTCTGCTGCAGCGTGCTTTGTGAAGATGAAAAGCAAGCTGTGGCTGTGAAAAGTCAGTTGCAGCAACTAGCTAGACCAATGTACAGCAACCCACCTTTACATGGTGCTCAAATAGTCTCAACTATTCTTGGAGATCCTGAGCTAAAGAGTCTGTGGCTGAAGGAAGTTAAGGTAACAGTCCACCATATAGTTATCTCCTTAGCTATATAGCTTCTTTCTGCTTGCAATATATCCTATGTTCCATGTTTAGTGTGCACACATTAGCGTAAAACTTGTAAACTCTTCTCTTATGAAAATGATGCTAATCTTTTCATTAATTGCCTTGTTGTGTTTAATAACCCAACTAAAGAATAAAGATCTGATCATCCATATGTGAAATCTGTAACATAACAGGTAATGGCTGATCGTATAATTAGTATGAGAACTACTTTACGAGAAAGCCTTGAGAAGTTAGGATCGCCTTTATCATGGGAGCACGTTACTAAACAGGTAATTACGAAATAAATAAACAGTATTTCTTTTGATTTTGTTGTCATTACTCTCCTCTAACTCACAATCCAACTTTATGGGGAAACAGATTGGAATGTTCTGCTACAGTGGGTTAACACCAGAGCAGGTTGATCGCTTAACAAGCGAATACCACATCTATATGACCCGTAATGGTCGTATCAGGTACTTCACTTTCTCCTGCTTCAAAAATCTTTAAGGTTACTCTCAATGCCTTTTTTTCCTAACTAAATATTGAGGTTCTTGGATGTTTTGTTGCAGTATGGCTGGTGTTACAACAGGAAATGTGGGATACCTAGCAAATGCTATACATGAAGTCACCAAGTCGTCTTAAAATTATTTACATGTCTCATCCGAACATAGAAATTTTGTTGGAAGAGTCATCTGCAATTGTTTTCGTGGGAACTGAAAGTATACCCATAAACAGTCATTTATAGTTGCATTCTTGCGTGAGCTGCGGAATAAAAAGAGTAGGGCATATGTTATGGTTGAACTATTGATTCTTGGATATTATCAAACTGACTCAAATATGAGTTTCATGTTTATCTACCAAAATTCAGAATTGTTTCTTCTCCAGTTTATCTTTACTTATTACTTCAATGGAACTATTCCAGTCCTCAAGCTGAAATCTCATGTTCGACTGTTCTACTAACTTTGAGTTTTGTCTTACTTACCACGTCAGTCTTGCTTGTATATAAAGCTTGTCTGTTTGAGTTAATGTTAGGCTTATTTACGCTTCCGACATCATGATTCCATACCATCATCTCTATTCTGTGTCTTGTAAATCTAGTGGAATCGGTTTCTGTTTGTTTTTTGCTTGTTTTCTTACGGACAAAAACATATACAAATACAGGAGAAAGAGTATCTCTACAAGTCAAAAGTGAACAAAAAAGAATATAATAGACACAATCTTATCACCTCCTGATTTCTCAAAAAGCTGAGCTGGCCACGAATAAGGAGGAGAGACATCATCTCTTCTCATAAGCTTGATATTAATTTGGTTATTTTGGTGAAATCAAAAGTAGTATATCTTCTTCACCTCTTTTCATCAGGTATTTTGCTAAGCGTCCCATCATTTTCTAGGGACCAGCTTGAAATAGAGAGCCTCCATTCACCTGTCGTCTCACGTGCTCTGGTATTAGCCTGTTGATAAGCTCTGGTGAAGCCCCAGATAACTGTTCCACCATTCAAAGAGAGACAAAGAGCTAACAGATTAACTGTTTGAACATTCGCTTATGTACTGTTTATGACAGAAGTAAATTTGGAGCCAATAACGTTACCTCCTGTTTAAAGTTGAACAAAGGTGGTAGAGGTCGACCATTTGGAAGACGAGCATTTGGCTCACGAAGTTCATTGAAAAACGGATGCGCACATGCTTCGAGCTTCAGACAGAAAACAGACATATGTCAGTTATAACAAAACTCCAACTTCGCTGAACGACTCTGACAAATAAGAGTACGAGGGTTTAAAAATACTGACCGCAGTGCAACGTAGACTCGGTGAATATTGAAGAAGCCGAGATGCAAGGTCAATGGCTTCTGGAGGCATCCGCTTGTGGAAAACCTGGAGGTCATAAAGCAGTATGCGAATTCTTTGAGCTCTTCTTCATTAGGACCATAGTTTAGGTAGCGAATAAGAAACTGTATGATCAGATTAAAGCTAGAAAGTGACATGCATATATACCTTATGCCATGGGTGAGCTTTGATTTGTGGGAATCTGAAGTCTGTGTAGTTTGGGTTCATGCATCGGATTTCTTCTCGAGTTGGCGTACCAAGAACCTAAACCCAACGCAGCACATGTTGAGAATTTAAATGTCATACAAGAAATGACGCCAAAGTAAAAAAATCTAATTAAACGAGACTTCACCTTTATGATCTCCACTAGTTGGTCCACAGAATTTTCTCCCGGAAATAACGGCTGTGAAGATAAATAGTATCACATTGATTGCAGAAGATTATGGAGAGATGCTTTAGTTCTCAAGATACTTTAACAGATTAATAATTTACACTAACCTGTCCAAGAAGGAGCTCTGCCAGAACACAACCAGCAGACCATATATCTATGGATGATGTATACTCTGTAGCCCCAAAGATGAGTTCTGGAGCTCGGTAATACCGAGAGCAGATATATGATATGTTTGCTTCACCTTTCACCTAATATGAATAACCAAATATGCAAATGTCACGATAATAGATAAGTATATAATTGAATTTTCATGGGACAGAACATATGGATCATAAAGGGTATTCTGTAATAGAGTTTTAAATTCTAACTGCTGTATGCACAGACACATGAGCACGGTGGAAAACAGAAAAGTAAAAAGGCATAAAGAAAAGTATTAAATCTCTTACCAGTACTTTTGCACTTCCAAAATCACACAGTTTACACTGATGGGTGAGGGGATCAACCTACACAGCACACCAGAGAATTAGATTGTAATCTTGTCAAGGTTACCCAAGGGAACCCCACAATTAATCAACGTACCAGAAGATTTTGTGGTTTCACATCTCTGTGGCAGACACCAGGAGCAGTGTGGATATAAGCCAAGCCTCTGAAGATCTGCACAACACACTTGTTAAACTGGTTCAAAATCAACACGATGGAGTAAGAGTTTGCGCAGGGGAAACAGCAGATAAAGATGCCTACTTGGTAAGTGTATAGTTTGACATAGAAGATAGGCATCCTCTGGTTTGAACTAGTATAGTGCTTTAGAACCCGGTACAATGTCTCAGGGACATACTCCATAACAAGATTGAGGAAGAGCTCATCTCTACTCGTTGTAGAGAAGAAACAATGCTTCAAGGAAACCACATTTGGGTGGTCCATTAATCGCATCAATTGCAACTCTCGGTTTTTATAGCGGCGATCTTGCAAAACCTTCTTAATGGCTACTGATTCTCCAGTTTCCAAGCATTTGGCCTAGATTGGTAAGTTAACAATCTGATCAGAAAGGCAAGAAAAAATAGCCATTGCCTACAGAGGCTAGCAGTGGAAAGCACAACGGTACCTGGAATACAATACCGAATGACCCTGTTCCAACAACCCGTTCAGCCATGTAACTAATGGTCTGTAAAGGCCAGAGGGAGGAAAACATAAGTGAGTAGAACTACTTAAGAGTTGGAAAAAGGAGACAAGAAAGAGGTCAAAATCTATTTCTTTATCTGTTGGTTTAAGCTTATATAATGGAACAGCAACTTAAAAGATGTTTAGATTAATCCGTAGTTAACCTTACACAAGGTAATGTGCCCCGAAATGGTGCGCAATTTACTACTATTTAAAATCATTTAAAAGATTCAACAAATAATAGAATTCAACCTGTTTAGGTTCACCATTTCTGCCTCCAATTGTAGTAGAAATTATGTGACCAGTAACAGCATCATTTCCTTCTATAACAGCAGCAGGCATTTCCTATAATCAAAACTTGAACATATTATGACATGCATAACAGTATTCTTACCTTCAGATAGCGAAGGAGTTTCCATAATAAACATCAGGTTACAAAAAAATATGATAATTTGTCTGGCAAACATATAAAATCTAATATAGATAAACCTGACTTAAGCAACAGCATTCAAATCTAAGAACAGTTAATGCCCAGATTACAGAGAATTCACTCAAGTAAAATAACCCAATGTGAAAATCTGAATGATGTTGCATGAGGCTAAGTTGATAGAAGCAAAATCCAAGGAAGATATGCATACTAATTGTTAGAGATAAAAGCAAGCTAGAGATTGGTACTGGGAATTCATGGGTAGAACATGAAAACGTTCAGATTTTTGTGGACATGAAAAAGTTTTGTACAAAAGCAAAAGAAACAAACACACCATGGAACAAACACTGTCAGGTGAAAAACAAAGCAAAAGAACACAAAACAAAACAAAAGAGTTCAGATTCAGTTAAATGGGCCAAGAACCATATTACTAAACGAACACTCCAAAACCTATCAGGAAGATAAACAAGTACTGTGGGGAGCCAATAGTGTTGTATTAAACAACCAAAATATGAAAACCAAAAGCCAAATAAAACAAGAAAATAAGCTGGAGAAAACAACAATTTAAGATTGAAAGGCAAAATGAAATTAAAGAAGAAAAACAAACTAGTAAGACCTACATCATCATATTGCTCTTGAACTTTCAGTGTGTGAATTGTCATTTTACCAAAAGACAAGAAAGTCTAACTACCCTAATTTTGATTTTTTAGGTTTCAAAGATTTATTACCACTAATCAACAAAAAGGTCCAAGAGATTAGGATCTTCACTAGGTATGATTGAAATTTTCAGCTGATGAAAAGTATGTGACTAACTAAAACGAAGTCAAATTGACAATCTTCAATGAAAAAACCACTTCAGAGAAAAAAAACTCTACAGTGAGCTCATATCAGGAACCCAGATCAAATCGCTGAGACATCGAACAAAGAAAATCCGAAGCTAGATCTAACCTAGATCTAGAACATCCACCAAACGAAAATTGATATGCATTGTTTACGAAACACCAAACTTAAAGGATCAAACAGAGTGAGAGAGAGAAAGACACACACAAACGAAAAGTAAAAGAAGAAGAAAAAACCTTGTCGGTATCCATATTACTACGTTTCAAGGCATCTCCGTCATGAAGTTGCGGCGGCTGTGGAGCAAGAGACGGAGGCTGAGGAGGCCCCAATGGTATCGAGGTCATGTGCTTTTACAGCTCTTCTCTCTAACTTTTCTCTTTCTCCTCCACTGGAGTTAAGACTATTCTCTCTCTTACGGTAAGAGAAAAGAATTTAATAGTCTTACCTATCTGTCTTTGTGTCTAAACCTGAAATCGTTCAAAGTTCAAAGGAAGACCCACGCGTTAATATAGCGCGTAAAGTTTACGTTCCAATGAAAACGCTAATCTATATCATTACTGATTACTTAATAGTGTAAGTCTGATTACCTAAGCAAATTCCTTAACGAAAACTCATGCAATTATTAATTGTGGAGGTTAATATTGTTACAAAATCAGATAGAACAATAGAGTGCCTAATGATAAAATTGATAACCATTCCCTTTCGGATTTAAATGCTGTAAGAGGCTTTAGACCTTGGGCCTTGGGCCTTTGGGCCTTTGACTTAACTATTTTTCTATTTATCGAAGTTATATATATACAACAGTCACTCCATTAATTCTCTACAGAAGATTGTCGCTAAATTATAACATGATTCGGTGGTGACAAACTATCCATTAATTAAAGATGATTTCACAATCATACAAAAGATTAAACTACTAAAGTCACATAATACTAATAGTAATATGATGATGCTAAAATTCGATCCAAAGGATGAAAAAATAGAAAAGTTTCTTTATTATCCTTTTATTATCCTCAACAACTATTTATAGTAAGACAACATCTAACTTATATAAAGATTTTAAAGACACGAAAGCAAACATTGCAACTTTCTAAACTAGCCATCATTCGTAATTAAGTAACATGGACTCTTTAACTTTACACCACACTTAATAATATAGTTATATAAAGTAACATAATACTAAACTCAATTATCACCAACACTCCCTTTTAATTGAGTTTCGATCTTACGCTAATCTTTCTTCTTAGGTCGTCACAGATTTCAGCTTCAACCGAGTTGATTGACATCTTTGTCTCCCTCTTGGTAATTTCTTTCTTATCACACAAGATAATAACTTGTCTCTTCATGCCTTTGATAAAGTTCTTCCTTTACTCTTAGGAACTCTTAGAATTTCTCTTTCCCGCTAAACTTCTCCTTAATCATCTCCAATTTTTCTCCACTTGAACGTTGTCATGTCTCTAATCTTTCATCACGTCTTGGTCAAGTGTTTTGCATACTTCTTCCATTCTCTTTCTCTAAGATGCCTTTCTTCTCATTTCTTTTGATGTATGCACCTTTTAGCGATCACATCCTTTGATGATCACAGCCTTTAGTATTCACACCCTTTGGTAAATTGCACCTTTTGGTGCTTTCATCTTGTCTCCACACCCCTACGGTGGTACCCAATCGTTTGTACCCGATCATTCGTACCCATTCGTTTGTAACCGTTTTTGCCTTAGGCCTTGTTTAGCCTCTAGGACATGGGTTATCTTTCCTCTTTCCCTTTGGAATTGCATTTGCATTTCTTCTGATCCAAACCGTAAATGCTTTGGCATTCCTTGTGGTTAAAATCTTCGATCCTTAACTCTTTTCTTAGAAATTCGCGACAAATTTGATATCCTCTACGAAAACGGTTATAACTTTTGAACTGTATCTCTGATTTTGAATCTGAAACTTGTTCTGGAAACTAGACAGATAAATCTTTCCAATGAAGGGGATATCAACTTCTGGTTCATCCGTAGTCGACGGTAATACTAAATTAAAGATGGTAGGTCGAATCTATCTTTCCTTCACATCATCTCAATCCTACTTCTCTCTCTCTCTCTTTTGGTGTCCTCTTGATCACCAAATGTTTTGCGTGAACCTTTTCACGTCTTCGTCGGTAATTTCTTTAACCGACTAATGCTCCATTTTTCTCCGACGTAAGCATCCTCTTTTTCTGCATGGTGTCTTTTTAGATCACCATAACGTCTTCATGACGTCTTTTGCGTGAACCTCTTCACGTCTTCTTCGGTAATATCTTTAACCAAATTATGCTATATTTTTCTCTGAGGTAAGCATTCTTTTTAATGTCTTTGTGACATCTTACGCGTAGTCTTTTCCATGCTATTTCTTCAACCCGACACCAAAAAATACCTTTTTGATGATCTTTTCTCTTTGGCTTATCATCACTTCGATATTTCTTCTCTTAGTGTTTTCCTTGAATCACCATCACGTCTCCTTGATGTTTGCTCTATTTTTCTTTGTTTTATAAAACCAGTATGAAAAAGAAACAATTTTGGCGACCTAAAATTTATTAAAAGAAAAAATATATATATTTGGGCAAGGAACAAAATTATTTTTAAAATTAAACATATTTTTAGAATGAGCTCTTAAATTTTTTGAGTTTTGTATGAGATCTCATATAACACTTGCTCAAAACAATGGTCATGTTTTAGATAAGTTTTTTTAATTGGATCGACAATATCTGATACATAGCTCAAGTTCTACTCATCTCTAAAAATTTTTACTCACATGTAATAAGGCAGAGTCAAACTCCAAATGCCTAAATTATTAACTAGGATATATAATGATGCAGGATTTGATCACTTCATTTACAAATTATGCTTTTCGGTTATGCAATTTCAATTGGTTTAGCAATTTCTATTTTGGTTTGTAATTTTCATTTTGAATATCAGTGAGCAAAAAGTACACACGCTTTTTGCTTTGTCACTCTACTATATCTGTAACTTTTACAGATTTGGAAAAGCAAGAATACATTTTGTTTTATCTAAAGCTTCCTCTTTTCTCTCTCTGTAAACCATATTCCTCCATTGTTGTAGGTTCTTCGAGGTAATGCTTCTCTCTTTGTTATCTTCTAGTTCCTGCAATACTCCTTTTAAGCTCCTAAAACAGAGCTCTAGAGGAGATTCCTGACTTCATTTGGATATCTGTATCATTGGTATCAGAGCTTTTTTTCCTCAGACCTATAAATGGCGGAAACTAGAGCTCAATCTTTACTTGAGCTGAGCAAACAGATGGAGGAGATGAGGGTGAATCAGGCAAAGGAGAGTGAGCAAGCGTTGCAGTTTCGAACGGAAATAAATGACAAAGTTGCAACAATATGCAACATCTTTGCTGAGCTTCGCCCACCTCCACCAGATCTGATGAAGCGCCCGATGGAACATGTTTCATCCTCATCGGCGGTGTTTACACCATTTCCGTCACCTACCCAGCCATCTCCGACATTGAATCAGTTATCACCACCATGTCCAGAGCCACCAGATGCGATGAATCAAGGCCAAAGGACGAGAAACACTGAAAATAATATGGTACCAACGATATTATCGGGAAAGCTCACACAGTTAACTAAAGTGGGTTTTCCTTCATTTGATGGTGAATCTGTACGAGATTGGATTTTCAGATGTGAACAATTTTTCTCATTGGATGGCACAGCAGAGGAATCTAAAGTGAGAATGGCTTCGATGCACATGACTGGACGAGCCCTTCATTGGCATCAAAATTTTCTCACTCAAAGATATGGGATGTATCCTTCATGGTATGAATATGCTGGTTTAATAGCTGCTAGGTTTGGAGGCAGACATCATGACCCGATTTCTGACTTAATAACTCTTAAGCAAGGCAATAACTCTGTGGAAGTGTATCATGACAAGTTTGAGAGTGCTCTTACCCAGGTATCTATGCCTCAGGCTCATGCATTAAGTATATTCATCACCAATCTAAACCCTCACCTAGCCTATCATACACGACAGTTTTTCACCCCAGATATAGCCACAGCAGCTCATGTTGCACAAATGCATGAGCTGTATCTTCAAAACCTGCCATCAAAACAGAGAACTCCCTTCAACCCAAACTACAAAACAAATCAAGCCATGCACACCACACCAAACAACCCACCTATATTACCAACACCACCTAAATACCCGGCCACACAAAGAAACCAAAATAACAGACCACCACTCAAATACAGTTACCAGGAAATGCAAGACAGAAAAGCAAAGGGGTTATGCATGTATTGTGATGAAATATTTCAGCCAGGACATCAAAATAAACATAGGCGCTCTGATTCTATCTTTTGGAAATTGAGAATGAAAACATAAAGGCCGATGTCGTTGATGATCCAATGCGTCAAGAAGTAAACACCACACAAGAGCAAAATGAAACTCCAAATACAGAAAGGGTACCAACAATTTTTTGCAATGCTATGAGTGGAAATCCATCATTCGAGACTATGCAGATTACAGGTCAATGTGGAAAACGCAAAATTAACATCCTCATTGATCCTGGCAGCACTCACAACTTCATTGACTACAAAGTTAGTTGTGAAGTTGGTTGTAAGATGGAGCAGATTTTACCTATGAAAGTTAATACTGCTAATGGACCCATCTACACTACTTATAAATGCAGGAATTTTAATTGGAGAGCACAGGGTTATGATCTTACCACCGAGGCTTATGCACTGCATTTGGATTTTATTGACTTAATACTTGGAGTGATATGGTTGGTGTCTCTCAAAACCATTGGATGGAACTTTGCTGAGCTTCGAATGGAATTTTATATCAATGGTATTAAGCATGTATTCAAGGGTATTAAAACTCTAGCTGCTAAGTTAATAAAAGGAGGAAGCTTAAATCGCATACTCTTACAAGAACCACCGATCACATTGGTTCAGATTAGGGAAATATATCCACAAATACCATCTACAGCTGACTTATCCTCATCAGCAATGTTATGTCACATATCTGCCAATCCTACAGAGTACTCCCAAGATCCAGTTTTATTGGCACTTATAGATCGCTTTGCCGCTATTTTTGTCGAGCCAACAACACTCCCACCCTTCCGTGAAGGTTTTGATCACAAAATCCCATTGGAAAAGGCAGCCAATCCTATTAATCTAAGACCATACAGGTACTCATCTCTGCAGAAAAATGTCATTGATGATTTGATCCAGGATATGCTGCAACAAGGGATCATACAACATAGCTCTAGTCCATATGCTGCACCAGTTGTTTTGGTCAAAAAGAAGGATGGTGGATGGCGCTTATGTACAGATTTCAGAGGTCTAATCAAACAAACAATCAAAGATAAGTATCCAATACCATTACTTGAAGACTTACTCGATGAATTAGGTGGTGCAAAGTTCTTCTCTAAACTTGATTTAAGAGCTGGCTTTCATCAATTGAGAATGAGTACTGAAGATGTTTACAAGACCGCTTTTAAAACACATTCTGGTCATTATGAGTATCTCGTGATGCCATTCGGGTTAACCAATGCCCCTAGCACCTTTCAAGCACTAATGAATCACGTGTTTCAATCAGTGGCCCGCAAATCTGTCCTTGTGTTTTTTGATGACATCTTGGTATATAGTAAAGACTGGGAGACACACTTGCGAAATTTGGCTGAAGTCTTCACTATTTTGCAACAACAGCAACTATATTTAAAGCCATCTAAGTGCACTTTTGGAGCTACTGTGGTGGAATATCTAGGCCATTTTATTTCTTTTGATGGAGTAAGAATAGATTCCGCAAAGATAGAGACCATCAAGCAATGGCCAATACCACAAACACAGAAAAAGCTTCGCATTTTCTTGGGTTTGGCAAATTATTATCGCAGATTTATAAAGAACTATAGCATCATTGCTAGACCTCTATCGATACTGCTGAAGAAAGACAGATTTATTTGGTCAGAGGCTGCAGATTTGGCTTTTAGTAACCTGAAACAAGCTTTGACATCAGCTCTCGTCCTGGCATTACCTGATTTTGATAAAGATTTTGTAGTTGAAACTGATGCCTCCAACACTGGTATAGGTGCAGTTTTGATGCAGGAGCATCACCCACTTGGATGCATCAGCAGAACTTTGGGACCACGTCATCAAGCGCTCTCAGTATATGAAAAGGAGTTGCTAGCTGTGGTTCATGCTGTTCAATCTTGGAGTGCATATTTAACACACAGGGCATTTATAATTAAAACCGATCAGCGAAGCCTCAAATTTCTTACAGAAAAGAAGGTCACAACTCCCTTTTAACACTTATGGCTTTCCAAACTTATGGGATATAGATATGAAATACAGTATAAAGAAGGGAAAGAAAACTTTGCTACAGATGCACTTTCAAGAGTCATGGGATCTCAGTTGTTACGCATTGCACTTTCTAATATTCATGAGAGATTCTATGATTCCCTAAAGCTTTTATGGGAGACCGATCCTCAACTTCACAAGATCGTCCTTGACCTGCAACATGATACCAATTCTCATCCACAATTCACTTATATCAATGGTGAACTTCGAAGAAAAGGCAGACTTGTGGTAGGAAATGACGATAAGATAAAACTGAAAATACTTCAATGGCTCCATGATTCAGTTGTAGGAGATCATTCAGGTCGAGATGCCACTTTGTATCGGGTCAAGCAGTTATTTTATTGGCCAAAATTGAGTAAACAAGTGCAGAATTACATCCGCAATTGTGCTGTTTGCCAACAAAACAAATATGACGCTGCTGCTAAACCTGGTTTACTGCAGCCATTACCTATTCCAGAGGGGATTTGGGAATCTATCTGCATGGACTTTATTGAGGGACTCCCTCCTTCAGCTGGAAAACATTGTATACTTGTGGTTATTGACCGACTGAGTAAGCAAGCTCACTTCTTGGCCTTGTCTCATCCTTACACAACTATAGATGTGGCAAAACTCTACATGGACAATGTCTTCAAACTCCATGGTCTTCCTAAAGAAATCATCAGCGATCGTGATCCTACTTTTCTCAGCGATGTGTGGCAAGAAATTTTCAGAGTTGAAGGGGTTGATTTGAAGCATTCAACTGCGTACCATCCACAAACCGATTGACAAACTGAAGTGACAAATAGAACTTTGGAGACTTATTTAAGATGTATGACAGCTGATACTCCTCACTCTTGGAGTTCTTGGCTTCCTCTTGCTGAGTGGTGGTATAACACTACCTATCATTCTGCCACTCACATTACTCCATTTGAAGCAGTTTACGGTCAGCCACCACCATCTCACATGGCTTATCTCCCTGGTGAGAGTACTTCTGCAGTGATAGATCGCAGCCTCCAAACTCGTGAGTCTATCATCACCTTGTTAAAATTTCACTTGCAAAGAGCACAAAACAGAATGAAGCAATATATTGATGCTAAACGCTCTGTTCGTGAGTTTGTTATTGGCGATTATGTGTACTTAAAACTGCAGCCATATCGCCAACATTCACTTAAGAATGCGAGGACACCACACAAGTTATCACCTCGTTTCTATGGTCCCTTTCGCATATCCGACAAGGTTAATGTTGTTGCCTACAAACTCGAGCTCCCCGCATCTGCAGCTATCCACAATGTTTTTTCATGTGAGTCAATTGAAGTTATGTCCTAATCCAGCAGGTCTTACTGCTGTTTTCCCTTAGTTCTGGTTTGATTTGGGTGTGGACAAAGAACCAGAGACTATTCTCTATAAGAAAGTCGTCAAACGTCATAACGTTGCTGCTACGAAGATTTTAGTTAAGTGGAAAGGGTTACCACCAGACAAAGCAACGTGGGAGTTCTATCAAGACTTCACAGCTCGATACCCGAATTTCACTGATCCTTAAGGACAAGTGATCTCTCAAAGGGGGAGTACTGATGCAGGATTTGATCACTTCATTTACAAATTATGCTTTTCGGTTATGCAATTTCAATTGGTTTAGCAATTTTCATTTTGGTTTGTAATTTTCATTTTGAATTTCAGTGAGCAAAAAGCACACACGCTTTTTGCTCTGTCACTCTACTATATATGTAACTTTTACAGATTTGGAAAAGCAAGAATACATTTTGTTTTATCTAAAGCTTCCTCCTTTCTCTCTCTGTAAACCATATTCCTCCATTGTTGTAGGTTCTTCGAGGTAACGCTTCTCTCTTTGTTATCTTCTAGTTCCTGCAATACTCCTTTTAAGCTCCTAAAACAAAGCTCTAGAGGAGATTCCTGACTTTATTTTGATATCTGTATCATATAACTAATAGACGGAAAAGAGCTCGGCAAATATTGGCTTAGATTACAATGTATACAAGTAAGAATATGATCTAAATATCAAGTTGTTTTCACATCGTTCAAGAACATTTTTGGTTTATATGGGACAACTTGATCAATATCAAGATGACTACATTTCTAACGTCTCTTTTAATATGTCGTTCAATTAGGGAGGCTTTATAAAAGTCTTTGGATAAGGTCTATGGACTTAGCACGATCCTTGTCCATTTCTTTTTTCTTTCTTTTTTTGATAAAATCTTTGTTCATTTCTTGAAATATATTTTGTAGGATAATTCGCTAGTTCGATCCCACCGTTATGGAGTTCTCAAAATTTAAATTAGATATTTACAAAGAGATTAAATAACACCAAAAAAAAAATCAAATAAATTTCATATTTCATATAAATTGCATACACTAGTAAAAAAAAAGGATATACCCACGAAAAAGCCACGAAAATTTTTGTGGGTATAGCTTAAAAGCCACAAAATACCACGATGAATAGTAATTTATTACCTACAAAAATTTTCGTGACTTTTAGTGAATTTTTTGTGGGTATTATCTAACCCACAAAAAATTTCGTGGGTTTTTTGTGGGTATTATATTACCCACGTAATTTTTCGTGGGTTTATCGAATTTTTTTGAATTTTTCAAAAAAAAAAAAAAAAAATTTCCGACCCAACTCGAACCTGATTTTTTGGTTTGGTTATTTCGGACCGGTTTTCTACTAACGGAATAACCCTATTACCGATCGACTCGATCCGACCCGACCCGAATTCTCACCCCTAAGCTATATGCAGTGTGTTGTAGTTGTGTTTTTAATTTTAAAGTTCGGAAGTACGTTGTAATATTTATTAATATAGCTTGATGTGTTCTACTAAAAAATTGTATCGTGATGTTTAAAACTTTTTTTCTTTTAGAATACATAATTACTGGTACATCATTATAAAAAAGTCACATGAAATGAAAATTTGATTACTGTATTTAAAAAATAAACTATCTTAAATAATTACGAACATCCATTACTAATGATATATATTAGTAATGGTATTGCTTACCAAGAATTGTCCCTAGCTCCGCTGGTAACGTCCCTATAATGATCGACAAGGGGTCTCGAGTTCGAATCCCAAATTGCCAAAAAGAAGGGATTAAAAGCATCATTTGAGACCCGAGTTCGAATACCAACAGATGCGGAAAAATGAATATATAATTACCCACGAAAGTTTTCGTGGGTTTTAGTTGGTGTAACCACGAAATACCTTCGTGGGTAGCTCAACCCGCTAAATGCCACGAATTTTTTTCGTGGCTTTTCGCGGATTAACCCACATAAAACCACAAAATTTCTTAGTATTTACCCACAAATTTTTCACGGGTATTTACCTTTTTTTTTACTTGTGATATGTTTTGTATATACAAATCCATTTAACGTGGGACGATTCATATAATTTTCACATCAGAAGTATGCATGCTTTATACATAACTATATATAGATATATAATAGAATGGTTGCTAAATTGTCACAATCGGGGAAGACCTTGGAGTAAATTCCATTTTCTTAGCCAAACCTATAATTGTGGATCTGTGTGCTCGGGTAATAGTCATCAAGATATTTGTTTACATACAAAAAACATTCCACAATATTTATCTATATAAAATAGAAGAAAACTGGTCAAATTTATGTTTCATGCACTAACAATTTTTCCATATTATCTCAATAATTAATTTAGCACTTATAAATTTACGTCAAGGTATTCAAATCATTTCTGCAGTGCTCAGGTTTCCTTATTTGAAAAGAATAACCAGAAAAGAACAAACAAAGTCTGGTAGAGAACAACGTGGAATAATGGAGTATTATTGCCACAAAATCTCTGTTTAACAGACATTATCTTGATTGAGATTTGCACAAATAACTTCCTTTAAAGACTTTATTAGCCAGCTCTTCTTTATTTTTGAAATTTAAATGTAACTTGGTGTTAGAAAATTACAGTTTCTTCATTACATCCGGTGAGAGCAATTTTTTAGTCTTGCTGCTATGGTTCTCAAGACCGGCGTTTCACACGTGTGACATGATATCTGACACATAATTTAAAAAATTGAAGGTCAATTCAAAAAATATTATTATTAGTTTGTTTTGTATCAAATTTTTGTTAACATTTTTTACATTATACAATTTTTTTTAGTAATTAAGTCATACGGCCAAACATATTTTTTATAAGTTATAGGGTCCAAAAATTCTTTTAGTAAGTTATTAAACCGAAAAAATTCTTTTTAGTAAAACTTAAGGTTCAATTTTTTTTTCTTTTAGTAAAATTTAAGCTCAAATTTTTTTTTTACCTCTATACAGATTGTTTTATTTTAGCAACACATGGCCTATTACGGTCTCTGGTTGAGTTTTTCCTGAAAGAAGAAAAAATGTTCAACAAGTAAGCTAATCAACTTACAAAAAAAATATGTGAAAGCGAAATTTAGAAGTTTCTTTGTTTGTTTACTGTGGAGAAGCACACAAAAGCTTGCTGTGTATTGGACGTTTTGACCATAGTTTCCCACTTGGAGTTTGCTTGAGTCTTAGTGAAATAATTATCATCAGTGAATTAAGAGACTGAAACCATGTGAATGAGTTGTTCTTTGACGGGATTGTTGGTAATGTGATAGACCATTCCGTGCTTACGTTAGGCAACGTACAAGACAGACTTGAGTGACTGCGAGTCTGCGATTGGAGTTCGGTAGAGGTTTCTTAACTCTCTTCTCTAGTTAGATGTTAATAGAAGTTGTAAATAAACCCTATTTGCCAGCCATGATTTAGGATTCATTTGGTTAAAATCTTCTTATTTTGGGTTAGATCGGTTCGGATTCATATTCCAATAAAATGCCCAAGGCTAAGACAAAATTATACAAACGATAAAACTACTAAAGTCGCATAATACTGATGATATGATAATGCTTAGAGAATTAATATCTTTCTCTGTAAGAAATAGACATTAGTAGGGTCATATAGTATAATATTATTATCATGCACAAATCCTGATTAGGTAAACCCATATTTTACGCAAATCGATCGGTCATGGATCCAAATACGTTCGAGAAGAGTGTCCAAGAGATATCTAGAAACCTCCTGTTCCTGCTGCACTAGCAGCGGCGTTACTACCCATACTGGCACCGACACCAACTCCGGCATAATTATTCTGTTTTCCTTCGTCGTCTCCGCCTTCGCTGCAAACAAATACGGCCATGGCTATTACAGAGAAAGTGGCTGCGACCGCCAACATCCCCCAAGCTAAACTAAAGCCAACAGTTGGGTCCTCGCTCAAAAAGATTCTTGCCATATTTTTTTTTTGTGTGTATATTATGAGTAAGTGTGAGGTTTTGATGCAGGTTTGGATGTGAATTTATATGCTTTTTGATAATTATTCTTTGATCTCAATGGAAAATATTGGCTAACGTTATGTATGTAACCACGTAAAAATATTATCTAAATATCAAGTTGCTTTGTTGTCGTTTTGGAAAATGCTTGGTTATATGGGACCAGATGGCTACAGTTTTTAACGTTTCTTTTTAATATTTAGTCCAATTGGAAGGATTTTTATAAACTTAGCACATGGTCATGGACGACTATTATCCATTTTTGGAATATTGAAGAAATATCTCTTTCTCTCTCTCAATTCTGTATTTACTTTCTCTGGATTTCTTTACATTTGATCATCCCAAAAAGGTGAAATTGGCAACATTTTAATTTTATATTGACTTCGCATTACCATTTTCGATAGTTTATTCTACCTTTTTTTTCTTTCTAAAAATAGAAAAAAATTCGTTCTAATATACTTTATTTTCTAATCTAAATGAATATCTTAATAATATTTTGTGTCAAAAAACCTAAAAATTTATGAAAAAGATTTCTCATTGAATTTGATCGAGGGTAAAGTCTTATATTGTATTGATAAAGAATATTCTTAACTTAATTTACATAGTTAATATCTAAGTATCAAAGGTCCAAGAGAGTCCAATATCCCAATGCACCGGACAAGCTCATATGTGGTAATACATGTGAGATTGAACAAGTCTTCAAAGTGGCGGCATTCTATCCGGCCGTCGGATCATCATCGACATTGTGGAATAAAGCAATTTCAATACCCAGCCGTTATGTCATTGACGTTTATATCCGGTCGTAAGTTCAAAGCAGCTACAACACCCAACTATTAGGTCATCAACGTTTATACCCGATTGAAGAATCAAAAAAACACAAGTTTGAATTGATTTTCGAATATCTTGTTCATAAAGAAACTTGTGTAGTCGGATTTAAATTCATCACCGTCGGATCAACATCGTATCTATTCTCTATTCTGTTGGAGTATTCATCAAGTTATAATCTTCATAACCTGCAAATCGTCATTCTCAAAGCAATCAGAGAATTTAAAGGTGGTCAGTTTTGACGAAATCAAATAAATCGTTCTTTTCTCTCTCTCTTTTCTTTTTTTTTTTTTTTTTTTCTTTCTTTTTTTCTTCTTTTCTTTTTAATTGAAAAATAGAAATCTAGTACTTGAATAAAAGAAAACGAAAAAAAATCTGGAAATTAAATAAAAATATAAGAATACAATAAGAAGAAAAAGAATCACGTCAACGAATTAGGATTTTTTTTTTTTCAATAACCATAATCCAAAAAGTTGAATAATATGTGAATTCAGAAAAGAAAGCGTAGATCCATCGTTTGAATTTTTAGCCATAAATAAAAGAAAAATGTAGAATTCGAAATAGAGTTAAAGATCGAAACATGAACCTAAACGTTTAGGTTAAGTTCTGATAGTATTTCAAGAACCTATTTGGTCAAAAGGTCTAAAAGAATCTAATATTTCAATATTTTGTTTTAATTACTATCTTATCCTAATTTTTTAAATTGTCATTTTACATTTCAAATTTACATATTCTAGCCATTTATATTAATGTAAAAATCAGTCAATAACAAAAATATTAAAATCATAATTTATATAAACTACAATTTAAATTGACAAACATATTTTTATTTAAACATTATTATTATAAAAAATTTCTCCCACAAAATATCACTAGTTCTTGATGTTTTTAAATATTTTAATTTATAGTATATCTCGATTTTTGTTTTAGTGATAGTTTTATATTTTTAATGTATGGTTTGTTATTTATTTAATCAATATGTCATTATATTTTGTATTGTAATATATGTTATTATTGCATTTGATATTTTAAAAAACTTAATAACTTTTCAAGTACTATTTAATAAGATTTAATTAATTTCTTAGATTTTAATAATTAAACTAGTTTTAGAAAATTTGAATGTTTAAGGGAAATATGGTTGAATAACTACAAAAAAGTGATCATGCTATCCATATATCTATACAATATATATCATTCTACCTTTTTCAATTTTATTAATAATTTTTATTATTTTTTCTTTTTAATATTCTCTCTCCTCCCCTATTTTATTTACACTATATCTTCTAATAAAAAACTAATTCAAATTAAAAAAAAATTAGAAAAACATAGATTTTTTCTACTCATACTAAGATTTAAATTTTTAAAAAATACCAAAATTTTTTTAAAAATAATATATTATTAAATATTTTTATATTAAACATTGTTGTGTTCTATTTATATAAAACTTCTAATTAATATAGAACTTCTATTCTTTTACCTTATATAATGAAAAATCATAATTGTGTTTGCTTTTTGGTTACTCCAAATTTGGAATAAGCAATATAGTTCTCTACTTCTAGAGTAAGAAACATATCATAGGACAAAATTTCCTTCTAAATTTATAATGTAATTTAAAGTATTATTAAAAATATTCTGTTCGACGATCTAAATCCCATTAATTACCGTATAGCACTATTTCTACACAAATTTAAAATTCTGGTTAAATTTACCCATGTACAAAAGTTACATACTTGTTTACCCACCCACAGAAGTTGAAATCGTATTTCCCATGCTATTTAAATCGTATTATTGCCAGTCCTCTGGTTTCCTTCCTAGTCCTCTATATTAGAAAAATATGATTATAAAATAACAAAAAGTCTACTGGTAGAGAATAAAGATACAGTGTCAATGGAACTATGGAGTATTATTGCCACAAAATCTCTGTTTAACATGAGCTGTCCATTACTTCAATAAGAAAAGCTCCCACATGACAGACAATATTTGAGACAATTATCTCCATAGCTTTCTCTTTATTATGGAACCTTTTGATTGAGATTTACACAAATAATTTGCCTCGAAGACTTTATTGGCCAGCTCTTCTTTATTGTAGAAATCTACATGTAATTAACTTGGTGTAAGAAAATTTACAGTTTCTTCATTACCTCCAGTAAGAACATTTTTTAGTCTTGTTATGACTCTGGTATTGGGTTGAGTGCTTCCTGAAAGAACAAAACATGTTCAAAAAGTAAGCTAATCAACTTACAAAAAGAGAAAAAAGAAAAACATCTAACCAATTTCAAACATTTGTGAAAGTGAAACTTAGAAGTTTCATTCTTTGTTTACCTTGGAGAAGCACACAAAACCTTGCTGTGTATTGGACGTTTTAACCATAGTTTCCCACTTGGGGTTTGCTCGAGTCTTTGTGAAGTGATTATCATCAGTGTTAAGAGACTGAAACCATGTGAATGAGTTGTTTTTTGACGGAATTGTTGGTAATGTACGCTTTAACCAAGAATCTGAAGGAGCTTTTGGTAATGGTGGTGGAGGAACAATGTGATAAGATGACCGATTATGATGTCTGGAACCTTCCAGAGTTGTTGTGATTCTCTGCGACTCTACTTCACGATTAATCTTCTCCTTTTCAATCTCTACCACATTAGATTCTGGCTGTGCTACAATAATAGCTTGATGATTGCAGTCTTGATCAGGAAATTCTTCACTTCTCTGACTTGAGAATTTACTGAAATCCTCATCTCTGTTCTCACTCATTGGCTCTGTGCTTTTAGGCTGCGAGATAGCTTCTTCACGGGTTTTAATCAAGTTCTCAACATCTTTTACAGGAACAATATCTAGTGAAGTGTTATACTCTTTTGTTAAAGATTTCTCCTTGGACTCTTCTTGTACCTGCTTATCTACTAAATGCACAGTGTCTACATACACAGTTTTCTCGGCCACAAGATCCTCAGATGAAGGTTTCCACGTATTATCATCGGTAGCCAAGAGCTCACCAAAGTTTTTGCTGATTTTAGTGCGTGAAGCATTGCTGATGCATAACTTTTCCTTTTCCTCTTTAATGAAAGGTACTGATAATGACTCACCTTGAGAAGTCCCTTGTGCAACTGATTCATTTAGCTTCAACGTCCTCTTATCTTCATTGGTTTTCTATGGACAAGAAGAGAAAAGAGAAAGAAATGTCATCAGAGAAATACTCTCCTAGGATTATGAACAAGGGCAGTAAGAAAGAGATAGAATTAATTACCTTGTTCTGATTTTCATTAGTTGTAGAATTTTGATACTTGGAACGCATACGACGAACAGAAACAGCTTTCTGTGCTTGCATTCTCACAGATGGAACCGGATTCAATAGTCCTAAAGAGCTTCTCAAGCAAATTTGAGGGACTAATCCACAAACACCAGAAGTCATACTGCTTGTGTTTTCATCTTCATTTTGTTGATCAGGCGAATGATGAAATCGATACGGATATTGCTCGACTTTGTTCTGTTGTTTCATCGACTGCCTCGTTGGTTCTTCTGGTTTAGGTGGTTTCCTAGCAAGATGTGGAGGTGTTTCTGAAGTCAAGGCTTTAGCTGCAGGCAAGAATCTCCCCATCATTAGATCCTGAGTTTGTCGATCACTCGATAAAGTTCCAAATGGCTCTACTTGTACCCCAGGACCATCCAAGCCGCTCACACCACTAACAGCACTACAGTTGAAGAAGAATGATTCAGATCTCGAAAGTCTATCAGTTGCATCAAGATATGTACCATTGCAATCATCATCATCATCATACCGAGAACTATAACTCTTTGCATCCTCCACATGATATTTATCAGTAGGTGATACATTATTAGTACCAGTTTTGGTCTGATGATCAGCTCTAGTTTCAGGTTTCCTCACTAACTCTACTCGCTCTTTACCGTTCATAATCCTCCCAGGAGGAAGCTTTGGCACAAAATGTGGCTCTACAAAATCTTGTAAATCCGGTTTCCTTTCATCTTTTGGCTTTCCAGGCTTATGTTCCCATTGAAAAGGGACTGTGCCTGGATTTCTTACAGGACCTGACTTAATATCAGACTTGTAAACTGGTGGTGAAGGAGGAATTTTGTTGGTTACTGAATCAAAAGCTCTTGTTTTGCTCTCAGATTCTGAAGGTTGTGTAGTCCGTCTAACCGATAGAAGCGGCCGGTTAAAATCTAATTGCTTCTCTTCCATCATCAAGCTTCCCATTACCATGAAATCCTTTGCTTCTGCATAATCAAATCAATCATTAGTAGACTCTTAAGAACTTCAAGCATCATGTGATCTAGCTTTGTTCTTCCTTGTTAAAAATTCATGGCCATGATTATCACCCACAGAATCATGAAATTTGAAACCCAAAATCAAAACTCAATAGTCATAGAGAAAACAAAATATGTTTATTTAACCTCATTAATGAAACTTTCTCAGCTTCCTGAAAACTTATCAAGATTATCTTTCTTCTTTAATGTCAAAACCCCACAAGAGTATGTATGAACCCAACAAGATACAGATTCAACTGTATACGCGTGAGCCCATTTTTTCTGAATATCAATCAATTAAATATATTTAGGAGAACGAATATAAAGATTTAATCTTTTTTGTTTCTTTTCCAATCGAAGTCTGCCATTAACACGCAAATATGCAGACCCATATTTGTATTCATTGAGTATAAGAATCAGAAGCAGAGGACCAGAGAGAAGAAAAACAGCTCGAGATTGTGTATCTTTATGAAGAAACAGAGTAAGAAGAGTAGCTTCGATGAAATTTGGGAACTCTAATATTTGTCACAAAGAAAAAACAATCTTTATCAAAAGAAGAAGACGAACCAGAGAACATACACAAAGATATATATATATATATATATATAGAGAGAGAGAGAGAGAGAGAGAGAGAGACAGAAAGAGAAGTACCAGTGAGATTACGCGAAGCTGAAGAACTGCAGAGAAGTGGAGAAAGAAGAGAAAATAATGAAGAGGAGGTTGAATGAAACGAATATATGAGGTTGTCATATTCCTACTTCTTTCTCTTTACACTGCGTCATTTTAATTTAAAAAATTGATAATTTTGCAATATAAATGTTTTATATAATGTATGTTGATTAAATTAGTAATGCTTAAAATGGAATTCTATTTTCTTCTTTTTTTGTTCACACTAGTTTTGTTATTTTGTTTTTACGTCTATCTCATGTGATTCGTTTCATAATTAATAGGGAGAATTTAGTAGGCATGCAAATATATATACTACTAAATTTGTTTTGTTTTGTTTACCGAAATAATTATATGAATCGTTTTTATACTAATTAGTTGGAGATTTTTTATATTTAATTATGAATAGTTTACTAAAAGCAATCTATAGTCGGTGGTTTTTATTCTAATAACATGTGGTAAATCTACTAAAAACACACACATTTGTTTATTCAAGACTCGAGTCATATTATCTATATTATATAAGAACTTTGCTAATATATCAACCAGCTGTGTTTTGAACTTTTCTATGATCCATGATGGGAGGATAAGTATCTATACTAATCTAAAAATGTTGGCAATGAGATCTATACATTTCTTAAATTTTTGATTTTACAAAAAGGTTACGATATTTTTCATATGTTATTTATGATATTTCTTTTATATAAACAAAAAGAATATAATAATTCAAAATGAAAATAGTACCAATTCAATTTTAGCGAGAGATGAGTACATATACAAATGTCATTGTTGATCTTTTGTGGGATTGCGAGTTTATACACATATCACAAACTAGAGAAATCTTTTCTTTCTTTTTTCGTGTTTTGAATTTTTGGAAAAATGTAACCAAATTTCAGCTTCTTATATATATATATTTTTTTAAGTTGTAATTGGAATTTATAATATAATGTTTTACTTTTTGTAATTTGTTTTCAGATTAGACCACAAACCAAAGAACCTTTACCTGACGTCAAATTATTTTTAATTCAAAAACTGGGTTGACAGACAAAAATTGGTATCGATAAAATCCAATTAATGCAAATAAAAATGTGTGAATGAAGATAGGAACAAATCTTAGATACAAGAGAAAGATAAAAAACAAATAACAAAAGTGCAAAAAAATAATTAATTAATGATATAATGAAAGGAGAGAGTACTATAGAGCCGTGGGGAACAAAAGAAAAAGAATAAATCTGATGGCTAGGTTGTCAGCAATATATATATTCAAACAAATAGCCACTTGTGACCAAAACAAGAAATAAAATTAACCTTTTTCACATTGAATTGTTAATAAATTGTTGTACGTTATTTATTTTCACAACTCACCGTCACTTTATAATTCGTCGTTTTAGTAATTAATATGAAGTCAAAGTTTGTAAAAAAGTAATTAATATGAAGTCAAAGTTTGTAAAAAATAATTAATATGGACTACTCCATCTGTCCTAATATATAAGATCTTTAGAGTTTTTGATTTGTTCTATTTTATAATAAGATGTTTTGTGAATTCCAATAGAAAATTTAATATATTTAGTAATTTTTAACTCTTAATATTATGTAGTTGTTTTGGTGATTGGTTAAACTATAATAAACTAAAATATTAATTAGTTTCAAAAATAAATTATTAATTTTTTTTAATAAGCGTGTTTTTAATCAAGTCATCTTATAATTTAGGACAGAGAAGGAGTACTTGAATTTTAAAATTTGTAAGGACTTGGAGTAGTTAAGAGAGAGTCATGAGATCTGAATTCTTTAGTCAGTGAATCATGTGAGTGATCATCGGTTACTTTATTTTTTATGTAATTTGGTGTTTATTGACGTGCGTAATCCGTGATGGCGATTTGCACAATTAACCAAAAATATAAATGATCAATCAATTATCGAATAAATATGACCGACGTACCTTGTCGTATGGTCCACTTATTACAGTAATATTTATTTCGTTGTCCGAGCCTTTACATAGGCCCTGTTCGTTTCGTGGTTGCTAGCGACCGCGACCAGCGACTGCGATCAGCGACCGCGATCAGATTTTTGGTTTGTTGTTCGTTTGTCAGTCGCTGCGACCAGTCGCTGCGACTAGTCGCTGTGTTGTTCGTTTCACAGTCGCAGCGACCAGCGACTACTTTTAAAATTTATTTTATAAAATTTATTACAAAATTTATATATATTCATAAAATATTAAAAAATATACATATATTAAATAATAAAATACTATTATTTATTTATAATAAAATTCGAAATTTTATAAAAAATAAAATAAAAAATATTATCACATTTATTATGTATTAGAAATATATATTTATATAAAATTAAAATTTAACTTTTTTCAATATTTATAATTTATTTTATTCTATATGAATATATGAATTTCAATCATTATACTTATATATTTTTATTTTTATTAGGTTAATTTAAATTTTGTAAATTTTTTTTTTTTTTTTAAATTAATTATTTTTTTGGTCGCTGGTGTTGTTCGTTTCGTGGTCGTTGGTCGCTGCGACTGATCGCAGCGACCGGTCGCTAAATTTTTTAGCGACTTAAAATTTGAGTCGCTGGTCGCTAGCGACTAGTCGCTGCGACCGGTCGCTGAACCAGCGACCACGAAGCGAACAATTTTTGGTCGCGGTCGCTGGTCGCAGTCGCTGGCGACTGCCAAACGAACAGGGCCATACTATCTGGAATGTTTTTTTTAATGAAAAACATATTTTTCAAATAAATTTAGGGTTTCCTGAATTTTAGTTTTAAATTAAACTTTTTTATATGATGTTTAATTTTTTTATCAATAAGTAATCATTAAAACTCATGTTAAATAAATTAAATACAAACCAATTGGACCACTTATTTAAAATTTAAAATGGCAGGTAAGTTTATCCTTGTACTGCCAAGAATGACACGTCATGGGATTTTATTCAAAGGACAACACGAAATGACGAAAGCAAAATCAAAAATCATTAATCTACTTAATTAATTATTGAATGATTGGATTATATGCTATAGTTAAATTTAACAATAGTTATATGTGACACTACTATGGATTGATGCTAAAAATAAAACCAAAAAAATGCTAAATAATTTATTGACTGCAAATTAGATTGGGATTTATGTTTTTGTCATACTTATCTTATATTAGTATTATTTTTATTTATAACATCTTGTGTTTTTTCACCAAAAACTATCGTTTATGTTTAATTGAATTTGAATTCAAAGTTGTAGTATAGTTGTAAAAAAGAAAATGTCACTTTTATCCGGTAGTTTCATTTTATGTGTATAGATTTTTTTATACACATTAGTTAAACTAAATTCATTACATAATTTTATCTTTTTTTTTCAACAATTGGATCGACAAAACTCGATCCATATCCTAAATTTTACACTATAAAATTTTTTTTTAATCTACTAGTGTAGTTGGAAGAATCAAAACCCGGTGTCTAAGTCATTAGCTATATTATCTTAATCACTAGACTGAAAGTAACTCAACAATTTTATCTTTCTTATTACTATATTAAACTATTAGAATTAAAACTTTATAATTCCGAATTACAAATTAGTAATATGAGAAAATAGTTTTTGGTTAAAAGGGTATATACATTTTCATTTTTTTCTCAAAGTTCTATGCTAAGAAATCTTATAATTTTGAGTAATATTATTGGGGATTCATAAATTTGACTATAGATGGAACGTTATTTTTCTTTTTCACTTAAAGAAATATTATATTGAAAGTTGAACACAACCATCTTATATCCACAAATACAAACAAAGCCGGTGAAAAATAGAAATATTCCCGAAAACACAAGCCCATACAAGAGATGTTAAAGCTCTCGAGAAGGAAAACTAACGAAGAAAAATCAAAAAACCTAGATAAATATTAAAACCACAAGACAACTAAAACAAATCCATAACCGGAACTCCAAACCAAACTGTGATCCACTCCAAGAAGGCAGTTGAAGCAAACACTGATGAATCCAAAACTGCACGAAGTCGAGGAAAGAAGCCAAGCAAAACTGAAAGCGAGACCAAGGACGACCTGAATGGCAAAGATGAACAGGAAAGAAAATATACAAAAGAACCCAGAGAGAGATTATCATTTCCAGCTACCACATGTAGACAAAATAAAACTAGCAAACCAAAAAATAAATAGTTTTTGAACATCGCAAAGGGAAAATATTTAGAAGGATTTGCAGAACTTACATGTGGACATAACGGGTTCAATCAAAACTATCTACCGTTAAGGTGAACTGGAGCCCCGCAAGAGAAGAACACATATCGAAATCACTAAATCTCAAACCTTAAAACCTTCAAAACTTTAAGAAGAGTTGTAGATGAACCAAAAGCATAATACCATCCATTATGTTGAATCACAATATGTCAACCCCAAACTAAATACAAGAGTTGCAAAAGAAAGACCATACTTCCTTTTACAAAAAGAAACTAGATAAATGTTGTTAATTTTTGGGCTGACTATCACCTTACAAATGGACTATATAGGCTTCGAACTCTTTAGCCCAAGTTCAACTATTTTTATTAATAATAATAATTTTATATTATTTGTCGTGGTTATAATTTATAGAAAACAACACATCAAACAATTGATTGGAATGATATTAAATCTCATTGTTTTTTTAGAACTCAGAAGTTCTCACGTGGGCTCTAAAATATTTTTTGGACCTAAAATTTGAACTTATATTCGTATAAAAATACTAAGAAAATGTATTTTAGTTTCGTATAAAAGAATTGAACCTACAAATTTTTTAAAGTTCTAGATCCGCTTTCTACCATTTGACCACAAGTTCTTTGTCATTAAATCTCATTGTTTTTGAGTAATTTTGAGAGTATGTAATCCATTAGCATTGGTTTTTACTCGAGTTAATTACCAAATAAATACTAGAATTTATTAACTTTTTGAAATAGGCATTGGGAGGCATTTTCTAATAATTTCAATCTTCAGATGAAAAGTATATTTTATAAAACTTTTAAAATTCCATGATTGAGGAATATATGAATTATCATATCAACACAAATGTTCAATTGAGTATCCCCTTAGACTTCATAGAAATTATTTATACAATATATGCCTTAATAAATTTTTGGAAAACATGTTGAAGTGTCTCATAAGATCTTGGGAAATTGTTATAAATTAAAATATCCAAAATAAAAAAATCAAAAAAAATCTCTTTGCTACCTTATAAATACTGTATTGATCAAATATTAGTGGTTACTTGAATGTCATCAATGGAGTATATAAGAAACAGTGATGACCAATATTTAAGTGCACACCTTAAATATATAGGGAGATCGGTGATTCGCAGCGAAAACTGTGACACATTCATTATTTTTACTGTTTTGGTTTTCCACATTCATTATCTTAATTCTTAGAATTGGTATTCTGAGTGATCGATATTGAAAAAAGAAAGAAAGAAAAAAGTCCAATAACGAAGAAGATATTTGTAAGAGTCGTGAGGTCTCGTGTCGTACGTGCGTCATTTTGTTTTACGTCCTTTGCCGACAGTTTCTCTGTGGTCCGTCCTAATCGTACACTCGTACTGACCAGTACCTCTAATTTTTTTTTTAACTTTCATTTTTATTTACATATATTCTTTCTAACTCCTAGTTTTTAAAACATTATTATGCTGTTCCTTTGAACATTTATTTTTGGGTAAATGATTTGGATCCTCTTTGAAAATTTCATATAACACTAAATTAATGCCGAACTATCACCTCTGTATAAATTCCCCTCATCGTAACTTCTAAATCAAAATCCTCCTCATCTAAACTATTTCAATCTATTTCCCACCGGTTTAGGTGGTTAATTGGTTACAATAAACCGATGGGGAGGGGGGAAATAGATTGAAATGGTTTAGATGAGCAAAATTTTGGTTTAGAAATTACAATGGGAGAGATTTATACAGAGGTGATAGTTCGAGGTAGACTTAGTGCTATATGAAACTTTCTGGGGGAGGGGGATCCAGATCGCTTAAAGACCTGTTTCAGGTTTATACCTAGCCATTCCCATACAATTTTGTGTTCACCCTTGACAATTTTAGGATATCGATCTATACGTGAATCCTCTTGTATTAACTCAACATACAAATTAACCAAGAATATGAAAAACCATCTCATGCAACAACCTTAGAATTGATTACAAAAACATAATATATGTCACAAATTGTATAGGAAAAATGAAGTTACATTAGGAAACAGAGTTACTAATTGAGAAGCACTACCAAAAATGGCATACCTTACTCCATAACAGAAGGTCTCTTCTTTCTCTAGGCAAAAGTAGATAATCACGTAACCAAGATGCGATAACCCAAGGCTCACATTTACTAGCGTCTGCAGAAAGTCACAGACCTAATAAATCATTTCAGAACAATATAGTATTATGTGTTTAAACACAAACACAAAGATAATAAAAAAATCAAGATGCTGAACGGATAAAGGTGTGTACCTCTTCATATAACTCGTGGACTCTACTTGAAATATATCGCTTACGCTGAATTTTCCTATACAATATTGTGTAGCCGACTAGCTGTACATCTCAACACTGTAAACAAGCTTGAAGATGTTGATCAAGTAAACCAAACAACTCAAAATTTGATTTTTCCCAAGAGTAGAATATCACTGCAGAAAGACGAGATATTTAAGATGTGCTTCAAGAGCCATTGATGTATGCGACAAGTCACAGGTTTATAACTTTCGACTTGCGATTCAGGGCACTTCAACTCATTAATCCTTCAAATAAATAAAAGATAGGGTAATAATCTTTAGTCAATAGTTAATGCTTCCCAATAATATTAGTCAGTGATGGAAATACTAACCCATTAGAGTTAGTCCTTCATTAGGTTTATGACTTTCTGGAAGAGAATGCAGTGGCATCAAATTCTGCAGACGCTAGTAAATGTGAGCCTTGGGTTATCGTATCTTGGTTACGTGATTATCTACTTTTGCCTATAGAAAGAAGAGACCCTCTGTTATGGAGTAATGTATGCCGTTTTTGGTACTGCTTCTCAATTAGTAACTCTGTTTCCTAATATAACTTCATTTTTTCTCTAACAATTTGTGACATATATTATGTTTTTGTAATCAATTCTAAGGTTGTTGCGTGAGATGGTTCTTCATATTCTTGGTTAATTTGTAGGTCGAGAGTTAATACAAGAGGATTCACGTATAGATCGATATCTTAAAATTGTCAAGGGTGAACAAAAAGTTGTATGGGAATGACAAGGTATAAACCTAAAACAGTTCTTTAAACGATCTGGATCCCCCCCAGAAAGTTTCATATAACACTAAATCCACCATGAACTATCACCTCTTTATAAATCCCCCATCGTAACTTTTAAACCAAAATTCTCTTCATCTAAACTATTTCAATTTATTTTCCCCCCTCACCGTCGTTTTACTGTAACCAATTAACCACCTAAACCGGGGGGTGGGGAATAGATTGAAATAGTTTAGATGAGGGAGATTTTGGTTTATAAGTTACGATGGAAGGGATTTATACAGAGGTGATAATTCGGGGTGGATTTAGTGCTATATGAAACTTTATGGGAGGGGGAGATCCAGATCGTTTACGCTTTATTTTTCACACATTTTAATCTTTTTCTTATTCATCACTCTGTTCTTTACTACTATTATAAATATTTCAATTTTTCTTTTTCACCTAAATAGATTAAATAAATAAATAAAAATATACATATTTACATAGATATAATATAGCGAACATGGTCCATTTCCACCTAGGAAGTTTGATATAAAACCTAATCCACCCGAACTTTCAATCTTTCTTTAATTGCACAAAAGTGATAGTTTAAGGCTTGATTGCACAAATCCACGGTTAAGATTAATGGTTAACCAGAGTAGATCGGTACATTTCAGACCAGATCATAACCGATCCAATTTTTAATTTATGACCCAAACGTTCTACGGGATCCATCTTCCCTCTTTCCTCAAATCAACAAATGTCGAACCATGAGAGACCTTTCCCAAATCCATGTTGTATTCATCAAATCAGGTCAAATCCAAGACACTCTCGCTGCTGCTAAGATTCTCCGTTTCAGTGCTACTTCTGATCTCCTTCATCGTGACCTTGATTACGCATATAAGATCTTCAATCATATGCATAGCCGGAACTGCTTCTCTTGGAATACTATTATTAGAGGTTTTAGTGAGAGCGACGAAGACAAAGCAGAATTCGCAATAACATTGTTCTGTGAGATGATGAATGATGAGCTTGTGGAACCGAATCGGTTCTCGTTTCTGTCTGTGCTTAAGGCTTGTGCAAAGACTGGGAAGATTCAAGAAGGTAAGCAAATTCATGGGTTGGGATTGAAGCTTGGGTTGAGTAGTGACGAATTTGTGATGAGTAATCTCGTAAGAGTGTATGTGATGTGTGGTTTGATGATTGATAGAAGAAAAAGAGATGGTGAAGTGGTTATGTGGAATGTTATGATTGATGGTTATATGAGACTTAGTGATTGTAAAGCTGCAAGAATGTTGTTTGATAAAATGCGTCAAAGAAGTGTTATTTCATGGAATACGATGATATTTGGTTATTCACAGAACGAGTATTTTAAAGATGGTGTATCAGTTATGATCTCGTCTGAATTGTACCGATCTATTCTGATTAATTATTAAATGTTTAATTGCGGATTTGTGCAATCAAACCCCTAAACTACTATTTTGTGTAATTAAAGAGATTAAAAGTTCGGATGAATTAAATTTTATATCAAATTTCCGATGTAAAAATAGACGGTGCCTTTTGATATAACTTAGGAATATATTAAGTAGGGTACAAGAGCCATTGACTTGGAAGCATATGAGACAGTTGAAAGGCCCAACAGCCCATTGCCAGCGGGATTTCTTAAGAGTGGGTCCCATTTTTGATCCGTACTCCAAAAAGTCACGTGACCCTCTCCTTCCGTTTTCTTCACTATCTCCTTCCTTCCCACGTGACCTCTCTCTTCCTCTTCTCTTTCTTTTTTCTCCTTCATTCCTCTTAGAAGAAGACGAGCCTCTCCGTTATGCTCTGTGTCCCCATTGTTATCTCCGGTATAATCGATTCTCCTCCCCGATCCTTCCCTATTCAATGAATTTCACATCTCTTGTTTTCTTTCTATTACACAATGGATACGCTTGCGTTTCGTCGTCGTTCATTTGATTTTTAGGGTAGCGTTGGTTTTGTTGATCATTCCGATCTGTAGGAGTTAATGCTTTACTCTCAGCCATGTTTGGTTTTACTGGTTAGGTGAACTCATTAGTGATTGTGTTAGAGTTTGCGTTTAGGAGATTTAAAGATTTAAATGGTTCTGTAATTGCATTCTGGGTTGTATCTCTGATGTGAATGTGCATAGATATGAATTAGGACTTATCAGTGTGTGATAGTTCTTCAGTTTTATTGTACCTTTTGTGTGGATTTTTGGAGCTTATTCGAGAATCTTTTTTGTTATTTAATTCTGTGGGCCAAGGTGTGTGTAATAACGGATTGATGACATAAAGTTGCTCTACTACAGAGTTTTCTTGGTTTGTTCATTTTAACCAATTTGGTGGGTAAAAGAAACCTCTTTTAACCCATGTTCTTTGCTGTCTGCACAATTATTTCAGTTTCCCACTTTCAGCTGATTTCTCTGTCTAACAAAAGTTACATGTCGTGTTCTCATTTAGTGCAGAAACCAGCGCAGATGGGTCAAATCCTACAGGAATCAGCGCATTGTTCTCGATTTAGAAAGCCTCTTATGGGGTAAGATATGGTGAAATAGTGATACATACTAAATATTTGAAAGATGGAAGAGAGACGAGATGAATCAAGCCCTACACAGCAGGGATCTTCGAGTGCTAATTGTTGGCCTTCAGAACTTTCAGAAAGGGTTAAGTCACTTTCTTTTAAATCCCAAGGTGAAGCTTTGATTAAGGAGTCCCCTAGAAGTGTTGAGCAAGAAGGATCTCCTGGTCAAAGAGCATCACAGCATCTTTGGGATACCGGAATGCTCTCTGAACCGATTCCTAATGGTTTCTACTCAGTTGTTCCAGTGAGTGATATGTCCATCTCCAGATTTTTTTTTCTCTTCGTCTGTGTTCTTGTTATTTTGGAACTCTGGCTTTTCTTTCTCTCTCGTCTTAGGAAGGTAGAGCTTCTGACGTAAATTTCTGCTCCAGGATAAGAGAGTAAAGGAATTATATAATAGACTAGCTACCCCGAGTGAGCTTCATGCTTTGGGAGAGGAAGGAGTCAGAATTGAAGTTATTCTTGTTGATTTTCAAAAAGATAAGAAGCTCGCAATGCTAAAACAGTTGATCACTACACTTGTCAGTGGCTCAAATCCTGCTTTGGTGATTAAGAAAATAGCTGGAACGGTAGGAATGCTGTGATGATTCTTCTTTCTTTTTCAAGGTTATGCATTCCATATTCTTGTAGTTGGCGTTTATTTCATAAGCAGGATTCACTGTTTTGTTCTCTTGCAGTTTCGACAAGTGTTTATATTTTCCTTATCTCAATATATAGTTACCTCAATTTCTGTTTTATTAAGAAAGAAAGGAATGATGTCATCATGTTGTTGTTTTAGCCATGGCTTATCCTATATGCCTCTACTCTAACCACGTAGCCCTGGGATGTCTTTCATTTGTGGCTTTGGTTAAAGGCTGACGAAATTTCTATGTTTTTGTTGGTGTCCATTTAATTATAAGATTCATCCTTCATAAACAGGTATCTGATTTTTACAAACGCCCGACACTGGAAAGCCCTTCAAAACTTGCTCTTGAGGAAAATGCGTTCATGTTTGAACACCATGGAGCTCAATTGCTTGGCCAAATTAAGCGTGGGTGCTGTCGAGCTCGGGCAATTTTGTTCAAAGTTCTAGCTGATACTGTAGGACTTGAAAGTCGGCTGGTGGTGGTGAGCCTCAGTTTCTGATACTTTTTTTTACTTCCATTTTTAGCATGTTGCAGGAAAAAACTTTGCAGAGACATGCTGTTGTGATCAATATAATTGAATCTTATGCTATGTGTCGCATACCAATCTATTTCCCTTTTGATTCACATGAACAGGGTCTGCCTAGTGATGGGACTGTGGATTGCATGGACTCCAACAAACATATGTCTGTCATAGTTGTGCTGAATTCCGTTGAATTACTGGTCGATCTAATTCGGTTTCCTGGTCAACTGGTTCCTCGATCAGCCAAGGCAATTATCATGTCACACATCTCACCTGCTGGAGAAAGTGATTCTGCAGAAAACGACTCTTGTGACTCACCTTTGGAGCCAAATAGTCCTTTATATGAGAGAATAGATCCTGAGAGGTCGGCTCCGTTGTGTAATTCTCCTTCTAAAGGATATAAGATTTTGAATATTATAGAACATCTTTTGTGATAACCATGCCCTGGAGTGATTAATTGTTTCATATGTTACAGTACAGAAAAAGATGAAAATCTTCATTTTCATCGGAAGTTAGAAGGATTTCCAAATGCACCCGGTTCATCATTGCGTAATTTGATGCTCAGACCTGTTACAGCTATTGAAAGGAAATTGAGGTAACTACTAATAATACTTCTGACAAATTGTATCACAGAATCAGTACAATGATGGGTATGATAGAGATGTGCTTTTCTTCATTTAGCGATACCTCGCATAGTGAACCAAATATTGCCACTGTATTCTGGAGACGTAGCCGCAGAAAAGTGATTGCTGAACAGAGAACAGCTAGCTCGAGGTTCTTCCTTGCTCCTTATGGCCTGGATTATAGTTGATGAAAAAGAATGTAACATATTGTTACATCGATATGACATAGCCGAGATTTCAAAAATGCAATATCAATGTTTCTTTCCTTTTTTCTGCTTCTACATCTAATCGTATCGTAAAAATGTCTCTGATTCTATTCAAGGTTTCTTAAGTATGCCTTTCAAGAGTTTCCCTTCTTTTCTCTGTACTCAACTGATGAAAGTTGGACATCTGTTACTTTTTTCCAGCCCAGAACATCCATCTTTGCGATCACGTGGACGGTCAATGTTGAGTACGGGCAGAAATTCATGTAAGGATTATGCTGGTGACGCTTCTCCTTCAAGGTAGCTCCATTTTATCACTAGTAAATGCCAAAATTTTCAGTATGCCATTGCTTTCCTATTCATTAGTCAGCATGTTTGTCTGGACATTCCAGTATTAATTAAGTTGATTATACAAGTCTGCACAAATGCATCTCAAGGATCAGTTTTTGCTGGATTCTTCATTGTAGCTCCTATATGTTAAAACGCGGCATCTCAAGGATCATTTATATATTGTCCTTTTTTTTTTTTACAACGTAGTAATATAATACACTAGGTTCTAAAAAATCTTATCTGAATATTACTGGATATTTAGAACAAAATGGATCTGTCATTGGCTGTGTAAGCAATTCTTAATATTATCTAGCTTTCAAACAGTGTATCTGCATCCGAAATTCGTAAAACTAGACGGCGAAGTTTTAGGACCACACCAGAGATTGGGGATGACATTGCAAGGTTGGTATTCTCATCTGTTAGCATTGTTTCTTCTTTCATCATTTAGGCATATGCATCTTTTCCGGCTGGTATATTGAAGGCTCATTGTTTATACTGTAAATATAAACTGGCAACTGGTAAGGTAATTTGTAATTCTACAATCATGTTAAAAGCTGGCATGTCACACGAAATTATGTCATGAATCATCTAGAATGTAAAATTGCTGCCTCTAACTTTTAGGTTCTTAGGTATCTGTAAGATGGTAATATGATTAACATTGAATTATATTCTCACTTTTAGTCAAAAATGCTTTTAAGCCATTTAATGTCACTCTCCTAATGTTGTGGTAATTGTACTGAGAATTGTGAGAAAAAATTCATGAAGAATTAACTGATATGTTATGAATTACTTCTGTTTGGACTCTAATGTTACAAAACATTGAAGGGCTGTGCGAGAAATGAATGAGAAATCAAAGCAAAACCGTCTCTTGCATGCCCGAGAGGATGAAAACAGCTCAGGTATCGATAACAATGTAAGTTGAAACTCTCTATTAACAAGAGTGACAGTTGTGTTGTATTAGCTCTCTAAGCAGTCCAAAGTTCTGAATTTCTTCAGAAGGTCAATGCACTAAGGCGTGGAATCTATTGGCTAATAATTTCTTGTGAATTTGGTTGTGCTTTCCCAGGTGTCTGGTCTCCATCTTAATGACGAGTTAAATTCTAAGAAGACAATGTCATTGCCATCATCGCCCCATGCTTACAGGTGTCAAACATTTGGACGAAGGGGGCCTTCAGACTTTGCTGTGAAGGATACATGGAACAAAGTGATTGAGTCTACCACATTGGAGAATCAGCCTTTATTACCCTATCAAGAATGGGACATTGACTTCTCAGAGCTTACTGTTGGAACTCGGGTGGGGATCGGTAAGCTGCTCTAAATTTACTACTGCCTTTGATATAGACAGTGAGAGTTTGAGTTCATTTTCAATTTGTTAAGCATTGTAGACTTGTAGTGCAACTTATTTTGGACGTTCCAATTACTTTTAAACCCTGATCCCTGGAATTAAATTTTGATATCGAAAAGGTTAACATCATCACATCAACAAAGACAGTTTTTCAAAATATTTGTTGGTTGTAAAAGTAAACTTGAAGGTTTTTAAGGCGATTTTTGTTCTAGTTTTTGTAATTATCCTGTAAACTTCACAGTAAACTATTGTGCGATATCTTCTAAAGATTTAAAATCTTTTGAGATATCCGATAGGTAATGTGGCAAATGATGTCTGTATTCATGCCATTTTGTTTTAATTAAAAATACATGGCCTTTCTGAAACCTGACTATAGATAAATGCTGAGCCATGAGGCTTATGTCGTATGACATAACCAAAGTCTTTTGCAATATCGATAACATTTATGTTGGTATTCTGTTTGTCCATATTAACGAATCTTAAAACTTTCTTATTTAGAAACATTGTCTTATTTTGTATATAGGGTTTTTTGGTGAAGTTTTTCGAGGAGTATGGAATGGGACAGATGTTGCCATCAAATTGTTTCTGGAGCAAGATCTTACTGCCGAAAACATGGAAGATTTCTGCAATGAGATATCAATTCTCAGGTATAATGTTACCGAATTCTTGGTCATCCTTGGATTTTTATATCCTGTGTACATCTACTAACGGTTTTTACATGTTTGCTTGGGCATCTGCGGTTCTCTCATCAGCCGTGTTCGCCACCCAAATGGTGATTTCCTTTTTCTCACATCCTCTTCATCTTTTTCAAGTAATTTGGGAGATATATCTGAGATTATTCTCTTTATTTACCTTTATGCGATAAGTTGTGACTCGTGATCTATGTTTTTGCAGTTGTACTATTTCTGGGTGCATGCACAAAACCTCCACGCTTATCCATGATCACCGAATACATGGAGCTGGGATCTTTGTATTATTTAATCCACATGAGTGGTCAGAAGAAGAGACTTAGCTGGCACAGAAGGCTGAGGATGCTTAGAGACATTTGCAGGTACATAGCTTGCTTCTTATGTTCAAATTTATTTGTTCTATGTTTGCCTTCGTACTCTTGAAAAGAAATAAATCTTGGTGAGTTTCTGAGGATTAATAGAATTTGCATGAACTCTGATGTATTTTAGGGTACCCCATTGACTTCTTGTTGCTTCTGTCATCTTTCTTTTATTTAAGAGTTCCTTAATGATGTATTATTATATCTTAGTGGAGTGAGCTACCACGAATAACCTACACTCTTAACATGAGAAATTGGGTGCAAGTCATACAATTTGTTATTTCTTCTGTGATTCCTTTCGCATTTCCTTTGGTTACATGTTTAAAGCTACATATGCGTATTTCATTCTGATTTGTATTTCGTATGGGATGCTCAAGGGGATTAATGTGCATACACCGTATGAAGATAGTTCACCGTGACCTAAAAAGTGCCAATTGTCTCGTGGACAAACATTGGACTATCAAGATTTGCGATTTTGGACTCTCAAGAATTATGACTGATGAAAACATGAAGGACACTTCATCTGCTGGTACACCAGAGTGGATGGCTCCAGAACTCATTCGCAACGAACCATTTACAGAGAAATGCGATATCTTTAGTCTTGGGGTCATAATGTGGGAGGTTTCTACTTTACGTAAACCATGGGAAGGTGTTCCACCTGAGAAGGTATAAATATATTCTGGGATGACTCCTCCAATGGGAAGGAGTGCCAATTGTCTCACACTCCTTTTTGGGTAAATAAATTCATTTATCTGAAACGTGTTTTTGATTGATTGATGAATCTTTCTTCTTAGGTTATCTATGCTGTTGCGCATGAAGGGTCACGTTTAGAAATTCCTGAAGGTCCACTGAGCAAACTTATTGCAGGTTTGATGTTGTTAAACAGCATGTATCTTGAACGTTATCGATCTTTTTGTTTATTCTTTCATAATTCTCTTGCAGATTGTTGGACAGAGCCTCAACAACGCCCAAATTGTGAAGAGATACTTAGAGGCTTGCTTGATTGTGAGTACACACTGTGCTAGAACCACTTCTTTTTCTGGGATTTGAGCCTGAAGAAGTTTTGAGCTCAAAAAGCAGCATAGCTTTCTCAATCCCTTCTCTCGTATCATTAACCTTAGTGGGCATAACTTTTAAGATCATGAGAACTTAAAGGCTCTAATGAGACAAAGTCATCAGTTTTGATAGTTGTGAACCAGGCCGAGGTACAAAATGTAGGACACAAAGTAAGAATATCTATTAAAGCTGCCTCGGGTGTGATTCATTGTCTCATAGGATTTTGTTTTTTTGTTTTCTGGTTATGGAAGAGCATTTTGGTCTACTGTAAGGAAAGATAGAATACACTATTCATTGTTGAGAAGAATAAAGAGCTCTTCGATTTGTATGTTCGACCTTCATTTATTTCGTGTTAATCATTCCATAATCTGGTTTGGTCATCAATTTTCTCATACAGTTTTCTGTTGGATTCTGACCCATATGCTCAAAGAACACAACACAAAGTGAAGGCAACAATGACTGAAGAAGTCACGACACAAAAATTATAAATAAGTTAACCATGAACTTATTTTCATAGGATAGGAAGAAACAATTGTTTTTGCAAGAAGAGGAGGGGAAAACGAATGGAGCCTATTGCCTATATGTAAATGATCTGAGATGGAATTAAATAACAAATGTGTGATAATTTTCATTAGTTGATCGCTAAAACATGTATGTGTAATTAGCCAATAATTCTCGTGATTAATTTTTTGAAATATATTAATTTTTTATTTTTTATTATTAAGTATTATATTTAAGAAATTTGGTTGAATAACCATAAGTTTTACTATAATTAAGTTTGTTCATTTTGGTATATTGCTACCCCTGCTATCACTATATTCTCTTTAAGAGCTATCAGATACTTTTTCTTTTTTCTTTTTCCTCTTCACATATTCGCTTTCTTTTCCCATTATCATTTTCCCTCACGTTTTCTTCCCCTCTCTCTCTTTTATTTCACATTCTGTCTTCTCAATGTTTGGCTGCAATTATTTATTTTCTTCATTTCTAAAATACTTGATTATAATTTCAAGTATATATGTATGTTAAATAAATATACAGAAATTGAAGAAATCATGAAGAAAATAATGAAAACATCAACAACCACCATATTAAGGTTACACATAGGCATAAAATTTTATAAAGAAGATGAAGAAGAATTGACAATTTTAGCATTCATTAAAAATAGTAAAAAAGTTTGTTAAATAATTAATGTATTAACAAGTAATAAATGTGTTAATCATATAATATATGTGTTAGTCATATAATATAATGTATTTGTTAACGCATAACATATGTATAATAAAATAATAAAATATATTTTATGAGGTAATATATAAGTTAACTGACAATATATGTGTTAGTCATATAAAAAAATGTGTTAACGCATAATATATGCGTAGTTAAATACTAATTCTATTGCAATATATAGGATATTTTAGGGGTTATAGCTTGTTTCAATTTATAAGATGTTTTACACAATTTCTATGCATAATTAAATATATTTAGTTATCAGCAAAGCTGCACTATTTGTTTTAGAAAAGAATTACATGCATTGGTATACTATACTTCTAAGTATAATTTCTAGAAAATTAAGTCGTATGCATATAAGTACCACAATACATCATATCGTTTTCTTCAAGACCAATGCATGTTGTCTAGATAATCATGCAACCAGTGTATGTGAATTGATTTAGTTTATCAATATTAATTGAGCAATGCATGGTGGAAATTGGTTAATACAAAATTACTTTAGTTAATTTTTTGTTCTTTTGTTATTAGAATTTTCGACAATTTTATGAAAATTTGTGAATGATTTATTTAATTAATTATATAAAATAAAATAAAAAAGAAACTAAAACAAATACTGATCACCATGTGTTATGAATACCACTACATTTTTTGTTGGTCTATCACAATTCAATACAACATGTTTTATCTTCAAATTGTTTCTTTTAAAATGAATTTTAATTTCACAAATTTATCAGGTGATCCATGGCAGCTCAGTTTCCAGACGTTCTTTCCACCGTGATCGAGAAAGAGTGCATCATAGATTGTTTCATGATTACTTTTCAGAGATCCCAATATACAATGACGTTTTGTTTCGTAGAAGATATCGTATTTCTTGATCCTTATTTCGTCGTATTATTGATGCACTTGAAGATCACACCAAATATTTCACACAACGAAGAGATACAATGGGTAGACTTGGATTATTGTCTCTTCCAAAAGTAATTGCCATGTTTCAGATGTTTACATATAGTCTTCTTGCATATTGCACAGACAAGTACACAAAGATAGGCGAATCAACATCAATCGAAAGTATGAAAAGATTTTGTCAAGCCATAATGGATATATTCTCAGAGCAATACCTAAGGTCACCACCACCTAATGATCTTTCTAGACTTCTTTGCCATGGTGAAAAAGAGGCTTTCCATGAATACTTGGTAGCTTAGATTGCATGCATTGGAAATGAAAAAATTGTCCTACAACTTAGGCTGGACAATATGCAGGTCGTAGTGGATCACCTACAATAATCCTTAAAGTTGTGGCAGGTTATAATTTTTGGATATGGCATGTATATTTCAAAATGCCAGACACTAACAATGATATCCATGTGTTGGAGTTTTCCTATCTTTTCTCTAACCTCGCTCAAGGTATTGCTCCCCCTGTTCATTATACCATTCAAAGAAAAGAATATAATATGAATTATTATTTGACTGATGGTATATACCCAAAATGGTCTACCAAAGTATTCATGAGCTAAGGGGTCAAAAGAAAAAATAATTATTTACACAACAAAAAGCATGCATGAAAGATGTAGAACATGCATGCAGAGTTCACCAATCTTGTTTCGCTATTGTGAAAGGACCAATACGTTTTTGGAAAAAATTGTGTTATATGACATAATCACTACATGCCTAATTTTATATAATATGATAATCGAAGATTAGCAGGATCTCGATGCACCAATTGAAGTTCAAAAAGAGAAACTCAACCTCGATAGGTCCAATAACAACAGATGATAATATTCGATTCTAAGAGTTTCTAGGTCGGTTTAGAAAAATTAAATATAAAGAAGCTCATTTTCATTTCGAAATGCGTTAATTGATCATTTGTGGGATAACATAGTAGTGGTGATGTCTACACCAAAATATAATAAAACTTATATGATGTAATGTAATTTTATTTATAATAAATATTTTTAATTGAATTATAATAAATTTTTCTTTAAATAATATAATTATTTGTGAAAAAATTTTAAAGAACAAAATAAACGAGGTTAAATTGTAGTTTCTAGAAATAAAATATATTAGTGGTAAATTTAAAATAGTATTACTTATAATATTTCTTTTTAAGGTTAAAAATAGATGAATACATTGGAGTAAAACACACATTTATTACAAATTTCCTCTAATTTAGAGTAAAAAATAAAGGAATACATTAGATATGGTCTTAGTTTGAAAAACTCAATTATTTTATGAGTTACACTATGACTTATTCATTACTAAAATAATATGCTAAATTCTACCATATTTCTCACCTGACTTTGACTCCATGTAGTCACATTTGTCTCACATAATATGGTTAGGGGTTTGAAGGATTTATTATGGATTGTTGATAAAAGAAATCTATCAAATTCAGTCATATTCCTTTATTATCATTTGAATTTAAATGATTTAGGTAGATTCTATAAATAAATAAAAATTATCCAAATTCTACATTCAACAGAATTCATTTGCTCTCATTTGAACCCTTAGTTGGAGAGAGGAAGACAAAATTGTCTTTACACTATAGCAAAATGAGCATAAGAAACAATGTTAATTGAAATTGGTTTACTTATTTGAGCATAATAAATATATGTTCAAATATTAGTGTGTCCGAATAAACTCACAATATAATTGTAAGAAAATGACATACATGAAAGAAAATATTTAGAGTTTGTTGAAAAATTAGAATTGATTAAATCAATTATATGCAAAAAATAAAAATAAATGGTTACAAATACCATATACCAAACTCCAACAATTATTAACAAATCTCATATTTGAATAAGTTATAAATCTGTCATGTCATATCTTAAAAAAGGATGCAAAAGTTATAATTTCATTACAGGTTCATTACATGCAAAATAGTCAATACACATTATCATTAGTGGATTATCCAACAAATTTTTGAATATAATATTTATACATTTGCAGTTAGTTAAGTTACCTTATAAATTCATTTTAGAAAATTAATAAATCAAGCCCAGAAAATTTGAAATATAGTATTTAATTATACTACATATAAACATAAAACTTACTTTGATTATCTTATCATTATAGATCATTTGATAATTACGGGTAATTTGAAAATTATGAGTAATATGATAATGAGTGATTTAGTTCAATATATACAAGTTATTGAAATATTAAGTTTGCGACACAAGTTTTGCAAAAACTAAATCTCTCTGAGGATGTAAAAGACCCAATAAAGCCCTATTGACATATTATCTTAAATAAATAAAAGGAAAATAGGAGATATGTATAGATATTAAGGAGACAATGGTGTAATAAAAAAGATCTTAGCACAAATAGGAAAGAGGAAGGCATAACATGTATACCCAGAACAAAGTCATGAAGCCAATCATATGTTATGGGTATAAGATGTTAACTATATTAATATGTACACATACTAATTATAAGAGACGTGTAAGTGATTTGTGATGTTGTTACCTATAGGGATATACAAGTACAACTAACATCTGTTATGGATATAAGAGATAATGATATTGTGAATTATATTAATACAAAAAGTGTTGATACACATGAGAGATCATTTGTTATGAGATAAGTTAGTGATAAACTTAACAATGTTGTTAACTACTCTCTCTATTTCATTATATTTGATCTTTTAAGTTTTTTCACATAGTTTAAGAAATCATTAAATTTTTTATTTTATCTAAACAAAACATGTTTGCCGAGGACATGCGAACCAGTGGTAGTGCCATCTTTATAAATCTTCAAGCACCAAAATTCGAACCCCTACCTAGAGTAATAGAAGAAAGGTTAAAGGCCATTAGGCCATTTGACAAAAAAAAAACAAAACAAAACATGTTTTATCACAAACTCCAAAATAATTTGACCAATCACATATCAATATGCGGAATTCAAAGAGTCAAAACACTAAAAACACAATAAATTTTGCATAGAAATCTTAAAATATCAATTAAAATGAAAAAAAATTCTTAATAAAGTGAAAGAAAGGGATTATATTGATACACATGTATTAACTATATTAATACACATGTAACCAGATATGTTATGAGTATAAGAGACGTAATAGATGTTAAAAAATGTGTTTACATGTAGGAAATGGTTACATCTTTAATTCTTGACAAATGGAAATTGCCAACAATAAGTCAAATACATTTTATCTCCAACTTCTAAAATAACAAAAAGTAATATAACATGTGTAATAGAATCGTTATATATGTAATAATAGAAATGTGAAATAGTAGCACATCTAATAGGTGAGGTGTAGGTATCTCAAAAGATATTCTTATGGTTTTGTGAGAGAGAACAATAATCTCTGACATAATTGATTCGGTAGGATATATGGATATAATGGACAAATGTTTGCTGCAATCACTTATAAAAGATAGTGATATCTTCCATCTAATTATTGAAAAACCTATGTACGTTAACTCAAATTTCTCTATGATAATTCCAAATTATTTAATTTTTGATAGTTAGGTATATTTTCTTTAATGTCTTATAAATATTTGATATTAGTATTATAGAAATTACTTTATATTTAAATAGCAAAAATATTTTATTTTATTATTTTTTATTATGTGCTCACCGTGCTAGAACTAGTTAATATTAATCGTGTGATTATATAACGTTTAAGATGTTTTGTTAAACTCTTTATTGGAAGTGGTTTCTTACCATTGTTTGCATCTTTTGATTCTTAATCTTAAAAGTTATTCTAGTTAAAATCTTTGAATGGATACTAGATAGGTTAATTTTCTTTGTGGCGTGATTTTTCTAGAAAGAATTAACACAAAAGTGGAAGCATGAGTCATGCAAAATGAAGCAATATGTTGGCTTCAACTTCATCCCTCATACAATTTCAAACCTAGTGGTCCATTTACGGTTTTTAATGCATACATGTTTTGTGATTCCACCATTAACATTCACATGATCGTTCTCTATATAAATTATTCATCCTTCTTAAACTCTGTCTTAGTCTTCTGTAAAAGAAAGAGTAATAAAACCTCTTAGAAAGGAGAAAAAAATGGAAGCAAGAGTAATCTCTTGCACTACTTTTGGAGACGACAAGGTCGTAAAGATTGCTGTTCCGAACTATCAAGCAATTGCCAAATACAAAGCTGGACAAAACGAAACAACTGTTGTTGTTTCCGACGATACTTGCTCGGAGAAAGATGTCGAAGAGATTAAGAAGAATTGTGAGAAACTTGGTTATGTTTACGAAGGAAGACTTCACGAAGAATACTCTCAAACAAAGACTGGAGCCTATTTGGTCTGAAATTTACAATCAACTTTCTATGTTTTTGTATTCTTTTTTGCATTTTGCTTTCCATGTTCTTAGTTTATATATCTCTTGCTAATTTGCTGCTATGAATAAATCTATTGAGTCATTAGTTTCTATCACATTAAAATTAAACACTTTATAAGTATAAATTACACTTCTTACAACACTGACTTTGACCTCATTAGTCGCTGGCCTCTGATTCTGGAGATGATGATTCGGTTTTTCGAGTAGTAATGGAGATAGCTTCTTCTATAGCTTGAAAGAACGTAGCAATTTTGTAAGTAAAGAACCCAACCAACATTGGGATCAACTCCAAAGGTACCAATCCATACTCGGGAACAAGTATTCTGCAATTTTGTTAAGTCAAATAAAGTAAATATGATTTGATATAACCAACTTGACTTTGATGAAAGATATTAGAATGCACCAGAGAGAAAAACCCTTACGCATTCCATCTATTGAATATCATAACCAATATGACCGGGACTAGTAACCGTGGCTGGTTAGCTGCACCTCTAACAAATCACAACCAAAGAAAGAAAAAGCGATTAGCGGGTGACTGATAGATAAATCGATAGGCATTTGAAGAGAAACAAAGTAGTACTTGACAACTCCTCTGGCTCCATCTGCCATGGCATCTACAGTGTTACCAAGCATCCTCATATATGCTAATGAACCCATCAAGCCAGCACCAAAACTGTGACAGAATTTCCAATAAAGATCAAATAAAATCCAAGCAGATGATTTACAGTTATTGAGAGAGGTTTTTATGTTTTTTGCAGGGGAAGACAAACCTAAGTGCTATCTCTGGGGTATATGAGATATAAGCTGAGACTAAACCTACGCCACCAATACCGACTGTGAGAACCTGTAGTTTATTTTTAAGCTGCAGAAAACAATCCAAATGTTAAGATAGTAGGAACTGAATGCCCTCAAACGCATCGAAGTAGCCCGCCCATGAGGGTAAAGAGTAACGCATACACAAGATGCCTTTCATAAGATCCCAAACCAAGGACTAAAGCCATATAAGACATATTTTTCATACCCTCAAAAGATTAGATAGTAAAAGGAGGTACCTTGAAATATTGTTCCCTGTCTTTAGCAGCCTGTACTTTTGGGTCACCACGTGGCCGCCTCAGCTCCCTAAACATCACTTCCTGCAGCACAAGATAGAAAATGAAAGAAAAACAATGAGGTTCACGTTTTCCGATTCTGATCACTGTTTCCAGTAAAACATGATATTGCAATTGATGTGGAACTAATGAATCACAGAACAATTGATGGATAATTTGCAATGAACTTACACTGCCACCAGTTGCAGCCTTAGTTGCTCTATCCCATTTATCTTGCTCGCGACGCGTTGGTGCTAGCTTCCATCTAGGAGCCTTACTCTAACAAAAAAGACAAAGAAAAGAAAGAACAAACATCAGAGACGGACACAATTAGCAAATGTGGCTTTCTCATATCAAAATATGACTGATAATCACACCATCTGGTTTTTAGCTTTGGAACTAGCGATGTCAAGACCATCTTTTACAACGGATTTGGGAGTGGATGCAAGCTCTTTGCTTAGATCAACATCCATACTGTTTTCACAGAAAACAAAAGAAAGAAACAATTTAATCAAAATGCATGTATTAAATATCTGATTTTTATCAGTTTTAAGGAGTGAACCTGTCGAGACTCATAACTCTGCTAAAACTCAGAAACCCAGACGAATCTTCCTGTTATATTGAAGAACACAAAAATTAGTCTTTGATTCACATTGTAAACAATCTAAAAACGCTAAGAGAATTATAATCAGTTGTGACAACTTAAAATTGGGCACCAAGTTCTTTCTAATTTCCGAGAAAAAATTGAACCTTCGAGGAAGATGGGTCGAGAGCAGAATCATCAGGGGAATCGAATAATCTCTTCATTTGATCCATAAAATCTCTGTTCCAGATTAAGTCTTTAGAGGTAATGGGATCTTCTTTTTCACCTCCCCAGTACTTACGAAGCTTCGTGGTAGTCAGAGGACCACCGTAATCTCCGGGAGCAACGCCGGTGGACCATTTCTCCGGTTTCTTATTAGGCAGAACGACTTTGGTTGGTCGAGGATTGTTGGTTACTTGATCTTGAGGAATCGGTGGCGTTGTTGATGTAGCTGAGATATAGTTAAGGATAGCCATGGATGAGTTTCTTGTGGAGGTTATGACGCTTTAGCTGATGATTATTATGACGATGACGAAGAATGTAAGAAAATCCGATACTACACGAATGTTCAATACTTGTGATATTTTTTGGGAAAATTTGTTAAAAAAGTCTCCAATTTTCAGTTACCTTCTGTCACAAACTTGCATGTAAATAAATGAGACACACCTTTAAATTACTTAACTGAATAAATAAATGGTATTAATTCTGTTAATTTTACTGTTAAATGAAAACATCATCACTTAAAAACAAAAACAAAACGACATCTAAAATTATGACATGAAATAAAATAAAATCAAAAATCAAAAAAATCAAAAATTGTTCGTTTACCAACCAATCAAATATTAAAGAATAAGAGAATAAAATATTATCTGAAATAAAAAAGAGAACAAAATCGAAGAAATCAAAAATCGACTCGTTCACTAATCAATAATCGAAGAAGAAGAGAAAAAACTATTATCAAGCTATTATCTGAAATCATATCATCAAGCTAAAAGAAAACATTAGATTGTAATACAAAGAGATGAAAGAAATCAATGAAGGTAATCTTAGTGTCGAGAACAATCAATCATGTTTATATACATATATCCTAAGTTACAGATTTTACAGATTTTGATATCTTAGTTACATATGGTAATGTTCTAAGCTTTGATTTCTTCGTCTAGTGTTAGTAATGTCCTAAGCTTTGAGTATCTTATTTACAGATGGTAATATCCTAAATTATAGATTTTGTTCACGTGATAGATTTGTAGAGTACTAACTTTCACATAATTCTTCTTCACTTGTGCTCTCTTCTTCATCTACATCACAATCATTATCACCAATAACTTCACAATCATCATCACTTACAGTTTCAGGTTCGTAATAATCAATTATGGGTCGAGCTTCATTTTCGTCATCTCTGGGTCGAGTTTCATCATCTCCAGATCGAGCTTCATCATCTCGGGTCGAGTTTCTTCATCGCCGGGTCGATTTTCTTCTTTCTAATTCACATCATGTTCAGATTCGACTCTATTTTTGTCTGAGTTTCAAGTTTCCTTCTTCTCGTCATTTCAATTGAAGATTTTGGATTGAGGATTTTTGATTTTAGGACTTGTGAAATTTTTGGAGGTTTTCTTTTTGATCGATTTTTAGAGAAACATATTTTTGTTTGACAAAAAAAAAGTTTCGCTGACTTAACAATAAAATTAACGGAGTTAACACTGTTTATTTATTCTGTTAAGCAATTTAACGGTATGCCTAATTTGGCTGAATCAACGAAAAGTTTGTGACACAATTAAAGGTCAAATAAAAGTTAATGTTTCTTTCGGGGAACATGAAGAAAATTGCTGAAATTTGAAAGTTGAGGATTTGTTTAACAATATTTTTGATATTTTTCCATAACAAATATTGAAAATTTGGAAAGAAAAAAAAATGGAACCTTATTAAAACATTGCACAAATCTAATACTAAAAAAATACAAATACTGTAACATCTATTTCCACATCAAAATTTCGATATAGTATCAATTTCACCCGAACTTTGGAGTAGTGTTAATTACACTTGTTTTGCAAGTTAAACTGTTTATTACACTACCCAAAATTCGGATAAAATTGATGTTATATCGAAATTTTGGTGTGGTAATAGATCATCAGCCCAAAATACAAATTATTTCTCACTAGATTTTTTTTTTTGTCGTCCTAGAAATTTATATATTAATAAAACTAAAAATTTACAACAGTGAAATAGAAAAAACCGGCAAAAAAACGAAAACACTAAAGAGAAGCTAAATAATACAAACATAAACCAGACCAAAACCAATAACAAAAACACCTCTATAGCTAATATGAGTACTTCACAGATAAGAGACAAACCTTCGAATACAACAAAAATAAGATCTCACAAATCTTCTCAAAATGACTAAGTTGGAATACATCCCACAATCTTTTTTAATATTGCATATAACCCAAAGCCACGGACAAAAATTTCTTTATAACGATAAATCCGGTGGGTCCACAATGATAATACAACATTGGGATTGATCAGCTTCTTATTGTTTATCAATAGAAGAATGCATCTTCTTCCGTATAAGTTATGAATCTATATAATCTGAATGTTTCTCGTACATTACATATTCAATCATTTTGTTTTTGTCTACGTTTCTGACGAGAACTAATCCAGCTTCATTCAAAAATTGAACCGGAGAATCAAGTGTGGAAGATAAACTTTACTCTTTGGCTCGTTTGCTCTGGGATTTACGTTTGCTAACGTCTAGACATCTTTTCCTTAACCGAATTGTCTTTGGTGTAACCTAGCCACATTAAACCAAAACGCATAAGAAAATATTCCTTATGGATCCTATGATTAACCAGATCTAGGATCTGGATTGGTGATGAACAATGTACCTCAATAAGTTCATCTGATGCAACGTATCCTATAGCTTCCTCAAGTGTCATCTGAATCGAAATAAAATTCACACAAAGGGTAAGAAATTGTAGCCATTTAAGAAAAGAGTTTACTTGTGATCTTTTGATGTTGTGAAAAAGAAAAGGGTAACATACAAGACGAGGTGGAGATAGCTTCACATTTTCATCTTTCCCAGCAGAGCGAATGTTTGTAAGTTCTTTAGCCCTTACTGGGTTAACCTGTAGTGCAAGGGCGAGTAAGCTTATGGCACTTAGTGAATTTGTTGTAAATTTTTCAACATGACGAGGAGAGATTAAAACCAACTTACATCAAGATCTGTGTCTCGTGTGTGCTCACCGATAATCATTCCATCGTACGACTGTTGAAGTCAAAAAAGAGAAGAAGATGCAGTATTAGCATGGATAAAATGCAGAAAGACCACATAATATGTTTAAAAACAACTAATCTGAGAAAGAAACAGAAAATGTTTTTTTTTTCCAATCATATGTAGAAGGTTCTCACATCCAGCCCCGGATTCACAAAGAGAATTCCACGAGCTTCCAAACTCATCAGTGAATGAGCTGTGATAGTGCCATAGCCCATGGAAACCTGTTTCATCAACATTAAGTTAAGAGTGCAAACAAATCCTTAATAAGGGAAAAAAATATCAAGTGACAATGATCTCTTCTTGAAAGTTAAACAATCAGCTTCAGAGCAGCAAGCCATAGACGTACCAATACTCCTTTCCTAACATTGCCAAGCGGACCTCGGTACTTTTCGTAATCTGCAACGTGATACAATAACAGTTATCAATTAAAGAAGAAAGTACTAAACCTTTGGATTTTTTAGATGTTTCTAATAATGAGATATCTTAAAACATATGCTTTATATATGTATCTTAAAACATATGCTTTCTATATGTTTGCTTCTACGATAATTTTCCTGACAAGAAAGTCAATCATATCTGAAGCTGAAACCATTTAGCAGATATATGCAATATTGTATACTTAGAACAGTTCTCTACAAGATGACTTAACTGAATTGATGCTTACGAACTACAAATATACTGAGAAAAGAAAGAAAACTAAAGGAGTGCAAGTAGAGAAGTTATATACTTAGGAAAGCACGATGCATGAATCCAGTTCCACGGGTGTCGCTGCTAAACACACATCTGTACCCAACCAAACCTCTGTAGAACACAAGCGTACTTTAGTTATCTTTCTTCAAGGAGAATGACCAAATGAGAGTACAAAATTTATGAAAATTATTTAAGTTAGCAAACCAACCTTGAAGGACAAGTTAATGACAGTCTCGTCCTACCCTCATTTCCAGGGACAGGACCCATGTCAGCAACTTCCGCCCGCCTGTGGGAGAGAGCTTCCATCACTAACCCTACGTGCTCGTCATTAATCTCAATAGTCACCTCTTCAATTGGTTCAAGCCTTTGTCCTTTTTCGGTTTTATACCTGAAATAAATAAGAAGGACGCTCAAAAGTCTAAAGCGAAAATATGACAGTGTAAGGAAATAAAGATATCACAAAGTGCTTTTCTGGAATAAAAAAGTAATCGCTAATAGGTTAAGCATAGATCAACTAATGTATTATAGTAATATCAGAACAGAAATCAGGTATCTTGGTTGAAAGAGAAAAATTCGTCTATTGCTTTATGAAACCAACTGGCAAGATGCTTTTCTTCAAAAGCCCACATAGGAAACATTTAGCACTAGCTTATATATTAACGGTAACATGACAGCAATAAGTTAACCTGCACTACCAACATATATTAACCTCTACGACAAAATCTGACTATAACACTAATGCAGTATGTAGTGCAACTTGTGTCAACAAAAAGATAGACTCACATGACTTTTGGTGGTGAGACCGAAAGCTCAAAACCTTCTCGTCTCATATTCTCAATCAAGATACCTGTTAAGACATGATAGAGATTAATTTACCTGGCATACAAATAGATACAATTAAATGTTATCTGGCGTATCATATATTTTATAACTATTATTACATGTGAAAAAACCCTGAACACAAATTGGAAAAGTACAAACCAAGTTGAAGCTCTCCTCTCCCTTGGACTTCAAATGACTCTGACATGCCTGGAATAACGTTGATGGCAAGATTTGTTTCAGCTTCTGCCATCAACCTGTCCCCAATTTTCCCACCAGTTAACTGCAAGCAAATTGGCAAGCAGTTAACAACCGAACACAAAATATTTCTTCAACTACAGCTTATAGGGGACAATTTTACACTGAATGATAGTAACATGTAGCTTAATTAAGATAAAAAATTGCAGCAACCCAGTGGTAACTCCGAGACTGCAAAAGTTTAAACAAAGTATTAAGACAAGAGCTATGTTTTGTCACTATATTTAAACATACATGGGTGCCATCACGACCAGCCAGAGGAGAGTCATTGACACCAAACGTCATAGAAATTGTTGGTGGATCCAGCTCGACAGTAGGGAGTGCAGTTGTGACCTGAAAGACCCCAAAAAATTAGGTGTTTCGATTCAGGGTTCATACGGGATCAATGGAATTCCAGTGATTAAGTTGTATTTAGAATTTTCTTTATTTTCTAAGAACTGAATAGGGAAGTGGTCCATTCAGATATTACCTCTGCACTGGCAACCGTATGACCTATTGATGGAGCTGTCAAACCAGCCATACAAATTATATCACCAGCCCCTGCAGCGTCAATAGAAACTATGGTTGTACCTTTCTTTTTCATTAGCTTCACAACCTATGGGAATAATGTTTGTAGCTGCTTAGATGAGAGACATCACAGTTTGCAAGCACGGCTGAAAAAATACAAAGCAATATGCCGACAAACCTTTGCTTCTTCAATTTTCTCAGAGCCAGAATCAGTTTGGCGTAGTCCATTAACTCTGTCACCAACACGGACAACTCCAGAAGATACTCTTCCAGTTAATATTCGTCCGAGATAGAAGTCCTTCTCCATCATTGAAACCTGTAAATCAGAAGTGACAACGCTAGTAAAATTTCATGGCCAAGGGGTTAAGCATTTCAGACATCTTCTACCTCACAAATAACAGTTATGTAAATATGAAAATCTTTTAAGCTCAGCACATCATCTACATAACAACACACTCAAACTAAGAGTGCTGAAGTTCAGAAACTGAATACTATTTCATTAAGTATCCAAGCAATGTCTTCCTTTCCTAAAGGCATTAGTTTGACAGAATCATTTCTAGCTTTCTTGAAATTTACTGACATATATAACTAAGCAAGGCAATCCTAAATTCACACAAGCCTACTGACTTAACAAATATTCAAAGTTAAACAGGTATTTCTTTGAAGGACTAGTGTTGAACGCCACGGAAACTGTGTTAGCTTATATTGGCCAAAATTGGAAAACACAATCCTCAAAGATTAGCTATTTGATAGAGGACAATTAAAAAGTGAAAAAGATCCATGCACAGTATTGGCAGAAAGTTTAGAATGTCATAGCCAGAGTTTTATATTACCAGCATCAGAAATGGCTCATCAAGGTTTGCTTTTGGCGGCTGAACATGTCTTACTACAGCATCAAGCAATTCTGACATATTCTTGGCATCTACAGGTGGTTCTTTGGTATAGGTAGAAGATGCCCACCCTTCTTTTGCGGAGGCATAAAGCACAGGAAACTCTAATTGTTCCTCTAAATAATGGAGAAAGCAGAAATGTTGATTTCTTAAAAAAATTATTAATGATTTATATTTAATAAGAATACGTATATTACACTTTAATAAATTAACTACCTGTAGCACCAAGATTTGCAAAAAGATCAAACACCAAACTCTCCACTTCATCACACCTCTCTTCTGTGACTGGTAACGGAAACAGAATAGCATAAGAAAAGCTAAACAAAATCGACCTGGCAAACAACTTTTTGCTAAGAAAGAAAATGAATGGTATTCATACCTGAAGGTCGATCTACCTTGTTTAAGAGAAGAATAGGGCGTAGCCCATACTTCAAGGCCTTGGCAAGAACAAACTTTGTCTGTGCAAGAGGGCCTTCTCCAGCATCGACAACTAATATAGCTCCTTCAACCATACCAACAACTCGTTCAACCTAATTTCAGAATGCAGAATTGGTCACTAAGATATCACCTATGTTCTACAGTAAGAAATGTCCTAGTGCCGAACAAACAACTCATGCTTAATTTTCACGATAGCAAATTAGTTAGAAATTGTCACCAGACCTATTAGAAATTGAGCATTAAAATATATATACAAATCTAATGTCAAACGTTATTAAAATTGAGCACGATTATACTCTAAAAGTAACAACTTTATCAGGGATCAGTCCATACTTCGCCACCAAAATCTGCGTGACCAGGTGTGTCGACCATGTTAAGTTCCTTGTCCTTCCAAAATACTGATGTCACCTGTTGGAAATTTTGACATAAACTTTAAATGTTGTGCTAAATGGTTAACAAACAAAAAACTATGTCGAGGAATCAATATAAGCACACATCGATATACAATACAATATTACTTAAATTTTTCAGACATAACTGAACAAAGTTAAAAACAGACAGAAAGTCTTATGCTTTGTTAAGGCCTCAGAGTATCAATCTATACCGAATCAATATCAAGGTAATTAGTATTAATTAACTCTAATTTCGATCCAAATCAGACTAATATTTGACGTGAAATGCGATACCTTAGAAGAAATAGTGATCCCTCGCTCACGCTCAAGGTTAATGGAATCCATGGCACGCTCATGGGGAATATCAGCGCCACACTGACGGAGAAGCCGGTCCATGAGCGTAGTCTTCCCGTGATCGACATGAGCAATAACAGCCACGTTCCGGAGTCGATTAGGATCGAGTGAGCTAGCAGGAGCTCCGGCTGCAGCTGTAGAAGCGGTGGCTGCTGAGAAGGCGCGTACGGACGAGAGCGAGTGACCGAATTTGAGATAGGAAGAATTAGAAAGAAATGATTGAGAAGAGAAGGATCTTCGAGTGGTATCTGACCAGAGAGATCGAAGCAGAGGCCCCGCCATCTCCTTCAGGCAAAATGTCTCTCTGATAAGGGTTTTAAGAACGAGATCTAAAATCTCGTGCTTTAGATGACCAAAGGGTTTTTGGTCTTCAACTGTTTCGATTTTATTTTATAGTTATTGCAAAGTAGGATACTAACTCTTTAAAGATTCTTATTCGCCCCATATGTTTCTATTTTGCTATTCTACACCCATACGGTATATCAGTTTTTACATAGTAAGGCCCTGGTCTTATGATGGTCGCTGCTACTGCGACCAAGATAGAGGAAATAATTTCCGGTTAAGACAAAAATAATTAAACCAATGGCTAAAAATATATACTGATCGTTTTAGAAATTAGTGTTCTTTTTTAATTAAACTGGTTTTGCTTTATTATAGTCGCACCCACTTACAACACATCTTAATATTTATATTCTTACCGTGAGACAAAAATTTTTTATGACAATTGCTTTGCATATGAATCCATGGTTATGATCCAAAGTATGTCTTCTACAATGATAAAGTAACAACAACAAAGATTTCTTCAAATCATAACCATGGATTAATTTGCAAAGCAATTGTCATATCATTTGATATATCCAATATCTAAAAAAAATGTATCAACGAAAGAGCTTTTAAAAGAATGTCTAATCTTCCATTCCTAAGAATTTAAAAAAGTAGATATAATGAGAAATTACAAGTAAGTGAAGAAGTGATCCCAACAGAATAGGGAGTAAGACTAAGGTAAAGGTAACATAATGAAAAGAGTTGACTCATTCTTCACCTAATACGCCCCCTCAAGTCGGACCGAGAGTGGAGAGGCAGATCTTGAAACGTAATGGTACAAACTTGGCTCGAGACAATGCTTTTGTAAGGAGATCAGCAAGTTAATCTTGTATAGAAACGTGAGAAACGCGTAACGAACCAGATTGAATAAGACTACGAATGAAGTGATAATCTACACCAACATGTTCCATTCTTGAATGAAAAACTGGATTAGCTGATAAATATGTAGCCCCCAAATTATCACAATAAATAACTGGTGGTTCTGGAAGTGTAAAACCCATTTTTGGGAGTAAAGAAATAGCCCTTGGACCTCTGATGTTGTATCTGAAACTGATCGATATTCAGCCTCCGTAGAAGATCTCGCTACCATCTTTTTTTTTCAATCTTCTCTTCAACTGCATTTTACAAGATCATCTATATAAACACATCTTTTATTTGTTTTAACCTTTTATTTTATTTCCCAACCAATTTTTTTAATATTTAAATATTTGTATGGAATTGGGTTTGGGTTGCAGCAAGAAGAATAAGAAAAAATGGTCAATATGTAAGTAATATAATTTTATTTCTTTTTATTAGGTGTTGGATTCTCTTTATTAAAAAAAAAAATTTGTCACTAAGATTCTCTTCATTTAAGATCATTTAACTATTAATAGAAAGACAAAGTAGGAACAATAGTTGTAAGCTAAGTTGAATACTATATGGCTAAGAAGGAGAAATATATTTTTTAACATTTAAATCAACATATATATGTCGTTGTTGAAGATAAATCTCATATTTTTGACATTGTAATTTGATTCAAGTTGAATCAATAATTAACGGGAGATTGAGATTAGATTTTGGGTTTGTTAATATAATTTATGTAATCTATTGTTCTGCAGCTTGTAAATATATACTCATGATGGTATTTATGATGAAGTAGGCTATAAACTTGTAGCACGATGGGGAAACAAACCCTGAGATTGAAGGTATAATGAAAAAAAAAGAAAAAAAAGAGAGTCAAATATGTAACTAATAAGGTTGAAATTACATATTCACTAAAGATTAGTCGATTTTTTTTTGTTTGTTATATCGTCTATAGCACATCTCTATGTCAATTAAATTGGTGAAACCACAATAGAACTTTTGAATTATATTGTAACCATAAATATTAATAATAATTTGTAATATTTTATATACAATTTTGTTATAAATTACTGTGATTTTATCTGTAACGATTTATGACAAAATTATTAATAGATTTATTTGTCACAAATATATTTTAATGTTTTTGTTACCAATATGCATTGTGATATTTGTATTGTAACCATTTACAAATCGTTACAAATTCATAACAATATCTTTATATGGTGACGAAATATTACATGTCAATTTAAAAAATTTCTTATAGTGAACTATGGATACTGAAATTGGTAAGTACATAGATTTTCAAAACTCTCTACTTAATGTTAAAATTGTTTATTCTAAAATTAAGTGTATAACCACAAAAGTGAAAAATAAATAAATCAGATATCACTTTATTTAGCTATGTGTTATTACTTATATAAAAATATTGATAAAAAATTCAACAACTTGGGTATGATCACCTAGTGTACACAAAAATATAGTATTTTTGAAAATTACTATCTTCACATGATATTTAGAATTCTGTTGGTTTAATTTTTGGGATATACTTTTTGTATAAACCAAAACTAGTGAATCTTAGACCATTTTTAACATTAAAAAAAAAATATTCCACGGTAAAATTAAGAATTTTTATAGCTTTCTTATTCATGGATAAAATTTTACAACACGTAGTAGCTTCACTGGTTTGAATTTACCTCTCGCAGAAAATGTCACATATGTAGAATTTACAAAATAGAATTTTTATACTTTGTTTCTGTCACTCAGAATTTTTATACTTTAGTTCATCTTTTTATATAACAAAATTTTATTGGTTTGCAAAATTATATCATATGTTGCTAATAACAAAAACACAAAATAAGTTGGCTTAGAAGTTAAAACTGATTTAAGTTAGTGGCCTAGTTGGTATTATATAATTGTATTGATTTTGACACTTTAGATTGGTTGCAGATTTTTCAAATATATCATTTGGTTTTCCAATTTTTCCTCTAAAAAAAGCAAAATGAATCCATCACATTCACAAAAACTATTGACTGCAAGTTGTAATGCTTTTGTTGACCTCTTCCAATAAAATCAAACACAATCCATAATCAAAAACGACTAAAGTAGTCATTCTCATATTAGATCATTTTTAAAAATAATTAAAAATTGTGTGCAAACTTTTTTAGTACGAACATCCTTTGCTTTTTAACGTCTCGTATGATAATGATGATCACCGTTGGGAAATTTTTTTAACTTTTATCATGTGACTAGGGATGTTATTATGGGTAAAAAAACCCGACCCGAACCCAAACCCGAAATAAATCTACCCAAAAAAAACCCAAAACAGAAAAACCCAATAAGACTCAAGTCTTATTAAGACTACCCAAATAAAACCCAGAAAATTTTGGGCTTTATATGGGTACCCATTTATTTTTGTTTTATTTTTAGATTTGTTTTTAGTTTTCAATAATTTTTTTTAAAATATATATTTAATATTTAAATTTAATTTTATAATTTTCTAACAACTCTTAATTTCTAATTATTGCATAAAGTAAGTGGAAATCATTACTTAAACCATTACCTAAATCATCCAAAATCTTTTAGGTATAATAGTTTCATAAAAAACACAAGTACAACAATAAAATGAAACAAAAATATTATTTAGATCTCATATACTTGAGCTGCTTGTCATGGATGTAATGTCTTCAATTTCGTCATCAAAATCATCTTCTATATCACCTAAAATTTCAAAATATAAATGAATTCATCAATTTAAATGAATAAATTCCAAAATCTAAAATTGATTTTTTACCTCTAATCTCGGAAAAACCATGTAACCAATTTCTTGTACATAGCAAAGCTTGAACATTTCTTGGAAGGAGACGATTCCTGTAAGAATTCAACACTCGACCTCCTATGCTAAAAGCGGATTCTGATGCCACTGTGGTGATTGGAATACTGAGAATATCACAAGCTAGAGAAGCCAAATCACCAAACCGTTGTCCGTTGTTTTTCCAATAAGTCAGGACATCCATATCTGTAAAAGACCTCAAATCTAATCTTGGTTCATCCAAATACATGTCTATATTAGATTTGGTATTATCTGAGTCAGAAATGATGCTTCTCTCAAGTTCAAAGAGTTCCTGTATCATAGAAACATACTAAATGTGATAAATTCTATAAAGTAAATGATAATGTGAGAATGAGAAAAGACACTTACAAAATTAGGATCATCTTCTAATGGTGACTCAGTAAGAAGTCCATCAGGAGTTGGGGTTGGGGTTGTGGTGAAAGTGGAAGAAACTTGAGTCTTGGTGTGATATTCTTGATAAAGATCCTTCAAGTTTTGCTTAACAATACTAATTTTTTCCTCTGAAGTACTCGGATCCACCTTGTCATAAGCAGATTTGAGGATTTGAAGCTTTAACCTCGGATCCAAAACGGCTCCCATAGCTAAAATGATACTATACTCATCCCAATATTTAGCAAACTTGGACTGCATACCCTTAGCAATAAATTCCACTCTACTATCACCACAATCAGCATATTTTATCAACAAACACTCAATTTTCCACACTTGTAGAAAATACACATTGGCTGTAGGATATTTGACCCCAGAAAAATATGTAGTGATCACACTGAAAGGCTTCAATAGATCACAAATTTTCTCACCAAGATCCCACTCATCTTGTGAAGGCAACGACTTATAATTTCTATCATATTCTTTCAAGCTGACAAATGCCTTACGAAACTTCAATGCTCTAGCAAGCATACCATAAGTGGAGTTCCATCGGGTAGGAACATCTAATGACAATCCAGCTCCACTCCTAATCCCTACACTTTCAGCACAAACTGCAAATGCGTCTTTTCTGGAATCTGATGCTTTGACAAATTTAACACTATCTCTGATATTTTCTAAAAGATTAGTAGCTAGTGACAATCCTTCCTTAACTATCAGATTCAATATATGTGCACAACATCTAACATGAAAGAATTTCCCATCAGAAAACAATCCACCACCACTAATCATCTGGAGACGATTCTTAAGAATTCTTTGCATACTATCGTTACTAGTAGCATTATCCAATGTCATAGAAAACACCTTCTTCTCTAAACCCCATTCTTTCAAGCAACCCATAATCATTTTAGCTAATTCTTCACCGGTATGTGGAGGTTTCATATCAATGAATGCAATAATCTTGTTATTTAAGGTCCAAGTAACATCTATATAATGAGCAGTCAAGCAAATATACCCAGTCATGGTGCTACGAGCTGTCCATAAATCAGCCGTAAAACAAACTCGACCTTTGAAATCTGCAAATACTTTTTTCAACTTTTCTTTTTCTACCTCATACCTCCTAAAAACATCATTTCCAGCTGTCTGTCTACATATAGGCTCGCAATTAGGATTCAAATACCTATCTCTAGCTCTAACCTTTTCATACTCCACATATCTAAAAGGCAAATCATGGTAAATAATGATTTCACTAACCATTTGTCGATCGACTTTATGATCATATTTTCTCTCTTCTCTTGGTTGTGGAACTCTCTTTGGACAGCAATCTAAATGGCGCTTTAAAGCTGATGTTCCATGGTTTGATTCCGTGATTAACTTCTTATTACAATGAATGCAACGACCTCTTTGTTTACCATCTGATTCTACTCCAACTGGTACAAATTCTTTCCAAACACTAGACCTTTTGCGTTTATTAGTTGCTTGAGTAGACTGAATTGCACTTTGCGTTGCTTCTTGAGTTTCAGCCTCCTCATTCATTGTGGTATACTCATTCTCAGCATTTAGAGCTGCCATTGTTTCCAAAGACTGTGAATCCATCTACAAAAACCAATAAACAACGTGCAATTTGATCAAATTATCTCACTTGTCGTTTTCAATAACGAAAACAAAGTATTACACGAATTTGTGAAAGTGAAAGTAAAGTAATTGAAACGAAATTTGTGAAAATAAAATAATTACACAAAATTTGTGAAAAATCTTAGTGGAGTATAACATTCATATGACCAAGACGAATTCGTTATTGACAAAAACTTTCTTAACAAAAGATCGAATAGAAAGAGTTGTGGAATCAATTACATGTTTAAATCATGTTCATCAATGGAGATCACAAAAGTTCAGAATCTTTAATTCCTGAACTTAAAACCCAAATTGGATCAAAATCTACATTACCCTTAATGAATGAACAATAAGCAATCAATAGAATTGAGATTGCTTAATTACCACACTCATTTGTAGAATTTTCGAAATCAGACACAACCTGGAGCATGAGTTGTGGTGGCTGCAACCGCGGTGTTTGAGGCGGCTGCGCTAAGGAATGATAATAGAGATCCAACACTTGTCAAAAAGACGACGACGATTGTCAATAACACCAAAACTCCAAGCGTCTCGCGATCTGAGCACCGAAGAGACAAAGGAGAATGAGGAGAGAAATTGGATGAGAAAGGAGCGAGAGCGCGAGAACGAAGGAGACGATTTCTCTTCTCTTCTCTTTTTTTTTGTATTTCTTTGTTTCTATATTTATTTTTATTAATTTTGTTTTAAGCCCAATGGGTACCCATTACCCAATGGGTAAAACCCGAATAAAATTTATTGGGTTTGGGTACCCGCCCATTTCAAATATAGTTAAATTTTTATACCCAAACGGGTTTTTAAGCCTGTAATAATTTATGGGTTTCGGGTACCCATTGGGCTTAAACCCATTTTAACATCCCTACATGTGACTACAAAGTACAAATCCCTTTAACCTATATACATATAGGTATAATAGTTACCTATGTAAAAAATATCTACAATATTTTATATTTTATGTTTGCAGATTCAGACTAAGTCCACCGCCTCATTTGCTTCATTTACCTCTATATATACTTTACCCTCTCAGACAACACAAGAAAAATTATTACTACAACTTTTGTCATCTCTTATCCATTCACTCTCTCTTTCTTTTCATTTACACAAAAAATATAATATAATATTTAAATATATATTTTATAAGATGTTATAGCACGAAGTGCTTTATGTCAGAAAAATAATTATGTCAAATTTGGTTAAACTCGAGATCAATGCTCTTAATATATCTGAAAATAATTATATAAGATAGAGAGTTGCAACAATGATGCACTTAAAAGGAAAAAAGCTCGTTGATACCATCGATAAGTCAAAAACCACTTTAAAAGAGCAAAAAGCTAATGCTATGATATTTTTGGTCCACCATATCCACGATGGTTTAAAAGATGAGTATATAACAAAAGAATATCCCACAAATCTTTGACAATCATTCAAAGATAGGTTTGATCACCAGAAATATGTGATCTTACCGAAAGCTAAACATGAGTGGTTAAACCTCCGGTTTCAGAATTACAAAAGTGTAAATGAATATAATTCTGCTTTGTTCGGGATTACTTCCAGGATAATGTTATGTGGAGAAAAAATAAGTGATTATGATATGATCGAAAAAACTTTCCAAACATTTCATCCTGGAAATGTAGTCCTGCAACAGTAATACTGGGCTAATGGATACGAGAAGTATTCAGAATTAATGCAAGTTCTTCTTGTAGCATAACAAAATAATGAACTTGTAACGTTAAATCATCAGTCTTTTCCTACTGGATCAGCATCATTCCCAGAAGCGAATGTTACGTCATCAAATTATAATAATTATGGGCGTGGACGTGGCCGAAGTAATAATCGTGGTCGTGGACAAGGAGGATATGGACGCGAATATGGACTTGGACAAGGAAGAAAGTCTCGTCCTGATGATTTCAATAATGAAAGAAATAATAAAAGGTCAAAAGGAAAAGAAGTTGAAAAAAAGCAACATGAGGAAAATTGCTATATATGTGGCATGAAAGAGCATTGGTCGTGTACTTGTCATACGCCAAAGTATTTTGTCGATCTACACCAAGAGTCACAAAAAAGAAACAAAAGGAAACCAACTTCGTTGATGGCAATGCCGGACTTTCCTTTGATAATGAAGTTGGACCTTCTTTTAACCATGAAGTCGAGCCTTGTTTTGATGGTATAAATGATGATACATATCTCGACGTAGCTGATTTTGTTGTCGATGCTATAGATATCAACGAAAGTCAAAAAGACTAAAATCATCCTGAAAAAGAAAGTATGACATGATGTATAATTAGTTATGCTTGCATAAGAAAAAAAAATTCAATGTTGTTTTTGTTTTGTATTTGTTTGTAAAATAGTTTTGTTGGAATATAAAGTTTGTTTTATTCTATTAACGCATCTTTTATGAATATTTTCAAATAAAAAAATGTGGAAATTCAAAAACAAGGATTGAGATATATGTCTGGCAGATAGTGTTACAACGCACACAATACTCAAAGATAAATATTATTTTTTCTCCCTTAAAATAAACAATTCCGACGGAAGCGAGAATACTATATCTGTTGATGCAAAAATTATTATAGGCTCCAGAAGAGCTTGTTTTTCAATACCAAGGGGAACAAAATTTGAGATAAATAATGTGTTATATTCCCCCAAATCATGTAGGAATTTGTTGAGTTTCAAAGATATCCGTAAAAATAGATATCACATAGAAATAATAAATAAAAATGGTGTTGAATATCTTTGCATTACATTACTCAATTCGTAAAGGAAATATATATTGGAACAGCTGCCAGCTTTATCTTCTGGAATATATTTCACAAAAATAAATATGACTGAATCATATGTTACAGTAAACCGAAGTTTACATGTACATTCAAAATCTGGCATGAATGTTTAGGGTACTTTGGCTCAGTCATGATGCAAAAGATTGTGGAAAATACAAATGGTCATTCGCTGAAAAACCAGAAGATTTTCAAACAAAAGAATTTCCATGTAATGCTTATTCTCTTGGAAAACTAATAACACGGCCATCACCAACCAAAGTTGGGAATGAATCTCCAGTATTCTTAGAAAGAATACATGGCAATATGTGTGGACCAATCCACCCATAGTGCGGGCCATTTAGATATTTTATGGTATTAATTTACGTATATAGTAGATGGTCACATGTGTGTCTATTGAGCACACGAAATATGGCTTTTGCAAAATTCATTGCCCAAATAATCAGATTGAGGTCACAGTTTCCTGATTATACAATAAAGAAAGTAAGACTTGATAACGCTGGTGAATTCACTTCTCAAGCCTTCAATGACTATTGTATGTCATTGGGGATAGATGTTAAACATCTAGTCTCACATGTTCACACACAAAATGGTATGGCTGAGTCTTTGATCAAACGATTACAAATTATTGCTAGACCATTAATAATGAGAATAAGACTCTCAATTTCAATATAGGGTCATGCAATTTTGCATGCTGCGACACTAATTCAAATAAGACCGAATGCATATCATAAATACTTCTCATTAGAATTAACATATGGCCACAAGCCAGATATATCCATCTCTGTGTTTTTGGATGTGCGATATATGTCCTTATAGCACCACCATAAAGAACAAAAATGGGACCACAAAGGAAATTGGGGATATATATTGGGTATACATCACCAAGTATAATTCGGTATCTGGAACCAAAAACTGGTGATATGTTTACGGCACGTTTTGCTGATTGTGATTTTAATGAAGATGAATTTCCAGCGTTAGGGGGAAGAACTAAAGAAGCTCTAAAATACATTACGTGGTACACATCGTCATTGTGGCATCTTGATCCCCCAATGAAACAACGTGAACTGAAAGTTCAGAAAATTGTGCATTTACAAAATATGGCAAATCAAATACCAGATGCGTTCACCGATACAAAAAGGGTGACAAAATCATATACACCTGTTGTGAATGTTCAATCAAGAGTTATAGTTCTAGAAGAACAAAATGATGGAATATAGCAAATGAACCTAAGGTTCAGTTGAAAAGGGGGAGACCAATGAGATAAAAAGATAAGAATCCTTGAAAGAAAAAGAATTTGGGAGAAATAAATAAAAATGGTTCAGAAGAACCAAACTATACATAGAAAAGTTTTGAAGACGAAAATAAAGAAAAACATGAGATTTCTATCAACTATGCCCAAAACGGAAATATTTGGTTTAGAAATGATATAGAAGATGATGATGAAATTTTCTCATTCTCTGTATCAAAAGAAATTGATAATGAAAGTGATGATCCAGATCCAATGTCCATATTAGAATGCCAGAAAAGATCTGATTGGGAGAAGTGGAAAATTGCCATGACAACTGAATTGAACTCCCTCAATAAAAGAAAAGTCTTTGGATCTATTACCATAACGCCTAAACATGTAAAACCCGTTGGGTATAAATGAGTTTTTGTTCGAAAAAGAAATGAGAAAAATGAGGTAACAAGGTAAAGCCCGACTTGTTGCCCAAGGTTTTTCTCAAAGACTAGAAATTGATTATGAAGAAACATGTTCCCCAGTATGGATGCAATTACCTTCAGATTTTTGATGAGCTTAGCATCATCTAATGGATATTGTGACAACATATCTATATGGATCACTTGATAATGAAATATATATGAAAATCCCATAAGGATTAAAGATGCTTAAAAGCATTGAACTCAAAATCTAAAGAAATATGTTCAATCAAATTACAACGATCACTTTATGGGTTAAAACAATCCAGACGCATGTGGTATAATCACTTAAGTGAATATTTGTTTAGTAAATGATATACCCACAATGCAATATGTCCTTGCGTATTTATTAAGAAATCTATATCTGGGTTTGTGATATATGCTATATATGTTAATGACTTGAACATGAAGAAATTGATGAGACAAGAACTCATATGGAGAAAGAATTTGAAATGAAAGATCTTGGACATACAAAATTTTGTTCTGGACTTCAGATCGAGCATCTTTGGAATAGAATTTTCGTACATTATATGAAAAGGATCTTAAAACGCTTTTATATGGAAAAAGCAACTCCGTTGAGTACTCCAATGGTCAATAGATCACTTAATATCGATAAGGATCCATTCCGACCTTGTGAAGATAACGAAAAAGTATTAGGTCCTGAAGTACGTTATATAAGCGATATTGGTGGACTCATGTATCTTACAAATTGCACTAGACCAGATATAGCATTCGCTACTAATCTGCTTGCAAGATACAGTTTGTCACTTACACGCAGACACTGGAATGAAATAAAACATATATTTCGTTATCTCCAGGGAATAACTAACTTGGGATTATTTGATCAAAGAAATTCTAGTGTCGATTTAGTTGGTTTTGTAGATGCTGGCTATTTATCAGACTCACATAAAGCCCGATCTCAAACCGGATATGTTTTCACAATTGGAGGCATTGAATTTCTTGGCGTTCCTAAAAGTAGACTCTAGTTGCTACATCCTCAAATCATGCAGAAACAATTGCACTCCATGAAGCATGTAAAGAATGTATATTGCTCAGATCTATGACTCAACACATACAAGAAGTAAGCAGAATAGTCATAAATAAAGAGCCAATAAAAATTTTTAAAGACAATGATGTTTGTGTCGCTCAACTCAAAAAATGTTATATTAAGAGCGACCGAACGAAACATATTCCCCCAAAAATTTTCTCTTATACACAAGAACTCGAGAAAAATCAATAAGTGAATCTTCAATATATCCGTTCAGCAGACAATGCAGCAAATATGTTCACGAAAACGCTTCCCACTACAATATTCAGAAAACATGTTCACAGTATCGGAATGCGTGAATTACAAAACTTATGATATCCATCATTTCAGGGGGAGATTATGTCACTGTAGTCTTTTTTCCTCGTCATGGTTTTTATTCCACTGAATATTTCCATGATAAAGTTTTCAATAAGACTGTGTATAATACATAAGTAACGATATGTAATTAAGAGAGAGTATTATAGATATATAGGTATAATACATATGTAAAAAATATCTATAATATTTTATATTTTATGTTTACAAATTCAGACTAAGTCCACGGCCTCATTTACCTCTATATATATACTTTGCTCTCTCCTTTGTATTATAGACAACAACACAAGTAAGAAAAATTATTACTACAACTTTTATCATCTCTTATCCCTTATCACACGTTTCACTCTCTCTTTCTTTTCAACATTTACACAAAGAATATAATATAATATAATATTCAAATATATATTTTATAACAATATATATGTTATTTATATACACTATATATATGTTATTTATTTTATTTCATCAAATTAAAACAATGATAAATGTCATTCATTCTCTATAGCCTCTATCTATCTGACTACAAATAATTATTTCAATGTTGATTTATAGAAAAATCTTTTTTCTTAACCCATTAAGACCAAATAAAGCAAACTAAAATATTGAATACTCAATAGCAACTTTTGTAAAAAAATCCCAAATTTGTGATAATGTTGACTTTTCTTACTAAATAGTCGCAACTTTTTTGCAGCTAAGCTTAATGTCATCAGAACTCAGAAGCTATGTTTTAAAAAGACAATTGGTATCTGTACAAATAATAACGACGACCTCTTCTTCATTACTCATTTCTACGACCAAAGTTTCTTAAATTACTTTTTACTTATTCTACTACATAACCAAACATAAGGCCATGTATATTAAGGCCAAAATTCACACATAGAATAGAACCCATCTAGTTCAATGTTGTAGTTTCGAAGATCAATGAAGAGGTCATAAAAACAAAAGAGCAAAATTGAATAATAAATAATACACAAAAAGATTAATAATAGTCTTGAATCATAGATTTATTATATATGGATAGATGGTATAATAATTAATATATCGCATCCACTCTCATTTCATCACATTTAGTTCTTCCTTTTTCTTCAATGTCATGATGAATTTGAACCTCCATTGTTGTCTGAATGAAAATCGAATAAATACGTGTGGGTTGGTTATTGAAGATCTAAAAGAAGTAATGAGATGATTTCAACCTAATTATTATAATTAAAAAGACAAATAGACAAACCTGTGTTTAAAGGTGTGAGTTTGGAGGAGGAGGAGAAGAAGAGTTTGGTTGAGTAGCTTCATCTCCATGGAGTAGTCTAGTAGTGTTGGGGAAACTAAGACCTTGCATCATCATCATACCATGAGAACCAAACTGTGATGATGAAGCAAACATCACAGAAGAAGCTTGATTGTGGTTATGATGATCTGGCTGATGATGATGATCCCAAGAACGAAACGAATGAGGGAATAAACTGGACTGAAGGGTACCCCTTTGTTGTTGTTGTTGACCACCAAGAAACACTTGTTGTTGCTGACTATTAAGCAATGTCATCATCGATGGTTGATGATTATGATGATTGACCATAAAACCACCATTACTCCTTTCTTCATCTTGTTGTTGATGTTCTGATGAAGATGATGACGTCATCGATAAATCATGATGATTCCATCCAGGTATTCTCCCAAACGACTCGAAATGAGTTGTGGTGAAGTTGTTGGACTCAGGTACTACTACTGTTGTGTTGTTTCCTTGAAATGGATGAAGAGAGAGTCCAAGATCTTGGCTAAGATTTGGTGTTGTTGTTGTTGTTGTTCTCGAAACTATATTGCCGTGAGGGTAGTTTTGGAAATTTATATTTGTACCACCACCAACACTCGTTGTTGTCGTCGTCGTCGTCGCCGGAAAAAACGTTTTCATTTCGTCTTCAGGATTAAGATTAGCTGTCACGAACTGCGTTTGCGTTTGCGTTTGGTCATTGCTTTCTCTTTCGAAAACCATATTAGGAGATAACGCTTTAGTATTCACCGGTTCATGAGTCATTTCAAGCTTATCGATGGCGGTTTTGGCTTTTTTGATGAGCCAATCAACAGCTTTGCTAGGCCGGTCATAACCTAACCGGTCTTGAACATCGTAGAATTGAATCGCTGTGTGAGCTGAGAGTCTCACGCGCCGATCACGTGGACCTTTCGATGTAAAAACTTTGCTATGTCGATCTTTTCTTCCTGTAGCTCGAATTATGTGACCTCCTTGAACCTCAATTATCTCTCCTCCTCCTTCTCCAACACTATAACCTTTAAGTCCCATTTTTCTGATTCTTACCTCTCAAAACAACATTCCAAGAGTTGTTTCTTTTCTACGACTTGGAATGAAACTTGCGTGCCGTTTTTGATTGTTTGGTTTAGCTCTTTCAAAGTGGTTGCCGTTTTTTGTTGTTGTGAGTTTGGTGTGTAGTGAGTTAATAACATCTGATTGCAGGCTGGACACAGCTACCTGAAAGCTGCTACAAGAAGCAACTCTTCTATACAGATCCCCAAAAAATCTGTCATGGCAGTCACAAGATTCAATGACTCATCTCAGTAAAGAAAAATGAAGAAAAGATATGGAATCTCTGGTCTAGGGTTTTTTTTTTGTCAAAGAGATGAAATTTGGATATTTTTAGTTGGTCTAAAATCAAAGAAGAAGTTGAAAGAGAGAGAGAGTATTGAGTGTTGGTGGAAAGGATAGCAGACTTAAGGGTTTAGAATAGGAAAGTGAACTAAATAAATACCATTTTGCTTTAACTCTTTTGTTCCTTATTATAAAAGATTCCAACTTTCACATCTCTATACATGTGTCCTTCTTAACTTCTTAGCCACATACTTTATGTATTTTTATTTTATTTGTTACATAATTTTTTTTTCAATCATTATTCTCCAATCATGCGTGACATTTCATATTCTTAGAACATATATAACCATGTGAAATAATACACATACCTTAATTACAACCAAAATTTAAATTCATCAAATTTGGAAGAAGTTGAACACTAAATGCCAAAGATCAAAATTTGAATAGGATATGTTGAGAAAAATCCCTTTATACCGAGTTACTCTCAATCTATTTTAATGGTTTAGATGATCCAGTTAATAACTCATATATCAGGGTTCGATTCCTTCCCATTACACTAGTAGATTAAAAATAATTTTCAGGATATAAATTTTATATTATAGATTAGATTTTAACGATCCAATTGTTTACAAAAATTAAAAGTTCCTTAATATAAATAGTTAAATATTTATTTGTGTAGTTTGATTTTACATAATAGCGTAAGTCTAACTAATAAAATTTTGGTTATAAAATTATTGATGATTTTTGTTTTTATACAACATTTAGGGTCTGAATAGTTAAACCTAAGCCTGGGTAATTGGGTACTTGCATCCGATCATGTCAGATATTTTGGGTTTAGGCATGAAAGAATTGATCGGGTATTTTGAAAATTTGGGTCAGGTTTCGGGTCGGATTCAGGTCCGTAGAGAGAACCCGATTAATACCCGAACATATATAAATTTTGGATCCGGTTAGGATATTTTTAAAATCCAAACCAAAAATATGTTTATGTGTCCGGTTCGAATATTTTCAAAACCCAAACCAAAAATGTGTTTATGTGTCCGGTTCGGGTCCAACATATAAAATTTTCGGTTATTTTCGGTTTACTTTCGAGTTTTGGATTTTATCCAAATCTGACCCGAAACCTAAAATACTCTAATGGCTATATTCGATCGGGTACTTACTTACACTCAAACCTATTTTTTTAAGTCGGGTTCAGATTTAAGTTAGGATTTCGGATCATTTGTTCAGCACTAATTAAAACTGTAGTTTTGATTAAGCATTGAATTTTTTACTATAAATATTTTGGTTATAGATTTTACTTTTACAATATTGATATGTTGAGTCTAGCTTATTTTATTTAGCTAAGGTCACATTTCTTTTGTAAGTGTATAATGTTTAGACTGTACTGTATAAGGAGAGAGAAGATTGAATGTGTTTCACTCATGTGGATAAGTATGATTAAGGCCTACTGTTGAATGAGATTCGAATTTCGAGGAGTATAAAGTGTTAGGAACTTATGATTAAGATCATCGTTTGAGAAATCTACTTTTCCATTTAACTACAATTTTACCATTTATGAAAAAGAAGAAAAAAAAACACACACTGTTTTCCTTGTATGATTATTTTGTAATATATTAAGCCGTTGATAATGAGACATAGCAGCTTTTTCTCGTTCCACTAAAAAGAGATGGTAATGAAATAGACTTGTGTTTCTGACTTTTTTTTCTTCTTCTTCTGACTATAGCCATACGTTTATACATTTAAATTTAGTTTTTGTATTTTTTGAATAATGTCTTACATATTTTTTTGTCTCTTTTTATGATATATGTATATTAATCTTCTGTTCACACTTTAATATAAAAATATAAATAAATCTATATATTGCATACAATTCATGTGTGTAATTCAGATTAAATATTTTTATTGTAATAACTAAGGCTGGATAAAAATCTGTTTAAATTATTTTACTTTTATATTCTTATTTCTTAACAGTATTACATATATGTCAAACATTATGTGGGTTAGTATTAGTGTTTTCTTTTATAAATCCTAAAATACTAAATTTCGAATTCGTACCTAAAATATTAAGAGATGAATTAAATGTCTCAATTGACAAAAAAAAAAGATATTACATAAATACGAACTTACTTAGTTTATTTACTACATAATTTTAAATTTTAATGTTTCTTAAAATTTGAATGATCAACATTTTAAACAATTAGTGATCTAATATACATATATTTGTATTCATAATAATTTTAAAATTTATCTATATATACGTAAATGTATATCGGAATTTAGAGGAGAAATGAAAAGAAAAAGTGTTATATCGTCAACTTGAAGACTCTCAAAAGTTAAAGAAAAAAAAGAAAGAAACAGGATTTTAAGTAAAATGTCTTTAGAAAAAGCATACGCGCATGCAATTTGGGTTCTTCCTAAAAGATTCCACATTACACTTCCCTCAAGTCGTGAAACTTAAGTTAAACCCTACACCTTCGATATCTTATCCATCATTCCTCTCCACTTTTTCAATAATCATATCCAATTTTTATTCATATTTACTTGATATATACATACCTTTTTTAATAAATGTCATTTATTCTAATAGCAGGTGATAAGTCTACTTTTCCTTTTTTAATAAATATCATTTATTCTAATAGCAGGTGATAAGTCTACTAAAGATAAATGAATTTGCATATCCAGAGATTGAATTCTACCGCTTATATTATGTAGGAATTTGGTTAATGAGCCAATCAATTATGATCTAATATTGATAAAAAAAAAATACATACCTTTCTTATGGTTGACTATTGATCTTAGATTATGAATAAGTTTAATTTTGGCCAATGCTCTAAGTACAATAACCCTTGTAGGTTATTCAAGTGACTGAATTGCAACATCTCGATGATTACCCTTTAATATAGAATGGTTAATGTGACTATGATTATGATTTTCGATGTGAGATATGTTTAACTTTCATGATGGTTTGTTCGATCTTCCAATTATTATAAAATATTTAATTAAAGGCATTAACTGAATGTTGATTAATTGAGTCCTATTCCCAACTCGAAAGTAGGCTATATTGAAGATAGGAAGAATTAGGAAGCGTCGAGTATAATGTAATAGAAATGTATAATAAATAAAGTGTTGGGCATCAGGGAACCTAAGTGAATAAGTGCTACTTAGTACTTAGGCTTTCTAGCATTTTTTCTCTATCACGTTTACCTTTTTGTAGACTTAGCTCACTAGGTGATAATTCACAATCATCTTTCTAAAATTAATTTTTGTGAGTATGTAAAAACACAGAAACCTATTCGGTTAGATTTGTTGATATAATACAAAAAATACACCTCATTTCCAATGGTTGTATCTGTCGGGAATCCATATGAAACAGACATTTTCGATAGATAGAAAATGGATATATACCGTTTGGTTTATATCGATTGGTAGGAATGACAAACTATCAGAAATTTGTATAGATTTCTCAACAATGTTTCACAGCCAAATAACCGTCAGAAAAAATCTCTTCCTAATGGTAATATCAGATTTGAGAAAAATATTACTTAATTAATATACAAGTTAAAGTTTTATAACAACTAAAAAATTAAATTAAAATATAAATTGAAATTTTAAAAAGCTCTGGACAATAAATTCTCCAAAATATTAAAATTATATTTTTTTCTTCTATTTTTAAGTTAAGATAAATTTGGTCGGGTTCTACATAAAATGAATTTTTCAGATCGATCTTACTATGAATTATCTATTCATCCATCTGATCAGCTATGCAATCGGATGACAGTTCTTTATTTCGAATTCAGGTGGGTTTACATTCCATGAATTCCTTGTTTTCTACATTTTTTTCAATGTGATAAATTTTACTAATCTTCAATAGAATATTTTCTAAACATCATACATAAATTACATACCTTATGTAACCATTCAATCTAAAATCATTCTAAATTATATAACCTATTCTAACCATTCAAATTTAAACAATCATTCTAAAATTACAAAACCTATTCTAATCATACAACCAAAAAATCATTCTACGATTACAAAACTTAGTTTAATCTCTTTTTTTTTTTTAGTTTTGGTTCAACACAAAACTAGTCTAATCATACATCATAAGAATCATTCTAAAATTACAGAATTTAGTTTAAGAGCATATCCAATGGTCCTTCATTTTTTTACTTCAAATTTGAAGATATCTATGTTTTACTTCAAAATATATCAAAATAATAGGATGGATCAAAATAATATTAAAACATTCATTTGAACTGAAAAATGAAGCTAAGTATTGGAGATGGTCTAACCATTCAACCTAACATATATGCAACCTAAGTGATCTAATCTAACCCTAAAAGCTAACCATTGAAGATGGTTTAACTAAATTGTTATTAAAGTTCTTACAACAAACCTTGATTTTAGGTAGTCCATAAATCGATTTATTGGACCATATATAAAAATAAACCGTACAAAAGAGAAAATCCTCATAGTCAGAGACCGCAGTATAATATTTTAGTCAATAGGAGCCTGCATAAAAAGATTTTATAGTTGCACATATTATATAAGCGTGGACTGACTCGTATTGATACCCAACTTGTTGTAATGATCGTAACTTTGTATATGAAGAAGATCATGTTCGTTTTGGTAACATTAACCTACATTTGTGCAACTACGTAATATAAAAATCAACTTTTATCAAATAAAGGAAAGAAACGCAATATGTAATATACCGCCAATATATATATATATTTTGTATCAGATTGATAAGGCGCGATACATAGTCCAAACGCAATCTCTTTTCTAAAATTTTTTATTCATATTTAGTACATTAGAGTCAAACTTTAGATATGTAGTACATTATTTTTTTTTTGTCAACATTGGATCGACAAGGCCCGATCCATAGCCTAAAACCCACCCCCAATAATTCTTTTTTTAAGCTACCATAATGCATCGGGTAGGAATTGAACCCCGGTGTCAAGTCATTAGCTGGATCATCCTAACCACCAGACTGATAGCTAATTCAACATATACGGCCAATTATTATTTATGTTGAATTTTTTTGCTCGAGAAAAAAATGTGGAGTATAAAAATATAAAGACCAACTTGTGACATTAGATGGTTGAAACTTTCCAAACGTTGAAAATTTTCGTGGCCACAAACTTGGCATAAAATATCTATAAGTTTTAATTCTAAACGTTGAATAATATTATACTCAATATTGAGTTGTAACTAGCAACAAGTAAGACTTCAACAACTTAAGCAATCAATTTATAACGTTAGTAAACTATTTTACGGTTATATTGATTTACTGTCTTTTTTGAGATGAATATCTCTGCAAACAACATTTGTTCTTTAGCCAGAGAGTTAAACTGTCAGTATCAAGACAGAGAGATTGTAATCAATGCGATTTATTATTATTTGCTAAAAACTTTACGGTACAAAAGAAATACCACTGTGATATGGCAAGTTCCATGATTAATAAACATAAATATTTTTGTAAATTATATGCAAAAAAGAAAAATAAAATAAAATAAAAATAAAGGTGTAGGGCTAAAGCATATACTGTGTTGCAGAGCTTGAAGACGAGAGGACGGTGCCAGAAATGGACCCCTCTTCCATCTTTGCTTTTTTGTTTTTTCATTTTTATTTAATTTCTATTGGTTTCTTTCATCAAATTATTCACTTTAGTCTATAATTAGTACGACAACAAATGAACACTATTATCTACCAAGCTCTAACTAGCTTTCGTATTGATGATTGAATTAAAATTCTTTTACTTACTTTTCATTTCAAAAGCATTCATACGATATAGTTGATATTATATTTAATAATGTTTGGTCATTAACCATTTATAAAATAATGTATTGACCACAGCATATATACATATATGTTATGTGAAATCTTTTATTCTTCACGATTACAAATTGTCGACTTTAGTTTCTCAGTATTTTGTACCGGTTTATAACTTTCTTTTTTCTCACACAGGAATAGAATTTCAGATACCATCGAGAATTTTCATACGAATTCGCTACGTATTGTAAATTTTACATATAAAATCAATAAAGAATCCGTAAAGAACCATCCTTCCATACAACTTTCAATGGATTCTTTCATCGGAAATGGCGTACATTTCTTGTAGTTACTCTTGTATATATTATCCTACATCTCATTCATATAATTTATACGTCTAAATTCACTGCAAGAGAACATTTTATGTGACCAAATTTTTTGGGACCAATTTTAGATATTCTGGCTTTTTGACCAATTTTGATTTAAAAAAATATGTCAAAAATCCAATTTTTTTGATCAATTATACATTAATATGATTGTCAAAATTCAATTGTTTTCCGGTTAAAATAGATATGCTTTTTCAAGATTGAGAGTAAATGTATATAAAATTCACAAATTATTGAGACGATCGACTTGATTATGCCATAAGAATAACATTGAATTGTATGCATGGAATGCATTCAAGCCATATATATGTAGGTGAACAACATATATTCATTTGAAGAAATGTTCTGTTTTCTAATTGAACAAACAACTTCGATGAACTATTAAGGAACTTGCTAGTACATAGCACAACAACAACTTACCACTTATCAACATGAACTAAAACTATATTATTATAATTTAGGTTTTCATTCAAAAACAAATCTAAATATTAAACTCTCAAAGAATTTTCCCAGTCTCTATCTATGAATAGTGTAAATAGAATGAAATACACTATTTGAAAAAAGAAAATCAAAATCCTAAGATATGGGAATTTTAAAAATAAATAAAAATGAATGGAATTGGTGAAAGTAAATAAGTAAAGAACAAATTATAATGAAGATACGGATAGAGAAGGGAAGATGTGAAAGGCACCACTGAGAGATCTCGTGATCCAAGATGATAGATGATTTAATGCTATTTTCTGTTTCTATTAAGCTTTTGCCTTTATTTTGGCATTTAATATATTACGTACCAAACAGCCTAGCAATTTATTTATTTCACATTTATATGAGACAAAAGTTCTATCTAAATTTGAGCAGTGCAGCTTATCAAATGCTGTAAGCTCTTTCATTTTTGTTTTTTCTTTTCTTGAAAATTTCATATAGGGACAAGCATTTATAAATATGACAAGAAGATGTTTTAAAATTTTGGTAGGAAGATGTTTTAAAAATGAAATATATAACTAATATGAGCTCAAAATGAGCTGATTTAAAAAGGATATTCATAAACAATATGATTTAAAAAAGGTTGAATTTTTTTTTCTCAAGAAAAACATGATTTTTTTTACTAATTATTTTCTGCGATGAACATTTTAAAATTTTGTATTAAATCAAGAGTCTATCCTCATTACCCATATTAATAAGCATGTAACTGAATTTTAAAATTTTTTACTGCGCGTTTTATTAACGAATTAATGTCTCGTTCAGACATTTGATTTATGAAACTGAGCAAAACAACATTGTTTTATTTGTTTAAAAATTTTTGAAGAAATTGCTGGTATTTTTTCCGAGTTTCTTGTAGTCAACCAGATTTCAATTTAACTGCTATACAAATTAGTCAAAATTAACTGATTTTAATAGGATATTCATAAACATTATGATTAAAAGAATTATGGGCATACAAAGATTATTAATCAATCGAATTAAAGAAAAAAAAAGAATAACAATAAAGAAAAAAAAAGAAGATAAAAAAAAGTGAAAGAGGATCTGAAAAAAGAGAGCTTAAAAAGGAGTTGTTGAGTTGACAAGTCTCGATGGTGAGTTAATAACTTAGGCCCTAAATAGTAAATGTAGAATCATGGTGGAATTTTTTAATTCCACATCTTTTAATTTTCCACAGTTACCATTCAGTATTGTGGAATAATATGTGGAATGTGGTCCCATGATATTGAGTTAGTTTTATATAATATTCTTTTGTAGTTTGACAAAAAAAAAAATTTCTTTTGTATTTTTTGTTTTATTTGCATATGATTTTGTTTTCTTTATGTAATTTTGTGATGGTTCAATAGCTATAATTAAACCAAAGTTCTCATTTGATTTTCAGGGTTTGATTAATTTATAAAAAAATATTTTAAACTTCAATCCATAATTAATATTTCTAAACCATGAGTTTGTGGAAAAAAATTGAATTATATGTTCAAATTTACGTTCATGTTATGTAAAACTATTGCAAATCAATTGTGGGAAAAAATTTATTTGTAAACTGCTAATATATACATATATATAGTATTAGCCTATATATTATAATGGTTTGATTTTATATAATATTTATTAAAATTGATTATTTCAAAAATTATAATGTGTTTAACTGGTATCTGTCAAATGCTGAGGAATTGCCGAATTATTTTATTCTACAACATTTTCAATTCCACAATCACCATTTATCTTTGTCGAATCAATTATGTGAAATGTGTGTAATTTTTTTTTCCAGATATACCATTTTCTAATTTTGTATATTCCTTTAAAAAATATTAAAAAATGATTCATTAGTTTCTTTTTCTTTTCTGGAAACTGAAGATAATATTAGATAAAACCATTACATGATTTATTACATGGCCAAAAGTAGAGTCAAACTGAAAGGAGTGAAAGACAAGTTGGACCTTAGGAAATCAAAAGAGCTTAAATCGATAATGCAAGAAGGCGAAATATTAAGGACATTGGGTTTAACACATCTTGGATAGTAGCTGCAAGGGTGGTGATTCTGTCTAATCTATCACCTGTAGCTCTGTCAATGAGTTGAGTCTCCCCTTGTTGGGAGGATAGTGAAGGTGAATGAGATTGCGAGGACTGGATTTCCATGGAGAAGTTATTGTTCGGAGAGTGTTCTGCATCTTGTACCACCTGGCGATGGTGAGCAAGGTAATATGCAGCGATAGGAGTGTAGGTACATGTCGTGGAGCTGTGATTCAACTTTTGACAGTTGAGACAAAGCCAAGAAGATAATTCATAGTGGAAGAATACATAGATTTTGTCTCGGTTATTGAAGCAGACTTGCTTGAAGAATTTGAGTCTTTCATTGATGTTGATATTAACTTTAGATCTGACTAGAGAGGCTCGTGTAATAGATGTACCCTGCACATCGATTTCCAGAACATCCCCTAGGCTTCTGGCTATTAGATTAATCGCTGTACCGAAGCAAACTGCAGAGGTAGGTCATGTATTTGGACCCAAATTGGAAAAGTTGAGAGGAAATTTTCCGGTGAGTTTTATTCCCATCGTTGAATGACCACGACCCATTGTAGGTGATGGGTTGTCTCCGCAGAACCAAAATGAGGCCGACTTCTGTTGTGAAAAGAAACTGAAGGAAATCACAGTGAATGATCCGGCCACGCACCCTTGTTTCCATTCCCCATTCCCTCGGCAATTCCTCTGCCATCTCTTGTCGGTTCTGATCCTCTCGATTGAGAGGCTTGGCGACAAGGCTCATGCGACAAGGCTCAGGCGACTCTTGGCAAGAACATAGACGTAGGTGTAGTAAGGGACAAGAATAATCGGGTCATAACGATCCAAATGAAATTGACTGCTCGCAGACCAAAGATTATTATCCATTTTTACTCTTGTTAAGTGATTGAGATATAAAGCACTCTGCAAGTGAACTCTGTTGCATATAAAGAGCCAGTGCCACTTTCATAATCATTGCATATGTCCACGTGGCTGAGAGAAAGGCGGTTCGAAAAAGTGGCACAAGAAACCAGCCAGTGCATGATCAGAAGATGGCTTCAGTCGCCGCCAAAATCTTTCTTGCTTGATCTATTGATTGTCCAAATATATGGCAAAGACCTTTATTGGCTGATGAGCTGTGGTTGTGACAGATGTCATATGCTGCACTGGTTAGAGGTGGTGATTGGGTTCTCAGGCGAAATGATAGTCTATACAAGGTAGTGTAGGCTTAGGGATAGATAAACAAAAAGAAAAGAGGATTTTAAGGAACTTTGAGAGTCTCTGAAGTACAAAGAAAATGAAAGGTCGACTTTTAGAGAATTGGTAGCCCATCCACTGTTGTACTGACTCCACATAATCCCTAGTATTTTTGGTTTCCATGAGGAATAAGTAGTCGAAAAATAGTTGTCTATGTATTTCCTTAAGACGTCGAACTGTCAGGGTGCTCCTCAATCTCTGATAGTTCCAACTTAATATACTCATTGAGACTTGGGCGGCTTAAGGACAGCCCCCGAGCCTGAGGAGTTTGAAGTAGAATCTAATACCTCTTCTTGAGTATTAGAGGTTAGAGTTTTCTTTTTTTCTGTTGATTAGTCCTTTCTCCATATATATCAAGTTTCGAGTTCAACTCACTATTAGAAGTAGATTAAATGGAGTTCTAGGGTAGACTTTGGCTATGAATTGGATTTTGTCGATCTAATTATTTTTTTTTTAAAAAATTCTACCAGATTTCATATTCAGCAGAATTCAATTTGATTTTAAGTAATTCCGCAAAATTTAGCATAAAAAATAAAAAAATTATGTCAGATTTCGCATTAAGAATAATTTTGCAGTTACCATTTACACCCTTAATAGATAGATTTAATAGATAGATGAATGTGATGCATTTATGGCGTGTGGATTCAACTTATCAATCACTTGACCCCACTTTTTTTTCAGACAGCTCTTCAAACTATAGGTTATGTATCTTTCTCTTATGTAAAAATTGTATCAATGAGTTAATTATACTGAATTATCACAGATTTACTAATATTAGGATAGTTAGTAACTGTTGGCATGAAATCAGAAATCAGAAATCAGAATGATGCAATATTGCTAATTTTTAGGGCAACCAATGATGAGTGACCTGATTGTTAATAGTTATTGGAAAATTAACTTGAATGAATTTACACATTCTAAAATGGCTTTTAAAATGTTTTGAACTAAATAAAATAAGATTCTTTATATGAATTTACACATTCTAACTGACTAACTTAGATCAGAAGAAGACTTATGATATCATATATTTTACGAATGCACGAATGCCCTTTTCACTAAAATTTACTCGGATTTTATGATAATTGGTTAGATTTACACCACATATATATATACAACTATTATTTAAATATCATTATTATTAATTGTTTTTCATTAATTATTAATATATAGTAAGATGACAAATCTCTTCTTATCTTTTCCTTTTTCATTTCTGTAAGACAAATTTAATTATAACATGATAATTTTCTATACATAATGTTATTTACAAAATTTAGGTTGTGTATATATACAATTTCCAATTTCAGCTTCAATAAATAAACAACAAAAGAAAAGGTCCATCATTATAGACATCCTCGACTTGAGAAGGGTCTATTAGTAAAGCCCAAAATCTGAAAAACACTTGAGTTTGGATGATATCTTAGTCGGGCTCAGATTCATGGGTTTCTTGTATATGTGTTTTCGATTAATAGGCTCTTGTTTATTAAATTATGTATGAAATTCTTTATGTTAACTATCAAAATAATATATTTCTAATTTAATTTTTTAATTTCTTAGATTATATTTTTGGAAAAGATAGTATTTTTGAAAACTAGTAAATTTCTCTCTTTTTTATATATTGAATATAATATATATATATATATATGGATTTATATTTATATAAATATTATCATATTTAACCAAATACTTATGAATTTTAAATTTTGTTTATATTAATGTATTTTAATTTACTTAACATAGTTTGTATTGTCTGCTATAAGGTTCAAAAGAGCACTCAAATTGTGTTAAGAGAATGTTGATATTGCTTGAAAAGGATCCTTACAATTATATCTCAATTATATCTCGTGCAACCATCTCGATAAATATTGCAATACTCTCTTTTAGATAAACATGAGAAGATTCGTTTAGCTTATATTGTTCTGACAATGTCTAAAAGAGATCTTTAAATGTTTTATGGTTCATGTGTAAGATATCAAAGCATTGTGTCTCAGTTACAAAGATAAATTGTTGTACAAAACGCCAACCTCTACCTCAATTTGTCTTTAAAATATTTGTTTGTCAATAGTAAAATTCATCACTCCATACATTTCTTCAATAAGGGCATACCTATCTTCTTCATCATTTAAATTGGTTCATAAAAATAAACACAAAATAAATAAAAGATACAAAAGAAAAATTGAAAAATTTCAAGAGAAAAACACACATGAATATTTATTTGGATGAGCCAAAGCTACATTAGTATTACAACTAATCTATATATAAATTGTAGGTACAATGGAAAATAACGACGATATTGTGGACAACTAATGTTTTGTCGTTATTGAATTACAACTAATATTAAGTTTGTATGTGTTAATTTGTTTTTTTTGTTTGGAAATTTTTTTGACTTTTGTTTGTTTGAGATATATTAGAATTAATTTTTTTAAAATATTTTCTTTTTTACTTTTGAAATTTATAATCAATCAAGTGAACATATGATTTAAATATTTTTTTGTAGGTTTAAATAAGTAAAAAGTATCTAAATAGGTTTAAACGAATAAGGATAAATAAATATGTATAAAGTTAAAGAAGTTTAAGTTTAAATGGGGTGAATTTTATATGGATGGGTGTATATGGTTTGATTTTATGCAAATTAATAAGCCTAGTTATTGCCATGTATTAAAAAAAAATTGTTTTCGTGCACATACACAGCACACACTAAAAAATCAATTAAGAAAATAAGAGTTGTACAGTTAAACAAAAGTTATAATAGATGTGTTTATGGATACTATTCACTCTAATTATAAGATTTCTTCCCACAAGAACCATTTAACAGAGAATTATCCTAGAAACCTGTGATATTTCAATAACTCTGTGCACTTCGTAGTTATTTTCTTTATTTACCCATATTATCATGTTGATTGGTCATTGTTTTTGTTTCAATTTTTCGGGTAATTGATTTTAGCATGGAAAAATTAGTAAAATATCAAATAAACAAAAAACCTACTGTTTAACCAAGTAGGGTGCTGTTCGTTTGTCTATCCAGATGGAACATCTGGATAGAGATGTAAACTGTTGTTCGTTTAAATGCATAATTGAGCATCATCCGGATGGACATGCTGGATGGAGCATCTCAATTTAGTTTAAATTTTTAGAAATTCTAGATGTGTTTATAAGAAGCAATTTGACGTAGATGGAGTTCATAAAAATTAAAAATACCAAAATACCATTTTTTTAAAAACTCTTTTTATACTATTTTTTAGTCGTTCTCTTATTTTTTACATTCTCTCTTCTTTTTTACTCTCTCTCCTCTTTATTACTTTCTCCCCTCTTTTTTATTCGTTCTCTTATTTTTTACATTCTCTCTTCTTTTTTACTCTCTCTCCTCTTTTTTACTCTCTCTCCTCTTTTTTACTCTCTCTCCTCTTTTTTACTCTCTTCTCTTTTTTACTCTCTCTCATATTTTTTACGCTCTCTCTTCTTTTTTACTCTTTCTCCTCTTTTTTACTCTCTCTACTCTTTTTTAATCTCTCTTCTTTTTTTTACTCTCTCTTCGTTTTACTCTCTCTCCTCTTTTTTACTCTCTCTCCTCTTTTTTACTCTCTCTCCTCTTTTTACTCTCTCCTATTTTTTACGCTCTCTCTTCTTGTTTATTCTCCCTCATCTTTTACTCTCTCTCCTCTTTTTTAATCTCTCTCCTCTTTTTTACTCTCTCTTCGTTTTACTCTCTCTCCTCTTTTACTTTCTCTCCTCTATTTTACTATCTCTCTTCTTTTTTACTCTCTCTTTTTTTTTACTCTCTCTTTTTTTTTACTCTCTCTCCTCTTTTACGCTCTGTTCTCTTTTTTACTCTATTTTAATCATATTTTTTTGTTATTTTATAGGTATGTTCATTTAGATGTAGATGTCAATTTACAAAACAAACAAACACACATCTAGATGCAATATCTAGATGTAGTATTCACCATGGAAATAAACAATATCTAGCTGCTCTATCTAGATGGTGCATTCAGATTGACCATCTGGATGAACAAACAAATAGGACCTAGGATATATCGAAAAGACAATTAGGCTCTCTTTATGTAATTCCCTAACTTTAAATTATTTAATAACAAAGAGTTATGAGTTATTTCCACTCATTTGGGCAATAATATTTTTTAAATCATAGTTCATCAGTTTATATACTTTATCTTTATATTTTTATTGTGAGCATATAAATTTGTGCATAGAGTTGACTTATAATGTATATATTATATAAAAGTGAAGTTGTATCACTTTGTAACTCATAAAGCCTTTGTATTTTGCTTTGGATATATCGTAAATATATAACGTTAACTATTTTGTTCTTTTTATCTTCAAAAGTAAATTTTTTATAATAAATATTTGCAACAAGTTTATTTTAATATTGCAATAGTAGCCATATTTATATTGGCAGGTGTGACTCACTTTCTCCTTTTTCGTGTACGGACTCTTTAATTAATTTTCACATCCTCACTTAAATGGTTGATTATGTCATAGAACGTGACAATTAATTAATCACCAATCAACATCGAATCCTAAAGAGTCCCTTAAGATGTGAAGTCGAAGTAGAATCCATAAAAATTAAACTACAAGTAAAGTACTTAATATACATGGTAAACTTTCGACCATTAATAGAAAAGGTCCCTACATATTTTTGGATAAAATTCCGAAAGTTTATAGATTTCTAATATAATACATTTATGTAATTAGTTACATTTTTATATTAACTAATGCTGACAACAATTTACACAAGAAAACAAATGCCGACTACAAAAACCACTCTCTACTTTCTTATTTATTATACAATGTGATTATCTTATATTACATAAAAAAAATAGTTTGGTGGTAAAAATGTCAAATTTCCGAAGAGCTATTTAACATTTTGGGCAAGGAAATTAGTTTTGAAATTTAAAGTTATAGGAACCAAAAGAAATATCAAAATAATGGAACAGACTCCTAATCTCGTATAGTTTTGTAGGTATGATCTAAATACTGGTCATTAATGAATTTTTCCATTTTTTTCAATACTTACGAGCAATCTTACACTAATACCACCTCCGATATATCCATCAATATCAAACACGTCATTGTTCATAGAACTGCCTCAAACTCTATATAAAGAGAAGATATGCTTCTTCATATTCCACAAACCCCTATATACAAGAACCCACAACTCTATCGTCAATGCAAAACCATCACATACCTAAATAATATTCCAAAAATCATCTATAAAGCATATTTTGTGAAAGCCGGAGAGTAAACCACTATTTACATTAAACCCTCGAAAACAAGAACTCTTTATTGTATTCTCCGATATAAGATTCTTTAATTCCGTTGAAAAGTCGAATTTTCAAACGAACTTCCATAAAAGTGAAAATTTTGTTTAATAGCGCCATTAGACTCATAACTATATTTTAATGATAATCGAATAGCATTTAGGATTTATGCACCACTAAATTGTGAAGATTTTTGATTTCAACTGCAAACAATTTAAGAAATTGGTATTTGCAGGCTCCATTAGTTAGAAATTAAATTAATTAGTTAACAAAAAAAAGTATGAAATCTTTTTGTCAAAAATAAAGTATGAAATCTTGAATGTTGTAATTGATCAATATTATTATTTTTAATTGTTATATCCATCAGAATTTTGTACCGCTAGAGTCTTGTACCGTCGAAATTTTTTCCCTGATAAATTCAAAATTTTAACGATTTATTTCTGCTGACATCACCTTATTAGAACGGATTTGCGACGAATATTTTCGTTAATAATAGGTCTATTACTTATAGTATAGGGAGATCTGGCTAAATGGCAGAATTCAGTAATTAAGAATATAATATATGTATTTTCATAATTAAGAGAATAAAACTTTAACCTAAATATTTACAATTTTAACTATTTAATAATTATGTTCAAATTTAAAAACAAAAAATAAAAAATTTATGTGGGTGAAGAAACTTGAACAAATTTATTTGCCACAGTACCACTACGTTGTTAGTTATATTATATGATATAGAATTACTATATATATAAAACATATAATACATAACAATAAACATTATTTATCTATATGATATATAAGGCAGAGAAAAAAGAAGAGAAAGAGAATGAGAAATAGAAGAAGAATGAAAAAGACAAGAAAGAGTAAGAGGAGGATGAACATAATGAGGAGGAAAAAAATAATGAAAATAGAGAGGAGGAAGAGTAGGGGGAGTAGAAAGAGGAGTAGAAGATAAGAGGAAGAATGATGAGAAATAAAAGACCAAATAAATTAAACTTTATGTGATTTTTTCAAAAATATATATAAATTATATCAAGTAAACATTCTATATATATATCTGTTATATACAAAACTAGTCAACAATAGATTTGTTTTTTATTAAAAAAATTGTTTATTTTTTAAAAATTTAAGTTTTAGGGTGTGTAGAAAAAAATCTATATTTTTTAAAATTTTGTTTTAATATTGATTTTATTGTTCATTAAAAGTTATATTGAAAATAGAATGAGAGAAGGAGAGAATGAGTGAAAAAGAAAAAAAATAAAAATTATATGGAAAAGGTAAAGTTGCAAATACTTCATAAAATATACAAAATATCACTTGAGTTAGAGCAAAATATTATTTACTCAATTATAAAGTCATATTGTGCTATATTTGCTAATTTCTATATACTATATAAAAAAAAATAAAACCTAATTTATTAGTAGTCGTTTCACATATCTACTCTCCACTTTGTCTCTGTCTACTGTTTATTTAAACAAAATGAAAAGTTGGATTTATCTTAAATACTTGCTTTCAAAATGCATTTGTCTTTTACAAAAGTAAAGGTTGGTCCAAATTGTACTTACTCAAACTTTCGAGCATATACGAATTATAGATATATAGATTTAAACCTACCACTACAAGAAATGAAATTAGGTATATTATATCATTTATTTTATTTGTTTATATCAGTTTTTAAATAATGCAACTGTAATTTACATCGCTTATATAAGTGATTCTAAAAATAATTCTAAAAATAGTGACTCAAATACTTTATATCAATTTAAACAATTGATGTTAACTTATGTAATGTAAAAAATGATGTTAATATTTGTGTCAATTAATATTAATGATGTTAATATTTGCATCATTTATAATAATTGATGTTAAGTTTGTGTACTTAAAAAAATTAAAATTAATATTTGTGTCAATTATTGTAAATGATTATAAAAAAATATCAATTATTATAAATTATGGTAATATTTGTTTTGTTTACGGTAACTAATATTTGTATCAATGATACTGCAAACTTTTTTTGCTTTTTTGTTATTTCATTAGTTTTATTTTACTCTAATTTTTTTCCATCATTCATAAATAATATTTTTTTTGAATTTAAATTAAATTAAGAAAATAGAATTCGTAGTTGAATCACTCTCATTATATTATACTAGAAACCAAAAATATTAAGAAAAATACCAAAAATTCAAATCTTATTTGGAATATAATAACATGATCTTCTGGTGAAACCTAGTAACATAAACATATCATGAATGTATAAATCGATATATGATAAATATAATTCAGAATCTGTCTCTGAAAATAGATCTAAAAACTAGACATCTAGAGTTTTTCAATGGTACGCAGATTGTCTTCTATTTCCTTTTACTTTGTCGGGAAACTACTTCTGAATTTTGCTATTTGCATATCCAATCTACAAAAAATATGCTCGTTAAACCAGCCATAACTTTTTTATGGTAACACCAAATTACAAACCGTTTTCGCCTATAGCTACATCTGAGAGTCTAGAATATACTTATCAAGTTTCGTTTTATCCTAATTTTTTTTCTTCATTTATTTCTTATTTATTCTCCACGAAGTCGGATTAGCTCCCAAGGTTATTGTATATATGAAAATGAACAAATTTTCTTTAAAAGAAAAACAACTTAGAATCAGAATTATGAGGAATATCTACACATCTATATATATATACAGGAACTTAGGTTATCTTTAGTTATTGGGATTAAGTTAAACTTATCTTAATGGATATATTTGAAGATTGAAATATAAGATATCTTCTTATCACCACAAAAATATTTTTCATCAAGCTAATTATAATAAATTAACATTCTCTAGGAAAAATAAGTAATCTTTTAAAAACTAACTACATATGGTTAGTATCATCAGATATATGAGATATAAAATCAATCATACGTTCCATAAATCTTTTAATTTATCAAATTTTAACTATGTTTTTAAAATACCTCATAGACAGTATATAGAATTCTAAAAATAAAGATAAAAGCAATGCATACATTATGATTGCAATTGATAAGATCTTAACTAAAAGTAAATATTAGATAAACATTAAAAATAATATTTGAATAAATAGGAATATGTGACACATAAGTTAAACAATTTATCTCGTGTGTTTTTTGGGACTTTTGTGTTGTTTATTAATTGTATAATAACTATATTGATGGGGATAATTTATATGTATCAATTTTAAAAGTGAAACTAAGTTAATATCATTTTTAAGTGATATTAAAAATATTAATTAAATATATCGTTTGTTCAATTGATTGTAAATTTATATTTTAGGTAGATTGTTTTATAAGAGTGATCCTATATGCATATTGTTTTGTAGTGTAACATGGTCGTTCAAGAGAGTCTAATCAAATCATTTGAGAGTGAGTAGCCCAAAAAACTGACGAAGCATTTCACATCTACTCGTGATAAATAATAAAATACAAAGTTTCCGAAAATGTTCACTAGATTAGACTTGCTCGCGTTTAATATAGGCCTATATCACAACTAGTTAACTATGTGTAATTTTAATTGATAACTTTTCAACGCCAAAATAAAGGATATACCACTTATTATTACTATTATATTTAACGATTAAATTAATAAAATCTGATCCATAACCTAAATTCTAGGTTCTACTAGATAAAGTTATTCAATTATTTGAAGTTTAATTATGGTCTAAAAAACTGCATAAACAAACGAAAAAATGTCGATTTAACGATAAACTTACCAAAAAGTCAAATTGAACACATAATTCCGGTTGTTATTGATTAAACAACATATTTATAGTTGACTTTTAGTTAAACCCTTAACTTTAAGTTGACTAAACCAATTGAACCCGATGAAAATCCTAAATCGAAATTGTCTATGAAATCGAAAGCTAAATCGATTTTGGAAGTTCGATTCAGTTTTTATCTTCCTTTTGAAAAACTCCTAAGCTTGATTTTCTATTTTCTTTCAAAAATGAGCTCAAATTCGTCGGTTTGAAATGTTATCTTTGATACTTCAAACTGAAGAATTTGAGTTTATTCTTGAAAGAAGATAGAAAATCAAGCTTAGGGATTCTTTGAAAGGAAGATAAGAACTGAATCGAACTTCCAAAATCGATTTGGCTTTCGATTTCATAGACAATTTCGATTTGAGATTTCTACCGGGTTCAATTGGCTTAGTCAACTTAAAGTTGAGGGTTTAATTAAAAGTCAACTATAAATATGTTGTTTAATCAATAATAATTGGAATTCCGTGTTTAATTTGATTTTTTGATAAGTTCGTTGTTAAATCGAAATTTTTCCCAATTGTAAACATTAACACTTGGCTAAATGATATTTTCCATTTATTTACTTAAAAAAATATATCGGTATTAGAAATGATAATATTATATTTTAACAGCTACTTTGAACTATTTGCTATTTAATATTTTAATTATTCAACCATTTTTCATCATTAAAATATCTAAACAAATGTATATCACCCATAACTTACTTTAACAACAACAAAAAAGTCACCTATAACATTCACATCTAATTAATATTTATATATGTGTTAGTAGCCCTTTCTCTAGTGATGTATCAACGTAAGTTAGTTCATAAAACGTCATAAGCTCTATCAATAAAAGTATAAAACTGCATTTCTAATTTTTTTTTTTTTGCATGCTGTCATAGCATTTTTGTTTTGTAATTCAAGACTGGAAGTAGACACTGCAACCACTTAATCGTATAAGGGTCTTTTATAATATATATAGTTCACTGCATTACATATTAAAGGTAGTAAATAAGCTCAAATTTAACTTAAAAAATTAGTTGATCGACATGAGCAACATATTTTGGGTTAAAATTTGCCAACTACAATCGATCTGAACGATTCAATAATAAAAACAGTAATTCAACCAAAACTCGAATCTACTATTCAATAACAAGTTTGGTCTCACGGCTGATATATGTGTTTATAGGCTTATACTCCCTCCGTTTCATAATATATGATGCTTAAAGTAAATGTATGATAATTAAGAAAACTTGTAAAATTACTTAAACTATCTTTATATTGTAATTAATACTGTAGTTAATATGAATAAATAATATGGTTAAATAAAGAAAATAAGTGAAATTTTTATGTTGAAAACCTAAAACATCTTATATTTTGAAACAAAAAAATGAAACTAAAACATCATTTATTTTGAAACACAGAGAGTATTCATTAACATTTTGCATCATTTGACATTTAACATTCATTCATTTTTTTGTCTAATCTTTTGCATTTTTTTACATTTTAAAGTTCTAGGTCGTTGAAGTTGCTTATTCTATCATGTTTGAATCATTTTAGATGAATTGAAACCTTGCTTGGAGATTAGATTTTTCGAGGATGGTGTCACAAGTAAAGAAATGAAGTTTGTGGAGAGAGAAATGAACCTACAAAAGCCTAAGAACTCTCTGTGCACTACAAGAAAATTGAGCTATTGTGACACTTGTATTACGACTATGAATATTAGTAATAATTTGTGATATTTTATATACAATTTTGCTACGAATTCTATTTGTTGCGAATCATTGTGACTCTATTCCGTAACGATTTGTGACAAAATTGTTACTAGATTTTTTTGTCACAAGTATATTGTGACTTTTTGTTACCAAAATGTATTTGTGACACTTGTATTGTAACCATTTACAAATCGTCACAACTTCGTAACAATATCTTCATATTGTGATGAAATATGTGTTATTGTGACGAAATATTATGTATCAATACAATTTTTTTCTTGTAGTGGTGAAGTTATATCGACCCGATGGTTTATGGAATTGACCAACGGATTGAGCAATGCATGATACAAACCTTTTGTGGTCGATGGAATAGGTAAATATGGTCGATGAAATAGGTCGATAAAAATTTTATCGTCCTAGAGTTGTTTGATGAAATGCTTGAATGAACCTAAATGAGCCTAAATGAATTTTTCTTTCCTGGCCAATAATAGTTGATGTGAGGGTGATTAGTGGACTTGTTTGTTAATGCTCATTGGTTATTTGATTGGCAAATGAAAGTTTTGGTCACAAATATGATTCTATTAATTAAAAACTTCAGGATTACAATCACTACAAGAAAAAATTTGTATTGATACGTAATATTTCGTTACAACAACACATATTTTGTCACAATATGGAGATATTGTTACGAAGTTGTGATAATTTGTAATTGGTTACGATACAAGCGTCACAGATGCATATTAGTAACAAAAACGTCACAATATACTTGTGACAAAAAAATTTAGTAACAATTTTGTCAAAAATCATTACGGAACAGAGTCACAATTATTTGTAACAAATAAAATTAGTAACAAAATTGTATATAAAACATCACAAATTATTACTAATATTCATAGTCACAATACCATTGTCACAATAGGTTAAGTTTTTTGTAGTTAATTTCATAAAGAGCAATCATGAAATAAAACATAACTGATAATAAGATAAAGCAAATAATAGATGAATCCAGGTGGAGGAGACTCTGACACACTAGAGGTTTTGGATAGTTGTTGGATAAGCAGTCTCGAACTTGAGAACCAGAGACTAATCATAATTCTGTCGCCACAAAAGACATTATCGAGGAAACTCTTATAATCATCGAGCTTTTTAACACATCTCCATGACGAAGATGCTAGACGATACTCTATCCCTAAGGGAAGAAGAAGAAAAGTCTAAATTCGGTCTAGAGGAATAAAGACTAAAAGATCTAAATATCTTATATATTCAATCTCATTCTATTTAAGGCCCAAAGGAAAAAACTTGTCCTCATAAGTTAATCCTATTGGGCTTAAAAGGCTAGAAAAAATTGAATATTAATAAAATTTAAGCCCTGATACATAGACCATTATCAGGCCCATGAAGTAAAGCTAAAACCCTAATCATGATGCCTCTTTGGAGAGAGGGAGTAAATGCACCGCCGATGCTGACATCATCACCGATTAATCTTTGTTTTTCCGGCCACCTACAACAGATTCGCCGGAGAAAGGGAGAGTTTCGGCCATCATGAAGATTAGCTTCCAAATCAACTTGTCGTGAGAACAAACTTGTTGTGAAGGAAGAGAGTACAACTGTGAGAAACATGGAGGTTGAAACGAAAAATCTGGCCTGATCCTCGTTGTGGCGAAAGGTAAAACCTATGAGAAATTTCAAGGTCGTATCGAGTGGTGGAGGGCAGATGTGATGGTCTGGATAGACTTGAGCCACCGGAAAAGTTTGAAACAAACACACAAACATCAAGGAGGAAGAAGAAAGAGGAGAGAAGCAGAGCAGGGGAGGAGACAAGAGTCTCAGCTTCGACTGGACCAGATGGCAGTGGAGATGCTGAAGGTATCTTTTTCTTCTGAAGAAAGAGCTTTGACATTCACCGAGATCTGCCAAAAATTTCGGCGGACGTAAGACTCGGACGGAACAAAACGACAAAAGAAATAATAACAGAACAAACATACATCAAGAGAGCCTTGGAGGCAGAGTCCCATGCAGGCGAAAACCGGTGAAACTGACGTCGCCGGCTTCAGAAAATGGTGATTTTGAGGTGCACTTGATACCGTACGAGAAAAAGAGTTTTTTTTGCTAAGAGAGCTTTTAATAAAATGAAAGTTTAAGTTGATTAAGTAATTAGTGAAGTGAATAATGCCATGAAAATGTTTTAGTCTTGATTTGTGTATCATGTCCTAAAACTCTGTTTATTGCTTCCACTAGCATCATTAATTAGTTGTCATTCTCTTGGATCAATTATTTACCTCTTGACTCATTGTCTTAGTTGTTATCTTTTAATATCAATATATATCTTAGTCTTTTACTTGTCTCACTTGATCTAGTTTCATTTTTTTTTGTCAGTTTACTAGTTTCAAATTTTTATTGTTTCATTTGTTTGTTTGAGATATTTGAGTTTAGATTAGACTTTACATGAAAACCAAAATCACATTTGCTTTAGATTAAGTTGGATTTTCATGTCTTATTGTTACTAGTTGTAGATTCCTTATGGATATGATCCTAAAGTATTACACTATTCGATTATGATAATTGTAAATTAGGTTAAATGATGTGCGCAGTTGCGGAAGATTCTATGCGACTAGCCATTAAATTTTGAATTTGATTTGAGACAAAAAACCTTATTTTCTTTACTTTCCGAACCTTCGACCGCCTAAAAAGCGATACACGTACCTTCAAACTCGTACTTGGAAGGCCCTCCCATGTTATCATATACATTTAATTCTCTCTATTTTAGATCATTGTATTGTGTTTCCATCTGGTTTTGGTCATATGAAGCCTCAAAGGTCTCAAGATGGAAGTTAAATCACGTAGATGCTTAAGACATGGTGGTAGTTATTGTTTCTTTCTTTTCATGTGTTTTTATGTTATCTTTCTTGGATCTACTTTGTTGATTTAGTATGTTAGAAAGTTAGATTGTGAGGTTTAATGATTAGTTTATATTGTCAGCTTCATGAATTATTAGCTGAATAAGTTTTAAGTTTGTAACTAGAGTATACTAAGATTTTTAAGGTTGTTAATTAGTTTAGTGTAAAGTAGATATTAGGTTATATATTGATTAGATTATAAGTATGCAATATATATGGATTATTTTAATAATAGATTTGATTTTAGAATTGTAAATAAACAGTAGGAAAATGAAAAATGAAAAATTGTAACAAAAAAGTTATTAGTTATTTAATTTAATTTTTATTTAATAATTCAAATTATTTAATTTTTATTTATTGTTCTTTTTATTTATTTATTTATTTATTTATTGTTCTTTAATTAAATCCATAATGATGGCATTGGAAATGAATATTTCTCATGTAGTATTTGAAAATTTTACTCTTTATAATAAGGATAATTTAATTTAAACAAACCCGAATAATCTCATGAATATCAAACTCGTTGTGCATCTGTATATTTTGTGAAATATCAAAATTTGAAGGATTAGAATATCGGACACTGTACTTGTGAGTACTCTCTATCATCAAAAAATGTGGAGTTGACTAACCCAAAACAGTATTCCAATTTGTGAGGGGAAATCAAATCAAAACTTTTACAAATTTACACCCAAAAATCTAGATTATTATCTATATACACAGTCATCACTACTGAATTATGATAAAATAGAATTCTTTTATATATTTTCCCTTCTTAGAGAATCGAATTCAGGTCCACCGAATATTTTACATATATGGATACAACCCAGATTACAAATCTCTCTCTTTTATTTTTGTTTTTCCTACGCAATATCCAAACCCAATCCAAAGTAAAAGAAACCAAACTAGACCAAATTAAATACACGAATCGGATCTGGCTAAATACAAAAATAATTTCTAGATCCTTCTATCCGAAGACTTGAATCCAAATCAAAAATCGAATAGATACTCGACATACCCAAAATATAATTATATATTTTAAAACAATTATTTTTAGTTATCTAAATATTCAAAATTATAATTAAACAATTTGAATCGAAATAACTATAAAAAATTAAAATATTCAGTTTTTTATTATTAAATTTTTACTTTTTTAATAGTAAAAATTAGAATAAAATATTTAAGTCTGAATCGAATTGGAACCGAATTTGATCTGAAAAAGTCCATTACAAATTATCAAACTTAAACCGAACAAATCCAATCCAAAAATAATAATATCCGAATGAATCGTTTACCAATGAACCCAAAAATCCAAATTTGATCTGATCTGATCAGGCTTGGGTATTTGAATACCCAAATTATGCTATGTGAATGTCTTGTATGGTATATTGTGACATTCCGTGTATATTACCGTCTAAAGCCTTAACAAGTCATCATCTCTTATGTATTTGGTGTACACGCTCTCGATTGAAATTAACTAGTACTTACAATCTATTCTCTACAAGAAAATACAAAATAAAGTGACGGCCGAAACTGTTGAAAATCGTCATTTCCAACAATTTTTAGTCGTAGGTTTGAAATAGTTGGAAAAACATTTCTCGTTTGCATTTGCTAAAACTTTTCGACAGTTACAGACAATTTTTTGCCTTTGAAATATTTTCAACAAGAAAAACCACCAAAAATTTTCCGATGAATATTTTGCCGGAAATTGTTGGAAAAAACTGTTAGAAAATATCCGTTGGAACCCATCAAAAATAGGTACCGTAGGAAACCATCAGAAATCTATAGTTTGAATAATATGTTTTCACTATACTTTATGAACTTAAGCTATAAACTATATAAATAGTCCGGTAGACTTATTATATGAGATCTCTCGTAAAACTGAAAACATTTTTCATTTCTCTTTTATTTTGAAGATAAACGAATACACGTACAGAAAAAGGTTTTAGTTATATAAAAGAATATGTTATAGCTTGGGACCTTTCTAAGAAAAAGGGCAACAACCTTTCAAGAGTTCATAAGGAAAAAGAAAATGACTTCTTGTGAGGCAATACATGACAAGCCAAACTAGCTCGATCTGACTAGATTCCAACTTAGTGCTTACATGACCATGGCACAACTCAAAACTTAAAAAAAAACAAATAGTTGCACAAATGTTGATAACCTCTGGCTATAGTATTTAACTTTATTAAGTAATTTAAAATGCACATTTAGATTAGTTAGACAGGTCAACATTCATTAAGTAATCGCTTAACTATATAAACCTATACTTGGAAGCATTTTACGATATCACTCAATTTGAAGCTCCAAATATAGACTAGCTTGAAGTGGGGTTAAACAGCAAGATCAATACTTAACTGAACATGGCAAGTTTCAAGTTATGGTTTTGTCTTATCTTGCTTCTACTCGAGTTCTCGGTGCATCAATGCAAGCCAATGGGTGCAGAAGAGAAGCCTTCAGATTCAGGGAACATAAGAAAGATAATGAAGGAACTTCTCAAAAGATCAGAAGAGCTGAAGGAGAGATCGAAAGGCGACAAAACGTTCCTAGGCTCAAAGCGGCTCAGTCCTGGTGGACCGGACCCTAAACATCACTAAACTTATGTGTAGTTTCATATCCTTTGGTGAGGTTTTCAGACTTGTAATAGAGGCTTTGCATAAGAGTTCTTTAATTGGTGTAACGCTAAGGTTGTCATGTTATTAACATTGCGGTCAAATTAATCTTGAATGTACAATTTTTGTATGTTCATTTAGAGTAAAATGTACTAGAATAATGTGGTTGATATTATTTTAATCGGGTTTTATGTTTTTTTTTGTCAAAAAATAATTATTAGATCGACAAGGTTCAATCTATAACCTAAATTATCCAAATGGAGCAGAATAAGATTCGAACTCACTATCTTATGCCTAACTAAATCAGAGGTAAGCCAACTAGACTACTTATTTCTTAGCATAGAGTTTTTATGCTTTAGAAAACTATATATAAATGAGGAATGATATTTATCCAATTTTATTTTCCTATTCTTTACGATTATCCATAATGGATGGTTACATGACGTAACCATTCACAATTCAAATAGATAAATATAGGGACGTATCTTTTGCTTAAATTGTTAAATGTACATATTTATTATTTCTTTAACATTTGGTCAAATTATTAAATATCCATACTTTCTTTTTTTACGATTATCCATAATTAAGTATTGGATGGTTACATGACTAACCATTCACAATTCAAATAGATAAATATACACTATAAGAATATATAATATAGGGACGTATATTTTGGTCAAATTGTTAAGTATCTATATATATATTTTTAACTAGAGTTCGATTTCAGCAATTGCATTACCTAAGTGATAGTCTATATGTTTGAGGTTAGATTATAGGTAGGATAGTGTTGATTAAATTGTTTACAAAAATAATATTGTATCAAATTTTAAAATCTTGTCATGATTAAATAAGATTGATACTAATAAAAGAATTTATACATTTGCAATTTATTTTTTCAAATTCAGAGCTTTATTATATATATACACTTTAAATCATAAATCAATTTTTAAAATAAGATTATGAAGTATTTTGGTCAAATAGTTCAAACTATTTATACTTTTTTTTTACCTGAGTTTGATTCTATGAGTTCGCACATTTCTATTTAATATTGTTTGGGATTTAAAGATAAAATTTCCATTATCGACAAATTTTTTTATTAAATGCCAACTACACTTTTAATACATCATTCTGCTGTTCTAAGTATATTATAATGTCTAAGATATTATTATTTTTGTCAATAATTAGATTAACAAAGTCCAATGTATAATCTAAAGTCGATATTATAAAATTCTTGTTTTAGTCTAGTATATGTAGTAGGCAATGATCTAATCAATGATACCAGAATTATTAACTAAATCATTCTAACTAGAAAAATTTAGCATTGTTAAAATATTGTTAAAAGAAGCTTTCATAATAATGAGGGAGAGTAAACAAAGAACGATCATATTTATAATTTCATTGTAGTGACGATCGAGTACGTACTCAAATATTATATAGTGAAATACAAAAATCAACCTATTGGAATAATCCTACTATCTTTGCATATGCGACGACAAAATTCGTAATCAGTTGAAAGTGGATGTTAACACATGATTATCTCATAAAGTCACAGGCACGTTTGCATTAGACAGCGATTTATATATATATCTTTATATAATAATATTATATTTATTTTATATCGAAGAAATCCTCGTTCCTTGGCGCGATGTAGAACTCATTCGTGACTCGACTGAAGGGTCAAGGGAATTTCAGCTTATAATGTTTTTAATTTCTCATTGAGCTGTCACATACCGGAAACAACATATTAAACTAAATAATTTTTATCATACCGATTCCTACATAAATTCAAAAATCTGGTGAAATTCTAATTTACATGCTAAATTATATATATATATATATATATATATATATATATATATATGAACATTTTATAATAAACTAAAATCAATATTAACCGTCTAGATAGTTAGTCAACCATTAAATAATCTTTATTAGCCTGGAAATGACCAATTTATAACTGAACAATTACTGTATTTCTAATATTTTCTATTGATTTTTTTTGAGCAACATATATATATTAGACTTTCAAATAGTCTAGATACATTTCTCATCTCAAATAATAGAGTTTCTCGTTCTTACCAAAAAAAAGAAAAGGGTTTCTAGTGATAGCTAGATATCCATAGAGAGGCACTCTACAAAGTTCACATCGGTTTGAAACTTTGAATATTAGTATCTAAAAATAAAACTTAATATATATATATAGAATGATATATTTGAGTTATATATGTTCAGATTCAGTCTCCAATTGGATGTTTTCTTACTTACAAAAAAATTATATTTATGATTTTTTCATATTCAGTTGCTATTTTTTGGATGTAGAAAAAGTGAGAATCTATATAAATTATATTAGAATATACTTCTATTTTATCAGTCTATTACTTTGATTATTTTTTCTATAATCTTTATGGGAAAAGAAGAGGTTTTTTTTGCCCATTTTCACGTATTAGGTCATCTCCTTTAACATGGCCTAGTAGACTGAGTAGAATAGGTTAAAAGAGAAAAACAGATAAACTTTGCTTCTTAGTAATGCTTAACAACTCGAATTGCATTTGAATTATCATGTTTGATTACTTTAATATATCTTATTTGGCATGGTAACTGGTGGATAATCTCTAGGTTCACCGCCTTGCACTAGTGTGAATTACTGAAAATGGAGTATTATAAAAATGTAAAGGGTTTTCAAAAAAAAAAACTATGAAAGTGGTCATGGTTTACCAAAAAATTTTCAAGTCAAATATACGCAAAATAATCCTCTAACTCTGAAAAGAATGCAAAATAATCATTATCATTATGGCGGATCCAGAATAATTTATAGTATAGAGCATTAGTACATTTAAAAATTGAAAAAATTAGATAAAATTTTAGAATAAAAAACCATAATATGAAAAAAATAAAAAAATTGCATGGGGCACTTTCCCCACTAAATTTCTTCCTGCATCCGCCAATTATCGTCATCAGAGTTACTGTTCATGGAATATAATTCAAGAAATTATGTTATTTTCTGGTAAAAAAAATAACATCTTATTTTAAATTTTAAGTGTAATACAATCAAGAAAAATTGTAATTTACCAGTTAATTTTCTTTGATTCTATTACACTTTTTAAAATTACATGCTATTTTTTTACTAGAAAACATATAATTTTCAGAATTATATGTATTTTTAATATTGTAAACTGTAACTGACACTAAAAAAATTAGAGCTATTGTAACGATTTTATTGTGATATTGAATATTAATAATAATTTGTGACGTTTTATATACATTTTTGTTATAAATTTATTTGTTACGTTTTTTAAAAAATTATTGTGACTCTATTTCGTAACAATTTGTGACGAAAATTGTTACTATATTTTTTCGTCACTAGTATTGTGACATTTTTGTTACGAATATACATTTGTGTTTGTATTGCAACTATTTACCAATCGTCACAAATTCATAGCAATATCTTTATATTTTGACGAAATATGTGTTATTGTAATAAAATATTACATCTCAATACAATTTTTTTCTTGTAGTGTGATAGCGATACTTATTTTGCAATTTTTTTAGATTTGGAAGATTATTTTGTACATATTTGATTTGGAAAGATTTTTTTGCAAACCATAACTATGATAATTTTTTTACAGAAAACCCAAAAATGTAATTAATATTTTTTTGTTAACGATTATAAATAGTATTGTAAAACTTAACAAAGGTTGAAGTGCGTAGCCTAAGATTGAAATACACAAACTTAAGATCTTACGAGCCAACAGTGCTTCTACCTTGAATCTAACTTATCTGGTTTCTATCGTCGGTCGAAACTTTCTCATGTTTCCTTCAAAACTCATAAATTCCTTTAAGCGGTTTTATTCAAAATAGTATGTTAATAAATTCACAAATCTTTGCAGAATCATATGTTATTCTAAACATTAATTTTTATGTCCTATTTAAAATTATGTGGTATTGCTTTTCCGTTTTCTTCCTCTTCTATTTGATTTTGCTTTTCTGTTTTCTTCTTCCTCTTCTTTTTCTCCCTGTGTTTTTCTTCTCTGGTCCTCTTTTTCAATGAAAGCCATGGTTGTTAAAGTCAATATTCGAAGCTCTATCTTTAGAGGACGAAGAAACATTCAATGCCATCACACTTTACTGGAATCGAGTTTGTTGTACTTCTCCCGTTCTTCTATCACTTCTTCCTCTCTCTACTTTTTGCCTTCTTTGTTCTCAGATCTGGGAGGTTCTCCTGCTGTGTGTCTTAGCCGGATTGAAGCTGTTGGGAGTCGTTTCAGAACTTCTCCTTCTGATAGGCGGCACGTGGGTGGTAGCTCATCTCCGGCGAGACCTAAAACCAACGCGGCGGCGCTTAATTTGGAGCTAGGGTTTCTAACATATGTCTCCTCTCAACCCATTTTCTTAGTGAGCTTGCTTATGAACTGGTTTTGGTGGGCCAACTCTTCATAAAGTATAGGTCTAAAACTTATAATCTATTGCGTATTTAGTAATGGGCTTCTGAGGACAAGTCCATTCCTGTGGGTCTTAGAGTATTTAAGTTTATGTCTTCCTTATTTATAAGCCCAAAGGTTAAATTAAGTTTTCTATTGCGATTCTTAAACCTAATTGTTTCCTCAATTATGGAGAGAGTCACGTTACAAAATTTCTATGTTTTAGGGAAATTCTCTCAAAGCTTGTTATGGCGTGTTCAACTGCCTTTTATGGTGACAGAATTAGAACATTTTCAGGACTCTTTACAGGGGTAAGAATGAAGCTCCAGCCCATATCCAAGAGGTCCAGAGTGTTTAAATTACTCTACATGGAAACTTTTTATCTTTTAATTATGTATCTTTGTTGTATGTTTTGTAATCTCTAATTGGTTGCTGATGTAATCTTTTTCTCTTAAATTTAATGAAATCAGCTCTTTAACAAAAAAAAAGAAAGAGTAAAGAGTGATTTTAATTTTAATTTATAAATGATATAACCAATAAAATGTGAGTTTAAGTAGGATTTATAAATGATATAACCAAATAATACATGATTTTAAATAGAATTTGAAAATCAATGTTTAAATAACATATGACTTTGCAAATTTTTTTAAATCTATTAAAATATTACATTGAATAAATCTCCTTTATTAAGTAATTAACATAATCTAATAATTGAGGATGACTTCATTTTCATCTGGCCAAATATTAGCAATTTAGTTTCTGACTGATGAGTTATATCTTGCCTCAAGCCAATTAATCCCTACCTTCACACTATATTTGCATCAGTTCTTTTATTACTGGCTAACTTTTCACCTTTAAAAGCCTACGATACGAGTATTAGTTCTAAACGTTAACAAATCTTAATAGTCTTGCATAAAGAAGAAGTTTCTCGTATAGATACTCAAAGATGAGCAGTATTTAATTAAGAATGTGAACTCGGTTCTGAAAGATATTACTAAAAAGGAAACTTAAAGTGATTCTATATATAGATAAAATGAGATCAACCATAAGAAGATAAGATAAAAATTATGACTAGTGGCTAACAATTAAGCTACGTTTAGATACATCTAGTATAGATTTATTCAACTCCACTAATTAATTGTTTAGCTATTGACATGGCCACTAGCATGAGTAAAGCTTCGATAAAATATCCACAGTTTCAGACTAATTAATATAATTAATTAGTCCGAGTTACATATATATTATTCATATCATTCGTAGGTTATCGTAACTGATTAGTGGCCACTAAGTGTTATATTTATATCTTCTTTATCATTTCCTTTTCTCTAGCTATAAATAGTTTCACTTAACCTTCTTCTTTAATCATCTCTTGCACAAACGACTACTAATCTTTCTTAATTTTATTTGATCGAAAATACTCAGTATGGCTTCTAAAGCGTTATTGTTATCTGTTTTGTTCACATTTCTATTGGTAATTGGAATAGAAGGAAGAATACTTCAGGTTGATTCAATAAGTACAAATGGTGAGAGCAACAATCTTTTGCATCGTTTAGGTTACAATGTTTCTGAACTAGAACGTATCGGTCGAGAACTTTCTGTCAAAAACGATGTGGATAGGTTTTCTCCAGGAGGACCTGACCCTCAACATCATTCTTATCCTTTGTCTTCATCAAACCCCTAATTTGATCAAAGTTAGTGTTGCAGCTTTGCTATGTATAATATATATTGTTATTTCATGTCAAATGTTGTAGACTGCTGTATGATTGATGAGAGTTTAATGAAGTGTACTTGTATTCAAGTTTAATGACTTTAGCCAATATTTAAATTTTCTTCCTCATGATAAAGACCAACTCTAGTAAAGGCATGCATGCTATTATTATATATCTATTAGTTTTTGTTTTCTTTTTGTCAACTCTTATATCTTAGGATATAGATATTGATCATTTTTAATTATTTTTAAGTAATTTATGTAGAAAAATGGGAAAAATAAAAGTGTGAAAGATGAGTAATAATTTAGGATATAGATGAACACAATCTTAATGTTTTTGGTTAAACTTGGAGGATGATAAGATGGTTCCATGGTGGTTAAACAACTTTAAAAACATTATATGATCTTACTATAAATCATAAGTCCATTCTTTTATTTTATTTGCTTGAATATAAATATTATTTTTGTCATTAACGTTTTCTAACAATAATTTTATGATTATTCCAAAAAATTCAATCTTACAACTTAATATTATTTTCTGATTCCTAAAACTTCACCTTAATATAATTCTGACAAAAATTTATAACATTTATTCTTTTTATAAACCCTAATTTCTAAACCAACAACTTAACATTTTCTAACAATAATCTTATAATTATTCCAAGAAATTTAACCTTACAACAATACAACTTAATATTATTTTTTGCGATTATAATCACATATATATTTGCAAGAAGAACAATGCACTATTTTTTGTTAATTAAAAATAATGCACTTATTTAGGATGAAAAAATAGAAAAAATGTTGGTATGTCACCAAATATATTTATATAGAGAATTTTACAATTAAATCTTACTTTGTTAAAAAAATTTTTTGACACGAAGACACTTCTTATATCGATCGACCAACCAATATTTCATACACAAACCTATGTACCAACTATTGGACTTGCCCAGAGGTTGTTCTAACAAGCTTTGCACTTTCATTCTCCATTTTTAATTGAGTAATACAACTAAAATTCACTATATACAATCCAGCGAGATATTGTGATATGAAAGCTACTCCTAATTGTATTTACAATGTGCCAATAATCTCCACTCATCTAAACTATTCATCTTCAGAAAATATGAATTTTGTTATAGTGTAAAATACTAACAAATTATTTGGCTCTGAACACAGGAAACCAAAATTACAAAAAGATTTGCATTATAATAATATTGGTTAAAAGATGAGGAACAATTTAGATCATAAACAGGTTTAATGTTCCTTCAAAGTATATAACCAAATTCAGTTGATAACTAATAATATTCATTGTAAGCTAACTTCATTAAACCAATTAAACCAAAGAAAATAACCCACTAACTTGAAGTCCCTAATATTTAAGTAAAATTTGTGGCCGTTGATATGTAGAGTTTCGTGTGATTATAGAATTGAATTACATCGTCTTTGTTATCATTTCGCAGCATTTAGGATTTGATTTTTTTTTAGTTTAACCTCTTGCATTCTTGCATGCTAGAGTCCTAAGTCATTTGAGTCTTTTTATTGCATAAATTGAGTTCTTTTTAGATGATTTGGAAATTTGGAGCTTGAAAATGAATGTTTGGGAGAAAAAGACAAACAAAGTTACAGTTTTGTTCTAGAGCATCTGTATCGGTCATTTGACTGCTGTAATGGTCAACCTGACGTTATTATTAGTTGGATCGACCCACTTCGTTTATAATACTGTAAACCTAGTTTGTAGCCACTTTAGAAAATTCTAGAGAAGAGGAAAGAAAGAGAAGTTTGAGATTTCTAATCTAATCTAATGATAAATTCTCTTTCCCTTTAATCTTTTTCCATCATGTTTTGATTTTCTTGTTTATCTTTTGTTCTTTTGTTTTCTCTAAGTATGTGTGAGTAGTTAGATTGATGAGTAGAGGGCTTTGTAGATTTATGGGAATTGATGGTTGATTGATGATGCTTAGAAGATAATCTTTTGTTTATTTCTTCCTTTAGGTTGTTCTTAATGGTAAATTTGACTTGATCAACTAAGTTTATATCATAGGAATTTATTGCCGGAAAAGTATTTGATGAAATATTTGAATGTTCCTAAATAAAAAAAAATTCTTAGCCAATAGGAGTTAATGTTAGGGTGACTAGTGTATTTAGTGAATTCGTTTGTTAATGCTTATTATTTATTTGAATAGCGAATGAGAGTTTAGCTTGATTAAGTAATTGATGATGTGATTAGTGCCATGAGAGTGTTCATGTCCTAGGATTGTGTTTATTATTTTTTCTTGCACTATTGATTAGTTGTCTTTCCCTTTTCCCTTTCCCTTTGATCAATTACTAAGCTTTTAACTCATTGTCTTGTTTATCATCTTTCCGTATAATTATCTTAGTGTTTTATTTGTCGTTGCGAGTTACATAGCATGTACTATAGCGGAAGAGAGAAGACCTACCACTGTAAGATATCATACGAATCCACACAAAAAAATTCGTCTGAAACAGGATATTATGAAGAATTGCAAATAGAAATTCTCTTTCTAGAATAGATTTTTGGCAATGAAATTCTGAAAAATCCTCAACAGACACCACTTCGATTGAGAATAAGATCAAATATTTAACATATTTTTAGCATGGTCTTATAATTCTTTGTTTGGTTCAAGAGTTTTAAATAACTTCTATAGGCCCATTACGACTCTACATGCTTTCACAGGTTTCCGATGTGCTTCGTGGAAATATTCTTATTTATTCTCTAGCTTAGGTTGGTATTTCTACCCAAATGGTATAGGTAAAGCCAGTATGGGAGCCTGGAGTATCATGTGTACTTTGTTGTCTCTATATTCGGAGTTTAAAGTGCTTCTATTAGTGATGGCAAGTCTTATATCGCTCTAATTTTCATAAAGAGCTTGTGATAAACTGTTTATATAGAGGTAAAAAAAATGGTGGAAGATCTTGACGTTTAATCTGTTTTATAACCTTAATTATCTCAAAACCTATTACAGACTCTAAAATTTATTCAGATGGTGTTTTTAAGATTTTATTCCTAGAATTTTGAACTACAAAGCAAATATCCTGACTTGCAGTATTAGAGTGATTTTTAGGGATTTGCCTTTTGTTAATGATGTATATTCGAACTGGCTTGGTCACTTATTATAAATGAGCTAAAGTGATTAAAAGCAGAAATAGAAAAAATAAAATTCTTAACATTTTTTTATATTTATACAAATCGATCTATATAATTGAATTCTTATTAATCGATACTTTAACTTTTAATATAAAAATGATTAATTTAATGTATTGCTTTCATGATGGTCATGAAGGAATTAACTTGTCGGCGCAAAGTATTAGACGCAATTTGTCTTCTTTACATTCAGAATTTGAGGCGCTTCTTTGAGCGATGATTTGCTTTTCATCTCTTCAAATTTTGAAAGTTGAGTTTCTAATCGATTGCTCTGACCTCCTGAAAATGTTGGAGAACCTCGTGCATGGCTAGCTTTTCCACCATATCCGAACGATTTTTCAAGATTACAAAGTTCCTTCTGGTCCTGCTCTGTCATTCTAATCCTCCACACACTTAACCACAAAATTGATCATCTAATCTGCACTGTTAGAGGGTCTTCTCGATTTCAAGCATTTGTGAACAATGTTCTCTTTTTTTAATTGTTTTGTATCTGTTTCATAAGTTAGGTTGACAAGAAAAAAAGAAATGATTAATTTAGTTGACTATGCTACAAAAAAAAGGTTGCATCATCGAATGTTTTCTTTTCTAAAGTAATACCAACAATAAATTAGTTAACCTTTAAATAATAGTTACTAAATTATTAGTCGCCACATGAAGTAGATAAAATTGATAAAGAAAAAGAAAAATGACGTTAGAGAAAGCATGTAAATGGGACGGCGACCTTCCAAACCCAAATTCATGGATTGTGGCTAATTGTTTGGAACTAAAGTGTAAAGGTTTCATTACAAAATAAATCCACTTTTCATGGTTAGCTTTTGAAGCCTTTTTATTTCCAATTCTATATTCCATCATTCTTTCAAATTTTAATGAAATATATATTATTTTTATAACCGAGTTATTCTCAGTCTGGTGGTTAGAATGATCCAGCTAAAGACTTAGATATCGGGGTTCGATTCCTCTCCGCTACATTAGTAGAATAAAAATAGATTTTAGGGATGAATTTTAGACTATGAATCGGATCTTGTCGATTTAATTATTGACAAAATATATATATATTATGTTTATAAAAAAGGTTTATGCAAAAAATACCTCCAAGTGACCAGCAATTGTAAAATAAACTTCCAAGTGATAAAAATGCAAATCAAACCCACAAAATAAAAAGTAACCCGCAATATAACCCCTAATTATAGTGATGATGTGTTTACTATTTACCGCTTTAATTTTAATTAGCGATCACTAAAATGTTTAGTTTTAGTACTTAAAAAATAACATGTAGTTTTCCCCCTAGTTTTTTAGATGTCTTGTTGTTTTTAACAAAAAAACAACATCTAAACATAATGACATAACATGTCTAAAAAAGAAGAGAAAGTCACGAAGGAGAAATATTAGAAATTAGGGTTTTGGTTCGATCGATTTGGGGTAAAAGGTTCATGAAATCGATTTCAAAGATTAGAGTTGAGATTCAGTTGGGGTTACTGAAGATCTTCAGCTATAAGGTTAGTAATATGATTCGTCGACAATTCAATTCGCAATAGCTAGATTAAAACCATCTTTTTAAAGCCATTATCATCATCATAATTTCAAGGTGAGATTGACGAGGTTATCATTATCATCATTCCATATTTTGTTAATTTTGTGTTTGGTTTATCAATAGTTAGATCTCGTTCATGGTGAGAGTAGCTAGATGGCGTGAAAGGATTGGTTTGATAATGAGCTAGATTTAATGAACCTTCATCTTTCATGTATCATATAATATAACAAGCATCAGTATTATTTTATTTTTGTCATGATTATTTTTGATGGTTGCTTGATTGTTATTTTTATGTTTGTGGTGCAGTGGTGGTTATGATATTTTTAACCGTTCCTTAACCGGTGACGACTATCTTCATATTAGTAGGTCTGTGATTGATACAAGCAATAACACAATTTTGCCAAACACTCTATATAGAGCTAGAGAACGTCAAAAGCTAACAATTATGTGTGGCCGCAGTAAACAGAAGATGTGAAAATATGTTGTCAGTCAGTTTGGAACAAGTTGGATTATAAAAATATGCTGTGTGTTTTTCTCGTTTCTTTTTAAATTTTGGGATCACTTATATGATGTATTAGATATTTGTTTTATGTGTTTTGAATATTTTATGACAAAGCCCAGTAATTTCCAATTGAGTGTGATTTCTATTCTAATAAATGTAACATATAAATGAGATTTTTTTTACAGGAATAACAAGTAAAAACAACAAGAATTGTTGAAGAAAAAACAATATAATGTAAGTTAAGTCTGATGGTTATATTGCGGGATACTTTTATTCCTTGAGTTTCACTTACATTTTTATCACTTGGAAATTTATTTTGTAATCACTGATCACTTGGAGATTTTTTTGCACAAAATCCTTAAAAAAAATTATAACTTATTACACAAACTTACTTTATTATAGTGTCCCATCCATCATAATATATGCTTCATGATATATATCTTTATATAGATTTTAATTTAGATACTAATGTGCACAAAAAAAGAAGTATTCCAAATAAATTCATAATGAGTGTACGTATACTTATTTTATGTGGATACAAATGTATAGAACAGACAAAATATTCCAAAGAAATACATGATGACTGTATACTTATCGTATGTGGATACTAAAGTACATATAACGAATAAAACACATGTTGAGTGGATACTTTTTTCAAATACTTATTGCATTTGTTATATTTTCCGTTTTAAATATAACAGGTTTTGGCTTTAACTATATACGTAGAGCTTAATTTTGATAAAGAAATTATTATCTAACTACCTATAAATCCTACCTAGATTCTTATTAATGCATCTATATTACATATTCTATTGTATCATATATATATATATATATATATATATATATATATATTTAAGCGTCAGTTCTTGTCATTAGCGACGACATAAAGATGTGAATCTTCAATATGGTATCAAAATGGCTGTTCTATGAAGGCTCAAAGGGTCGATGGGAAATATAAAGAATATTCACATGCATGTGCTAATTAATTGAATAGTCACTATTTAATAATTGTGCTTCTTTCTCTTTATTGTTTGGGGTCAATGTTGATTATACTTAATTTTTTTTTTGGGTTTTTAAACGTGATTACACTTAATTGTTTTTCTTTACGATCGAGTGTATCACACCTATGCATGACACAATGTACTAATAAAAAAAAAGGTTTATGCTTTATAGTATTAATGGTGAAAGTGATAACATCCAGCGACTCATGGACATTTTTCTCGATCGAAAGTTTTTTTTTTTTTTTTTTTTTTTTATGATAGGTTTCTAACGAAATTGTTGTATTATAGTGGTAGAAACGGTCTATAAAAAAAAAACTTAAACTTATTTTACGAAAAATAGATTGCTGTATCAGAATCAATACTGTTTATCTATTTTTCGTAAAATTCAGAATCAGTACTGTTTATCTAGAAATGAGTCGAATTTCAACCTAGATATAAAAGATTGAAGGTAATAAATGGACTACACCATTTCATCAACTCCTCTAGCAATCTGAAGGAGATTAGTTTGGCAACTTCGTCTCACAAAAGAATTATTCTATCGAATGTACAAAAATATCATCAATTTCGAAGAAAATGAAAATATATACTTGCGGATTATGAATTAATCATCAAGGTCCACCGGTTCGAGCCCATGAGCCTTGAAATGGTAACTTGGCCCATGTACTTAGTTTTTCTTTCTGTTTTCTTATAACATCTCTCAAGCACTCAACTTATTCCAAAAATTATTTTTCTAATAAGCTCAAATATACTCATCTTATAAGCATAGTTTTTGTAAATGAGTATGTATTATTTAAATGTGTACGTACAGCTAAATTTACTTTTGAATGTTTAGCATCAAACCACCGCCTTTTAAACCAATATATATATATAAAAAGAGCGTTGCAGTTATTTTTTTCTATTTTGTTTATGGATCTAAACTTTCAAATCATCCGTAGAAAAATATATTTAAAACTTTTCACAAACTAAAAAGAGATTTTACATTGGAAAAATATATATAGTTAAGTGGTTGTATGTTACATTTACCGTTTTCATACTAAAATTTGACTCTACAAAGTTGTGTTTCCCCTCCTTGTTTGAGATTTTCTGTAAAAAGTAACAAAATAATAAAGATTGTAATTAACAAATTACAATGAAACAGGTAGTGGCCACGGTCAGAACGAAAATAAAACGTTTCATAGATGATTCTTAAGCCACTTTGAAAACGTCTTGTCAATAGAAGACTTATCCTAACATTAGTTGCAGAAGCAGTCTGGTAACATCGATACGTATTACACAGTTCTCTATCAAAACTTTCCACTTGTGATCTTTGTCAACATATATATTAAAAGCTTTAACGAATTAGTTTCACTGTCGGGTCAAAGACCTGACAATGACGAGCAAAGAAGAGACCAAAAGTGGTTCCATAACTGAACAGGGTTTAATAATTTTTCCCACAAAAAATGTATTTGCATAGTGGGTTGGTGTGGTCACTTAGAGTTTGTAAGGGCCAGAAATTTAAGAACTTTGAGATATTGAAACTCTTCTCCAGTTTTGAATAACGTTTAAGGTCTGCGTTCAGATTTATTTTATGCCAAAATATTCTATATGACCTAATTGTACCATGGTGTGATACAGTGAAAGATTTCATAAATTAGATTGGTACTAATGCGTATATATATTTTTAATATGTTTGGTTCAACTGACACCGTGATTTATTGCACCAGATGGAAGTTTGAAAAAGAATTCACTAGCATGAATTCGATAAAACAAGTCTGAAATCTACCAAGTTCTTGTAATCCACTATCGACCATAATTTTTAGAATTTATCAGAGGATGCGGAACAATCAATTGTTTCTCCAAAAAAAGTTTAATAATAATTCAAAACTTTTTTACTGAGTTTTAGGATCAATATATAAGGATCCCTAAAAGACAAAACAATAAAGTCGTAATAATAAAGAGTAATAAAGACAAAAAATAAATACAATAAAGAGAACATAAACTGAAGGCGGAGTAAGAAGATAAAACGACGAAAATAAGATGCTATTGAGTAAGCAAAACGTTGTTGAGGTCAGAGGCAGACCCACATATAGGAGAGAGGGTTCAATTGACACCCCTTAAAAAAAATTATATAGAGTTTCATTCACTCACATGTGTGTTTATTTAATTTAGTTTCTTTTAGTTTTATTTTGACACCCATTAGTTTAATTAAAATCTAATAACTTTAACTTGTTTGAAAACTTACGGTCCAATAATTGCCAAAAAACTCCTATCTCTCATAGTTCCCTTTAATTTTTTAACGAATCACATATTCTTTCTTTTAAGGAATTTTTTTTGATTAAGAAACACAATATTATATCTATCCAATTGAAATTAACCTAATTGTTTCTTCTTCCTTAGTATTTTGTTTGCGGAAGAAAAAAAAGCAGACATTATTCATATCTATTCTAGTAAGTACATAATTGAGTTTTAATTTCATTGTTAATGAATTCTAATTAAATTTTCTCCACTTTTCATCTATATTTAGATATAATTGATCAATCTATTTAATTTATATTGTTATTCAGATTTGAGAAATTAGAAAAATGAATTGTTTCTCTTAATAGTGAAGTAATGTATTTTATTGACTTTGTTTCTTTGTTTTGGTGGACAAAATGATGATTGAAGTAAAAAGAAACATGATCATTCATTTTTTTCCTATTAGTTATATACTTTTTTAATAATTTTAATTTTATATGAGTTTATTTTATAGTAATATTGTTAGTTTTTACTATTTCAGGCATATCAATAGAGAAGTTTTTGAAAAGAAAATCTTCATCATCAACACAAAGTGAGTTAGAAAATCTATCATGGGATCCTGCTGATAGGAAACAAATTTCAGAATACCATCCTTATCAAAGAAATGAGGTAATTCCTGCATATCTCTTGAGAGGTCTTTGCCAACCTCGTGGTCATATTTTTAAACAAACCTCGATAGGATGCATAATGAGGCGCTTTAACCTTGCTTGGTTTGATCAGTATCCTAATTGGTTAGAATATAGTGTGAAGAAAGATGCTGCTTTTTGCTTATGTTGCTACTTTTTTAAAGATAATGTCGATAAGGTGGACAAAATGATGCATGGACTACCAAAGGTTTCTCTAGTTGGAATAAGTTTAAGAAAATTTCAGAGCATGTGGGAGGTGTTAATAGTTTTCATAACAGTGTTGTCATGAAGTGTGAAAATTTGATGAACCAAGGTCAGTCAATCAAGTATGTTTTGCATAAACAAGATGATATTGTGAAAAACGAGTATCAAATTAGGTTGAATGCTTCAATTGATGCTTCTCGATACTTATTGAGACAAGGTTTACCTTTTCGTGGTCATGATGAGAAAGAAGACTATGTTAGTAAGGGCAATTTTGTGGAACTCTTGAAATACACAGCTGAACAAAATGAAGTTGTGAGTAAGGTTGTTTTGGAAAATGCTCCAGGAAACAATCAAATGACATCTCCAAAGATTCAAAAAGATATTGTGCATTGTTTTGCAGAAGAAGTAGTCAAATATATTATGGAGGACATTGACCATGATGTACTTGGTTTGTTGGTGGATGAGTCTGCTGATGTTTCAGATAAAGAACAAATGGTAGTAGTGTTCCGATTTGTTGATAAAAAGGGGATAGTCAAAGAGAGATTCAACAATATTACTCATGTGAGAAAGACATCTTCAGCAACTTTGAAATCTGCTATTGATTCTTTGTTTGATAGATCTGGATTGAGTATTAAAAAGGTGTGAGAACATGGATATGATGGAGCAAGTAACATGAAGGGTGAATTCAATGGGCTAAGTTCATTAATCTTGAAGGAAAATTCATCAACATATTATGTTCATTGCTTTGCTCATCAACTTCAATTGGTTGTTGTTGCAGTTGCCAAAAAGCATTTTGATATTGGAGATTTCTTTGATATGATTTCTCTATTGTTGAATGTGGTGGGAGATCAAGATATTCTATGATTTCATTTTGATAGGGCTCTTAGATAGCTTGTCCATGGCTCTGCAAAAGAGATATCAAGTATTCTAAATGTCATGTCATTGGTGCAATAAACTAAAAGGCAACTCCAAAAGTTTAGGGATGATGGATGGGATTCTCTTATGGTTAAAGTTTCATCTTTTTGTAAGATACATGATATATAACAACTTGACATGGAGGACAATTTTGTTGACTCAAGAAAACCAAGAAGAAAATCAAGAGTTACAAACATGCATCACTACAAGGTCAACTGTTTATATGTTGTTTTGGATTTGCAACTTCAAGAGTTTAATGAGGTGAACACTGAATTGCTTATTTGTGCAGCTTCTTTATCTCCCATCAGTTCTTTCTCTGACTTTGACCTCTCAAAGGTGATGAAGTTATCTACGTTCTACCCATATGACTTTAATCATGGAGAGTGCATATCTCTTGAGTAACAATTAGCTATATACATTGATAATGTTCAAAGTGATGACAAATTTACTCATCTAGAGAGTCTTGGAGAACTTGATCGTTTGCTGTGGAAACACGAAAACATATGTCATATCCTTTGGTATTTAGGCTTTTGAAGTTGATTTTGATTCCACATGTTGCTACTGCCACTGTAGAGAGATGTTTTTCAACAATAAAAATTGTGAAGACAGAACAACACAATTGGATTGGAGATCAATTTATGAATGATTGTTTAGTTAGTTTTGTCGAGAAAGATTTGTTCGAGTCTATTACAAATGAGGCTGTGGTGAAAAGAATCGTATGATGGTTTTGTAGACTTTTTATTATTATTGGTACTCTATATCACATGTTACTACTTATTATTTATGGAATAGTTGATTTATTTTTTATGAAATATATTTTATAATTTTTTTTATACATATGATGAACCTGGAAAAATAATTTTCTGGATCTACCACTGGTTGATTGATGTAAATAAAATGTTATTGTAATTCATTATGTTGATAAGTGCATGCTCATGCATCAGCTCCAAGACATATTGTGGAGATTTTGTTTCTCTCGTTCCCGAGCTAACAAATTATATAAGATTGGACTACATTCGAGGAAACAAAAAAAACTATGTAAAAACCCATAAAATGTCAATATTTAGTCAGTATTTGTCCACTCAAATCATGATAGTAACGGATATGAATGCAAATAAGGCAATATAGATTTACGTTTAAATGTAGTGTTTGATTATATTCAGCTTGTGAAAATTTTCAGTTATATAGTCCAACATATATCATTTAGAGTTTGAGAAATTTAAATTATATATTAGATCAAATCAATCTGATAGTTGAAAAAAAACTAAAAAATATAAATAACCTTATTTCAATCATTATTTTATTATATTTCTATGAATGAGTCTAAATAGAGATTATATTAAAATGTAAATTACATTCTATAAAAAATATCGCATATTATTAGATTTTTTTTTTCTATTAGTATGAGCTTAAATCACTTTCAAAAGGTAGCTCATTAGAGAATGATTGTCAACATACCTATATATTGCATAATAATCACAAAAATTTTCAGTGTAAAATATTTAAACATTTTAACATACCCCTCGTGCTCTAACTATCTAAAGTGTGAAGTTTATGGAACTGTGACAATCCACTAATAGTTCCCAAATTGGAATTCAGTTTTTTCTCTAAATACTATATTAATATGAACCTAATTCAATCCCCAAAATTAATTCAAAAGGACGATAATTGCCACATAATTATATACTATCCAAAAATCACGAACTATTTCAATTCCAGATAATTTAAACACTTTAACATCTTCGGCCAAGAACCCCACAGTGACAAATAATCATATTTACTGTTAATAAACAAAAACAAATAATCATATTCAAGACATATCAACAACTTGGTTCAAAAACGAAACCACTATGAATTGATTACAAGGTCTTATCACTCGTGTGCAACCTTATCTAATAACAAATCAAAACGTTAACAATCTCTGAATCACCGAATTAGCACTAGACTCAATGTATCCGGCGGAGACACATCGCCGGTCTGGGTCCCAAGAAGAAAAGACAAAACCAAATTTAAGATAGAATTTTGTAGTAAAGAGAAAAGACAAAAGGAAACGTGAAATGCGCACGAGGCCACTAGAGTTTGCCGATGAATCTGGCTTCTTTGGTTCACATGAACATCATCACTTTTGTTAACACTGTTTAACTGTTTAGTTTAACTCTATCTGAATTGGCTTACGTGGACGCACCCAACAACGACAAACTCATCAATGAAACTGCCTCAACTTTTATATTGTATATTATTTCAATATTTTTATTTTCATTTTTATATATTAGAGTTAGCGAGACATTGAGAAAGCGACGTGAGTATATATATGTGGCGCCGTCATTGCACGATGTAACATATCTTCTTAATTTATTTATCGTATTTATTCTTTCTATTTTTTTAGTTTAGTACCTGAAACAAGCATTTGAAGAACAAATCAAGAAATGTTAAGTTAGAAAAGAAAAATTAAATATGAATACTGCTTTCGATTGTTATATATAATTGTGTCTATATACTTATAAATCCTTTTTTTTATCAATAACATAAATCAACAAAATTCAATCCATAATAAAATCTCATAATAGCTCTAGGCATTCGGCTTAGTTCGAGTTTTGATTCTTTCGATTTTCAGTTTTTTTTTTTTTTTAAATATGATAACCTATAAAAGTTGTTCGGTTCCAAATGATTACTTAATTTTTACCAAAAGTAATCAAATAACTAAATTAAATATGATTATTTGTAACTAAAATTAACAAAAAGTAATCAAAATATTTTTAGTACTAATTAGTTGGTTTTTATTTTGAACCAAATAGAACTGAAAATTTTATATAGTACTGAAGTTACCTAAATATTAAAACCAAACGTTTTGGTTGGGTATTTTGGTTCTAGTTTTTATGCTCAAGGGTAGTCCACACTTAAAAATCCCTTTTAATCTACTTCTTGTAGTGGGACGAATCGAGACTCTGATATCGAAATCATCATTTAGATCATTCTAACCACAAGATTTAGAAAAACTCGGCAAAATCTTTCGTCTTAAAATTTTACTTAAAAATAACTGATATCCAACTAAAATTTATAATATTTATTCGATATTAGGTATCATACGTACAAATGTCTTATAATATTGATTCGAGTGGAATAAATCGGATTACGAGTACCACAAAACTTTGATCCCCGTTTAGCATCAACCATAGATTTAAATAAACTGTTATGGAATATCAATCCACTAAAATTTCCTTATTTAGAGTCCATTTACATTCAATTTATATATATTTAAAGAATTAGTACATTTTTGATGAAGTAGCTAATTGAATCATAGGAATCAAGTACTTAGGTGCCTTCTTAGGTTCTGGAAGGGATAGATAAGGTTTTTTGAAGGGTCATTGTCACATTCATGCATATGCTTTGCTTTTCTTAATCAACAAAAGTTTATTCTTATCACAATAAACTATTGACATATTAATGTCGAAAATAATAAACATACTCAAGAACATGTAACATTCTGTTTCTTCAGCAAACATAACTCATAAGATTACAGGACCTCGTATGTCATTCGTAGTTTGAGAACCTAAACTAAAATTTGACTTTTATAAACATAAGTTTGTCTTTTAATCATATTATTTCTCAGTTTGGTATAGCTCTAACATTTCGCCAAATTTTGGCCATCATACAATCTTGAATAATCTTTATCTTCTAATTTGAGTTTCAAGCAGGAACATAAACATGTCTTATTACATTTTCTGGTGTGAAAAGTACGTATAGATGTTATGTATTTTACATATTTTTAACTTTTGAGCCAAAAAAAGTACATATTTTTAACTGCACACACTTAGTTTCAAAATTATTTTAAGTGGGTTTGGGAAGAGTTTTAGCACAAATAATCTGATCCACAAAGTTGTTGACAAAACAAATATCTAATTCACAAAGAATAGCTATAGAAATAAAAGTCAGAAACGAAAACTAAAAAAAAGGTCAGAAACCAATCTATCAGTTACTCTAAAACTTGTTGTTATTCACCATATATAATCTCCCTTAACTATACTATTAATTTTTATATATAATTTGATTACGAATTAAATTAAATTATTGTGACTCTGTTTCGTAACGATTTATAATGAAAATGATACTAGATTTATTTGTAACAAGCATAATATGACGCTTTTGTTACTAATATATATTTGTGACATGTATCTTATTACAAATTATTATAAATTTGTAATAATAATTTTACATTGTGATGAAATATATATTATATATATTATTATGATAAAATTTTATCATATCAATACAAATTTTTTTTTTTTGTGGAACTGTTTGTCACGATATAGATTACTGAAATTGATAATATAAAAAGCCTTTAGATCTCTACCTCAAGTGGCACCTAAGATAATAGTCAGACCGAATCTAAGAGCATCAAACTTACTGACTTGTAATCTAGTCACGAAGCTATGATAATTCACATAATTCTTCTAGGATTATTCTTTTATGTGACATAAACCTTAAAATAATCCATACATACTTTTGTCGCCGTTGGTTACTTTTTCCTTTTAATTATCAAATGTTTATAACCGAATAAAAGTGACAATGGATAAACTTTGTTGAGCATGTGGATATATGTCGGTCCGACATAATATCCCCATGTGGGCAATACCACTATTTGTCGACCTTATGACCAGTTATTATAATATTACTTATATAACAACCCAAATAATTTTTAACAAAAGAAACTAACCAAAGAATGTGGTTGTTGAGTGGCATAATTCGAATAGAAAATATTCTTCTTACAGATCTAATATATATTCTTTGTAAATCTAAGTTAGGAATCGAATTTACTTATCTAAGGATCTAAGACTGTAATATGTGACTTTGAAAAGCTCTAATCTATTTGATGAGTGAATTTGTAGACCGTAAGAAAGAAGAATAACATTAATTAACGATGTCAATCAAGGCATATTAAATTATTCCGATTCTACATTTCATTTCAATGTTACTAGATCAAAAAAATAATCCAATACATGTTGTTTTTTGTGCCATCTAATTTATCATATTGACTTTCTAACAAAAACATATCATATAATTAAATTCCTAAACCTTTTTTTAATAATAAATGAGACTTTTAAGTTAAAGCGAAAATGTTCGATTTGTTGTCGTGGGTTCAATTTTAGGGTGGTTTTACTTACATAAATTTTTTGTATAAATAATTAGATCAACAAAATCCGATCCATAGTCTAAAATTTATTATTTAAAATTTTATTTTAATTTTCTATATTTAGTAAGGAAGGACCGAATTCTTGATGCGAGAGTCATTCGTTGGATCATCTTAACCATTGGACTATAAATATATATTTATATTTATTTTAAAAAGAATTGTTGAAATAGTAGTGAAAATGTATTTAATTTTTCCTCATTGGCATTTTCCTAATTAAACGTAAGTCTATGTTTTAGTAATTTTCTCAATAAAAAAATTGAGATAGTGACGCCGACTGACTAGAACAATTTATTTGTTTTGACTATGATAACTTATCAAAAAACTTACTCCTTATATCTATGGCCAAATTACATTGATATGTAACATGGAAACAAAGACACGTTATACTGGTGTTGGACACGAACAGAGATTGAGATGGTTTTTGGATAAATTGTCGGCAAAATTAAAAGAACAAAATGTAATACCTTTGCCAAATTATTTCAGAGTGCCCTTGTCAACTTATGTTCCTTTTCCAGCTTAACTCATTTTTATTTTGTCACTTATATTCTTTTTGACGTGTTCCGACAGAACAACGTCTGCTTATTCGTCTCCTTTGTTTTTTTTTTTTTAATTGAAATTGAAAAATATACTAAAAGTCTAAAACTAAAAAAAAATTTATATTGCTACGTAATATTTCGTCACAATACCATATATTTCATCACAATAGAAAGATATTTTTACGAAATTGTGACGATTTGTAAATAGTTACAATACAAATGTCACAAATGCATTTTGGTAACAAAAACGTCACAATATATTTTATGATAAAAAAAATTAATAATAACTTTATCACAAATCGTTACAGAATAGAGTCATAATGATTCATAATAATATTGTATATAAACTATCACAAATATTCATATTCGCAATATAATTGTTATAATAGCTCAATTTTTTTTATTTCTTAATTAATGTTTCTCAAAAGGAAAAAAAAATGCATTCTTATTTTAGCTGTATAAGTATAAACAATCTATATATCTTTCTTTCTTTTTGGGTTTTACCTGATTGAGCTACTTCTAAGTCTAAACGAGGATCTCTCTTTACTTCTATTCTCTTTTTATCATATGCATTTACGTTCTTATTTTCTCATATTACAGGAACAAAGTCAAAACGATTATGTCTGTGACTTAGCTTATCGTGGTATAAATTATAAAGTCCAACAAAACTTTGGTTTTTTTTTGGGTTGATTCTGACAAAACTTAAGGCAGCACGAAACAAAGATGATGAATAATGTCTTTATATGAAATTTTTTATCATTATTATAAAATAAAAATTTTGAAAATGAAAAACTAAATTTCTACTTAATAATTGCATTACTAGTTTTACCAAAAAAAAATTACATTACTAGCTAGGCATAAAACCTACGAAAATATTATTTATGATACAAGATACCGTATCTTTTGTTGCATGTATACAATTGATTCCTTAGTACCTAAGATGTTAAATTCGACGATTTTTTTTCTTTGTTAAAATAAATTTGACGGTTGTGCATACCGTTAGGAAAAAACCCATACTAAATTACAAAAGAAAGTTAATAAACTAGAATATATGTAGTAGTCTAGCATAAAGAATCTCTGTTAGTCGTAATTTAAATGCTATCTTTGTGAACCTTACGTCAATCTTTTATTAATTCTTAATTATATATGTGCACGTAAAGCATTAACAACACAAAACTATGCACGTAAGGTCAATTCTTACTGGTCACTGAAATATAGATTTCCACCTGAGTCAATTTCGATCGTTAGATCAATTGAATAACACATACACCACAATTTTTTATAATCAATTTTTTTCAATCAATTAGATAGAAGATTGAAAACAAATCAAATATCTGTCGAAGAAAAAACGATATCATAAATTGAAAATAACAAGTTAACAACTATGTTTTTGAAAAATAATTCTTCTTCCATTTTTTTCTGCAAAATCATTCATTAAAGTTGCATAATCAAAAATTTTAAGTATGCTTTTTTCTATCTATAGCATAGCAATCTATTTACTCGTTCTTGTGATATAGTCGATCGTATGTAAGACTTTATCAACTTCAATAGAGAAACTTCTTTCAGTTGAAACAACTGAAATCGGAATGGTGAACATTATCTTATATGCAACTTATACATTAGGATAACAATCCTTGAATCTCTTAAAAAAATCAAATATTTTAAATATTTTGGTAGAATTTACTTGAAAACTTTGATTTTCAGAAATAAATCATTCCCATTAATATCTAAAAAACTTTTGTGCTTAAAATTTTTTTCAAGCTTAGTACATGATATACTCAAACTATCATCACTTGTCGAATTTAACTTCTCTAAATTGAACAAAAATCCAAAAATACATTCATCCTCTTGAAATTGTTCCAAACTTGTATAGAAAGAAACCAAAGCTTGATCAACGATTTTGATGAAATAATTAATTCTGAAATCCTCTTCCAAGTTTAGAACGGAGTTATCATCATCACTTTTTTGTGGCTCCTCATCAAAATGTGTTCTTCTTTGTATAAGTCGATTACTCTTCTTCTGAAATATATGTTCAAATCGATGGCAGCAGAAACTTTCAAGATTTCACATTTTGCTTCCTGAAAACCAGTTTATCTAGTTTTGGAAAAAAAAACTAATCATTTTGGTTGAAAAATGGTATCAATGATACCTTGTTTTGTCCATATTTTTTTTTATTTAAATTTTACAAGAACGTAAGTATACATATCTACTTGGGAACATTTTTTGGGGACCTCTAAAATTTTAGGGATCCCATTCAAATGTATCATCTCCATGGGCTCAGGTCCAGCACTGGATATAAACTACAATTTTCAAAAAAAATGAATAAGGAACTTTCAACAAGTGTTTACAGATTTAGGTATTTAAAATATATATATATATATATATATTTGGAGAAATTAAACTATGGATCGAGTCTTATTGATCCAATGATTACTTGTCGATAAAAAAACAAAAGTCATTAAAAACTATCGATTTAACATTTGGATTTAGTAATATGTGGAGATCAGAGTTAATTATTTGTATAAAAATGTGATTTTTTATCCAGGTTTAAAAAAACCAAACAATGCCTAAATTTGTATTTACTTCTCAAAAATACTCTTTTTTAAAAATTTCTAACACAAAATGCCTAAATAATCTATAATAATCCTTTTGTATTGTAAAAGGTTCATAAAAAAAGTTAATATGGTTTTGGCTTCCATTTTTTTGCTGTGGATCCCATTCATGTTCTCTCCACTGACCTAAAATACTCGGTTCATAACCTAATCAATTTATGTTTGTGTCTCTAAATTACTATATATAGAATATCGCAATGCATACAACAAAATCATACTCTCTCAATTTGCATCTCTCTCTCACAGTCTCTTACAACAGCCACAAGTCATTTTTCTTCATCTTAATCACTTGTTATGGCAAATTTGATCTTTAAGCAATCTCTAATCTTAGTCCTAATCATATTATCATCATCAATCATGATTTCTCAAGCACGAATCCTCTCTGCAAATCATGATCCCTCCATGGGCAATATGGACAGTAAGACTCTCCTACATGAACTCGGGTTTGATCTCTCTAAGTTCAAAGCTCGGGTTTTAGTGGGTTCCGATAGAGTTTCACCAGGAGGTCCCAATCCACAGCACCATTGAATGAACTTTTACCGAAGATCCAAGCACAAATAAAATGTGACTGATCCAAGCAAGTCATATGATTATCACTATTTCTCTCTCTCTTTTGCTTTCTTTCTCATAAACCTTACGTACAATTTTGATGTATCAAGGTTAATTTAAGTATTCTTGTATCTTCTTACCAGAATACATCAAGCTTTCTCTCTGTATGTTTCTTTCTGTCTCCAATGAGTTACTTTTTATGTAACAGCAAATGGTTAATAATGAATGTTTTTCAGTATTTTTCGTTTGAGTTTTACCGTTTCATTTTGAAATATAAAAGGTAAGGAATATAATGATTAAAATTAACTACAATATGCAAGAGATTATTTTTCATGATTAAATGTTTCCGAAAAATATATTTGATCAAATGGTTAAATTTTCACGTATGTTATCCTCTTCCATCAGAATTTAACTTCAATGGAGTCGTTTTACTCCAAGTGATACTGTTTAGGGTTTGCAGTTTCTCTTTTAATGTTATAATATATTTTACTTATTATCGCTAGTGATGATGATGTTGAAAACGATTTTATAGTATATTAGGGACCAATGAAGTTTACAAAAATAATACTCATATATAATTTAGCTTTCAGTACAATTCACATGAAGACCGAAAAGAAATTATGAGAAAGAATACAAAAATCATATATCAACATATTATGCTAGCTATATTTGTGTAAGTTATAAAATTATTGATTTATGATCTTAGTTGAACCAAACATATACATATGAATTTTTTCGCACTCATAAATATATATATATATATATATATACATATGAAATTGTTAAATATATTTTATTTTATCAAAATTAGTTAATTTATTATGTAGCCATATCAAGACCGAAAATTATGATTTTTGAGTTTGTATATATTTATCAAGTGATTATTTAAAATGTTCTACTACAAGTGCATATATATTTAGAAAGGGTATATATGAGTTTTTTAAGAAGTAACTTCTTTTTTTTTTGTTAACGACAGATAATATGATGGGCCACAACTGGCCGGTCCATTAGCTAATTTCCTGCATAATGCAGGCGGTGGGACTCGATCCCGAGTGCAAGTGCGCCTTACCATTTTAGTAGACTTACCAACTGCCACTGGACTAAAGGCCACTTGCAAGAAGTAACTTCTTCAACTATATAATCTGCATTTACACCTATAAAAAAGACTCTTCTATATTGATATATACATATTAATATACAATACATCCTACTAAAATAGTATTTATCATACAATATTTTCTTCTTTATTGTAACCTACTCATCTTTTTATTATAAATGCCTCTTTACAATTTTGGCTTATTAAATATGTTAAGATTTGTATTATATACTCTTCAACAACACACCTCTAACTTTATTTTCCAATTGTTAACCTAAAATAATATAAAAGTATAATATCAAACAGATCTACTACATTTGTTGTCATTTGACAGGTATAAAAAAAAACCGTTAGAAAAAATCCATGATAAACAACAAAAGCAAATTAATGAATTAATATATAACTAGTAGTAGTCTACAATAAGAATCTAGATTAGTTGTAATTATAATATTATCCTAATCTTAACCTTATGTCAATTTTTTATTAATTCTTAACCAACTATGTAAAGTCAAATTTTATGGTCCCAAAAATATTGATTTTCACCTGAGAATTTCAAATGTTGGATCAGTTGAATAACCCTTATCATAATTAATACTTTTGTGAGTCCATGCATGATTATAATAATTATAAAAAATGAATTTTATAATCCAAAAATATGAGTCATATTTGGCCCCTCATGTTCTCTCCACTGACCCAAACTACTCAAATCCTTAACTTCATCACTGTATGTTTGTGTCTTAAATCATCTATAAATAGTAATTCTCAACTCATACTATTATCATCATACTCTCTAAAACATCATCTCTCTCTCTCTCTCTAAATCTCTTACAAATCACAGAAATCATTTTTCTGTCTTAATCATCTTTAATGGCGAATTTAGTCCTTAAGCAATCTCTATTCATACTCCTAATCATATTTTCATCATCAATCTTGAGTTCTCAAGCTCGAATCCTCCGTGCAGAAATGAATAATCAGGATAATCAAGTTCTCCTACGTGAACTTGGGATTGATCTCTCCAAGTTCAAAGGTTATAACGAGAGACGGTTCTTAGTTGATTCTGAAAGAGTATCACCAGGAGGTCCCGATCCACAACACCATTGATAATTGATCTTTATAAAGCTTTATATACTTGATCAGAGAACCAAGCACAAATAATTGTGATCATTCGAATATCGCTTTTTATATATGTTTTTGTTTTTATAAAACCTTACGTACAGTTTTGTTGTATCAAGGTTTTCGTTATGTTCTACTTCATAAGCTCATAAATGACGCTTTTTCTGGTTTGTTTTCTTGTTATATATATCTCCAATTAGCTGCCTTTTATGTAATAGCGATTGGATTATATATATTTGATGTTCTATTATCTTTAATTAATGTTACCAATTTTTCTTTTTTTGTCACACTAGACGACCAGTTCATTAACTAAGTTTCTACATAATGTAGATAATAGAATTCGATCTCTCGATGTGAGATAATGCTTGTGTTTAATAGAATTTTTTTACTTGCCACTAGACCAAATTCATACAAATCTCTATCGTTTGAGTTTTATATTCTCAGTTTGTATTCACGTTGTGGCCGGCAGCATAATTTCATAAAAAGTTTTATGATATTTGACTTTATAAGACAATAAATGACTGCAAAAGTATATATTTGAATTTAATATGATATATAATATATATTATACAATAAAGTTGTAAGGTTTTCCAATATTAATATCATAATAATCAAAAGGTTATATATTCTTATAATCAAATTTACGATTGTTTTTCATATATATAATCGTATTTCACATTTATGAGTATCAAAATATACTATATTGTCCAATGGATCATCTTGACAAATATGTAACTTTGGAATTCAATTGACAAATATGTAACTTTGGAATATAAAGTATAAGCCAATACTAACGACACATTTCCGTGTGGATCTTAATATAACTGAGATAATAGAAACTTGAGGGAGTTTTAAAAAGTTATTGGTGTAGTTACAGGTTCTAGAAATCTTCCTTGAATTAATGAATCAACGAACAAAATAAAGAAGATACCTATGAAGTGTTTCATTTAAATTTGTTTCAAAAGTGGCAAAAGAGGCCCAATTTTAACATATTAATTTAAACTTTCTTTGTCTTTGCCCCGGTTATCGAGACGTCTCTACCACCACTGTTTTCTAATATCGGCACTGCCGGAAAAGGTGGCATCCACCGGCACCAGGAGATTTTTTCTAGTTTCTCTTGCATATTATTTTTGTTTTGTTTTTCTCCTTGCCTCTCATTTTCTCCGGGTAAAAGTTGAACCGGTGACGACAACCTCCGAACTTCTGTCCACAGAGGACAAGGACATCTTTTACGGCGTCATCACCTTATTCCTATCCCAGCGATGAGTTTCTGGATCTTTTATCTCTTTTTCCGGACAGTCTTGCCTTGTCGAGAGCCTGAGTATCTCGGTGTGTTCTCTATGTTCCCGTTTTGCTCATATGGAAGCCTTTGTCACCGATTTTTCGCTAAAGATTATGTTAGATCTCCTCCGGCGCTTCAGTTCCTCTCTTCGGAGATATTTGAAAGTGCTCAGAGTTTTGTCTCCTCCAGAGAAACTCATAATAGTTTAGATCTGCAACATCTTAGGCATTGCGACGGCGTTGTTAGCAACCTCAGGCTCCTTTCCGGCGATCCTTTCATCTTTGACAGCGTCGAAGAACCCAAATCTAAGGTAAGGTATGGCTGGCTCACAATTCTCATCATTGTTGCATCTGTAGTTGGACGTAGTAGTTGAGCTTATTTTTTGTTAAAGTATCTGCATCATTTCTCTTTAATTACTCAGTTATATTGGGCTTCAGAAGACATAGACCTTGTAGAGAGTATTAGACAGAAATATGTGAGATATTATCTGATTTTTAGATCTCTGATAATTAGATAGAATAGTTTGGTTATGGCTTTATCAAAACTCGTTGCTTTTGGGATAGAGAGCTCATGGTTATATTCGACTGCCCCTGCAGCGACGGAACTAGGAGTGGATTCGCATTCGTCGAGAATCGAGATCGTTGCTCCACCATATATCTAAGTTTCCTAGTGTATTGAATTCTATCTGGCGGTTTATCAATGTTTATGTTGTTATTTTTGGTTCGTTGTATTCTATTTCTCGAACTTGTTGTAACTCTTATCTTTTAAGTTAATGGAAGAAAATTGTGTTAAAAAAAGTGGCAAAAGAGTTATTATTCATGCATTCATCTTATTTGAGTATAATTGAGAATTGGATTCTTGAAAAGATGTTATGTTGTTTTGTTAGCCGCAAAGATTCATAGATTCTCAAATAAATAATACTCATGAAATAAGTATGACCCTCCATCTTGATATATTCAAGTCAACCTAAATTCTCAATCAGGTCTCATAGTGGCTTCTATCGTATGAATTGAGTCATCAAGATATTAATTTTAAATTTTTTAAAAAAATATTAAACTTTTTAGTAAGATGCTGTGACCTCGAAGATTAAACCAACTAACTTAACTGATACATCCAGAAAAAGTCATTTGATTATGTTTTCAGCAGAAATTATATATAAAAGTATTTGATGATAAAGAGAATTAACTATGAGATTGTAAAAAAAAATTTCGACATGATGCAGTTGGTTTGTTTATGATTTAATTAAATATAAAGTGGTGAGTTCGAATCTCAGCATACTCTAGTTAGAGAACTTAATCTATAAATTAGGTTTTATCGATCAAATAACTACTTGTTTAAGAAAAAACTTCAGTTTTAACATATTCATCACTACACTAAAGCATTCTTGACTCGATTGATTCACAAATATTATATTTTCTCTTGACTTCATTTGAATTTACTTTATATATTTTTTCAAAACAATATTATTAGCCTTGACATTCTCATAACTATATATTAGTCTAGGAATGCACCACTAATTGAAACCATAAATTATTAGTGAATTTGATGACCTATGATGACAATATTACCTTTTCTAGATAAAGAAAAACAAAAATTTAAGTCTCTTGACTTGTTTCATTAAAAAATATGGGTATATAACCTATATAATAAATTCTTTTTCTTACAACCAAATATTTTAAAATCTTATGAAATTTTCAATAACAAAAAAATTTAAAGACTCAATCCGATAGACTAGTCGGGCATCTTATATATTAAAGTAGGAGACACTTTTATTGTGATTGTATTATAAAGTATAGGATAAAATTAACATATGATTTATAACAACTCTTAAAATAGGCTTCAGGTGGGTTTCGTTATAAACTTTTATATAAAAATTCAAAATTAATACTTATTTAATAGAAAAAACAAAACAAAAACTAAAACTGATAAAAATTTATCAGATAGAAATTTGGTTCTTGATCCGATTCCGGTTCGGGTTTGTATTCGATTTTTCGGGTACATAGATTTAGCACATATTATGGTATTTTATCGGGTTCGGTTTATATAATTCGGTATTTTGGTTATCTTGATTTAAGACTTATTTGAGTATTTTTTAATTTTTTGGATATGGTTCGGTTCGGTATACATCGATTTCGGGTTCAAGTATTTTTATATATAAAACAATCAAAGTCTTAAAAAATAATAAAAAACTCTAAAAAGGTAAAATTTGGTTATGGTTCAAGTTCGTTTTTTCGGGTACATAGATTTAGGATCCATTTGGGTATTTTATCGGGTTCGGTTCCTTTCATTCGGATCGATTTCGGTTCAGGTTTTATACCTCTAAAACAACATCTCAGAAACAATATACCAAAATAATACAGTTTTGAAAAATAATCAAAATAATCAAATCTTGCATTATAACGCGGGTATAATCTTAGTATAACTCTAAATTGTGGTCATTATAGTAAATCCGAATCTATTGCTACAAAATCTGAAATTTCTACCGGTATAATTCAGGATTTTATTTTCTCATAATAATAGGTTACCAGTCTATAACTGATAGTGGTTTCAGAAAAATATTTTATATATTTAAGGTTTATAATTTGTTTTTAAATAGTAAACTGCACTAAAAAGATTAGTTTTTTTTTAATCTTTTCAAGTAAAACAAAAATCTAAACTCCTACTTTTCTCCAATTCTAAATTCTTTATGTTTTGATTTACGAGTACACTGAATTGTTTTAGGAATAAATCCGTAGCTAACCCAAAAAAAATTAGAGCCTCGCCAATTCCTAATCCAGCTGCAGGTAATGATTCATTGTTTTGGAGACACTCACATAATGGAATCAGATCAGATCACATAGTGGGAAAGTGCCTTGGAGGCGCCTGGTTTGGTTTAATCAAGGAGTTCCTCGGTTTTTTTTTGTGGTTTGGCTGGCTATTAAAAACAGGTTATCTACTGGAGACCAAATGAGGGTTTGGGGTCGAACACAAAGCTGTGTTCTTTGTGGAGAGCAAGACGAGACTAGAGATTATCTCTTCTTCGCGTGCCCTTACTCTTACACGGTCTGGTGGGAATTAACTGCGAAAGTATTGGGATCATTATATGTACCGGACTGGTCGGAGACTATTGCTTCTCTTCTTGATCTGGCATTGAATGGATTGGACAGAGTCTTGTTGAGCCTAGCCTTCCAAGTCACAGTTTACTATCTTTGGCATGAGCGAAATTCGCAGAGACATGACAGGGGTACTAAAAACGTGACTGCTTTCATTCGCTTGATAGATCGGGTTATACGAAACCGTATTGCTTCTCTTATATACCATTATCCTCATAAGCTTCACGGTTTATTACAAAGATGGCTTGAGATTATGATGAGATGATTTTTTATTCTTTGAGCATGTCTCTCCATTTTGAACTGCTCCTACCACTTGTATAAAACTTTTACTGATAAATAAATTTCAAATTTTTTAAAAAAAAGCTCAAAAAAAAGAATATTGAAAAATATATCATATACAGAAACTGGGCCGGTACTACTCGTTATCCTTATATAAATGGGCCAATGGGCCTGTTCGTATAGCAACTTGATTGTTTATCCAATAGCAAAACCCACTTCGCTAATAATAACCCACAACACCAATACTGACCATCTCCACCTCTCTGCACAAAACCATTCCCAAAAAAAAACATTATAATAATGTTGTCACTTGCATTACAACTAATAACGTGAATAATTATCTAAATCGAATAATCGATATTGTCGGGAAACTTTCTGAAAGTACAAATCCATCTTTTGTGAAGAAGTTATAATTGTTTTATTTGATTTTTTTGGTCGAAGTTATAATTGTTTTATAATTAAATAGAAACTTAAGTTTGACTCGTAACAAAAAAACAAAATTGTAAATATAATATTGGAATTGGTCATATTATTAAATACATTAGATGTATGAGTAGTTTGGGCGATTCACCTAAAATCTCCGCGTTTTTCTCTCTTTAAGTCTCTCCTACTACCAGAAAATTCAGAGAAGACAACTCACCGGCTGCTTAATCATTCTACAACTGAAATACTCGCCGGAGCCACCATGTGCGACGACTGTCGTCCTCTCGGTTTCCTCTTAGGCCTTCCCTTTGCCTTCCTCTCTCTTATTCTCTCCATCATCGGTGTCATTATCTGGATCGTCGGGTCAGTTCTCTCTTCTTTCTTCTCAATTTTTGATTTTGAATCTCTCTGTCTCACTGATTTTGACATTAGATTTTGACCCTCAAAGCAAAATTTGATTTTTTTTGTCTTGGGAACCATTTTAGCTTCTGATTCTGGTGAATTTATCTTTGTTTTGCGCAGAATATTGTTATCATGCTTATGTCCTTGTTGCATATGTGTGACTATACTTGTGGAGATGGCAATAGGTTTAATCAAAGCTCCAATTCATGTCATGGAGTGGTTCACATCTAAGATTCCTTGTTAATCTTCTTTGATTTGTCCATGTACATAACTAGTTCACTTTCTCTCTAGTTACAAATTTGGATTTGCTTTTGATACTCTGATGGATAAAAACTGAGACTTGGTGCCTCATATTCTTATTGTTCTTGTGTGTAATAAATACCAATGTTTCTTCATTTACTGTTTCAAAATAATTTCCTTGGATTTTATTGATTTGTTACTAAGAACATGTATTGTAGCTATATTCCTGGATCTTCTTCTTCTTTATTGGTAGGCTTATCAACATCAAGCTTCCATGTTCCATTATCAGTTTGAATCATTCCTTTGTTCTCAAGAACCCACCAATTTCCAGGCACTAAGTACTTGTCTTCAAGAGCATTTGATCCCTTGTTGAGCAGTGCAATATCTCGTTTAATCTCCAGTTTGAACTCCCCTTGATTGTTTTGCTTCTCTGCCACGCCGTGTAAGTAAGCCTCTAGGTTATGGAAATCTCTCAGGCTGAGAGATCGGTTTAGGTACTCAGATTTCAATGTGTTGATCTGAAGCTCTTCTCCAACATCCGTGAACTTGAGCACTGGATAATGAGGAATGAGGTCCGGGACATTTGCTACTCTTAAGATGTGGAGGTGTTCAAGAGACTCAGCAAGTCTTTTGAAGTTAATGTCACCGATGTGGGGACTCCCAAAAGCAAAAACCGTGACGCAACAAAGCTTGTTTTGAAGACTTTTTGTGGTCTTAGGCCATTGGTTTTAGACAAAGTCTGTGGCCGATAGAGTCGAGAGAACTGCACCTAAGCTATGGCCTGTTACGGTGATGGTAACTTCTTCATCTTTGTACAACTCCACTAACCTTTTGAGCTCTCCTTGAACCTGGAAACCAAAACAGAGCCAAACCAAAGGATATAGAAGTAATGTGCAATAAGATAGGGATGTTAAGAAAGGCCAAAAATCCGCAGGTTGAACACTTCAGCCAAGGACTCAAACAGACTGAGCTTAATTGACCGGACTCAAACTGGACAGGCCGACCTGTCACAACTCAAGACAACTCTCCATTCAGACGTGAAGTTAGTAAGGGAAAAATTTTGTTTTTGTAGAGACCTGTTCTCGTGCACTGATCTTGTCAAAACTTGAGCGTGGATCTGTGGTTGTGTAAAGAGATAGCCAACCATTGGCAATGTGAGGCATGTGATTCGGGTCAGCTTGAGGGAAAACCTTAACAGCTGATCCGAGTGGGAAATCGAAATCGTTAGCCCACTCGTACAGCTGAATGGTCCCTCGCCATGCTACAACAATATCCCTCCTCCCTAACAACTCCTTGCCTTCGTCCGTAGCCACTGCGATGTAACCCATCCAGTTAGACTCTTTATTCTGTGCTTCCCTTGACCATGATTTAATTATGAAACTTTCTGGTAACTTCATTGACGACGTCCCATATAAGTACTTAGTCACCTCGTACCTGGATGACATGAAAACTAAACCAAATCATTCTAAAGTCGAAACGGTATAAACGATCCTAGTAGATAGGTTTGTCACCTAAAAGGGTTGGCTTTGAGGTAGCCGGTTCGAGCAAAGAGCTCTTCCTAGGCGTAGCAGCTATCTCCTACATATCTGGACCGGCGGTCACCATTAAAAGCAGCATATCCAACTCCAGCCATGTTCCCATAGTGTAAAATGTAATGGCGTAAATCCAAGTCAAGAGGATCAAGAAGGTCTTTCCATTTAGTAGCACCGCTCAATTCCTTCCATCTCTTAGCGATGTTTCCCACCATTTTTCTCTTCTCTTCCATTCCATACTCCATGCTAATCCTCTTTGTGTCCTTGGAAAATTTGATTGGAGTTTCCAAAGGTTTGGATAATGCGTAAAGTGTTGGTCCTTAATACATGCTCTTCACATAACTTTTGCCTTATGTTGAAGAATAGAAAGTGTATATACGCACGTTACAATTGATTGGATATAAAGAAAATAAAATATAACAAATTATATTAAATGTTAATTACATTTATGACTCAATTAACAGAGGAAGAACTTCAGTCACAATCACATGATTATTCATAAAATGATAGAATGTAAAAGGAGAACTAGGAAGTAAGAGATGCGTAGAAGAGTAAGTTCCAAGTATCAGGTAAACCAGGGAGACACCAATGGCTACAGTCTAGTCCCTTTGTGAGACCATTGTAGAGACTTGGGTGTGCGTCTTTCCGATACTCCGAGAGAGTAGTGAGATCGAGAAGATGGACTGGCTTCTTGAGTCGGCTCAACACTTTGTTAACCACAACCCAACCTAATGGCAATCCTCCTGGATACTTTTGCCCCATGAATGGCTGAGTTTGCCCTTTGCACGACTTTAATGGTTCGTTCCACTCTCTTCCGCTGTTTCAAGAAATGGATAATGATTTCAAAACGTATATACCAAAAGTTTATTTGTTTCTGTTAAATGGTGAAAATATCTCACATTGGAAGTTGAGGTCATTCTAACCCAATATATATAATCTAAGTGTTAATCTACTCATTGTCAATTGGTTTTGAGTTGGAAGTTTATAATTTGACATGGTATCAGAGCCCACGATCTAACCCAACAAATACACTACTAAAATTTGTTGTGGTTTCGAGATGTTAGGTTATACCACATATTATTTCGAGAGGGCGTGTTAGATGGTGATAATATATAGTAATTAGATTGACTCGATTGTTTTGAGTTAGAAACTCATTGTTTAACAGTTCAATTCAAAACAAATTGACAGTAATTATATTGACTCGTATAATATTCCATTATGGTTTTTGTTGTTTTAGAAAACTTACTCATAGTGGACAGGAGAGACACCTTGGAAAAAGACTTCAGTGCGTGAAGGGACAATGTTAAAGTTAATCCAACGAGCCCATGTGTTAAGTCCTTTGTAATAAGCCACTAGCCTGTTCATGTCTTTGTACAATTTGTTTCCTTCCCTCATATAGTCCCACCTACCAACCATTATAAACCATAAACAAGCTTTTATAAATTCAATCACAAGATAGGAAAATTAAAAAGTCATTAATAAAAAGTGATCCTACGGTTGAATTCCGTCGGTGTGTGTCCACCAGTGCCACGTGTTGAAAATCAGAACGTCCATACCAAGCCAAGCATTGCCTTGTTTGATGGAGTCAAGCACAAGTACTCGTCCTGCCTTTTCCTGAACCACATCTACTAAAAACTGTGTTCTGTATAAATATATCGTCACTCCAAAATCCTGCGTTTTATTTAAAGACTTATTAGTATTTAGTTAGTAAACAATATATAGACAGACGGCTTTTAGTCTAGTGGCAGGTGGTAAGTTCATTAAAAACATGCGTACTTGCACATCCAGATATCAAGTTTCACTGTCTACATTATATAAGAACTTGACTAATAGTAGAACCTCTTTAGATTAATATTCAATTTATTAATAACCTCTTTAAGATAATATAATCTTATAGTCCAAAATTGAGTTTTTGGTTTAATTAATATATCGATAAATTAATAATCTGTATAAATTAATAAAAAAATTATAGTTTTAGTGTAGTTCCGATATTATTAACCTATAGAAGTTTTACTGTATAATCAATCAACTGATAGCTTCCAATAGCTTTGACATAAAACCCGATATTCGAAACCCAAAACCCAAATCAAAACCAATCCAAAATAAAAAGAATTGAACCCGACCAAATACTTGAATGGATCTTAAATATGTGCACCCGAAAAATCGAATTCGAATCTAAATCCTAACTGAATTAAGAACAAAATGAATATATGATATATTTTATAAAAAAAACTTTTTGGTATTTTTAGATTTTTTTTCCAATTAAATCTTTTCTAATTTTGAATTTTTAGAAATGTTTGAATGGAAATACCCTGAATCCGAACTCGATTTAAACCCAAAACAACCGATCCAAAAAATGAAAATATCTGAATGTATCTTAAAATCAATGGAACAAAAAATCCGAAAATAACCTATTCGGACCCAAATACCTAATAGCCTCCAATATATTATATCAAATGTATATTATATCCTCTAATATGCCGTACGATCAAAACTGATCTAGTTAAAAGAGAAAAAAGACAAGTGAACCTAATGAAGAAGCTAGACTTTGAAGTCAGCTCCAATGGAGACAGAATTGTTACTGTTTAGTCTAAACAGTAGCGGATCCAAAAATATTTTTAATCTGGAATACAAATTATGGCTATTCAGTTTTTTAATTTAATTTTTTTGATTTTTGGTTTTTTTAGTTTTGAAAATATAATAACTAATAGATCTAACTAAAATTTGTATATTCAAAATATTAAAAAATTTGAAATGTAAAAAGAATTAACAATTTTTTTAGTATGGGGCACATGTCCCACCACCTAGAAGTCCGTCCGCCAATGTCTGTGTAGATGTAATTTTATACGGAGAGACCTTGTAAACAAGTAATATTGAATAAGACTCATTAGTTAAAATTCTTGAATGGTCACTAGTTAAAGTACTACACACTTTGGTATGATTAGAAAACGACAATGAAGAAGGAGACATTGACTAAGTGGTTATCAAAAATCATCTTGTTTTTGGTGTCTTAATGACCCAATCTGTCTTTTATGTTTGGTCCTATGGATAACTAGTCTATTAGAAAGCTTAATTAATAGCTCCTACTTATGTCAAAATGGTCCGTATTTTAGTTAATTCTCACAACTTGTTGATAATTTTCTTGGCCACAAATTTAATATCCTTACAAATTGCAAAAAAGTATAATAATAATAATTATTATTATTATTTAATCTTACATAGGTTTTTTGGTCAAAATATGTGACGCAAACCAATATTTTAAAAAGAGAATCGTAGTCAGAAGATAAATTACAGAAGGTGACGTTGTAGGAACTCTTTTTCAAAATGTAAAATATTTTGCAGTCGTATCTTATCTATAATATAATCTTTGGCAATTATTGTATTAATTATTATATGACAAGTGTTTGTAACATCGAACCCGTAACTTAAACGTAACTAATATAGCTACGTATGTGATCTTCATATGACATAACATTATCATGCAAGGACTTTGCAGGACTTGTTCTCTGTTTTATTATCTTCTTTTTTTATTTTGGTTTTAATATTAAAATGTCAAAAAACCAAAAGAGCTCAAATTTAAAAAGGTGTAGATTGGAATTAATCTAATTGTCAGATACTACGAGAAAAAAAATTGTTGTGATAATTGTATTGCGACTATGAATATTAGTAATAATTTGTGATGTTTTATATACAATTTTGTTACAAATTCTATTTATTACGAATCATTGTGATTCTATTCCATAATGATTTGTAACAAAATTGTTACTATTTTTTTTGTCACAAGTATATTGTGACGTTTATGTTATTACCAAAATGCATTTGTGACATTTTTATTTATAAATCGGCACAACTTCGTAATAATATATTTATATTATGACGGAATATGTGTTATTGTGACAAAATATTACGTATCAATAAAAATTATATCGTGTGAGGAGGGATGAGTCGTCGCAATAAACAGTGTTTGATTCATGCATTATTTGACATATTATTGATTTACCAACATAAAATTAGGTTTTACAAAATTGTTATTGCTTATATAGGTGTTAGCTCAATGGTACAACACGAGTTTTTAGTCAACAAAATTTATACACACAATTAATTAAAATAGAATTGCTTAAAGTAATTAATCAGGATAATGAATCATTAATTAACTAACTAGAAAAGACAAAGAATTCGGCAATACTTAGACAAAACAACCATTAGTTTGGTCCAAATTAATAATCTAAGAAGGTTTCTACTTTCAGGTTGTGTTCACTTAATAAAGAGAATCTTTATGTAAAATCAAGAAAGAAATAACAAAAATTAAAAAGAATCAATTAAGTAGCTCTTTTTTTTTTGTCGAATCAATTAAGTAGCTCTTTTTTTTTGTCGAATCAATTAAGTAGCTCTTGAGGCTTACTTTTAAGTGAAGTTATAAAAAGTGAAAATGGACAAAAAAACAATAATAATTTTTTTAAAAATGATAATAAAAAAAAAATGAAAACCTGGAAAGTGAGGGAAGTGAGAGGTTGGCCTCGACGAAGAGAGTACTTAGCATGAGGAAGAGAAGCATAAAGCAAACAAGCCAACGATTCGAACATATTTAGACTCAGTGAGTCACCTACCATCATTATCTTCTTCCCTCTCATTTTCCTCATAAAATTCAACCCATCGAATCTGTATTATTCAATTATTTTAAACATAATATATTCATTAGTTTAACCTCAATTTATAAACATATCTTGTGAACCTTAATTATGTCAATACTTTGACATATATTAATCACCCTAGCCAAGTCAAAACTATAGATACTATTTTTTCACAATTTATAAAAAAAATTTCCTTATACTAATTTCATACAAAGACAGTTGAATATACTTTTTTTTTTGTCAACTGGATTGACAAGACCTGATCAATTTATATCATAATATTATGATTGTTTTGTAAATGTTATCGTTTAAACTTAGTGTTTTTTTTTTGTCTTCGAATGAACTTAAAACCCATTTGTGAAGTATTTTATAAAAGATAAAACGAACAGAAAACTTAAAAAAATACTTAAACTTCAAGCAATAAGTACTTACTTGGGGAGAGGACAAGAGAAAGGTTGCCATCGGAAGTGTTGATAGTTGGTGTCAGGTCGACCTGTTTTCTGGCAATTGAATTGAGGATTGATGAAAGGACAAGTGAAAGGATTATAGAGTGGATATGAAGGATCATAAACCCATTTGCCACTATACAAATTGCAGCTCCCTCGTCTCAATAAGCTTGTGTTGTTTTGTCCAAAGAAGTGTTGTTGAGATTGTACAAATAATACAGAGAATGAAGAGATAAGTATGAGAAAGAGAGAGGCTAATTTGAGTTGGAAACAGAGTTCCATTTCGTTTAGAGGTCACCAAGAGAGACTGATCAACTTATTCTTCAACCCTCAACCTTTATATAGATAGACTTTTTAATAATATATATATATATTAAAAAAAGAGAGTCTATTTTGTAATCTACACTGAAATTTTTTGTTTATCTTTATTGCTTCATTTTTCGTAGACATATATATACTTTAAGATATTCTTTGAACGCTAATAAAGGTAAATTACAATCAAGTAGATTAACTGAATCAAATTTTATTTTTCCTTGGTTTTAATTTAATAAATTCATACATTAAAAACATTGAAAACATATTTTTTGGTGACACAGTTAAATGTCGACTGTATTTTTTCGTGGAAATTAACAATAGTAGTTGTGTAATCTCGCATGATATAGTAGAAATATGGATCAGATCTTGTAAATTCAGTTGATGAAAAAGAATTCATATTTATTTTATATTTATTTTCAACAGTGGAAATTATTATTGAAAAAGGCCCAAAATAGAAATTTTTTTATAAAGTAATAACCGTAAGCTGATGGTTTAATACACTGAGATAGAAGATTAGTTTTATGGTTCAGAAAAATAAAGATTATATGTAAAGTGAATAAAGGAAAAACACTCTTTAACTTAATAAAAAAAAGGGTTGCTTCCAAAATAAAACTGAATAAAAAAATTATTCGAACATAAATTTTTTAATAACCAAGATTCATGATAGCCAAAAAGAAAAACAAAAGATATTCGAAACAAATAAAAGTTACAATAAAAATAACCATTCCTTGTGAAATGTAATATAGCTAATATAAAATAAGTCGAATATATGAGTACAATATTGAAGTGATTGGTTATTGACAATAAGATTAGTTTAGAAATAGAGAGATCCATTAAGTTCACATGAATCATGTTGTGTTTATTTGAGGAATCTTTTTTAACGGTGTGGTATGTGATCTGCGCAGCCATTGGTTAAGATGCATGTTGTAATTTAATTATATTTAAAAAAATGAAAAGACAAAAGTGATTAGATGTATTATTATTATAGAAACAATTTGAACATGTGATGATGTATTTTTTAGAGTGGCTTGCTTTATTCACAACTAGACCACCACCATTACCAATAACTTATCTCTATTATTTAATTTCTTTGTAACTAAGTCTCTTTTAAATCTATACCTAAGTAATGCTTTTGTCTGATGACTCTGAATTTGGTGAGACATTATATCAATTTTGACTACTTATACAAAATAATGTGGAGATTAAGGAACAAATATAACTATTTTTGTAAGCATCAATTACTTACTCATTTGTCTTATCTTCTTATGCATATGATTATACCTTCATTTGGAAGCTGTGTATTAAAAATATAAAAAATTCCATTGCAATTATTCATTCATCAACGAATTTAATAATTACTTCAACCATCGAGTTGTTGATTTTTATAAAGATTATTATGTCTCTTTCCAATCCAAAAAAAAAACTAAATAGAAAAATAGTATAATTGATCGAAGTTGAAGATAATTTTAGAAGGGCTTACCAGATTCTGAACTCTTAGAAAATTATTTTCGAAAATGACTTAAGTTTCCTGTTTGAAGAAAGATATATGGTTCAAATTGTCCCAAACTTTGTTAATTAAAAACAAATAAATAAAACAAAAACAAATGTAACAAAATGATATGATGCCTAGTGGTCCTTTCTTTTGAACAAATTGGGAAATGTAAAATAGACGAAACAAGAAAACAATTATTACATAGCTACCAAAGGAACGACTTTCTCCAGCAAAAATCTTCACAAATGCAAACAATTTATTTTATTTTTAAACATTTTTACTTGAAATATTAAATAGAAAGTTTTAATAAAATTTTGATATAGTTATGGGCCTTATTCATTGAATAACCAAAGGAAGCCTTTAAGCTGCTTCTTATGTTTTTGCTTTAGACATTCTTTATTTACAAAGAGAGAGCGAGAGAGAGAGAGCTATATTCTCTGAACCATTAAATATATTATAGAAGCTCCCATTCAGATTCTTCTGATGATTGGTTTTCTTCAATCTGTTTCGGACAATCGCCACATTCTCTCCCATTTTCAACATCTTCTGCATACCATTGACGCGCAAGTCGCTTGTACTCATTTTCTCTCTTTTGTGTCATTCTTGAAGATATAGCGTCTCTGATCTTCTGTAGAATCAGGACTAGGTAGTGTTAATTTCCGCGTAAGGATAATTGCAAACAATGGGAAGAAGACAAGAAAAGAGAAAGAGAATGAGAGAGAGAAGAAACCTTGTAAGGTTTGTGTTTGTCATTCTCCTTACTGTCAGGGAAAACACATTGATACTCGTCTCTGTCTATAAGTATACAACTTTCTTCAACTGATCTTCCACTAAGATGTTGGAGAATCTCTGACTTCTGCTCTGAGACAGAACTCGAACTTGTTCCCATCGTATTCTCATTTGTTTCCTTTCTGCATTCTGAATAGAAATCATAAGTGAACTACTTCAAATCATGAGCTAGTTTACCTATTGCATTTCAGTTTCAATGCAAGTAGAAAAAAACGACAAGAAATCGCATAATAATGGAATTGATATGGTTGTCTCCAGGATCCATTTTAAGAATCTATAGTTTCAAAAGAAAGAATTGAGAAAGAGAGAATTTTTACCATGAGATCCTGCAGGTAAGCTAGTGGCAACACACGGTTGAATCTCTAAATTTTGACTTTTAACAGATTCAACCACCGTAGGACCATGTTCACTTTTGGTTCTAATCTCTGAATCTTGACTTCTAACAGATTTAGCCATTGTCAGACCACGTTGATTTTCGGTTCTATCATCTTTCTGACACTCCTCTTTAGAGATTACTCTTTCTACTTCACCTGGAGGAGAATCACTTGAGTTTACAGTTCCGACATCATCTTTGATACGAGCACTATGAACCATCGATAAACTACTTGAGTTTACAGTTCCCACATCATCTTTCACACGTGCACTATGAACCTTTGATAAATCACTTGAGGCTTTCTGGCTAGTAGGCCTACTGACTTGGAAAAGTTCCTCTTTTTTAAGGATCTGTTTGCGGCCTCCTCTTGTTCTTCTATATGGAACTCCATATCTATACTGCCTTGGAGATGTACAGATGTCATAATCATCGGCATCAAGACCACGAAATTGCATTGCACATCCATCCTTCTTCCCCTCAGTTACATCTTCTTCGTGCTTCACATCTCTAGTTTTGTGGGACATGATTTCTCTTTTCTTTTTAAAGGAACAAACAGGAGCGTAATCATGCAACATAGAACCTGGTAACGGTTTACCCGAACCCGCAGAGTCATCGGGACCTAAGTCTTGAACCACATCCGAACAGAATTTCTTGACACTGTTACCAACCGTCTGAACTTGGTTCTCAACATATTTCGCCGTGTCCTAAAGACATAATGAAGCAAACCAAAAGGTGAGCAAAAGATACAAATTGACATGGCAAACAAATTACAAGTGCTTACACAAACAAAGCGTTATTACCTGCACGATAATTTCTTCAACCTCTAAGCACATTGCTTCAAACTTCTGATACACATTTCCAACCCATGTTATACCTTTAAAACTCATTATTTCTCTGAATCCAAGAACGTTCTTGTGTGCGTAACTCTGTCACGGAAAAGAACGAGAAGAACATTCAGAGAGATAATAAGCATAGACGTATCGTACACACAACATCAATTCTAAAGTACTAGAAACAAGATTGCAGGAAAACAGAAGCAGCTATATTTATAACAAAAAACGATTGCTTAGCCGTAATTCTAATTACTCAAGAGAGCATGGCTAATGTAAACTTCTAAGTAAACCCTTTGCATAGGTGTTATTCATTAATGATCGATTTTCCCAAATCCTAGGAGCCTTTTAAACGCTAACTTCTAACCAAAAGAAGTTCCTTTAGAGATATAATACGAACATATTCCTGTAAGATCTTCTGACTGCAGATTTTTTAAGCTATCTTTCTGTATCAAATATTCAAATGTTTCCATTGCTCTAAGAATTGAATAGCATATATGCAGAAATCAGATACAAAAAGTTCTAAATTTTTCAACAACCATGAGAAAACAATCAATGATCATGTAACAAAACCCAAAAAACTTCTCTGGTTTTACAGAGAGACTACTTTTGAGAAATACCAGAAAGGAAGCGAAAATTCAAGTATCAATACTCTAAAACTAGCAGCTGATTGCTTCTTAAGATCAACTTGGCCTTCAATTAACAAAATAAAATAAAATTTGAAATTGAAGAATTAAGCTTGTGAAGAATTTGATAAACTTGCTTATGAATCGGTGGGATTGTCAAAAAATCAACGAAAATTGAGCGGCGAGAGAAGCATACTTTACAGAACTTTCGAAAACCGAAACGTGGGAAAAGAGAAATTCAAGACGAGGAGAAAAAAAACGTGATCAGAAAGAATAAGAAGAAGAAAAACCCTAAAACCTGGAAAACCTCTATTGCAATCAATCAGAAATTTTTTTTAGAAAAAGGAATAATCTTAGGATAAGAAGAAAGAGAAGAGAGACGGATCATTAACCTCAAAGCAACGTACGAATTCTGAATTCTCACTCGATTGAGAGAGTTTTAAGGGTTTTCGTGAAAGAGAGTAAGTTATAGCGATGAAGCAAGCAATGGCTAAAGAAAACTTTTTAACAAGCTCTTTGTCTCTCTCTCTCTTTCTTATGTTGTTTTACAGGAAATTCCGGGTCCGGGTCCGGGTTTTACCCGCCCGCTGTATATTTTAACTGGGGCCCAGGTATGCGTTGACAACAGCTTTTTCAATATCGACACGTGTCACGCAAGTCTGAATTCTGATGATTAAATAGATACATGTCAAGTTTTATTAGATTTCTTCTCAGGTCAATTATTTTCTTAGAGATTTATAATAAGAAATGTGAGATAACTATAAGATATTCAAGATTATGCACTAACGAACTGCTAAAATTTTTAGTGAGTAAAAAAAAAAGGATATTGACTCTATTGATTACTATATGTTGAAGAAAACAAAACCACTTCATAAAATATAAAAATCTATACAAATTAAAGTCTGAAACGTACATAAAAGAAAGAACCAAAGTACAAAACACAAAACATGCGTGTGTAAATCTATCAAACTAAGATGAAAAGAAAAACTAAAGGAATGGAGAAGAGCCCGAACAAAACACTAGATGAGTTTGAAGCTGCGCTGCTAAGTGGAGCTGATCGTTGTTTTGTTCTTGAAGAGAAATAACTTTGAGAGGAAGAATAATTGGAAGTAATGAAGTTTTAGAGGGGACTAAGAGTGTTTATATAGAGACCAGATATGGATTGAAATAATCCTTTACCTATTAGGATTTTATCAAAAGAAAAATATTTTGATAAGTTCTAAACGAATGATATCTCATTTAACTCGGAATTTCCTTTTTCTTTTCCATTCAGTTTTTTTTGTTATTTTGATTTATGTTTTACTTTATTAATGTACATGTTATTTTTCTTTTATATAACCTCATAAAAACTTGTTTTTCCATTTTTGTTATTACGTACAGAGGATAAAGTTGTTTTAGCAATATCAAAGTACATATAACAATTTTAAACATTTAATCATGTATATCATTCAAACAATATTTATATACATATCATCTTATAAATCCTTGACATATATCATCATAACTATTTTAAGTTTTAAAATTTTAACTCTAATTCCAATCTATTGATGGGGATTTAATTAAGGAGATTGATGACTTGGCAGAAATCTCTGTGAATAGTGAATCCACGTGGCAGAACAAGCGAAACAGGAATTTCAACAAAAATACTAATTTTATGAATCACAATCAACTTCTTTGACATAACATAAGCCCTAGACATGAGGCCATAGGGACCTAACTAATGGGTCTAATTTGTTAGGAACACTTCAGCTAAGGCAGTTCCGTCCTCAAAATGCATGGACCATGACATTAATGGACCATAACCAATTTCGTTATCTGGTCAAAAACTAAATTTAATATTTGTTTAACTTATATTTATATATAGCTATCATTACTAGATTTTATAAATATCTATTTTGGTAAGTGTACACATTATATGTATTATATTTTTTAATATATGATCTATTTAATTCCCACACGATTATTTTTTAGTAGCCTATTTATCTATTATGAAAATATATGAAATAAATATACAAAATACATATTCAAGATTATTCGCGGATGCAATTCCAACAATCTATGACAGAATTAGCCTTAAGTCGATTGTGTTAGTTAGCTGATTAAGCGGTGATTGGTTAACTAGATATATTGGTCATAGATTCATTAGATTGGCTTAGATTCTGTTTGTGGAATCTCGGCAATTAGACATTGTCTATAAGCGACTTCGCGAAGATCAATAAACTCAACAATGTTCATTACTCAAATACTACAAATTCCCCCAAGTATTATATTTGTAGTAGCTATTTATCTATTATGAAAATATATGAAATAAATATACGAAATTCAAATTCAAAAGTCTATCAAATTTTGCGAATGGAATTCCAACATCTATCCAAGATTTCCAGAACATTTTAAATATCTTTATTTTGGTTCATGATTGGTAAAGCATATTATGCTCCTTTGAATAGTCTATTAATAAAACATAATTGGTTTTTAGGAGAACATTAAGCTCACTAAACACTCTATACCTCAATGCTTCTAAATAGAGTTTTTTCTAAGTATAAAGCATTAAATATTATTAAAAGACAAATTTATCCTAATTAATTAAATTATTATTCTGTAGGTAATATTAAAAATAAATTATTATGTCTAATTTTGTAATTTGAAATCTAATTACTTATTACTATTCCAACCACACATATCATATAATTTAGGGCTTGATTAGTAAAACATAATAAAAGGCTTAATGCTTATGCTCCTTAATGCTACAATTCTATGTCTTACCAATCATGACTTTTATACGATGTTGTAGTTCAAAACTATTAATAGTAATATAAGCAGTTTGGTGACAAAAAAAATGAAATACAAAAAGATTGTTTGTTAATGTCTTGCCTAATTAAGAGACTAAATTTTGACAATATACAAAAATAAAAAATAAAAATTTCGATGTTTGATATGTACAATGTATTCCAATTCAACTCACTAAAATTTTGGCTGCTAAAGTAAAAAGAATTAGGACGTACCACGTACATAAGCGTTTTTTTGGCGAAAGACATAAGTTAAGAGAGTGTAAAGAAATACTAATAAAGATACTGACTCCATTAATTACTATGTTGAAGAAAACAAAACCACTCAATACACTTTAAAATCCCTACAAATTAAAGTCTTAAACTTACGTAAAAAACTGATAAAAGAAAAAAAAAAGTAGAGCCAAAAGATAAAAACATGTCTGAATCTATTAAACAAATATGGCAAGTAAAGGAATGAAGAAAAGTCCCATCCAAAAAGTGGAGTTCGAAGCTGCGCCGCTAAGTGGATATGGATATGGTCTTTTCACATATATCTGATACTGTGGAGGATAACTGACTGGTGAATCAGCCAATGGAGACGTTGAAGGAGACGAAGAAGAACTTGGTGATCGGACTGGCCGAGGAACAGGAGCAGCAACGGGTCCTAAGGAGGCTGGTAAGACATGGATTTGAACCTTCTGTCCAATGTTACAGTGACCAGGAGTTCCGCATATGAAGTATTGGATTCCTGGTTTGGTTAGAGTGATCGTATCAGATCCGGTTTGATATTTCATTAACGGTTTAGACGGTTCACACAGCTCAAAGTCATTGTGAGTGACTTCGGTGACATCATGGAAACCGTCGTTGTATTGAAAGACCAAAGAGTCTCCGACTTGGAAAGTTCTTGAAGAAGCCCAAGCCTCGTAGTCGACGCCCATCATTGTCCATCCCTTCGAGTCATCGACTTTGTGAACGGTGGTTCCTCCAACCGAAACTCCTAAAAGTGCCATAAGAATCAACAAAGAAGTGAAGAAGAATTTGCTTTTGGTAAAACCCATGATCGGTCGTTGCTTTGTTTGTGAAGAGAAAAAAAGTTTGAGAGAGCTGATTAATAGAAGTAATGATTGTTCGATGAAAAGTTAAGGGACTAAGAATGTTTATATAGAGTTACGGATTGAGATAATCCTTTACCTCTTAGGATTTAAGGTTTTGGATGATTTCTATACTAATGATATTTCATTTAATTAGGAGATAAAATTTCCATTTTTCATCCATTTAATTCGAAATTTCCCTTTTTACACTAAAAATTATCCCAAGAAAATAAAAATAAAATAATTAATTTGCTTTTGGTAAAACCCATAATCAATCGCTGTTTAATTTGTTCTTGGAGAGAAATAACTTTGACAGAAAAAATTATTGGAAGTAATGAATTTGTTGGATGATAAGTGTTTATATAGAATCGAGGTATATATATATATATATTGAGATCATCTTTTACCTCTTAGGATTTAAGGTTTTAGATCATGATATATCAAAAGAGAAAGATTTTGATGATAATTCCTAAACGAATGATACCTCATTAACTCGGAATTTCCTTTTTTATTTTTGCTCTCATCCATTTTTACGTTGTTTTGATTTATGTTTTACTTTATTAATACATGGTATTTTGCTTTTATGTAACTCTAAAAGAAATTTATTAGAAGTAAAGTTTCTTTGGATAAAATTAAGTGAAACCGGATTCTTATGTAAAGATTTATAACTTTGGTTTAGTCCTTTTTCGGTTATCTCTTTTTCCCTTCTTATTTTTTTCTACATATACTCTGTAATATATATGAATTCTTCTAAGTTGAATAGAATGATTTTTTCTTTCAACTCGTTTCTCGTTTAACATGGTATCAGAGCAGCTGAATTTTTCAACTATCTCCATCCCTTCTCTTCTGCAAAGCTCTTTTTCTGGTTAATTGGACTCTTTCTCTGGTGAATAATGTTTCTTCTTCTACGTTACTCTCCGTAGAAGTTTGTTCATCGAGCTGTTAGTTTCTTCTGATTCTTAGTTATTTCACCAAGATCCTTCTTTTACAATCATGATTTCGAGTTGAAAAACTAAAAGAAAGGTTGTAGGAAGCACCACAGTGAAGAAGAGGAAGGTGTGTTCAACAAATTCTGACAAATTTGAGAGAAATCATGCCTTGATTAACATTAATCAAGCTGAAACTTCTAAAAATCCAGCTCAGAACCTCAATCAACCTTCCTCCCATGTTTTCCATGATACGATCCCAAGATATGCAGCTCAGGAAAGATTGGATTTCGATGGAATCCAGTATTTTCCTTACTTCTTGACTTCAGTAGATAATCCAGGTTCTTCAATCATTTCTGAAGTTCTTGATGGTACAAATTATAGTACTTGGAATATAACAATTTCGAATGCCTTAGATGCAAAGAACAAACTTGGATTTATTGATGGTAATTTACCAAGACCTGCAGAGACTCATCCTCACTATCGTAGTTGGTCTAGGTGTAATAGTATGGTTAAGTCCTGGATTCTTAACTCAGTCTCTAAGGAGATTTACGGTAGTATTCTCAGATTACCAAATGTTGCAGAGATTTGGAAAGATCTAATGTCTAGGTTCCATGTGACAAATTTGCCAAGATCCTATCAGCTTTCACAACATATTTGGTCACTGCAGCAGGGAACAATGGACTTATCAACTTAGTACACCAAACTCAAGACCTTATGGGATGATTTGGATGGTCCAAATTGTGCAAAGAATTGCAAAATTGTCAATGTTGTTCTTACATACAAACCAAGCATAATCATTCCAAAAGTCATAGAATTCCTTGTTGCAGTGACCAAATCTGTTGTGAAAGCTGATAGGATCTTGGCAAATTTGTCACATGGAACCTAGACATAAGATCTTTCCAAATCTCTGCAGAATCTGGTAATCTAAGAATACTATCGTAAATCTCCTTAGATACTGAGTTAATGTTGTTCTTACATACAGACCAAGCACAATCATTCCAAAGTCATAAAATTCCTTGCTGGCCTAAATGATTCTTATTCAAACATCAGGAGTGAGATCATCATGAAGAAATCCATACCAGACTTGTCTGAGGTTTACAATTTGCTTGACCAAGATCACAACCAAAGAAGTATTCAACCAGTTCATAATGCTTTTATTTTCATTGTTGTTGAAACCAAATCTGCTCATTATGCCATTGTGAATGCTGCTTTCACCAATCAAAAGGCTGCTCAAAGACCAGTTTGCTCACACTATGGGTACATAGGTCACACTGTCAACAAATGTTATAAGATGCATGGGTATCTGCCTAGGTTCAAGCACAAAACTAAGCAATCAGTTCCAAAACCTTCAGTTGCTCAACTCGGTCTAGTGGATCAGACAAACATGGACAATACAATCTCTGGAGTAATGCAGAATCTCTCAAAGGAACAAATGGAAGGTTTCATCTCTTTTATAAACTCGCATCTTTCAGCTCCAGACACAAAGGTTGCATTACTTCCACATCAGGAGGTACCATTACAACTACAGATGGTATAGCTTTCAACTCCTCCACTTTACACCTTGTTGCTATGTTACAAAATACCAAATCCGCCTTTTCTCATAAGTTTTGGATTGTGGATACTGGTGCTAGTCACCATGTAGTTCACAATAAAGATTTCTTTTCCCATTTAACTGAATGTGCAGATAAGTTTGTGACTTTACCAAAAGGTGTAAACATTAGAATTGGTGGAGTTGTGGATATTAGACTAAATGGTCATCTTATCTTGAGAAATGTTCTCTATATTCCAGATTTTTGTCTTAGTCTTATGAGTGTTAGTCAACTAAGCACTGATTTAAAATGTAAGTTTACTTTTGATGAGTTTACTTGTCTGATTCAGAATCCTATCAAGGGGCTGACGATTGGACAAGCTGAAAAGATTTTTAATCTTTACATCTTACACAAAAGCTCTATTGGGAGTAGTTCTTTTAATTTTCATTCTGTTTCTCTTAATTCTGTTGTTGATTTTTCTTTGTGGCACAATAGGCTTGGACATCCATCTTACCAAAGATTGAATCAATTTCCAATATACTTGGTCTCAAACAAAAGAATAAAGATTATTTTCATTGTTCAGTTTGTCCTCTTGATAAACAAAAACATTTATCTTATGTTTCAAACAATAACATGTGTTCTAATGCTTTTGATTTGTTACATATGGATACTTGGGGTCCATTTTCTGTTGAAACTCATGAAGGTTATCATTTCTTTTTGACTATTGTCGTTTAACATGGGTTTATCTAATGAGATCAAAGAGTGACGTGTTATATATTTTTTCAGACTTTCTTAAAATGATTGAGACTCAATATGGAGCAAAAGTCAAAGGTGTGAGGTCTGATAATACACTTGAATTAGGTTTCAATGACCTTTTTCGATCCAAAGGGATATTAACTTATCACTCATAACCTGAAAAACCTCAACAAAACTCTGTGGTAGAGCGTAAACATCAACACATCCATGTAGCAAGATCTCTTATGTTCCAAGCTAATATTCCATTAGCTCATTGGGGAGAATGTATCCTTACCTCAGTTTTCTTAATCAATTGATGACCTTCCCCTCTTTTACAAGATCGATCTCCTTTAGAATTACTAACTGGTCATAAACTTGTTTATGATCATCTACGTGTGTTTGGTTGTCTTTGTTACAGCTCTACTTCTCTAAAGCAAAGGATTAAATTTCAACCTCGTTCAAAGGCTTGTGTATTCTTGGGTTATCCTTTGGGTTATAAAGGATATAAAGTGATGGATTTAGAAACTAATACCATTCATATTTCTTGAAATGTTTTTTATGAAGATATATTTCCTCTTTAAATTGATAATTCTTTCTCTTGATTTTTCTTCTTTATTAAAGACATGACCATATCATGAGACTAACTTGGACACTTCTTTTCAGTCAAAATATAAAAACTCTTAACCTGAAGAATCAAAATCGAATACATAAGTTCAAAAGGGTGTTGTAGCATATAACAAAACAGAATAAACAATTCAATCAGTTCATTCCAAATGAGTGTCTAAACAGCCTCGACATCTACAAGACTACTTTTGAAACCTTACTAAAACTGATGTTCATTATCCATTAGCAGCTTATATGTCTTTTTATGATTTGAGTGATGAATATAAATCATACATTTGTTATGTAATGCAGTTTGGTGAACCATCTAATTTCTTTGAAGCAAAGAAATTTGATGAGTGGCTAGCTGCTGCAATGAATGAAGAACTCAAGTCACTAGAAGATGCAGAAACATGGGACATAGTCTCATTACCTCCAAACAAGAAAGCCATTGGATGCAAATGGGTGTACAAAACGAAACTGAATGCAGATGGAACCTTGGAGCGTTATAAAGCCAAATTAGTAGGAAAAGGCTACACTTAACAACCATGAATAGATTTTGTAAACACTTTCTCTCATGTTGCTAAAATGACAATCGTCGAAACTTTTCTTTCAGTATCTCCAGCTAAACGGTGGAGTCTTTATCAATTAGACATATCTAATGCTTTTTGAATGGAGATCTGAAAGAAGAAATATACATGACGCTTCCTCAAGGTTACACTCCAAAATCAGGTTCTGTTTTCCCTCTAATCATGTTTGTAAGTTGAACAAATCAATTTATGGCTTGAAACAGGCTTCTAGACAATGGTTTTTTTAAGTTTAGTGAGGTTCTCCTTAGTCTTAATTTTCAGAAATCCCATTCTCATCGTACCTTGTTTGTGAGAAACATTGATGGTCAATATATTGTTGTTCTTGTTTATGTGGATAACATTATCATTGCTTTTAACAATGATGATGCAGTTTCTTCTTTAAAATCTGCTCTAAATGAATGTTTTAAACTACGTGATCTTGGTCCTTTGAGGTATTTTTTAGGTTTAGAAATTGTAAGATCTACAAAAGGAATTTCAGTTTACTAAGGAAAGTACACTTTGGATCTGCTTGAAGACACTGGTTATTTGGGTTGCAGACCGTCCAATATACCAATAGATCCAAGCTTGAAGCTTTGTCTTGCTAGTGATGAACCATTTCTTCTTGATCCTCTTATGTACAGAAGACTTGTAGGATGCCTCATGTATCTAACTAGAACTCAGGCAGACATCACCTTTGTAATCAACAAATTATGTCAATTCGGCTCTGCTCCAAAACAATCTCACCTCACAGCTGCATACAACGTTTTACGCTATCTGAAAAACACCATTGGTCTCAGACTGTATTATAAAGCAGATAATGATCTCGTTTTGAAGGCTTTTACTGATGCATATTAGGCATCCTGTACAGATACAAGAAGATCTAATCCAGGATATTGTAGATTTCTAGGTGATTCACTCATCTCTTGGAAATCTAAGAAGCAAGAGACAGTCCCCTTATCATCAGCAGAAGCTGAATACAAAGCAATGAGATTTGCAGTAAATGAAGTCACATGGCTAGTAAATTTCCTCACTGAACTTCAAGTTCCTCAAAACAAGTAAGTTTCTTTCTTTTGTGACTCTTCTACAGCTATTCACATTTCTAACAATGCAGTGTTTCATGAGAGAACAAAGCATGTTGATCTAGACTGTCACAGAGTTAGAAAAGAAGTTAAGAGTGAACTCATTAAAACACTCCATGTTCGGACCAACAATCAAATGCTTACGACATCGATTTCAATCTTCCTACCATTTTGAGGAAGGGTATTAGAAGTAAAGTTTCTTTGGTTAAAATTTGGTGAAACCGGGTTCTTATGTAGAGATTTATAATCTCGATTTAATCCTTTTTCGATTATTTCCTTTTCTCTTCTTATCTTCTTCTACATATACTGTGTAATAATATGATTACTTCTAAGTTGAATAGAACGATTTTTTCTTTCAACTCGTTTCTTGTTTAACAAAAATTTTCAAATACATAGTAAAACGTATAGACGATAAAGTTGTTTAAGCAATATCAAATATAACAATTTTATATAATCATTAATATCAGGCAAACAGTATTTAAATACATATCATCATCTTATATAAAACTTTGACATATGAACATAACAATTTTGAGTACGAATTCCTAAAAGTGGGATGGAATTGTTACTCAATCTTGAAATTTGAGAAGTATTTTACATGCCCATAAACGCCAGGGGAAATAAGTTGAGAAAAATATAAGGTTATCTCAACCTTACACATAAACCTACCTATATATTCTATATATTTCTCTTAAAAGAAAACAGCCTGAGTCTCGTAATCTATAGTTAACAATCTCATCAAAAGTTATCTCAACAATCGACATAGAATTACAAAGCTAAGAACACAACCAAACCTTACTGAAATACTAAACCGGAGCCTCGTAATCTATATTCAACAATCTCATCAAAAGTTTTTGCCATTTGAGGCGTAAGATAATTCTTCCAGTCACCAACTTCACCTTTCCTAAAGAACACATTAGAATCTAGCCCAATTCTCGTTGTCCCATTCTTATTAACCTCCAAGTTTCTCAAATCTCTTAAACTACACAACTTCAAAATCTCCTCAACAAATCCACTCTTCTCTTCTTCCTTAGTGAATGGACAATCCAAAAACTCAGCGAGCCTCTTGATTTGAACATGAGGCTCCTTAATCATCTCTTCGTACCTCATGAAAAGAACATTCTCTTTATCTTCTAACCTTCCTTTCCAATAGCCCAATACATGTTCCCAATAGGGTCCGTACAAGAGAACTCCTCTACAATATGCACCAAACATGACCTCAAAAGTGGCTTGATCCATATTGATACGATGCAACATGTTTCTGTAATGCCAACCGGAGACAAACGTATCTTTAATACCTCTACGCACATATACAATTTTGAAAGGAGAAGAAGCTTTTGTGGTGGCTTCACGCAATGCATGTAAGTGCATGTGTGTAGAAAAGATCATAGGTGAAGGAAATTTGGTGAGATCTGGAGTTTGGTTATTAGCATATAACTCAAGCTCAAGAAATGGGACAAGGTCATGAGGGTTTTGTGAGAGCAAAGGATGGATTTTGGGATTTTCTCGATATTTTTCTCTATGTAAAACGGCATAAACTAGGGATTTGAGCCAAGTGGTACCACCTTTAGGCAAAGAAGCGAGGACTATATCAGTGTCTCGTGGCTTGAAGTGTTTCTGGACGTCAAGAACAGCTTGGAGTGTGTTTGGATAGTACCAGCAACCTTTGTAGTTGTAGAGACAGTAACCCATAAAATCTTTGTCCGAAGGTAGAGAAGAGATCAACTCCTTGGTTTCTTCGCTAACGTTGTCGTCTTTCATGTAGTTTGGAAGGTGAGGTTCTTGTGAAGCCTCCATTGTAGTATGTGAAAATGGTTGTTGATGCCTCCTTTAGACTTATTTCACAAATCCCCCAAATTGGGTACGAACAGAGCATTTTTGAAACGTTGGCCATTTGTTGTTTATTTGAGTAAACGTGGCATGCCAAAAGAAGGTTTTTTCGACGAGTGTCAAGAATAGTCCCTTCACAATTTCACCTACCACGACCCACGTCTCAAGAGTTTAACCTGACTTAGTCTATCGTAAAATCTAATTTATATTAGGATTAGATAAACACACAATTTTCTACTCAATTGCACTGCACACAATTGTGATAATACTTATAAGTTGTCTAAAAGCATTAACTCTTAAACTCATTTTGACACCTCTAACTAAATTATTCTTAGGTTTTGACACAACTCTAACTACAAATTCTTTGAGTTTGATGATTATAATATTTCTCTTAAAACGAATATAAATAAAAAAACGGACTCGTATTATTTTTCCAGTTCTCCAATCTCTGATTTCCTAAAAAATGCTTTGGACCATCTTCATTGAGAGTTTTTTTTTTTTGCCAACACTAGGACACAACTGACCGATTCATTAGCCAAGTTTTTATATAATATAGGTAATGGGACTCGATCTCTAAGTGTGAGATAATGCATGCATTCAATAGATTTACCACTTGTCACTATACCAAGATCATTTCAGTCACTGAAGATTTCTTGAGGAATTTTTCATTAATAAAATAATAAAAAATAATATCAAATAAATAAAATAGTAATATATGTGAGAAACTTAGTAAAGATTGATCTTCATTTGAGAAACTATGAGCTCTTGGTGAGAAACTCTAAAATTGGACACATGTGTCTATTTGATTGGTTGAATACTTTTCTTAGATAATTCAAAAAAATTATAATTTGTATTTTTTTTTAATACTGGCCATGTTCATTATCCAAATTCCTACATAATGTAGCACTGAGACTTGATCCCTGGATGTGCAAGTGCGTCTGCTTTTAGTGGACTTACCACATGTCCCTAGACTAAAGATCACTTGCTTCTACTTTATATTGTTAAATAAATAGTTTTTATGATATAATTTTGAAATTTAATTTATTTAGACACTATAAAATTAAATTAGTTATATATCAAGATCCATTATTTACAACTTTTAAATTACATTAATAATATTTTTCTATTATTTTGGATTAAAATATAAGAATAAAATATCTTATTTTATAAAGTTGAGTTTCAAAGTTACTCATTAACAAGATGATTTCACGTTTCAAAACTCAACAATCATAAATTTTCTTGTATTTATCTATCTTATTATATAAAGTTGGGTTTCAAAGTTACTCATTAACGGGATGATACCACGAGTCAAAAATTCAACGATAAGAAATTTTTCAGTGTTTATCTATTTTTGGAAAAGTACATATAAAATCTTTTCAAATATATATTTTCAATATTTAGCTTTATCACAAAATATTTATCTTTATTCACGATCCTAACAAAAAAATAGTTCTAAATAATTATTTTTACTTATTTTCATAAAATCTTATTATATAACGTTGAGTTTCAAAGTTACTCATTAACATGATGATTCCACGTGTAAATATCCAACGATGAGAATCTTATTATATAAAGTTAGGTATCAAAGTTATTCATTAACATGATGATTCCACGTGTCAATATACAACGATCAAAAAATTTCTTGTATTTTAAATAGATAAAAGAAATTTTATAGATTTTTTCAATATTTAGCTTTATCACAAAATATTTATCTTTATTCACAATCCTAATATTATTATATAAAGTTGAATCTCAAAATTACTCACTAACATGATCTTATTATATAAAGTTGGATTTCAAAATTACACATTAACTGAATTTTCCAAGTGTCAAATCTAACGATCATAAATTTACAGTATTTATATATAGATTTTAAAATATATTTTTTCTTAAATATTTATATATACCACAAAATACTTATCTATATTCACAATCCTAATATAAAAAAAGATTGTAAATAATTAGCTTTATTTTTTATTATAAAATAAAAATAATCACATTTGTTTATCTAGAAACTATAAAATTAAATTAGTTATCTATCAAGATCCATTATTTACAACTTTTTAATTACATTAATAATATTTTTATATTATTTTGGATTAAAATATAAGAATAAAATATCTTATTTTATAAAGTTGAGTTTCAAAGTTACTCATTAACAAGATGATTTCACGTTTCAAAACTCAACAATCATAAATTTTCTTGTATTTATCTATCTTATTATATAAAGTTGGGTTTCAAAGTTACTCATTAACGGGATGATACCACGAGTCAAAAATTCAACGATAAGAAATTTTTCAGTGTTTATCTATTTTTGGAAAAGTACATATAAAATCTTTTCAAATATATATTTTCAATATTTAGCTTTATCACAAAATATTTATCTTTATTCACGATCCTAACAAAAAAATAGTTCTAAATAATTATTTTTACTTATTTTCATAAAATCTTATTATATAACGTTGAGTTTCAAAGTTACTCATTAACATGATGATTCCACGTGTAAATATCCAACGATGAGAATCTTATTATATAAAGTTAGGTATCAAAGTTATTCATTAACATGATGATTCCACGTGTCAATATACAACGATCAAAAAATTTCTTGTATTTTAAATAGATAAAAGAAGTTTTATAGATTTTTTCAATATTTAGCTTTATCACAAAATATTTATCTTTATTCACAATCCTAATATTATTATATAAAGTTGAATCTCAAAATTACTCATTAACACGATCTTATTATATAAAGTTGGATTTCAAAATTACACATTAACTGAATCGTCCACGTGTCAAATCTAACGATCATAAATTTACAGTATTTATATATAGATTTTAAAATATATTTTTTCTTAAATATTTATATATACCACGAAATACTTATCTATATTCACAATCCTAATATAAAAAAAGATTGTAAATAATTAGCTTTATTTTTGATTATAAAATAAAAATAATCACATTTGTTTATCTCATATACTGAGTATAATTAAAATAATATTAGATATTTATAATAATATAAGTAAAAATTTATTTGTTTATAAAAATAGAAATGAATTATAATTTGAGATATGTAAATATTAGTTTAACTTATAATTTTTATATATTGTTTTTTAAAATATTTTTTTTTCTTTTTATCAAATATTCTATATAAATAATTCAAACATCCATAATCACGTATAAGAATTTATAAATTAATGATTACGAGATACTTTTTTTACACATTAAGTAAGAGTGTATGTTATATGATTCAAAAAATGAGGATACAATAAAAACCAAAACTATAATTCAAAAATATTCATGCATTGTACGAGTCTTTATGTAGGTAATATTATAATAGTAAGTGTGAGTTGTACAAGTCTTTATCTAGTTAATATTATAATAGTAACTCATGTAGGTTTCTTAGCAATGGAAGTAAAATTTAAGCATAAGTTTCTCAACATAAAATATATTTAAAATATTAATACTTTAATGATAAGAAACTCAATGGTTTTCTTACCAATGAACATGCGCTTAGTCTCCATTCCATCCATTAACTTTCCCTTCTTATTAACCTCCAACTTACTTAGATTCTCCATGCTACAAAGCTTTATGATCTCTGTCAAAACTTCATTCTTGATCTCTTCCTTTGTAAAATAACTTCCTAAGAACTCAGCAATCTGCATCACACAATTGCGAGGTTGCTCTCTCATTTCTTCATACATAATAAACTGAACCTTTTCCGGGTTTTGTCGGCTTTCTTGATCCAGTACTCCAATGCATGATCCCAAAGGGGTCCATTAACACTCACCATTTCCTCGATTGAGCATCCATCCATCTCCTTAAAATCCAAATTATTCACGAAATGTCAAAACGAGACAAAAGCATCTTTTGGGTTCGTGCACCTAGATTAGAAGATTTTTTTTGTGATATTTGAAATTTGAAATTTATTTAACAAAAAAAAATGTTATATACATGGGATCAAATAGACAGAATTATAAAAGCTAATAAAGCTGATAAAGAGATGAATTAAAAAGATATTAATACAACAATAACTCATAGTCTTTATATAATATATATATATATATATTAATATTAACATAATCTAACTTTCAAAACCAATTTTTATATTAAAATAACATTTTTCTCTTTTGTTTTTATTTTTTCATTATCAAGGCAATAATATTTGGTTTATTATAAAGTAAGTATTATAAAAAAATTCTCTTTAACAAATATTCAAAATTTTATTTCATATTATTAAAATATATGAAATAAAACACGAAATACAAAAAGAATATTAGTCGAGTTCTTCTCATCATGATGGTTAGGAAGATCCAGCTAATGAGTGTAACATCAGGTTCAATCCCTCTTCACTACATGTAGTAGATTAAAATAATTATTTTGGGAAATAAAGTTTAAATTATGAATCGGAGCTAATCGACAAAAAGAAAACAAAATGAATATTTACTGATTTCTAGAGTAATGAAGAGATAAAATTTCGACAATTTACAAAACGAAAAGCCTTGTCGATTATTTGATATATATTATTGATTCCATTGATTACAATATTAATATATATAAAAACCTACAAATTAAAATCTCAAACGTACATAAAAGAAAGATCCAAAAGACAAAACGTGTGTGAATCTATCAAACTAAGATGAAAGAAAAAACAAATGGAATGAAGAGCCTGAACAAAACACTAGAGTTTGAAGCTGCGCCGCTAGGTGGAGGATTACTGACTGGTGAATCAGCCAATGGATTTGAACCGTCTGCCAATGTTACAGTGACCAGGTGTTCCGCATATGAAGTATTGGAATCCAGGTTTGGTTAGAGTGATCGTATCAGATCCGGTTTGATATTTCATTAACGGTTTAGACGGTTCACACAGCTCAAAGGCATTGTGAGTGACTTCGGTGACATCATGGAAACCGTTGTTGTATTGGAAGACCAAAGAGTCTCCGACTTAGAAAGTTCTTGAAGAAGCCCAAGCCTCATAGTCGACGCCCATCATCGTCCATCCCTTTGAGTCACCGACTTTGTGAACGGTTCCTCCAACGGAAACTCCCAAAAGGGTCACAACAATCAACAAAGAAGTGAAGAAGAATTTGCTTTTGGTAAAATCCAGTGACGGATCTAGAAATTTTCTTCACTGGGGCTAAAAATAAAACACAATAATATTTTATAAAATTTTCAATGAATTCTCACAAAATTACTCTAGCCTCATTCAATATTTAAAAACCTTTTTATATCACTTTTTCATTTGAAACATATTCAAACAACTCATTTTTAATAAGGCACACAAGAGAATCATTTTGACATTGGTCTTGTTTTTATATATAATTTATAAGCTTCCATATAAACCATAAACTCCTAATATTAATTATTAATAAGTAAACATGGAATGACTTTATTAAATTTCTAATACAACTATGCTGCCTGAACTTTTTTTAGAGGGGTTTATTGGAGTTGTGATTTAGAAATCTATGTAGAGTTAGTTGATTTAAAAATCATATAAAATTAGATTTTGTAAATTCAACTCAAAATAACATATAATATACATGTACATAGAAGAAAACAACTTTCATTTTCTGTTAGAAGTAGTTGTGACAAAATAAACTCAATAATAGTTTATTATTGAGAGTTTAAATTTTTGAGATAGTTTTTCTAAAGTAATAAAGAGAGTTATTTTTTATTAAATCTTTGAATTCATTAAAAATATTTCTTAAAGATTTGAAACTGATATCAGTTTAGGAAGAAAGATTAAGCGTGAGACTTAATCACGAGAATGAGTAAACGAGAAATTTAACCGTAATAGATCGACAGCATGGGAGATCTACCTATAGTACCGGCTGAGAAAACAAAAAGGGAGGAGGATCTTCTTCAATGTCTAATGTTGAGTGCAACCAATTATACTTTATGGGCCATGAAAATGAAGGTATATCTCAAATTATCAAAGTATGGGAGGTCATAGACATCGAAACAAGCGACGGTGACAAGAATAATATGGTGAGGGCACTATTGTTTCAGTCTATACTCGAGTCCCTCATTTTGCAAGTTGGAGAGTTAGACACGGCAAAAAAAGTATGGGAATCAATTAAAACAAGGCATATGGGAGCTGGGAGCTAAAAGAGTTAAATAAGCAAGATTGCAAACTTTACTTGATCTTAAAATTAAAGAAACCGAGAGTATAGATAACTTTGTGGAAAAGTTATCGAGATATCATCAAAATCTTCTTCTCTAGGACTGAATATTGAAGAATCTAAGTTGGTTAAGAAAATTTTCAAAAGTCTTCCTCGAAAGAAATATATCCATATAGTTACATCCCTTCAACAAATTTTGGATCTTAACACCACGAGCTTTGAGGATATCATAGAATGTTTAAAAGCTTATGAAGAAGCACAAGAAGACAATAGCAATCAAGATACACAAAAAGCGGATGATCTCTTGATGCACGAAATTGTTTTCTTGAATGAAGAAAATTATACATATACCAAGTAAGTTTGAAACAAATAATAAAGAAGATAATACTTGGTATCTTGATAATGGTGTTACTAATCATATGACTGGAGATAGAAGATATACTAAGATTGATTACTCCATTACCGGAAAGATTAGATTTGGTGATGATTCAAGAATAGATATCAAAGGGAAAAGGTCGACATCGTTTATTGATCGAAATGGAGACACAAAAGAGATGAGAAATATGTATTTTATTTTGGACTTATAGAGTAATATAGTAAGTCTTAGACAAGCTACTAAATTAGGTTGTGACATAAGGATGAAGGGAGATCATCTGACAATGCATGATCGAAATGGAAAACTGTTTGTTAGAGCTAGGAGGTCACGAAATCGCCTTTACAAGGTAATAATGGAGTTAGGATACTACACATCTAAATCTTTCAAAGATACGTGAATCAACTAGATGGCACTCGAGATTAGGACATGGGAGTCTGGACACAATAAAGAACATGATTCAAAAAGGACTTGTCAATGGAATTCCACAAGTAAACATAGAGAAATAAATTTTAGGATCATGTTTACTTGGAAAGCAAACAAGACAAGTGTTTAATTCAAGACACTCTCTCTACAAAGCTAGTAAGAATCTTGAGCTCATACATGGAGAACTTTGTGGTCCCATAACATCGAGTACAATAGTTTAAAATAGATATATCTTTGTGCTTATTGATGATCGATTAAAGTATGTGTGAACGATGTAGTTAAAAGAAAAGAGTGATGCTTTTAACAAGTTCAAGAAGATAGTGGACCAAGAATTAAGAGAAAATATACAAATCTTTAGGACAGATAGAGGAGGAGAATTTGTATCACAAGAATTCAATTCTTTTGTGAAGAAAGTGGTATCAAGAGACAAGTTTATTTCTTTCATTTTTGCATTCGTTTATTTCGCTTTTTTTTTGTTTGGAAGTCGGATTCATGGTTCCTCTGGTTTTAATCTACTTAGATTGCCCCTCAAATTATACTATTGTTTTTTTTGTCGAGGAATTATACTATTGTTTCGAATATTCGGCTTTCTAAAATTCTCTATTTTATGCAATAGGATTAAGTCAAATTCGAGATGCAGAGTTATTAGTTGAGGCATGTAACTACAATAATGAGAAGAGTTCTACAATTTTCTATTCCCTCTGTCCCAATATATAAGATGTTTTAGAGAATTTGATTTGTTCTATTTTATAAAATGTTTTGTGAATCCCAATAGAAAATTTAACCTATTTAGTAATTTTTAACTCTTAATATTTTGTAATTTTTTTTGTGATTGGTTAAACAATAATAAATTAAAATACTAATTAAATTTAAGATAAATTATTAAACTTTTTTAATAAGCGTGCTCTTAACCAAAACATTTTTTAATTTGGGACGGAGGTATTATTAACTATTTTAGTGATATAAATTCGGATTAGTGATTATTGTTTTCAAGCATTATTGGTACGTATATGAATATATATATATATATATATATGAGTTAATATGATTTATATTTCGGATATATGTATATATTATATTTCAATATTCTAATTCAACTCACTTAAATTTTGGCTGCTAAAGTGTAAAGAATTAGGACATATATAAAAGTTAAAGTGCGCGTATGGAAAAAGAAAAAAAAAAGATATTGACTCCATTGATTATTATAAAAATCCATACAAATTCTCAAAGGTATATAGAAGAAAGAATCAGAAGACAAAAGACAAAAACGTATTTTATCAACAAAAGAAAAAACGTGTGTGAATTTATCAAACTAAGATGAAAAGAAAAACAAAAGGAATGAAGAAGAGCCCAAACAAAACACTAGATGAGTTTGAAGCTGCGCTGCTAACTGGATATGGATATGGTCTTTTCACATATATCTGATACCGTGGAGGATAACTGACTGGTGAATCAGCCAATGGAGACGTTGAAGGAGACGAAGAAGAACTTGGTGATCGGACTGGCCGAGGAACAGGAGCAGCAACGGGTCCTAAGGAGGCTGGTAAGACATGGATTTGAACCTTCTGTCCAATGTTACAGTGACCAGGAGTTCCGCATATGAAGTATTGGATTCCTGGTTTGGTTAGAGTGATCGTATCAGATCCGGTTTGATATTTCATTAACGGTTTAGACGGTTCACACAGCTCAAAGTCATTGTGAGTGACTTCGGTGACATCATGGAAACCGTCGTTGTATTGAAAGACCAAAGAGTCTCCGACTTGGAAAGTTCTTGAAGAAGCCCAAGCCTCGTAGTCGACGCCCATCATTGTCCATCCCTTCGAGTCACCGACTTTGTGAACGGTGGTTCCTCCAACCGAAACTCCTAAAAGTGCCATAAGAATCAACAAAGAAGTGAAGAAGAATTTTCTTTTGGTAAAACCCATGATCGGTCGTTGCTTTGTTTGTGAAGAGAAAAAAAGTTTGAGAGAGATGATTAATAAAAGTAATGATTGTTCGATGAAAAGTTAAGGGACTAAGAATGTTTATATAGAGTTACGGATTGAGATAATCCTTTACCTCTTAGGATTTAAGGTTTTGGATGATTCCTATCCTAATGATATTTCATTTAATTAGGAGATAAAATTTCCATTTAATTCAAAATTTTCCTTTTTACACTAAAAATTATCCCAAGAAAATAAAAAATAAAATATCACTAGGAATTACCCAAAACCTCAAAACTTTTTGTTTAATGTAATTCGTGTCTATTACTTTATTAATACATACAGAGGATTTCTGGTTTGGATAAAGCTGTTTTATCCACGATCAAAACAAACAATATCATGCAAAAAGATATTACTGTAAACAATAAAATCACAAATTGATCCTATCACAAAAAATCACAAATTGATCCTATCACAAAAAAATCACAAATTGAAACTAATTTTTATCAGCTATGACGTGTACCTTTTGATTACAGAAAACGTTCGGTTAGAACTTTTTTATTGGTGAGGAAACCTATTAAATCTTACTATTATAATATTACTATTTTTAATATTTTCTATTCTTAAAAAACTTATGCTTGATCTTTATTTTTTTTTTGTACGAAACTTACAAAAGTATCTTACCAAAACAATATTACAAGTATTTATTTTATCAATTTTATTTTTAGTTACAGATCTTTCACTAACTTTTTAAAGAAAATAATTACATTTTAAAACATATTATACACATATATATATATATATATATATTTCTAACATCATAAATATTAAATATAAAATTTTAAAGTAATATTAATAATATAAAACATTATAAATAATAGAGAGCAACAGTTGTACATTCCTAAAATTTAAATAATTTTTTGTTCGTTTATATTATTTTATTGATTAGAGACTCTACAAAAAATTAATAATGAGTCTGATTGGTAATTATTTTTGTTGCTTTGAAAAACAAAAATCTTTGTAAGAAATTGAAATTAAACCAATCATAATCTTATTTTACTTTTAAAAACAACAAAAGTAATTGTTAATATGTTTGTTCGTAATCGATCCATATTCATACCGAACTGTTGAACACATGCTTATCTTTCTCCACACATGTTTTTGCCAACTTGTGTGTCACTGATTATAGCCTGATCATAGGGTCATAATTTTCTAAAGAAATAGAATTTCTAGCTACTTGATTCGCCACTTCAACACGTTCTCTTCTTCCACAAATCATCAATGAGTTCTTTAGCTTTCCAGTCATACTCTTGATATCTTGAATCACAGGTTGAATAATCTACCATCACCTTAGCATCTGATTTTGAGATTATACCCTCATACTCCAAGCATTATCATTGATTGGATCGTCCATTTTAAAGCCTTAAGTTCTATTTTCAAAATAGAATGGCTTCTACGATAAGTCTTTGCCTCTAATTATATCACATTTTCTTCCTTTTGTCTCTCAATACCCATCCCACACAACATTTCTCCTTTTATTTTTATTCCATTATGCATCTATATTACATTTCTAGGAAGTCTCATTTTTTGATAACCGCAAAATTCGGATCGAAACCTTAGTTCTTGTAGACTCAGAGGCAGTCTTTAGCTATTTTTTTGAAAATACCCTTCTTCCCCACCAGAGCCGGACATGAATTTTATGGGGGCTCATTCAAAATGTAAAAATAAATGAAAACATATTAAATTCATGTCGGAAAAAACAAGTATCATAAATTAAAGAAACAATAATGTTTCTATAAAATAACTCTTTTTGCATTTTTTCTGCAAAATCATTATTCATACTTGCATAATCAAGATTTATAAACATGTTTTTTATATCGATAACATAGTCTATCCATTTAGATTTTCACATAGTCGATCGTAAGTAAGACTTTATCAATTTCAACTTAAAGAAACTTTTTCAGCTGAAGCAACTGAAAGCGGAATAGTGAATATTATCATATATGCAACACTTGCTGAATTTAACTTCTCTGGACTGAAAAAAAAATCCAAAAATATTTTCATACTCTTGAAATTGTTCTAAGTTCTAATCTTGTACGGAAAGAAATCAAAGCTTGATTAACAATTATGATGAAATAATTAATGAAATCATCCTCCAAACTTAGAATATGGTTAGCCTCATTATTTTTTGTGGTCCCTCATCAAAATGTGGTCTTCTTCGTATAAAGCACTTACTTTTCTTCTAAACATATGTTCAATATCCACGTAGCAACAATTTTTAAGGTTTCACCTTATGTATATTGAAGGTCATTCAAATGTTTCATCTCTATGGGCTTAGGTCTAACACTGCTCCCCACACAAGTTAAGATTCGAACTGATGACCTCTCAAACCTTCCACCTGGAATACTGCCAGTAAAACTAGTTCATCCGAATCATTTCGGGGATATACCTAAAAATGGTGTTTAATTATTTACGATATTCTGTCTCGCCAAATTCATCTTCGCTCTCCACTCTTCAGCATCCTCTTTTGCTTGCTTGATGGCTGCTAATGCATCCCATTCTCACCCCTTAAAAATCATTGCATTATATAATTTCTAAATTCTCTATAGTATCCATTACTCAAAATTATACAAAGTACTAAATTGTACAAAGTTGGTTTTGCAAATTCAAATTAAAATAACAAATATTGAGGAAAAATTTAACTCTTTATATGTTGACGGAAAATAAATAATCAAATCCACTTAAAAAATACATACTTAAATTTATAATATTGAATAAAAGATAATTTTAATTAAAATTTATAAATGATAAAATCAACTAAAAATAATTTAAAATAAAATTTAAAATGATGAAATTAAATAGCACATAATTTTAAATAAAATTTGAAAATTAATAAGTAAAACTAATATAACTTTTTTCTATTTCTAAATCCATTAAAATACCACCAAACTTCAAAATGTATTAAAGTTTCATCCAACTGAAGAGTTTCTCGAGTTTTTTATTATTGCAATGACTACGGGTTCATTAGTGATATATAGTACAAAACTAGGAGTATTATCGCGAATAAATAGTTAATAAAGGTTCATTTTGTAAATAATTTTTCATATAACGCTTTTGGTTCCCGATTTCGTTTCAACGCATTTCAATAAAGATTTTTTAATAGTATAAACAAAACCCATAGGGTTGCACGGCGGTGAAACCCAACTCGCCGGCGGATAAGCCACCTTCGAAGCCCCCAAATACGACACTCCTATTAGGGTTTCGGCCATGGCTTCAATCTCGACCTGGGTCCGATATATGGCTCACAAGTTGGAGTATTCCCTCACACTCAGTCTCAAGGTTCATCTCTCTCACTCATTCTCTGACTATGTTTCGTTTTTCTTAATTGACTTTCTTAGATTTCTATTCATCGTCTTCGATTCTTGTAATCTGGCAATTGGTTTTACGAACGACTCAAAATGCTCTTGGAATTCCGCTTTTTCTTCTTCATTTGAATCAACATTTTCTGTTGTTCTTGTGTTCTGCATAATTTAAGATGGAAGTATCTGTTTTTTGATGAAAAAAGTTAAATCTGCTGATACATTATATTGGGGGTTTTGAAATTTATGTTGATAGCTTTTGATTCTTAAATGCTTCTTTAGAACACAATCATATGGATCGATCTCAGTGTTATCAATGTTCACATAAGAAAACCACTTTACTGTCAAGAGACGTTTTTTCGTGTTGAATGATATCTTTTTGAGTGAGATTTGAAGATCACTCTTGCAACATTATCATTTAGCTGACCAAAATGTCTGACAATATCCTTTCATGATCGATTTTCTGCTGTTGTTTTTGCGGAAACTTATAATTTGTGATTTGAATTTAATGTTGAACAGAGTCATAGGAGACAAAAGTTAAGTGACAGGGAACTGATTAATATAGTTTGCAAGAATCTATTCTATGGAAAGATAACTTTCTTACACTCGGATAAAGGACGAGAAATGTCCCCAACCATGACCGCACATGAAAACACACTTCTTGTCCGTAAGATACCAATTGCTAATACAAGGTATGTTCTTTTTCCAATCTTGTTGTTCCACTGCGCCTTTCTGCTACACCATAATCATAGTGTGTCTCATCTCGTTGCCTATAGACACACAGTCTCTTGTACCAATTTGCCTACTCAATGATTAACATAGATTCGATGTGATGGACTTGCTTGGAATTGATTGACACAGACAAGTGTTTGTAAAACTCTCTGCCAATTCTTTGCAGTTTTGTGTTTAAAGAATTAAACCAATTGAAACCCCTTCAGATCCTTGTGTCCTTCACATGGTTTATGATACCCATTTGAATTCCATGCTTAAGGTTTGTATTCATTGGAGATGCTGTCGTCTTAAAGGATCCAAACGATTCAGATAAGTATCTGGTAAGAAGATTAGCAGCTGTAGAAGGATTTGAAATGGTATCGGGTGATAAAAAAGAGGAGCCTTTTGTTCTTGAAAAGGATCAGTGTTGGGTAATAGCTGAAAACCAGGAGCTCAAAGCTAAGGTACATACATCACTTAATGATATTAACCGAAATCCAGCAATAGCCGATACTCTCTTTCGGTTCACCTTATTATTGCGTGTGTTTAAACAGGAAGCGTATGATAGTCGAACGTTTGGTCCAGTTTCAACAGCAGATATAATTGGAAGAGCTATATATTGTCTGAGAACAGCTGTCGATCACGGTCCCGTTCGAAACAGGTATAACAAAAGAGTCTTTCTTCTCTCTAAAAGTCTAAATCATCAATTTGATGAGCCTTTTTTGGCTTACCCTGAAATTTCTTTTGATCAGTCTCACTGCAATGGGACAAGATTCTCCAATCCTGGCTGTAGAATTGGACGTGGAAGAGATGGCTAAAAACCACAAGGCATAAAGAGACGCACTTTCTTGTGTTTGATTGTGTCATAGCTAAATTTGCCTTCTTTGATTGAGATATGACAACGAATCTTGAAAACCAGTTTGTTTGTAGAAAATGTTCACTTCCAAACAAAAGCTGTATAAGCTTGTCGATCTCTAATAATCATTTCTGTCGTTAAATTATAACGACAATTCATGAGATAGAAACCGTTTTTGAATTTTGAGTATTTCAGCCATTTACATGGATTTAACCAAATAGATTTGACCGAAGTTTTTCAGTACAAAAAGGAAAAAAAAAAAAAAAAGTGGTGTACCAGCTGAGGTCGAACCAGCGGGCCATAGTGGGTCTGAGTGGCGCCGGACCATTATCTGTCCACTGCTGTAAGCGGGAAGTGATCGCTGTTCTGTGAATCCAGCCTCACGCATTACCCTCCAACTTTAGAATCTGCCTGAGCCAAGCCTTCGCTGGACCCACAAAGATTACCCACAGCTTGGACTGGGCAGTCCAGAATCATGCCACAACAGGTCCGACCCGTGGACTCGAACCAGTGTTCCACCACCACCTTATTGTCCCCAATCGGGTTACAAGCTCTCGTTATTGAGCTCGACGAGCAATAATTGATTCTCTCTAGTAAGATGAGTAAAGTCACCGATGTGGGACGAAATGCTATTAGTTTCGATTGGGCCGACATTATAAGGCTTTTGGTTTATTAATTTTCTGTTGTATATGTGGGCTGAAACCTTATTTCGGCCTATGAGTCTTAAAAGGCCCAATAATTATTTAATTTTTTATTTAAAACCTTAAGAAAAGTGACTACTAGATTACATCGTGAGATTACGTTTCACGAAACACTTTTCTCTACGACCAAACACCATCTGAAGAGATTCATGGTAGCTAGTTACAACATCTCTGAGCTTCAATTCTCTGAACTTACTTTTTGACTCTTATATAGATGAACTCCATTTTTTTGTCCTTTTTTTTTGCTTAATCTCAAGTCACAATTCAATAGTTTATGTAGCCTCACTTAATCATAGATCTTATAGTAACTTCATAAATTATATTAGATCCAAATAATTTTGGTAACCAAACCCAATTGATTTCCCCACTAGAAATACCATTTGGAGAAATGTTATAACCATGAATATTATTTTCATATATATCCACAGAAAATGAAATTAAGGTAGCATTAAATTGGACGGATGTTCATCTTTATTATTATAAATAAATAAATAAATAAATAAATAAATAAAGTGATCCAACAAGAGGTCGGTGTAAATTTGTTTGTGTGTTGTGTTAAATTAAAGTTACTGTCCTCATTTAGTAATGTGACATTGACTGATGTCAGGTCCCATCTCTAGTTTTTTTCAATTTATTATGAGCCTCTTACCGCTTTCAGTACATTCAAAAGTTCTTTTTATTATTATTCTCTTTTCTTTTCTTCGATTTTTGTTCAATTGCCTTTATATACCTCGATTTGCGTTTGATAATTTTAAATATATAAATATACGGCTCTCATACGTATGCATATTATTCGAATCAAAAGTTTATTAAATGTGTTTTATCTTTATAACCAAACATAATTTATTAATTATAAAAAGAATAACTTAAATGATTAATTGTAGAGCAAATAATAAAACAAAAATTTGTAAGGTTTGGTTCAATGTAAACAATGAGTTTCAAAACCAAGTCATTCGAATTTTGTCTTATCTAATTTTTAGGTCAGCGAGTATAAAAGATCCGACTACGTATGAGGATGTGCGTTCAAGGAAATTCGAATTTGGAAACTCTAATACTTTTCGACAAAGAACTTGTGGTTAAATAGTAAGGGATGAATCTGAAATTGTAAAAAGTTTGCAAATTCAATTATAAGTTCAGAAAGATGAAATAAATAGAATTATAGTATATGACTACATATATATAAGAAAACGAAATGTGGTAAAAGACCTAAAAGCTTAATAAAAATAAGAGAAGTAGGCATCAAACTGGTTACTTCAAAATAGCTTTGAGAATTAAATCTGGACCGATTTGTTCGAACCGAACTAAATTTTAGATAAATCGATTCAGTTATGTATTCTAAAATCGTATGAATCGGTAATTATTGGGCAAGATTTCGGGTAAGAGTTCGGGTCAGTTCCGTACGTAATACCAAAACGGGTAACGGTGAACCAAAAATTTTGCTTAACCTAAATTAATGAATTGCCTCTTCACTTCTCTTCTCAGCTGAAATCATGATTCTTCTTCTCTATTTCGACTTCTTCACTTCACATCTGTAAGTTTTTATTAGGCTTCTTCTTCATCAGCTACTACCACTTCTTCTTCTTCTATCTCGACTTTTGCTGCTTCTTCTCACTCGGATTGTTATAGTTGGTGAGGGATTTGAGATGAGCAACTGCGATGGAAGATGATCGTGTGGAGGTTTGCAAATTAAGGCAATTTTTGTTGATTAGTTGGGCTGGTCGTTAATGGACCTAATTTATTTGGGTTTATTGTGAATCTGTCTTTTTGTCTTTGGACTTATATATTTTGTTAAATTAGGGCAATGTCTATATGTTTGATCCATTAGGGCCCATATACAATATATAACTTCCGACAAAAAAAAAACCAGTTGGTTCGGAATCAAATTTTTTGTCCTAAATACTTGTGACCCGAACCGACCCGATTCATACTACAATTTAGTTATTTTTGGTCTAATTTAAAAAATTAATAAATACCTGATACCCAACTACCCGATTCAATTTGACCCGTAATATCCGATATCGCATGGCTACTTAAAAATATGTAAACAACCAACTGAGTCAACAAATAGTAATATGGTAATAGGTGATCAACAAATTACTAAAAACAGTATGGGGCACGTGCCTCATCTTGTTTTCATGTAGATATACTCCTGCAGATATGAGTATATGGTAAACTGCAATTCACCCCTAAAAAATTATTTCAGTTCCTCCCAAAAATTTTTAGAATTCTTGAACAAAGAAGCTCTAGTACTTTTCAAACTTTTGTTTAACCCGTGGACTACGCTAATGCTAGCAAATTGAATACCCTACCGGGTCATAGTTTTTGGAAAGAAACAAACGGACACAATTGTCGTTGATGGCTGGATGATTCTGATGTTAAAAGAGATGGCTATTTATAACACTTACAAAATGAAAAACAAAAAAAGAAAGAGAGATGACTATAATTTACATATATAAATATTTATTAAGCAATCTCAGCATATGAAAATTGTGCATGTGTGCACGCAAAACATTGAAGCTCTCAACGTATTAAGAATATACAGTTTCTATGTGATTGTACTTAACTTTAATAGTTTGATAACTCATAAGTACAGTCTTTGCTTAAATATATTCGTTGATATTTACAAAAAAGCAGTGTTACGAAGTTCGAGCGCCACTGCTACTACCTAGCTAATTGCAATATGTGTCGTCTTCAATGATAAATAGTTGAACCAAATTAGTGTTTTAGACTAATCTTTAACTTAATACAATGTTTTAGAAACGATGTAAACGAGGATTGTTTTGTTGTTTTGTATAATTCAACCCGAATATTTTTGTCATTTTGTTAAGAGATATATGGAGCAACTCGAAGACGTTTAACCTAATTGCCAGTTACTTCAATTGGTTTGTAGCATATTTATATCATTTTACGAGGTTTTATTTTTTTTGTTATCCAATCCAACTTGTAGTTGAAGAATATTAGTTATATTACCAAAACTAGGTTTGTCTCTAGAAATTCTACATTTTCTGTTTTAGTATGCGACATTAATGTTAAATATTACTCCTTTGATTAAAATAATGTGTCGGTTTATATTTTAAACATTTGAAAGCTTCGTAAGTAGGGTTTAATTCGGTATTCATATCTCTATTGGAAAAGTCAGTGTTGGCCAAATAAAAAGTCTTCAATATTCTAATATTTAGCAACGAAAATATTAAAATATTTATATAATATATTATGATTTTCAGTTTTAAGAAACTATACATACACTTAAGTTTTTTTTTAGGTTTAAATATAGAGAAATTGCATACAATATCATCTAAAATTATTGAAATTAGTTTATAGGGAGAGGCTAGAATTGTAGTTTACTGTGACAAAATTCATGACTTATATACCCTTACAAACTTATGCAATTGAAATTATATTATATCTCTTTCTTATAATGATCTGATGCTAAAAACAACATATAATGTCTAAAAACTTTTTCAATACATTTAATTATATCTCTTTCTAATAATGATTATATATCATGATTGACGATTCATTCCAAATCTTTAATGTTTTTTTATGCAAACAGTTTTCTTCTTAGTTTGACAACTAATCATAAAATCATATTGTAAGTAATATGTAGGTGAATTTTTGTTACTTAGTCTTTAAAAACCGATCGTAATGCAACAACTACAAACATAAGCAAATAGACATTATTTTAGGATCTGTTTTGCAAATTCCATATTTTAAAATGTTTTAATATATTTATAAGTTTCCTTACCTTTTTTTGTTCTTTTTGGTAAAAATAGTTTCCTTACCTTAATAAACCAAGTTTGATATAAAAGCAAATTTCATGAACGTTTGTTTAGTATTATCTGAAAATGGCTAGTTGAGTTCATCCGACATTAATTTCGAGATATTATATTAAAAACACAAACACCGTAAATGAAAGAGACAAAACAAAGTTTAAAAGATCTAAAACCTATAGTCCACTTATCTATACTAATATAAGAAATAAAATAAGGAAAAGAGAACAAATAAAAAGATTATAATTCTTTTTATTTTCTGATTATAATAATAATAATTTAACAAAACCAGTTAATACACAAAAATATATATCTGCTACAAAGTAACCTTATATCTCCCAACCGCACAAACAAAAATTTCATCTCCTCCATATCCATCAACAAATCAAAGTACTAAAATCGACCGATCCGATAAAAAATGGATATGATTCCTCAATTAATGGAAGGATCTTCAGCTTATGGAGGTGCCACAAACCTTAGTATCCTCACAAACAACTCCTCCTCCAACACCGGAGCCACTGCAAGTGAAGCAAATCAACCACCGCCTTCCTTCTCCTCCTCCTCCTCCTCCTCTTCACCATCTGTGAACTCAAGCCGTTACGAGAATCAAAAGAGAAGAGACTGGAACACGTTTGGACAGTACTTAAGAAACCATAGACCACCGCTTTCACTTTCTCGATGTAGTGGAGCTCATGTCCTTGAGTTCCTTCGTTACTTAGACCAATTCGGTAAGACAAAAGTCCACACGAATCTTTGTCACTTCTATGGCCATCCAAATCCTCCAGCACCATGTCCTTGTCCTCTTCGACAAGCTTGGGGAAGTCTTGACGCTCTCATCGGTCGTCTTCGAGCTGCTTTTGAAGAAAACGGAGGTAAGCCTGAGACGAATCCTTTTGGAGCTCGTGCTGTTAGACTTTATCTAAGGGAAGTTAGAGATATGCAGAGTAAAGCTAGAGGTGTTAGCTATGAGAAGAAGAAGAGAAAGCGTCCTCTTCCTCCTCCATCATCGGCTTCTTCTTCTTCCTCCGTCGTAGCTAACCACCAGCAATTTCAGATGTTACCGGGTACTAGTTCTACTACTCAATTTAAGTTTGACAAGTAATTATAATGAGAAATGAAGTATTTTATGTAATATGAAATGTGAATTGGTCTCTTTCTATTATATATGTTTGATTTTAATTTAGGTTATGTGTTTGGTTTTAGAAGAACTAAGGTTCTTTTCTCTACTAGTTATTGGGGAAGAAAGGTAGGGTTTCAATTTTTATTTATCTAATAAAAGAGAAATTCACATGTATATGTATGTATGTATATAATTCTAATGTATCATTATTATCATCATCATCTTCATATTGGCCTTTTTTATAAAACAGAGAGGTCTTAGGTTTGATTTATGGATTTATAAAGTAAAAAATAGTAGAATATAGTTTTATTGATTTTCTTCTTTTGATGCAAAACAGTGCTCGTTGTCTAAAAGTGACAGTGAACTAATAGTGGTCTTATAGTAATTGACAGTGATTGCACTATCTATTTTTTAAATTTATGATATTTTTCCATTCCCAAATCTTCCTTTAAGAATTTTTGTTTGAATTCACAATCATTCACATGTATGGCATGCTTCAGTAAATAATGTATGTTGTTTTATTTTTTGTATCATCTTTAAACCCATTTTGTTGTTAGGTTAATAGGTTTTTACTTATATGATCTGATGTCTAAAAACAACATTATTTAGTCATGTAGAAGGAAACAAAAGTTCTTTGTATTCTCTATTTTTATGTTCGTACCTCTTAATACATGTTTTTATTTATTTATTATATATAAAAATTAAAAAGAACATCGTGCATATAGTTTTGGCTTGTGTAAAAACCCTAGGTTTTGTATTTTATGGTAATTTTATGTTATATAGTTTTGTCACCATGCACCAAATATGTCATTCCTTCCAATAGGAATAAGGTTTATCTCATGGTAATAACTATGGTTATAACAATAATGTGATATAAATCCATTACCAAAAAGAAGATCGATTAATACGTGACATGAGACCCTTGTGAAGGCTTACAAGGAACTAATTTTTTTATGGGATGCGTATTTCAGAGTAATCTTAATTATATCTCATATACCATATTAGAGGTTTAAACTATTTTTGTATGACCTAATTATATTGTTGGACAAATACTAAAGATTGACTCAGTTTCGGTTACAAGCTACAATTCTGAAACATTGATATTTCAGATTTTTTATCTAATTTTTTAAAAAATACCAATGCAGCGTGATTTTGATTATTCTTTTTTCTTTGTTAACATTAGACTATAATTGGCCGGTCCATTAGCCAAATTTTTATATAATATAGGCAATGAGATTCGATCCTTGGGTGTGAGATAGTGTCTGTTACTAGACTTACCATACACCACTAAACCAATATCACTCTGGTTATTCAAAATGATAAAATTGTTCCATTGATATATATAAATTAATTACATAAATGCAATACAAAGTTGATCATGCTATTTAACTGAAGACAACCCCATAAAATATCAAAATCAATGTTGTGACAAAAAATCAAGACTATGCTGCAATGAGCTTGTCCTTCCATTATGTAAATAATTGTCAATTAAAACGTATTGCTGTGAAGTCCAGAAATCATATATATATTATTCAGATAAATATTTGTAAATTGTGAAAATAGTAATATTTTACAAATCTTAGTTATGCTTTTTAGTATTGTATATATCTAGTGATAGTGAGAGGGAGATAAGTTTATCATTTTAAATAATTGATTGCTGGATTTTCATTATTTTTTGTGACGAATATCTGACTTTTATGGAGAGGTCATTTTCATAAAATAATTCAAATAACTTAATATTTAAATAAAACAAAAAATTTTGAAAACGATATAAACAGCATGGAAAAGTTTTGATTGGACGTATTTTTAATCTCATTTGTTATAGTTTTAACCAATAATGTAATAGTTTAGAAGCGTTACGACAATAAGTTGTGTGGGTGAAACAATATTTTAGCATATTTATGGTTCCTAACCCATATACATGTGATACTTTTGGTATTTTGATATCCTCATTATATGTGCAGAAATGAAATACTATAAAATTAAAAATGAAATAAAATAATACTTATAATTTTGGTACATTGTGTAGTGTTGTATCATTCATGAGTGTGTTAAGAGGTAAAGCCAGAGTTCTGTCTCTCACTTGTCTTGTCTTTGTAAGTTTTTCCTCAGCACTCAAAGACCCCAACCCAATTCTACTTTTATTGATTCTTGTCCATTTCTGAATTTCCATATTTTGTAACCATATATAATTAATACTTCTATATTTCAGTTTGCAAGTTTTGAAACCCAAAATTGCAAATTTTATGATCATGAATTGAAAATGAGATGAGCAATTTATATTTATGTACATATTCTAAGTTTCTAACAAATTGCAAAAATTATAATTAGGTTACAGCAAAAAATACTTCGTGTCTTTTATATATTTGATAGTTTTCTTATACCTTTCAGTGTGAAACTGCTAAAATAGTTTAGTTGTTTTCAATGTTTTGAAAAAACATTCAACAACTATGACACCAAAGAGTTGGACACCAAATTTTCGTACTTCGTTTTGAAAAAATAAAAAATAAAGTTATAAGATATCTTGTTGCATGGCATTAGAAACCAAGCACCAAAAATATTATGATATGAAATTTATATATTGCTAGAACCCTGACACATTGCAAATACTCTTTAGTTTTCCTATTTATATAAACAGACTAAAGTACTAATTAAACTTTAAAAAAATTTGCAATTTAATTTTTAGATGGCTTCTAGCCTTCTACCAAATTTTACAAATTAGAAGTCTGGAAAATTGTAAGAAATACTTTATTAGACTAATAAAATATCATTTCATTTGATCTGCCACACCATCAGTTAAAAAAATAAAAAATAACAACATAAAGAATTAAGAAAGCTGATCATGATACCAGAAAGTTCTTTAAATAATTTTTTTTGTTCATATTGATAAACCTTTATTTCAACAGTTCAAAAACACCTAATGATAGTTATATTTGGTGATTATTCCTTTTAGACCCGACCGACAGTAATATTGGAAGTCTATACAAGGTTTCTAACAGTTCAAAAACACCTAATGTGCTAAAACAATGTTATTATTGCACATACTTTTATGCATGACGTTGAAATTAACAATCTAATTGTTATTTGTGTTTTTCTTTTTCCACAAAACTGAAACTAATTGTGTAGTGTTCCAATATTGCTCGAATGATCGACAAGATTTAGAAGAAAAACCCATCACTAATTAACTAATAATACATAAAATTCATCTCAACTAATTAAAAGTTTCCGAGAAGATTTATAATCTAATAGTATATTTTTGTGCCAATTACTTTGGGAAATCTTTGGGAGACATGAATACAAATTTTCTTGGAAAGAAAAATATATGAAAAGTATACTAATTTATGTCTTAATATATAAACTCATTGAGGTTTAGTCGGTCGTATATTTTTTTGGACTAATCTGTTTAAGATTTATTTAGACGATATGATTTTTATTAATGTAATTTTCAAAATTCTAGTCCTTTAAATCTAGATAGTTAACATAATATATAAATGTCTAATAAATTTTTATATATGTGAGACCAGTTAGATTTATCCGGCTTTTTCTTATATTAAAAAGAAAAGAAACAAAAAAATCTAGTTCAAAGTTTTATTCGCCAAAAAAAAAAATCAAAATTTGAAGAGTGGATGATGATGATGGGAAATGAGCAATAGAACTTGGCCTTTCGACTTTTACATAAGGATTGGAATCATGGCCTTTCCATATATGGTTAGCACAAACGAAAAGACCTTTCAAGAATCAACACCCAATTATTATTACAATTACATAATAAGTTCCATCATATATAATTAGGCACATTTTTTTTGGATTGATACGAATAATTCATTTGTAGGAAAAAAAATGAATTGAGGAGACAATCGACATTGAAACAAGGGACCACGAATTTCCACATGATTCTCTTGTTTCATCATTACCCGCCCAAACCTATATTTAGTGAAACCCTTGTATACTCCACCACATGCATACTCCAAATTTAACATCTCTTGCTTCTTCAAGTCACAAACAACATTTTTTCCAAAAATTTTAACAAAAAAAAACAATTTTTCAAAAAGCAAAAACAATATATATACACACATATCTGTATATATAATGGAAAACAAAACCTTATTACGTTGTTCTAGAAATAAAATGTTATAATATGGTGTAAACTCTTAAAGTTCGAATAGATAACGTAATTGTATTTCATATTCGAATATATAGAAACAATATTACAATGGTTAGTATATCAAATACTTTTGGCCGTATTATAAACTTTAGGATAAAATTAAATACCCTTAAAATAGGTTTAAGATTGGTTTCATTATAAACTTTTATATAAAAACTAAAAATTAATAAAGATTTAATAGAAAAAATTCTTAAAAAAAATTTGATAAAAATATATCGGGTATAAATTTGGTTCTTGATTCAGTTCGAGTTTGGAGTCGGTTTTCCGAGTATATAGATTTTTAGGACCCCTTATTGATATTTTGTCGGGTTCGGTTCATCTAATTCGGTATTTTAGTTCTTTTGATTTAAGATTTATTCAAATATTTTTATTTTTCAGGTATGGTTCGGTTCAGTATTGATCGATTTTAGAGTTTGGGTATTTTTATATAAAAATTCAAAATTCAAAAATAATAATAGCAAAAATCTAAAAAGACTAAAATTTAGTTCTTGATTTGATTTCTGTTCATGTTCGGATTCGATTCTTCGGATACATAGATTTAAGACCCATTTGGACATTTTGTCGGGTTTGGTTCATCTAATTTGGATCGATTTTAGTTAAAATTTCGGGGATATAAAATAACATTTTGAAAATAATATTCTAAAATATAAATACGGATCTAACAAACTAAAACTAAATGAACATAGTTTATGAAACAAATTAAAACAATTAAATCACATATCATAACACGGATATAATCCTAGTAAATATATTAAAAAGAACATATAAATATAAATATTTACGTTTTACATGGATATACAATCACAAAATATTTATAAATACAAGTTTAAATGTTAAACAAACATGTTTATTGATATAGCTGACAATTAGCTTCTTAGGATAGTCTGAGCGTAACCATAACGAATACAAACAATAAATAAGAATTGCTCTTTAATCGAAATCATCAAAAATGTTACAAAAATACACATAACCGCACAGAAACAAAAGAATAAGAGACTATAGTACATTTAAAAAAACTCTCATGGTGTTATAGTTGCAGGTTCTTGAAGGGCCAGAGGAATAGCTGGTCTCCAAGTTGTTCCTTCAGGACTATCCATCAAAGCGATTCCAACATTTGCTAAATCTTTCCTAATTGCATCAGATCTTTCGTATTCTTTATTCTTCCTCGCGTCTGTTCTTTCCTGCACTCTCTGCAACACATCTTCCTCTTTCAGTCCAGCACGCTTAAGTGCCTTCTCTTTTAGTTGCTCAAGAGCCTAAGGATTGAAGGAAACAGAAATTATTACAAAACAAAAACAAAGGAGCAAAATTGGTACTGATAGGCATCACTACTTCTGTTGCAGTGGAAGCTGTACCTCTGAATAACTTGTTGGCATAAGCCCTAAGATAGTAAGAACATCTCTGATTGTTGTCTCTAGAGCCTTAAGTGATTCTTCTCTTCTTGCTTGTTTTTTGCCCTGAAATCATAATGCCTAACTATATCATTATCTGCCTTTTGAAACATATAAAGGTTTATGAACGTAAAAGCAGACATTATACTTACCTTTCGGGTGTGAACTAGATCGTTGATAATTTTCAATGGTTCTGACATTGCAGCCAGAGTTACAGGTGTCAGGAGATCATCAGACATCGAGGCCATAAATTCACTACGGAATGTGTTGATACTAGTCAAAGTATCCGAAGGAACAGAGCCATTGTCAAATGTAGAATTGTTATCGCCTAAAACACTTTCACAGTCGTGTAATGTCTGTCAATAAGCAAATGAGCATCTTCATAATGTTAGAATGAAACAGAACATAAGGTTGAGCCAGCAACAAAATATCTATAGCCATGAGAAACAAGAGAGGTACCCCAAAACTGCAATCTTTCTACCAACGAGAAGGTATACGATAGAGTAAAGAGGAGATTAGATAAGAAAACTACGAGAATAGAAGACTTCCCCCAAACAAGAGACGTGAATTTTGTTCCCTTCGATTTCACCAGATTATTTCAAAAGAAAACTCAACATACCCTACTGCTGTTGAAGATTTTCTTAACAAGAAAACTTATGGCTTAACAAATTTGAAAAACTCATCATTCCCTTAATTCTCTCACAATAAATAATTCTAATCAATCAACCCCAAATCTCTTATAGCTTGTGATTGGTTGCTATCAGTATATAGCAAGGGATTACCTGATAAATATAAAAAATGCGCTCTGAAGCACTCTCAAGGAGGAAGTCGGAGTAATTGATAGGAGATCGATAGTGAGTTCCCATTAGGAAAAGTCTCAGAGCTAGCGGATGATAGAGATCTATTACCTGCAATGCCAAAGAAGTTTCATTGTTTCAAAACACACAAACTTTAAACATAAATGTTGGAGATAAGAGGAAAAAAGGAACACTGATAATTTTTACCTGTCTAATTGTGAAAAAATTCCCCAAGGATTTCGACATTTTCTCAGAGTCAACAGTAACAAAGCCATTATGGATCCAATAGCTGATGTTGCTGCTATCACAAGCAGCACAACTCTGGGCAATTTCATTTTCATGGTGAGGGAACACAAGATCCATTCCTCCACCATGTATGTCAAAACAATAACCAAGATAAGCCGCACTCATCGCACTGCACTCAATGTGCCAACCAGGCCTTCCTTGTCCCCATGGGCTCTCCCAAGAGGGTTCTCCTTCTTTTGCAGCCTATCCAAAATTATAAATGTCCTTGATGACTTAATGAAAAAGTCAGCATAAATGTTGGACTAAAAAGGTATTAATATGCGTACTTTCCACAGAGCAAAATCTGCGGGATGTCTCTTCCTTGTGTCAACTGCAACTCTCTCACCTGCGCGGTTATCTTCCAATTTTCGGCCAGACAATTTTCCGTATGTTGGAAATTTTTCGACTGAGAAGTATACATCTCCATCAACTTTGTAGGCGTAGCCATTATTAAGGATCTGATTAGAAAAACATCACAAATGAATGTAAGCAAAAATGATCAGTTGGTTCAACAAGCTAAGGAACTCAAGTAAAATATGGTAAAACCTGCTTGATCAGGTCAATAATTTGAGGTATGTGATCCGAGACCCGTGGTTGGGAAGAAGGATCTAAACATTGAAGCTGTTCCATATCTCGATTAAATTCCTCACAGAATCGTCTGCTCAAACTGATTGGATCTTCCCCTAATTCATTTGCTCTGGCAATAATCTACAAAAAATTTGAAAATTCATGAGTCAGTTGCATAAGTAGCCAAAAGAATATAGAGAGAACGACAGAAAAGACAAGATTAGCGAAATCTTTTAAGCACATGAAGAAGCAAAAGTCTGGTAAAAAAAATTACTAATAAGTCTACTCTTGTAGATAGTATTCATGCCATTCATGAGCTCAATACACTAATTATCTGTGTAAAAAATTACCAAAGTATTTGAATACGCAGGAAGGTGAAAGTAGCAATCAAACAGGAATATTGAACAGCACAGAAATAGACAGAGAAAACAAAACTTGGTTAATTTTTCCCTAATGACGACAAATATAGATATTAAATTTGGATGTTTCATATGGCATACAATAGTAAAACATTCCCACCAGCCTAAACGCCATTAATTATCATAAGCTGTATTCATGTTTTGCAAAGATTCATACTTTTACATGTTTCACAATTAAGTGAGATGAAAAAGAAGACTTAGAAGACGCTGAAAATTAGATCGAACAGCTTCAAAATTTCTCAACTGCTAAATTAGTATTTTCAGGATTAGGATTATCCTATTGCCCACGGATTATAAATGTGCCACAGCCGTAACAGAGACATCGGCTACTTATCCTATCAAGTTAACGGTTCCATATATACTCAGGCTTTGTGGATTTGCTCACTAAAACTTCCCTGAAACAAGAGTTAGCAAAACTTCAAAACAGAACTAAGTTGTTTCAAACTGAAACTAAGATGAGTTAGCTCTGATTTTGACTGTAAAAAGCAGTGTACATTTACATAAGTCTCTCACCTTGTCATCCACATCGGTGAAATTTCGAACATAAGACACTTGATATCCTAGATGCTTAAGGTACCTGCCTGATTCCCAATCAAAATCAAAACTTTCCATCACAAAAACACCACAAAACAAAACCAAAAAAGGTGGGAACTTAAAGGTTATGTTTTTCTCCAAGTCGATACCTGAAGAGAACGTCGAACGTGACGTAGACTCGTGCGTGGCCAATGTGGCTGAGATCATAAGCAGTGACACCACAGACGTACATTCCAACTTTACCTTCGACCTTGGGCTTGAACAGCTCCTTCTTCCGGCTCATCGTATTATGTAACCAAAGATCTTTTCCACCTGAAATTGAATCTCCACCATCTGTTAACGACGACAGAACCGTGAAACAGCGATGTGATTGAGTTAACTTTCCGGGTCTGAGGAGAAATTGGTTTCTGAACTGAAATTTTGGAAGAGAAGAGAATCGAATTGGAGTAAAGGGTCTACATGTTTTGAAGAGATTAAGAACAGAAGAAGCCATTGGTGGTGGAACGATAAAATACTTCCGAAGAAGATGAAGAAATCGGATAGGAAAAGTAGCGAGGGGGATAGTAGTCAAAACCTCAGAACTAACGGTTTGCGTAAACCGGTTTTCTTTTCTGGTTTGGTTTTAAGCAAAATTTTGAAGCCTTCTTTTTTCGGCGTGACTTTGAAGCCTTTGAATTGGCAGAATTTTAGTAAAATAGGTAATTTTCAAAACGTAATTAGTAATATGGTATTTGGAGCTTATTAACAAAAACCTGAGTAGATATTTTCGCCCTGAATTATAATGTTGAGATATGGAAAGATTGTAACTATATTTTTGGATAGATTCCTAAAACAAATCAAAATTGATATTTCGGGAAATTAAATACAAGATTTTGTATTGATATGTGTTAGTTTTTGGAAAACATCAACAAGATATGTTAGAAAATACACACAAGAAACTAAAAAAAAATTGAAGATGATGGCGAGACATGACAGAGTACAAAGTCTGAGATTTCTTTATCATTTCTAATAAGGCATTGTTTAAACTATTATCGTGATGGCGGAAAGGATTTCTTCTATCAATGAAAATTTGAGATTTCAAAATCGATCAGTTAGGGATGGGAAGAAATATTGATTGCACCGAGGTGGGAAGATGGGAATTTTACGTTGCACCGAGATAAGATGGGAAGAAATAGTTGGATTTCATGAAGTACAAGTCATGCTAATTAAAGATGGAAATTTTACATTACACCGATATAAGAATGAACAAAAATGGGAGCAAACAAAACAGAACTCAAAAATTCTAAAAACAGAGATGACATAGGTACTTCAATTATCTAGAAATCGCGTATATTATCAATAAAAATTAAAAAGTCATACATAAATCCTAACATAAAAAGAATAACCTAATCAATTATCATTGAACCAAGCCATCGTTCAAATCTGGATCATTAAGAGGCCTTCTAACTCCAAGAACCTTACATCTTCCATGAAATCAAATTCATCTCCACCAATGTCGCATATCTTGGTTTTCTCATCGTCGGAATTCTTTAATAAAAGACGTAGATTGTTGAGCATGACTTGGATTCAACATGTTTTTCTTCAGCAAATGAATGAATGAATGAGTAAGTACTCCAATTTCGTTCAGAACAAGAAGATGAACTAGGTTATGCAAGCAAATTTAAAGCTAAAGTTTGGAGAAGAGGAATTTGAGCACCAAAGTTAGCCCACCAATTATTAAGTGGCATACTCATTCATGACCATAGTGTGTTCATCATCATTAGGATACAATCTTCAAAAACACTTACTCCGCTCACCAATAATTTATGCATCTCTATATGGAAGAACTTTTGTAAATCCTCGTTTAGCCATGTGTCATTATAAAATCTACAAAATAAAACTAAAAAAACAAAATAAAAACATGAACTTTCAAAAAATGACAAATATGTTTAATACGTTACTTGAATAGAAAAGACAATAGTTAACAAATCTAGAAAAAAACATGTCACTTACTAATATAATAGTAGTGGTGGACAACTAGTATTATAGTAGAGCTTTGTTTGTTTGTCCATCCAGCTATTTCATCTAGATGGTCCATCTGAATGCACCATCTAGATAGAGCAGCTGGATGTTATTTGTTTTCATGGTGAATACAACATCTAGATGTTGCATTTAGATGTGTGTTTGTTTGTTTTGTAAATTGACATATACATATAAATGGACCTACCTATAAAATGACAAAAAAACATGAATAATTTTTAGTATTATTTTAATTATTAAAATTAAACTAATATTCAACAAAATAGAGTAAAATAGAGGACAAAACGTAAAAAGAGGAGAGGAGTAAAAAAGAAGAGAGATAGTAAAATAGAGGAGAGAGAGTAAAAGAGGAAAGAGTAAAACGAAGAGATAGAGAGTAAAAAAGAGGAGAGAGAGTAAAAAAGAGGAGATAGAGTAAAAAAGAAGAGAGAGACTAAAAAAGAAGAGAGAGACTAAAAAAGAAGAGAGAGACTAAAAAAGAAGAGAGAGCGTAAAAAATAAGAGAACGAATAAAAAAGAAGGGAGAGAGTAAAAAGAGGAGAGAGAGTAAAAAAGAAGAGAGAGCGTAAAAAATAGGAGAACGAATAAAAAGAGGAGAGAGAGTAAAAAGTAGAGAGAGAGTAAAAAATATGAGAAAGAATAAAAAATAGGATAAAGAGAGTAAAAAGAAGAAAGAGAGAAGAAAATTGTATTTTGGTATTTTTAATTTTTATGAACTCCATCTACGTCCAATTGCTTCTTATAAACACATATAGAATTTCTAAAAATTTAAACTAAGTAGAGATGCTCCATCCAGCATGTCCATCCGGATGATGCACAATTATGCATTTAAACAACAACAGTTGACATCTCCATATGGATGGAGCAGCTGGATGGAGAAACAAACATGCCCTAGTTACTAGCTCAATTTCATATAAAAAGAAAGAATACCTTTGATTTGAAAAATGAGGTAGACAATGGAGATTAGTGTTATTCTTTGCCCAACAAGCCACCAAAATGTCATAAACAACTTGAAAGTTTTTCTCCCTTGTAGATGTCAATCTTCACTTTCTTAATCATGGAATCCCATATTTCATATACCAAGTGAAGACATGGCTTATCGGTGTCACAAAATCTAATAGTCTTGTGAAATCTAGAATATAAGGAATTTTATCCCACCACTCTTCATTCAAAATCCTCTCTCTAACAAGTTTTGATTTTCCAATGTCATCCTCTTTATAAGAAGTCCACTCATCACATACGACCATGGCTAGAAGACCCCTTTTAATAAGCTTCAGTCTCTTAAGCATCACAATAATAGAGGCAAAACGAGTATCAACAACTGAATCCAACTTAAGATGGGAAAACTTGATGAAAAATTGATAATCTCATATTATGGTTCATGATGAAATGCTTGATTGCGAGAGCATCATCACAGACAATTTTTATCCAACTACACTCATCATACACTTCGTGGTTCCTTTCCACATTATTTGTTGTTCAAATTTTCTTCAATGCTACTAAGATCCTAGACAACACATAGTGTCCATAGATGTGAGGAGACAAGCCTTCAATAATTTTTCCAGCTCCTCTGCAATTTGTTGCATTATCAGTTATTATCTACACAACATTCTCATGATCGCCCTCCTTTATTACTTCTTCCATCAAATCAGCAACAAAAAAATTTCACTTTGTCAAAACAATTTACAGTCTTCAAAAATTTAGGACCACTTCCAGAATTAGCCATGAGATTGATATGGGGTTTTCTTGTAGGATCACTCCAACCATTTGTCACAATGGTCACTCCTTTTCCATTCCATGTTAATTTAAGTGGTGGTAGTAACCTCTCAACATTGGTTTTCTCTTGGTGCATTAAGGTCATTTTGAGCTTATTATAATTAGGATGTACATAACCATCAATTTTATCAGCAACAACAAACTGATACAACCTATGGTAATGTGGATTTTTTGTAAGATTAAATGGCAAACCTACAGTATAAAACATCATAACAATTTTTCTGATCACTTTGGTCCCTGACTTCAACACCAAAGACTCTATGTATTGGTGACAAGCTAGGCTAGAGTTTATATAAGAGAAATTTCTTTTTCTCTTATTATTTCAACTATTGAATAAAAGTAGAGGATTACAAGAACTTATATAGGAAATTCCTAAATCTAACCAAATCTAAATATTTGAGTCAATTTAGATATTATAATTTATCATAGAGATATCTTTTTTAACCTAAAAATAGAATATTCTTAAATTCGAAAGAAAATATTTTCTAAATCCTTAGAAAATCTTTTTCTACTATATTCCTTTTCAAGAAAAGACTTAAATTCATAAGCCTAAAAAATAAAATAAAAAATCTTAATTAAATAAATGACCCATAACATTAACAAACTTCCTAAAATAAAGGGATAACTAATTGATTCAAATAAATAAAATTAATTGAAATTAAGTACTAAAAAATTTAAAAAAAATGTAAAATAGTTTGAGTCACAAAAGAGTTTGCATTTTTGTGGGCCTCTAGGTTGATCTTGATGCTCATGTTACATCATAAACATTGATTAAATATAAAGAGGTTAAGAGGACAAGACTATGATGGAGCAAGTAAAATGAATGATGAATTCAATGGCTTGAAATCTCTGGTTTTGAGAGAAAATAAGTATGCATACTATGTCATCACTTCAGTTGATTGTTATGACAATTGCTAAAAAAAAATTTGAAGTCGAAATTTCTTTGATATGATTTTTGATGGAGTTTCTTGTAAGAGAAAATGTGATTCGAGAAGATCATAGGAAAATAATTGAGAAAAGAATTAGCCAAGGTGAAATCAAGACATAAAAATGTTTGAATTAAAAGGTCATGCTAGTGAGACCTTATTTGAGATTCTCACTACATATCATTATAACGATTAGATGATTTATTTCTTTTTATCATTAAAGTGCTTAGGTATATCGAAAATGAATAATGTGATGGTACTAACAGGAAACAAGCTAATGATCTTCTCAAGTAGTTTAACACATTTGACTTTGTGTTCTACTTACAATTGATGTTGATTATTCTTAGATTCAAGAATAATTTATAAATGACTCTACAAAGAAAAGATTAAAACATTTTGAATGTTATGTCACTTGTGAGTTTCACCAAATAGTAATTATGCAAGCTAAGGGATAATGAATGGGATTCTTTGCTAAATAAAGTTTCTTCCTTTTGTCGAATCATGACATTGAGTTAGTTATCATGGAAGAAGAATTTGTTGATCTAAGAAAGCCAAGAAAAAGAAGCAACATTACCAACTTGCATCATTATCAAATGGAATGCTTTTATACTATGTTCGATATGCAGATTCAAGTTTTTTTTTGTCACTAACAGATTTAAGAGTTTAATGATTGTTTTAATGGGGTAAAACACTGGATTACTTGGTTGTGTTTCTTCTTTGAGCATTATTGATTTATATCATGGGTTTGATCATTTGAAAGTTATGAGGTTATTTGAGTACTATCCAAAAGATTTAGTCTTGTCGAGCAAATATCTTTGAGCCTCAATCTCTACATCGCCAATATTGAAGAGATGGAAAGTTTACTAATTTGAAGAATGTTGAGACTTTGTATGTGTTATACTGGAGACAAAGAAAAATCTTTCACATCTTCTGGTTTATCAACTTTTGAAGTTCGTTTTTACTTTACCAATATCCACCGTTACCGTTGAAAGATGTTTCTATGTGATGAATATTGTGGAGACTATCTTACAAAACCGAATAGGTGATCAGTTTTTAAATAATTGTCTAATTTGTTTTGTTGAAAAAGAATTGTTTGATAAAGTGACAAATGAGGCGATGAAAATGTTCCAAAATATGGAAGAACCTAAGATAGTTATTTAAAATTTTATTTATCATAAAATATCTTTTATATTAATATATTTTTTTAGTTAAATTTCTTTTGTAAAATGTCTCCTGGACTAATAACTGATCTAGATTCACCATTGCTCATTGAGTGTCATTTAAGTCCTAACACCTATATTTTCTCTTATATATAATATTGAACCATTGTGTCATTTGATAACAAGCATTAACAGTATTTTTTCTCTTTATTCCATATACACTCTATATATCTCAATTGATCTCAAGTTGCACTGAAACGGGTAGAAAACAGGAAACATGGACATATACATAGACAAGAATCGTTAACTTCAAAATATATAGATTCAAGTTCGATCTATAAAAATATAATAAAATACTCAAATTAATTAAAAAACATAATAAATTCTTAAAATAAATTAAATAAAAAACTTATAATATAATATCTTAAATAAAAATCAAATGATAAGTTGTTTATTAAGCAACTTATTTTTAAATTCTGGTTCATTTAGTGAAAGACTTGCTGATTGCAAGAATATTCCCACATCTTCCATGGAATCAAATTTGTATTCACCAACATCCCACAACTTGTTTTTTTCATCTTCATATTGATTAGAATTCTTTGATAAAAGACGTAGATTGTTGTGGATGTAAACTAAATCATGAGTGCAACTTGGATCCAATATGTTCCTTCTAACTGAGTGAATGTATGATTACATACTTCAATTTTGCTTAACACATGAAAAATAAACTAGATTGTCTAGACAACTTGAAAGCTAAACTCTAAAAGATAATAGTTTGAGCACCAAAGTTAACCCACTTTAATTCCATAGTAGCCATTGTTGTAATACATATTAAATCTCCAAATAAAAATTATTTCTCATTGTGAGTGACATACTCATTGAGAATGATGCATACTCATTCAAAACTCTGTTATGATTTATGATAATCATCATTAGGAAAAAGTAATTGAAAACACTTCATCCTCTCACGAGAAATTTTCGATCTCTATGTGGACCAATTCTTATAGGATCTTCATTTAGCCATGCATCACTATAAAATTTTGCAAAATACTAAAAATAAATCATATATATATTAACAAAGAGATAAAAGGAAAAAATAAAAAATATAGTTTAGAATTATATACCGAGGATTTAAGGAGTGAGCTAAACAACGTAAAAGAGTGTTATTTTCCGTCCAACGAGCCACTAAAATCTCATAAACAACATCATAGAAATGACTAACTTCAGACATTGAATGGCTTCTGGCTTTCTCTCTTATATATCTCAACATTCACATTCTCAATCATAGAATCCCACATCTCATATACCAAATGAAGGCATGCCTTATCAGTGTCACAAAATCTAATCAGCTTATATATAGATGTTGCGAAATCAATGATATAAGAAACTTCTTCGTATCAATCATCATTCAAAATTTTCTCCGTCACAAAGTTTGCTTTCCTAGTGTCATCTTCTCTATAAGTAGACCATTACTCACTTATGACCATGGCTTGAATGCATCTTTTGATTAGTTTAAATCTCTTGAGCATCATAATAATGAATCAAAACAAGTATCAACAACTAAAAGAAATTTAAGAGGAGTAAACTTACTGAAGATTGATAGTCTCATGTTGTAGTTCATGATAAAATGATTTATTGCAAGGCATCCCCATGAGTATATGTGATCTAATTGCATTCCTCATATGTTGTTGCATTCTCTTCTACATTCTTTGCTACACAAATGTTCTTCAAAGCTAAAATAAGAGTATAAACAACACATAGTGTGCAGTAGATGTGAGCAAAGAAGGAGTCAATAATCTCTCATGTAGCCTTATAATACATGATGTTATCGATGATTTACACAACTTTTTGATGACTCACTTTATTGATAATTTCTTATAAACTAAAAGATGAATAAGGAACAAGTTTAGCTCAAAGAATTTTGTTTGTGTTCTCTTGAGGATTGAATGAAAAAAAAATCTATTGTATTGTTTGTTTGATGGTTGTTGGCGACTGCGACCAGGGACCGCGACCAAAACTTGTTAGTTTCGTGGTCACTGCGACCAGTTCTCAGTGACCAGTGATTAAAATTTTTGGTTGCTATTTTTGTAGCGATTTGTGGAGATTGAAAATTTTGGTCTCTTTTTTGTGGTCGTTGGCGACTGCGAAACAAACAACACAACGATTGATCGTAACGACTGTCAAACAAAAAAAACCAAATTTTTGATTGCGATCATTAGACTTATAATAAGAGTATAATAATTATCTATGATAAAAAAAAGTAGTCTTATATAAAATTAGTAAACACTAACATTAAAAGTAAATTTCCATTTTTCAAAATGTTTTTTTTTTTGGAAAAAAATAAATGATTTCCTGTTTTGTAGTGGAAAATATTCAAATTTGTATCGAGAATGTGTCGGATAAGTATCAAAGTTATCTCCAAAATTTATGGTATCGTTACAATTTTAGAAATGTCTAAGAAACGTTTCCTTGAAGTTTCAGTGATATCCATGTCTTCGAAACATTTCGGAAATAGGAGACATCACTTCCGTCTTTCTTATTCCAAAAAAAACCGACATATATAAAGAATACTACAAGCTGGCCAAACTCCATTAAGAAAATCTCCAAAACAACCAAACTTGTTATATTGGAAACTTTAAATCGAGTTCCACGAAAAACAATAAACTACAATATATTGCTCAATCCCTGATCTCAATTATTCAAGACATCACTTCCTGTTACCTCGTACGCTTAAGTCCAATGGGCTTCACTGTAGCCCAACGTATCAAGTCAGCTTCTTCATCATAATTTTTGTATCTTATTTAGTTAAATGTCATTCAAATAATATTTATATACGATGATTGTTTCTGCTCCAAGCTAGAAGATTGTATATGTTGGCCATGAGCTCATGAATATCATCATAAAGTATCTCATTCATTCGATCTCTTTCTTTGCAGTCTTCAATAGAAGGTATGACATGTGCATCCACAACTACCAAAATCAATATTCATCTAACTTTTTCAAAACGTGAAATTGTAGCCTCTAACATCAAACTAAAGGTTTTAACAAAAACAAAACCATTAAACTAAAGGAGAGAAAGTTTTAGTGATGATGAAGGCTGAAAATTTTAATTAAAATTTCAAAAGAACAATCTCGGTGTTATGTTACGTATGCATAGACCGTTACTTGTTATGATTACGTTTTCAAAAGACTCACGTTTTTATCATTATAATTTGTTAAATCGTATAGTCCCAATCCAATGGTACAAACGGATTGGTGTCGTTTATGTTTTCCAAGGGACCATAACCATCCTTAGATTTTAATGTCGACAGACTTTTTGTTTTTCATTCTTTTCTTTCATTTTTTTAATTATTATTTTTGTTTTGTTTTTTCATTTTTAAATAAAAGCTACTTTGCAAAATACATATGAGGTCTGTTTTCTATTTCAGAACCAGAAATTTTTGATAACCAGTTTCTAAAAATTTCTATTTGAAAACATGAGATTTCAATTAGATGGTGAGTGGTAACATATATCACATCGGAAATTAGGATATTTATTGCTAATTGGTTTGAAGTTGAGAACCTATAATTTAGCATGATGATGATATGTGTTTGTTCTGGTGCTTCGAAATGTTATGTTATGCCATATGTTATTTCGAGTGGGTATGTTAGATGGTCACATATCCCATATCAGAAGTTGAAGTCACTCAAATCTAATATATATGATCTAAGGATCAATCTACTCATTACCAATTGATTTTGAGTTGGAACCATATTTTATCAATTTCTTGGGACATAATACAATATACATTTTGCAGTATACAAAACTGTAATATTTTGCGTATTTAAAGCATTGCAAACTATTACAGAACATAAGTTTTCAATCACATATAGATATAAAATATTTAAGGTAACTAAAGTGGAAAATATAAGCTAACACAAAGAAAAAAAAGACATTTAAATTTTATTCATCTGGATTACAAAAAAGACTTTTTCAAAGTCTTTATAAGACAAAAAAAAACAAGAAGAAAAATCAAAACTTAAAACTCAAGCATGTCGGAAAATTCCTCAATTCTACGACTACTAGTGAAAAGCTCAAACCAAAACTCCATATCATCATTATACAACTTGGAATTATTATTGAACCCACATTTCTTAATATTCCTATCTACCAATCCTTCCCAATCTTCAATCTTTTTCTCATTATTATCTACCGATACGACGTCGGACCAAAAACTCTCATCTATCAACGCAGAAATATCCTCGTACGACATATTATTATTATTATTATTATTATTATTTGAAATATCAAATGTTGTTGTATCGACAATCAAAGATTCTTTGTCTTCGTGTTTGGTTTCGTTAATTCCGTTAACTTCTTTGGTTTCTCCGCCATTGTTTTTGCTTTTGTCGAGTCTTTTCTTCAAATGAGTGTGCCAAACATTTTTTATTTCATTGTCGGTTCGTCCCGGCAATTTTGCAGCAATCGCAGACCATCTTCATTAATTAACAAACAAACAAAATTAATCACTTTATGGATTTCATCAATTTAATACTTTATTTAGAAGAAAACAACAAAACAAAAAGCTAATGCATGGCATATGTTTTGCATTGATCAAGGTGCATATCTTGTCTAATAGTAGTAACAGTGTTAAGATATTATTTTTCTTTAATCTATATTTATTTAAAAGTAAATTAACACAAATTTATCAAGTCTTTTGGTTTGGTTTGAGACTGAGTAAATCACGGGTAGGATTAGGAATTTCCTCAGCCCCACAGTGTTAAAGTATTTTGCAAATTGAAGATATGAACTTAGAACAAATTTTAAAATTTTGCAAAATTGTGAAAAATATTATTTAAAAAAAATATTTAGCAAAATTGTGAAAATATATATTTTAAAAAAATTTAGATTGAAAGATTAAAGAAGTTTTTTTTTATAAAAAAATAATTAGATTGAAAGATTAAGTTAAATTAGACCAACCTGTTGCCTAAGGTTTCATGAAGATTGATGATAGTTTGTTCTTCTTGAGGAGTGAAATTACCACGTTTAATGTCTGGTCTCAAATAATTGATCCAGCGAAGTCTGCAACTTTTCCCACATCTAAGTAAACCTAAACAAAATTAAACACCAACAAGACATTTCTCTTTTCATATTAAGAATTGTGTATATAAATAGAAAATCAAAATACAAAATAGAAAATAGAAAAAAGAGAAGATCACCTGCGTGTTTAGGAAGAGCTCGCCAATTAGAATGACCATAAAGATGAATATAATTAATCAAAATTTGATCTTCTTCAGGAGTCCAAGGTCCTCTCTTCATCCCCATTTTCTCACAACATGGTGCTCTTCCCATTTTGCTCTCTCAACAAAACAAAATTGAAAATTGAATTGTTTGGATCTTTGATTGAAGCAAAGTGATTAGATGAGCATGCGTTTGATGGCTATAGAATTTATGAGAGCTAAAGAAGCCAAATGCTTGAAGGAAGTTTTCGATGTAGACATCAAGTGTGTTATTATATGTTAAATATATAGACAAAATTATTATTATTATTACGTAATTACAATTAATGCAACCGTGGGACAACTCTAAGTTGAATTTTACTCTTTACTTTTCTTTCACATTGTTTAAAGTTTTCAACTTTATTTTTCTTTAGCTTTTTGATTTTGTATTACAGACTTAAATCTATTTTGATTAGGTTGATTGCTATTACTAGCCTAGGATCTCTAAGTTTATAAGGCTAATCAAAATAACATTAATATATAAATGTGTCTCCAATATTCTAAGGTTTTATAATTAGGTTAATAAGAATAATGAGATTTATCATCCATACCATGAAAGTACATTACAAGGAAAATAGTTTTTTAATGAAATTTCCAAATAGAAACAATGAAAAATTTCAACCAGAAAAGTAAACCGCTAAAATTCTGTTCTAAATTCTTGACGGATAAGAAAACGTCAAGAAACTGTATAAAATTTGTGATAGCTCTTTAACTGATATGATATTTTTTCGGGATAATGTATATATTGAAATTTGTTAATCCAGCTATTAAGTTTTTGACAGACCATCCATTACACTTTTCTGTCGTCGAGAAATGAAAAAAAAAGTTAAAATTTGATCAACAATAATGATGAGAATTTATCATCCATATATATGAATAATAGTACACATGATTTGACTATTAATTTCTCAATACTAATTAATCAAGATGGTTAAAATATGATCGCATAAAGAGTAACTTTTCCATTGTAGGTAAGTGGATTATTTGATGAGAACAGGAATATGTGTTTAAAACACATGATTCACAACTTTGTATTACCTATGTCACTTTTTGAATCTAAAAAGACAATAAACCAAAAGCCAAAATTTAGTGGGTTATATAAAATCATTACGTTAATTTTATATTTTTTTTTCCTTATTATAATAATTAATTATTATTCGAACAAGATTTTGGATGTCTTCTTAAAGTTTTAACTCGTGATACTGAAGACTATTTTTTAGCAAGCTCAGGATAATTGTATACTTTACAAATAGAAATCATTAAAAAAGACAATTCATATCATTAATTAGACTGTATAGTGATGATAAGTTTCATATATATAAGAATTAAACTTGGTGCCAAAAAATAGGTTGCCAGTTGGCTTGTTCTTGATTTAGCTAGGCATTAAGTGGTGAGTTCGAATCACACTCTACTCATGCTATGGATCATGTCTTGTCAATTCGATGATTACTTGTTGACCAAAAAAAAATTAAACTTGGTTATTTTGAATATAACCTTAGTTGATCGCCGATTTTTTTTCAACTTCATGATTACATGTCTTAATTAATGATCCAGACATCTGGTGGTTGACTCCACCCTACTACATTTGAGTAGGAGATTTTGGAGATAGGTTGAATTTAAACTATAAATCAAATTTTATCGATCTAGTTGACAAAAAAAAAATACCTTAGTTAATCTAGATAAACATTGAATTAAAAGTCCCAAATTAAATCATACTCAAATCACAATGGATTTCAGGGATGAGTCTATTAATAAAAGTTGTCATAGTTATATGTTCATGGTTAGATAATATGTGGCTAAAAGTCTATAATTAGATTATGGCTCTTTGATGAGTTTTATGGCAACTTAACCAACAAATTTTTTTGTGGCTTATCATGGCTATTAATGAATAACAGCTAACAAAAGAAAGTTATTCACCAAATTAATGAGTCAAAAATATATACCAAATGAATGTGTGGGTTGCACCACTAACACCAATCAAAATAATATATTAATTTTTTTATTACATTATAATTTATTTGTTTGGTGCAAATAAATTTTAATTTAATGGCATGCGGTAAGTTTATCAAATGCATGCATATTTGTACATCAAGAGATCAAATCTCATAGCCTACATCATGTAGGAACTTGGCTAATAAGTTGACTAATTGTGACCCATTATTGACAAAAAAAAATTATTTGTTTGGTAATGAAAAATATAATTTACTATTAGATTTGGATACCTTTCATATATGCTTATATATTCGTAAACATTTACGTTCACACATGAAAACTACTTTATAGAGTCAAGTTAGAGAAAAAAAAATGAAAAGAGTACTGAATAATAAGAAACTGTTACAAAGAAAGAAAAGTTCAAATCATATAAAAGCATAAAATTGTCAAAGAAAGAGGCTCATAGTGCATGATCAATTAGAATCAGATGATGGCCAAATATTAATCAAACTTTAAATCAAGCTTGTTGGATGATCTATCAGTAGTCAATAAGAAGCATTAAAAGTTTCATTTTTTTTATGTGTACACTACTTTTTTTTCTCTTTTTTTTTCTAATTGTATATGATGGACAAAAAAATAGATACATAAAGCCAACATAGTTGTTGTGTAAAGATGGAAGGACAATTATCGACATCGAAATAGGTACATAAAGGTTTTCCTCTTTTCTTATATGTTAACCAAAAAAAATAAAATGGAAATATTTACTATGGTTTAATGATTTATGAATTGGCATTTAATCTTTGTCATATGAATCTAATATTTTAGATAATTATTTTGTAAGTATAACCAGGTTAAATAAGTAATAAATTCATTTTAGCAGGCCTGTGCCACAATAGAAAAAAACAAGCGTTGGCCTAGGGCATCAAACTTTTGCATAGAACTTACGGACATCTATGTTATCATAAATAATATACATATCCATATGAATTTTGAAAATATGAACTAATATTTGGATTTTGTTTGATTTTAATAAATTATGATAATTTAATAGTTTGATGTATCAATCTTAAAGATTTTCTAACTTGTTCAACTATTTCACACAAAAGATTTCACTATCATATTTATTGAAAGGATGACAAAAACAAACAAAAATTATTGAAAGAAAATTGATTTGAAAATTGATTCTAAAAATCTGGTTAACTATTATGGGCTGATGAGAAGTGGCTCATTGGTAGTGGTCACTTTACAAATTTTTAGGCATTGAGGTTTCGATTTTACCCCGATACAAGTGGAAGAAAAAAAAAGACTTTAGGGTTTGGAATTTGGCTATAGATCAGATCTTGTCGATCCAATTGTTGACAAATATATATATATATATATATGTATATATATTAATATATTTTATAACTATTGTGTGAAGATAATGATTATTTTTGTAGTTTTTATCTATCTTGAATTGGAGCTTTTTTTTATGCATTGCTTATGACCTTCGTTAATGTTGGCACGGTATGCATTTTAGCTGCCTTTTTGGTAGAGAATTAGAATCTTTGTATTGTAAAAACAGTCTTGATAGCTTATAGATGTACAACTTAATTTCTTACAATTTATCATTAAGTAAAAGAATATTCTTCATAATAATTGATGATTAGAGAAATTGGATCCAATAATATATATGATTGGTACATGGTTCAAACTTTCAATTGCTTGTCTTTGTCAAAACCAAGTTTGTATGCTCTAACAAATTAAATGTATGTAGGCCAAAATTATAATATTAATTAATAAGAGTTAGACAAAACAATAAAGATCATCGACATCTAAATCCATCATTACTAAGATCTTGCCCCATCTTTCAAAAATATTACAAAGGTTTGCTTCTCTTTTCCGTTATCTTTTTTTGGGTCTTTATTTTTCATGTTTTTAATGCAACTGTTGTTTTGATAAATGGTAAATTAAAATCAAATGTAGAAATGGATCATGACCTAACCAAAGCTCCCATTTTTGTAGGTCCACTTAAATACAAACTTTGTCGCTTCACTTGTATTTTTCCATGGTCGGCTGAGTTGCATTATTGATTTTTGCATGCATGCCCATATCAATTAACCGTTCTTTAAAAATATATTTTGTAATATTTTGTAAACATTTTTGGCTTCTTAAAGATCAAATTTTTTAAGTTTTCTATACAAATTTTATCGTTCAATGATCATAAATTACAAATTTAAAAAATATTAATTGAATTTATTTAAATACTATTGGTGTAGAGTTATAGAAAATTGCATAATACAAAAATCTGTATATTTATAATTAATTATTAAATTATTTTTTAATATGTAAATTTGTTTAAAAAACCACTAAAATGAAACGGGTGGAGTATTTGATAACTTACTATACATTATAAATTAGTACATATTTTTGTCCCAAATCAACTTTTCAGTTAAATTACTATATTGACAAATTGATAAACATAATCCCATAAATTTATTGAAAAAATTATAGTCTTAATATTAATTTATAGAAGTTTTACAAATCATACACAAACACGTACAAAGTAGTGTTCTGTATATAAATGACATTTCGTGTTTTCTAGATTTTTTCCATTAAAGATATATCATTCAAATTTGAATCAGAATAGTGATGATACTGATCGATACAATCACAAATCTCCAATGTCTCATGTATTATTATTGGCTTGAACTATTACGCAACATTCTGAAACCTAACTACACACAAGAAATTTTCGTTTGGTCTAAGAACCTCAAACAAGACTACTAAACCTTTCAATGCTCTATTTGTCTCTTCAAAATCGATTATGCGTCCAGTAGCATTGGTTCAAGGTTCAACCACTTTAATTACATTCCAAACTTTACCCCAAAAAAATAAGATGAATCTGATCTTCTACCTACATACAAAAATTCAATGGACCCTTGTCTATAGGAGTGGACAAAATATTCGTAAAATTCGATCCGATCCGGTATTTTCTTTAATTCGATCCGAAAATTTTGGATATCCATAAAATTTTGGATTAAGCAAATAGTAAAATGCAATATCCATTAAAAACAAAGCAAATACCAAATACCATTTTCTAAAAGACCAGATATCCGTTCTGATTCGTATATCAATATACATTAAACCCTTAATTATGTATACATGTTATAATATAAATAATGTTGTGCATATTTATTTGGTTGAAAATAAATAAAAAATAGTATTTAATTAATTTTTATTGTTTTATATTTGTTTTTACGATGTTATCATTTTTCCGTCGTGTGATTTAATATGAGTTTTGTTTTTATAACTAGTTTGATTCAAAGTTTTTATCTTTAACAGTTAGGTATACTTGATTTTTAGAAAAATTATATTAATAAAATGTTTATTTTGAGTTTTAAACTTTATATTGAAATTGTTTTTAAAAAAATGTCGTTATTTTTATGATTTTTTGTATTTTATTTTTATTAATTAAAAAAGGGATCAAAACGGATTATTCGCGAATCATTAAAAAAAACAGATATCCAAATTTTCAGATCAAAATGGATCATAAAATCAAATATTCGACTAAATCAGAACTTGTCTATGGTAGTTTCAATAATAGGCAATGAAAGGGACATCTACTTTTGGGTATTTCACTTATAAAAAATCCCAAAATGAAGACTAAAGAGTCCAAGTCTAACGAAAAATAAACACAATCCGCGGTACACAAAATTTGACCATAGAAAATAAATATTGAAACCACAAAGATATATCAACTTTATCACTTTCAATCTCATAAAAAGTACTAATCAGATTCTACTTTGATTGAAATCATATGATATAATATATGTGGGTAGACCTACAATGTTTAAACAAAGTACATATGAGGACAAGAACCGTACCTTCAAACTTTTGTTTCACCTAACCATCTCACTCTAGTCTATCCATTTCAGTATTCAGGCACTAGTTTATGAATTCATGATCTGAAATAAAGACTTCTTACGTCTACTAATCTGTGTTTACACTCATAATAGTGATTACAATAACATTTACCTGAACCTCGGCAGCTACCAAGCGAATCTTGTTCCCGTGCCATCGAGAAATCTATCGGTATACCATCCTTTTGCTTGCACTTGAGATAAAAATGGATTGAAGACATCGTTCATTTTGTCATATGCGTCTTGCAGCATTATATCATCAGTGTCACTGTATGTATTCTTCATTGACTTGGCATATGCTGCAACTACCCATCCTCGCAATGCATCTTCACCAGTTGCATCGTGCTCTAACATCATATCGGTCCATGATTTTTCTTGGCTCAGTAGAAATTTCTCTTCTATAAGAACTTGTTTTAATTTCTGCACCTCGGAAGGCTTAAGAGCTTTATGGGGAGTCCTTCCCACTCTCACATTTCCTGCGTCTTGGATTGGTCTCTCCGGGAACAATTAGTCTTCTTGGAATCTTAAATCAGAAGGGCTTGGGACTTGACCAGTCTAAAACAGATCCAACAATATCTATGATGTAAAAAAGAATTCAACAAGATTGTTTTATGAGATCTGAACTACAGATGATGCTATTTAGTTACCTTGACAAAATTAGCCACGACCAAAGCCGTTCTCTGTGGATTCAGTGTGTTGATCGGTACTCCTTGCATTTGTTCTACAACGCTAAACACATGTACAAGCGAAAGAATCGACCCAACCACCAACTGCAGATATAAGCCTTTTCTAAGATAACTGAGTTGCAATCGTGACAAATAGAAACTGCATCTTCGAACACAAAATAACAGTCTAGCAAAATGACATTACCTTCCCCTCCATTGATGAACAAATTGTGGACGCCAGTTGAATCCCAGCACCTATACCGGCAACATTAAAAAGAGTGGTAGATAGCTTCTCCTTTGGCAAAAATGTCGCTAAGATTTCCTTCTTTTGCAAAAGACGAATAGATTGGTAGTCTTGTTGCCCTTGCTGCAACCGTAGCCATGCCCTATTAGAATCAAACAATCCCAGAAAATGTGAAACATAGAGATGATTACAACCAACCTGTAAAACTGATTGAATTATGGAAAGATGGTCCCTAAAAAGATAGCTGGAAACGGATGTTCTAACAACAGTTTCACTTCAATCTTTCGTGGACAAAAAGATTCATTGATAAGAGCTGATGAATTCTCTACCTTGGCGAAATTCCCAATACCAGCCATTTCAAGAAACAGATGGCGGCATGATGGAGAAACAAGTTCCAGGCCAGTACCAAAATCGTAGAGCATGTCAGCTGAAAAAATGAATTATATGTTTTATCTTTGACACCATCAGCGGAAACATGTAGGTAAAGAAAGGTACATACCCAGGATTCTCCACCTTTAGGCTCAGAGTCCATCCTTGCACCCAAATTGCTAGAAATCAGCTTTCCCACATGCTGCATCCCATCCTTCAAAATCTATTACACCAATAGGGTTAACAAGAATATCAGTTACGAATTGGCCCAGAGCAAGTAAAAGAACTAAGAGATTAAAGTGAAAACATACCCAGCTAACAACAGTTGCTTGAGCCGGTGTAGGGCGCGCGCCTGCAGCAAATAGTAGTGACTACAAAGTAGTAAGACAAAAAGCTATATATCCATGTTAACACTCCATTGCAACAAATATGCAATTCCGCTAAATCAACAACATTGCAAGAGTAACGAAGACGACCTGAGTCGATAACACGGATAATGCTGCACTTGAGAGATGCTGAAGTGCTCAAAATTGTGTGTACCTAAGATATCCTTCATTAAAACTGTACAGAAGACGAAGTAGAAGAAAGAAAAAATTGAGCTGGTGAAACATGTTTTTAGCTTAAAATCTTTAAACAAAAGTCTCGACTTTGCGTTCACATGTATGGATATCCTGAAGGGAAGAACTTGTTAAGGAAGGATTCAACCATCTTCTGAGGAACAGGTCTTGCATCATCAACAACTTTCATCTACAAACCAAGCATAGCACATAATAATTCGGATTTTACAAATGGACAGCAACATCAAAACGGAACAACAACAATGATGAAGTAATAGCGAGAAAGAAAGAAATTTACAGAGAGGTGGCCGTCGGATTCGAACTGAAAACGGCGAGAGACAGAATCAGAGGTCTCAAACCAGTAAACGGGTAATTCATCGGGATTCTTCGCCGTTACATACTCTTCCTTCTTCATCAACTTCACCTTCTCCTGTTTCGTTCCACAAGTTACCAAATCAATAGATTAATTTGGAGAATTATAAATGAAACAGAAGAATAGATACTTCGAGAGCGTAACCAGAAATTCCATCTCGACGGCACCACCAGGTTTCCGAACGTTGAAGTCACTGGAATTCCGAGTGAACTACTCTCAACCGTAATCGCCTAGAGCCGTCAAAATACGAACTAAAGAGATGATCAACCAACGACGTCGTTTCATTAATTACTACAAGTGAGAATTCTGAGGCCCAAAGGGATTTACGTTTTATACAATATTGGGCTTTTAAATGGCCTAAAAGTGATAGATACGCGGCGATAAGTTGCAGGGCCCAGTTGAAAAGAAAGACGACTTTTCTTCTCGCGTTGCTTTAACGCCACCGCCCACTTCTTTTCTTCTGTAATACCCAAAAAAGAATTAAACTTGAAAAACTAATTAGCAATCAAAAGTGTGCACGAAGAGCAAAGCGACGCATCTGAATCTTTTCTTATATAAATTATTATTTTTTTCTTCATATATTATTCCTGTCGTCGCCGTCTCTCACACCTCTGATCTCAAAAATCAATTCTGGTTTGAAGAAAACAGACTCAATCCATGTCTTTCAGAGGACTAAGCAAGGTAATAACATAACCCATTCATCTTCTATTGCTACACTACCAATGATATATCTTGTTTAATTTTCTGAAAAATCGTGTTTTGGATTTTTAAGTCGGATAGACTCTACTTGCATGCATCCTCAATTGAGAAATGTAAAATAAATTGATATTGATTGAGTTGATCTTAAAAATTCTACCTTTTTTTTGGTTTAGATAACTATGGAGTTAATTAGATAATTGAAGAACCTAATCAACAGTGTAAGTTTGATGATAAGTAATAGAAAAATGGAATCTTTTGGTATAGATGATATGTTTTTGTCTATTGTTGTTTTCTCCAGCCAAATGCAACATCTGGAATGGGTGTTGCAGATCAAAGCAAAACCACATTTCACGAGCTTCAGAGGAAGAAGACTCATCGTTATGTGGTCTTCAAAATCGATGAATCCAAAAAAGAAGTAATCGTCGAAAAAACTGGAAACCCTGCAGAGAGTTATGATGATTTCTTAGCTTCTCTTCCTGAAAATGACTGCAGATACGCTGTTTATGATTTTGATTTCGTCACTTCTGAGAATTGCCAAAAGAGCAAAATCTTCTTCGTCGCTTGGTTAGTTTTGTAGTTTGATTTACTTCAACTTTGGTCTAATTGATGATGAGGTTGAAGAAACATTATGATTGGGATTTTATTGTGTATAGGTCTCCTTCAACCTCTAGAATTAGGGCGAAGATGCTATACGCGACTTCAAAAGACAGGTTTAGGAGAGAGCTTCAAGGAATTCACTATGAGATTCAAGCTACTGATCCAACTGAGGTTGATCTTGAAGTCCTACGCGAACGAGCAAACTGAGTTAAATGGTCTCTCTCTACTCAAAACACTATTGGTAATGTAATGAATAATCTCATTCGATGTCTTTGCGTATTCTCTCGTTAATGGATATGTGTAAACAGAGTTTCATGTTCTATTACAACTGTATAACATGTTTCGAATTCCACATCTTAAACCTTAAGGTAATAACTTCAACTGAATATAAACCAAAGAATAAGGACTAGTACCAAACACTTCATAATTTGCAATTGCTTTAAAGAAATTCATTACCAATTCTACCATGTAAAAACATCTACCACACCCTAAAATCCCTTATTTTTTCCCACTTATATCCGGGAGGAGTCGAACCCGTGCCGATTTGCAAAGTGACCTTCCAAATGTTTAATGCATTATTAGAGTAAAACAATATGATCAAGATTGTATAGTACCAACTAAGTGCTTAAATGTTTCCAAAATTTTGAAGGAGGTCGCAAATATTTTGGGACGAAATGACATAAATACCCACGACTATTTGAGAAGAAAATTACAAAGAGATTCCGAGTGGGGTCCATTGCCGTTGTGACCAAAAGCGAGATTGCATGACCCAACTGATCTCTTAATTGATTATTTTTAATATTAATATGATAATATGTTTATTAACGTTTTTCTTCTGTGAAGCAGAAGTATATGAAGTAATTGGTTAGCATAACTTAAGTTCTCAAGGAAGAAGAAAAAGAAGAAGATCATCATCGTTTAACTTTGGTAATGAGAGCATTTCGTTCTATAAAACTAAGTTTGAATTTGAATCAGTACTCAAATGTAAGAGAAGAGAAGATACTAAAAGTAGAGAACTTTATCCAAAAGGAATTGGTTTGAGATTAGGTTTGGAGTTTATGATCATTTTCTTACTTTAAATGATAATATGATGATCGATCTAATAATGAATTGTCTTGATGATTAATCATGGGTGGTGGAATTATAATTTTTGTTGCAGAAAAATCGGTTCGAAATGTTTGAGGAAAGTTCATGTTTTGATCTAAATCCAACGGTGGAAGCAATCATCGACAACAACGGTGGCTTCTCTGCGGCGGAAACAACTTTTCCAGCAAGCAACCAGTTCCAACCACCGCTCGGGAGCACAACTAACAGCTTTAACGATGATCTTAAGCTCCCAACTATGGAGGAATTCTCTGTTTTTCCTTCTGTTATCTCTCTTCCAAACTCAGAAACTCAGAACCAAAGCATCAGCAACAACAATCATTTGATGCAACAGATGATTCAGGAGTCTAATTGGGGTGTTTCTGCAGACAACTCTGGTTTCTTCGTGAACACTTCAGATCCGAATCCAAACACAACAACAACTCCAATTCCTGATCTTCTCAGTCTCTTGCAATTGCCTAGATGCTCAATTTCAATGCCAAGTTCAAACCTTTCGGATATACTGGCGGGTTCTTGTTTTACTTATGACCCGCTCTTCCACTTAAACTTTCCTCCACGACCTCCATTGATCCCTGCTAATGACTACTCAGGGTACTTGCTTGGAATTGATACTAATACTAGTACTCAAAGAGATGAGTCAAATGTTGGGAATGAGAACAATGATGGTCAATTCGATAGCGGAATCATCGAGTTTAGCAAAGAGATTAGGCGTAAAGGAAGAGGGAAACGAAAGAACAAACCTTTTACAACAGAACGTGAGCGAAGATGTCATTTGAATGAGCGGTATGATGCCTTGAAATTACTCATTCCTAACCCGAGTAAGGTTAGTTATTCCTCATGACAACAATGTTTCTTACTTTAGTTTTCATTCATTACTTCCAATGTCTCTTTGCTTAATTCATAGACTGTTGTTTTAGGGAGATAGAGCATCAATTCTTCAAGATGGAATCGATTACATCAACGAGTTACGCAGAAGAGTAAGTGAGCTTAAGTACTTGGTTGAGAGGAAAAGATGTGGTGGGAGGTACAGGAACAGTGAAGTAGACAACAACAATAACTTGGAAGATCGTAATAACGAAGATGATGATGATGATGATGATGAAAACTTGAAGAAGAAGCAGGAGAGCGATGTAATAGACCAGTGTTCAAGCAACAACTCATTGAGATGTTCATGGCTGCAGAGGAAATCAAAAGTAACAGAAGTTGATGTCAGGATTATTGATGATGAAGTAACAATCAAAGTTGTGCAGAAAAAGAAGATCAATAGTTTGTTGTTTATCTCCAAAGTGCTTGATCAACTTCAGCTTGATCTTTACCATGTCGCTGGAGGACAAATTGGTGAGCATTACAGTCTCTTGTTCAACACCAAGGTCAGTGATCAATATATTACAAATCTTAATTATTGGATTGAGTTTTGGTAATAATGATTGAAAAAATTGCAGATAAATGAAGGATCAACAATATATGCAAGTGCAATTGCAGACAGAGTGATTGAAGTTGTGGATAAACACTACATGGCTGCTTTTCCCATCAATTACTATTAATTTTTTAGGCTAATTTTCTCTGGTTTTCTTTCTTTCTAAATCCATATTTACTCGTTTCAATAAATAAATAAAAAAACTCATTTTGGAGCCAAGTTTTATGTTTTTATATGTGGTAACAAACAATGATCCAGAGTAAAGAAGCATGAAGATAGTCTCAATTCCTTTCTCTGAAAACTTATGTAATAAATACCCCAGTTTCAGAAAATATGATATATGGTCTGTAAACAAATTTTTAAAGGCACCGGACGTAGCATACTGATCGTCAGACCAACAAGATGGACCCACAAATCGGGAGAAGACGTAGGACCATTAAAATGATGGTTAGGGCGTTACAACTTAGTTCTACAATATATGAACTAAACAAGAATCAAATAAATACCGGTTTGATCATGACAAAACTTAACCGGATCATTTGACAAAATTGTTTTGGTCTGTGGATATGTTTATGTTAGAGAGAAGGTGATCTGTAGTTAGTGAGATTGATACTTAGGTGACCAGAATCTGTTGTGTATGTATAAAAAAAATCAAATGAAAATAGAAAGATATTTTCATATATTTGGATGAGGGACCTACACATCTTCATCTTCTCGAACAACTTCACTCTCTTTGCTATAAACAGATATGGCATGATCTAACTGCAACATCAAACTTATAATATCTTTCTTTCAATAAGATTATAGTTTTCTAGGGTTATATGTTTTTCTCAGTTTATTTGATATCACTAGTTCTTGATATAATACTCTGCAAAAGCAAAAGAGAAAAAAAAAAACTAGAGTGATTTATCCCAAAAATGTTTTTTTGTTAACAAGTAATCATTTGATTGTAAGGTGGTCCGATCTGTAGCCTAAATTTTCTAATCCGAGAAGGGTGAGATATACCAAACATATTTTTACAACAATGACTAATGGTAGCAGACAAGACAACATTAAAATCTCCAAAAACTAAAATTCATACAATAAACGCACAAAGCCGAGTAAGAGAAGCTTACAGAGACCCAACAAATTGCCATGAAAATATTACCTCAAATTCTCCACGACGATTTTAACTTTACGCTTTGAAAATTCTCATAGTGATCACACCTGTTTTTTTGAAGAATACTAAGGGATTGTTTCTTTGTGTGTTAATGTATGTGGATGATACCATAATAGTAAGTAACAATGCAATTACTAAAAGACACATATCCAATTGAATTTCCAAAAGATTTTGATTTAGGATTTTCGTCGGGTTTAATTGGTTTAGTCAACTTAAAATTGAAAGTTTAATTAAAAGTCAACTATAAATATGCTGTTTAGTTAATTATAACTGGAATTCTGTGTTCAATTTGACTTTTCGGTAAATTCAATGTTAAATCGATATTTTTCCCTATTTACAATTCATAAAGAGGGAGAGACTTGTTTATGAAATTTTGTTTCTTCTCATAAAATTGAGAATCTTCAAGAGTTGTTGAAATTTACATGGAAGGTCACTTTTTTTTATTTCCATACGTTGCCCATTTTTTCTCATGATTGTGAACGAAAAAGTCTGATGATTTAATAAGAGGTATGAGAACTTGAATGCTCAGTGTCTAGCTCGAGTAAGGTTTGTTATTAGGGAATAGACCATTCATTGTTCAAGATGTGATCGATTAAAAATTTGGTTAAGAAGCAAAGATTTTTTGGAAAAAAGCACAAAACATTAAAGTAGACAATACAAAGGCATTATATTTCGTTAGGGGAGTGCATCAATTCTTCAAGATGAGGCTTGGTGATGATTAAAATACGGAGAAGAAGACTTGATCATGATAGACCAACGTTCATGGCTGCAGAGACAATCAAAAGTAATACATGTTGATTTTAGGGTTATTGATGATGAAGTGACCATCAAATTTGGATATCAAGAAGAAGAAGATGAATTTTGTGTTGTCTGTTTGCAAAGCGTTTGATCAAAAATCATCAAAGTGTTACTCTACAAAAAAAATTATCAAATCTTTTTAACCAAAAATGATCAAAGATATTAATGGATAAAATTTTGACCAATTTTTGATGAATGGATAATTAAATAAAATCAAACATGCAAAATAATAAATCAAATAAAAAATATTCTTAAAAATATAATTGATCACTTAAATTTAATTCCTTTATGAAAAAACTTTGTTCCATATTGATCCGACCAATATTAAGCTAAAAAAACCCGGCCTGATAAACCAAGTCGTTTGGTCTCACACTATGTCACTATTGTTTTCTTTTTATAAACATTCGGATATATAAAATCTGATTTAGAGCTTAAAAAATTCTTTAAAATCTATGAATTGTAGTGAGAAATGCTACGACCCATGATACCCAGAATCATAGCTAAATCATAACTCGGCACTACATAATCAAAATATATTTTTAATTCAAATACAAAGGGCCTATAGTTTTAAAAATTAATAATAACAAATAATTTAAAAATAATAGAAAGTTATGACATTTTCAAAAATACCCCTTTAGACTTGACATTTCCAAAATTACTTCTGCCCTTTTAGACATTTTCAAAAATAACTCTAACTAATAACAAAGGACAAAAATGCTCTCAAATATTTATTTAAAAAAAAAATTGTATAAAAAATTTATTTTTGATTTTTTTTACTAATCTTTTTTCCCACCAAAACATTTCCCACCATTTTTCTCATCTCATAATTTTGTTTTACCATTTATAAGATTTTATAAGATATCTTATTAAACCTTATAAATAGTATATTTATAAGTTATCTTAAAAAACCTTATAAAAAATCAATTTATAAGTTATCTTATGAAACATTGTAAATAAACTATTTTTAATAAAAAATTAAACTCCAATTAAATACTTAAACCCATAAAAGAATGATCAAGTTTAGTAACAAAAAGCTAAATACTATACTCTAAAGAAACTCATTGTATGTCTAAACTCAAGAGAATGATTATACCAACTCTTGAATGAAAAAACTAAAGTCATATTAAATGTTTAAATCCAAGGGAATGCCTTTACCCGCAGATATAGTCCACGACTACCTCAAGATCTTTGATGAGGAATGTGTAGTTGTCCATTTCATGGCAGAGAGGAGATGTTCTACTTATAGACAATTGGGCGGTTCTGTACTCTGGAGACCGTTAAATCCTCTCCGACGAGTTCTTGCATCACTCTGCCAATAGATTATGTTGTCTTCTACACACAATCTATCAAATCTATGGATTTCAGATTTAGAGCCAATAGTATTGTGTATATCTCATACAACTATTTGGGTATTATTGTAACTCATTTTTTATTTATAACATCACTTAATTACACTACACCAGAGACTACACCAAAATTGTCAATTAAAGACCACAAGAACCATGATGTAACACATTGAATGTAAATGAAACACATTTACGAATAAAGAACAAAGTTTTTACCAAAATTCAGTAACTCATCTCACCACATAGCTTCATGCAGGTTTAGTTTTCCGAAATTCTTCTCTAATTATAAAGTTTAGCAAGAAACTTTATAAAACAGTGTAAAATAAAAAAATAAATAAATAAAAATATCAAACATTTAGGGGTTTAATACGAAAATTATCTTTTCTTTAAATGAAATTAAGTTTAAATTTTACTTTGGTTCCCTAAATTAAGAAGAGGTGTGGTTTAATTTTATGAAATTCCTCTCACTCATTTGTTTATAAAGCTTTATAAAAAATCTTACAAAACCATATAAAACCAAACAAAAAATATTAAATGAAAGAAAATGTCCAACATTTAGGGGTTTAATACGAAAATTCTATTTTGTTTAAGAGAAATTAAGTTTAAATTTCATTTTGGTTTTCTCAACTAAGAAGAGGTAAGGTTTAGCTCTATTAATTTTTTTTCATTGATTTGTTTATAAAACGTTATAAGAAATCTTATAAACCGTATGAAATCAAACAAAAATAATAAATGAAAAAACTATTGAATAATCAGGGGTTTTTATACCAAAATTATCTTTAGTTTAAGAAAAACTATTTTTGATTTCACTTGCATTCCTTTAACTAAAGAAGAGTAAGATTTAGTTTTATGAAATTGGTCTCAGTAGGCTTTTTATAAAGATTTATAAGAAACATTAAAAAATATTAAATAAATAAAATTCTCAACATTCAATGGTTTTATACGAAAGCTATTTTTAATTTATGAGAAATTATGTTTAACTTTCTCTTGGTTCCCTCAATTAAGAGAGAATATGGTTTAGTTTATGAAATTGGTCACACTAATTTGTTTATAAAGTTTTATAAGATACTTTATAAAACTAAATAAAGTCAAACAAAATTATTTAAACAAAGAAAATTCTCAATAGTGGGTTTATACGAAAACTATCTTTAGTTTATGAAAAAATAAGTTTAATTCTCTTAGGTTCCTTCTGTTAAGAGGAGAGTGGGGTTTAGTTTTAATAGATAGGTCATTTCGTTTGTTTATTAAAGTTATAAGATACCTTATAAAATTGTATAAAACCAAACGAAAATACATAAACAAAGAATTGATTATAAAAACTCTTGAATGAAATAAAACTAAACTCTAATTAGATGTCTAAACACAAAAGAATGAATATAATAACTCTTGAATGAAAGAAAACTAAACCGATACATAAATCCAAATGAATAATTTAAATTAGTAAATCAAACTAAATATTATACCCTAAAAGACTCACTCGATGTCTAAACCCAAAAAAATTATTATAACTCAAAAAAATCTATCTATAAAATAAGTTATGGATTCTAATAAATAGTAAATTTAGTATGTTTTTAAAATTAGTAAATCAACCAAAATAATATCCCTAATAGACTCATTGATGCATAAACTCAAGAAAATAATTGTATCATAAAATTCAAAATAGTATATTTATAAGATTTAATAAGATAACTTATAAATCCTAATAAATAGTCTATTTATTAAATTTTATAAGATAATATATAAATTTGAATAAATATATTATTTAATAAGATTTTTTATTAAATTTAATAACATTTTGGGATAAAAGATTTTGCCGGAATACGATGAGATAAAAAAAGTTGGCGAGAAATTTTTTTTCTTTTTCAAACTGAAGATAAAATTGAAATTTTGAAAAAAGTTGAGAGATACTTTTGAAAAGAGTAGGAATAAAAAGACATTTTTAAACATTATTGTAATTTCTGTAGAAAGGTTGTACGGTTACGATAAGAAGAGCAGCAGTGTATACGAAAGAGGTAGCTGACCAAAACTTTTTCAGTGCTCCACAATTACAAGACTACCCCTCATTGTTTATTAAAAATATAAATAATATAATCGGATTCTTGGAAGTGGGACCTACCTCCTCCTCTATTTCTCGAACAACCTGACTCTCTTTGCCAAACATATATCGCATGTCCTAACCGTATATAACACCAAACTTAATACTTATTTCTTTTTCTTCTCAATCTATTTGTGGTTTTAATGTCCGAAATTATGTTTGAATACTAATGTATAGATTAGATCAAATATATGATCGAGTAATAAATTATCTTCATAAACTGAAATTTTGATAATTGATTTCATGATTAGAAAGCCTTCTCGTTAACACATAAGATTTCTACAATTTGTTTTTACTTTATTTTTTATTGCCAAAACACTTTACTTCAACAAGTTGTAAGTAAAAGGGCAAAGGGAAAAGAGCAAAGGCGAACAATTTGGTTAGTTGTTAATGAGGGAGGCAAATGTGGGGGCCCACATACGGATAACGTCCACTGATAATGACAAAATTACCCCTTAAGTCGTTGAGATTCTTTGTGGGACCCATCTATTGACCCTTTGTAACTAACCTTCATGTTTGGCCACAATGAGATATCACATGTTCCAACCAAAACATCCCCAAACTATTACTATAGTTTTTTATATACTTATTTTATAAACCAAATTTCATACATTAACACTTAATATTTTCTTTTATAAACTGATATGTTCTCATTCATATTAATGGTTTTAATAAATTTATTTTTACGTGAAATTTTGAATTTTAATATAAACTGAACAAAAAAAAATTCAAATTTCAGTTAAGAACTTTTTTTTTTTATTATTATTATTATTATTATTATTATTATTATTTGGATTAATGTGATCCATATCTAAAACTCAACTTAAGCAAAATATCACTACTACACAATATAATACCACTAATTGAAATCATATTTTGCGTTACATGCCGCAGATATTCAACATATTAATTTTTTTTCATTGAATTTTGAATTTACTCGTCTCATCTAAATATAAATTTAACCAATATATTCATTAGATTCCCCCCAAAAAAAAATTTACTGAAACTGTTCAAAAGCTTCATTGTTAATTTAAATTATATTTTGACATATGATATGAAATTACAGAAGTAAACAAAAGCTAACCAAATTCTAGATTAAACAGCTCCAGTTAAACAAGTTAATAATTATGAAATTTATATATACGGAATATAAACGTAGCTAGCCAAAAAAAATCCGAGATGAAAAAAATCGAGAATGTACATTAATTGACAAAAAAAGAGAGTACATTATATGTATATTTTTCCAAAATCAATAGTTACATTTTGTCATTTTTTCACCCTTCTCCTACTGTCTTTGCAAACTGCAAATGTCCGTATATTTCAAACACAGAGAGGAAGAAACTAGAGAGAGACTTGTATATGAAACTTACTTCTTCTCCTGAAATTTAAAAGCTTTGCAGAAGAACTTAACCGTTGCAAGGTTGAAAATCTCCAGCTTTGGTTACTATTTATCTTCTCTGTCTCTCTTTCAGTTTTTTATCAAACTCAAACCCTAAACCCAATTGTTAATCTATTGGAATTTATGAACATTTTCATGGAACAAATCTTTCATCTGTAACCTGGTTTTATTTCCAAGATTCTAAAAGACCGAACTTTTTTGAAACTAGGATCAAATTTGTTATTGTTGATTTGCAGGTGTTAAAGAATCATCTAGAGTAGCTGAACCCTTTTCATGGAAGGTCAAATAATCTTCTTTCCTTTTCCTCCATTTTGTGATCTAATTTTCTCATGAAAGTTGCAACCTTTTTCAGTTTTCTTCTTCTGGAAGATAGAAATTAGTGTCTTTTTTGGGTTGAAATTGCAGAAGAAGGAAGAGGAAGCATTTACGAGGAGATGGGTTGTTTCGATCCCAACACTCCTGCAAAAGTTACGGTGGAGAGCAGCTTCCCTCAAGCCGAACCACCACCGCCACAAACTCTAGTCGCCGGAAGCACAAGCAACAGCAATTGCAGTGTTGATGTAGAAGAGCTCGAGATCTCTGAATTTCATCTCAGCCCACAAGACTGTCCTCAAGCTGCTTCAACACCTCTCCAATTTCACGTCAATCCTCCTCCTCCTCCTTGTGATCAGTTTCACAACAACAACATCAATTTGATACACCAAATGGCTTCACAGCAAGACCACTCTAATTGGGATAATGTGTATCAAGATTTCGTGAATTTGGGTTCTAACTCTGCAACAACTACTGATTTGCTTAGTCTCTTACATTTGTCTAGATATTCGTTGCCTCCTCCTAATCATCCTTCTTCTATGCTTCCTAACTCGTCAATCTCATTCTCCGACATCATGTCTTCTTCTTCTGCTGCTGCTGTCATGTACGATCCGCTCTTCCATCTGAATTTCCCTCTACAGCCTCGAGACCATCAGAGCCAACAAAGAAACGGATCTTGTTTACTTGGAGGTGAAGATCAGATTTATATGGACGCTAATGGAGCAGTGAACATGATGTATTTCGAAGGAGGAAGCAACATCAACAATGGTGGATTTAACAATGGGACTCTCGACTTCAACACTGGAGTTACCCGTAAAGCAAGAGGATCTAGAAAGTCAAGAACTTTCCCTACAGAACGTGAAAGAAGAGTTCATTTCACTGATCGTTTTACCGACTTACAGAAACTCATTCCAAATCCAAAAAAAGTATACTTTGCTTACTTTACTTCAATTGATATTGTTCATGTGTATGAGAGACATTTGTTGATTTAATGTTTGTAGACTGATAGAGCATCCATCGTTGGAGAGGCAATAGATCACATCAAAGAGCTGGTAAGTTCAATAGAGGACTTGAAGATGCTAGTTGAGAAGAAGAGATTTGGGAAATTCAGGACCAAGAAGAAAGCTAGAACTGATGGAGGAGGAGAAGATCAAGACGAAGAAGAAGACACTGTGAGTTACAGGCCACAGAGCGAAGTAGACCAATCTTGCTTTAAGAAGAATAACAACAACTCACTGAGATGTTCATGGCTGAAGAGGAAATCGAAAGTCACTGAGGTCGATGTACGCATAATCGATGACGAAGTAACCATCAAGCTTCTCCAAAAGAAGAAGATCAACTGTCTGTTATTCACAACCAAAGTCCTTGATAAGCTTCAGCTTGATCTTCACCATGTTGCAGGAGGACAAATTGGTGAGCATTACAGCTTCTTGTTCAACACTAAGGTAATGAAAATCATAGTAGTAACTTAACTATGAGTTCTTTTTAACTCTAAATTAATCATTTTCAATTTGATATGAGCAGATTTGTGAAGGATCTTGTGTATATGCAAGTAGAATTGCAGACACATTGATGGAAGTTGTGGAGAAACAGTACATGGAAGTTGTTCCCAACAATGGCTACTAGTTTCAAGACACACTTATGAGGGTTAATTGTTTATTTAATAACTTTGTTTTACTTTTACCCTCTAATGACTGATTAAGTTATTAATCACTATGGTAATTTTCAAGCTATTTAGTTAGAGCTGAGGCTAGTCGTCTGGATTTTGTCTAACTCTAGATATTTCTAGCTATATGGGTTTCACCTTTGGACCATTTTTATCTGTTAATGCTCTTGCTTTTTGTTTACCAAAACCAAAACCGAAGCCTTTTTTTTTTCAGTTAAACAACTTCGTTTTGTTATAATTTACTTTATATGTCATTTTTATTTTATTTTATATAAGTTCAATAAGGATACAAAAAAAATCATATAATCAACACAACAAAATAAATAAAAGTCTTTTATATAATTACTGGCCACCAAAAATGCAACTCTCACTCATAATTTAGGACATAATATTATTTTTCTTAAATAATTTATTTTTGTCAACCTTAAATAATTTTGATCAATCAATATAGAATGATAAAGATTTAATATATAATTTACCTTATTGATTATACTTGGTTTGCATCTTAATTAGATCACATCTTTCTTTAATAAATGAGTCATTTTATCATCCATATAATAAGAAAAATATATTCTTTTGGAATATATTGTGATTAATTTTCTTAGAAACACACACACACACATATATATATATATCACTCAACATATTAAAAGCCTCACATAAATTTAACAACTAATTATTTAATTATAATTAAATTAGAGTTAAGATTTGTCTCGGACTTTAATATATCTTCCAATTTTGTTTCATTTTGGTGTTTTTTCATTACAACACCTTAATATAAACCTACATTAGATCGCTTCAAAACAGATAATAATTTTGGATTACAATTTCAACCTAATCCAAACTTATCAAACCAATTTCAATGTGTGTCTTATATAACACATTTTAAATTAGAGCTTTGAAACCCTGACAGGACTAGAAATGTTATTAAATACATAACCTAATGGTTGTACCCTAACGATTGAGTATTAATATAATAAACGAATGCACTTAATTAAAAAAATTAAAACACGTACGGAATTGTTAAAGTTATATTCTTCCAACTTACATCTTTGGAATCATATCTACAAACAAATTAAATTAGAACATAAACAATATAAAACTTAAGAATATTTATAAATTAATTAATATTTCAAAATATATTTTTCTAAATGGTAGCTTCATTTGTTTCCCCATGCCAGAATAATGGGGTATGGTTTGATACTTTGATGTGTCAAGTCTTATTCTAACACATCTTTAAGTCTTTAGTTAATGTTTAACCATTATTGTGTTCATCTTAAGATTAAACTCAGCCAAAAATACTCTTTAAACTAATACAAATACTTTTATTTTCAACACATCAAAACAAATAACATACTAATAAACCCTTCATATAATTTTTTATAACGTCTGTTTCGGTTTGTGGTAAAATACTATTCCACCAACCAACCGTCGAATCATCTATTTATTATGATATTTTGATAACCGGACAATCTAATGCCTAGGTCTAAACTAACTTTCAAAACCAATAGAAATCCGGATTTTCTTGCCACTTAAATCATTTACAAATGTTTTGCAGTTGGAAAGACACGAATTAAAAGAAAAACAACCAAAATAAATACTCAATCAACTGAATCAAAACCAATTTAACTTTGTGTTTTTTTTATGATTTTCTAACTAGAAACTTATGAGGAATTATTGGTTGTATGATTTAGAAAGAATTAGAAATAGTGAAGTGATATTGGTTTAGTGGCAGATGGTAAGTCCACTGAAAGCAATTACTATCTCACTGTATATATTTTGTAGGAATTTGGCTAATGAGTCAGAGTTGTGGTTCAGTATTGACAACAAAAAATTAGAAATATTGAAAACTTAAATCAAGTTAATCACATCTGGAGTAATTTTCTTACAATGAGCCAATAATGATTTGGCGAAAGTATAGTTGCTTAATTGTATATCCTCATGACACCGTCGTTTTAATTAAATCATAAACCATCAATTAATCTTTCTTTATTTAGTGTCTTTCTTAATTACACTCTGTTGTCTTTTCCTCGTTGGCTATTACCTTTTTCGATTATTCCCAATTCGAACAGGTCATATGTATCATGCCTATACCATATTTTCACATTTATATTAAAATATGGTCAGTATCACAATTTTCAACTTATTAATTCTCTATAACCATATCACTTCACACAATTAGCTTTTCACAAACAAATTCACATTTGGGTAAAATGACTGTTGATTAGATTCTAATATGTTAAAATTCATTTCCTCTTGTTTAAGCTAAAGTCTTTGTGGACCTTTATAGTTTATCTTGTTTTTTTTTGTTTTCTATACATATTTTCTTTTGTTGAACCAGTAAATTTATAGTTTCGGCAAAAAGAGAAAGTTTCCAACCACCAAACATGTGACGTCTCAATCCATTTTTATTTATTTTTATAATAAAATTGGAATTGAAAATAAATTTTGTTCAATTTGATTGGTTGGTTAGTTTTAATATATTTGTCCATTTTGTTTTTGATGAATTTGAAATTTATAAGAACTTGTCCAGATCTATCAATTAATATTAATTTTTTCATATGATTTTAGTTTTAGTTTAGATACAATTCCTTCGAATTTAAAAACAACATTGGATACCAATTTTGAAACATATTCAAAATGTAAACCTAGTTTGACATCCATTTATTAGAAACACATGACAAGCAGGATTAATAATCAAATGCAAATATAAATTAATTCACAAAAAGTCTGATTAAGAAACAACATAAGTTATCTCTTTTTTATACATTCATATATAATTTATTTTCTATAAAAATACACATAATATAATATTATGTATTAAGTTTTAAAACAAATATATATATATATATATATATAGTGTGATCACATAACTTAATTTTAAATAAAAAATATAATTTATATTAAAACAGAAAGAGTATAAATTATGATGCGACTATTTATCTTATAGCACATTGAAAAAATTGCATCCCAACCAACAAAAACTCGACAAGTTATTTTGATTTAAACGTTCAAATAGTGAATTCTTAGCTTTATTGGATATGTAAGCTTCAACCAAAAAAAAAAGTTATCAAAGAAAGTCAAAAACCAATTAATAGTGGATTAACAACAATACTAATGATAATGAAAGCATCATTAACGACGTTTTCACATAATATAATATGAACGTGATTATATATATTATTTCTTAATGATAATATATTTCATATAACCATAAAAGATAACATTTATACAATATTATAAGATCTCACTTTTATAGATCTAATCGAATTACCCTACAAATAAATAAATAAAAACTTTATAGTTATCTTATCAAGTTCTTTTTGGTTGGATTTTGTTATTCGAATAAAGAAGAGCTTTACAGCTTGGACTGACTGATTTTAAGATTCACAGTCTTAGATATATAAGAATGGTTATTAGATTTTACAAATATATAACAAAAATAAATAAATATATAACAAAATAAATAAAATATATAAGAACAAAAATTGTTAAAGCAATTCAGGTGGACACACACACACTTTCCAGCCATATAACGCAATAATAGAGTTTTTTTTTCTTTTCTCAAAGACCAAAAAAAAGAAAAAGACTTTTTTTCTTATACACTTAAACAGCTCCATCAAGTCTCATCCAATAATTTCATTTGGATATATACAACAAACAAAAATTAAGAGGACCAAAGAAATTGCAGAATGAAACAAACAAATTTATAAAAGATTATCACAGAGTAAAAATTGAAAGAAAGCTAAAAGTGAAATCAATTACATGAGCTCATAAGAAGTTGTTCTAAATACTCAGCACCTAAATCTTCAAAAACCACAAGTGTACCACTTTCTTGCTTCACAACACTCTGCTTATTACTACTACTAGATGTTGAAGAAGCAGATGAAGAAGAAGAATAAGAAGACGAACTCGAAGAAGAAGAAGACGAAGAAGAAGATCTCTTTTTGCCTCTAGGTCTGTTTCTTAGTGAATGTTTTCTCTTCAAAGCCATAACTGGAGATCCACCATCATGAAGATTCACATTCTCCATTTTCTTAAGAGATTCTCTAACAACTTCAACTGGGAAATTAAGTGTTGCTAAAGCTCCTTTTGTAGCAAAAGCTGCTTGATCATAAGCAAGAGCAGCTTCTTCAGCTTTATCAAAAGTCCCAAGCCAAACCCTAATTCCATTTCTTGTTGAATCTCTAATTTCAGCTGCAAATTTTCCCCATGGCCTTTTCCTTACTCCTCTGTATGATCTTTCTTCATCTATTCCAACTTTCTCTTCTTCCTCGGAATTAGAAACGTCACCGTTGTGGATTTCTTCTTTAATCATCATCTCCGATGACTCAAATGAGAAAAAGTCATCGGAATAATCAGAACGGTAAAAGAAAGATTGATGATGATGATCAGATGATTGATCCATGAAACAACTCTCACTCCATAGAATTGATTCTTGTGATGGACTCCATGAACTTGGAGATGAATACATGGAAGAAGATTGAGAATATTCCATAGTTTTTTTTTAATTCTTTTTCCTTTTTTTTTTGTGTTATCTCTTCTTGCTGTTTGTTTGCAATGAGTTATTTCAAAACCTAATGGTATATATAAGAGACATAAAATTTATTAGATAGTTGAAAGTGGAGAGTATTTTATTTGCTTTACTGTTTGTATAGGACCTATGGACAAATGTGGCTGCCTTGTATAATTAATAAAATTGAATACAACCTTATGGGGACCAACTACAAAACTGGTTTTTATTTTCCCAATACATTTTATACGGATCTATCGCTAATTGAAAGAAAAAGAATTTGGATTATTTTTATTTCCACGTGGCTTAATCTTATTTCATGGAGTGACGTTAGGCGGCGAAATAACGACAAAATAGATGACATCAGCAACATATTGTGACGTGGCGTTTTTCTCCCACATAGGACCACTTATTGTCCGCCCGAGCCAACATTGGTAACTACGGACTTATGTACTGATAGTCCGAAAGAGTTGACTGGAACAGAATTTTAATTATTGCCAAAATAAATATATTATATATGTACCACATAAAAATTCTCATAGCAATATATATATATATATATATCATATTTTTATTAGTTTTTTTTAAATTAAATAATTTCGTTTAAAATATATATTTATTTTATTTATTTTTAATATGTTAGAAAATAATATCTAAGGAAATCTTTTGACAATCTATTTTTCTAAAAAAGAAAAAACATGTAATACATTCAAGTAATTTGTAAGACAATTTTATCATTTAATTACTAGTTTTTTTCCAAACGACATATAATAAAATAAACTATAAATTTAATTTGGAATTATATAATAAATATGGTATGTTATATATTCTCCCTATATCAAATCAAACACCCAATTCCGATTTTAGAAGTAAAAAACTTTTTATCGACCTATCACTAGTACAAAAACAAAATAAAAAAATTCGGTATTGTGTATGTTAAAACAAACAAAAAAAGATTGAATCCAATTACTAAGTCCTTTGAGAGATATATTCACCATTAAGTTCCCTTAAAGCTCATGCATTTTATAGATATAAATTTTTACCATTATGAAAGTGTAGATAATTCGAGAAAAAAGATTACTGATTATAAATATATAGACAGAACACTTTAAATACACGAAAAACTAGATTTATTCAAGTAGAACTTTTTTTACAAAAACTTCTCACTTTGTTGGAAATTTTTTTCTGAGAAACCAACCTAAATTTAGATTTCTTAACCCCAAATACGACCTTGACAAGTCAAAATAGAACCCTGACGAGCTTAAACTTTTTTAGTCTTTCGTTCAAACACTTTTTCTCAAAAGCTCTAACCTAAATTACAATGACAAGACCTATTTATATGAACTTTCTAATATTGGTCTTCAACCCTAGATCACATCCAATAAGAGATTTGGTTTTATCCAATGATTTTTCTTTCCATTTAAAATTTTTGTTAGTAGATATTCTAAATATTCACCAAATCTTCATTTATTTATAAATCTTCCTAATTTTTAGAAACTATTTCTATCTTCATGTGTCCTCCACAAATCTTTCACATTAGAGCTCAAACTTGTAGTGAAGAACTTTCAGCATACATCGCAGGTGAATCAAACGAATGTATATCATTATAAAGTAGACTACGCATCTTTTGAGTTTGGCTCGTGTTGTGACAAAGATGTAGAAATATTAATTAATTAATGTAGATTATAATCAATGAAGAAATTTGTCGATAGACAGAAATAGCTGTATGAATTGATTTTGCTAAAAAAAAATTACACCTTAAATTTAATTCCACCTAATCTGATTTTTGGTCCTGACTATTTACTAATATAACAGTAACTAAATTAGTTCCCAAACATGATTCGAATAATATTGATTTTTTTTTGTTTAGAAAAAGAGTTGATGAATAGGGTTAAGATGAACTATTTCACCAAATTAATTATTAGTTTTATATGTACTTTACAAAATTTATTAGTTGTAGTATAAATGGCCAACAAATCTGACAGCCATTAATCAAAGGTACACACCCATCGTTTTACGACTTCTATAAAGCTTGTTTCTGATTTTCATTCAGACGTTTTTTCCCATACATTTCGTTATCTAATTAAAACTAATAAAAAATATTTACCATAAACAATAAAAAAAATCATACGGAAATCGTTAAAATAATTTTAAGTAATAGTACTATGACTTTTATTTATATAAAAAAAGTAATAGCACTGTAACTAGATAGAAAATTATAAAAATTAGATTTTCACTTGTTTTGTCTTGATTTTAATAACTATTTTGACGGTTAACATTATTAGATTAGCGTATATATTCTGATAAAGAAATTTAACAGAGATAATTACTGAAAGATATATATAAATAAATACATATATATATATATTTATTTTTTTAAAGTAGAAGATATTGATCGACAGTGGCCCCGAGAGAGAGGTCTTTTCTTTGATGTGCCGACAGCCACTCATCTATATGTATAAATATATAATAAAAATTGGCACAAAGACAAAATAGATATTTCTTTAGATCCAAACTTAAACGAAAATCATTGGTCAACATAATTGGTCCAGTTATGGTTGGAGAATAGGGTTTTGTAATAAAGATGCATTGAAATGTCACAATTTTAGCTTAACGAATTTGACTTCTTCTTTTTTTGTTCTTATAAGATGGAGAACTAAAACTGGATTCTATAACAGTTTTTGTAAATAAAATATTTTTTGTTCTTCGACCGGACTTCTATGATTGGAACCTTAATTTGTCTAGATCCTAGAACATATGTATATAACATTTACAAGTAATTAGAGACAGGGTAATTAATGGTAACAAAATCTAACATATATGTGCACAATTTATGATGCACATGCTGCTAATTAGGTTTAATGCACCTATTTTTTGGTTAAAATGTTTTACTAAACAAAAGTAAACGAAAGTCTTGCAGATACAAAAGTAAAAGTATGAAAATTATGTAACCGAAAAAATTAAAAATAATAATAAAAATCAGAGGATACAATTAAAAGCGGATCTCAATTCAGACATGAATTTGAGCTATGAGTTAAGCATTGGATTAAGAAACCAACCAGTGGCGGACGGAAGTATATCATAGGTGGGATATGTGTCCATACTAAAAAAAATTTGGTTAATATTTTTTTTCATTTCATATTTATTTATTTTGAATATGAAGTTGTATGGCATAATAACCAGGTATAATAATCAGAACCAAAACTAAACTAAATCGAACCAAAAATTTTGGTTAGGTTCGATTTTGATTCTTAGAATAGAACCATTCGGTTCCAATATTTAGATAACTTCAATTTTTGATTCGGTTATGAAAACCGAAAGTTACCAAATAGGAACCAAAATTATTTAATATTAAAAATATTTTGATTACTTTTAAAAAAACAACTATTCAAAATCAAACCAATATTATTTTAAAACTAATTCGGTTCAATTTTTTTGGAAACAGAACCGAAAACGATTATAATTTTAGTCAATATCTATTGGTTACTATATTTTCAAAACCAAAAAATCTGAAAAACCAAAATAATCGAATTGAAAAACTGAATGCCATAGCTTATAACCCATAATAAAAATATTTCTGCATCTGCTACTGAAACCAACCGTCGGATATTTTGGTGTAAATCATGTATGACTCACGAGTATAATAGGTGCGATATAACTACTCTCTTTCTGACTATATGCCATTAAAACTCATGTATTTGGTTAGGAAGATGTAATAACATTTTTAGTATCTTTTCTTTAAAGATGTGTCTGATCATCACATGTTGTATTGTGTCTCCGAAGTTCGTTTGATGCTTCATATTGGATACTACAATTGACTATTATCTCATATCTGAACTGATATTTCCTCCTAAATATAGAATACTTACATACTATAGAACGTCTATATAACCACAAAACAAACATAAATATGATTTTTCATCATATAATATTGAAAATAGAAATTTTATATAATAGAAAATTATTTAATAATATATTCGATATTCACAAATAAATTTTTATAACAAATGTTGTTTAAGGATCAAAATTGATTAGTAACACTGCATCAGTTGAATATTATAATAAAATAAAAGTTAATATGTAATATTAAATTTAAATAATTATTCTAAAGTTTATATAATAACATATAGTTTAATATCCTTGATATCAAATAAATATATATAGATTGTAATTATTATAACATATATATAGTTTAATATTTGCATACTAATAAGTGAATATTTTTCTAAATATAATAACAATGTATCACTTATCTACAATGTGTCTATAACATGGTTGTCATATATGTTACCTCACTTCTTGTTTCAAATTATTCTATCTATCTCATTAAAAAAAGAAAATAAATGTATGTGTGAACTTTGGTTTGTCTTGAGAAACTTCTACTAAGATACAAAATTTATGAAAGAAATTGTATTATTAGCTTTATTATTAACTTCAACTCAAATGTTCGTTGTCAATAAACTTCAAATAAGGATCGTTTCCGAACACCTATAAATATTTCCGTTTGAAAATGGTCTTCTAAATGAGCATAAATATGTCCATGTTGAAAGTTATCATTTTAACCACTGATTTTAAACAAAATACTAATCGGTAGTAAAATAAGTATATCATTTGTAATCGACAGTTTGAATGTAACCAATCAAACCCATTATGTGCAATATAGAAAGAAATAACACACTGTTCAGTTTGTTATATTTATCATAACTCCTACATAAACTCTAAATAAATAAGTTTAAAACTAATATAATCTCAAAATGAATCCGAATGTTGATATATTATTATTAGAGAGAAATATATTATATTTTTATATTTTTAGAATATTCTTGTATATATTTCATATTTAGGTTTTAGGTTAGTCAACCTACTTGTATAAATACTGTGATTATCAATACAATAAACAACATTTTCCTAAATCTTTACATGGTATCAGAGCAGGAAAAACCCTAATTTTTTTCTCTCCCTAACACCTCCTTATCTTCTACTCATGGTTTTTTCTTCTTTCTTTCTCGTCATTGATTGACTAATCGACAATAACTCAGGCTACATCTACCATTTCTCTTTATACTTTCTATCTATGGGATTAGGTTCGTTCCAAAGTTTTGATCTAGCCATCAAACTTCTTTTTATCTTTTGATTTCTTTTTCAAGCCTAGTGCTTCTTCTACCTCTGAATCGAAACCTCTACCCAATTATTTTTGTTTTCATTCAAAATAAATAAATAAATAACGTGTTCTTTTTCGTGCCTTGTGTATTATCACGATCGAGTAACTATTTCTACCAAAACATCTAGTCATGTTTCTCCTTATCCTACTACTAATCTCGATCTTGCCCGATAAATCTCTGCAAACTCTATGATGTGGGTTGGATCTTTTCTTCTATTGATACATAATTTATTCAACTGTTACCCATGTAACCGGTGGACCTCTTCACAAAAGCTTTGTCTGCAACAACTTATATTTATCTAATCTCCAAATTGGATTCAAGACATCTCACTTTCACTTTGAGAGAGGATATTAGAGAGAAATATGTTATATTTATATATTCTTAAAATATTATTGTATATGTTTCATATTTGAGTTTTAAGTTAGTCAACCTATTTGTATAAATACCGTCATTATCAATACAATAAAAAAAAACCTTTTCCGTTACAATTTTCATTATTTTTAAAAGATTGCTATATTCTAGGGACTAGGGGTCTATGTTAAACCCGCATTATTGTGCTCTATATAGATTGATGTGAATGCCATTCTTTTCTGTATATCATTACTTTTTACATAAATAAACTGCCAATTAAAATGGCATAACCCTAATTCATAGAGAGTTCAAAATATAATAATATCCCCAACACCTGAAAATGTTGTATTTTGCTGACTTAAAAAATTACTCTATTATATGGTTTATCTGTAGAACATGTACCAATCTATATATGTGGTTTACATTAACTTGATGCATTTTTTCTTACTTCTCTATTTTTTATTTTTAGAAAAGAAAAATTTAAATAACTGAATATTTTAAAAAGAAATCTATGTTTTTATTATTGAGATTTCTAAAAAAAATTGAAAGAAAGATGAAGGTTTTTGATTTTTGATTTCAAGTCAATGTCAACGAAGTTTAAATATAATGTCAATGAAATTACTTTTAGTTTGTTTTATTAGTTTCTTGGCGTTTTCTGTATCGTATACCACTTGATGCTCATAATTGTATTTTTTTAATATTCATTATGTGAATGAAACGCATTCATTCGGTTTTAATATACAACTTTATTGTTTGTCATATGAAAAAATATATTTTTGCATATGACGAGTCTCTTTATCGTTTGTCGTCCACATAAAACTTTTCCCAATATATAAACCAATAAAATAATAAACCAAAAAATCTCATGCAATTTTGTAATAGAATTTTCTTTCTCATGAATTAATAGATCCTACTTATTTGTTACAACGTCTTGTCTATTTTATATTGGTATACTCAACTAATAGAAAATCAACTAATAGAAAAGATTCAATTGGTGACCGTTTGAAACATTTTGGAAAAAAAGAAATAGTTAAACAGGTCATTTGAAAATAGTAGTGATTAACAAAAGACGTTTTTAATAAAAATTGTTTAAAGATTAATGTTGATTGGTAATATTATAATAATTAAATAATATAGTAAGATAAAAAATAGTATATAAAACTTGATTTAAATAATTATTTTGAAAATTATGAAATAATATATAATTTAAATTTTTTATAAATAGATTATAATTATTATTTTTAATATAATATTTTCCTAGCAAATGACTATTTTTCTAAATATAAAAAATTCTTCTTTTTAAGTGAATTATATATTGTTCCTTTAAATACTAATTATATGTAAAATACAAACTAAATGATCATTAATATTTTTAACAATGGTCATTTCCAAACAACCAAAAATAAATTCCGCTTGTAAATAATTTTTTAAACGACTATAAATAATTTTAAATGATTAATTCTGAAAAAGTCGTTTGTAAATGATTGTTTTAAACAAAGTATTGATAGATAGTACAATAAACATATTGTTTGGAAACGATCATTTGAATGTAACTAATCAAACCCAAAGTAAAAGTTTATTTTATCGGGTAAAACAATAATTAACCAACTATATAACTTTTTATTGAAAACTATAAAAATATATATATTTTAAATTACCAAACGACGGACGAAAAATAAATAAAATATATTACAAGATTAAAAGTGCATGATTTAGAAGAAGAAGAAAAACTACAACAAATAAATATAATCTTAATTTTGAAATGAAATATAGAAACGCGAGTTCAAGCTATAATTGTAATTTATTATAACAATACAAATACACATCCATGCATGTATTATACAAATTAAAATCGGTAATTCTAAATATATCAATCAATATTTGTTCATGCTGAACAACAAATTTTTTTATTTTTGCTGAAAGAAGAATATTTGAAGTTTAAAACCATGAAAAAAGGATATTGGGAGTACGAAAATTTTTTTGAATAATAGAGACACTGATACAATTAAGTGGTGGGTTTCAAACTCTGCAAAACCATAAATATAAACGATATAGATTGATTTTGAATCTGTTTAGTAAACAAGGGTAAAGTTTATGTGGATGGGGTCAAATGTATTTTTATTTTAATATATAATAGATTTTGGAAATTTTATATCAACCCCTTTAGGGCCAATGTGCATCTGCCCTTGTCATTAACTTGAATGTTCTAATTAACATTTCCACCTAAGTTTATTTTTCCAAAAATAAACAAAAAAAATACAATAAATCAATTAACCTGATAAGAGAAACGAAATAGGTCAATTTTTTTTTTATCAACTTAACTTATAAAACGATATAAAATTTAAATAAGAGGTACATTGTGCACAAAAGCATAAGACCGAGAAAACCTTCTAGCTGTCCGGACTAAGTGATCAGATTTGTGATTAAGTGTGCGGGGAACGTCGAGGACGAAACATGACCTGAAAGAGTTTCGAAGTCTTAAAAAATCATCCAAATAAGGTAGGAAAGCAGATCATTCATGAGCTCCTCGATCATCTTAAGCTCGGAACAATCGACTAGAAACTCGACCTCCACAATCTGAAGAGAGGAAATACACGTCATGGCCCAGAGAAGCACCTCGAATTCTGAATACAGAGAAGATAAACTGCGTCTAATGCATTGTGCTCCGAAATTGATTCCCTCAATACCGTCCGGAAAAGAGTATCATCCCAATTCTGTAAACAGATCTGATTCATTCCAGGATGCATCAACCATGCATATATATCCTGAGAAGGCTGGGTTAACTGTCAGTGGCCATGAAAATGATCCCGAAGGAAATTGGGGTAACGTATTATTACAACCCGACATAAAACTACTTTCATTATGTGCTTCAGCCCATACTCTGGCCTCTGTTTCCGCCATTTGGACAATATTTTGAGGATTCCTATCTTTATTGGAAATAGCCTTTTTATTTCATGTTTTCCATAAAAACCATAGAAACCATGGAAAACTGTTATTTTCCTCCTTACAAGGTAGTTTTCAGATCAGATGATCAATGTTTGAGAAAATAGATTCCCCGGAAAATTCATTCATGCAGGAATTTTTGACAAAGCCTAAGCCTGACGGGCTAGTGGGCATTCAAAGAGTACATGATTTATCGTTTTTGTATCAGCTCCACAAAAATCACAACGTGTATCACAATTAATAATGCGTCTGAGAAGGTTTGATTTAACCGCCAGTTGTCCCAAAACCGCTTGCCAAATGAAATGCTTAATTTTATGTTGTGTCTTTACTTTCCAGACCTGAGATTGTAACTCATGTATATTAGGGTCGTATGGTCTAAACGAACATAAGGAGAGATTCTGTTCTACCCAATAACCTGATTTTACCGAGTAGACGCAGTCTTATTGTAATGCCAGCCAGGGCGATCAGGACATGGTCTTCGTGGGATATGAATCCCTAAAATAAGATTTGCATCATACTGTGGAAAAAGTGCGTGCCACTCCTCATTTCCAAAAGCTTTATCTAATTTATAGCAAATGATCTCATTTCGTCGAACACCCCTCCAAGACCACGCGTCGTCAATACATGGAAATTCAATAAAGCCGCAATTTTGTAACAATGTATTAAAAGGTACAGATGAACTTAAATTTCACAATCTACCACCTTTCTTTTCATGGTGACCGGAGAGTTCATTAAAATCCCCTATAATGAACCACGGTTCTGATTGTTGAACCCTAATCCTTGTTAATCTTTCCCACACTTGATCTCTCAAATTGTAGACCGGTTCTCCATAGACAAAGGAGATGTGAGTTTTTTTGCCACGTAAATCTAAGGATATATCTATAATGTTTTTATCTTTATGGGATAAAATTATATTATAGTAGTTTTTATAAAATCAAGACAGACCCCCACTGGAGCCAATTGGTGCCACTGTGATCAACATATCGAATCTTAGATCACTCATTATTCATTCCATGTAGTTGTCTTGTTTCTTAGTTTCCATTAAAAATAAAAATTCAAAACCAAATTTTTTATTGATATTCTTCAAATAATTAAGGGAAATATGGTTCCCAATACCCTGAAAATTCCATGAAAAAACTTTAATCATTAAATAAGTAGAAAAACATTTAAAAGGACGATGCCGATTTGCGAGATGTGACACTCTCGTTAGATCCCTGTGTAAACTTGCCTCCTTTGATGCTCTTCTCTAGTCGCTTTTGTGGAGCTACAACATCGATGAGGTTTTGCTTTTTAGAACTCATACTTTTGAGACCACTTGAGGTTTTTAGACCCTTTTTACCCATCTCCGAGGAAGAGTCACGAGATGTCTAGGCAGTGGCTTTCTTAGCAGGTGGTAGTGGGAGCTTGGTCACAACCGTTAGAGTTTGCTTCACCTTTAACATAGCCAATCGTTTCGCTTCAGTTATTTTGCCATAAGATTTTAATTTGTCAAGATCCTCAACATACAAAGTTTCGCGGTCTTTACCATCCCCTTCGGACTTACTTTCCGGGAAGAGATCGCAGTTCATGGGATCGAATTCTTCTCCCTGAGAAACATACATAGTAGTTCCTCACTCAACACAGTCATCTTATTTCCAGGCTTAGAGGATACTTCATCACCTTCAGGCCTTGTAGTGAATTTGTTAAAATTACATTTTCGCAGTAAGCTTGTTTTTTCAATTATGAATTCAATTACAAGACATTAACGAGTTCGAAAGACCTAAGTACTAACTTCATTGTAGTTTAAGAGGTTAAATCTTTCCTTTGATGCAATAAATCTTTCTCTTGCAAACTCTTGACAGATTCATAAAATGACTGCTTGATTGGTTTAGATTTTAAGGTTAAGTCTTTGATTTTTTGGGTAATGAACTTGTATAGCTTGGCTCTTAGATTTTTCTCGTCCTTACATCTAATATATAATAATATGATTTTAAAATAATCGTAGTGATATATATATATAAAATATAAAATTAGTTGGCATAGCTATTATTAAGATCGACCTTCCTTAATGATATTCTTCTTAACACCACGATACATATAATTTCACAAAGTTCAGACAGATTTATTATAAACAAGGTCAAATTAATTTTTGTTTATGATTAATTAAAGTGCGATCGATGTTGTTTGAGAATATTAAAGTATTGATTAGGTAATGAATAAATATATTTTTTGTTGGCTAACATCTTGAAAGCTGATAAACGGAGTCCTCACGTACTACAGTGGACACTAGTGGGGTCTGTACAAAAGTAATGAAATTGGAATCTCAGATTTCGATTTTATTTTGGTCTTATCTTTTGACGCCAATTTGATAAATCTTTCTACTGCAAGTATTTTCAATTATTTTACTAAAAAGTTAGGAAATTTGGATTACTCTCAAAATAAAAGTAGAATATTCCGAAGAACCATGTTGACGCATGTAATTTGATAATATTTTGCATGTGCTAAAAATGGAAAATATGGCTATTCATATAATTCCCCATCACAAAAAAGTTGGAAAAATAAAAAAAGAAATTATTGGTGAAACAAAGCTTTGAAGAGTGTTGTCAAATTGAAAGCGGACCAGATAGAGAGGTTGGCCTTGAGACAAAAATAAAAATGATTTTGAGTGTAAAAGAAAGTGATTGATGTTTGACATCAACGTCCAAGTGCATTCCCCTTTTGAACACATATATTCATTACCCATTTTTTTTCTTTTTCTTTTCTTTTTTTTGTCGATACCCATTTTTGTGTTTATATCAATTACTTATTATAACCATATTATTTATCCACACTATTTCAAAACTAATATGTTTTTTCGACAAATAATCATTGAATTGACAAGATCTGATCCATAATATGAATTTTCCAAATATAGTAGGATGAGATTCAAATTTACCATCTCGTGCTTAGCTAAATCAGAGACAATCCAACTAGACCACATGTTTTTTAGTAACTAATGTATTTTAAATCAACAAATTTTTATTTCACCAACAGAATTATCAAATATATATATATATATATATATGATAATTTAGTTTAAGTAGTTGTTTTGTCAACAATTAGATCGACAAAATCCGATCTATAGTCTAATTTTTTTTTCCAATCTTCTATAATGTAACGAGGAATTGAACTACATTATATGTTGTTTGAATTAAGTGATTATATGTAGTGAAATTTGCAATTAGAATTTAATTCCAAATACTCGTGAAACCTGTATAATTGCGTTTGAATTTAAATAGAGTCTTATTGACCTGATTTATAAAAAGAAATCATTTTTCATATGATGATCCAATTTCCTGAAGGGGAATTTTAAACACAATTAGTTCATCAAATGTATATGAAGCTGAAATAAAGTAAAACTAAAGTAAACAACATATCTCCAAAAATATTAAAGTAAACATGATTATTATATATGTTTTTTTATAGAATAAAAGTATATATTGACCATTGTAATCATTAAAAATGAATATGGAATAAGAAATACAATATAAATAATGTGATTATAGTAACAAAAGCTTTTTAACTAAGTTATAATAAGAAAGATATGAAATAGGAATTTTTTTTGAACTGTGGTGCAATAGGGTTTCGAAGAGATTTTGTATAATATCACTAGTTTAATGACTTAATCAATTTTCAATTCCCTAATTTCTCGTTTATTGTTTCTCACCACAGAATCAAATAATGTCTCTAGATATTAACAATTTGAATATATAATTGTTGCACTTTGGGGGCAATATTATTGATGGTGGACCATTGGAATTGAAATTTAGTAATATGAATTATATGTCAACTTGAAATTAAGATACTAAAATTTAATAGAGACAATGCATTGAACAGTCCAATTTAATTTTACATTTATTATTCAATTTTAATAAAACTGTCACTTTATAGTGTCCGACCGTAGCTAGCTTTGCTTATAGCCAAGGTCAAAACCTGTAACATTATTATCACTAATTATTCTTGTAGCCCAAATTATTAGTTTGTTTAATTTTTTTGAAAAAAAAAAAATTAAACAAACTAATAATTTGGGCTACAAGAATAATTAATGATAATAATGTTACAGGTTTTAATTTATAAACAGAAAAAGTACTTTTTCATATAACAGAAAAAAGTACCTCAAACATGCATGCGATTCGATGTCCCTACTACATTTAGGATAATTATGTTAAAACATAGTAGTTAGTGCTGCGAATTTGGATAATTCAGTTTGGGTCGGATCAGGTAATTCGATTATTTGGTATTTATGAAATGTCAAAATTAAATTGAAATTAACCAAACTATTTTATGGATCAAGTTGGTTCAGTTAACAGATCATTTGGACAAAAAAATTAGCTTAAATTAATCTGAATTTTTGGATTTTCAATTTTTTGGGTTTATGTTTGGGTTTCAATAGCGAAATTGATGTTTCGGTTTTTAATTTTTTGGGAAGAGAAAAAAGGATGAGGCAAAGAATCGTGATTTTTGGAAAGATAAAAGAAAAAGAGGCGAAGAGAAGAAGAAGAAAGAGAAGAAAAAACTGAGAAGAAGAAGAAGAATAGAGGAGAAGAAACTGCTGAGAGGAAGTAGAAGGAGAAGAAAAAGAAGAAACATATGAGAAGAAAAGAGAGGAAAAAGATTAGAGTGTTAGAGTAATTTAGGTTTAGAAGATTTTCGATTATCAGTTATTCGAACGGTTATCTCAGATCGAACCGATTCGAACCTATAACCGAAACCTTTTCATTAATGATTCTGATTTAACCGAGTGGAGAAGAAATAACCGAACCGATTTGTCTAAATCTCGATTCAGTTTGGTTCGAATAAATTAGTTTGATTTAAATTCCCAAGACTAATAGTAGTAAGTAGATTCATTTCTGTTTAGTGCATTTAACTGTTTTGTAATATTCAATTCCTGCTTGGATTAATAGTAACTCATCAACTTGCCAAAAGTTAGATATATTTGTTATTCTCAGCGCTCTATAATTATACTTTTTCATATATTAATAGGTTATATTAGTTTTGGCTATTCGGTTTTTTGGTTCGATTCAGGTTGGTTCTTTTGGTTTTCAGTTTTTTTGGTTCTAGAAAAATAGTAACCAATGGTACCAATGAAATTTTGGTTTGGTTCGACTACAATTCTGGTTTTTTCGGTTATTAAAATATAGTAACTAATAGATATCTATTAAAATTTGGTTCAATTATAGTTCGGGTACTTCTATTTAATTTTTTTTAAACAAAAAAATCATAAAAAGTCATCGATTAACTATAAAAAAAATTAAATATTTTAATTTTTCAGTATTTTTAATTCAAATTAATTAAAAAATTTAGATTTTAAAATTAAAATTTTGGATATATAGATTATTAAATTCTATATATTTTAAATATACTATTGTATTTCGATTCTTTCGAGTAACTATTTAGTTCTCGGTTCGGTTCTACTTCTTTCAACTCTTGAATTTTAAAAATTATTCAATTATTTAATCGATTCTAATTAAATTTTTTGATTCTGATTATTATGCATCTGGGTTAGGTTATATAGTATCTAATATCTTTTCTTTTGGAAACAGCTTGCACCGTCCCATATTTAAATATTTTATTTTCGTCTTAAATATATAACCACTAGACGACTATTAACTCTCAATTTGCGTTGATGTAATGATTTTTCATGATAATTTTATATGGTTAAGAATGGTCATTGTTTTACATTCTAAAAGATTTAGAAATATAATTTTGAGTTTTGGTAAATATATTTAGATGATTTTCAACTATAAAAATGTTTATAGGTTTGATTTCCCTGCCATACAAATAAAAAACATATTTTTTAATCATTCCTATATGGATATATATATATATATATATATATGAACTTATGCTTTCGTCTTATTTGAATATCCAGAAGTGATAATATATCCGTAGGTTGCATCATTCGCAGGATAATAGTCCAAATTTCTTCTGTAAGCTTTAGGAATTTATGAGTTAAAAAAAAGTATTGATGAAGTTTTTATATTATTTTTATTACTGTATAATATTTTACAGAAAAAATGAAGACAATTATAATAGCAGTGTTGTACTAAAAATGTTCAACCTAACTATTTTGAACGATTATAATACAATTTATATTATTACTTGTGATTATAATTATTTTAAAATTTGCGACTAGATTTTTTGTTTTGATACTTCACTTTTTCTTTGCAAAAATTTACAGAAACTTACATTTTACTTTATCATGTTAAAAAGTTATGTAAGTGGCTTAGTGAAATTAATTAAAAATCTTGTTTGACATGGTTAACCAAAAATAAAAGAAGAAAAAATCTTACATGCATGCAATCATATGTTCCGATATAAATATACAAATAATTTCCACTATACTTTAAATAAAAGGAAACATATCAGATTATTTTAATAGACGTTTAATTTATAGATAAGTTTCTAATCATACCGACGAATTTCAACATAGGAGAAAGAAATCCCCACGAGGCCTAATTCGAACAGATTTTATTTTATAATCACTTGACCTTAATAAATCGAAACTCAGTTAATTAATATACGACCATCTAGATGTTACATTCTTCTAATAATTTAGATTGGAATGGTGACATAGTTAATTAGTTAGGCCAGTTTTATTCAACTGGGCGGTTTGAATATATGACCCAATACATAGTTTCATCTTTTCTCTTTTACCTTAATTGATAAGATATGAATAAATTAAAATTATAAAAAAATTCATTTGCTATTTATATATTTCCAAAAGTTGGTCGTTTATTGAAGTTGAATATTAATTCAAAAGACTATGATTTTTGTTTTCTTGGTTAGTGTTTAAAAATTCGAAACCCAAAATATTAAATAGGTTCTCGAATATAAATGGGCCATGACTATCGAATTTTATATATATAGTATAGAAAATTTAATTGCACAAATTGCTGGATAATTATAATTTTGTTGTAAATTAATAATTGGTTACGATTTTAAACCATTAATTAAGCGAACCTAAACCTAACCAAATTTCAAATAGACAACCGAATATTAGCGAGTTAGGATAAATGTTGTCTATTTGATATTTGGTCGGGTCTAAAATTGGTTTAGGTTCAGTTAATTAATGATTTAAGATCGTAACTAATTGTTGGTTTACAACAAAACCATAATTATCCAGTAATTTGTGCAATTGGATATATTTTGTATACTTGGAATTCGATAGTCAATGTCTAAGTTTAGGTGCAATAAGACAAACTGTATATTTTAGATGGAATTAGAGAGATGATCTAAATATAAATTAATATGTTATATCGAAACTTTAGGATGGAAATAGACCGTCGATCTTTTTCAATCTGCAAACTTCACAGATCAAACTGGTCCAATATGTGACAAAGTAGACATGATCAACCCAATTAACATCTTACCTACTGGATAAATGTTAGAAAACGTGGTATATATTTCATGTTTTTTTTTTTTGATAAACATATATTTCATGTTTATACGTTACAGAAGTAATATTTTACTCATAAAGGTCAACATTTCTTTTTAAATATATCAAAAGATAAACATAGGAGAATATCTCATTTTTAACCTCTATAACTTCATCAGTAAACCTTCATAGACTTTTTTCACAAAACAGACAAAACAACAATATATTTTTAAATTTATCAAAAAATATATATATTTTTAACTAAAATGCATTATATCTTTAACCAAAAAATATAAAATGCTTTGAAAGAAAATTATTTTTGGAAAGATCTAGAATGTTCTTTAATTATAGGAGTTTAGTAAGTTACTATTGGTTGAAAGCAAAGAGGAAGTGATGATGATCAAAGTGCATGAATCTACATTTAGAGCACGTGTTAATTACTTTTGTCTTGACTTAGTCATCAGTCTCACATGAGCAAATACGACCAATCTCTTCTTTTTCTGTCTTAAAACAATTCTCCAAATGCAATAATATTAAACTCAAAAGTATATATTAAAGTAAAATATATTTACATATAAAATATATAAGCAAAGGACAGGCGGCGAGAGTGTTCCGTAAGCAACTGTATCTGAATCTTAACACTGTGCATTCAATTATTTGATCGTTTTTCATCGTTTAACGTTGGCGGCTCTGTATTTTTCGTTTTTATTTTTATATATTTTCTAAATTTTAAATAAAGAAATATTTTTTTTTTGTTTAAACAAGATACAAAAATCATTAAAGATTTTTTTCTTAGCCATTATATGTAAATTGAGTGATAAAACCTATTTCAAAAAATGTAAAAAGATGAGCAATTTGGTTTATGAATTTGCAAGTTAGTCATATGATTAGGCACTTCATGAGTTAAAAGATAAACAAAGGAGCTAGGGTCAAAAATGACGAATAAACATAGCCAAAATTGATAATATAGCGCAAAAACCTCTCAAGACTAATTACCGAGAATAGTCTTCAAGCTCTTTTCTCCAATATCCGCATAACCAGATCTGTTGGAATTAACGGAAATATAAATTGAGAATAAGAGAATAAAAGATTTGTTTGGAAGAATGAAGAAAGTAGAGATTTGTAACCAAAGATTATAGAGAATGGTGGCCATAAGGCCGATAAGGCCGAGAGAATGGGAGAGATTATGAAGTGAAAGATTTTATTTTCACTTAAGTCTTTACAATTGTTACTTTTAATATATATATAGGCTCAACTCTCATAAACCCTATCTATACACACACTTATACATTTATCTACTAACTCATATACAAGATAAACAAGTAAAGACAAAATATTACCCTAATTGGTAAGATTCTAATATAAGCAACAAAGGAAGGTTGTCTCCTTACCACAAATGCTCGAACGGTCATATTGTGACTAAAGAGACCAAGTTACTTTTCTAGTTGCTTTCTTACCATATTGTTCTCTTCTAACCGAGCCTAATCCTTCATTTCTTTGCTGAACCTTTCGGTTCCTTGCTCACAATCTGTTACACATTTTCTCTTCATTCATTCAGTTTACTTGATACTCAAGTAAATCCTTTCTTGCTTCACACTTAACCATTGAGTTTAACACTCACCCTCAAGCTTGAATTCGTAATGTGATTCATTAAGGTCAAGCTTGAAATTTGTAACTTACCACCTCATTAAAAACCTTAGTGGAAAATCCATTGAGATAAAACCAACTAAGGGAAAAAGAGTATGAATCATGGTCACGGCTTGGACATATCAAGTCCAAGAGACTGAGACAAACTCACACATTTGAGCTTGTTCCTCCTTCATCAAATATTTGTATTGAACCACCATGAAGTCCTTCGGCCTTGGCTTCATTCCCTCTCATACTCCCCCTCAAGCTTGGGCTGCAATGAACACCAAAGGCCAAGCTTGGAAGTACCACACGTACCTTGAGAGGCTCCCCCTCTCGGTCAACACTCCTTAGGGAACCATATTAAATGGTTTCATTTTCAACAATTCCATCTTTAACACTCCTTTAGCTTTAACTCTTTAGGATGTCATGGATTACTCTAGCTTATACTCACAAGAAGCACACATGCATTAGTTGATAAAACAAATTGCCAAGTTTAAGATTCATACCTTTACATGTCCATTTCATTGGATCAGATTAAGTAAGCATGAGATCTTCACACATCAATGACCAAAGACAGCTGAGTTGCTATTTCTTGGCTGGCAATCCCCTCAAAGTATGGCTTGAAAAAGGAATAAATCAAATTTTTGAAAAATCAAAAACATTGACTTTTTTCCTCGACCGTTGACTGTACGGTCGGATAGCCAGTCTCGACCCGCGGTACGTGAAACCTTGACCCGCGGTACATGAACTCCTCGACCCACTGTGCACAACTTCTTAACCTGTGGTACATGAGCTTCTCGACCCATTGTACATAAGCTTCTCGACCCATGGTACACAACATCCTTGACATGTGGTACATAAGCTCCTCGACCCGCCGGTACATGACATCTCGACCCACGGTCCATGTCTCTCGACCCGCCGCTACCGTTGACTTTCATCAGCGGCCGTTGACTCGACCTGTGGTACATGCCTCTCGACCCAATGGATGTACCATGGTCCACACCTCATGACCGTTGACTTTCCGAGCCAACCGTTAACTTTTCCATAATGCTTTTCTTTGGTATTTTCTTGACCTTTTGATGATTTGGTGATCCTTATGGGTCCTTCATGGCCATTTTTCTCCTTATTGGAGGTCCTTGGGGTGCAAGTAACACTTGTTCCTAGCTAAGATCATATGAAATTCACATAGATTAACATTACATAAATCATATGGACAATTCATACCTTCCAACATAGGTTGCTCTCGAACTAGATGGACACTTCCTCCGTGGACCATTTGGCTCCTTTGAGCCTTACTCACTTGTGGCTTAAGGCATTAAGAACCTTCTTGCACACACCACATTCAAACATTTCCTTAACACCTTTGGCTTCTTCACAAGCCTTAGTGTGAAACATTTCCCTCCACAACTTGTCTCTACAAGCTTTAGTGGAGATCACCAAGAGATTTGAGGTGAAATCAATTGCTCTATAAGCCTTGATTTCATGGATTTTGGCACAATCCCAAGCTTTCCACTCCTTAACTATTTTGAATGCACTTAGCACATATTCCTAGCTAGGAAGACAAGAAGAAACAAGACATCAATACCAAAGGAGATTTGTTGTTTGAGTTCTCATACCTTGGCTACCAAACTTGTGGCACAAGCTTTTGATAGAGACTCTTCATGAAAAATGACTTGAGTTTACTTTGAACTCCACACAAAGGATTTGCTTCATCAACACCATCTTGAGAAGCCATTCCTATCAATCCGCCAACCCCGTGAATCTTCATTGGTTTATTCTTATTCATCCTCCAAACGGTTGGAATGACTTGATTCATTCACCTCAACATCATCCACAACCAAGAGCAATGACTTGGTCATTTTCATACCAAGACCATCACCATACTTGTCCTCTTTAACACTATTTCAATACCCAATAGCTTACCCATTTCCATCTATCTCATCTTAGGAATACTCAAGCAAAGCTCCGAATTACATCTTCACACAAGGTATAAGAGATTTTTAAAAGCATTTGACATTGAGAGCTCCAAGACATGAATGAAACCAACTATGAATATGAGTAACTAGGCTAGTAAAGACAAGCAAAAGAGATTAAGAGAATAAATAGAGGAGGTTTTAGAGATAACCTTTATTGCTCCATAAGTGGCTCAGGTTTGCAAGAACAAGAGCACTTCTTTTCACCACACAAATATGGACGCACTCCTTTGCTTATGAGCTGATTCAACACCTTCCATCAGACTCCACATGAGTTGAGGCCATTGGTTCTAACTCTCCAAGCAAATGATGCGCCAAACAAGCAAATACATGTTGCACTTTTGGTTCACCTTTCCCCCCATCATTGTTGACTTTACTCCCTCATGGTGTTCACCTAGCTACAACAAAGAGGTTACACTAAAACTCACACAAGAGTTAGGAACAGACAAGTTTCAACACAACAAACATCAACATTTACAGAAAACCGAACCAAGGACACTTTAAGAAACCACACGGTCCAAGGTTCTACAATTTGAAAGAGATGAATTCATCATGATTTTACACACTCTAGTTCATAAGAATCAAGTGTGATTTACCATGGATCACAAATTTTAAATAGTTGATTCAAACCGCCAAAACATATAAAAAAATACAATGGATTTTATGGTTCTACATTTCACAAGAAAGAGAGACCAACCCAATGTTTTCAAGTACACGGTTTGAACTTAAGAAACTGATGAAAAACAAGTCTTAAAAGGGAGTTTGAACTCGCAAAAGATTCAGCAAGAAAGACAAAAACATTTTTGAAATCGATACACCCTTTTATCCATTGAATAAAAAACAAAACAATTTGAAATTCAAACTCAAATAAATCGGTGCTTAAACACAGAGATTCAGCTTTGAAATTTTCCAATAAACCAACAAGAAACATGATTTAAAGAAGGCAAATGAAGAACAAAACATTTTTCCAAAAATAGATTTTAAATCGGTTTGAAATCTTCAACAACACAAAGAAATTCTTTCTTTTGAACCAGCTGAGACTTGGATTTGATATGATACTCAAATAAGAGGTTTTTAACCTCAACAACATTTATTTTCCTCATTGTCTCAAAGAAATCGATTTTAGGAACAAGAAACAAACATTTTGAAAATCGGTTTGAAAATACAAAACAATTTTTCAAACACAACAAGAACACAAAGTCACCATGGATCTTACTCTGATACCATGTTGGAATTTTCGGAATTATAAATTGAGAATAAGAGAATGAGAGATTTGTTTGGAAAAATGGAGTAGAGAGAATGGTGGCAATAAAACCGAGAGAATGGGAGAGATTATGAAGTGGGAGATTTTATTTTCACTTAAGTCTTTACAATTGTTACTTACAACATATGTATAGGCTCAACCCTTATAAACCCTATCTATACATACACTTATACATTTATCTACTAACTCATATACAAGACAAACAAGTGAGACAAAATATTACCCAAATTGGTAAGATTCCAATCTGAACAACAAAAGAAAGTTGTCTCCTTACCACAAATGCTCGATCGGTCATATTGTAACTAAAGAGACCAAGTTACTTTTCTAGTTGCTTTCTTACCACATTGTTCCCTTCTAACCGAACCTAATCCTTCATTTCTTTGCTGATTCATTTGGTTCCTTGCTCCAGAATCTGTCACACTTAACCATTGAGTTTAACAATCTTGCCCGCGTCGGACAAATCTTGTTAAAGTTATCTCTCTCTTTTTCCTTTTCCATGTTGTTGTCTTCTCTCCCCTATTCTCCGATGGAAGTTTTGGCCGGCGTTGACAAGCTTAGAAGCTCTCTCTTTCGAGGACAAAGACCTCTTCGAAGCAAGCACCACCATCTTCCTCCTTCGTAGAACAGATCTATGTCGTCTCTCCCTTTGTGTACCTTCCATTCCATCTCAGCGGCTCGTCCTTTTTGCAGGGACTTATTTCGGAGCAGAGCTTCCCAGTGGCTCTTGTCTTCAGTAACCTCTTTCTGCTCGATTCAATGCTAAATCCAGCCATCTATGAGGCTCAAGTTCTGTTATTCACTTGCACATCGATGATTTCGCTTCTATCTTCAAGGGGAAAGAAGGGAAGATCTGTCTATTATGTAATTGTCCATGTTGTCTTCCCATCCAGTACGAACGCACAACGTTTCGGTAAATATCTAAATCCCTGCGGTGGCGCCGTTTACTCCCAAAAGGTGGCCACTCTGTTCAGGTACCTAGGGTTTTGGATGAAAAAGGATAATGGGCTTTTCTATTGGGCCTAGGCCTTTTGCTTGAAACCAATAAAATTAAAACAATAAATTGGACGGGCTCTTTTCTTCATTTGTTTATCTCTACTTGGATTTGGGCTTTTACAAAGACATTAGCATCTACGCCAATCCAGCCCACCTATTCATGTCCAGTCTTAAGTTTGTTTCAAGCTTGACTTCCAGTTTTTCCATCATGGAAAGAAGTCTACACCCTATGGGTTGTTTCAAATTCTTTACAGATCTAGAGAATATCTCAAGAAAGCTCTGCCTTTATGGCATTAGAAGCTCAAGGATTGGCTCTCTTGTTTCCTACAACACTAGAGTTTTTATCATCAAGGGTTCATATGAAGTATCAAGTAATTTTCGTCAAAATTGGATCGAGGACGTCCATGTTCCCGCGAAGATTTCTTTTGGGTTTCATTCTGAACATCTATCTTATATTTATGCTTTCCTTTATTTCCAAAATGTAATGGCTATATGTAGCTCATACTTTCATGATCTTATAACCAGTCACTAATTTATCTAATCAAGTATGTTTGACAAACAAAAAAAAGGAGCTAGGGTAAAAAAAGTTACCTTCAAACTAACATTATTTTATAGGCTTTTCGTTTTTGACCATATATCCCTTTAAGTTGACTTGACTCTAATTTTTCTTCACATTTGGATCAATAATTTGGACCGGTTAGGAAGTTGAGTTAGGACAAAACTTGAAACAGTTTCGTTTTTTTTTTTTTTTGTCTGAATATTTCATTTCATTTCAATAAACTTAGTGGTTCAATACAAGATGAAATTGGGCCTCTGCCAAAGCCTGTTTTGAAAGCCCATCAACAAATAGTTTCGCTTAAGTTACAACTTACAAGTATCTTACTTTGCTGGACTCTACCATTTTGTGCATTGGTTTGGACCCCAGACCAAAGATAAGGAATTTTTCAGTAATGATCAAAACAGCTAAATAACACATGAAATCGAGAATTACATAATAATTCAGTGGCAAAACAAAAGTTTCGTATACAATGATCATATGTAAAAAAGCACAAGGTGGTAATTAAATCTCACCAATCTCTTTCACTGTCATTTGATGCTGAGAATTCACAAAGCTTTACTATGAATGGTTTGTCTTGGGCAAAGGTAAAGCCATAGTTATAAGTTTGTTTGTTGAAACGCCTCCTCGAGCCTTCAATCGCAAATCCTCAAGAAGTCTTTTTGCTTCTTTCATTTCGTCTTTAGCACTATCTCCATGATTGTCCCATGCATCGATCACTCGCTGTTGAAATTCCACTGCGAGGCTATAACTGCAAGCAAGCAATGGTCAGGACATTGAACACTTTTAAGATAACTGTACTAACATCAAAAAGTGAATTGTGTTAAATAGAAAATTTACTTACTTTCCCATTCCAGCGTAAGCTTTAGAAAGATTCTGGCAAGCGTCGATTGAATCGACATGGTTTGGACCGAGTGAAACATCCATAATGTCTTTAGCAACGGCAAACATTTGAGCAGCGGATTGAGGTCTTCCGAGTTCTAAATAAGCAGCGCCGAGATTGTTATATACATATCCAACTCCAAAATGTTTAGCACCAAAGCTTTCTTTCAGCCTCTCGGCCGCACCTTCCAAATAGGGAACTGCTTGAGTGACTCGACCCGAGAATAGAAGCAACCAGCCTATCCTAGCTGAAACACTTCCTTCTGAGTGCTGTTCTTGAGGTAGTTTCTCTAGTATACCCAAAGTTTTCTGCAATAATGAAATAGCAGTTTCAAATTCGTTCATGGACTCATACTGCAACGCTACTTCAGAGTATGCTTCAGCGACTTCTACAGGCAAAGCTTTTTCCTTCTTCTCGAGGATTTCACAAGCAAACTCCAAACATCTCTTTGAATCAGCAAACTTCTGCTGGTTTACCAAAGCTTTCGACATGGATATAAACACCATAGCTCTCATTTCACTTTCCTTCTCGGTTTGTTGGACAATGCTCTTCAATATATCGATTGCTTCCTCGTATTTTCCCAAAGCAACCTTCATGTTAGCAGCGTCAATCTCTGCACGGATAAGCTCTGATTTCATTCCCCAATTCTTCAAAACCCTCTGAGACAGTCGGTTCTGCTCCAATGCCTTGTCATGTTGCTCTAACCCGCTATAGATCACACCGAGAAGTCTTCGATCCTGCGCAACCTCAGCTGAATTATTCCCCAATTCTTTCTTATGAATCTCCAACGCCTTCAACGCATAAGGCAAAGCCTCGTTGAAATTTAACACCGCAACATAAGCATCAGCCAAAGTCCGATTAGCCACACCCATCTCTTTACTATCTTCCTCAAAAGTCATTTCCTTAATCTCCACACTCTTCTTCAAATTCTCAATAGCTTCCTCTCGCCTTCCCATAGCGTTCTTAACATTAGCAAGCTCGAGTTGCACGGCGTGTAAAACCGGCCTAACGTCTTCGACAACACTATTTTCATCTGCCTCTAACTTAACCAGAATCCGATTAGCTCTGTTAAGGTAACCTAAGCTATCACTAAACCTTTTTAAACCGTAATTAGCAGAACCCATTAATTGTAGAGCCATGGCAACAAGCAGAGTAGGTTTACTACCATCTACGTCGAAAGATTTAAGAGCTTTACCAGCATAAGACAAAACCTTTTCAGGATCCTCACCTTCACGATCGAGATGGAGCCCTAATTTCAAAGCGGATAAACCAAGTTCGTTTTCTTCGAAAGACAACTCCATCTCCTTGAACAAACGGACCATTTCATCAGTCGTCTTCGCCGACTCAAACGCCTCTTCGAGATCGATCTTTTCATTTTCGCTCGGAGACAGTTCCGTCGGTTCCTCGATATGGGTATTCAAATTCCGACATGGATTGTCCCAAAAGTGACTCTTGATCAAGCCATAGGTTGTACAACAAGTGGAAATTTGGCGTGTTGGGGATAACAGAGAAGAGGACGAAGAAGAAGAAGCATCGGAATTGTACTTCAGGTGGTTTAGGAGTGTGATTGGTCTAAATGTTTGGACATGGAGGCGACGGATTAGCGAAATCGAAAGACTTTTCATGGCCGAAGTTCAGATTTTGCGTCGACAAAATGCCTCTCGTCTCGTTTAAGTTAAAAGTTAAAACCCTCCCAAAACAAAAACAAAAAACCCTAAAGAAGAATCTTTTTTTTTTTGAAGGTTCAAATCCAAAGAACAGTTAAATTATCATTTTGTGGAACGTTTATATACTTATACACGAATAAAGAAACAAAGAACATGATATTATTTCCACATTTTTTTTCCCACGGAGAAGCATCTCTTTATCTTTCCTTCATCACCATTAAGAGATGAAAAAACAAAACTTTTTAATCCTAAAAATTAAGTTTTCTTTTTTTCTTTAATCACCCCAATTTGGTGGTTGATGTTGAAGTTTCTTGAGGTCGTGAACTATATACATCGTCGAAATGGAGATCAATCCCACCTTCGAGGTCATCAATATCATCCATGAATGTTCTTGACAACTTTCTTCTTGCACCCTCTTCCCAATCCAATTCTTCTTCTTCCTCTTCTTCTTCTTCTTCTTCAATACTTCTTCTGTTCCATGAGTTGTCTAACAAGTTTCTCGGCGTGTAAGGGTTTGTAAAATCCGGTGGCTCAATGAAGCTATTGCTGGTGGCGGGATGAGATGTGCCGATGTGAGAACGGTTGCCTCTTCCCCACCACTGGCTCCTGCCATCAACAGGATGATGATTCTCATAACTATCTTCTCCCTCGAGTTGGTCATGGCGCAGGATGCTTCCTGTGAAGAATTGACCTGATGTGCTTGCCTCCATGCTAAGCAGATCTCTGCTATCTTCACCACGGATTCCTAGATCAGGAGGCCAACAATCCGTAGCGTTTGGATTTGCAGTCAAGATCTCATTCTCTCTCTCTATCGGAAATTCGGTTCTGTTGTGAGCCTGAGAAGTGTAATACCAGTCAAGGAGATAAGGATGATTCCTCTGATCTGAATCAAACAGCCACATGGAACCAGTGTGATTGCCACTCGCGGGCAGATTTCTTGGAATGTCAATGTGTAGAGCGGTAGTTGTGCTTCCTCGCCACGCCCTACCAGGCGAACATGTTTGTCTTATGTTTATTTCTTGAAGCTTTTGGTCCCGGAAAGTTCTGAGATTTAAAAGAAACTGCTTCCCAAGAGAATCCGACTCCCAAGATGGATAACTAATCTGGAAACTGCAAATAGAATGGAACACTTGAGCACTGATTTGCATATTTTCTAAGAGTCACTGTGTATTTCATATGTTGCAAAGAAAAAAGACAATGGTATGCTTCAGACCTCAAGAATGACTTCTCCATTTTCCCCTGTGAGCTTCGCTGCTCACGAGGTGCATTCCGTGGTGAGCCATACCTGATATTTCCATGGTTCTCGAAGTCGAAAGCACTAAAGCTGCAAGCGAGACAACAAATGATCAAAATGTATATTTTATTGTAAACTTCAATTCATGGTAAGTAGATGAGAAGAGGAGTTTTGTTACCTGCAAACATGGCCAACACCTTCAATATCAACTGTGAAATCCCTGATGAATTGCAAGATGTCATCAACCCGCTGCAAAGCAAACTCAAAATGTGTGAGACCATAATTATTATATATTCTCCGATACTGATGCGGGTACATTAAGGAGAATGCGAGACCAATATACCTTTTGCACGACAAACATTAGCAAAAACGGTGTGATGAAAATTGAAGCTATCTCCTCCAGTAGCATCATTCCGGTATACTGCATTGAAGAAATTTTCATTAGCATCATTTAAATTAACAACCACGAAGGAATATAAGATAACATTTTTTTCAAAAAATTCAGAAGTTTTACATAAACTATGGCAGTAACTAAATATTGATGTCTAGCTTGAAAACTTAACCAGTTTGGGAAAAGTAGATAAGTTAACATGGCACCTGAAACAGAGTCTCTAGTTCCACGCGGACATCATCTTTGTTTTCCATACCACGCCATCTCTTAGGCATATAGTGAGTGTGTTGGACCACCAAAGTCATAGTTCCTAGTGGGTCAAGGACCAAAAGTTCATCCGAAATGGCAGCCCGGCTAATAGCTGTAATTGTTCCAAACACAGCAGCATACCAGAACAGATTGCGACCAAATATCTACATAAGTGGCAAAACAAACTTTAATACCCAAAATAGTGCATCTATTAATACATACTTTTTAGGATTTCTTACATGGCCCTCTAAAAGAGATTCTTCGAGAAACGCAATGATGATTAACACAGCAGCAAATCCACCAGAAACAAACGAGACGAACTTTGCAATAATGGAGATGATAGGTGACGGAAATTGTTTTAGATATTCAGATGCGTGTACAACACTGCTATTAATCCGATGCTTGAATAAATGGTCAACCTGTTGTAAAAGCAAAAAGTTTAGTAAGGACAGCGCATAAATTGAAAGGAGAAAGACAGTAAATTTTAAAGGTTTACGAAGAAATCCAAATCAATATCCATTCACAAAAATATCCACTCGAATTTCATGGGCATGGAAGCGAGATGAAGGCAGCTACCTCATTGAATTCCCTGAAGAGCCACCTTGACAAATTGGACCATCTTCGAGAAGATGCAGTACTTGGATGATTATAGAACTGTTCAGCATGCCTTAGGAACAGATACACCAACATAAATATGACAAGAAATGGTGACAGCAGAAGCATAGCAAGCCCAACCACAAACAGCCGCTTCTTCAATGTTGTTGGATTTGAAACGAAGTCCCTTCTAACACGAAAATTGCTGCAGAATGAAAATGCCTTAGATAAAGAAAACGGACAATACTTACAATGTGCAAGAAACTTTTTATTCTAATGTCATTACTTTTCACAATAGTAGTTAGGCCACTGAGAAGAAACAAACAATTATGAAATCTAATATATATAAGCCGTGAGGCACACTTGGGTAATATAACACATACATGGGCACAAGTCTAACAGGAAAATATCATCAACTTGAAAATATCACAATTGTCCGACCAAGAAAAAGTAACCCTTGAAAATTGAAAGTTTCATCTTCATAGCATATAACACAAACTCTCAATCTATTAATTGAGAGTTCATGAGTTACTGTATCTATAAGGTTACTAGAAAGCAATTTTCAGATTAGATCAAAGATCGAGGTGGGGGATAGCATACCAGTCAAACATACTCTGCAAAATGCACCAGTTAAGGGTCCACTCAAGGGTCTTTGTCAATACAAGATGATACTGTGTCCCATCTGGTGCAGATTTGACTACTGGACCAGCACCAGGGATCCAATGGGAAATTGGGAAAGAAAGCAAACCTTTATTGAGCATTCCAATCAAGTAGTTTTCTTTCCGCATAAGGCGCATAACCATATCATGAGCTGAAAGATCTTTAACCACACAAAGGCGTTGTGAGCTTTGTAACTGAACAACCTTCTCAAGAACTGTTGCCCATGGCATAGTAAGGATTTCGTTGTCTGTGACATGGAGACTACAAATTTACAACACCAAAAGAACCTAAATTATGGCCTGAAAGAGATATGTAGTATTCTGGCAATAATAGTTTAAAGCATGTGCCACTTCCAACTTACCTGTTGTAATAAAAGTGCCGAAAGTCTAAAGTATCTTTTAACTGGGCAAAAAACCTAAAGAAACAGAAGATCCAGTATACCGAGAAGAGGGCCAAATATCCAACAATTATAGCAGTTGTGAGCGTGAAAGGGGATAAAGGATGCGGATGGATAGCTTCTTTTACAAGATCACATGGCTTAGTTCCCGATTCAACTGCATCCATTCCACATTTTGCATTCTGAAGACCATGCCAATCAACATACAATAAGAAAAACCCAGAGAAGCAAATGATGAACCCTAGACTTAGAAGTTCAACAGCCCACTTTACGATAATACACCAAAGGCCTTTGTCTCTGTAGTAACTGTAGAGCCTTTCAACAAAATGATCCAAATCAGCAATTGGTTGGACATTTAAACTCTCTCCATTAAGAAGTCCCGATGGGCTCTCACTACCAGGACTTGGTATTCCTCCGTAGTGCGATAGCTCAATCTCGTGTGACTCATTATGAAGCAATCCAGTAGTCAAAGACGACGATAGCTCACCACGCTGCCATTTAAAAAAGTTGAACACATATGGACCCTTTTGCCCACTGCTCATCATTTGTAATCACGGACGATTAGACAAAACAGCCAGTCCATTCCCCGCTTACTACGTGGAAATCTGAAAAAAGTGCAGTGCCTAATGAGAATGCAGCTACAAAATCCTGCGTCAAGCATGACATACATATAAAGTATCCTGTATACAGATCTCTAATGACAGATAATTGATGCATGCAAACAAAAAGTACCACCAGTATGTCCCGTAAATGTTCAAGCTAGAAGCGCATACAATGAAACCAATAACCGATGAGACACAAATCCAAATCAAATCCTTAGAGGCAGAGAGAAAGACAAAACAACGGATACGGAACTTAGGAAATGACCTCTTAAAGACATGTTTTCATTACTGATTCTCACCATTATAGATGTAAACTAGACCCACCTATCCTTTTCTTGACACTCAAATGACTATTCAGTTCAGACATATTCTATCTTATTCAATACAAGCATTGTCGCACTAGTAGAATCTATGGACAATGTACTAAATGCTTAGCATTCTGATGACAATTGATGATGCAGAGAAAGCGAACACGACTTCGTTCTCTCCAATAAAAGAATAATCAGCGTCTCCTACCATTGCAATATGAGAAAGCACTCAAACACAAAACAGAAAGTAATCTGTATTTAATCGAATGGCAGAAACAAAGTTCACGCAACCTTTGCACAAACAATATACCTTGATCGAATTCAATTCCCTTAAACTTCGTTATTGACGAGAAGAAGAAGCAAAAGCAGCAATTTTTTGCGAAGCAAAAAGGGTTATCTACATTTGAAAGCAATGAACAATACGATTTGATCAAAATCCATAAGCTAACAGAATGATAAACTCCTTCAACCCACGAAGTGATTCCCCGCCTTCCCCCCAACAAAATCACTGTGCGATAATTCAAAAGTTCGAACTTTATCGATAACAACGAATGAAAAGATCAAAACTTACCAGCGTCCCACGAATGGAATAGCAGAGAGAGAGAGAGAGAGAGAGAGAGGGAGAGCAAGAAAGCCCTGAAAAGAGTTCTGTAAGCAGCTAGCAAAATCTTGTGTCAAAGGAAACAGAGAGAATCCAACGGAAATTACGCGACAAGGGCAGTGAAAATTCGGCGAAGAAGTTGAAAAGAGAAAAGCGAATTGATCGATGAAGGATTAGGAATTAAGGGAGAAAAGAAAAGGAAGAAGAAGAATTGGGTTTGCGTGGAAGAAAGAAAGGAGTGATAAAATATTGAATCTTTATGCTTATTTGGATTGGGCTTTTCGTCTTCCCCTTCCTTCTTTCTCTTCTCTACAGAATTTAATTAACCAAAGAAACGTGATAACGAGTCTCTTTCTCTTCTCTTCATTTTTTTCTCTGTTTTTTTTATATAACTACGTTTCTTAATCTTGAAGCCATAATATGAATTTCTTCTATGTGATAAACGAATCATCTAATGTTTATAATGGGCTATTGTTTTGTAGCCCACCAGCCCAGTTTCTATACAGACAAATTGTGAAGCACACTATTTTTTCCATATTTTGCTATCTCGATTTATTACCCAAACTATCATAGTGAATTAGTGATCTAGGAGCCCATTGATATTTTATGAATAAATAAAGACAGAATCATATTTGGTGATTTTGTCTTTATTTATGAATAAAAAATAATCATCAATTTATACAACAAAATAAGAGCTAAGAAGATTATCAAACAGAAAAAAAAGTAAAAAACCCGGCCGTGTAGAGAGTTGGAGAAACACCCGTTTCCGGCCTAAAAAAAAAAATATTCCGATCTCAAAATACAAAATAGTTTTTTTAGATGGATGTGTCTTTGGAAAATTAATTAAGACATGTGTTCAAATCGCGACTACAACTTTTTTTTTTTATATTTAACTGGAACAACCAAACAAATTTATAAAGTCTTATTCACGGTCGACTACGTCACAAGATAGATTAAATGGTTTAGCGATGACGTCAATTGAAAGACACATGGTAGAAAAACTTGAATATACAAGTTTGATGAATGAATTTACAAGTAAAAATGCAAGGAGAATCATATTTCAAAAATAATGTATTTATTTTTTCGTACTTTAGAATATTTACAGTATTTGTTTAATAGACAATCGTTTTTATTGGTTAAGCGAAATTTTTTTAATAAAAATGAAGCGGTCCCATTTTTTTCTTCGCTTCCTGTCTTGAAAATTTTTGAATCGACCTGAACATAACATTTAAAAAAATAAAAGTTAAAGTTTGTTAGAAAATAGAGTAGAAATGACTTTTTCAGAAAATTTCGTACTCATTTGAAATTATTTGATTTTAGGATTTAGAATAGAAATGTGTAAGTATTACAACAATATTTTTCGCCTAATCCATAATCGAACATTCATTTCCCAAAACCTCTTTTAATTTTTCACCTACATTACAAATTTTTTTGAAAGAAACTAATTTATATAGATTGATGTAAATGATTGATTATATTTTTATGGAGTAACTGCTTATTTTATAACATATTTATATTTTTTTTCTATTGTTTTTAAATTCCTTTAAAAATCATTATCTTTAATTTTTAAAAATCTACCCAAAAAAAAATCGAACTAGCATATTGCAATTGATTATATGGTGTCGTGATCGATGATTGGTTTAAAAAAAAAGCGAAAAAACATTCTATGGTCATACATGTATTAAAAAACAGATTTTAATCAGAGATCTGTGTTTCTTTGATTTGGCTGCATCTCTAAGATTCTTTTACCTGACAACAATCAAGCCAGATCCGCCAAGGAGATGATTTTTATAAGGGCATATTTAATGGGCCTATTTTATGGGCCTATTTTATGGGCTTTAAGGATTAATAGTTTTCGCGGGAAGTAACGGGTCGATGGCGCGGGAGGTCTACGTGGCATTGGTCCACGTCAGATTTCGCGCCTAAATAAATCGTAACGCGCCGAATAAATCGTAAAAACCCTTCTCCTTCTTCGTCTTCTTCATCGTGTTCCTTCTTTCTCCCTTGCATTTGACCTTCAATAGCCACTGTTGAAGAAAAATGAGTGAAGCAGGTCCTTCAAGATCCATTCCCTTTAAATCTAAGAAACGCTTTTTGATGGATTCGCCATCTTCAAAATCTCAGACTGTGAATCCTAATTCGTCTAATGTAGCTTTGCCCACGCCGGAGAAACCGGCGGGGAATATACTTACTAGATCTAGAAACCGATCTGTTGCTTTATCTGTTAAAGAAATTCGTCAGGCTGCTGGATCTCGTCGCAGATCTGAGGATCCGACGGTCAAAGTATCATCCGCCAAAAGCCAGCTCCTGTTTTCTCTCAATGATTCATCCTCTTCGGCTTCTAAACGAGTATCCACCTCGAAAAATGCAGAGAAAGATAAACTTCCAGAGAAGTAAGATAACATTTCTAGGGTTTTATATTGTTTTCACATTTTCCCCCTTTTTACTGATGTGATTTGGATTTCTGCAGGTATGAGATTCTGGGAAAGTTCTTTGATGCATTGGATAGTTCGATCGTATTATCGAAACTCAGAGGTTCTAAGCCGACATTTTTCAACATCTCCGGAAAAATCGAGCATTTAACGGAGAGGTATATTTCCAGATGCTCTTAATTTAAATCTTTGATTGTTGCTGATTGAATCTGATCTGAGTAATAATCCAACTTAAATCTTTGCCTTTATACTTTATCAGTTCCGATAAGACAAAAAAAATATTTAGATCTGGATTTTTCTATAGACCCACAACTTTTTTCTGATCTATAACCAATCTATTGTTTCTTGATTACGATTTCTGAGCTCATCGTAATCCTATAATAATCACAATCTCTGATTGAATGAAGTCGATTGTTGTACTCCCTGAATCTCTATGAACTGATTATAACTCTTTCAGTTTCATGAGTCTCTTTCTGATGTTAAGAGTGTTGTGTATCTAATTTTAAGCCAACTTCTGATTTGAATATATTTCAGGAGGTTTTGTTATAGTCACTTGGCTCAACTAAAGCATATATTGCCTGAAGCAATGGAGATTAAGCGAGTATTGATACATGATGAAAGAACTAGTTGCATGAAACCAGACCTTCATATTACACTCAACCCTGATGCAGTTGAATACAATGACAAGTCGAAATCAGATAGTAAGAAAATTGCACTCCGGAAAGTGTTTAGAGCAAGACTTGCAGAGTTTGTTGAGGCTCACCCTCAGGTATTATTCCCTATGATGCAAAAATGCATTCTTTTATTGATTTTGGTGTTCCATTGTATGATTTAGTTCAGGTATTAATGGATTTTTTATGTCTTAGGGTGATGAAGTTCCAGAGGAACCACTTCCAGAACTATACAATAAAAGGAAACCAAGTGAAGATTCAAACGTTGAGGTTAAGAGTGTTAGTCCTATTATGGAAGAGATGGCTTCTATTTCAGCAGCTAAATTGTTTTCATTTCCCATCAAAATCACATCAACTCCAATCAAAACATCATCAAGTCAGCCTACACCAACTTTGTCTGGGAATGTTATTGCAACAACTCCCATCAAAAGAAGTTCAAGTCCTACTAAACCAATTTTGTCTGATGTCACCATCGTGGCTACTCCAGTCAAACCATCGTCAACTGTGGCTAATGTACCATTGACGCCGGCCATAACTGAAGCAACACCAGTTATAGTTACTGCGACTCCACCTGAATGTGCTTCAACTCCTGCACGACTATTAAGTACATCACTAATGGCTCGTCAACAGAAAAGAAGCAACGATTATGTTTCTACTGACCCACCGGCTAAGCTTGTGAGACGCTCCTTGTCTCTGAATTTTGATTCTTCTCCTGAAAACGAGAAAAGTATGGATGTGGCAGATGATGAATCCAGTGATGATGAAATCCTAAGCATACTTCCTGATAAACTAAGACAGTCGGTAATACATCACTAAAAGCGTTTCCTTTTGGTTCTTGCAATGACATCATAATGTTCAGTTTGAGATTAATAGGAACAAACTGGGATTGTCTTTGCTTACTGAAATAATTCATCTTCTTTTTGTCTCATTGCAGATTAAAGAACAAGAGAGGAAAGCAATTGAGGATCAAAATCCAGCAATCTCACTGGCAAAGAGAAGACGAAAGATGATTGCTTGTTTACCTAAATTTTTCAATGTCATCCATTACTTAATTCAATCTATAAGGCGCTGGGTCCTAACAAAAGAAGAGCTTGTTCATAAGATAATCGCTGGTCATTCTGATCTTACCGACAGAAGTAAGCCCTCCTGCCACCAAGTATCTCAGTATATGTTTTCTTCACATCGTTCGAAAACCATCCTTACTCTTCTTTTCTCTCCTTTGCAGAAGAAGTTGAAGAACAACTTACCTTAATGCAAGAGCTTGTTCCAGAATGGATGTCTGAGAAACAATCATCAAGTGGAGATGTACTAGTATGGTAAGTATAACATCATTATAATATACATTCATTCTTAAACACACAATTTTCCTGGTTTTATTGATTACTCATGTTACCATCTTTAATGTGCAGCATAAACAAATTGTCATCCCCACAAACAATTCGATCTCGTCTAGAAGAAGTAAACAAGGAAGAGAGAGCTACACCACCTTCTTGAGATTGCAGGCTCCATAGACTGCAGTTACTTCGTTTTTCTAACTTATATGGGACTACTTTACATTAAGTAGATATAGAGTTCTAACTATGGAAATGTAGAATGGTGAAAACAAGTAGATGACCATTTAAGCTAATATTATCTGTAATAAAGAGTCATATTATGATGTTAACCAAAAAAAAAAAAAAACAAGTCATATTATTATTAATAGATGCATTTTGTAATAGATACATTATGCATGTGGTTTTTAATCTAGTGGCAAGTAACTCGATCTCTTATTATAATCTTTACCTTTCGATCTAGATCAAATCATGCAAATGAAGGTGAATTAGTGTTTGATCTGTCTGTTCTTATGGTTTGGTTGTGTCTGTTCTTCGTATATGTGGATCCGAAAGTGAGTTTTAAACTATGTAAAACGAGAGCTTTGTTGGTAAAGAGTCTTCAAAGCTTGCCATTCCAGTTTGGAAGTTCAAGTTTTTGTTCAATCACTAGAAGCTTGTAATTCCAAAATATAATATAATATTTTTCGATATTTGCTATAAAATTTGAAAATTGATTGTTTTTAGCATGTGTCCATGTAAGTCTCTTCTTTTATCCATAGAGAACATTGTTTAATGATAATATTCAGTACGAATCGTATATAATATAGGGAATTAATTTGGAAGAGTTTCAACTCTTAAGATTGATGAGTTACTTTTCAATGACATAGTATTTTTAAGTACTGTATGTTTTTTTTTTCTTATATAATGAAATTGAAAATGAAAATGGAGATCAAATTTTGACTTTGAATCAGAGCAGTATTTTCAAAAAATATTTAAACCTAACAATATAAGTAGTAAGTAACAATATAATTATTTTCAAAAAATAGATTGTGTCATTGGTTATCGAAATAAAAACAATAGAGTTTACATAAGTAGTAAGTGAAAAACACCTTCTAGAGGAACAAACAAACCAATCAATGTTTCAATTGCTTTTTTACAGTAATTTAAAATTGAATCAAAGAAAGGATTTGAATTATAGATTTCTCGTCACTAAATTTGATTTGATATATTATTTATGATGATGTTTAAATTTTGATGTTATTGATGATGAATTATATTGCATGTTACAGATTTTTTATTTTGTTTTGTCAAACTAGACCCAATCTAAGATTTTCTTTGCATTAATTAATAAAGAGTTTGACAGCATAAGAAGCAAAATACTACATCCGAGTAGAACATAAAACAAAAACATATTCAGGTGGAGAAAACTCAAACATACTGACATTCTTGGATAGATAATTGAGATGCGATTTTGAATTTGTACACACTCGAAATTACTCTTTGTTCGTTACCATTAGGGCAGGCGAACACGCATATGAGTTTTTTAAACCAACGATAATGAGTTTTGATAAACACATCTTGAAAAGGGAGAGATGATGAGGGGGATTTATGTCCCAAAGATGGGAAACACTAAGGTCTAAATTCCTTGTAAAGGGAGATATCTACTCAAAGATCTAATTATCAATCCGTATCCAACACAATTCTGCCTAATGACCACTGACATGACTAAGTCCTCAAAAGCCTAAGATACAGTAGGTCAGTATCGAGAAAGGTAAAGAATTCCATAAACCAATCCAAATTCTATTTGATGATCTAAAAATCAGACCTATCTTAATTTCTCCAACTCTCCCCAGTCCCCATAAGTAAAGATATTAGATGAATTAAATTAAGATAATTTTGTCCAAAATAGGCCCATTTTCCTGATCCATTACTAGGCCCAAAGAGAGAAGAACTTGTGATGTGGCATGTTACAGAATTAACTTTTCTTTTTCTTTGTAAATAAAAGATAATATTGCAAAAAATAACAAGAAAGCTTTTCTAAATAAATTTTTTTTATTGCTATTTAAAATTTATGTATCCTATTCTCGCTTTTTTTAATGGTTTCTTTCATTCAACCAAGGCTACAAGAGCATCATTATGGGCCTAACTAATGGACTTGGCTTCATCTTAGTTTTCATTCATCTTCTTTTTGTTCATTTGAAGACAAAGAACAAGAGAGGAAAGCAATTGATGATCAAAGTCCAGCAATCTCAAGGCCGAAGATGATTCTTTACCTAAACTTAATTGGTAGGACAATGCTAATATATTACAATCCTAGACAATAATTCCCATTCCAATTATTTTATATTTATTAGAAGAAAACTTTGCTGCATTCTCTTAAACCAGGGATCCAGAAATGAGAATTCTAGATATATTCATTTATAAATTATAGATTAGCAATTAATACAAGCTATTTTTCACTATTAAGAACAATAGGCCGGTTCTCTTTATTGACTCTCTAGTCATATTACCTTGCTTCTTACTACTTACTTACTTGCTTAGTTCATTTTACTCCTTCCATGCCATCAATACATACGATTAAACATATAATATTATAGAAAAATTATTTTTGATCAAGTGGATTGTCTTTTATACCAGAGTTTGATTTTTAGGAGTGGTGTCTGCTCTTCGTAATATTTTAAGGTTTATGGGATTTGGAGAATTAGTTATGAATTGAGTTTTGTCGATATAATTGTTGATTAAAAAATATTATAAATAATATGATTCTATATGAAAAAACTACTTTAAAAAGTTATACAAATAGAGCCATATATTTTTAATATATATATTAAAGACATTAAGAAACGAAAATATCAGTTGGTGAATTAGGTTTTGAACTTTCAAAGTCAATGACACAAAATTAAAAGAAAAATTATATATTTGTGAGAGGAAGAAGAAATAAAGGAGGAGAAGAAAAAATGGAATTTGAATAGATAATTATAGATTGAGTGAGATATGTATAAAATTCCTTTTTTAAGGACTATAATAATTAGATTCCTTAGATCTTTTATGGACCACAACTAGTCCCATCATACATTCTTAAGTCTCATTGTTTTCCTTTGAGAAAGCCTTGTCATAAACACTAATAATTTACTATTTAAATATATTTAAAAAAGAAAGAAAAATAGAGAGATAAGAATAAATAAATAAAATTAGAAATAGAAAAAGAAAAAATAGAGATACCTTTGCCAATCTTTTAAGCAATTTCTGACCCAGTTCCCTTTTTGGAGAAACATTCAAAACCCTAAGTTTCGATTCTATTTTTTTAAGATTCGTTTGTTTTCTTTCTGTTCCAAACAATTTGTATATTCCACCTTCAGTTTATTTCTCTTTGCTATTTTGTGGAATACGTAAATCTTAATTATTAGTGTAGATATTTATATTTTTTTGGGTAAAACTATATGATAACATTCTTATATATATATATATATATATATATTATAATTCTGGTTAGGTAACATGTTATCGTTGTCCAGAGTTCAGTCATATATGAAAATTAAGAAAATCAAGTAAAATTTTTAAATATCACACATAATATAGTGATGAAAATTTGAACTCAGATAATATATTATCGTTATAAATTTTTTTTTCTACCACGACTATGTTGTCTAAAAATATGCATTCATATTTAATAATTAAGAAAAACAAATAAAGTTACCAAATAATCTCTCTATATAATAAAACCGTAGCGTTAAAGATTTTTTTGTATCTTTTATAGTAATAAGAAATAATTTTTAATCTTTTGATTTGTTTTATTGGTTGGTTTGTTTTAACTACTTAATTTATCTGTTTATTTTGATAAGACTTTTTTTAACTAATTAGTTTGTTTTAATTTCAATTAATTATATTTATCCATTGGTTCATTTGTTAGAATCTTCAACCAATTAGTTGATTTTGATTTTAGTAAATTTTATTTTGATAAATAAAAATTAAAACATTAATGTTATTGGTCCATTTGTTTTAAGTAATTAGTTTTTTTTCTAATTTCAATAAATTTTATTGGTCAATACAATAGAAAACAACCGAGATATTCCTAATCCTAATATCTTATATTTAGGAAAAATCAAACAAAAGATATTCCTAATCCTAATAGGAAAAATATTAAACAAAATCTATTTAAGAAGCATCTCAAGACTTATTTTACAACGCCAACGAGTTCTAACTCTTTTTCTCTCAACCATTTTAGCACTCTTTTTTCTCTCGGTTTTTGTTTCTCTTAATCATATATTTCTAAGAAATTTCTTTGTTGAAACCCTGCAAAGAAACATCGAGGATTAAGTTAAAATTGTAAAACTTTGGAAGGTATACACTAAAGAACATGGTCAAACCATTGATTTGGTTCTTTGTGATTCTAAGGTATGTTATAAATAATTTATTTATTTAAATATTTTATAATGATTAAGAATATTATTCAATTAATTAATATATTTTTTAGGGTGATAAAACTTCTTGTAATGTGAAGAATGAACTCGTTTATAAATTAGGAAATTTTTTGAATAAGGAATACTAAAATCATTACAAATCTACAAGTTTCTCCTGAAACTGGAACTTACTGTATTCGTAACTTCAAAGTCTCTTTTATGTACACAATCATAATTAAGTCAACTGATCCTCTATCAGATTCGGTTTTTGGATTAAAATTTGTTGATTACCATAAATTACTTGGTGGACATCTTAAATATATCTATCTTATTGGTAAGTATATAATTTTTAAAATTTTTTTTTTTATAATTTTCGAATGTAAGTGTTAATATTTCTATATATATTAAAACCGTAGCATTAGCTTTTAGGGTGATAAAATTCATTGTAATGTGAAAAAGGAAATGGTTTCCAAATAAAAAATCTTCTTAAACAAGGAAGTATTAAAATCATTACAAACATACAAGTTTCTCATGCAACCATAACTTACAGTAATTATACTCATAAGTACAAACTCTCTTTTGTGTACACAATCTCAATTAAGTCAATTGATCATCTACTATATTCGGTTTTGGGATTCAAATTTATTGATTACCGTGAATTACTTGATGTGTGTTTTAAAAATATTTATCTTATAGATAAATAGTTTTTTTTAATTTTTTTAAAATATTTTATATTTTTCGGTTATAAGTGTTAATTTTTTTGGGATTTTATTTTTTTCTTTTACATATATCATTGTACAGTTAGTACGTTTTAGTCCTACCAAAATTTCTGAAGTGAATGGAAAACAAACGAATCGACTTACTATTTCTCTTTGGAATGCTGAGTAAGTTGTGTTATATTGTTTAAAAAAAAATATTTTATTATTTATAAAACATTTAATGGTACAAAATTTTTATTTGTTTTATACAGAGATCTTAGGATAACTTGTGCGTTGTGGTGAATATATTCTGAAATTATTGAAGAAAAAGCCAAAAATAGATTTGCCTTCTAAACTATAATTGTTTTGCAAGATAAAAGTATTTAGAAGTATACATATATATGTCTTTGATATTTTATAATTATGATTAATTAATACATAATTTATTCATATATTTCGTTTTTTCATATTTACTTAAATTATCTAAATATACTGACTAAAATTATAATGTATACGAAAATTATATTTACGTATTACTAAAATATTTTAGATTTTAAGTATGGATAATAATTTTAGTTGATTGTATAAGTTTAGATTGAATATCACTAACGTTTTCTAATATTTACTAATTTATTTCAGATATCATAAGTTTATCTAATGGTTTTGAGTGTACTCAACTCTTGATTGATAATGAAAAAATCATAGAGGTCTTAGACTTGAAGAACATGTACTTATTTTTTCATAAGATTTGTTTCGTCAATTTTAATATTTTATAAAAGAGATTATAACTCATATATACTAATCTATATTGTAGGCTTCCTAATGATGATTTGCAGATTGAATTGGCCGATGATATCTAAAACAGTAGTCAAAATCATTATCAGTTAATAAGGATTTTTTTTAAACAATATCCAAAAAAAAAACAATAAGAGAACTTTTATAAAATGAAGAGGTAAATGTTTTATCATTTTATTTTTAAAGATTTATTTTTGTTAGTCTTAAATCAATTTTTTTCTATTTCCTCTAAATTGGTTCTTATGTTACAAATGTCAAAATTCATTCAATTGATGTTGATTATGGATTGCGCTACTTAAGCTGCAAAGTTTGCCACAAGAAAGTTTTTCCAATTGATTATTTTGAAGACATAAGTGACTCTGAAGATCTTGCAATTGTTAAACGCATTTGGAGTTGTTTAAATTGCATTTTCAATGTGACAGATGTGGTTCCAAAGTAAGTTTATTTATCAAAACGTTCACTTTTATTTTTATGAAAGAGTTATTGAAAAAACGATTAAATCTCTATGATAAAGGTATTACATTCATTTTAATGTCGGATATAATAGTGGTGAAGCAAGAGTTTTGATGTTCGATTGAATAGCTATGCAAATTGTTAATAGATTTGCTTCTGATTTAATATAGTTTATCGATGAGGTATGAACAATGTTTTATAATTTTGACAAGAATATGTTTATTATTAGTATTAAAATTCATTATTTCTTATTTTTTTGAAGATTGAAAAATTATGAAAATTTACCTTTGGCTATAACTAATTGAAAAGGAAAGTTTTTCCTATTTAGAGTTGTTGAAAAGAAACATATCACTAAAATTTATGATTAGACTTACACGGTAAATCATTTAGTCAATAAGATTAAACTTATTGAAGAATTTAATGATACACAGTCTTCAGAGGTAAAATATTTATTCTTCTAAAAAAGTTAGATTTTTTAATACTAACTTTAATACTAAAAAATTTGTTATATTTCTCATTATACTATGTAATTATTAATTAAAAACATAAAAACATAATAGAATAAACATAATAATATAGTTATATTTTTAAATTATAAAATAATTCATACGAAGCAATTATTAATTATAAATAAATAAACACATATATACGACAACAAAAAACACATATATATATATGACGAAAACAAAAAAAAACAAATATACATGTATATGTTTATTACTAACATATAAAAAATATATCATAATATTCGATTTATTGATAATTATCTCTATATATACCAAAAATCTGACAAAAAACATAAATTTGTCCCGTGCAAAGTATGGGTATTCATATAGTTTTACTATAAAAAATTAGGCGTTTAGGGAAGAGATAAATTTCATTTTACTATAATATACTTTTAAGAAAGATGAATCTCTATTCTTATCAAACAAAAAAGAAGATGAATCTCTTTAGAAAACATTTTCCTCTAAAACTATCATACAAGGATTTCAAATTGATGTTTGTCCGCATGGCAAAATCCATGCAGTAGACCATAATTGACCTTAATACTACGAAGCTTGTGGGTTATGTTCGTTTCTATAAGGGAATTGAAACATATTAACAAGCACTATAACTATATTTATTTAAAGTTACAAGCAAAGAAAAAAAAACAGACGACAATTTACTTCTAGAGATATCTACTATTCATAGAGTGTTTTAGTGTAACTAAAAAAGCGAGAATCTTAATTGAACTAGTCCAGTTCTAGATTCAACTTGAAAACATAATATATACTTAATTAATCCATGAAAATTATAATTATTGTTATCAATAATTATATGGGAAGGGTTATTAATTAAAGGAATTTGCATGGCTTGTCGGTTAGGAACGAAGTCATCAAAACGTTTTCCATTAAAACATAATTATCGGTTGACAATTTTTGTTTTTTTTTAACATTATTATCGAAAGCTCTTTGATTTCAAGGACATCAAAACAATTTGATACAAGCATGCTCTTCATCTAATTAATACCAACTTTCTTCAAACACATATAAATTTATTAATATATTTTTCGGTGGAATAAATAATTACGACTATTCAACAAAAGTGCACCTAGCTAGCTATAACCTTTTTAAAATTAGTGTAGGCTCTCTAAATGTGTTTTTTTCTTTCTTTCATCCAGTTATAATAATAGAACAAAGTACAATTACAACATGATAAAAACACCAAAAATTGGCAGAAATACAAGGTATCTCCAGAAACAAAACCTAAATAAAAAAACTAATAAAACGGTTATAGAAAGGGAATAAGAAAGAAACTAAGACGGACTAAGACTCATCTAGTTATAATAATAGAACAAAATACGATTACAACATGATAATAACACCACCGATGGAAACACAAGATATTCTTGGAAACAGAGCTCAAACAAGGGAAACTATTAAAACAGTTACAGAACGGGAATAAGAAAGAAACTAAGACGGACTAAGGCTCAAGAAAATGCTATCCCAAACTGGAGGAGCTAGGAAACCACGCTGCAAAGCTAGGCGAGAACAACTGAAGAAACCTCCTATGGCGAATAAAAGCACTTCACAAATAATGGGCTAAGCTTTTACACCAGTAAGAAATATCACACATATCTTCCGGAAACGGTAAAGTCGAACAACGAATACGAACAAGTAGACAAACGACCAGTTGACATCTCAATAAAAGCCCAAGAATAGACTAGAATTTGATCAAGTCTTGAAAGTGTAGACAAGGAGCGAAATAAAATCCACCGGCGAAGCAAAACTCAGACGAGACCAACTACTGATCGAACCAGAAAACAAACCATAGCTCAAACCAAGGGAAACAAATAACCTAAGACTAACCGAAATAATCCTAACCAAACCCAAAACTGAGACTAACCACAACTAAAGATAAGCTTAAATAAAACAACAGGAGAAAGAGAGAAGGATAAGCAATCAACCCCAAACTTGGCAGAGAGACACCACAATCGGTGAGTCATGGTGGATCTATAGAGAAGTGACCGGTGAAGGAAGCTGAAACCCACTCCAACTTTAGATCTGACATGATTCTTACAGATCTGGCGAGAACGAGAGTCTCACAACAAGACCCAGCCTTGACACCTTTAGAGAGTCACCACCGAGCTCCACCTTCCGCTTTAGCTTCAAGGAGAAGCTTTCTCCAACCTCCGATAAAGCTACAAGAACAAAGCATATAACTAAAGCTGAAAGGGAAACAAGATTAACCGGCGACCGGAGCTAGACAAGCCTTCGGTCCCCGTTCCCGAGACTGAAATTACCGGCGGCTAGGTTAAACAAATCGTCTTTTACAAACTTTCCTCTCTAAAGGAGTGTTATTGGTTTATGTATTTAGATAGAATTATAAGAATTTAAATGTCATTAATATTCTAGTGTTATTAAATCAAGATTTTTCAAAACTCTGTTAAAGTTTGGTGTTATTAGTTTATATATTTATAAAAACTCTTCTAAAATCTTTCTAAATCTTGAGTTATTGGATTCATGATTTTAAAAAATCTATAAAAATTTTGTGTTATTCAAACTTACTTATTCTTCTGATTAATAACAAATGACCATAGTGCATCGAAATAAAGTAGGAGAAAAAAAAGAAAATAATAATTGAAAATGAGGGATGATATATTAATTTGGATGATAAATAAAAAATAGTTGAAATGAGGTAAAGAAGTAAAAGATAAAAATGATGAAAAGTGGGAAAGAGATGTTGAGTTGGTGCGTTGCATTAGAACACATTGATGGAAACAAGTCATGAGAGCTTATGGTAAGAGCTCCACATTAAATTATATTTATAATTAGCAATCAATTTGTAAAACATCATCATTTTTATTTTTTTTAAGTGGAACTTAATATCAGTTTTTGCATTATTTCAATATACAGTTAACTCTTGAGTTCTTCGTCAACGTACCAAACGGTCGACATAAAAATTAACAAAGTCTATACTTTTTCACTTGGACTACATGCTGATAGTGAAAAAACTAATTTGAGATTTTTTTTTATAACCCGAGAATTTCAATCTAATTGTGACTGATATTTAGTAAAAATATTCATTTTTTTATAAATCAAATACAAATATTATCAAATTTATATAGTATTTATCAAAAAATTAACTATAATTATACACAATTAAAATCAAATTTTGTAAATTGAAATTTTATTTTCAATATTTGTAAATTTTATTTTATTATATTTACATATATGAAATTTTTATATTTTTATATTTATTTTAATTATTTATTTTATATAATTTTATTATTTTAAATTTTTTTTTTTTAATTAATTAATTTTTTAATCGCTAGTGTTGTTCGTTTGACAGGTGTTGGTCGCTAGCGACCAATCGCTAAATTTTTTAACGACTCGAAATTTTAATCGTTTGTCACTGGCGACTGATCGTGGTTACCAGCAACCACTAAACAAACATGACATAAATTTCATAAAATTTGGGTTTCAGTTTCTTAATTGTTATAAAAAAAACCGTGATAAAATATATATATTCTTGAAACTCGAATTCATCAAATAAATACAATGAAAATGAACTTTTTACTATTGGATTTATTCAACTTTGTTAAAGGAAAAATACAGTTTCAAAAAATAATATTCTTTTCTTTCCAAAATGTATGATGTTTAAGATTTTTCATACAAATTAAAAAATTATTTAATATTTGATTTATTTATCTAAAAATATACTTTTAATGTATGTAATAATTATTCAACCAATTAGAAATCAATATGCATAATACAAATGGTAAAAAAATATAATAAATATTGCATTGGAAATTGAAAATATTAAATAATTTGGAACAAAATTTTTTTTCTAAAATATCATATATTTTAGAACGGATGGAATATCAAATAAAAATTGATTTAGTATGGTTTGATATCTTTTTTTCCCTAGAAAATTAAAGGTTTTTGATCATATTTGGTTTTAGTATATAATCATAGACAAAGTAAAACTTTTTTTCAATCTGATTTATCAAATTTTTGGTATGGTTTTAAGACTGAAAAATTCGATACATAACTCAAACTTTATTACATAGAATAACACGAAAATCTAAAATTAAAATCCAATTAAAAAAACTACATTGTTTGACAAATAAACTTCTTCCAATTTAGTTGATTTATAGTTGGAACGTTTTACTATAAGTATCGGATGCTATCACATTTTTTTCAGTAACATACATGCAGATTTAAATTCGAGTAATGACATATCAATTATATTACACACAATTACTAGACTATATGTTATGGGAAATAAAAAAGTTCAATTTAAAGGTGATCTTAAATTCTGATAAAATCATAGTGATAGTTAATTATGAGATTTTGCATATATATAATGGACCCGCATCCAAAAATAACATAGGCCAGCATATAAATGATTCGATGGGTAATTCCTTTGTCCATGGATGATTATGGTAAGGAAAGACAAAATGAGTGAGTATGAAAAAGACATTTGATTTTTGTTGACATTACAAAAAGGGAAATATAAAGAAGCCATAATTTTATTTTTATCATAATGTGAGATTATGTATGGACAAGTTCTAAAGGCCAATATGTTTCAACTTTACACTGCCAAATGAAATCATATTTTCTTATAAAGCTGAATTTCCTCAAAATTCATTGTGCAGATTATAATAGTCATGCAAAGTCTTGATCCACCACCCGAGTAATTGTTTCAAAATTTTACCTTTTGAAACAATTATTCTGTTTAATTAGATCGATAAAATTAAGAAATCTTAGTCCAGTGGTAACTTCCAAATAAGAAATTTTTGATTCGAGTCATTTGGCCACCAAATTTGAAAAATATAGTATTTTTGGCCTCTGAAAAATTATAAAGATACAAATTAGAATCGAATTCTGATGAGAAAAAAGGTGTATATTTAACTATTTCACTAAAACTATTTTCCTTCCACTTAATTTAATATTATGATTAATATATTTATAATTTTTTCTATCGGTAATACTATAAAAAAGGAAAATATACTATATATAACTTCATATTAATTTTTTTTAGTAATTAAATATAAACAAGAACTTGTGACAAAAAAAAACTAAATATAAATAAGAACATAAATTTGGTGATGAATTTGTATATAAAAATAATAAAGACAATGAATCACTCTAGAAACATATTTGTTTTAATTTTTTTTGTAAATTTGATCCGTCAATAATTCTTAAAACTCCAAATAGTATAATGTAGATATGAGATTATTGAAAATCTAATTTTAGATGTCAAAGATAATAGGTGAAACATTTAGCCACTCTAATATAATGGTATTGGCTATATTTGTTTTAATTTTGTGATTTATAATGAATGGAAGTAAAAATGAAAAAAGAAAGTAAAAAGGAAGCAAAAATTCAGTTGGTGAATGATTTTGCTGGCCATTCTACTATTAGAGAGATCCTATCTCTTCATAAAATCTCCCACACACTCCCACTATCTCTCATCGCTAACATGCGCACACAGGTCACTTCTCTTCTTCTGCTAAAATGAGCATGGTGCGTGATTCGCCCGCTTACTTGCTCGATTTCTCTTTGCCCTTTTTAAAAAGGAACGTCTTTTAGGTACCACACCTCTGCCTCCTTCTCTCTCTCTCTCTCTCTCTCTCTCTCTCTCAATCTTTCCTTTTCCGGCGAATTCTTTGGCTGAGATTGTAAGTTTTCTGAGTGATGCTGAATTCTAGTTGAAGAGAATCAATGTCTTCTGACATAAGCTAAACTCTCTTCTTCTCTGCTTTCCTTTCCACTGGCTTCTTCTTCTTCTTCTTTTGCTCTAAATTTCAACAGTCTTATGGCGATTAGTTTCAGCAGATCTGTCTCGGTGGTTCCATTTCCAACTCAATTGAAATTCTGATTCTCTAGTCGTCTGTTTTGAGCTAGGGCTAAATTAGTTTCCTTTTCGGTTTTTTTTTTGTTCGTAATCCGATTCAAGTTTTTGTCTTGGGGAGGGATGGGTAAGAGAAAAATTACACAAGATGAAGTAGGTCCGCCGATAAAACCAAGAGCTGGTTTGCGAAGAGAACAAGCTGGTAGAGGTTCATACAGAGGTAGCTAGTTACTTTGTATGCAATCGAAAGGGAAAAAGGATTTTTTTATTTGGAGGAGAAATTGTAAACAATCTGATTTTTTTTTCTTCAGTTTCAAACTTACAAAGAATCAAAGAAACTCTCTGTTTGTCTTGATTTGTCGTTTTTTGAGTCGTGGGGGGTTTTAAATTTTTGCCCTTTAGAATGGGTTCTACTTCGCAAGAGATACTGAGGAGCTTTTGCTCTAACACGCACTGGCACTATGCTGTGTTCTGGAAACTTAGTCATCGAGGATCTCAAATGTAAGTCATCTAAACTTATCTATTTACTACTTTTGTAGAGTGGACCATTATAATTGTCTACTGGTTGAACTGTGGTAATTGATTTTGGTGTTTAGAGATGTATTTATTCTCCAACTTGCTAGTGTGGAATAAACTATGGAACTTTTTATTGAATGTGCCTTAAGTTTACAGTTTGAGGACTTCGTATGTACTGTTTCTGTAATTTTTAGTTTTTTGTGTTCAGTTGAGCATTCTATTTCTTAATAAGTTTACTTGACTAGATAGTTTCTCATTTCTAGAATGTTTAACACTTGTAGGATATTGACCTTGGAGGATGCGTACTATGACAATCATGAGTGGAATAACTCACCGAAAGTTAAGAGTTGCAGCGTTTTACCAAAAAACATGCAAGGAACACATGATCCCCTTGGTTTGGCTATGGCAAAGATGTCTCATCATGTCTATTCTCTAGGGGAAGGGTGAGAATTAATTTCTTTCTGATTCACTCTTCCTCGACTTCATCTTTTCAACTAGGCTTTCATGGTTATATCGCAAAGTTTAAATGCTGCGCATCTTTTGCTCAACAGCGTATGACACAGTTTGGCATTTGACATTGACATTATCTACATAATGCATTGGTTTTGTGGTGTCTTGGGACTTGGATGTCAGTAGGAGGATTAAATATTACTTACAAATCGTGGGGTTCTTATTGAATCATTTTTACTGAATGATGGCAAGAATGATCTTCTTATCATGTCTATATTAACAGGATTGTAGGACAAGTTGCAGTTTCTGGAAAACATCAATGGGTATCCCCACAATATTATGACAACTGTCACTCAGCATATGAGGTGAGGACTTAGAAACTCCTTATCTTGAATTGCACTTTTGTTTTTTCAGGTTTTAAACTAGATATTGTTTTTCTAATTACAGTTTCATAACGTTTGGGAGAGTCAAATATCTGCTGGAATTAAGGTATTTGAGATTTTTTTGTTACTGCTCGTTCTATCTCCTCTGTTACATGAATGTCAAGAATTTGCTCAACTTTTCCCACTTAAGGCTATTCTTTTAATAAATTTATTTTCTGTTTTCTCTGCAGACCATTCTTGTTGTAGCTGTTGGTCCCTGTGAGCTTGTGCAGCTAGGCTCTTTGCGTAAAGTACGTAATATCTTATAATTGGATGTAGTGTTCGGAGTTCCAAAATAATAGCCAAAAAGAAAGCGTGCAAACTTGTATTACATAATGCATATAAACGTATCTGGTCTTATTGTGTGCTTGTGGTAAACAGGTTGATGAAGATGTGACTTTGGTGAATCATATTCGACATTTGTATTTGGCACTGAAGAATCCACTGGCAGATCAATCAGCAAATTTAGTGCAATGTAATTTGAACAATTCGTTGTGTCTGGTAAAGATCTTCTTAATACAAAGATGGATTCATGTTTGTCCAGATTTCTCGTTATTAGCAAAATGGGGAGAGTAGGCTAACAATTCCCCATACCTGCACTGACTTTCTGAGTAGGACTATGATTTGTTATATAATTTTGTTGCAGCCAAAACTAGCTTCTGAATGTCTACATGTCGAGGCTTTCACTGATTGCGCTGGAGAAATTGATAAAGCTATGGATATGGAAGAGTCAAATATGCTCGCTCGTTACAAAACTAAAAGGACTGTTAGCATGCCTTATAATACTCATTCATCTCGTCTCATGGAGAAGGCAGCTGAAATAATTGGTGGTCGTGAGGTTGTGCAAGATTCTACGTGTGAAAGCTATAGTGGTGTTACGTTTGGCTTTCCAATTGACTTGGTTACTGCCAAAAATGACAATCAAGTAGGTACAAATGTAATCTGTGATGCACCTCATGTGGGGATGACTAGTGGCTACAAAGATCCAGGCCAACTAGATCCTAGTTTACATCTGTATATGAAGAATCATGTGCTCAACAATACAAGCGCATCTGCTCTAGCAATTGAGGCTGAAAGGTTGATAACAGGCCAATCATACGAAGACATGGACTCAGCTTTTCATGCTTTGTCGAGAACAGATAAAGAAATTTCTTACCAAAATGAAGTGTTTGAGTTATCAGAGAACAAAGGGAACAAGTTATCTGAGAAGCAAGGAAATGATCACCTAAAGGAGACTGAGTGTATGCTAGGGAGGAAATACGAGTCACGTCGATTTGATGCTTTGAAGCCCTCAGGGTATACTTTTGCTGGCAGCGAGCTGCTAGAGGCATTAGGCTCTGCTTTTAAGCAAACGAGCACTTGTCATGAGGAGCTGGTGAAGTCTGAACATGGTTCAACTGTACGACCAACAAATGATATGAGTCATAGCCAGCTCACGTTTGACTCCAGCCCTGAGAATCTTCTAGATGCTGTGGTTGCTAATGTTTGTCAAAGCTATAGCACTACCAGGGATGATATGCTGTCGAGCAGATCAATGCACTCAATGCTTACCAGCATGGAAATGGCAGAACCCTCAGGTCAACAGCATATTATTGTTAACCCAATTGATAGTGTTATGAATCCACGACCACCAGTAGAGGTCGAAACCCAACAGAATCCATCAGATATCTGTGGAGCATTTTCTTCAATTGGGTTCTCATCCACGTGTCCCAGCTCCTCTAGTGATCAGTTCCAGACATCCCTTGAGATGCCCAAGAAGAATAAAAAGAGAGCAAAACCTGGTGAAAGTTCTCGGCCTCGCCCAAGAGACAGACAACTCATTCAGGATCGAATCAAAGAACTTAGAGAACTTGTGCCTAACGGATCTAAGGTGACTTTTCTCGTATTCCCTACAAGGTTACTTGCAATATTGTAGGGTTTAGTGTATTTTGAGTTGGCGAAATTTGCTAGTGATTTTGTATTTCTGTTGCTAGAAGTTGTCATATTTTTGTTATTTACTAATAATATTTTGTCATATTTTACAGTGCAGTATTGATTCTTTGCTAGAACGCACTATCAGGCACATGCTCTTTTTGCAAAATATTACTAAGCATGCTGACAAGCTCAGTAAAAGTGCTAAAACAAAGGTAAATATGTTAGATTTCGTGATACTAATACTCTCTGTATTATCTAATTTTTTTTTCCAGCCTCCATATATGGTAAACGGACATATAATGCTATTATGTTTGATTGATGAAGCACATTGTTGACCAATTGCCTGAATCTTTTAATGGAAGATAGAATGGACACATAGAGATATATAAAAACTCAACTGAAAATCAGAAGTATATGCTGAAATTAACTATGCCTTTGTAATCTCAGATGCAACAAAAGGAAACTGGCACACAAGGTTCAAGCTGTGCAGTGGAGGTTGGAGGCCATCTTCAAGTATGCTCTATTATCGTGGAGAATCTGAACAAGCAGGGGATGGTGCTTATTGAGGTATATAATCTTTCTTTTTTCATGTGAACTCCCTCAGTTTTCTGCTGGTGTATCAAATTCTTAGTTTGGAAGTATTTATTGGGTTTGGGCAGATGTTATGTGAAGAATGTAGCCATTTTCTTGAGATAGCAAACGTTATTAGGAGCTTGGACCTCATCATCTTAAGAGGCATAACCGAGACTCATGGCGAGAAAACATGGATATGTTTTGTAACTGAGGTAGGAAGTCGAATTGACCCAATTCATGAAAGATACATTGCAAAGCAAATTGAAATTTTTTTCTTGGTTTTGGTTAAAAATTGGATTAGTGTATAGAAATATGATTGACTAAGATGGTGATACGAATGACAGAGCCAAAACAGCAAAGTGATGCAGAGGATGGACATATTGTGGTCGCTGGTGCAAATATTTCAGCCAAAGGGCAATGGAAAGCGGTAGCAGCAGTGGCAGCATAGTTGCAGAGTTTGCATTTAGATGAGATAAAGATTAGGCTGTGTGATTGTACAGTGTTGTTGTGACACTGCAATTCTTCATTTGTTTTGTTTTTTTTTCGTATAATTATTATTTCTTCAAAGTTGAGTTTTATAGTGTGATTTATGATTTGCATTTTGTTTGACCCTTTTGAATACATACATTACTTGCAAGTTTGATACTTTTTTCATAAGTTTGAGTTATTCAGCAAATCGAACTGCAAGCTCTGGAATCGGGTGATCAGAAATTAGTGATCAACCAATGCAATAAATTAATTTGTCTTGGTAGGAAAAGCTCTTCACACTTGAGCAATCTGTTACAAAACCTGCAGCAAAAGCTGATACAACAGGTTAATCAATAATTTGTTTAATCCTTTTAATATCTGGTACAAAGTTTCATCTATGTAATTCGGGTTGATGCTTCGGTTTAGAAAACAAATAGAGTGAACCTATCATTTATTCTTCATCAAACATATGGTATTGACTTTCATGAGGTGTTTGCACCGGAACAATTCTTAGTTTGTCAGCTCAAAGAGGATGAAATATTTTCCGACTAGATGTGAAATTGTGAAGACTGCATTTTTACATGGGAAAAATCGTGGCTATATAATCGTTGCTTGCTAAATCGTGATTAAATGATTGTTGTTTACTGAAAATTCGTCGCTATTTTCTGAATTTTGGTAACTGATTTTGTAGCTGTTTTTTAGCCACATGTAAATTGGTACCAAAATTATCGAACGATCGAGATAAAAAAAATTAAGATGGTAAATTTATATTTCATTAATAATCACATTTTTCTTATTCTTGAGTTGGATGTAATCATTGTAGAGTATCGGTTAAGAGAGAAAAAGCTCATATTTTAATTATGATCGGATTTGAAAATAGCGACTATCGTCCATTAACAAGGTAAGCGATGAATTTCTGAGTAAAATTACCCTTTCTTATTATAGGTTTCGAATTCTTTGACTGGTTCGAAATAGAGAAAAGGAGATGACTAAATCAAGAAGAAATAATGGGGTTGGATGATGGATTTTAATGGATTTATAAATCCTTATAGATTTAAAAATGTATGAAGAATGTTTTTTATTTGAAAATCAAATAAATTGGATATGAAAATCATACAAATTAGATTTAAAAATCAAAGTGACTGGATTTCAAAATCAAAACTATAACACATTTTGAATCTCTTATTATCATTGATATCTGTCAATCAAATTCCTCCACAGTTGATGTGATGTTTTCACTAATTTCCTTTTTTTTTTGTTGATCTTGAGTTGAAAAAACTTCATTATTATTGTCATTATTTTCTTCAAAAAAGTAAACTAATTCATCAATTAAGTATGAAATAAGTATTTGTCCGTAGGTCGATTAGCATATTATAGTTGACTTAAACATAACATCATGAGGTTCTAAACTAGAATTTAGTAAGTTGATTCTAAATATTATTTTTGACCTTCTACCATTAGCTATGAAGAATAATAATATTTATCCTTCAGCTTTATTAGAAAAATAACTCACCTATTTAATAATAATTCATGTATTACTTAAAGATTATATATATATATATATATATACACGTCATACGTCATGAAGATTATGAATAATTACATTATGGCATAAATGTGTGGTTGTGGGTTTGTTATTATTATTGATGTTCATATCTAATAGCTTGTAATGATTTTGGTGAATGCGTATGCTTGTGGTTTTTATTTTGGAAATAACTCAAAATAACAAGGTTTGAGTAAAGATTTGTATTTTAGAAGAAAATTCATATTCAAATTCATTAAAAGTCAAAATCTATAGTCAAATCTTTAATGTTGAATAAGAAGTGATTTTAACTAGTATTTACAAATCAGTGTTTGACTAACACATTATTTGAATTTAAATTTTAAAATCAATGTCTGAATAATACATAATAATTTAAAAATCAATATTTCAAAAACACATAAATTTGTAAGGATTTGTATATCCATGAAAATCAACCCTCCAATAAGGATTTTTATTAATAATTTATATAAAATAATATAATTTTATAGTCTTAAATTGAATTTTTGGTTTAATTAGTATATTGATAAATTAATAAAAAAATTATAGTTTAATGTAATCCCAATATTATTAATTTACTGTATTAGAATAACACATCTTTCATAAATATGTGATAATACATTGTTTTATATATATACGGAATATATTTTCTTATATATATTATATGTGAAAAATATGCATAAGTAATATATTAATTTGTTTATTTTTTCACTATTTGATTTGTATTTGGAAGTAAATAAGAGTGTGAGTTAAGATGATTATTGGGAAAGTAATCAACCTTTGATCTAAACTATGTTTCTGATTCTTGATTTAAGCCATTTGTGTTTATAAACATAACAATGCCTATAAAGTGTTCGATGAAATGACAGCATGTTAAAAAAAGAGACTTTGCATTACGCCTTACTTGTTTTATAAGCCACGACTCAAATTTTTTTCCTTTGCACTCAGCCATGGCTAAAATGATATGATGATTTTAACCTCATTTTAAACTTATAGTTGTACACCTTTGATGGATTCTTCACATCTATAGTTAGAGTCATCCATATTTTCATTGTATTCTCTTCCATTGTTTTTGAATTACTCAGTTGTTCTTTCTTTCTTTTTGTTACGATACTCCTATAGTGAAGTGTTTCATGTCAAGTTTCAGACTGTCAAAAAGGAATATCACAGTAAACTTCACCACTCAAATCCGCCGCATAAGCTAAAAAGTCGTCGCCAGCACGAAATTTTTGGTTTTACTGAAAATGACAAAATCAAGAAATTGATAAGCTTACACTCTCTGGTTAGTTAGGTTTTGTGTAATTTTTTTCATGATTTTTAATTGGGAATACAGTGAAAATATGGATGACTCTAATTATAGATGTGAAGAATTCATTAAAGGTGTACAGCTATAAGTTTAAAATGAAATTAAAATCATCATAACATTTGAGCGATGACTGAGTGTCAAGTTATAAAAAAATAAAAATTTGAACCATGGCTTATGAAACAAGTAAGGCGTAATACAAAATACCAAAAAATTGTGTATAAAGAAACGTATAAATTTAATCTAAAAAACTGCCATTACACATATTTATATTAAACTATCTAACACAAAGTTGTGCATAATTTCATAGTGATTATTTCTTTTGTTATTTGATATTGTAATTTTTCAGAAACCTACAACAACAAATAAAATGTTAAGTGTGAGTTGTTTCTAGTTTCAATGTTGGCTTTTGTAGTGTCAAAAGTTCTTTACCATCTTAACTATTCAAACTGTATACAACAAAAATATGGCAACAGAGTTAAGAAATTTGTTAAACTATTCATTCTTTTGTTCAATATCATTTTTATAGAATTTATTTTCTGAAAACATTGATTTAAATAAGTTGCAAATAAATAATCCATTATGGCATTAACCTTTTCTGGTCAAGATCATTAAGGCATTGACTAACGTTTTCATTATTTCTTGTTGAAATTGAATGCGATTATAGAAATATATGACCATTAAGGTATAATCTATCAGATTTTATACATATATAAAGTACCACACCTACAAACTCATTAAGAATACATACTATAAATTTTTTTTTGTCAATATTAGGCCACAACATGCCAGCCAGCCCATTAGCCAAGTTCCTACATAATATAGGCGGTAGAACTCGATCTCTAGTTGTGCAAGTGCGCATGTCTTATGTGGACTTACTGCCTGCCACTGAAATAAAGGTCACTTGCGAATACATACTATAAATTTTAATCTTCTAATTCATACTAATATATATTTATTGAGAAAAAATGAAAATGATTAAGATGACGATGGTAGTTACATTTGGAAGTTTAGTAGAAGATATATGCAAACGGACACCTGACTACAATTTTTGTGCGTCTCTTCTTCGATCCGATCCACGTAGCTCCACCGCCGATACGGTCGGTCTCGGGCTTATCCTCGTCGACAAAATTAAGGTTTCTCTTATCATAATCTCAATTTTAAATAAGATAAAATTTGTCGAATCTATGAGTTGGTCTGAAACTGATTTTGTCTAAAACCGTAACTGCCTACGGTTTAAATGTAAATGCATTAAATTTAAACTGATTTTAACCGATGCAATTCTATTTTAATTGGTTTTATGCTATGTTCAAGTGTTTGACCTCATAATCTCGTATGTATCTAATTCTTTTTTCTTTTTTGAAAAAGAATTTAATCCATATTGAATCCTAAATATGTACTAATAATTACTGAACTTTGTGGCTATGTAATGAGCATGAAATTCATTGTTGTTGGCTTTACTTTCTATATATGGTATCATGTTGAATCCTAGATTACATACTTTTCACTTTTACATAATATTTCTTATAAATCTTCAATATAATCTCGACAGCTCGAAGTCTTTCACCAATAAACATTTTGTAATTATCTTTAAGATATGTTGGAGAACGAACATAAATCATTTATCTTGAAAAAGTATCTACTATCATTTACCATTTTAATAATTGTTATAACATATTAACAAAATATATAAAGAAATCTGTAGACATAATCAATAAAAATCATGCTAAATTTATATTTTCCGGAAAATGAAATATCTTTCTTTTACCAAAATAAAAAATTCAGAATTTAAATCTCAATTTTGTTGAAGTCTCTAGAGTAAATTTTTTGTTTTCTATTGTAAAACTCTTTAGCATATATGTCTTTAGTAGCTATGTGAGGTCCACTACTCAAATTGTTAATGCTTATTTTTAGCGGCAAAATTATATTCTATGCTAATGTAGAGAAGTTCAAGAGAGAAAGAATGGAGGCTTGGTTCTTAATGGGTGACTCTAATGAACTTCTATGCAACGATGATAAACTCGGAGTTCCTCTGAGGCCTGATTCGTCTTTCCTTCCCTTCTGATCCTTGCTACGTGAATGCAGGATACGAGAACTTCCGAGTACTCCTGGGCGGACATCTGGATTCAATGTCGTTTCGACCGTAGCTTTTTTTTTTTTTGTCAATGGAAATACTTCATTAATTAAAATGTTAATCCACAAGGACTGAGAATTGCACCTCCGGAAGCTCCTGCTACTGGCTACATGGTTTGTACTCCCTCTATGTTTATGCTTGTGTGGATCTTTTCAATTGAGGGCTCTTCGCTATTTAGGGAGAATCTGAACTTTAAAACCCCATGTTTCAGTTTGGAAAAGGGATATACTTTGCTGACCTTGTCAGTAAAAGTGCTCAGTACTGCTACACTTGTAAGAAAAACCCGGTGGGTCTAATGCTTTTGAGTGAAGTTGCGTTGGGGGAAATACATGAGCTAACAAAAGCTAAGGTGAGCCCATATTGCAGTTTTTAAGGTTATGTACCAACTACTTGGTCCGTATCTTGAGACTGTAAGAACAATTTAAAATATTCTTACTTTTTTATATGACTGGTTCTCTTATGTCTACAATTCCTTAGTACATGGATAAACCTCCGAAAGGAAAACACTCGACCAAAGGGCTTGGAAAGAAAGTGCCTCAAGATGCAGAGTTTGCCAAGTGGAGAGATGATGTGACTGTTCCTTGTGGAAAACCTGTTTCGTCCAAGGTCAAGTCTTCTGAGCTTATGTACAACGAGTACATCGTCTACAATACAGCCCAGGTAACTTCTGCTTCTAAAACAATCTCTCTTCTTCCTCACACTATTTTACAAGGAATATTTTGCATACACCTTCCTCTTCGAGCTTGCTCTTGTCTGGTAATCGGAATGAGCTCATAGTTAATTTTGCAACATATACTGTGACTGACTCGTATATGCCTATGCTGTGTACATGGCTAACAAAGATTGCTTTGTCTTTGGACAGGTGAAATTGCAGTTCTTGTTGAAAGTACGGTTTAAGCACAAGCGATGAGCTTAAAACCAAACAAGAAGACATTACTTTTGTTAGCTAACTGTTTTTTGTGCGATCAAACCCAACACGAAGACTTAACTTTTTTGTAGCTAAATGTCTTTTGGGAGATTGAATCCAACATTAGGTCATAGGGTTTCTCTCTTGGCTTTGTAGCTGTGTCTGGTTTTTAAACAGCGTACACACTTTGTTATGTATCTCTAATGATAGACATTAAACCATGTGTAAATGAAGTGAAGTGAACGAGTGAAAGATAGACAACTGAGTACTGACCGATTCAATTTTCTTTTCTCTGTAAAGAAAGAAATGACCAATTCAATTTCTATTTTCCTTGGTCAAATTTAAAAACATTTCTTTGGGGAAAAAAAAAACTGGTGATCCGAGAACCTTCTATATCTTTAAGAGTCTTTTAAATTTCTCCGTCAACATTCATTCATACAACAAGCTCTTTCTCCTTTGAAGTCGGAACCAAATTTTGCAATATTACGGTTTCCAGGTTTGCTTCGATTCTCTTCTTTTAATCTTTCCGTCGAATTTCTTCTCTGAATCTTTTGATTCCGTAGAGTTAGGGTTTCATATTTTCTTCGGGCTGTTCGAGCGATTGAGACATTTGATGCTCATTTTAACATCGTCGATGAACGCGTAAGAATTAGATATGCGTATGTTTGTGCGACGAAATATCATAGAATTTAGAAATAATTAGGTTCGGATCTCGAATTGATGGTTATAGGATTAGCATCTGTTTGTTTCCACAAGAATGAACCCTAAAAAATTGGATTCACGATTTTTTTTTCAATTTAGGTTAAAGTTTTGTAATCGTACATGTTTCCCAAAACATGAAAAAGGACTAAAACTCCTGTGACTCGCCTTGAACCACTTGACTTGGGATTGAATTTATCCTGTGTCGTAATACTTTTATGAAGCTTTTCCTGCTTGTGAATGCCTTTAGCAGAGTTTCCTTTCTATTTAGTCAGGTTGGGTCTTCTCATAACTCCTCTGGTCGCTAATGTTTTCAGAAACTGCATGTGTTAGTTATCCGTTGTGGAAATTGCTGTTTGTGATTCTTTAGCTCTTGTCATTCTGGTTTCCTCATGGGATGTTGGGTTTACTTGATTTTAGAGAACAGAAACAAGTTGAATAGCCAAGAATTGATCATTTTTGTCTCCCTTACGCAGATAGATAATTGAAAGCTTATCTTGAGCTATGAGTACGGTGACAAGGCCTTCTTCTTCAGCAACAACCTCTGTCGTATTAGAAAACCCTGTCTCTCAATCACAGCCTACAGAAAGATTAGTGCTTCAATTGAACCGGAAGAAGAAGAAAGTTTCATGGAAAGACGGGACCGTTGACAATGAGTTCATGCAGAAGAAGAGTTCAAAGAAATGTTGCATCTTTCATAAACAGAAGCCCTTTGATGAAGATGACAGCGAAGAGGAAGATAACCATGATCATGACCATAACCATGAACACTGCGGGTCTGGTGAGGCTTCTTCTTCTAATGATTCTAAAGCCCTCGACTAATTATGTCACATTGCTATATAGAGCTATTGAAGCCTTTCTAATAGAACATGAAAACACACACATTTGTCTGAGCTTTTGATCTCATCCTTTACCTATTCCTGGTTGAGCCTATACGTATGTACATGTAATTTGCAGATTCATTGCAATGTTGATTTGAACTCCTTGACACTCTGTTGAGAATTATGTGAATCATTGAAGAAGCTTGCTAACTAGTTAAAGAATAACAAAGTTGTAATATTTCCTTACGATCTTTGGATATGCTTTTGCTGCTGTGTTTGAAAGGAATTTGAGATGCATTCGAGTTTATTATAGTCACCAGTCTTTATATGGTCTATGAGGAGCGATTAAATTTGATTACGCACTTGTATTGTTACATAATCTTGATCGGAGCGCAACACTTGTCTTCAGCCTTCAATGACTAAACTCTTAAAATGTCATTGGCCATATACAGACTTGTGATATCTTTTCTTTTTTTTTGGTTAAAAACTCTCCAAGCAAAGAAATTACAAGCACACAAGTCTATGATGTGCCAAACCGGCAACATCATCAGTCAAGGTAAACATTGATTAGCTAAGCTATCTGCGAGGTGATTATCTCCCGGTATACATATGCGATATCCGAACTAGTCATTCTTTAGAAATAAAGCTATAGTAAAATCGTGCTAGGAAAGAAGAAATGTAAAATTCATCAATACCCTATGTGAGAAAATCAACCGCGAACTCCGAGCGTCAACTAGAGACTTGTGATATCTAAAGATACCTGAAGTTTTAAAGACATGAAAAATAAAAATAAAGCTAAAATACTCTAAAGATGGCATACATGAATCTTCAGAACTCTATTTTTCTTACTATTTTAAATCCTCCACTACACCAACATTAAGTCATAAATCCACTATCAAGTTCTTCATTATTTTCAAACAATTAAACTTTTGATACTTGATCAATTATTCTCGAATATTTTATGTTAACAATCATGATTTATAATTTTATGTGGGCTGGAGAATCATGGGTCTCTAATTTTCTAGTCAGTAAAGTCTGTAATGTCAATTGTTTCTGTTCATTCTCATTCTAAGTAATACATAATTCAATTCTCATAATCAACCAAAAAGGCAAGGGACTAACTTGAATCAGTTTCAATCGAACCAAATAGAGATACTTAACTAAACAAACACAAGAATTAACCTTTATTCCTTTTCTTTTTTCTTCTCAAAAAGTATAAGTAAATAAATGAATAATTTTTTTATAACCACTTAAGTATAACAAATAATCAAAACAAAAAGCAACCAAAGGTTTGGTCTATGTTTACTCATTGTTTTGTCCTATACGTCAACCAAATCTCTCATTCGATCGGATCTCAATATTAAAATAATTCTGTCGAATACTTTCTCAAATTCTCCTCCGTAAAAGTTTAAACACAACCAATATATTCTAACGAGTTATATAAAAATAAATATTTTACAATGTATTTAAACTTGATGGAGAAAATAAAAGCTGTAATCAGTTTGTAAATGTACGCCATTAGAGAGACAAAATATGTATTTTAATTTGAATACTTGTAACAAATCCCACCTTAGTCCTTCAGTTTAAGCACGCATGCACTATATAATCGTCATTAGTAGTATATATTCTTTCAAGATAGTATTAGTTAATAATACATTATTACGTTTAGATAAATGGGAGGTTTAGGTTCACCATGTGGAGGATGCAAGTTCTTGCGTAGGAAATGTGTAGAAGGTTGTGTCTTTGCACCATATTTTTGCTACGAAGAAGGATCTTCTAATTTTGCAGCCATTCACAAAGTGTTTGGAGCCAGCAACTTCTCTAAGCTCATTTCTAACCTCCCTGACTATGACCGATGTGAGGCAGTACGAACTATCTCTTATGAGGCTCACTCTCGTCTCCATGATCCTATCTATGGTTGCGTCTCGCAAATCATCTCCCTCCAGCAACAGGTTTTCTCGTCTTCTTATAATCGGTTTAGTCTTTTAACCAAAATCATCTTGTGGGTCGTAGTGTATGCTTACAAGTGGTTTGGTTTACATGTGTTAAGGTTGTTAGTCTACAAGCACAAGTGGTTCTTCTTAGAGAAGAAGCTTTTAATATGTTCCCTCAAGAGGATCCTGGTTGCAATCTGAAGCAAGAAGAGAAGACTCTTGCTCAACAAATGCCCAAAGATCTTCACCATTGGTATCACCAAATAAACTCAGACCTCGATCCAATGAGTGATGGTACACAAGACCATGAGCCATCCATTAATCGCAATGAGTCTCAGTGTAGCTTAAGTGAATCCCTTTACTCTCAAGAGTACAATTTGCCTTGGTCTGTTTGAGTATAAGCAACTACTTTTTTAGAGAGCGACTCTTACATTCTTCTAGACACATTTTTCCATAGCAAGAGATTTGAACAAGTGTTACGCTTAAACACCAAAAAGAGTCATTACTGAGAAAAAGCATAACAAAGTGTGTACGCTGTTTAAAAACCAGACACAGCTACAAAGCCAAGAGAGAAACCCTATGACCTAATGTTGGATTCAATCTCCCAAAAGACATTTAGCTACAAAAAAGTTAAGTCTTCGTGTTGGGTTTGATCGCACAAAAAACAGTTAGCTAACAAAAGTAATGTCTTCTTGTTTGGTTTTAAGCTCATCGCTTGTGCTTAAACCGTACTTTCAACAAGAACTGCAATTTCACCTGTCCAAAGACAAAGCAATCTTTGTTAGCCATGTACACAGCATAGGCATATACGAGTCAGTCACAGTATATGTTGCAAAATTAACTATGAGCTCATTCCGATTACCAGACAAGAGCAAGCTCGAAGAGGAAGGTGTATGCAAAATATTCCTTGTAAAATAGTGTGAGGAAGAAGAGAGATTGTTTTAGAAGCAGAAGTTACCTGGGCTGTATTGTAGACGATGTACTCGTTGTACATAAGCTCAGAAGACTTGACCTTGGACGAAACAGGTTTTCCACAAGGAACAGTCACATCATCTCTCCACTTGGCAAACTCTGCATCTTGAGGCACTTTCTTTCCAAGCCCTTTGGTCGAGTGTTTTCCTTTCGGAGGTTTATCCATGTACTAAGGAATTGTAGACATAAGAGAACCAGTCATATAAAAAAGTAAGAATATTTTAAATTGTTCTTACAGTCTCAAGATACGGACCAAGTAGTTGGTACATAACCTTAAAAACTGCAATATGGGCTCACCTTAGCTTTTGTTAGCTCATGTATTTCCCCCAACGCAACTTCACTCAAAAGCATTAGACCCACCGGGTTTTTCTTACAAGTGTAGCAGTACTGAGCACTTTTACTGACAAGGTCAGCAAAGTATATCCCTTTTCCAAACTGAAACATGGGGTTTTAAAGTTCAGATTCTCCCTAAATAGCGAAGAGCCCTCAATTGAAAAGATCCACACAAGCATAAACATAGAGGGAGTACAAACCATGTAGCCAGTAGCAGGAGCTTCCGGAGGTGCAATTCTCAGTCCTTGGTTTAGAATTCCAACAAAATTCGTTAATCGAGAACCTGAAACCAGAGTTATAGTTTGATTAACCAGACATAATGTAGAATCAACCAAAATATTAACAATGAAATTTCTTGTATCTGCTTCCAAATCATCTCAGTGTGGCTGGTTTCAGCTGGTTTACCATGCCATAGGAGCATCTTATTGCCAAGTTTTTCCCTGTAAGGAGCATATTTATCAAACTCTCCTTCTCTTTCAAGAGCAAAAACTTCCTCCAGTTCAAGACTCCATTCCTGAAAATCCAATAATCAGAGACTGAATTAGAAAAATCATGATAAGCAAACATGAAAGGAAGGAAGAAACAAAACAAAACTGGAACTCACTGTATGAGTTGGGGCATGCGTAGTGTTAAGATACTTTTCGATTAATAGATAATCTTCACTATCATGAGGAAGTGGTGAAATATCGCAATGCAGCTTTTTATATTTATCATCAAGAGATTCAGTGCTATCAACATCAAAGCCAACTAATCTTGAAGCTATTTCGATATCCTGCAGAGCCTCTAGCATTTTCACCTGCGACACACAGATACAATACTTTCTTTCCTTATGCAGAAAAATAGGCTATGAATAAGAAAATAGTTGGTTTATGTTCTATGGCAAGTACCTTTGACTTAAATTCATCTCCATCTCGGATGATATGAGGATGAATAGACGGGATCATGGTAAAAAATCTATTACTTGCATCAACAAGCAAGCTTTCTTTAGTAGAAGGCTGGGGGCCACTTTCAGTCAATAGCTTCTGTATCTCCGTCAATGCTTCAAAACCTGTAGAAGAAACAACATAGAAAATGTGATGTATAACTAAGATATCATTTATAAGGGAAAAGAAACCTAAATCTAGACAAGCAGGAATTACCCTTCCGTATATTATGTTTGCTGAGTTTCCCAAGTGGCATCTCCGACATATTTATCTCGAACTCCATCATAGCAGATCTGTGGAAGTAATTATTGGGTTACTTCGGACAGTTTTGCTACACAGGAGATGAAAATAATGGCAAATAAGGTTGTAACCGGTAAGTTTCCACATCAAAAAGCATCTTCATTAGTTCTACTAATGGAGGAGGAAGGTTGCTACTGGTCTGAACTGGCTCTCTTTTTGCTACTTGCTTGTTAACTCCATAATCCTGAACAAAAGATACATAATAACTTATAAAGAACTTAATAAAATAAGAGAATCTAAAATTAAAAGATGAAGATGCTTACAATGTCCAATGGGAGAAACTTTCCAGGTTGTTTCTGAAAATTTGTTTTTTGTTCCCACGATTCCCATGTGTTTCCAGTCTTTTCCAGAAATAGACGTTTGAATTCATGAACCGCATCAGACTTTGACATTTCTTCCAGTTTATTACCGCCAATCTTTTCATTTCCAACTCTGCCCCATTTACGAAATACATAGCAATCTGAACCTTTATCTTCTTGGATTATCTGGAGTACGTAGTAACTATTGATGCCGGTAGACAGATCAGACATGCTCAGAGTTGTGTTATAGATACTATTCCCATCTTCAAGAATGTGACAGTGCTCTTGGAGGCCAGATGCTTCATGCACAGCGCTTCGCCCTTTTACTTTAACAGTGACCAGACTCTCACTAGTGTCTTCAATTTTGTACTTGTCAAATGGAAGTTTCCTCTGTTTTTTAAAACAGTCAGATAGATAATCCTCTCTCACGGTTGCCACTTTCATTCTCCTGCCACATATATACCAAAACCAACGTTCAAGGTGAGAGCAACAAGTGTGATGAGTGAAAGAGTATCAGCACAATAGACGTACTATTCTACCTTGCCTTTCTCATTACAACGTCTTGGATATCTGTCAGTCCACAAACAACCAAACAGCTTGTACCTGCATATTTGTGAAACAGATAGTTTCAAAAGTTAAAAATGTTTTCACAATAGTCTAAACTTAACCCTCGAGTAATACATACCTTTTTTAACATTAGCATGAAACTCTGCACCAGCTTCCTCAATTTTCTTCTTCCATGTTTTCTGCAAAATGATCCCATCAAGCAATGAAGTGCACAGATAATTAAGAATATCATTTTTGATGGCAGACATACGCGTTCCTCAGAGCCTCCAGCAATTGAAACTTTAAGATCCGCCAGCTTTTCACTCCTTGAGGAGTCAGCTACATCTTTAGAACCTTGACCCTGTGACGTCTCACCAGACGATATAGGGCGCATTATACGTTTTGGCTTCCCAATCTTTTGAGTATTATTCCACTACAAGGAATCGGAAGAAGAAAATTAACTTCATGAGTGACATACACCACAACTAACCTAACCCATACCAATATCAACTCTACAAAAAGACTGATTTACCTTTAGAAGGAACTGATTTTCTGTTTCTTCAGGAATTTTCCACTTCCCTTTGATGCGTTCTGGATCAAGACTGGAATGAGAACATTTGCTCCATTCCGAGATGTAACCATGGCATCGGTAAATATCCCCAGAAAAAGAAAGATGACCAGAGCAAATTGGGCAGAGAGCAAGTGGACCAAACATCATGCCATCAGCACTAAAAGAAAACAAAGAGGAGAGGTCAGGAATATGATATATCGGATTCTGTACTACCTTTTAAGAACATCCACACAATAGTTTTAAATTTAACAGAAGACAATTCATAAATAATTTTCCAAGGAATCCACTTCCAAAACAGCTAACAATGTAATTTACCATTTATCTCGCAGGTCAAGTTCTGATCCTCTTGTACTTTGTTCATTTACTTCAAGCATTTCCCGCAACTCAGCTGTTGTTACATGCTTTTTCAGATCATCCTTAAGGTCCCACAATTTCTTAGTTTGGGCCTCCAATTCCTTATCATTGCTACAGGGTTGTAAAGCATCATTTGTAGACATGTCCAAACTAGTCTTAGCTAGTTTCAACTTCTCATTATCATCAGCCTCTTTTCTTCGTTTTGTGCCTGCTCTTGAATTTGTTTGACGTGCTTCTACTGTCTCTGTCCCAGTTGTGCCGAAAGAAATTAACAATAAGACACCAGACTATAGTACTGAAAATTATAATTCTGTAACAAGGAACTAACTTTCTAACCAAACACCTAAAGACCCTTACCAATTTTGGCTACCGGTAGAGTTTTTCTAACCAATGGAAGAAGAGCCTTTTGGTCGGAGTCTGGTATGTCTCTCCATCCCGACAAACTTTCCAGTTCGGTAGAGGAAGACATTTCAAGGAAACATTTTGCGTGATGCCACATCAAACCCTTGTTACCTGGGCCTTCAGGCTTAGAGAATACACGTACCTGGAAAAAAAAGAACAACAATGACTTATTGCAGGATGAACCATTCCATACAGAATGCTACAACCAGTAAGATCTTATGACAGATAAAGTAGAACAACATCTCACCTCTCCTTTCAAGATCTTTTCGCTACACTTTCTGCAACCTGCACGAGAGGTTTGTGACACTTCAATCCCATATTCCAGTTTGGCATTGCCACCGCTGCTGCTCGTGTTTGTGCTTTTACTATTCCCTGCTCCAGATTCGACATAGTTTCTTATCTTTTGCTGATCTTCCCAACGAAGTGATTCTGTGCCTTCAACATCATCAACCCTAGCAAAACAACGAGACATAAAAAAGGGTTGACAGCTGAACATTTCCAAAATTTGTACCAACTGAAATTGGTTTTCACATACGATTTTATCTGCTTCTGTTTGTTCAGTATACAACTACCATGGTGCCACATCTGTGAGTGAACAATAAAAGTAGAGAGGAAACGTCAGTCAAAAAATCTTCATGTTTACTGGAGCTATAACTAAAATGGGGGAAGTTAACAAAAAAAACACGAACAAAAGCGCATGAATAACACAGTTTAGAGGTAAACAACTAATGATGATCATTCAAACAGAAAATTGAAAACGCCCGAGTTCGAAATTGTCCGAGGAAAACAGCAGTTCACACATATCATTGCAAAAACACAAGCCTTTTGCAATCGTAATCCAGTACTATATACACTCAAAAAAGTGACTAAAATTTTAGCTGACATTTGCTGATTTATCACGTTCAATTAGGTATAAAGGAGGAAAGAACATTATGTGAGGAGAATGAAAAAACTCAAAACGACAAAAGGAAACAAGCTTGACAAAAAAGTAGACCCAGAAAACACCCCAAACACGCAGGCACACAAAAGTTGCAATGTATGTAGAATAACGGCATCAGACTGAACAAGATAAAACCTTTATCGTCAATTTCAACCAAAAAGAAACCCAATTTACTCACAGAAACAATAAAAGTTAGTAACTTTCTCTAGATAACAGCTTTAGAATCCACAGTAACAAGCAAATGATTACAGTACAGAGACGGGTCGAGAGCGAATCGTACCGGCATGACGCCATCGAATTGAGTGGCTTGAACCAACTTTCCAAGACGAAAGGTCTCCTTGTTAATGGGGGACTTGCAAGTCTTGCATGAAGACCTGGAGGATTTAGCGTACTCTGCCCTCCACGGCTTATGTGGGCTCGCCATTTCCGCTTGCTATTCTCTTTCTGTCTCTTCGGTAAGAGAAGATTTCACAGTGCGAGAGTGAGTGAGTGTGAGGACTATTATACATACATATGCATCTCCCGATGAAGATGAATATGATGACGACGACTACGGTTGTTTCTCGGCGATCCTTTTGCGAGATTGTTTTCTACCGTTTACCCTCTCTCTCTCTTTTGCCCTTTTTAACCCTAAAAAGCTACTTTTATCACCGTATCTCTGTCGATAATGAGATCAATTATTTTTTTCCCAGAACAAATGCTTCTATTAATTATAATCAAGTCTTACAACGGTACAAAGAAGCAAAATACATCATATCCAAAACAACATAAACTAATGGAGGAGACTCTAACAAGTAACAATATGAAAATCTTGGATCAAAGGCATTCGAAACTACTTCTGGGTCTTTTCTTTTCACTGATAGAATTCACAGAAACCATACGCAATAGAGTATAAACCGACAGAAATTAAAATATCCCCAAAAAAAGAACAAACAATCTAAAAGTAGAGAAAAATCGAACATGTAAACACAATCCGAAAGAGCATATAGTAAAAACGAATACTCCCATAAAGAATAGAATATACCTCTAAAGATATAAGCACGAAGACAACTAAACTAGCAAGAAGGTGATGATGACTTCATCCTAAACAAAAAAAAGGACAGGACCATACACACAAAAACTCCTAAAACACGGTGAAGTTGGAAACTAATGACCATTAACGCCTAGGTAGAAACCTTGAGAAGACCAGACCTTAATCAGGTCTTGAAAGTATAGACAGAGAGTGAACCAGGCCTCTTTATGGAGAGAGCCAAGCTCGAAGGAGAACTACTCTAGATTGAATCTAGAGAGATCACTAAATTACCCAACCAGAGACATATGCGAGAAACAAACTAACCACCAAAACCTAGAGAAAGCAAGCTAGACAAATGTGATCTCTTTTAGCTATGATATGTGTAGAAATATGATATGAATATGTACAATCCGATCTTCATATTTTTTTAAAAAAATTATGTTAAGATTCTAAATAGATATAAAATATTTGGTGATTAAAATAAATATACTAAAAAGTTTGATCGTTAGATTTGACACGTAGAACAATCTCGTTAATATGTAACGTTAAATGTTTAAACTTTATATAATAAGATTAAGAAATTGAGACGTGGAGATGTTCATCCATAAAACTTATATTTAATGATAAGAAATCATATTAATAATTAATAGTAAAATAAAATAATGATACATTTAGTTTTAACTATTTACCTATTTTGTTTGTTTGTCTTGATTTCGTTGGATGTAAGCGAAAGAGACTAAAATAATAATGTAAAAATCTTTATGATATGTAAGCAGTAGTGAAACTTCTTTGTGAAAGTTTAAGAGCACTAAGAAAACATCGAAAGTTTCATAAAATCATCTATCTCCTTGCTCATGTATATATACCAATTAATATTAACAAATTTCTTTTTACATTATGATTCTTTTTTTTAGATTAGAAATATTTATATAGATAAATATATAGTAACAGAGACATATCGATAATTATCTTTTATTAGAATTTTTTTGGCCAAAAGTATGTGCAATTATTTTTTCCAAATTCGTTCTTTAATTATATTTTTTTAAATATCGACAATTATTTTCTGTTGAAATATATTTTATAGTAATAAGTAAAAGATAAATGTCTATACTTATTTTTATTTTACAATTTTTTTTTGTGTTAGAATTGTGAATAAAGATGAATATTTTTTAATAGAGATAAATATTTTTTATATTTTTATTTTATTTTATTTTTAATATATAAATACAAGAAATTTTAAGTAAATTTGAGAAAGCCTACATTATATAATTAGATTTGTTGTTAAGATTATAAAAATATTTACAATTTTTTGTGCAAATTTTTTTTTAAATATTGGCAATTATCTTCTATTAGGATTTATTTTTATTTTATAATTAGTAAGAGATAAATATTTATACTTATTTTTATTTTACAATTATTATTTTTGTTAGGATTGTGAATAAAAATAAATATTTCTTGATAGAGATAAAAATCTTTTAAAAATATATTTTATTTTATTTTGTAATATATAAATACGAAAAGTTTCTGATCGTTGGATTTGACACGTGGAATAATCTGATTAATAAGTAATTTTAAGAAACCATACTTTATTTAATAAGATTTATTTTTAATATATAAATACGAAAAAAATTCAGATAGTTCGGATTTAGCACATTAGAAAAATAAACTGCACTGTATATGGTAAGATATTTGATAGAGAAAAATTATTTTATTTTCAAGCGCACACATATGTATGTGTAGCAGTGTAGAAACTGTTATCTCTTTTTTCCTAAACTTCGATGAGGTAATTATTATAATATGTAAGACTATTAGGAACATAAAATTAGGATTAGAGAAGAATAACAGCAAAAATAATGGATATGATTTTATTTTATTTTTGTTAAAAGGATATGAAAAATTAGAAAACCATTTATCTGGCTATGCAAATAAAAAACTAAAGCATATTTGAAAGAGAGGAACTACGAAATTTAATACCGTTAATCCAATGCTTTGGAGGTTGAAAGTGAAAAGCAGTTTTATTAATGTGGTTTACCAGCTCCACTGATTCAGATTGCAGTTCTTAAATGGATATTAATAAGTCTTACACTTGTGAAATGCAGTTAAGCACTCAACGTAATGCAGCTATAATGAAACCAAGAATTTTCCCTTTTAAGGGGAATTTTCAAAGTTATTTATCAGTATGTTTACTAACTTTTCTATAAATAACACATTCATCTCTATTAAATTTTCACTGAGTTTTCTCATTTATCTCTACTAAATTTTCACTCAGTTTTCGTTCAAATCTCTTCTTTTTTCTTAAACATGTAATTTTATAGTTTTTTTAACCACAACATCGTAAGATTTATCTAGGTAGTCACTTTCATTACGTCATCTAAACATATCTCAATCGCTGATTATAAGCAGATTGAAGTTAATCTCAGTATAGCATCTATAAATAGTTGTGGATGCTATAACTCCAGATGTTATAAATATATATCAAACATGTACCTTAGCGTTACCTATTTTATTAGGTGGTAAAAAAGCGTAAACTGAGCAAAATTGTTGCCTTTATTTTATTTTTTGGTCAAAAGTTGTTGCATTTTATTAACAATTATTTGTTACTTTGTATAATATGAAAATAACGTAGACTTTACTTTGTATAATTTACTTTGTATATTTATTTTTTGATAAAGGCTTTCTATTTAAAAAGAAAAGGCTTTGTATATTTAGTGTTAAATTCTAATTTATTTTCATATTATACAAAGTAACAAATAATTGTTAGTAAAATGCAACAATTTTGCTCAGTTTACGCTTTGTTACAACCTAATAAATTTTGTAGGTAACACTAAAGTAGCGTGTTTGATATATATATACTGCAGACATTTTAATTAAAAAAATATGTATTATACTTTTTTTAAATGTGAAATTTAAAATTGAGAGAAAAAGAAATCATTCAATTGTTTGAACTTGTTTTGTTGTTTGAATGAAGGGCTTTTGTCCAAAAAAAATATTTTGTCATACTTTGTAATTTTATTTCATTGTTTTCTAAAAAAAATATAAATCAATAACATGAAATCAAAAAATAATATGTAATAACGTCAATATTATCACATTTTAAAAATTATAGTAAATAATCTATTAAATTAAATTTTTGTGATAAAAACTCTAAACCTAATCTTAAATTGAAAAAGATATAATTCATGTGATTGAAAAAAATCTTTAAAAGTTTGTATAAAAGTTATATAGCCTATTATGTTCGAAGAGAGTACATTTCATGTTATTTGCCCCACAAAAACTAAAGGAAAGACATACAATGGTTGAAACAGCCATTGATCGTAAAAAGACTCAAGATGAGAGTAATATAAAGAGTAAGACTTTACAACAAATATTCTAGTGCTCAGACACAACTTGATTTTTGTTTTTAAGTGCTCGAATGAAGTGAGACAAAACAAGTGATGGTGAAGAAATAAGTGATGTTTGCCTTTTTCTTTATATTCTGACACCAAACAAGTATGAGCTACGAGACTGTTACGAACTAACGTCGATAGTGATATCCGTTTGGTCTTCATGTCGTTGCAGAGGGCTTTTGGTCCCTGGCTCTGCTGCTAATGGTTGCTTTCATATTCCCCAAAAGGCTCGGGTTCGTTTCACGGATGAGCCCTCACCTGAAACTTGATTCCAATATGTGTGGATTTTTTTTTTCATTACAAGAAATCATGGTTATATTGTAACATAGGTCTGAAAAATCAGTTAAAAAAAAAACATAGGTCTAAATCAAATGTATATTTCATTGTTTTACATAATTTATACGAATTTATTAACGATTTTAAAAATTCATTTGCAGATTTGTGTAGCGGTTATGTTTGACTAACCAGAATATACCATTTATCAATAAAGTTCATTTCCAAATTTTTAATTTATTTTAACTTTTAAATTTTTTGAAGTTTTAAATTTATTATTAATATTGTATACATATATTTATAACACATAATTTAGTTTCATATATATTGAGAGATTAAGTTAAGTTCAGTTTTAATAACATGGATGACTTGTTATTTTTATTGCAAAAAGTAAAACGTTGTGTTGTTTTCAGTTGTAAAATTAAAATGTTTTGTTGTTTTGATGAAACAAATTTACATATCATGTTATTTCCTAAAAAAAAGTTAAATTAATGGCATTGTTACCAAACTGTTAATAGAGAGTTTTTCCATTAATTAAATCAGATTTGAGGGGTTTAAAATCTATTAAAAATAGTGTTAAAGTTGCTCTTACTCCGATGATTAGGTACCAGATTCGATTCATACCCGCTATATTATAGTAGTTTAAAAAAAGATTTTAACAGTGTACTTTAGGATATGGATCAGGTCTTGTCGATCCAATTGTTGACAAAAAACAAAAATCTATTAAAATAGTTGAAGTTTTGAATATGGATCTCATAATAGCTGAGAGGTTTAATTGTTAAAATCTCAAGTCTATATTTAAGTCATGAGATGGAAATTATATACATATGCATAATCATACCTATGAGTAAAGAAAAAAGACATTGACCTTAGACTCCCTAAAATAAATATATCTTCTCGGACCCCTAAATTAAGAAAAATGATTTTTATTATGATTTTTGGGTTTATAGATTATTGAAATAACCAATTTTTGATCTTTGTAAACACTTTTTTGAGAACTAAGGTCTTTTAAACTAGATCGATCTAGTTTCAAGTGTCTGAAAGAAATTTTTGAAATCCAAAATTGATTAAATTTTATTTGAAATCGAATATATCATAAAAATAGCTTAGTTATCATAACTATGAAAAGAGAACTAGTTAGAAACATAGACTATGAAAATTTTATTTTAAAAGTTTATTAAAATCAAAAAACAAAATATTATATTTTAGAAAAAATAAATAATTTTGTTTTATTAATATATTTATTTTAAAATTATATTATATGTTATAAAAATTATTTTGCAAATACGGTAATATATGTTATTTTAAAACTATAAGGTAACCCTGAGCAGACCCCTGCATATACGTAATATATTTAGAGAACATTAATTCTGATACTAGACAACAAACAAAACTTAGTTTTTTTTTCTCTTGATTACTTTTCTAATATATATTTCGTGTATTTAAGTGTAGATATATATATATATATATGGATATTTGTGACTAGAAATAGTTATTGAAAATGACTGAGTATATATGTATAGAGTTTTACTAATAAAATTTACAGATTTAAGAATTATCAATCACAAACTAATATTAAAACTGAAACTTATTTTTAACAGAAATTGTACCGATATTTCATACTTATTAATGTTTTGTGTCATCAATGAATTACTAGTAATGTGTCAAAATTTCCCTACTTTTTCCACATAAACTGAAATTTATCTAATTCTCTATATTTGTTAAAATGATAATGTGACTCTCTGAGCCCCACATAAAACACATTGAAATTTCACACAACATACATCAACCAAGCTGCAATGCACAAATCGATCCCACTGATCTAGGCTACAACGCAAAAAATGAAATTCAACATTATATCAGAATTTCCTGGAAATGGAAGAAGAAATTTCTAATTACCTTACCGGAATAACAACAATCTTTAACAAAATTTACTTTGCATTTATCGAGATTTGTCGGTGAGAGCAAAAAAGACATTAAAACCGTGTTATCATGTTAACTTGTGTGATCAATTTTCAGTTTAAATGTTGGGAAACAATGGTTGTTTTTCTGAGCAAGTACTCGGAAACCATTATGTGGGTATATATAATTCATACTCTCGCATCTGAAATGCACATAAAGTGTCAGACACAACTTGATTTTTGGTTTCAAGTGTTCGAGAGAGACAAAACAAAGTGATGGTGAAGAAACAAGTGATGATGTTTGTAGTGTTTTTGTTTGTCTTTTTCCTGATTTTATTTGACATCAAACAAGTAGGAGCTACGAGGGGTTTGGTCCCTGGCTCTGCTCCAAATGGTTGCTCTCATATCGCTAAAGGCTCGGGTTCGTGTCACGGATAATCCCTCACGTTTAAACTTGATCCCAATATGCATGTGTGCAATTTTTTTATTTTTTACTTTTTACATTACAAGGAATCATGCTTTGAATTAAATGTATTTTTCATTGTTTTACATAATTTATACGAATTTATCAACTATTTTGTAATATATTACTACTGGTTATGGTTGAAACATTAACCAGAATATACCATTTACTCAATAAAGTTTTTGGTTTCGTCTTATTCACTATTAACTATAATCATCTCCAGTGATCAATATAAAATAAACCGAAGAGTAATCAGTTTGCAGGTTCCGGTTATGTCTATTGGTTTAATAGTTTCAATATTACTCGTATCCGGTTCAGATTTCGTAATCCGGTTAAGATTGGTTCGGTTTGAATTTTGTTCTTCGTTGGGGAGATCTTTAAAGGCTTAAACCCTCAGACAATGTGACTGAACATTTTCCCGAGATTTGGGAGTGTCCCTAAAACCCCACTTTTCAGAGTTAGAAGACGGAGGAGGAGAAGGCAGAGAAATGGTGAATAAACCTTGGAAGATAATTCCAAGGCCGCTTCTAGAAACCGTTCTCAACAATCATGTCCAACGTCACCGTGTTCCTCAGCCGCTTATCCTCCATGGTCCTCGTGGCGTCGGAAAAACCACCCTAATTCTTAATCGTATAATCTGTCCTTCTAAATTTTTAAATTTCCAAAATTTGTACTCAACAAGATCAAAGGTTTGAGTTGTTCCGATCTCGTTCTTTTTAGGTCTTCTCGGAGATTGGAACAAAGGGCCTCATCTCGCTGGCTATGTAGATTTTGCGCAATCGGTAACGGAACACCATCCGGATCACCATCAATCATATCCATGGACGTCTTGGACCAGTGTTGACCCACCATTGTTGTCGAATTGCAAAACCCAGCTCGAGAATTGTCTTGAATCTATGAGCCACAAAGCTATCAAACTTGGGAGTATAAGCTCGCAGCAGATATTCACTACTATGAACAAATGGTACGGTCTTAATACTGCACTTCGCCGTATGCTTCAGGGCTATAACGTCGCCGTCCCCGAGAAAGTTTCAATCTCATTTCTCTGGGAACGGGCGGTATATGCTCTATCTATTCGACAAAATGCCGATGAGATTGACGGGTTGCTCGAATTGGAAGAGAAAGGTACTAGCTTGTCTGTGGAGGAGGTTTCCTATTATAGGGAGACCGCTTTTGCGTTAAGATTAGCTAAAGAGGTTATAAAGGTGCACCAGGGTTGGAAAGCCAATGCCATTGCCCATCTAAATCGAACTAATGGGTTTTCGAGAACATTAGCAAATTCATGTACTGACTGGCCTTTGCTACTGCTCGAGTTGTTGTCACAAGCTGCAGAAATCGGTTTCTTCCAGGTAATGGGATGTATAAGTATTACTTATCTTTATGTCTAAGATCATTAAATCCTTGGTCTTATGAGTAGTTAAACAGTGGCTTATTCTTTTGGAAACATTTTAGCAAGGATACATGTTACTTTCTGCACTAAGTAATCTGCCGTAGTTTTGTTTTTCTTTGTTTCTTGTTTCACTTGGCAGCCTAAGTTGGTCTTAAACAACATTGAAATCTTAAAGAGTGCTACCCAGACAGATGATTCAACAGTCTCAGCATCAATGTACCATGACAATCTTGTATGGAGAATAATAGCGTTAGGTGCAAACGACCGTTGTCTGCCTGTTGTATTCGTGACTTCGGATAGGTTGGTCATGTATTTTAATTTCTAATTTGTGTTTATAAGTAAAAGCTGTTACTATATGATAATTGTTTAGTCTCATACGCTAAACGTTTTATGTTTCATTGTCTCAATACACTAGATAGGAAACTGAATTTGAACTTGTATCACTTTGTCGTATGTCATTTAGTAAGAGAATTCAGTTACTTTCCATTCTGAATTTGACTCTTACCTATGCCTTATATTTTGAAAATATTTTTTATCATTTTCTCTGATGGCTGATAATAATCATGACAGCTACTACTCTTATCAAGCCTTTGTTGACTTCGGATTTCCAGACATTTTCATCTCTCGTGAGGTATAAAAGCTACACATATATATCTAAGTAAACTATGGATTCTGTATGCATTTGTGTGAGCATGTTTGATAGATAATGTAGAGTTTCCCTGTCTTTTCTTCATTTTCAATATAAAATTTCTGGTTTGAGAGTTCCTGCATTTGACCCTTTTTGGCTTTGTTCCGTTTGTAGACATTTGGTTGGACGCCTCAAGAAGCCAAATTACACATGGTTCCTGATTATTTTAGTCCTTCAGAGGTGAGAAAAATGCTGTAGGTAATGGCACTGCTGGTTTAATGAAACCAATATATTGAAAACTAGTGTGGCAACTCTATTACCTAATTATTAAGCCAGAAAAGCTGAATGACTTTTTCTGCTATAGTGTTTTTTATTGCTTATTTTCTATTTAATTGATTGTGGTGTATAGTACTAGAGTTTTAACATTATGTTGGAATTGTAGTGGACTATCATTGCTGATGTTCTTGGTTCCAATTCTCGGCATCTATTGGAGCTTTATGCGCTTAAGCAAAGTAATCATTACCAAAGGTAACAGTTCCCTATCTTTTGTACCCTCTCCTTCCTTTATGGGTTTCTGCGACCTCAAAAGTCACAATGCGTCAAAACTTCATTTTCATTTTTCAAATTTTTGACCCAAAGCCTGTATTTTATCAGTTTGATGGGGAGTAAAGCAGGTATATTTGAAGATATTGTGGATGCGTACTTGGCATATTTACAAGTAAGCTCATTTAAACTGACTGCTTGCAATTACGTTCAAGATACATTTGAAAGTCATCATTAATTTGTTTTGATATGCTTATCTTTCCCTTCTTGTATAGGTTGCTGTGGTTAATCCTGCAATGGAGAAGGCTTTGTTGTGCCTGCAACGATATGCCAATGATGCGCGAAATGGAAGCATTCCTGATGAAAAATTACGTTTTGGTGCTGCATGGAGGCATCCTCCGCATACTGAGGATCCTACTCTGAACTCTGAATGGGCTAAAATTCAGCTGATGGATTTTGTCCAAGCTCTGGTCAATACAGAATTTGCGGTACCTACTCTTCTAGACCTTTAACGAAAATAAAAGCCAAAGTTTGTTTAGTTTTACCTTATTAGATGTGAAGCCAATGAGTATAGCATCAGTGATAATGTATACGCATTAATGGTTCTTTAGGTAAATTATTTGGGTGACTATAGCCTTGAGATCTTCGAAGACCCTTCTGCTATGGCATTGGTTGAGGTAATGCGTCCTGTCTATTCACAATCACTGGACACTAACTTTGAGACCTTATTGACTAAAAAGGGTTGATTTTCTGTTCTAGGTTGGAATACTGTATACTCAGCGAGATCCATCTTTTTTCCGTCCTATATCTCAAGGCATTAAACGATGTCTTGTTAGATGGTGAGCAACCTTATCCTATTTATCTGATTGTTCAAATCTTTGCATTTTCTAGTCCCCTCATATATGCGCATAATTCGCATTACAGGCTCATACAAGAGCGAATGCAGATGAGTTACTGGAGCTCAACCAAATATTGGTGGCAAAGAATTATCCGGGGTCGTTATTACAAGCATTTGATGCTTGGCTACAGAACATAGGCAGTTTCACACAGGTAAACACACGTTATATGCTCTGTTTCTAACTCGTACATGGCAAAAGAATGCGATTTTCCGACCTTTGCATCACATCCAGTTGAAAAACGTATCTGATTCAGGTTCATTGTGTTATCGTTTCCGGAAAAGCTAGTTATCCCAAGTTTTGAACACCAATACAGGTTTTGTTTTCACAGGAACGTTTGTATCTGGTGCACGTAGATCCCAAGCCAAAACATATCTGATTCATTAGTTACCCAGAAACACGAAACATATAGGGACGTTATTTTTATTGACGTCAAGGTCTGACTTTCAGTAACACCATCATCACGAAGATACGTCGGAGGGAAAAACCTCCGGCGAGAAACGGTTAACCGTGTACACACTTTCATGGGAAAGGCTTTTGCCTTTAGACGCTGTATATAATGTGTTACCTGATTTTTCAAGATAGTCAAATACTTGAATTACTTATTCACTGCATTCTCTACATTTTCAAGGAGAAAAAGTCCTAAAAAGTCGTATTAATTTAATGTTAAAATAAAAATTCTTCTGATTATTACATTTGTTTCTAAAAATACTATTTTTTTTGACCAACGAAAAAATATAGCACGTTTGAATTGAGTAAAATACTAATAAATTAATTTGATTTTCGTTGATTACAATTCAATTACATGAATCGAAGTCTAAAGCTATCGTATAATTACGTATATGTAATTATGTACGTATCACACTAATGTGAAAAAAAAAGAATCAAAGAATGAAAAGATGATGAATTCTCGTGTTGCAAAAGCTCATCAGCCATGGCATTTGCCTGAACCACGTTGAATATTGGTGCAACCGTTAGGACCAGAGCCACGAACCGGACCTCTAGCCAGCGCCTGAAACAGAAGCCGGATCTCATCGACGGTCTCCGGGAAAGGTCTTATGGCTTCAACTTGCGTAGCCTCCAAAAAAGCAGCGAAAAGAACAACTAACATAACTGCAACCACCAATTGTTTCTTCATTTTACTTTTGATTTTTTTAAAAAAAATTTGGAATGAGAAAAAAAAGAAGACAAAAATGAGCTTTTGATTGGTGAGTGTTGGATATTTTTGATTTGTATGTGTAATAAATTCGATGAGAAGTCTTATATATAGAGCTTTAGAGATGTCATTGTTTGACTTGTGCAAGGTTTGGTCTCACTATCGTATGTTTATGTATACACACAAATATATGAACTTTGACTTTGACTTTACTACAAAAGAATTGGTTTTCAACGTTTTAAACCAAATTGTAGGATATTGAAACTAAACAATTCACTATGACACGGTTTCTCCAAGTCCACATGGGCTTTTGCTTAAAATTAACAAGACTTGGCTCTAGCTGACGCATTCTAAACCAATTTCTGATTTTGGTTTACATTAGTTTATGTGGTTTGATGCAAATTTATCTTTATGTGAGTGACAGAGTGAAAAGAGATATATTCTCAGAATTTGGAATATATTTTCTTAGACATAGAACTAAAAATTATCTCATTTTCTAAACAAAAGTAAACTTTTAAGTTTTATTTTAATGGATTGATAACTATGTCTTCTTTTGTCAACCATACATAATAGTTTACCATGTAATTTTTTTAATTACGTGGGTAAATATCGATTTCTAATATTTTTTCCATTGGAACTCGAGTTTAGAAAATTGTGTTGTCTGAAATGATATTACTAAAGATTTGAAAGTTAGGAAATTTCGTTTGATAAATTGAATTATGAATCAGAATTATTGACAAAAAAATATAAAGAATATTTTACTGGTTTATTGTCAATAAATATCATTTATCGTTAAAAATATGAGTTAGAGTTATACCACAAAAATAAAAAGGTAAGAGTTTTGTGAAGCAGAAAATAACAACGATGTGCTACAACTTTACAACTGTGTAGCCGACACTTGTTAATTGCTTTTGTAGTTTGGTATCACTAATTTGTATTTTAATGTGAGTTTGGTAACATTCGGTCCTAAGTGTTTCACTATAACCGTTGGTTGGTAACGTCGTTGGTGATCTACATCCTTTATCGCATCCATAAATTAAAAATAACTGTTTATACATGTCTCGTATCCTTCAAAATTTCATCAGGGTTGATGTGTCAAAACTTAAAAACATGTGCCTATCAAATCAAAATTTTATATATATATATAGTAAAATCATTTTTATGTGAAGACGGACAAAGTTTTATCTATAACTTAAAATCATTTTATAATCTATAAATTATAGGGAAAAATATTAAATTTATGATACCAAAGTCATTAGGTACATCATCATGATAAATTTGACATATATACGGTAATCTATATAGTGGAGTTATTAAAAAAAATAATAGTTTCATGTTTAAAACCAGGAAAATGATTATGTGTGTACCGTTTACGTTTGTATTAATATCTGCCTATGACACTAGTAATATTTTAAGAGGTAATTAAAACGTGTATAGGAAACAGCATAGTCGCATCAATGCTACATTTAGGTTATAACACAAATATACCTCATTTTCATCAGGAGTAGTAGGTAGAGATTATGCAAAGGACCGAGTAGAAAAACGAAGCGGATCATTTCGATTGCGTCATCATTAGCTAGCTAGGTTGGTGTGTTTTTGACTCTTGAATTTGCTCTCTGAGTATTTTCTTGACATTTGAATTTTAATCTGTGAATAAATTGGATTTGAGCAACACATATTGGAATGAATCAAACAAGCTTTAATACACGAGGGAGTTCTTATTCAACACGAGAACCGGACACTTTTCTTAAAACCGGATTACAATCCCGGTTATTTGGCCGATTCTATTCCTACTTACGAATTACGATATCATTTATATTTACATGTCACTTGAGTATCCATCAATAACATCGACCTAAACGAAACCACTGTTTACTAGATTTATATACAAATGAAGAGCATTAAGTTTAAGCCGATTCTTTTATTGAGAAAGTAAGATTCATAGTTTAAGATCGTTTAAACAAAGTTAATTTTTCCACCACTACTGATAGACTTGTAAGTTCGAATTATAAATTAGATCTTATCGATTCAATCGTTAAAAACATGACGTTAATTTATAATTATGTAAACGTATCCGCGTATATCAGCATGTCATCCAATATATTAACTAAATTATATGAGAAAGATATATATATATATATATATATATATATATATATATATATATTGCAGACTCGCATCATATCTATGCATTTAGGTCCACCAAACTTAAAAACATTAATTAGAAGGACATTAATAAAGAAAACAAGGTGATAAATACATTTATGCTCTCGTCATGTATATGTCAATGACTTCTCATGTGGTCATTTTACTTTAAACCATATCATTTTTTTTGTTAATACTGGATTATAAATGGTCGGTCTATTAGTTAAATTCCTATATGATGTAGAATAATGAAATTCGACTTCTAAATATACAAATGCGTCTACTTTTAGTATATTTACCACTTACCACTAAACAAAATATATATATCATTCTAAATCGTTTATTAATTATATGGTTTAAGGAATACAAGTGAGAAATTACACACATATAACCTGCTTTGACTTTGTGAGCTAGATGAGAATTAATAGGTGGTGTATAGGTAGAGATTATGCAAATGACCGACTAGAAACCGAACCAAATCTCTTTATTACTCCATCTTCTATTTTTCGAAATAGTTTATGTTGACTTTTCTGAAACTCTATATTTATTTTGGTTATAACTTAAATATGTGTGTTTATAGACTAGGGTTTGTGCTTTTGTTTGACTCGCAACACTTTAGTTTCTTAGGATTTTCTTTAGATTTTGACTTTTATTTGGGAAGAAAATCGGCTTAAGAACATTTGAACAACAAAATATTGGTATTTATCACAGAAGTTTATACTCCACGAGATCTTATTCACGAAAGAACCGAACCATATATTCTCTGAAAACCGGATTAAAATCCTGGTTTAATAGCCTATCTTAATCCGGTACAATAGCATATTTATGAGCGACTCTGAATAAATGAGTATGACTTGATTCATAACATTGACCTATAAATAAAACCATTTATTAGTGATTGATATTATAAGAAAGGCTCATTCAATCCAAAGTTGATCAAACAACAATCTACTGTTATAATTCATCGTCTATGTTTATTTTATAAGAAATTAATTTTCTATGATTTTTGTTGCATACTAGCATCCGTGGTCCACCAAATTAAACGGATAGTTTAGAAAAAGAAGTTTTAAATACATATATGAGCTCGTGATTCTTCTTCTTTTTCTTTTTTCTTTTTTAGGTATGACTCATGATGTACAATTGTAATTTCTTTCACAACATTGATTAGAAATTGTTTATCATAAAATTTAAGGAGGGAATGCTTCATCCTTTTCTTTTTTTGCATGAAACTGTGACAATATTCTACATAGAATTTAAATGGGACTTGAATATTATATATAATATGAGGTTTTCTCTACTCATAACCAATTGATTTTGAGCTGAAAATCCATATTTTTATATGGTATCAGAACCTGACAGCTGCCCCACCATAACTGATCCGACTCATCAAAAGAGATCCGATTAATCTGACCCGAAATTAATCTATAATGAACTATCGTCAAGACTAATGGCTAGACTGCCATTGTCTCGAGAGGATGTGAAAATATTCCACATTGGGAGTTTAGATAGGACTTGAATAATATATATAAGATAAAGGTCAATCCACTCATAGCCAATTGATTTTGAGTTGGAAGTCCATAATTCTACATAAACATCCTCATAATGCTGCAAAATTGCTAATTATTTCTACTTAACCACCAAATTTCTAAACCCGAATCTTGTCTGACCCTCCAAGAAATTAATATAAGTTTCGGTCTGGACTCCTCCTGATTAACAAAAAAAAATCCCGACAATGCTCAATATAGTTTTAGAAAAGCAGGTAAATGTGAAAATTTGAAAAATTAATTACTTAGAGAAAAGTTACATGGGAACTGCTTTTTGTCGGCAAAAGGCAAAAATGCTTTGGAGGGTAAAATGCAAAGTTGGTATTGTAAACATAACACTCTAAAAAGTTTGGATTTATACCGTAATTTGAATTAATTTCCTTAGAAATTGAATAAATTCATAACTTTAGTTTATTTCATGTATTTGGATCCATTTTTGATAGTCGTGAAGTCACGTCTTACCTGAAATTAGTGATGCCTCGCTGTTTATTACTTTGGTTTGGCATTCGGTACAGTTAGTTCCGGTTCGGTTTGGTCGGTTTTGGTTGTTGTATGTATGAACATCGAACACCACATTGCTTTTTCTCTCTTTTTCTCTCGTCGACTCTGTACGGCTTCTTCTTCTTCTTCTTCTCTCTCACGCTCTTTCTCCGTTAATTCTCTTCGAAGATCGTCTTGATCGAAGAGAGAATTTTCTCGGAGATTGAGAGGAGAGATTATATTCTTTGATCCCAGTGAGAATTCTATTTGAAGATAGATAGAGAGAGATGCAAACCGTCTCAAAAGCTTCTTCTGCTATCTCCCTCTTTCGATGTTCTAGGGTTTGTTTTTCATTACCATCTGAAACTATACTTTTTTTTTTTATAAAACTACGATATTGATTCATGAGAAGGGAAAATTTGAGTTTTTTGTCAGTACAACATATGATCTATATATGCTTAATTATATAATGATCGTTTTGATAATTACATTTCATGACTTCCTCAAATATGTTATTGAGGATTGTAATCTTAAAACAGAACTTGTAGATTGAAAAAATGCTTTTTTAGGCTGTGTTAGTATAAGAAAAGTTAGTGATTATTGTATAAATTCTTAGCTTTTATTATATTAGTTCCGTGGATATTTGGCTGCAGTGATGTTGTGAAGCTGTGAAAGAAAGTTTCATTCATTTATGGACATAAGCTTGTTGCCTCTAGTTTGAAGTTTTTTGTGTTCTTGTTGTTCATTTTCGAAGCAGAGTGAAATAAATGTGTAACCTTACTCTTTTTTTTCTGGTTTTCTTTTCTTACAGAAGCTGACTTCCCAGCCATGTCTCTCGAGACAGCTTAACCTAAGAAAGGGTCTTGTGTGCAGAGTGATGAAGCTGGTCTCTGCACCTCTTAGGACTTTGCGTGGTGCTGGTAAATCTATTCGAGTATCAAAGTTCTGCAGTGTCTCCAATGTCTCCTCATTGCAAATTGAACTGGTTTGTGTGCTGTAGGAAAAGTCTCCTATATCATTGTCTCTCTAATACTATTTTGGACCACAGACTTGTTTTCATGCCGCACTCCCTTTTATTAAGTTTTTTGGTTTAATTTTCCTTTCCAGGTGCCTTGTCTTAAGGACAACTATGCTTATATATTGCATGACGAAGATACTGGTACAGTTGGGGTGGTTGACCCTTCTGAAGCTGAACCTGTTATCGATTCATTGACGAGGAGCGGTCGAAATCTAACATACATATTGAATACACATCATCATTATGATCATACTGGTGGGAATCTGGAATTAAAAGAGAGGTACGGTGCAAAGGTAGGTCGATTTAACTTCTCTTTCTGTACTCAGTATGCAATGATACCATTTTTGTAAGAAAATTGTTGGGATAATCAAAGGTTACATATTTGGAATGCAGGTGATTGGCTCAGATGTGGATAAAGACCGAATTCCTGGCATTGATATAGCCTTGAAGGATGGTGATAAATGGATGTTTGCTGGCCATGAAGTCCAAGTTATAAATACTCCTGGCCACACAAAAGGTTGTCTATAATTCTCATATTAACTTTGGAAGCTTTGAATGTTATTTCCGGCATGTTGTTGCATTATGACAAGTATTTTTACTTTACTAATGATTTCCACTTAAAGTTGTTCAAGATTCGATTATTTCAGTCTATGTTTTATGTCTTCATTGTATCTGAATGACTAGTGATATTATGCTGAGACGGGAGACATGGTTTAGAATGGTTGTATTTCCTTGCATACTGCATAGAAATAGATACTGTGTGCTCCTTATGTGGTCTTAAAATTGGCCCAGAAGATAGATTTGTCTCTGTAGTGGAAAGACATTATTTGGATATCTAAACGCTCAGGAGTTCTAATACTTTTCAACACACTTGTGGGTTTATGGGGCATTTTGTTGAGTTAAGAGGGTCTGGAAAAGTTAGGGATTCTCTTGAATAACCAGGGGGTTAAGTTTGTACTGTGATTGGATTGAGGAAATATGAGAGTTCTACGTACACTCTGCTACCAGAATAGTCTTGTTCTTCTCTTCTTCGAATTTAGATACGCATATGGCCAAAGTAAAATCTGACAATTTCTGTTCTGCTCACGAAAACAATCCACGATATATACCACTTAAGCGTTGTTATCTTGCATTTTACTCTTTTCTTTAATGATCTTAATTCTACTTGCAGGCCATATCAGCTTATACTTTCCAGGATCACGAGCTATCTTCACTGGGGACACCTTGTTCAGCTTATCATGTGGTAAACTCTTTGAAGGTACTCTTAAGCAGGTAAAGACGTCATATTTCTTTCTATCTTCCAGCTTTATTACATTTCTTTTCGAAAAGAAACTCCCAGCATCAATTTATTGAAATCCTCTGCACTTGTTCTGCAGATTCTTGGTTCTCTCCAAAAGATCATATCTTTACCAGATGACACAAGCATATACTGTGGTCATGAATATACACTGGTCTGTTAGATTTTGATATTCTAATGTTATTAAGAGGCTTTTAATCAAAAAGGGGTGGTCTCAAATGACTTTAAATTCGATTTGAGTGCAGAGCAATTCCAAGTTTGCATTGTCTATAGAACCAAACAACGAAGTAATCCAGTCTTATGCAGCTCATGTAGCAGAGCTCCGTAGCAAGAAATTACCTACGGTAAAAAAAGATTCATCAACACTTATCCTTATGCATTGTTCCATTACCTTGGTTTAACATAGAGTTGTTTCTTGTTGCTAAACCTCAGATTCCAACAACAGTAAAGATGGAGAAAGCTTGTAACCCGTTCCTACGCAGTTCGAACTCAGATATTCGTCGAGCTTTAGGCATTCCAGAGACTGCAGATGAAGTAGAAGCTTTAGGGATTATCCGAGAAGCAAAGGATAATTTCAAAGCTTAGGCTTTTGTTTTCTGAGGTAAACCTTTGTTTTGCATCCAGAGATAAGGTGTGTACACACTTTCACTTGAGTTTACAGAAGAAGAAAAAAAAGAGATTTTTTTGGGTTTAACTGTGCTGTCAATTTTCTAAATTTCTGCCAAAAATTATAATCAAACCTGTGTTTGCACCGCAATTAGTTTTCGGTTTTCATAAAAAATTTAATTAGAGTGCATATATAACATATTTTGCTATTCAGTATTTTTTATACCATTGTAATTTTTTGTCACTACATCTCCAAAACAAAATCCCAAACGATATTTTTTGTACATTTTGCTTTCAAAATACAAAAATGGCAAGAGTAAATCGAAGGTAATCTGTAGTTATTAAGAGAAATCTATACTGCATTTATATTTAAATTTTTTATAACTCTAATATATGGGATTTTATAAAGTTTTTGATTTTTTAACCAAAAGAAAAAAAATTGAATTTACGTGGTCAATTATATGAAGAAAATATTACAAATGAAATGAGATTCATTTTTTAATCTCAAAATCATTTAGAAAAAAAAATCTCGAGTACCCTTAACAGAAAAAGCAAAGCTTTTATTTGGCTAGTCTAACCTTGAAATTATTCCGAAAGAAGAGTTCACGTTTTCTATGTTGTTGATAGAGTTCAGGAATGTTTGGTGATAAGCTATTAGGATTTGATATATGAAGAAGAGAATAAGTTAGTCACTGTCACACAATAACTATAGCATAATAATAAATACTCTATAACCAACTTCACAAATTAAGAACATATTTCGATTTTATGAAAAAAGAAATAGAATGCATACTTTTTTAATTCGAGGACCACCAATATCAAAAGTAAATGTACCAAGAATAAAATCCAAAAGGCGAATCATTTATTTCCATCTTCCAAGAAAATCCAAGCACCATTTAAAATTCCATTTTTAAATGAAAACCCATCACTTAAGATACCGACTTCAAATAAATATAAAATATGTAGATGAACTTCAACGTAAAAGCATAGGTCACAATGGCGATTTACGAATACGATACATAAAAACTTTGGATTATATAACAAAAAGCCAAATATATGATAATACTGATAAAGATACATCAAACTTTAAATAATGTTAACAAAAAGCCAAAAAACTCCAAAAACCAATATATTCCCCCACCTCTCGGTATAATGGGAAATATGATAAGAAATTATGGGTACAAGTTGGTAAGTTCGAGAAATTATATTTATTTCTCAAATAATTTATGTTATATAATGGAATGAGAATTTCAAGAATTATAAATGGTACAGAAATTTAAGATAAAAAATTTATTTTCTAAACTATTTTTAAAATCATACTAAATCAAAAAATTATGGTACATAAAAATTAGTTTGAGAATATGAGTAATCAAAAAATTAAAATTATTATAATAAATTATATAATCAATATAACAAAATAACAACATATAAAAAATAATAATATTTAATAATTTTAAATAATCAACATAACTATTTTTATTTACGTTAAATATTGTAATGTATTTGATCTTAATTATTTAAAACATATCTAATATTTAAATCTAATATATTTTAAGACGTAAACAAATTTCCATTTCTTAAATTTTTGGATTCATTCTTTGATTTGGATATTATTCTTAGATCCGAATAAAAAATTAAAATTTTATATTCCTTAAAATATGAGAATCCCGATATGTACATGACTAAAAAATCTGCTTTTTTTTTTTTTACCTTTATTCTTTTTACAACTTTTGTTTCATGCATCTATTGAAAATATCTCACATGTTTTACATAAAAACATAAAAGATTTGACAATGTCTATTTCATGGTCTCTTACTAAACGACGATTAGATATTTTCGATACGAATATTTTTTATATATTAAAATAGTCTCACATAAAGATAAAAGAGACCCTAATTAATGTATAAATTTTACCTAAGGATTTATAAGTATCCATTACGACAAATGTTTTCATCAACTTGGTCCAACACCAAACACATGGGAATCGTTTTTTTTTAGTTTACCCAAAACTTAAAAATTAAATATAAAAAAACAAATAACTCTTTTTTTAGGATTAGAAATTATTCTAATTACATAGAATATATCTCTTTCTTTTTCCCTTTTTCTGTTTTTTGATAATATGCTCCCGCAAATTTCAACGAACAATAGCCATACGACGCCGTTGAGCCTCAGTTGGTAATTTAACATCAGTTGCTAAACCGATAATTTCAAAAAACCGAACAATGTACCAAGAAATATCAATTTGCCACCATTCAAGTCCTTGTCTTGCAGATGACTCGAACGCATGATGATTGTTATGCCAACTCTCTCCAAATGAAAATACCGATAACCACCTTCCAAAAGACAATAACACCAAATTTAATAATTTTGATTTCGTTTTTGGAAACATGAGCTGTCTCCGATTCAGGAGTACTATTTAATGACGATTATTCACGTACACACCAATAAATAAATTAACATACCAAACATTACGGGATGTGTCATTGGTCTTCCATGTTCGAGTTCCCCAAATATGACAAAGTGAGTTTATGAGACAAGTCACGTGCACTTCCAATGCTGCTCCTACTCCCTATAAAACAATCAATTCAATTCGTTACATTTATGATTCATCATTGCAATTCAATTTCATCAAATCAATTAAATAACAGAGAGATTTTCAATTACCATTCCCCAAGTAACAAAGGACATGCCACCAAAATAGAAGAGAATAAAACCCAATCCTAAAATGTGAAAAAGCACTGTTTTCTGAAGAAATCTGTAAAACCATTGCCTCTTCAAATCCTCCACATTTCCTCTCCTTCCACACTGTAATTTATTCATCCACCATTTTAGATACTTGTGTCTGTATAAACCAGACGATTCAAAACAAATTGAATTCACCTTTTGAACGAGATATGCAGAATCATAGATCCAAAGAAGATGACTGAACCAAAAACCTTCTTTAGGACTATGAGGATCACGTTCTGAATCTGTAAATTGATGATGGTATCTATGTGTACTCACCCAATCAATCGGATCTCCCTTAATAAACAAATCAAAAAAATCAGATCTACAAATTAAATATTTAAAATCTCAATAGGTTAAAACAAATCAAAAGAAAATGAAAAACCTGAATAGCGAGAAGAGCACAATAGGCTAAGAGATACTCAAGCCATTTAGGGACTTTAAAGCTCCGATGAGCCAAGTTCCGGTGATAGGAGACAGTAATACCAAGACCACCGATTGTGTAGAACAAAAACGTAACCCAAAGAGCAGACCAAGTGAAATAGAATGGAGCCAAAAGAGCAAGAGAATGAACAGTGAAGGAAGCTGAGAATTTCACATAATCTAATCTCCTCCACCTTCTATCCCAAAACACCCATCGTCTCTTCTTCTTCTCCGTCGTTATCTCCGTTGGAGATGGAGTTTTCCGGTGATTCTCCTCCACCGTTGATGTAACCGACATTTGAGATCTAATTTCTTTTTTTCTCTGCTTTTTGATTTTTGTTGAAATGAATTACTTAATGGAGAAGGAGAATCAATAGTGAAGCTTCTCTACTAATTTATAGTATCGAATCCAAAGAATAAAAATTAAATTACTGTAAAAACAAAAATATCATCGGATCGGTAAATAAATATAAATATCATGATATTTGATTTGCACTTGGCACGTAAGTAAGTGTATAGGTGTATTTTACATGCAACGGTAAATATCTATTTTAATTTTTATATAGTTTTTACAAAAAACTAAAAAAGATGACACAAGGCTCAATATGTGACTTATTCTACTGTTGATGTACAATGCTTTATGGATGTACGTGATTACAGGCTAATATCACGTTAGGTAGCTGGAGTCTGTTTGAGCTTCTTTTTTTTTATGAATAAGATTGGAATAACACAGTATACTGAAGCATATACTGTTTTTGTAATTTATATTTAATCTATGGGAAAATGTCTAAATATATATAAAACTAGGTACCGAAGTATAAATATAACCCCATCTCCTAAATATTAGTACTTCTTAATTTATTTATGTATAGAATCCAAATCTAATAGTACATAGTTATTGACCAAAAGGAGGAAATAGTACATATATTTGACTAATGAGATATTAATATATGAAAGATTTATATTTATATCCATATATTACTTTGTAATATAATTGTTTGACCAAAAAAAAAAGAATAGTTTAGTATAAGTTCGACTAATTCAAATAGTGGAGTTCGTGTATTTCTTCTCTAAAAGGAATTATGTTAACTATTAGTTTTTTATATATAATTTTAATTATGAAAATTAAAAATTTATGTTTTAAATGGAAGAAAATTAAATTAATATAGTATATTATTGGTTCAAGAGAATTTAGCTAGAATAACTGTAAAGGAAAACAAAATATATAATTTAACCATAAAACAGAAAAGCAAGTTATATTTAATCTAGTAATATGTGATAAGTTTACTAAAGGGAAACGTATTTGCACATTCAAGAATCAAATCCCATTATCTACATTATGTAAGAATTTGACTAATGAGCCGGTCAGTTATAATCCAATATTGACAAAAAAACCATAAAACGGAAAACAAATGATATTTAGCATATTTTATACAATATATGCTATTATATTTTTTTCCAGATCATCTGCATTTTAAGTTTTTATTTCCTTTTGTAATAATAATATTATATATACATATATGTGTGTGAGAGATTTCAATAATAATATCAATTTTTAAATGGAATAAAATCTAATTTATATAGGATATAATTTGTTTAAGATAATTTACCTCGGATAACTATAAACAGAAACAAAATTTAGAATTTAACCATAAAACTGGAAACAAATGATATTTTGCATATCTTACACAATATATACTATTACATTTATTTCCAGATCATATACATTTTTAAGTTTTTCTTTTCTTTTCAAATAACTATATTATATATCAATTTTTTTGTTGACCACAATTGGTCGGTCCATTAGCCAAATTCATACATAATATAAATAATGAGATTCAATATCTAGATATGCAAGCGTGTTTACTTTTAATGAATTTACTATTTGCCACTATGATACTATTGAATTAAGAGAATTTAGCTATAATAACTATAAAAGGATTTAAAATTTAACCACGAAACAGGAAACAAATCATATTTTGCAATTATTATACAATATATGTTATTATATTTTTGACACATCATATGTAGATTTAATTTTTTTCTCTTCTTTTAAAATAGTTATGTTTACTATTAATGTGTGTGTTTAAATGAAATAAGATCTAATTCATATAGAATATTGTTGACAAAAAAACATTAAAATATTTTAGAGCTTACCCACAAACACAAATAGTAAAATTTTTATATTTTGAATATTTTATATAATACAGTAGAATATTCATAAATTAATATTCAATAAATTAATAACCTCTATAATTTGATAAAATTCTATGGTTTCAAATCGGGTTAGTGTAAAATTTGATCAAATTTAATAAATTAACAAGATAATAATTATTTTGAAATCTTTATGTAAAAATATAGTCCCAATAATATCATAAATTAATAAGCATCTAAAAATATATATTTATATATATAGAAATAAGTTCATAGATTAATGTATATATATATATCTAAGACATTTGATGTATGGTCAAAAATATTATTTTTTAAATATTTAAATGTTTAGTTTCAAAATTATAAAATTTATAACCTTCAAAAACTTGAATATAAAAATAGTCTCAATTTATTTTTTTGAAAACTTTTAACAACTAAAAACACTATAAATTAATATTATTAATTTATGGATAAATTAATAATTTTTCAAAATCTCAATATTATTCATTTATAGAAATTTACTGTATATACTATTATATTTTGCCACATCATATATGTCCTTTATTTAGTTTGTTTTAATTTTTTTTTTTAAATCATTATTTCCTTATATGCTATTTACATTTTAGCTTTAATTCAAACGAATTAAATATAAATTTTCATTTTATGTACATATGTTAAAATTTAAGGTTTAAAAAAACATATATTAAAAAATAAGTATATTATAAAATAAAAATCATCAGTGTGTACAAAAATAATATGTTACTAGTTTTAGTTTATATGTAGCTTTACTTTAAATAAAAATTACTTGCAAAACATTTTCAAAAGTCGTACCTATTTTTAAAATTCAAACTATCTAAAATATTTTATATGAATGTCAAATCTCAAGTAATGATTATGAAACTAATATTTTATTAAACAAAAATCTGTCGATCTATATATATAACAGAATGTGCTATATTTTATTCGCTATATTTCATTAGTATATTCATCTTTGAAATGGTTATAAATTTGATCTTAGAGGTGTAATAATCATATATTACATAGCTAGCCCTTTATTCGAAATTGTATAGATTTGAAGTAGTGGAGTTCATGTAATTGTTTCTCTTAACGTAATTATGTTAGCATGTAACCAGCAACATTGGATCATTGATGCATACACGTCTCTATACACAAAACAACAATACTCGAAATAAATCTCACTATTGAATAATATAATTTAATATTTTCCAGCGAATGTTATGATGATATCTTCTTTTGTACACTACAATGATATCGCTCTCAATACACACATTTTCACAATCTTTAAGAAATAAAAATAATGATGAGAGACATATATAATTATTATCAAAACTTTGGGACCGAATACTATTGTCCACAGCTTTTAGGCTTTTAGTATCTAAATCTAGAAACTGAAACTATACAAGTGTATTGTTGAATCAAAAGATAATATGAGATCGCAATTGTAAAAGTTCCACATGTTAAGATCTGTAATTTAGACAATTTAAGACAATCTTGTTGCGACAGTAAGTGGTTCAGCACACTGTTTATAGACATAACAAGTCACTGTTTATTAATCTTTTTTTTTTGTTTAAATTAATTAATAAATCACGTTTGAGATGTCCTTAAAATTCCTAGATCCTCGGTTCTAGATCTTGAATAAAGCAAACAACTTTAGTTAATCAAAACACTATAGTTGGAAGATGAGAGAGCCTCGCTAACTCCGGAAGAGTAAGACGACAAATATATAAAAAAGTTAAAATAATAATAAACACAAGAAAATTGAAAATGCCCTACAAAAATAGTTGAAGTTAAATAATCCAACTAGTAGTTGGGACACGAGGTGTTAGATTTTTTTTACTACGAGTGAAAGATTATAAAATATTTTAGGAAGCAGGTTTAGAATTATGGATTATATTTTGTTGATTCAATTATTTTTTTTAATTATTATAGTTTAAAATTTTAGATAAAATACTATTTTTATCTGAAATTGAATTATTGTTGGTATACCACTCTATCATAATTGTTAATTGTGTTGGCATAGTGTGAAGTTACTTTCTTATAGCATCTAAATAAAGCGATCGCTGATAATAAGAACTTTTATCCATATATGTAATTACCCACTGCCTTAGCTAGTTTCTAAATTAATTCATATCATAAAAGTTATTAATTGCGTTAGTTTAGAACAATTGATTAGGTTGTGGGTAAGTAAGAAAGCGTAAAGTGAGAAAGGTAGTTGTACTTTATTAACAAGTATTTGTATAATCTAAAAATAAATTAAATAATTAAGCATGGTTTCTGTCATTTAGATTAAAACCAGTGACCATTAATTAGTATATGGTGGATATAAAATATCTAGAAGATGTTAACACTTAAACAGAAAATATTCATAAAGATCTGAACTTGAAACTTTACCAAAATTTTGGATACTAGGATTTTGAAGCAGGTAAAATATATATTTAGTGTTTGGAGGATAGTCATCATTATAATATTATATTTTCTCTAAATTGAAATTGGAATATATTCATATATATCGGTTAAGAAAATATAATTCAGGTATCAAGAAGAATATGTATATGTTAAGTGTTAGTGTTGTCACTTGTCTTTTCTGAGTTCGTATGCTCAAAACTGTTCGTGATAAATATCATAACTTGTACTCCATTATAATATATTCGAATCCTTATTTTCTTTTTTTTGATAATAAATTATTCTAAACGATAATGAACGTAACATGTGTAATATAGAGAAATATGCTATAAATAATAGGAATGGTCCCTGACGACCACTTGAATAGTTAGTAGACAGAAATGACCATTGTTTCTGGAGAAATTTGACTCTCTACCCATCAAACTTTTCTTACTTAGTTAAATACCAAGTCTATCAATCATAGACAACTCTATCTATTATGCTATCCCACTCTCTCTTCATATACGATTGTGTTTCAATTAAAAAGAAAATAAATTAAATATTGAGTTCCTAAAATACATTTGTGATTATAGAAATGAACAAGACCAAGTAGGCATGGGCTTTCGGTTAAATATTTAGGATTTGGTTCAAGAAATTCAGGTTCGAAAAATTTGTAACTAAAAAAAATAGTCGAATGGTAGATAATATATATTTGGTTTGGTTTCGAGTTCGGATTCAGTTTTTTAAAATTTTTATAAAATAAATTATATTTATGATCAAATTATATTTTTATTAAGTTTTTAACAATAAAATGTACTTAAAATTAAATTAATTAATTAATTTTACTTAGAGATGGTGTATTTTCTATATATTAAAGGCATATTTCTATATTTTTAATTAAAATATTAGTTATTTTTATGAATATCGGTTAATTTTATTCGGTTTCACATAGTTTAGGTTTGGTACGGTTCGAGAAAAGTTAATTCGGTATTAAAAATTTCATTCCATTCGGATAATTTTATATATTGATTCAGAAACGGTTTCGGAAATATTGGTTCGAGTTTGAAAATTTTACTCGGTTCAAAAATTATACCCGGACCTAAACACAAGTGAAGATTTTTTTTTAAAGAACTGCCCATCGATATTATTCAAAGTACACATTAATTATTCACTTTCCTCTTTATATATTCCTCTTTGTAATATATGTACAATTTAAAGGATAGACTAGAGAAGATTAAAGATTTTAGATACGAAATTAAAGATTCAATATCCTAATTTGTAATCCCAATGCAATCGAATCATCTCGATTAATATTCGATATGTCCCAGTTTCACCAGTACCGATTCAAATAGACTTGGTTAGGACGGAAAGAAATGGGATTAAACCATGAAAATATATAGCTTAGTGGGTACGCATGTCTTAATGAATATATTTTTGTTATATCTAGTGTTGCTGGTCAACCTAAGATCTTATGAAGAAAATGACGATGAATTGATAATTTTACCATAAATAATAAATTGGGAAAATTGTTAATTAAACATTGTTTCTGGAAAAAATGGTTGATTAAACATTGAACTCCGGACTCCTTCGATTAAACATGTAATTTATTGTTGACTTTTTAAAAAACATCGAACTTACAGTTAACTTGGCCAATTAAACACTTTGTTAATTTGACTAACATAATTAATAAACACCGTTTTAAAACCGTTAATGCTCTCACTTTAATAAAATGCAACATTTCATTTCCAAAAGATCTTCTCTTTCATCCTTCTCTTCGACCCAAACCGTTAATGCGCTCGTTTCTCCTTCATCGTTTATTAAATCCCAACAAAAATAAACACGATTCTGTCAAAAGTAGCTTGATCATTCCTTTAGATTTTAGTGAAAGACCATAATAATGTTATTCATATTAAATCTCTTCACTCAAATTCAAACATGATTCTCAAAAATTGAAACTAAAATCATCGTATCAACATAGAAGCTATCCAATTCGGAAATTACCTGAATAGAAGGATAAGAAACGAGCTGCAATGGACCAACGACGAGAATAAACATCTTCATGACATCTTTGTAACACCAGAACATATCATACAAGGAGTAATTAACCTTAGGCTAGATCTTATACCGATTAAACCATCCAGAAGTGGATCGAGCCAATTCAACGAGAACCAGAGGAAGAGGAACGAGAGAGAAGACGAGAAACAAGAACAAAATGAGGTTTCGTCCAAGCGCAACAGAAGCTTCCTCGACTGTGGTGTAAGGAATCAAGCTCCTTTTCAATTTTTTTTATCATTGAGGTCGAAGAGAAGAATGAAGGAGAAGATCTTTTGGAAATGAAACGATGCGTTTCATTAAATTGAGAGCATTAATGGTTTTAAAACGGCGTTTATTAATTTCGTTAGTCAAATTAACAGAGTGTTTAATTGGCCAAGTCAACTGTAAGTTCGATGTTTTTAAAAAAGTCAACAATAAATTACATGTTTAATTGAAAGAGTCCGGAGTTCAGTGTTTAATCAACCATTTTCTCAAGAAACAATGTTTAATTAACATTTTTCCCATAATAAATTTGTTATCAGATAATAAATGTATTAAAGGGTAATTATTTTATCAGGTAATATATATGTTAACGCAAATTGTATGTGCTAATCAAATACGTTTATATCATATAATAAATATGTTAACGGGTAATATATATATTAGCCGTATAATATATGTTTTAACATATATTTTATCATGTAATATATGTGTTAGTATGTAAGGTATGTGTTATCGGATAACAAATGCATGTAATATATATGTTTTAATCAAATACATGTAATATACATGTTAACGCATAATATATGTACTAATCAAATACGTATTTTATCATATAGTAAATAAATTAGCAGGTAATATATGTATTAGTGGGTAACAAATGTGTTAGTTGTATACTCAGGTAAGGTAATACGTGAATCCATATAACCCACCTAATTAAATAAAATGATAGGGTATATTGTTAATCACTTTTTTGTTTGTGTATATTAAGGTAAGTGACCCTTGTTTCTCATAATTGAACCAAGTGACTTTAAATACTTAGGCATTCTTTCTGTTTTAGATATTTTTATATATATTAAGAAATTATTAAATTTTATATTTAATATAAATAAAATATATTTTATTACAAATTTTAAAATAGTCTAAGCAATTATAAATTAATCGGTAGAATTCAAAAAATTAAAAATATTAAAAACACAATAAATTTTACATAGAAATCTTAAAACATCAATTAAATTGAAATAATTTTTTTTTTGCTAAAACATAATTTATAATGAAATAGAGGGAGTACGAAGTTGATTGCGAATGATATGAATATGTTTTCTTATGAGTTTATAAATTGACTAATAATGTTGAATGTTGTAGGTTCATTAATTCAAACATTTGGAACCGTTTTAAAACGGTTTACAAATTGTTTTATTAAATGTGAAATGGACCAATGTAACATTCCTTTCCAAATAAGAAAACGACAATGTTTCCCTAAGACATGTGGAACCACAACCATGTATTTACTTTATATAATTTTTACATTGGGACAATGAATTCATTCATTTTTCATATCTTGATTCAGATAATTTATTTTTTACTCAACATATAATATCTCATCTTTGATTTTATATCCAAGGTATAATATATGAGATAATTACTAAAATAGTTTAATATGATCTTTTAATTATTAGAATAGTTTCTTTTGATCATCAAAAACTGATAAGGTGTGGAAATGTCCATTATTTTCCACAATGATCCGTTAATTACAATAATGCCATTGTGATTACATTTTTTTTCTTTTTCTTCTCTCTCTCTCGTTGTCTTCCTCTTCTTTTTCTTTCCTCCGCCGTTCTCCTCTTCTCCTCTTCTTTTCTTCTCTTCTCTTCTCCTCTTATCTTCTCCTCTTTTTTCCTTCTCTTCTTCTCTCTATGTCGTTGTCTTCCTCTTCTTTTTCTTCCCTCCGCCGTTCTCCTCTTCTCCTCTTCTTTTCTTTTCTTCTCTTCTTCTCTTATCTTCTCCTCTGATCTTCTCCTCTTTTTTTCTTCTTTTCTTCTCTCTCTGTCGTTGTCTTCCTCTTCTTTTTCTTCCCTCCGCCGTTCTCCTCTTCTCCTCTTCTTTTCTTCTCTTCTCTTCTCCTCTTATCTTCTCCTCTTTTTTTCTTCTCTTCTTCTCTTATATTCTCCGTCATCGTCTCACCGTTCTTCTCCTTCTCTTCTTCTTCCCTCTTCTTCTTCTTCTTCTTCTCTCTTTTTCTTCTTCTCTCTTTTTCTTCTTCTAAACTTATTTTCGGGGGCTATAACTCTTCGGTCACTGATCCGTTCGTCATATTCTTGGTACGGTTGGAAAGATCTTGGTCTCAAAAATCCTTAGCTTCAAACCTTTATTAATCAGAGTTGTATTGAGAAACTTATGATCATTTTAATGTGAGAGGTCGAAACAGTTCCTAAAAACCTACGACAAAGGAAAATGAATCCTACGACAAAGGAAAATGAATCCTACGACAAAGGAAAATGAACCCTACGACAAAGGAAAATGAAACCTACGACAAAGGAAATGAATCCTACGACAAAGGAAAATGAATCCTACGACAAAGGAAAATGAAACCTACGACAAAGGAAAATGAATCATACGACAAAGGAAAATGAATCCTACGACAAAGGAAAATGAAACCTATGACACTTGACAAAAACCTACGACAAAGGAACATGTAAACCTACATAACATCATCTAAAAATCTACGCCACGTTATGTAGGTTTTTATTCGATGTTATGTAGGTTTTTAGTTTATTTTCGTAGTTTTTTGGTGGATTTATTTTTGGGGGCTATAACTCTTCGGTCACGGATCCGTTCATCGTGTTCTTGGTATGGTTGGAAAGATCTCGATCTCAAGAATCCGTAGCTTCAAACTGTTTGTTGATCGGAGTTGTATTGAGAAAGTTATGATCATTTTAATGTGAGAGGTCGAAACAGTTCCTAAAAACCTACGACAAAGGAAAATGAATCCTACGACAAAGGAAAATGAACCCTACGACAGAGGAATATGAAACCTATGACAAAGGAAAATGAATCATATGACAAAAGAAAATGAATCCTACGACAAAGGAAAATGAAACCTACGACAAAGGAAAATGAAAAACCTACGACACTTGACAAAAACCTACGAAACACAAAACCTACGAAACTGAGAAACCTACATCACATAATGCTGACGTGGATTTATTCATTAATGGCACTTTCGTAATTATTTTTTTCTTTTCAAATGATACATGGGTAAAATGGTATTAAAAAGATGAAAAAACTAGTTTAGTAATTTCAATTTTTTTGGACTATTTCAGTAAAAGATAGAATCATAATAGACTAGTTTAGTAAATATCCCATAATATATTTATTTTTTCTGTAAGTAAAACAAAATAAAAATTGAATTCATTGAGATTTTACTTTCTATGTCTGTTAATTAGATTATAACCAATAACAATTCTTTTAGCTCTTGATTATTTGCTAAATAAAATAATCTAGAACTACCAACTAGCTTTTAGAGAAATGTTCAAATACAACAAAACATTTTTCAGTTGATCACCATTAAAAATTCATATTTTCATAGAGATATATAAATGAAAAATATAATGTATAAATAAAATATACCAATTTTTCAGTTGATTACCATTAAAAAATTATATTGTCGTCCGAATTTTTGTGGTCCAGCGATAAATATGGGTGAAGACTTTATTCAGATAGCGTGTTCTATCCCCAATATTATGAAACTAAGTCACAATTTTTTCAGACATATCTTATACGGATATGAACCTATCTAACAATCTATTTGAATACCTGCAGAGTAGGGCTAGACTCCTTCCATAAGGTCTAGGAACTCCAAAGTTAAATGAAAAAAAATCATATTGTCTAATTTTAAAAGTTTATTCAATTATTTTCATGATCAACGTTGCAACAGAAGAAGTACATGTATACGTATCTCCAAGCATAAGTTTTATGGGCTTTAAGGGCCATAAGGTTTTAAAGAAAAAGGCCCTGGCCTGGTAGTGGCAAAATTGACATTGCTTTAATTAATTAATTAACTAATCATTCGTTGTAAATCTCTCTGCTTCTTATCGTCACTAACGGAAATGGCGGAACACGCAAAACGACGCGTTTTCGGACCGTACTACCTACTCATGATCTGCTGTAAGAATCGAATTCTCTCCTTCCCTCATCTCATACCGGATCATTTCTCTTCCTCTCATTTCCTTCTCAGATACTCAATTTTCCTCTCTTAACTTCTCCAGCAACCTTTCATTTTGCCCGAAAATCTTACATTTTTTATTTTCCTTCATCTTTCTCTCTCTCGACTTGCAGGGTCATATACTTCAGCTAATTAGATCTATTTTGTAAGTGGGTTTGACAAAGTCGTCTCTTTTGATCTACTTTCATTAGAGTTTTTCCTCATTTCTTCATTTTGATTTAGGGTTAAGGATAAAAACTTATACTTTTTAAAGGGTTGCTTCACTGTTTCACTTCAAACAAGAAATTTGCTAGCTTGAATTTGCGTACTTACTAATATTGCTGTGTGATAATTGTTTACAGGATAGTTGATTTGTTGAAAAGTCACTAAAAATGGATAAGGAGAAATCTCCGGCACCTAGTGGAGGTCTTCCTCCTCCGTCACCATCAGGTCGATGCTCAGCATTCTCAGAATCTGGTCACATTGGTCATGGATCAGATGGTAACCGAATGAGCCATGATATTAGCCGCATGCTCGATAATCCACTAAAGAAGATTGGACACCGTCGAGCTCACTCGGAAATTCTCACTCTTCCTGATGATTTGAGCTTTGATAGTGAACTTGGTGTGGTTGGTACTAATGCTGATGGAGCTTCTTTATCTGATGACACTGAAGAAGACTTACTCTCTATGTATCTTGATATGGATAAGTTTGATTCTTCGGCTACATCTTCTGCTCAAGTAGGTGAGCCATCAGGAACTGCTTGGAGAAATGAGTCAATGATGCAGACCAGATCGACTTGCAATCCTCAAATTACGCTCAATACTTTTGGCGAAAGACCTAGAATCAGGCATCAACATAGCCAGTCTATGGATGGTTCAATGAATGTCAGTGAGATGCTTATGTCGGGAAATGAAGATGATTCTGCAGTTAATGCTAAGAAGTCTATGTCTGCTACTAAACTTGCTGAGATTGCTCTCATCGATCCAAAACGAGCTAAGAGGTAATAGTTTTCATCTGTTCCTCTGTGCTTCGCTGGTTTTTATAGAATCCTGTTATAAAGTTTGGATGGACTTGGTGAATATTTTGTGCTTTTGATTTAAATCTTTAATTCTACTGGCCCTTAAGGTACATCAATTGTATACACATAACATAAGGTACATCAACTGTATACACATAACACATAACTGCTTGATTCTCTTTCTGGTTTGAATGCTTTCAAGTTCACTTTTTAAAAACACAAGCGTTCACGTTTGTGGATGAAACTTTTGTTATGAGTGGAGCAAGTGTATGAATCGTTTTTGTGTTGTACAATAGGATATGGGCAAACAGGCAGTCTGCAGCAAGGTCAAAGGAAAGGAAGACGAGGTACATATTCGAGCTTGAGAGAAAAGTACAGACTTTGCAAACAGAGGCTACAACTCTCTCTGCCCAGTTGACTCTCTTACAGGTTGGTTTTGAGTCATTGTAGGGTTGGTCTTTCTTCATGCTAATTCAAATTTTAATGTAGTGTTCCAATGTTCCTTCATATATTGTTATCTTTTTTTATGGATTAAAAACTTGTCCTCTTTTGTTCCTGTTTGTTCAGAGGGACACAAATGGCTTGACTGTTGAAAACAACGAGCTAAAACTGCGGTTACAAACAATGGAGAATCAAGTTCACTTGCAGGATGGTGAGTCTCTTTTATCACGAACAATTGCTTTCTTTGGTGTGAACACTGCTATTTGGTACATAAAATTGTTTGAATCTTCTCTTTGAACAGAACTAAACGAAACACTTAAGGAGGAAATCCAGCATCTGAAGGTGTACACTGGCCAAGCTGCTCCACCAACGATGAACTATGGGTCATATGGATCAAACCAGCAGTTCTACTCCAACAAACAGTCGATGCAAACAATTTTAGCCGCACAACAGTTCCAGCAACTTCAGATTCTTTCTCAGAAGCAGCAGTATCAAATTCAACAGCAACAGCTGCATCAACTTCTGCAGAACCGGGTTCAACAGCAGGAACAACAAAATGGAGTTGCAGATATGAGAAGCCTCAAGCCTTCTCAAAAAGCTCAGAAAGAAATCTGAGGTACTCTTCCTAAACAATTCCTTTACCATTCATCAATTGCAATCTCCTGGATTTAGGGTTGTTGAATTTTAGGGTTTAGCTAACTTAGCTTAACAGATGCCTTGGCCTACAGGGTAGTGGCGTTTGGGTGCAAAAGAGAAGAAGCCTTTTGGTAAGGTCATTGAGGAAAACGTTTGGATAAGCCCAAAGAAACAGTGTTCCTTGCAAAACAATGCACTGCAATTATTAGTTGTTTGAATTTGGTAATTTGGTATAGACTGGGTGTTGGAATCCTAGTATGTAAAAAATTTAATCACGTTCAAAGAATGTTAATTTGTTATATAATCTATAACAATTGTGTTACGATACAACAAACCTACTTGCTTGTGAATTATGATATTTATTTACTAATTTTTTGGTGTATATATCGAAGTCATTTTCTCAGAATTAAATACTAAATTTATTGTATACTAAAGGAACGAAGAGGAGCCACAAGATTAGTCAATACTCAATACCAACCACTTCAAACGAAATTATATTTGTCTTCACCAAAATATGCAATTTTCAATACAGACCGCAAAATATTTCACCGACTATTTGTTGTTATAATTTACGGCTATGGTGTGGACGGACAGAAAAAACATTATTGGAGATAACCGGGTGTATCGCGTGTTGGTTTAAGTTTCAGTCTCAACCAGTTATGTTTGGTTATGTTAGTCAAAAATTTAGATTCCGTAATTCTGTGTTGGTTAGCATTTTTAATAACTCTATAAATATACTCTGTATAAGAGGCAATTTGCCAAATCAATAAAGGCAGGAGATTCATTTTTACTGAAATCTACATGGTATCAGAGTCTTTATGAGGATTCAATTTCTCTTTCGTGTTGAATCTTCTTTTTTCCTTTGTATTCTTCTCTGTCATGTCTATACAAGGAGATCAAAATCAAGGAGCGATCATTTCAGCTCCGGCGATGTTTTCGCCGTACACCTTATCAAATTCTAATAATCCGGGAGCACTAATTTCGTCGATTCTTTTTAAAGGTGATAACTACAATGAAATATCCATGGAGATGAATGCTTTACAAGCAAAACGAAAAATAGGTTTTGTTAACGGATCTCTCTCAAACCTTTCTTCCGATGATCCAAACTTTGAGAATTGGCAAACCGTGAACTCGATGATAGTGGGATGGATTCGTGCTTCAATCGAGCCGAAGGTCAAATCTATAGTAGCGTTTATCTCTGAAGCACAACAACTCTGGTCTGAGCTTAAAGATCGATTCTCTGTGGGAAATACTGTTCGTGTGCATCAATTGAAGACTCAACTTGCTTCTTGTAAATGAAACGGAAGGTCTGTGATTGAGTATTACGGTCAATTGTCTTTTTTTGGAAGAATTACAAATGTATCAACCTCTTCCAATCTATAACCATGGTGCAACAAGTCAAATGTCAAAGCAAACAGATGAAAAAAACTTCATCAATTTCTTATGCGGCTTAAAGACTCAAGATTTGGAAATCTGTGTACAAATCTGATTGGGCAAGATCCTTTGCCAAGTCTTGCAGAAGCTTACTCAAAAGTTGTCAGAGAAGAAAGAAGACTTTTGACAACACAAGATCGAGAAATACAACATAATGCAATGGGTTTCTTGATGAGAACCGATAAAAGAGAAGGAGCTCGAAGTGATTCCAGTCTTAAGCATCGTAATGTCATTTGCAGTCATTGTAGCCGTGTTGGTCATGAGAAGAAAGATTGTTGGCACATAATCGGATTCCCAGATTGGTGGAATGAGAAATCTGAGAAGCAAGATCGAGGCAAAGTGAGTGGAGCAAACAAAGGACGTGGTATGGGACGAGGCAAGAGTCAGATGATGGTCGTCCAGAATGCTCACGCTACAAGCAGCAACTCTTTAACTTTTCCCGAGCTTACTCGAGAACAATGGAAGACTCTGCAACAACTACTGAGTGACAAGTCTCTTTCAACTAATCCAGGCAAGTTGTCAGGTGAGGTTGATAAAGGAGATGTGATCATGGACTCATGGGCATCACATCATATGACATGAAACCTATATCTTCTACAAAATCTTTAGAAAATTGCTCCTTGTTCAGTTGGTTTTGCAGATGGAAGCAACACTTACTCAGTCAATAAAGAATCACTTCCCTTATCTTCAACTTTATTTTTATCTAATGTTCTTCTTGTGCCATCTCTGAATTGTACTTTGGTTTCTATTTCAAAATTGTTGAAGGAAACAAAGTAAGTTGCACTGTTTACAGATACCTTGTGTGTCTTGCAGGACATTTTCTCGAAGATGTTGATTGGAGCAGGTAGAGAAAGGAATGCCGTGTACAATTCCACTCAATCTCCTACTGTTGGTTTTCATACAATATCAACAACAGTTGATCAGTTGCTTTGGCATCTTCATTTGGGGCATCCTTCATTTTCTTCTTCTTCTTTACAGTCAAAAACTTGGGATACATATTTTTGTGCTAAACAAACAAGAGAAGTTTTTACAGACAATATAAATAAAGTTGATGCTCATTTCTCCTTAGTACACTGTGATATATAGGGTCCACATCGTGTAGCTTCTTCTTGTGGTGCAGTTTACTTCTTAACAATAGTCGATGATTACTCAAGAGTTGTTTGGACTTATCTGTTGTTAGCAAAGTCAAAAGTTCAAAGAGTCTTGAAGAATTTATGTTGGAGCAGAGGTTTTAAGTTTGACTTCTTACTTTAGGCAAATAGGTGTTGTTCATCAAAACTCATGTGTCTAAACTCCTCAACAAAATGGAAGAGTGGAAAGCAAACACAAACATATTCTAAATGTCGTGAGAGCCTTGTTGTTTGAGTCAAGCCTTCCTATCACTTTCTGGGGAGAAGCTATATTAACAGTAGCTTATGTAATCAATCACACTCCCAATTATGTTCTTGGAGGCAAATCTCCCTATGAAGTCCTTCATAATAAAGTCCCTGATTAGACTCAGTTAAGAGTGTTTGGTTCAGCCTGTTATGTGCATAACATTCCAAGAGATAAAGATAAGTTTAGTGAGAGAAGTCAGTTATGTATAGTTGTAGGATATCCCTTTGGAGAGAAAAGATGGAGAGTCTATGATGCCTCTCAAAATAAATTCTTTGTCTCGAGAGATGTTATATTCCAAGAGGATGTTTTCCCTTTTTCTGCTCAAAAGAAAATCACAGAGAATAATGTTCATACAACAATAGTTGATACTGACTGAGACTTCTCCAATGCAGAAGATATTGCCAATGTTAATGACACTGCATATGCTATAAGTGATAACGTAGTGCCTATTCTAGATAGGGAGAGTTCAAGTACTCCTTCAGATATTGTGTCTCATCAAATTCGTAATGATGATTCAACAAATGAAGCGCAAAACTCTGAAGACATAACTCAAGTTCCACCTAATTCTTTTACTTCTTCTGAATGTCAAATTCCTAATTCAACAGAATAAAATCATGTTCATGTTCCTCCTTCACTAGCTAACATTCCAGTACCTGCCGTTTCTACTCAAATTGAGCCTCCTGTAAGATGCAGCAAACGCACATCTCAACCACCTGTGAAATTGAATGATTATGTTCAGTACAATGTGACTTATACACCAATTGATGAACACGATTCCTCTGAATCAGGTAAGATATTGTATCCTTTGTCTAATTACATCTTTGATGAAAAATTTTATGCAAATCACAGGACTTTCTTGGCGGCAATAACTGCAGCAATCGAACCTAAACACTTTGGAGAAGCAGTCAAAATAAAAGTCTGGAATGATGCGATGTCAACAGAAGTTGGAGCTCTAGAATTCAAGTATACATGGGATATTTTTGATCTTCCAGAAGATCGTGTTGCTCTTGGCTCACAGTGGGTTTTCAAGATCAAATACAACTCTGATGGAAGCATAGAGTGTTAGAAAGCCAGACTAGCTGTTCTTGGCAATAACCAAGTAGAAGGTGAAGATTTCTCGAAGACCTTTGCTCCAGTGGTCAAAATGACAATAGTCCGTTCTTTACTGAGACTTGTAGTTGCTCGTAATTGGGAAGTGTTTCAAATTGACGTGAACAATGCTTTTCTTCATGGTGATTTAGAGGAAGAAATGTACATGAAGCTTCCTCCCGGATTTAGACATACTTATCCTAACAAGGTTTGCAAACTTCATAAATCTTTGTACGACTTAAAGTAGGAGCCAAGATGTTGGTTTAAGAAGTTGTCTGATGCTCTTCTTAAGTTTGGATTTGTGCAATCTTATAAAGATTACTCATTCTTCTCATATACTAAAAATGGATTGGAGATTCGTGTTTTAGTTTATGTTGATGATCATTTGATTTGTGGAAGTGACAGTTATATGGTGCAGAAATTCAAAGATTATCTCAGTAAATGTTTCTCAATGAAAGATCTTGGAAAGCTTAAGTATTTTTTGGGAATAGAAGTCAGCAGAGGACCTGATGGAATCTTCTTTTCTTAGCATAAGTACACATTAGATATCATAGCAGATAATGGCAATCTCGAATCTAAACCTGTCACCACACCTTTGGAGCAGAATCATAAACTTGCTTTGGATGATGGACCCTTGCTTGATGATCCAACTCCTTATTGTTGATTAGTAGGTAGATTAATCTATCTAACAAACACAAGGCCTGAATTATGCTATTCCATACATGTTCTTTCTCATTTCATGCAGAGTCAAAGGAATGCTCATTGGGATGCAACATTGCGAGTAGTAAGATACCTCAAAGGCTTTGCTGGAATGGGAATTATGCTTAAGTCTGATCCGAATTTGTCTCTAACAGTTTACTGTGACTCGGACTGGGCCTCATGTCCTTTAACTCGAAGATCTTTGAGTGCATATGTTGTTCTTCTTGGTGGTTCTCCAGTCTCGTGGAAGACTAAAAAGCAAGATACAGTGTCACATTCTTCCGCTGAAGCAGAATACCGTGCAATGGCTGCAGCTTTATGCAAGATAAAATGGTTCCACAAACTGTTACGAGAATTGGGAATTGATCCGTCTACTCAAGCTCAATTGTTTTGTGACAGTAAGGCTGCAATTCACATCGTGTCTAATCCAGTTTTCCACGAACGTACAAAGCATATTAATCCTGATTGCCATGCAGTCTGAGATGCTGTTCGTGATGGAAGACTTGTTCTTCAACATGTTCGAACAGATGCTCAACTCGCAGACATTCTAATAAAAGCATTAGGACGATCTCAATTTCAGTTCATAATGTCCAAGTTGAGTGTTCAAGATTTACACGCTCCAACGTGAGGGGGAGTATTGGAGATAACCGGGTGTATCACATGTTGGTTTAAGTCTCAATCTTAACAAGTTATGTTTGGTTATGTTAGTCAAAGATTTAGGTTTAGCGATTCTGTGTTGGTTAGCATTTTTAATAACTCTGTAATTGTACTCTGTATAAAAGGCAATTTGCCAAATCAATAAAGGTAGGAGATTAGTTTTTACTGAAATCTACAAACATTAATTGGCTTTTCGAAAACAATTACTTTTTTTTCTTTTCTCGTAAATGGTAGGAGTACGGAATCTTTGACCTGTAATCTTTACTAGTGTCTGGAGTCAATCGTTAATAATACCACGTTTAAGATGTAAATCACTTTTCCCAAATAAACTTGAACTCATAACCTATTTATTAGAGAAAGTCACTAGATTAAAAGCAACTTTATATTTACTTATAACTATTATATTTTGGAAATATGTGGATATAATATTATATATTTTTTATGGCATCTATATTTTTGATCAAGCTAGTAATAGTAGTATAAAATGGTCCAAAAAGCAAAACAATTATATATAAAAAATGTTATATAATAATAACAAACAAGAATAATATCCAGAAAATGAACTCATAATAATAGATGGAAATATAAGTGAAAGAGACAGAAAAAGAGAAAGAAGGAGAGCCGCAGAAGAAGAAAAAGAGTGGGCCATACAAACCTGCATTGCTGTAATAAGAAAGCTAGGATGTGGTTTCTTTTGATTTGCAGGATCTGATAAAACCTCCTTATCTTCTACTTCACCAATCATTCCTCAACTCCACCACAAACCAAAATTGTGTTTTTTCTTCTCTCTCAAGTCTCAAGTTTCAATCTTTTATAGATTCCTTTGATATTCAGATTCTCTCTTTTCAGAAAGTTGTGTTGTAGTAAAAGATGAAGATTCAATGTGATGTGTGTGAGAAAGCTCCTGCGACGCTTATATGTTGTGCTGATGAAGCTGCTCTTTGCGCTAAATGCGATGTTGAGGTTCATGCTGCTAATAAGCTAGCTAGCAAACACCAACGCCTTTTTCTTAACTCTCTCTCAACTAAATTCCCTCCCTGCGACATCTGCCTTGTAAGAACATACCCTCTTCTCTTCTTTTGTCTCTGTTTATGTCTGTATCTCTGAGATATTTGGGTGTTTCTCTGTTCTGTTTGAGGTATTCTTAGCAGATTCTTTAGGAGTAATGACTGAGATGTGTCTTAGGTTTGTATAACAAAGATTGGATAGTTAGATCTGAATAGTTGGATCTCAAGAAGTTTTGTTAGTTTTTGGATTGGATTTTTAGATTCAGTTTTGGTAGATATTCATAAAACGATCTTTAGAAACACATGCTAAAGGTTGCTTGTGTTCATTGTTGTTGACTTGCAGGAGAAGGCAGCTTTTATATTCTGTGTAGAGGATAGAGCTCTTCTCTGCAGAGACTGTGATGAAGCGACACATGCGCCAAATACTCGTTCTGCTAATCACCAGAGGTTCTTAGCCACTGGAATCCGAGTCGCTCTAAGTTCCACTAGCTGCAGTCAAGAAGTTGAGAAGAATCACTTTGACCCACCTAATCAGCAGAACGCTAAGCAGGTTCTCTCCAAACCTCCAACTCAGCAACCCCCTGCCTCATCACCTTTATGGGCTACCGATGACTTCTTTCGTTACTCTGATCTTGAGTGCAGTAATAAGGTGAGAAGTGGTTTACCAATTTGAATGAATAATATATGTCTTTAATCAATTTGGATTTTAGTTTGTTCTGACATGTATTGTTGTACTTAAACAGAAAGAGCAGCTTGATCTTGGAGAGCTGGATTGGATTGCAGAGATGGGTTTCTTTGGTGACCAGCCTGATCAAGAGGCTCTACCAGCAGCTGAAGTTCCCGAGCTTTCGGTTTCACATTTGGCTCATGTCCACTCTTACAACAGACCCATGAAGTCTAATGTTTCGAACAAGAAACCGAGGCTTGAGATTCGTTATGATGATGATGAAGAGGAGCACTTCCTTGTCCCCGACCTAGGCTAAACTAGAGGGATGAGACTAGCAAAGCTATGTATAGAAGAACTAAATTCACATATCATGTTTGTATCTACACGCCACTTGATTCACATATGTATGTATGATGTATCTATACGAGCTTATCAATTGTATTTGCCTTGCTTTCTCCATGATCTGACCAGTAATCTGTCTTTATTTGTAATTCAAAGGTGCTAGTTCTTTTTTTCTTTCATCCGATAAAATACCACTGAAAGTGAAAGTGGGTACAATCTCAAACCTTCCAAGTCCAGAGGCGGTTTCGTGTTTCACAAATATAACACGAAACCTATCTTTCTTTTATGCTACATTCTTTCCTATAAGCCACACTTTTCTGCTGTTAAACCAAAAGTTTAGCTAAAAACTAAATTTATAGCTCAGTCATCCCCTTTCCATGACTGATCCTAAAGCATCAATCAATACGATATACGTGACACTTGTTGCTAACAAGAGCCTATTTAAGTCAACTTAATTGTGATTTCAACAAATATATTGAATAACAGAGTAAATGAAGAAACATACAATGAGGTAGGAAGCTCTAAACAGAGAGAAGAAGCGACTAGGACCCCAACGAAGACGAGAAGATCTCCTAACTTGGTCTGGTTAATTTTTTTTGTATGATTTATCAGTTTAGTGGACATTGTTTTCTTTGTTATATGCAACTCTAACATGGTATTGATGTATCAGAAACTTCGTTTATTTAATGGACTAAACTGTTCTTCTTATGGCACTTCTTCAGCCTGCGCCAGTAACATTCTGATAGAAGAATTAAATCATCAAACAGATCAAATGTTTCTGGTGCAGCCTGAAGAAGTGCCATAAGAACAGTGGCGTCCATTAAATGGACGAAGTTTCTTATACATTTCACAATATGGAAAGTGTTGGAGCTTTCAAGTCCAGTAATATTTCATCCATAAACAATGTTTATGGATTGGATTCCGATTTGGATAGTTCCAGTGAGAATATATTTTTGTGTTTGTTAGAAATATGTGGAAGAAGCAATGAGACTTGTAGAGCATGATACTCTGAAATATGATAGTTAGTTTGCCTGGTAAAACCGGACTTTCTACAGAGCAGAGGAGATGTCTAACAATTGCGGTTAAGTTAGTAGCAAATCCATCAATGATTTTCATGGATGAACTAACATCTGAGAACAGCTGCGATTGTAATGAAAACTGTTAGGAACACTGTTGGCACTGGAAGAACAGTGGTTTGAAGTTTTGTACCATTCATCAACCCAGCATTAATGACATTTTGAGGCCTATGATGAGGTTTGCTATAAATTTTGCTTGCATTACAAGCTCTGTTATGAATTGTTGTTATCAATGGATGATCTTAACGTGTGTGCTTGTCGCTCAACCTTAAAACTACAGCTGCTTATGAAACGAGGAGACAGGTTATATAAGGTGAGTAATTAGGTGAACACTCACAGGTTTTAATAGACTACTTTCGGGTACTTGTCTTGGCTTTCTCTTCTTCTACTTTGATCTTGGCTTTTATATGCTTGTGTTACAAGTAAAAAGTGACAAACCCTAAACCCCTCTACAACCAATTAACGGAGTACCTGCAATCTCAAGTGGATACAATCCAGCAATTTGGATGCTTGAAGTAACTAAGGCGGCTTTGAATAGTTACTTCGAGCATCCATGTTGCTGGATTGTATCCACCTTGAAGTAACCAAGCCGGCTTTGGAGGAAAAATATAGCATCGACTTTGCAGATATATATAATAAATCTGAGCAATTTTGGTAAATATCACACAACTCATTTAGCTACCTTTTCCAACATTCACTATTAAAAACTTAAAACTAAACCATACTATGTTATCTATACAGAGAAGTGGAAACATTAAGCAAATCAGTGTTCCACCAGAAGGCTTAGAGCCAGTAAACTTTAATTCAAGATACTCAACAAAACCAGCCATCTCAATTTCTACTCTGCCTCTGGAAACAGAACCTTGTCTACTGGAGAAATCCAGAATACAATCTCGTGAGATTGGTCTTCACTACGATTTCTGCACTTATACTGGGCACAGTTTTTTGGGATATTGGTTCCATGAGGACATCCACACAATTTGGTCACTGTAATGGGACTCTCTACTCAGCTTCTCTGTTTCTAGGAGTTAATAGCGCTTCATTGGTACCGTACAACCAATTGTTTCAAACGAAAGAACAGTTTGATATATAGGGAATTATCTGTAAGCATCAGTATAGTTTGTAACTGAAAGATGTTTAAGTTCAAACTTGGAAAAAACTATCATTTTATTAGCAAGTGATGCCTTATATTGCAACATTAGTTTTTGTAAATCATTACATTTGAAGAAAAGAAACACAAACAGAGCGGAATGCTCAATTTGTTGCTCTCCTCAGACTTCAAACATCGGAAGATAAGAATACAAAAGAGAAGAAAGCCTCGAAAACAGATTACTTGGGAAAAGCTTCGTGTTGCTTTCGTTTTTATTTCCCTTCGAGAAAGCTGTGAACTTCAGCATCTGAGGGAAGAGCTGGGATGGCTCCTTTTTTGGTCGTGGTGATTGCTCCACAAGCGTTTGCAAATCTCAGAACTTTCCTCAATCTCTCTTCGTCCTGTAAAAATAAACCCAAGACTTCATTGGATACTGAATTAAGAACCTATATGTATCATCTTGAAGCTAAAGAAGGATTCATCCAATGGATGCACATTGAGTAATTGGATGCTTCTTTTGAATGTTATACCTCAAGAACAGATTGATCATCGACGATCTGGTTCAGAAGAGCACCAACAAAGGAATCTCCAGCTCCGGTTGTATCAACAGCGTTCACATGGAAAGGGTCCACGGATCCTTTAAAATTCTACACAGTTTGGTAGAGTATATAAGAACAGATACCCATTTTAGGGGAAGTAACAAAGTTATTGACGTATATAAGTAAAGAACAAGTCTGTTTCATGTTCATGTGATTCGGCAAATGAAACGAACAAAATTAACATCCTTTCTAGACAAGAAGAATATATGCAAATGTTTGCAAAAGGAAAAAAAGAAAAAAACTTAGAGATCACGACTTGTGCGACCCTTGACTGATTAAAGTAGTATTAATATTTTGGAGGGTCCACGGGAAAAAATTAAAATTTTTTATTCTGCAGTTGGTGAGATCTACCAAATCTACTAAATACCCACCAATATTTAATCAAGTAGCAGAAATGATTCCTGCAGTAAGTGTTGAAATCCTTGTTCTAAATTGTTATTTAAAAAAAATAAATTTGTCGAATCCTATTCAAAATCGTGATAACATAAAGCAATCCTGATATTATAATTTATATAGCTCATTAGTTTGCCTTCTCGTATTTCCTAATGGACACAACATACAAAGACATAACCAAGAGACAATCATGTTGATAATGGTTATGATGATGATGTTCAATGCCCATAAAGATGAGTGTTTACCTTGGTGTAATACCGGCAGCCCTTTTCACCGAGAGTAACAAGCAAGAGCTTCAAGTTGGGATGCCATAAGGACAATGCGGTCTCATCATCGATCTTGTTGCTTCCAGTTAGAAACTCAAGCTCAACGTCACTCACCTTGATGATCTCAGCTTTGTCCCAGATGCTCATGATCTGAGTTTTGGCTTCTTCCTTTGATGGCCACAGAGGTTCCCTGAGGTTCGGGTCATACGAAAGAAGAGCTCCTGCTTCTTTTGCTACTTCCATGGCTTTCAAGTGAGCCGACCTACATGGCTCCACTATCAAGCTAATTGATCCATAGTGAAACACTTTCGCCTGCAAAATACATCACATTGGTCACAAAAATGTTAAACCTTAAACAGTTTTAGTATCCAAAACTCACAAAAGATCACAACTTGGATCATAAGGAATAATAATCAAGGGACCCAGATGGGGGTCAATCATTATCAAAACTGTAGAAAAAAGCAAAAGATCCTCGCCATGGAGATTAGCTGTAAAGGTAATATTTTTACCAATTTTACACAAAAATTCAACCTGACATCATTTCACACCATTGCTATAATAAATCGACTTTACACGTTTATGTGCACATTCACCTTTTATCATTGCAATGAACCCGAGACAACTCAAGACTTCCAATAATTTCAATTTGGAACACAGATTTACCTCACTGCAAAACTACTCAATAGACCTACATGCTGATGGTAAACTACACTTATAGATGACATTACACGGCTTCAAAAAGTAAAGCTTTTCTTTTTAGTTGTTTTGGGTAAAACTAAGGAAAAGATAAAAAAACAACACCAAAAAATTGGGGCAAATCACGTGATATCACGTGGATCTAAGAACGCCCGCGAAAAAATTATCGATCGCGAGAAAAGTCACCGGCAGTGAGATCATCTTCTACGTTTCTAAATTCAATAGCGCGAATCTCAATACCACACGATGAGAAATCCAAATCAAATTTCGGTTCTACGTTTCATCTCCCTAAAATTAAAATTATATACAAAATGCCATATAAATCTATAAATTTCGTATAGATCTCGTCAAGATCTGGTTTAAACAGGATGATCTAATCTCCAAAATCGTAAAAATATGGATTCAGAAAGAGAAGGGGATTTATTCGAATTTACGTACGGATCTGATGAGGTCGAGGTTGAGTTCATCAGAACGGAGAAGCATATCAGCGCTAGGATTACGGTAAAACATAAACTCACGATCTCCATCAGCACGTAATGTAACGAAAGCGAGAGCAGTTCTAGCTCCTGTATCGAAGTTAATCCCCTGATCAGCGACGCCGTTTTTCCTAAGAATCCCAGCGAGCATATGCCCGAACTCATCATCTCCAAGTTTACCAACGAAAGCAGAGCGTCCACCGAGTCTCGAAACAGCGATTGCGACGTTAGCAGGAGCACCGCCTGGAGCTTTGAGAAATCCAGGAGCTTCGGCGAGGGAAACACCGGATTCGGTAGGAACAAAATCGATTAGCATCTCACCGAAGCTAACGATCAGTCCTTTGTCGCTGTTAGATGCCATTGAAAACGAGATCTGTTGGATCAAATCGGAGAAATGAGAAGAAAAATAGTGTAGAGAGAATATAAAATGAAGAAAGGAGAGAATTGTTTATATAGAGGATCGATGAGACTTGGTGACTAGTGAAGAGCCTACTGATATTTTTCGTATTTCATTAAATAATTTAATTTGTTTTATTTTTGTTTTTAACTTGAAAATTACACCAAAAAGGATTTTCTTATAAAATGCAAAAATCTTATTTACCTTTTCAACATTTGCTCGAGTTTTTGATTATTTGTGTCATTTCTTTTCTCCGTTATCGTCTCTGTATTTTATTTGTTTATTTGTAAAATGATTTTCTCTGTATTTTATTTGTTATTAAATTTAAAATCCAAATAATTGTTTTTGGGTAGTTGTAGTCAGTATGTTGAGTAAATAATAAACTTATTGTATGTATGTATATATATCTTGTCAGGTTAATAGGATAAGGACAAAACAACAACAAGATTCTCTTACGTGACTTATATAAAAAAAAAAAAACTCTTTACGTGGTAAATAAATTATATATTCTAGTGAAAATACAACTTTATTTGTATAGTGTATATGACTATAAATTTTTTGGCGTAAGAGTATATGACTATATGTTAACGTCAAAATTATAAAGAGAACGAAAAAGAACAAAAAATAATTGTATCTATCGTTGCTTTTTTTGTAGCTATCCTTAAAATTTTAGTATAGGTTAATGATGCCAAAAATTTTGGCTCAATTTTTATAGGAATTGTTTTGACTCGATTTTATCCAGTATTTCAGGATTATATTTTATTTTCTTTCCATTGCAAATAGATAATTTGAGATAAATATGGTCATGACTAATTCTGCTAAGATAATATGACTATTATTTTTGGAAAATAATTTGTATATCAAATGTATATAAAAACAAAATATTGACAAATAGAAGCTGAGTATACGAGAAAAGAAGTAACAGATTTTTTATTGTTGGCCATGGAAGAAATAACAGATTTAGTTCTAAATAAGATGAGAAATAAATTAAAAAGTTATTTAATATTTAAATCAAAGATAGCGAATTTTGTGATGACGGTGTAGTTGCGAACTAGTCCGAGTAAATGTCTCCGGTAAGGAAATAACAAAAGAAAATGTTTCTCATGATGAAACTTAAATTATATTTTGCCACCAGTAAAAGAATTGTTAAACGAATAGTAGCAAAAGTTGAGAAATAGAAAAGTAATTGATTGGTGGATGTTTACAAGTTGAAGTATTTAATTGTAATGGTACTGGTTTTACCTTAGAAACCTGTGGATTACACTGTTCTGTTTCCCATAAAACCAGCTACGGATCACAATATCAATAGAGATAAGTCTCTTTTTATTTTCCTTTACTTTTCCAATAATGGATTTTTTCCTTATATGTTAAAGTATCTCACCACTAGCCTTAGGTAAGAAATCCAAAACTCGGTTTCGAATTCCAAGTCGATCCGAAAAACAGGTTTGGATCAGTTTCGAGTCTAAGCAAATACCCGATCAGATATAACTATTAGAATACTTCGGATTTCAGGTCGGGTTCGGATAAAATCTAAAACCCGAAAGTAAACCAAAAGTAACCGAAGATTTTATGTGTTGGTATAGGTGTACCATACATTAAATACAGAACTGAATCCGAACCGGATCTGAACCAGATCCGAACCGGGCACGAACCGGATACATAAACACATTTTTGGTTTGAGTTTTGAAAATATCCGAACTGGATCCGATCGGACCTGAACCGGAACATAAACACATTTTTGGTTTGGGTTTTGAAAATATCCGAACCGGATCCGAAATTTATATATGTTCGGGTATTAATTGGGTTCTCTGTATGGATCCGAACCCGATCCGAATTTCCAAAATACCCAATCGAGTCTTCCATACCTAAACCCGAAAGATCCGATCCGATCGGATCCGGATACCCAGGCCTACTCAACCCTATTAAGAATGTGATTCTCCTCTAGTTTTTTTGGATTTTTAGTTTAGTTTTTATTTTTCGAATTCTATATACTCATCACATTCAATTCGGTTAAGATTAGGTTTTTCAAGTATTTTGTCTAACACAAATAAAAAAAAAAGGGAAAAAATTCATGATTAATTTGGTTATATATATATATAACAATTTTCACATAATTGATTGTGTTGCATGTTACAAAATATTAGCACAAAATCAAACATTGTTAGGACCAATAAAAACTTAAAAATTAAAAATTGTTTATTACACATTACACAGCAGAGCTACAAAAGAAGAGGTTGCAAAGTGAGCGAGGTCTTTTCACGTTGGTCTGTTGAAATCATCGTTGTAGTAGTGGCTGTGGTGGTTCTGTGGTCATGCAGGATTAAGAGTTTGACTGTATTTGATTCACGCAGCCAAGTTGCTACAACTGAACCGCTTGATATGAACCTTCCCATATTGCATTTTGAGAGGTGAAATGGTGCATCCATTCCTCTCAAAAGGACTTCAATTGCTCGTCTTAATGTTCCATCTCCAACCACTTTGCTGTGTTTCCCCCAACCAGTCAATATGCTGCCACAGGAAAAGACAAAAGCTTGATCAAAAACATATCTCAAGTTACAGTCAGGATCACGAAAGAACATGCGAAACAAGACCAAACCGCCTATAGGACTATCTTTAAAGACATTGTAATCCTAATATACGAATACTTCAACCTGTTAAGCTACTTGATAGTTATCACACAAAAAAGGAGATTATACTATAAATACTCAGGCTATAATGAAGTTTTAGGAAGAAACTGTAAGACGAAATGTTCAGTGTAGTAGGCTGGTTTAAGTTGGTAGTTAAACCAATTGTGCTTACCTCAAGACTTTGGGTAATTCATGACCTTCATAGACTATGGCGCATATGTTTAGAAGCCATGCATGGACCATTGCACGTGCAGCTCCAGAAGACATGAGGTGTAAGTCCAAGCATGAATCAGACCACACGTTCTCCCAAACATGCCTAGATCTTCCTTCAAGGGCCACCAGTTCTGCTCCTCGTCTCTGTAAAAGGTTTTTAAAAGTAAGTGATCGTTCTAATAGTAGGGCGTATAAAACTAGTTATCAGTGCGATTTTACCTGACCAAAGTGCCAAAGCATGTCAGTTAGAGCATTGTAGAAGGCAGAAGCAGTCGAACTATCCATTTCATTTACTTTGTCAAATAAGCTCTGAGCTTGGAGCCACACATTCTCTCTGTGGCCCATGAGAAGTCCATGAACAACACCATATACCTTATTATCAAACAGCCTAAGCTCCTCTAGCAGCATTGATGCATCTTCAAATGAGTTACACCGACTACATTGATAAAAACATGACATCAATATAAGAATTCTCACCAAAATGCAGCGAAACAGCGAAACCACATGAGCTAATCTATGATAACTTAACAATTGGGAAATATCTTGCACTTGCTAACTTCAAGAAGAGTATTCAAAAGAGGAACAAACCTGCACGCATTCAGTATCGCTGAAAACGTTACAACATTTGGTTTAATTTCCAGTTGATGCATTTTGCGGAAAACTTCCAATATACAGGAGAGCTCCTGCATACTCTCACAATCTTTTTTCGTCTCGTTATTACTCTCACTTGTTAACTGCCCAAATATCTGTATTACCCGATTAACCTCCGTTTCAGTTGATTTGCTTAGAGCAGAAGAAGAGAACGACAATGATCCAACTTCTAAGTTACTGGCTCCACCATTGCTATAATCAGCTGATTTTTCCACAGTTGCAGAACGTCCAAAGGCATCAATAATGGAATTATACGTTACAACATTCGGACTAATTCCTTCCTTTGTCATCTCATCGATCAAAGCAACAGCAGAACCCACCAACCCATTCTTGCATAATGCATCAATCAATGCACTGTACAAAACAACATCAGCTCTTAATCCAGCGCTCTTAAACTCCCTAAATATGTCCATTGCCTCTTTATACAAACCCCCTTTCGAGTACACATCAATCAACGTTGAATAAGTCAGTAAATTAGGCAACACGTGCCCTCGCTTCATCTCAGTAAAAAGCTTTTCGACTTCTTCATACTTTCCTTGTTTCCCATACGCTCCAAGAAGAGCATTATAAGTCACAACATCCTTCTTAATCCCAACAGATGCCATTTCTCTAAAAATATCCAACGCTTCTTCAGATCTACCAACTTTCGTATAGATAGAAAGCAGTGTATTGTAAGAAACTCTATCCAATGCAATACCGAGATATCTCATTTCACCAAACAAGTTAAGAGCTTCATCGAATCTTCCAGCTTTTGCAAACCCATCAATAACAGTGCTATAACTTACAACATTAGGCATGATTCTCTTCGAGGGCATCTGTGCAAGGATTTCAAAAGCAAGGTCCATTTGCCCGCCTTTGCAAATTGCATCCAAAAGCGTATTATAAGAAAAGACATCTTGCTCAATCCTTCTATTCGACATCTCATCAAACAGATTCCTTGCTGCTTCCCACAACCCTCCTCTACTACAAACAGCAAGCAACGAGTTGAAAGTTATTCTATCTGGCTGCACACCGTTCCTCTGCATCTCGTTGAAAAACTCTGCTACTTGCTTAAACTCCATCCCACCTTTACCGCACGCGTCAATCACAGCATTGTAGGTAACCAAATTCGGCCTCAAGCCATAGTCTTTCATGGAGTTAAAGACACTAATGGCTTCCTCATGGAGCCCACTTCTCCCATAAGCACTAATTAGGGCCGAGAAGGCGTAAACCGTGTTTCCATATCCACCAGCTAAAGCAGTTTCGAAAATTCTCTTAGCAATGGTTACTTTGCCTAATCTACCAAGAGTACTTATCATAGCACTGGCTAATTTCCCTTGCTCATTCTTTCTCCTCTCTCGTTTAACCGCAAACTCGTAAAAGCTAACGGCTTTATCGCACTCACCACGATTTCCTAACTCACGGAGTATATAAGTACAGTCGTCAGAGCCACACAGCTTTGACTCGAAGCTTAACATCAGACTCTGAAACATCTGGTCGTCTCCTGAGAAATCAATAGCGTTTTGGAGTGCGTCTTCCGCAGCAGAGCTGTGCCGCGTGGTCATTGAAGTCTTAAGTCGCCCGAAATGCATCTTGGAGACTAAACGAGTCGATCGACGACCCGAGAAATCCGAGGAAATGTCTGATTTTGGGGTTTGCAGAGGCGAAAAATTAGGAGTCCCTGATAGTTGAGCTGGAGCTACAGTGGTGGCCGATGAAGACGGAGGAGCTGAGCCACGAGGAGAGGAAGTGACACGCTGTGGAAGCAACGGACGGTGGTTGTAGCTAGAGTTTTGTCGGGTCTGACGATGGTTATTGGTAGCGGTAGGGACGAATCGGGACGATTGACGACCCGAGAAATCCGATTTATGGGTTTGCAGAGGAGAAAAGTTAGGAGACTGTGATAACTGCGCGGAAGCTACAGAAGTGACGGCGGAAACAGAGGCCGAAGAAGCCGGAGGAGCTGAGGTAACGGCGCGACCGGGACGAGGACGCTGTGGCAGCCATGGACGGTTGTTATTGGTGGTGGTAACCCAGTGAGGCGGCGTTGACGCCATTGAAAGCTAAGAGTTTTGGTGATTACGGATTCAGAAGAACTACGTAAGGATAGGGTGCTTCATAGTCTTGCGGGAATTCGTAAAGACTGAAACTTTAGATAGGTCTTTGATTTGAGAGACGGAAAGCTCTCTGCTTCGAAAATTGATTATTTTAATATTTAGCTTCCGAAATTGATTAAATCACAAAAGTCATTGTTACTTTCTTCTGTTTCTTTCTTTTCGTATTAATTATTTTATCAATTGTCAATAATTGTCTCATGTTTGTTTCCAATTGTATCTCTATTTCCTTAATAAATTGTGTAAATTTTGCTTTTCTATTCATCCCATAAAGCAATTATCATAATTTTAGATATGGTATTGACTATTGGTGAGCTTTATGCGACCAACTCACCAAATCATATAATCTACTTACCTACCTCTAGACGAGTACTAGAGAACATTTGGACGTTGCACGAGTCTTTGTCCCACCTGATATAGCAAAAAATATTTGTTGAAGCCCAAACAATCCTAAACTATGATATCTTTTGTGTAGTTTCCATTTACACCATTCTCTGACAGATTTTGCTTTCACTAAAAGACACTGAAAAGCTTGATCGTATATCTGAAATATGGTCATAAGAAACGAAGATTTCATCTTGATATTGTCGTCCAACGTTAGCTCACATGTTCTGTAAGATCATCAACTGTTAATTGAAAGTATAATATTTGTCTCAAGCAATGAAACAATGCTTCATAATGCTCTTTCACAGGACAAAACCACAGTGGATATACTCGCAAGAGAAACCGACCACACAGTAGATGATACAAACACGGCACAATTACTGAAACTAAAAACCAGACCAAAAATGCGCCATGGAAATGAAACACCAAGATCTTCATAAAGAAGCAGAGCCAGAACCACTAAGGTGCGATAGATTCAAGTCAATTAGACAATCATAATCAAAAATATGATTAGCTAGATAATGATTTAGTTTATCCAAGAGCTATAAATTTCTTAGATTCATTACAGCTCAAACTCTAATTTTTGGTTTCTAGTAAACTCTCATTTCTTGTTAACTTGTAAAAAAAAGATAGTTTTTTTTTGGTTTCTGTTGAAGCAAAACACTGTAATAGCTGCAGATTGTTAACTAAGAACATTGAAAAAACACCTCACGAGAAAATACAAAAAACTGGAAGCTTGCCTTTTTTAAAGATCAAAATCACTGAATCCTTAATGAATAGTCTTCTTCTTGTTACCATTCAACATCTCTTCAGGAATGTTTTTGAGATGTTTCCTCTGCTTAGACTTGGCGATTCTCTGCAATGTCTTAGGGTTTGTAATCTTCTGCAATTTTGTACCAGTTCTCAGAGTGTTCTCCTTCTTCCTCTTCTCTCTTTCTTCCTTCTTCTTCCTCTTCTCCACCTTGTTACTCCTAATCTCCTCTTTAAGCTCATTCATCCTCTCCCTGTACGCTCTCTTTATCTCCTTCTGTCTCTTCATCTCCTCTAGATCTGGTCCCTTGTTCTTCACAAACCTCCCTGAAGCTCTGTGTGTTCGTGGCTGTTTCCAAGTCCGTCCGGAGACTTTCCCGGCGATTACACCGTCGTATGTTGGTTTCCCAATCGCCACCGCTACAGGTTTATCTGGATTTTCAGAGGATGCGACGGCGCTGCGTTTCGCAGAAGGAGGACGAACCACATCGCCGCCATCCATGTCCATAGACGCTTCATCCGCTAGTGCTTCGGCTGCAGCTTGCTCTTCAGATTCGCGCTTCCGTTTGGCGGTTTTGCCGCCAAATCCCTCGTCAAGGCACCGGAAATCTACGGTGCACGCCATTTTCTTCTCCTTCGTTCAGTGGCTGTGAGATTTTAGAGGAAATTTTAGGGTTTCTCGAGTATCTTATTATATAGGCGAACCGAACCAGAATTGATGTCAATCAATTACTCCGGTTGACTTGATTCAATACTTAACACTGAATTAAAGTGGTTATTGGAACCAGTCCAAAAAACACTTTTCCATGAGATAAATTTACATGATTTCGGGAAAAAATGTCATGATACTCGGTCAAAATTGAACACCTAAATATTGTAATTATCGATTAAATTATGAACTTGTATTTGATTTTTTTTAAATTCAAAAGTTTACAGGTTAAGTCGATTTATTCCAACATTAAACTATCAAACAAAAATTAGTAGTTCCGTTAATAATTCTCTGTTAGTTAAAATTATCTGTATTAGTTGTTTTTCTCAAACACTAAAATCATCAAATTTAAACCCTAAATCTCAAATTTTCCTTTTTTTTCCCGTTCCCAAATCGATTTCTTTTTTTTTTCATTCTCAAATTTATTTCATCAATCTTGTTTTCATTTCCCTTCACTCAAAATCTTTACCTATATTTCTGCCATTAATACATTTTTTTTGTCAAACGTCATTAATACATTTTAAAACTCCAAATTTAGAACTACAAACAAGTTAAAAGAAGAAAATTTCCAATAATTTCTCATTTTCCCATCATCCATCCTTGTAAAGAAAATTTTTGTGTCTTTAAAATCTGAAATCGATTTTGAAAATCAAAATCATTTAAAATGAAGACAATGTGAGGAGAAGAGGAAGAAAACTTTGAAATCGATTCTAAAAATTTAGGGTTCATATGATTTAGGGATTTGTATTAAAATGAAACGGTGTCGTTTTATGCTTAACAGCTCCGTTAATTGATTTCCGTTTAAAAACTTAGGGAAGTGTATTGGAAGTAGAATTTCATGAGATTTTGGTTTTTCTTTAAAATCATATGTTGTTCTATTTAACTGATGATTTTCAAAAGTTTTCTCAAATCCTATGTTATTGAATTTGGAATTTATATAAAATCACTTAAAATATTCTACAGTCTCTGTTATTCAATCACGAATTAGTTAAAATCACATCAAATTATTTGTTATTCAAAAGTTAACAAATTTTTTTGTTAAAATTTTCAATGTGATGTTAAGAGATTGTGAACTCTTTTTTAGTTGAAAAAAAAATAGAAATCTCAGCCTTATATGGTGTGATTTCAACTCAAAAAAGAAGAAAAAAGAGAAACTTCACGAAGAAATATTTTAGAGAAGAAAAATACTAAAGAGTTTATTTCAGAGTTTAATAGACACATTCGAACAAAAAAGAAACAAAGAAACTTGTTTTCTTTTTTTGTCACTCACAAAGAAACTTGTTTAATTGCTTAAAACAAAAGAGAAGAGAAAGCGTGGATCTCGCAGCCGTCGTCATCAACCTCCGTAGTAGTGAGGTGGACGCCGTCGTCATTAACCTTCGTGGATCTCGCATCTAGCCAGCCTAAATCTACCATTTTTGAGTTTCTAATCTCACCTCTAGTTTCAAAGTTGAAATTTGTTTGACTGGAGAAGAACACACAAAGGTTATCTCTTCATCAATGGTGGATTATTGTCAAGACATATTCTGGGCTCAAACTAATGTGTTATTCAGAAATGGCAACAATGAAATTAAACCACATGTTTTTTCTTACATTAGTGTTGGCGTTTTCAGTTACAAACGCAATTACGAAAAACGAAATACAAGATATATGCACAAAGGCAAAGGATATGCCCTCTCGGAAATGAACCAAAAGTAACAGGTGCACGCCATATGAGTGATGTCCTCTTGATTTTTATAAATATCAGTTTTTTAGGATATCCGTATCCATAATATCTAGACTGTAATCCAAATAAATTTAGGAAAAATAGCTTATATGAAAATATGTTTCATTTGATCATCAAATAAATAACGATAGATTAATGTTCTATATTTCGATTCTCATGAATTGTAAATTTGATCAGATATCGTTATTAAGAACGCGTGCGAACGACGGAACAGCCCGTCTTAACAGCGCCCGTCCACAGTTCCAAGGTCCAAAGGAAAAGGTAGCTATGGATCTTTTCCTAAAGAATTACGGAATTGCTGCGAGTAACTTCCAAACCGCTAATGATATGGCAACAAAAAAACAGTTTGCGCAAATAAATAACCTGGTGAATGGTGGCAGCAAAGTTGTGATGGATTGCTTCTCACATTGGCTTAAAAATGGTCCCAAAGGAGATTCTCCTGTTCGGGTCCTTTCCATGATTAATTAGCAGAATAGCTTCCATCGTTCCACCTATTATGGAAAAGATTAACCGTCGCCCCTAGTTACTAATTCAATGGGACTGCATATTTGCATTTTAGTCTCCGAAATATTTTTTTCATGATCTATTTCGCAAATAAAATAATGATTTAGTTAGATTAAGTTAATTATGATTTATATTGTTATTTGACTATAATTTTTTTTTCTTTTGTTAACAATTGGATTAACAAAACCCAACCATAACTTAAACTCATGATGCCAAGTTAATTAGTTTAGCCTACCCTAGTAACATGTAATGATAATTGGGAGTGATAATTTCTTGTTTTTGTAATCCGAAGGATATAGCAAAAATTATCGAAAAGTTCTACAAACATAAATTATTTCCGATTTATGACATAAATTAGTTTGGTAATCAGAATTACCAAACTAAAAATCAAATGACTAATGCAACCAGCTCTTATGATTCACCGAGTTTGTCACGCAGCTATAAACTGGATTTTCTGTAATATTTATTGTTCAGTGAATTAAAAAAAAGAATTGAAGTTTTTTTGATAATATAGGATGCATTACATGACGTTAAGTTCTGACTCAATTAGGGAATACAGCTGAATAAGATTTGCAAGCATTAAACCAAGTCAGAGGATAACCTGAGAACAACCTGAGACTGAGACCAAATTTACCGTATGGTGACGCTTTGGTTCCGGCTTTCCAACAACCTTTGCCAAACCATTTTTCCACAATACACAAGAGTCAAAGATGCCACAAGGTAAAGAAGAGGAACGCCGATTACACAGCCTTCCGATGCAAAATTCACCAATGTCTGGAAAGCACCAAGTAAAGATGCAAAAACAAACAAGAAATTACATATCGAATGACCAAAAGGAAATGGTTTGGCCTATCTTAATCAGAAAGAGGATACAGACAATAGAGGTGAAATTGAAAAACTAAAGATCTTACCAACATTCCAGCAGCAAGGTGTATGACTGGAACTATTGTTTGATCTACTTTGTTCCCTTTTGCATACCCTTCGAAAGCAATGACCATTGAAAATGTGTGGATTGTAACAAATGCAAGAGCAATGATTGCTGTAAGACATGGTAGTGAAACTAGAACATGAGTATAATTGAATCACCAGCAACTGAACGAGATCAAGAAATCACAAAACCAATTATTTATGTCATAAAACAAAAAAACTTGGGTTCAGTAGACTCACCAGAGATGAGAAAAAATGGCACCTGCGAACATCTATCGACATAGAATGTGGCTGGACCAAATGCCGGAGTTAAGAGGCTCAAACAAAAGAAGACAGCATGAGCAACACCATGACCTAAACCACCAGCTGTATAGAATTGACTGGAACAGTTTTAGACCATGTCAAAGAGTAATTAATGGGATTCACAATAATAGCTACCTGATGGGTTCTAAGGTTCATTATAGCTTCAGCTGTATTGTTATTCCACTTAAGTGTTTCAAATTCTCATTCTCCCAGAACATGAAACATATGCCTATTATGATTCCCTCGAGCTTTTGACAAGCGTCAAGGCCAATTCGACAACTTTAAATCCTAGTCTAGATCAAGGTAGCTACAACCCAACTATTTATGATTTTTTTTAGACAGTAAGAGCCCACAATTATGTTATTCTTCCTGATAATATAGACAAGCACAAAAGCAGCAGATATTCTATGAGAACTTCGATTTTTAACATATTAACCAGAATACATACCTAGAGCAATCTGCAGCTTATCAGTGAGAAACAAGCGAGGCCTTGAAATTCGATCCGCAAAGGAATCCAAGACATCCTCAAGCCTCCTTCAGAACAAAAACACAAAAATTTAATTCAAAACAAGCTACACATCCAATTCTGACTATCATACATGTATTGGCCCGTAAACGAACAGCATCAGATTAGGAAAGGATAACTCTGATAAATTGCAGTTATGATGCACACATGTAAAAACTTAGTCAAATATCAACAGTAAGATCAAAAGCAAAACAAGTTGTAGGTCTAGCTCAATAGGAACAGTTCAACGAGGATATGTTGATGATGGAGTACGACGAACAACAGCAACAACGAGTAGTTGAGTACTTACTTGTAAACCTTCCAGAAAAGAAAACGAAGCCCTTCCTGGAAACAAACAGAGGTGATCACAAGTAAAGCATAAGGCCACCATACATTGGCTTTAAGTGGAAGAAATGGTCTCCAAAGTCCCGACAAGATGATCAGACTCACAAGCCACAGCAACGTACTGCATTACATTTACCAAGCAATCTATCATCAGTCTCCTGAAAAAGAGCCATCAGGCCATATTTCGATTCAAAACCCTAATTTTGCCCAGGAAAGTCTTCCCGAAATACTCAAAACAGCAGATAAAAGCAGAGCCAAAGAACCCCTCCCACCCACGCACACACACATTTCGTAATTTTCTAATCAAATCCCCTCGATTAATTTTGGAGGGTAACAACAAAAACCTAGTCCTGAAATTGCGATAAAGTAAGAACCTGGAGAGAACAGTTAAGATGAGAAAAGGCTTTCTGGAGATGACGGAGACGAAGAGTGAAAGAGAAGGTCCCAGCGCCACCAGCGCGTATCCGATCCCCGCCGCGATCGTCATGCCGCACCGGCGTAGTCGCTACTGTTGCTCAAACTTCCCGATGATCAAACTCTACTCCGACCTGAATCGATCAATTTGCAAAAAATGGTTCTTTTGTGGTTTTGATAAAAAATCTTTATTTTTTTTTTTCTACTTCCTTAGTTGAAATTGAAAACCTATGGCTGGCCGTAGTTTTTAAATTAGTTTCTAATTTTTTTATTCGAAAAAACTATATTTTAACCCATCATAATTTTACAAATAGAGTTATCATTCCGAATTTTTGGTTTCTCTAAAAATGAAGAAAAACTATGGGATAATAAAATCCAAAAACTAAAAGCAAGAATCAAAAACCAAAATAATGTAGGGGATGGGATAATAAGATTATACATTGGTCAAGTTTCATCCTCCACATACAAAAATTACAAACAAAGAGGCTTGTGGATTTTGCATTCCCCAAAATTGCTCCTAACAGTTTTCTTGGATACTACTTCTTCTTTTAGGAGACACTAACACAAAAATATTGGTTTTTCTTTTGTTTCAAAATACACAAGTCGTGGACTTTGGATCATAGTTCTTTGCTTCGGTTAGATGATTTCTTCAACTTGGATGATGGGCTTGATGTCTCTTTGAATGCAGCAGGACAAAGCTTGGTGACACTGCAGGCTTCGCAACGAGGTCTCAGTGGTGTGCAAATCATTTGTCCAAAACCCACCTGTGCAAGATTTCAGACAAGACAGGAATCCAGATCAGGAGGCCCGTAAAGTTACAGTTCAATATTTTCATTTGTACTGTCATGAGTCTTAAGGTTAAAAACAAGGTAAGAATGACGCACCAAAAGCGGGTTAATGGCAACCCATTCTTCCTTTGGAAGCCATTGTTGCAAAGCTACTCTTGTTTCCTCTGGAGATGTAGTTTTCTAGCAAATCACAGATTTTGGATGGGTGACAAAGAGCAGGCAAACAGACTTGGTTTGTCACAATACAAATTTTGATTTGAAGCCAATTTAGAAATACCTGTTTGGTTCCCTGTCGAGACACCCAACCAAGTCGATTGCAGATGCGATGTACATGTGTATCTACACATATACCTTGAACATCATTCCATGCTATATGCAGAATCTGCCATGTGATAAGGGTAGAAACTTTTGAGAAGATTTTTGAAAACATCAATTTAACTCACAAGATAACTGATTACAGTCAATATTTACCAGATGGGCCATCTTGGGACCAATCCCTGGAAGAGACAGTAGGTCGTCCAAAGAGCTTGGAATGTCTCCATTATATTTCACTAAACAAATTTTAGCTATTTTCTTCATATATGTAGCCTTCCTTGTATAAAAGCCAACCTGCAATAATTTTTAATTTCATAACCAAGGTTTTACTGAGAAAAAAAAATACTTTCTTTTTGTAGTCTCTCATTCCCACTATTTTCCGAAATTGCTCATGTCATAAGGCAAAGATGTCAGGAAATAAGATGAAACTTGAAAAACATACCGGGTAGATCAACTCTCTTATGGTTGATTCATCAGCTTTGTCAACAGCTGCAGGTGTGAGAAGGCCGTTTTGATGAAGACGATGTATTGCCGCTGCTTGTTGACAGCGTCAGAATTAGTAAGCATGCATTTCTAATGAAGAAACTAGAAAATGCAGATGATATGACTGTGCACTAGAACAAAAAATTAAATGTTTTTAATGACACAGAACTCACCGTTATTAACTTGATCTTTTGTCTGACTTGAAAGAAGTGCTCCTAGCAAGACAGCAAATCTTCTTTCCTATATATAGCATTAAAAATTATAAGAGGTGCACAAGGACAAGTTATCCCTCTGCTTTCAAGCATAAATGAAACATCAAAGAAAAAAAGAAAGGAGCTTGGTTGAGTAAACAAGGACAATCTTTTCCTAAACTATTCACTAGTAGTAATTACATCGGACAAGTGTGCTTTGTATTTGTAAGGTAAACAGAAGACCTTCAAGTGGAAGTAGATAAAAACTCAGTGTATCTCATAGCATACCTCCACAGAAAATCTTAATCAGTAAATGAAGAAAGATAATCATACCGTAGGAGGTAGAAAACTTCCAGCTTTATCACATCCCATAGAATCAACTGGAGCGTCTTCACAAGATCTCATTTGACGAATACCCTCGAGCACTTTTACCCAGTTTTCAGGCGGATTTCCTAAATTAAAATCATAAACAGTTACTGTCTATGACAAATTCTGTAGAGACTGCGCCAACCTTATCACTAAGGAACTTGCTGCATGATAACATACCAGCTGTTTTGCCTGAAGACACAGTGATAATAGTTTCAGTTGACCTCCCTGCAAAAAACAAGAAATACCGTTTGAAAATCTGCGTGATGATTAGAATATTTTCTACCAACTTCAATTCAGATTAAATCTGTAACGACAAATAATAGGTACCTATCATGTTTTTAGTTTGGAAAGTAGTCAGGTTCTTTCGTTATTTCTTACTACTTAGTATATGATATTAAGTTATATGAATGGTTGTTAACTGTGCAGATTCTGAGTCTATATAATGAGACTTACTAGATGAAGAAGATCCAGTATTCTTTTTGTAAGCAAATTCTTCTATATCAGGTAATCTGCATAGCTGCTGCATTCATTAGATACAAAAAGACCAAAGACGTTACAATAATCAACACATAAGACTCTAAATACCAAACACAGGGTTTATCCTATTTGATGAAGCATTCGTTAATCATAGCAGAGCCAATGCAAAAAAATAAAAAACACTCCGACCACTACAAATTCTTTAAGGTTGATCAGATTAACTTCAAACTCAAGATATTTGAATCAATGGGACAAATCTGAGCAACCTAAACTCCCTCCTACAGAATTATCTCACTTGAGATCATGGAGGTGTAATTTCCGGAATCCTATCCTAAAAAATGCGAACCCCCACAAAGTTCTTACTAAAATAGGCAGAGGGAAACTTACTTTGTGGCTTGTGACTCCTTTGCCGGAATCTTTCTCCAGAGGCTCCAAAGCTTCCTGCTTTAGCCTTTTCTTCCGTCTATAGACTCGAGTCTCGGACCCTGAAGCTCCATTGGTTGCCTTTGCTGAAACATAGCAGTTACGCAGGATATTAACAACAACAGCAACAAAATTTCCAGAGAATTTGAATAGAAAGAGCGAGGGAAAGAGAACCTTCGTCCGAATCCGAGAGAGTATGTTCGGTTTTACAAGAAGATACAGTTCCCTGCATTTGGCGATTCATGGTTCGAATTCGAGATAACCAAGCGGCGTTGTGAAGAGTTAAAGAAACGGCTCCGTTAACGAGGATCATGGAAGAATCGTAAACTGGGACATACTTTATTTTATTTTTATTTGTTTTAAGTCCAAAGATTTATATGAAGAAGTGAAGAGATTAAGAAGAGAGATTGCAGAGATTAACAGAGAAATGAGGAAGAAGAAGACGAGAGATAGGTTTGATTATAAGTTAATTTTTTTGTTAAACTTTACCCTAAGTCTATTAACCAAAACGACAACACAGCCTAATGTAAAAATAAACTAAACCCTCGGTCTTGTAAAGAGTCTTCCAAATGTGAAGTTTGGAAAATACGAGCAAACAATTTTACAAGGTATACTCTGCAGACTGCAATCAACTCTGTTGTTAATCATTTCGAGCTTATAGTACATAATTTTGGGTTTTTTTTTTTTCTTACGTTAACTCTTAGTACATATTTCATCTGTCTTTTATATATATATAATTTTTTCTATAACAAAGAGTATATTTTTACCATAGTCACAATTTTTTTGTTCGCCATATGCCCATGATAGGCTGAGCAAGACACTGTCTGTGATGGTATTTCTAATAAATTTCACCATTTTTTTTGTACTGCTTGTGTTATTTTCACAAGCTGAAGAGATTGGTTTCTTCCACATAATGGAATAGATAAGCTTACTACTTTGTTTTGTCTTTGGCCACGTAATCTTTGATCATATCAGTAGTAAACAGTGGCTGTATATAATTTGGTAACATTTTTGCCAAGTATAGATGTTACTTTCTGCAGCTACACCTTACATACTCTGTTTCCAGCTCTCTTTCTTCTCATTAGCATCAAATATTTCCAGAATTTTGTGAGGAAAAAGGTGCATTAAACAAGTTGATTTAGAAGGTAAACACAATTTAACAATTAAAGCAAACAGTATTCATTAAATAAGCAAAGTCTTCTATATCAGGCAACAAGCCAGACAGCTCTGATAAGGTTTGAAAATCTAGTTGTCCCCAATCTTAATCGCATGTAACTAATATAGAAACAAGTTTTTCCAATGAATTTCTTTCTCTTCTTCTGTCTGCTGATCTTATTAAAGAAAATTCAAACTCTGATATGGAACAAACCATCTTATTATAGTGTAGAACTCAATGAGAACATATGTTTCAGCTCTTTGATTGATCCAACACATTACACATATGCAACTGTATTTACTATGCAACAGATATATAATCCAGAAACAAAATTGTGGCCAATGCAGATGTTGGTATGGCAAGTATACACTATATATAACGGTATGATGATGTATCCTCAGGTTATCAAATATGTAAAGCCTATTCTTTTTCATAGAGAATCGTTGAACAAGAAACCATCAGTGTTGAAATCTGAATCTATGCCTTCTCTTCCTTTAAACTCGCAAAGCCCAACCGCCTTTTCAATAGAGAAATCATTCATCAAAGCAAAGTCATCTTCTAAGAAAGTCCTGGACTTGCGGGTCATGATGAGCTTCTTAGGTGTTTTTTGCTCTTTGAGTATCTCTCCAGTCTCTTCTGTGGCTTCAACAGGTACCACCTTTGAAGATATTTTGCTCGATTTTCGCAACCTTGATGGTAAACTTTTGTTCCTCTTCACACTGTTCCTGATGGGTTGTTGGTTCTTGCTGATCTCCATTTTCTTGCTGCTACTGTTGCTGCTGCTATTGCTGATTGTTCGTTTCAGTTCTGGAATCCGTGTTGGTTTTGAATTTGATCCAGGACCATTGAACATGAGCTTTCTCTTTGACCCTTCTTTGAGATCTACCTTTCTTGTTTGGAGTTGTGCCCTCATTGATCTTGGGGAAGTACCTGCATTTTTGGATCCTAGAGACTTCTTTCTCCTTGGAGACATAGAGAAATGCTTTAAGATATCCTCTGGTGTCCAATCAAACTTCTGCTCAAATGGCCAGAAAAGTGGCTCTACAACAATCTTTCTCTTTGAGTCATCAGCCTCCATAGAAGATGTCAGTGTAGTTTTAGTAAGATCAGATGGCACAACAGTTGAGTTAACCGGTGAAAAGGACTTCTCTGGTTCTACTGAAAAGCTTACTTTCTTGTCTTCAGAACTCACAACTTTATCAGAACCAGATGTGTTTTCACATGACTTCCAGGGCCAAGTCTTGATGTTGCTTTCTGATAAACGCGAAGACGGCTTTGCAGAACCAATTCCTCGAGATTTCCCAACTGAATTACAAATATTCCCATCCTTTCGAACATTCTCTAAAGAACATTTTGAGCTCTTTGAACTTGTTTGATGCTTATGATGGTTGTCTTTAGTTGAGCTGGTGGATTCTTTATTCAAAGACAAGGAAGAGTTAGCCACATTAGACAACCATGAGACAATCTTTTCGTCGACTGAGAAATGAAACGAAACAGATAATCTGCGTTCTTCTAAAAGGGATGTAGGAGACGCACAATCTGAAGATAACCAGATGGAATCACTGTCATCAAAACATCTCATCTTCATAAACTGTTTAGAGGATTCATCAATCTTTTCACGTCTTGGTTGTGGTGAAACACCTGCAGATTTGGTCCTCTTTGTGTTTGTTTTAACCTCAGGAAGAGCCTTTTTACCATGAGACAGCCTCATGAATTCATAGTTAGCACCTGTTGATTTCGATCGAGGAAGATGTGATTTCGGATCACTTGTTGTGTTCTTCTTTTTCTTAATAGAGAAAGTTGATGTAACTCTCTTCACAAAACCTTTAGATCCATCTTTTCCACCACCTGCAAAAGCCATATTGTAGTTTGCTGCTTCAATCTTCAGAGAATCAAATTGCAAAAGTTTTGTTTGTTTCAAAACCAGACCAAATCACAGCATAACAAGTACATTTGCGTGTGACTGGAGACAACCGAAAACAGTAAATTCATGAAAAGTTCTTGTCATTCTCTGAACCAGAAAATGTCAAGTAACAGTGATAAAGATTAAAAACTCTTTCAACATTCAAATCTTTTGTTGATGTAATAAGAATGATGTATCCATTAAATTATCAGTTAATAAATTCTGACACACCAAGCACTATGTGTTTTTCTCCTTCTGAGAGAGTCAACGGATTAGCTTGTCACAATGCTTACATGTATGTATAAATATATATATCAAAACTATCTAATGTTAGAATTATGACTATTTATTTATTTATCGATATACTATTAGTTAAATTTATGACTACCGAAATGTATTAATTTATCGAGGTATTAATTTATAGAAGTTATATCGAATATTCAACATATAGATTTTTCTCCTTAAATAGTCAAATAAAATTTTTAGTACCGAATGAAGAAATCTGTAAACTACATAGGTGTTGGTAAGAACCAACTAGCTACGAGAATGACTATGAAGACATAATATAACAATGAGAAGAGCATAGAGACGAGCCAAAATGTGGAAAATACGAACCTTTTGCGATTGTACGACGAATTGTATATAATATTGAGATCCAATGGAAAGTCACAAATCCAAAGCAGGACAATTTCTCAGTGAAAAATTTAATTTATGCTCTGCACTAGATATATTTTTGTGAAAAATTAATATGAATTTATAGATATTTCTAAGTCAAGTGTTTTTTCTCTTCTCTTTAGAGTCAAATATTAGACGAAAGATCTTTCCTTCGTCAATTATTTCCTAAGAGTGCATTTATTAGATGCAAATCCTCTCCTAATTAGTAAACTTAAGGCAATACAATAATGGATTAACTAAGCAAAAAGTTAAAGGGATGGTAAAACCTCAAATAAGATATAATATACGCAGCTGATTTTAACAAATATTTAAAATTTTAAATATTTTATATTAATATAATTCGACTTATTATCATATACTACTAATAGTCACTTTATACATTAGACCATATAAAATATTAAATAAGGTATAATTTAGAATAGACTTTTGTGCAAAATGACTTCGATTTGTAATTTAATATTTCTAAATAAAAGATTAAAACATGTGCAAGTCAATATTATGGAATTTAAACTCGATACAATATAATTTTCGGTCATCAATGTCATATGTTTAAGACTCAGATCAAAAAAATGTCATATGTTTAAGACTATGATAAATGACATATATCACATCGAATACATCACATAGTTTTCAAAAAGAAAATGTTAAAAGAATTTAAAATAAAAGCATGAAAAATTTAATAAAATGGTTGACCCTAAAATAAAATGGCTCAAATAAAATCATGAAAAAAAAATAGACCCTAAAATAAAATCGTGAATGGATAGATCCTAAATCTAAATCTTTAGGCCCTTTTCTATGGGCCCTGGGCTTAATCAAATATCTGATGGGTTTATATTACTTTAAAATAATAGATAAAATAACCAAAAACCGGTTAGCAATCCGACCTGACCACCATTCACAGTCGCGACAGAGCTAGAATCATTGAAGAAGGCCGATTCGGAGAAGAAGTGAGAAAGGTCAAATCGTAGAAAGCGAAGATGGGTGGAGGTATGGAAACGAACAAGAACAAGTTCATCGAGGATTGGGGATCGGCCAGAGAGAATCTCGAGCACAATTTCCGCTGGACTCGTCGCAACTTTGCTCTCATCGGAATCTTCGGCATCGCACTCCCGATCCTTGTTTACAAGGGAATCGTCAAAGATTTTGTGAGTTTAATTTATTTCTTTCTTTCTCTCGCTTTCTCCCGATCTGATTTGCATTTCGTTTTCTCTCTAGTTCAATATCTGCTTTGTGCCCTAAATTATCATGTATCGAATGAATTTGGACCGTATGATACATTTAGTTGGGTTTATTTAGCTGTTGCTTTTGTTGTGGATACATTGGAATTAGAGCAGTACTTCTGCTGTAATGATTAGACTCGGAAATGCATTTCACCTCCATATTAGTATTCTGTATTCTTATTAGATGTGGTTCTATTTTTGTACCTAATTTGGAGTTAGGGCTGAAGAAAAGATTAAGCTTTTTTTCTTGGGTGAGCTTTATTGTACATATCATCCCGTGAGGCACAGCAAATTGGTGTTTAAGTTCAATGTATGTGGCACTGCAGTTACAATGTTGGAAATTAGTTTCAATGTATATATGGATCTTCTTCTTGTTTGGTTTACCGTTGCCTAAGTAGTTTTTGAGGTACAAAGTTGCTTTAATTGCTATGACTATTGTGTTAAAATGCTTATCATCATTTCTTGATGCGTTTAGATAATAAACTTTGGTTCTTTGGCTGTAAAATTGTTTCAATTCTGAGTCAATTTGGTTATCAAATTATGTCAATAGAGTGAAATAATAAGACTTTCGAAGTTCTTAATCTTAGCGGTTTATTGCTGCAACTTTGTAAAATTTTCCTCCATATTAGTTTCTGAACTCTTGTGTCCTTGAATATAGATAGATTCGTGCAAGGTATGCTCTATGGCGTTTTTACTACAATACTTGTGAATCATGCCTCCATATTAGTTTATGAACTCTTGAGTCCTTGAAAATAGATAGATTCGTTTAAGGTATGCTCTATGGAGTTTTTGCTACAATACTTGTGAATCATGTCTCCATGTTAGTTTATGAACTCTTGAGTCCTTGAAAATAGATAGATTCGTTAAAGGTATGCTCTATGGAGTTTTTGCTACAATCCTTGTGAATCATGAATCATGCCTCCATATTAGTTTATGAACTCTTGAGTCCTTGAATATAGATAGATTCGTGTAAGGTATGCTCTATGGAGTTTTTGCTACAATACTTGTGAATCATGCTTCCATATTAGTTTATGAACTATTGAGACCTCGACTACTGTTTAGTTCTTCACAATTCAAAGGTCAAGCTAATGTATTCCAAACTCGAATTTTGACAGCATATGCAAGACGAAGATGCAGGCAGACCCCACAGAAAGTTCCTGTAAATTCATTTGCAAGAAAACTCCTTTGCAATAAGTCTCACCAATGTGAAATTTCAAGACGAGGATGCTAAAACCTGCTTTTATTTTTGCATTTTAATCAACATCGGAAGGATATCACTTTTTTTTTTTTCCTTTATTTGAAAAGCTTGTTGTAATGACTTCACCCGTTTGCAAATAAAATCAAAAACTAGAAAGTTTTCCCTTCAATTCGACATACTTTTTGCGTGTGTTGATTTAGCAAATGTGTAACGTATAAGTGAAGAACACCTTGTTAAAGCAATTCAAGTTTTGATGGTAGAGTTAACAATAATGACATTTTCGTAAACAGTTGTGAACAAAAAGAAGAAAATATGGCGGGAGGAAGAAAGTAACAAAGTTAACGGATAATTGAAAAAGAAGAGAGACCAGAGTGTCTTAACCAAAAATAGGAAGATATTCTACATCCATCCAATATTTTGTTTCCCTCTCAATCTCCTGTATTTTAGGACTTCTTCAAACTACGACAAATAGAGAAATAGAAAAGGAAGCACAAGAGATAGATATCACAAGAAGGAGAAGCCAATATCTCCATTAAAACCCGAAAAAGTAAAACTAAATAAACAAGAGAAAGAACTTGAGCGCAAAAAGCTTCTCTCTTCCTTCCCATGGGGTGCATTTGAATATAATTTCCTCCTTCATATCGTTTGATTGATTATAGTTAAATCGATCGAGCGATAGAAACAGTTGGATATTATTCCAAATCAAAAAAAGCAAATTAAAAACCAAATCCCATGGGAAGCTGTGTTTCGTCGCCATTGAAAGGTTCTCCTTTTACAAAGAGACCGGTAAGAAGGCGAAACAGTAGTAATTGCAGAACATCCTCTGTTCCTGGTTTCGATTCTCCAACTAATCTTTCCCGGAGACTGATTTTCCAGCCACCAAGCCGTGTTCTTCCCGAGCCTATTGGAGATGGAATCTTCCTTAAGTACGAGTTAGGGAAAGAATTAGGCCGTGGTGAATTTGGAGTCACTCATGAATGTATCGAGATCAGTACTCGTGAAAGGTTGTTTCTTTTTCTTTGTTGATTCTTTTCTTTTCTACTCACACGGGTAAGATGTTTACTGTGTTATAATCGGACAGGTTTGCGTGTAAGAGGATATCAAAGGAGAAGCTAAGGACAGAGATAGACGTTGAGGATGTGAGAAGAGAGGTTGAAATCATGAGATGTTTACCAAAACATCCAAATATTGTTAGCTTTAAGGAAGCTTTTGAAAACAAAGATGCGGTTTATCTTGTCATGGAGGTTTGTGAAGGAGGAGAGCTTTTTGACCGTATTGTCTCTAGAGGACATTACACTGAACGTGCTGCTGCATCTGTCGCTAAAACCATACTCGAAGTTGTTAAGGTTAATAACAATATCGCAATCTCTCTTTTACTTTGTTGCTTTTTGTTTTGCTTTCTTGTTTGGTTTAAAGGTTTATGGTTTGTGAAGGTGTGTCATGAACATGGAGTGATTCATCGAGATCTTAAACCTGAGAATTTCCTCTTTTCAAATGATACTGAGACTGCACAACTCAAAGCAATTGATTTTGGTCTCTCTATTAACTTCAAACCTGGTACTAATCAAATCTCCATGATAACATTTAGAATAAGAAATTGTGAAGTTTATGTCATTTTGTTGAAAGATCCGGTTTGAATGAAACTGATATTGCAGCTCAACGGTTCAATGAGATTGTGGGAAGTCCTTATTACATGGCTCCAGAGGTTTTGAGACGAAACTATGGTCCTGAGATTGATGTTTGGAGCGCCGGTGTTATACTCTATATCTTGCTTTGTGGTGTTCCTCCATTTTGGGCAGAGACTGAGGAAGGAATCGCGCACGCAATTGTCAGAGGGAACATTGATTTCGAGAGAGATCCATGGCCAAAAGTCTCTAGTGAAGCCAAAGATCTCGTTAAGAACATGCTTGATGCTAATCCTTATAGCCGACTCACAGTTCAAGAAGTGCTTGGTACTTTACTAATAGATAACATTTCATTATCAGATTCAGATTAAAACATGTTTAATCATTGACATCCAAAAAATTACAGAACATCCATGGATCCAGAACGCAGAGAGAGCACCAAATGTGAACCTTGGAGATAACGTAAGGACCAAGATGTGGACCTCCAGGTTTATAAGTTTCCTGATTTTCACAAAGATTATACGATTTTTACATATCCGGAAATTGGGTTTTCAAATTTGTAAGAAAATCTTTCAGATTGTAGCAGACAATCTACCAAACGAAGAGATAGCGGCGATAGTACAGATGTTTCAAACGATGGACACTGATAAGAATGGTCACTTAACTTTTGAGGAGCTAAGAGATGGGCTGCACAAGATTGGACAAGTTGTTCCCGATGGTGATGTGAAGATGCTAATGGATGCAGCTGACACAGATGGTAATGGAACGTTGAGCTGTGAGGAGTTTGTGACAATGTCAATACATTTGAAGAGAATAGGGTGTGATGAGCATTTACAGGAAGCATTCAATTACTTTGACAAGAACAGGAACGGATCTATCGAGCTAGATGAGCTCAAGGAAGCTCTTTTCGATGATAAGCTAAGTCATGGTAGTGACCAGTGGATCAAAGATATCTTCTTTGACGTCGACCTCAACAAGGTAAATGAACAATAGTAGAGCCAAAAAGGCTGGGATATTGAGATTGGTTTGCTGAGTATTTTGGAAAAAATCACAGGTTTCCATGAGTAGAATCATGTTTCTTATGTGAGGTTTTAACACATTTGTGTGGTGACAGGATGGACGAATAAGCTTTGATGAGTTTAAGGCGATGATGAAATCAGGGACAGACTGGAAAATGGCGTCAAGGCAGTACTCGAGGGCATTGTTGAATGCTCTAAGCATCAAAATGTTCAAAGATGATTTTGGGGACAATAGTCCTAAATCACATTCCATGGAGTTCCCTATAGCAACGAAAAAGGCTAAGCTGCTTGATGCCCCCAAGAACAAATCAATGGAGCTTCAGGTCTCCAAAACCTATAAACCCTCAGGTCTAAGAAACTAAAGAAGAGAAACAAATGAAAAAGAAGGAAAAAATCTCTTTTCACTCTTTTCAATGTGTTTAGTTTTGGTGCTGCAAGTGAAACAAAACAAAAGGTGATTAAAGGACTTGAAACTGCGTCGTTCATCTTCTTCTTTTCTTTAAAATTTGTTGAACAAAACTGAAGGAAACCAAACAAAGAGAGCAGAAAGTCTTTTAAGTTGTAGCTTTAACAATGGTGTCACATGTAGTGTAACATTTTTTCCAAGCTAAGTTCAAGCAGAAACTCTTGCATCATATTTTCAACACCGAAAAGTTCAGTATGAAACACTTTCTGCAGATGTAACTTGAATAATATATTACAAACATAAAATGGTCAAGTAAAGCAATATACAAAGTAAATACCATTTGCTCTTTTTTTCTTTAAAACCAGACAAGAGGTTCACTGGACTTTTTGGTTTCACAGAGATTGCCATAGCAGAGCAGGTCAGGTAATAGAAGTCTTGTTACAATGTGTGCAGCGACAACACACGCATATTCTTATAAACTATACATAAAGTAGCCTTATCACGACCCCTACAATCCAAACCCATGTACACACATAAGGGAAGAATTAGAGTTTCACTATGCGCGTGCAGTTTGAGCTTTTCTTTGATCGTGTGCATTCTCCAGTTGCATACGACCAATCCGGGTTACGTTCCTTTCTGAGGGTATGAGAAACATAATTATCAATTGTCATCTGGGTTTCTGCTGGATCCACCAGTTCTGGAACTTCCTTTGCCTTTACCTCTTGTTTTGCTACTGCAACCTGTTGATTTGGTGCTTGTTGATTTGCTGCTGCAAGCCGCATGTGAGTATACATCAGCAAGACCGTTCTCCAGAGCTTTCACCAGATTCTCAAAATAGTTTTTCGTCACGCTGTATGAATACAAAAATATAGAAGCACAGGTTTAGCTTTCCAAAAAGTATGAATGGTATTTAATAGAAGAATAACGTGTTGAAAGTCTCAAATAGGTCAGGAATCTACTTTGGAAAACTACCCCGGGGCCTAACATTACTTATGGCTTGATTGCTTTTAGAGTAAGAATACTAATGTCACTTATTTAGGTTCTTGAACATATTATATTCCTAGATATGTTTGAAAGCCCTGATGAACTTTTTCACCTCTGTCAGATGAAAGGATAGATGAATGAAGACAAAAAGCTTACCTGGTCAAACCAGCAAGTTTTGTCCGGAAATCATTGAAATCTTTTGATGGGCCCTCTGAATTGAGAAACTGAACTAAGTCCTTCTCTACGCATTGATGGAGCCTCTCCAAACCAGATTCAGCTTCACCTGAACAATAAAAAAAGGTTAATGCTGCTTCTGAAGCGGAAATGATACACAGTTAGATGAACGTGGTTCTGACCTTGCAAATACTCGAAAAATTGTCGTTTGGCATGTTCATGATCAGGCAGGTAGTATCCATATGCATATGTCCATTTTAGGACTCGCCTACATTCAATAATCTGCAGTAATAAAATCACATGAGAAATTGTTAAAAAAACTGCTATGGAAAAAGTCTTGTTTATATAAACAACTTTATCTGCTAACCTGAAGCCACGCTTCTAAGATAAATTTGAGCTGAGATTCTGGTGTGCATTGTTTATCACTAAGCTTCTCAAGCTGGCAGAAAGTGAGATGAGTCAATTAGTTTCTCGAAACAGAACCTCCTATGGATAAACAGAAGAGTTTTATATGCATGCCAACGCTTCAAACAGACACAGGAAATAAAGCAGAATAACAATGCAGTACTGAGTTTTAAGACCAGGAAACATTTGGGAACTTGCGAATACTAAAAACCGAGGGGATTACTCAGGTCAGCTGAAAAAAAGACTATTGCCGTCCAAAGACTTCTATATATATTTCGAAGGTGAAGACTACAACTCACTGAGATGAAGAGATTTTCAGAAAGAAGCAAAACTTCAAAGTACATAAGAAGTCTTACATTCTGCGTCTGCGCTTGTTGCAGATCCGTCATAGCCTTTTGCCTCGACTGCCAAATCCCCCAAAACAAAGAAATCAATAATGACGACCTACAAACCTCCTTGAGTATAAGATGTATAGCACTGTGCATACCGTTTGATTGCTTGCCCAGCGTTCATAATAATGTGTGTATCTCTCTAGAGAATTTTTGGCCATCTCTCTCCTCCTTTCAGTCTCATCATACTAACAGGCAAAGATAAACCCATATCAATATTCAGTAACATCAGTTCAAATGACTAACAAAAATACCACCAAAGTTCAAATAAGTACCCGTGGTCTTACCTGTCCTTCTTGTTTGGCCACCTCATACCGGTTACAAGCATAAAAACCACCAGTTCTTTCCCCATGATCCATCCATGCACCAAGACAAAGCCTATAGGTGTACATACATAAAAACCATTATTAGCACGAACAGAACACACTTCTATTACAATATTGCAGAGATACATTTTCAACCAAACTAAGACATCAGAGAGAAAATTGAAGCATTACCAACAAAATTCATATTTACAAGGCGGGGTGCATGTCATATGCATACAGCCCTGATTCTTTTCAATCGGCCGCTTACATCTCGGACAAGGCTTTGAATTGGCAAGTATCCTGTGCATAAGGAGACATAGTTCGATCACCAAGAAATATACGAAAACACAGGATTCTCAGAGGAGATAAGATATATGTTCTTAAATAAAAGCAAAAGATTAGGGATCAAGTACTCGAATAAAAGAAAAAGAGATAAAGTGGATACCAATTCATATTTTCAGATTCAGCGCTATTCTTTAATATCCATTTTGAAACAGTGCTACAATCCACAGGTCGGTGAGCCTCCTCAGTGCACTAAAATACAAATTTAACACATCGGTACTGATCAATCAAAGAATTGAATAATTAGGAGAAATCAAATCAGTGGGCTTTGACTTAAGAACTTACATTCCAGCAAAAGCTAAAGGAGCACAAGCAGGAAACATCATAATTTCCAGACCCTGCAGCAAAATCAATCGCATAATCACATCCTGGAGCAGGACACCACTTCATCTGAATCAGATAACCAAAGCAGAAACAACATAAGGTTAGAAACATAGCATCGTAAGAGTATGTATGAAGAGAGATTAATATATTTTGTTACTTTACACAGCACAAAGACATTGAAGGTAGTTCAAGAATACGGAAAACAATATGCAATCATGAAAAGAAAGAATCTTCTAACAATACTAGAGGATGACAAAAACTTTGGGATGCTCCACAGACAGAACCCAATATTCCTCAACTGGAAAATAGCGTCAATCAAGGACATATAGAAAGGAGAGCACGATAGGAAGGACTATCGTACTATTGCCTAGAATGGCAGAAATTGATGTTAAAGGGTTAATATGTAGAAATATAAAAGAGCCCGTGACATCAGTATCAGTCTGTGGGATGGATTATGTATTCTGATACAATTTTTTATGGACCATTTACCTTCCTGTTGTCTTCAACATAAGACCTAAGAAAATATCTATTGTACTTCTCCTTGTCTTCTTCAGAAGCTAATTTGTCTACCATATCATGACCAACAGCAGCAAGACAAGATGGGTCAGGACATCTTAGCATCAAACATCCCGGGCCATCATTAATAGTTGTGCTGACATATCCTGCAAAAGAGTACATCGTAAGTTACCACTCACCAAATATTGTGATAAAAACAAAATGGAGCACAAAAATTGGTTTCAGAAGACTTAAAGATGGAATTAACAATTAGATTGGAAAGACATTTGCTATATAAATACAAGAAAAACAAAGAGGTTCTAATTCTTCGATAAAATGTAAAATGTTGAGATGAAATGAAAGAAAAGCACAACTGACCTGTCCAGCATGTAATGCAGAAAGGATGACCACAAGAAACTGAAGCGATTCTCTGAGGCGGGTATGAATCAAAACAGATTCCACATGTAAGCTATACACAAGATCATGTGTTAGTGATACATGAATTGTCAGACGAGAAATACGTAAGACCACTTCAGATTCTACAATTCAAAGGACATACTTCACTGTCATCAGATGGTGGAACAACAGGACTCTCCAATATGCCAACAGTTTTCCGAACTCTCTCTTCATCCGCAAACCATTCATCATGAACTTTACCAACACTCCTGAAATGAGATGTTACTCACTGCATCAGGAGGCTAGTATAATCACACAATTTTGACCATGGATATACATTCTAGAAAAACTACAAAGGCCATTTGATACTCTCACCCCAAAACGTGGTAATTGTTAAAGGCTTTTACCAGTGGAAGTGACGAAGCAGAATACTCGCTTCGACCTCAGTTATCGAGAGGACAACGGAAACTCGTTCAATATCATCTATCTGGTGCCTGCGAATATCTTCTTCCTTCAGAACACAATAGCTTTTCTGGAAAAAGGTCATAAGGGGTCAATGCCCACATAAGAAAATAAGAGTCGACATGGAACCAAAACATCAGAGGGAAATTCCATGGAAGAAATAAAAGTTCCAGCCAAATATGTGGTTAGCAGAACATGTTTAGAGACACATGCTCAGGAGAGAACCACTTACACTAGAGAAACAAAACATATCATGCTTTTTTTGGGATTTCATTGATGAAAATGATGGTCATGGATACACTGTAACATCAGTTCTTGATATAATATATTTACATTTTATCAAAAAAAAAAATATCATGCTCCAAAGTGAAAATATTCGCCAAATCGGGGAGCAAACACAAAAGGTTTACAAAGGAGTTTAGAAGCAGGGTAAATAAACAACAAACACTTAAGTCTTAAGAAATCAAACAATTCGCAAGATTTCCATTAAATTTTAATAGTCTTTCACATGAACCTGCACTAATCCAGCAAAATCTATCAATTTTATCAACAAACTAAGTTTCCTTCCTCAGGCCATCCACCACATAAAGACTATGCATGGCACTGAAAATGCAAAGGCCTAACAGCAGAAATCATCTTTCTATGAGCTAATAAACACTTCCCATTAAACAAAAGAATAAAAAACACATGACAAAACACACGAACAAACTCAGCCATAGTCCTCCAACTATCCAGCAAAGGAATCAACGGAAGGGTACTAGTTTACTACATACTTTGTAACCTACAATTTGAACTCCCAATAAAAGCTGACAACTTTGTCACAGATATCCCGGAAATTTAACATATTTCCCGCAGACAAGTTATAAAACATGCACACATTCTAAAACCAAATCGCTTTAATAACCAAACAAGTAGAACTCAGAAAAAAAAACACCTGAGAGCGATGCGACGCGATCATGGCAGAATCATCAGCGTCTTCCTCAACAAACCCGTAATCGGGTTCACCATCATCACTATCGTTATAATCATCAGTTCCGCCGCTGTAGAAATCATCCTCTCCAGACTCCATATCGTGAGCATCGAGCATGTCTTCTTCGGAATCCATGATCAGCAAACACGAGAGAGCAAGAAAAATCCCCGAGATTTACAGGAATTAGATGAAACCCCTCTTACTACAAATTAGGGTTTGTCGGAGAGATAATCGCAAGAGAGGAAAGTAGTGAGCAGCTTTAAAGGGAGGTTGGGGGAAGCAAATTGGAGTATCCAGGATAATACAGGACGAAAGTATCCAACTTTGCGGTCTAATCGAGAAGAGAATCAAAAGAAACTGGATCGGTTGGGTTTGCGATTACTGAAAGAAGAGAGTGTAGACTTATATCACTTACAAAGACGAACAAAATCTTACATGTCCGTCTTCCAACAAATGTAAATGATGTTGGAGGAAAAAGATTTTACCTTCTTTTTTTTTCTCTTTACTTCTACTTCTAAGAGAAAGTAATCAGTTGTTATCTCATTGTACTTACTAAACATTTTCTTTTGTATTTCATAAATACAGATGGTGATTTAACAATATACTAGTGCTTAATTATATCATCAAAATGGTATTAGTGCCTAATTATAAGGATTAAAATTAAATTTAATGTAGATTTAAAGGAGTTTATAACAGTCACTGGTTGTAGCCGATGTTGTTCTTCCTTGGCTCTGCGCCGCGTTTTCTATCATCCTCTCAATGAATTCCTCTCAAGCTTGTTTCTCTCAGTTTCCTCTTAAGGCAGTCTCGCTTTCGAATCCCTCCTATGGTTTCCACTTCAAAAGTAAGTTTTTCTTCCTCAATTAAGTTTTTCGGAATCGAAGTAAATAGATTGTTTACTCAATCTAGTCCGTATACAATTGTTTCTTGGAGTTGATGTAACCCTAAATTTGAGGCCACCGACCTGGTTTTTTCCACTGTTACTTTAAAGTTCATACCTTTTTCACTGATACTATCTCTTGGATTACTTCTCCTAGTCATGGAATTTGCTCAATTAATCGAACTATGTTGAGGCATGTGGTTACCTTTGATGTTTGACTGCAGGGGACTCTTTTCTGTGCTATCAACCATTTCGATCAACAAAATGCTTTACTACAAATTTGAATTTGTCAAGAACGAGAGAAAGCCAGTTTTTACAGGTGAAGAGAAGACATCTTATAGAAGGAAGGAGGAGGTTTTCGATAAATTATTCCGATAATCTCACAAATGATTCTATGAGCAACAAGGAGATACATACAGATGCTTTGGATTTGGAGATTCTTCATCAAAATTCACAGGACATTCACAATTCTCAGAACTCTGTTGTCTCCAAAACACTCCAGGACTTAAGGCCGAAGTCTTTTAAAAATAGGTTCCTTGATTTTGTTCGCATAAGTTCGGTATTCAATAGCGCAGCAGAAAGATTCTTTAAGAGCGAGATAAGGAGGAGGTTGTTTGTAACCGCTGTATTGCTTGTGCTTAGCCGTGTTGGATATTTTATCCCTTTACCTGGATTCGACAGAAGATTAATACCTCAAGATTACCTTAGCTTTGTCTCAGGTTCCGTTGGTGAGTGTTCTTGTGGCATCTCAATCCTGTAAGCCCTTTTCCGGATGAGACATCTGAGTTTGTGGTTAACATCTATTTTTTTGTTAGAGGAACTGGGTGAGTTTGGAGCAGAGATCAAGCTTTCGCTCTTCCAGCTTGGGCTCAGTCCACAAATAATAGCATCTATTATTATGCAGGTTATGATCTCCCCTTGATTTGATGTGTTTGCCTGCATTTGTGGGTTCTTTTTATCTTAAGATTATGATTTGATGATATATAGAGATAATGAAAATGTCTTTTTTAGGTGCTTTGTCACGTTCTTCCATCCTTGGTGAAGCTGCGAAAGGAAGGCTTAGATGGTCATGAGAAGATCAAGAGTTATATGTGTGTTTAATTTCTTACCTCTCAAGCTGTGAGATTAATTCTTAACATGCAATTACTTTGGTGGTAGCTCTTCTGATTTATTTTGCCTTACTAACCAAAATTACTAAATCGCTTTTTACCGTCAATTTTTTAGATGGTGGCTATCGTTTGTCTTTGCTATAGTGGAAGCTTTAGTGGTGGCTTGCACTTCTCTTCAATATTCAGTTTTTGCAGCCACTTCCCAGTAAGTTAATTAGGATGTATTGCTTCAAAATTCTATCATCCATTTTGCCACAATTGATGCTAAAGTTAGAATTCATGCGTATCAAGGATCAAGCATGTAATGATGACAGCATCTCTGCTAGTCTGTGGTGCAATGACAATGACATGGCTGTGTGACACAATATCAGAATCTGGATTTGGTATTTGTTTCCGTCTCTTTATCAACCATTGGTAGCTTATAGTGATGTTGAAATGGAGTAAATTGTAAAACTAGCTAATAATCTGTTTCTGTGCATTTTACAGGTCATGGGTCATCTCTAATTATTTGCGTGGGAATCTTGACGGGCTACACAGAGACCTTGCACAACATGCTCAATCAAATCTCAGGTACCTTTGATTTTGCATACTCCACATTTCCTGGAAGCAGCTCTCACTGGCCTCTCTTTTCGATTAATTTATAGTGGAAAACTCAATCTTTTTCATCTTTGCAGGAAGTTTTTCGAATTGGTGGCCTTACTTGTTAGGATTGCTAGGCATTTTTACGATAGTAACTATGTTCGCTGTTGTTGTGACTGAGGGCTGCAGGAAGATAAAACTACAATATTATGGTTTTAAACCTGCTTCTGCTTCGAGGTAATATAAAGTTCATCATCAGTGTTTTGTAGAAAAGATTGGTGTATGTATATAGCAATTTTTTACCAGTATACGCAAGAGCGGACTAGGGTTAATATACATATGGATGAAACTTGAGATTTACTCATATTTGTTTTTGCCATTTGGGCAGAGAAGGCTCTCCAATAACTGAGGTGGAACCATACATTCCTTTTAATATTAACCCAGCAGGAATGCAGCCTGTTCTCACAACCACATATCTCTTGGCATTCCCCAGCATTCTTGCAAGGTATAATCCCTTGAAGAACCACTTTGGTTTAAAGCATTCTTGTTTCTTTGTATTATTATTACCATCTAAGACTGTCTCTTAAGGTAATTTGTTGTTTTTAGTATTCTGGGTTCACCGTTCTTGCTACACGTCAAGGAGATATTAAATCCTGAAAGCACGGTTGGAGCACCACCTTGGGTTTATTACTCAATATACGCGTTTTTCGTCTTTCTCTTCAACATTTTTGACATTGTGAGTAAATTACTTACCCGTTTTCCTCAATCTGAGTTAAATCTTCCAATGAACATTACACATTTCATATACCGGGTTTATTGTTTTGTCATGTAGGCCAACTTGCCAAAAGAAATAGCGGACTATTTAAACAAAATGGGAGCGAGAATACCCAATATAAAGCCTGGGAAAGCCACAATAGAGTACCTAACGAAGATACAAGCATCAACTAGGTTTTGGGGTAAGCTACAATGCTGGGTTATAGAGTTATTGCATCAATACTATAATCACAATCTCTAAAACCCTGTTGGATTGGTTTGAATCAGGTGGTCTTCTGTTGAGCTTTTTGGCAACATCTTCTACTGTACTTGACCACTATCTACGCAGCATCAATCAAGGCTTTTCTATTGGATTTACATCGGTTTTAATCATCGTAAGTGTTCTTTCCACAATTCGATATTATTTGATTTAACAATACAAAATTTCGTTGGTGTTAATATCTCTATTGACTCGGTACAGGTTGGTTCCATTATTGAACTCCGAAGATCTTATCATGCCTACAATGTAATGCCGAGTTTGAATAAAGCATTGAAGAGGTATGGTGTATAACGAGATTGGAGTAATGGAGAGAGAACATATACATATGTTTGTGGTTTAGAGTTTCTGTAGCATTTGTTAGGTTAGGTTAGGAATTAGATGATTTGTATTAAGAACCATAACACATTAGCATCATAATCTTACGAAAGAGATTCAGACACACCCAAGTACAATGCTATCTTCTAAAATCTACAGAGCATTTGCAATATTCAGGTCTATTATGTAGAAGATAGTCAACACCATTCCAACCTTTTTAAACTCGAGAGGACAAGAACGGAGTCATAAACTTTTGACTTTAACTTAATTTGTTTAGTTCTATTCTTCTGTTTATTTATGTATACAAAAGTTTTCAGGAGATAATCTGATATTAACTGACAGGTCCCTGCCTGAAATTAAATTTAGGTTAAGTTAGCCGATTATCATTTTTGGTGGTCAAGTGATATATTTGTTGACAAAAAAAAAGTGATATATTTGTTGCATGTATTTGTGGCTTAAATTTAAAGCTCGCTAGTAGGAGCCAGAGTTTTATTTAATTAATAAACAAATTACACAGATTTCTCATTAAGAAACCGATAACATTGTTGTTTTAGTTTTGCTAATTGTGATGACTTAAGCATGAATCCATCCACGAATCTGAGGATCCAAAACATCACCTATGTAGTTGTAGGTAGCTTCCGATGGGTGAATCGAGTCAAAGAACAAATACTCCGACCGATTCTGACACGTCGGAGACGCATCATTGCACATAAAGCTCATCTCCATGTCTCCTGTTCCACAACATCCTTTCTTCGTGTCTTTAAACCCTGTTTTGATCCCACATACACACGATCAGTATTATCTCATATACTAATAACTTGCAAAACAAGAAAGGTATACACATTTTATAGGGTTTTCGATCATGCTCGTCATAGGGTCATAGATATTGTCGTAAACGATCTTGCTTCCTTTAAGAGATGCTTCGATCTGAGGTAATAACTTCTGAAGTTTCTGATTGTATAAAACAGAGACTTTGTTCTCTTGTTCCAAGCAAAACCTTAGGACGTTACGTAGCTTAAAAGTCATATGAACCGGTAAACACCCCAACGGAGGTAAACCTGCGATCACATGTTCCGGCTACCTAAACTGTAAAACTCCTGTTCACATGCCAAGAAAATAAGATTCGAGAGGTTAAGTACAATATGATAAAAGTTTTACTCGCTAAACTTTTTTAAAAACCCTAATTATGAGAAAAATATTTGAGACTTTACCCGCACGAAATTTTCAAGCCTCTTGAGCAAAAAGTTTTGGTAACTAGAAATGTGAGGAAACTCAGGACGCCTCGTGGGAATATCGTAATAGTTCAAGATGAAATCGTTAGGCCGTGCACACACAACTACCAAAGCATTGTTTATGATCTCCATTGCTTTCTTGTCTCCAACGATACCTTTGAGACGAGCAATGTAACGTTTGAACATGTTTGGTTGTTCTGAGACACGAATCGCATGAGGCTTGAGACTAGTTCGGTCATCGTAACTTGCACCAGCTGATGCGAAACAGACTCGGGTTACAATGTCTTGGTCAGTAAGATTTGGTTGTAAGAAAGGAGGAACAAACTGTTTGATATTGAGATTGGTTGCAATAATGTCGGAGATGATTTTTCCATTTGAGAATCTTCATTTAGGTTGGTCGTTTGGGAGATCAATACCATAAGGAACATGTTTAGCTCTGAAGATTGTTTGTAAAGGGTAATTGTTGTTGCATGTGTCAACGGTTGAATCGCCGAAGATTAATATTGCTGGGAAAAGCGGTTTTGTTGTAGAGTTTTCGGCTGCGTTGCAAGACGCGAGTAGTGTTGTTGTGCTGAAGAGAATAAAGCTAATAGTTTTAGAAGTTGACATTTTTTACTTTGGTTTTTGCTTCTTTTTCTTTGAATTTTCTTTCTTTGTGGATTTGAAAAATGTATTGTTTGATGATTGATTTGTAAGGTGAAATTTTGTTTGTGTTTTGTTGGGACTTAGCTGGATTTGTGAGTTAAGTTTTCTTTCAAATGAGTAAACAAATCGATAATGTCAGGAAATTTGACTTATTTTAATCTAAATAAAGATATTAATGAGTTTGCCTTAAAACTAAAACTGAAAACCAACTTGGTCAAAAGAAAATTGAGTTCGTTGGTCCTGAAAAAAAAATAGAGAATGTTATAAATATATAAAAATAATTACCTATATATATCTATAGTATAGCTATAATTATTACCTATGTAAAATATCTTTCTTCACCGCCTTTCGAACTATTATATATATGTATGTTCAGCTTCTTTGTAAAGACACACCACAATAATATAACACAAAAAAGCATTTCCACGACCTTTACACATAAATCATATATATAATATAATAATATATTAAATAAACAATTATTTATAACACGTTATCAGCACGAGTTGCTTCCGCGCCGGAAAAAAGTAAAATTTATTTTTGTCAATTTTGATTTTATACTTTGATATAATGGGTGACTTGGGCCCCATACATATTTACTATATATTTTAATTCAATTTAGAAACTATAATAATACTTGAATTACAACATGAGGGATTTAGTCTCTATGTTTGGGCAGATAGGCGATGCCTTCCCCGAACCGATCGTTAGATGGCTCTGCTTTCACGATCATGATCATATGGTAGACTATGTCTCCTCAGATCAATATTTTTATATGTCCAGAAGACATTTATAAAATGTTCCAGAAGAACATAAAAATCATAAATGTCCTGAAAACATTTACTAAAATGTTCCTGAAGAACAATAAAAATAAAATGGATATACATATAAATTTGTTTCAGACGAAACAAATAAATTTGTCTAGCAGACAAATAAATAAATAAAATAATTTTGTCCTGAAGACAAATAATATATTTAAATTTACTGTTATTGCATCATATTTAATTGTGTAATTTATATCTTGAATATTTCGTGATTATGTTAATATTAATTTTGATAATTTTATTTTTGATATACTTTTCTAACGGTTATGAAAATAATAATAATAATAATAATACATAATTCTCCAACGGCCATAAACACTATTTCCAACGGCTACATACAAAATTTTAATCTATAAATACACTCACCTTTCACTCATTTTCATCACTCAAAATCTTCTACCTTCTCTCGAAATCGATTCATTTTTGTAAAATGGATTGGGTTTTAATCTTTTGCTTCGGTATAATTCTTTCCACTATTCCCGGATTTTTCATCGGTGATTTCACTCACACGGAATTTTGGGTGAATTGTTGGTTACTTATTGGTACTTTGTATCTTTTTGTAATCGCCTGCTTATTTCGTTTTTATGTGTTTAATTATTGACATGTTATTGCATTATATTTTATTTTAAAATTTTAATTATAAAATTATAATTATTATGCAGTAATTTTGTCTAATTTGGCAAAACTCGAGATCGCTGCCCTGGATATATCAGGCAATAACTATATGAGATGGGCTGTCGAAACAAAAATGCACTTAAGGGGAAGAAAACTCCTTGACACAATTGATAAGTCAAAAACGACTTCCGAAGAACAAAAGGCTAACGCCATGATATTTTTGGTCCATCATATCCACGATGGCTTAAAAAATGAATATATAACAAAAGAAGATCCTGCAGATCTTTGGCAGTCACTGAAAGATAGATTTGATCACCAGAAATACGTGATCTTACCAAAGGCAAAACATGAGTGGCTGAACCTCCGTTTTCAGGATTATAAAAGCGTAAGCGAATATAATTCTGCGCTGTTTGGAATTACCTCCAGGATAATGTTATGCGGAGAAACGATCACTGATTATGATATGATCGAGAAAACTCTCCAAACATTTCATCCTGGAAGTGTAGTCCTACAACAACAGTATAGGGCTAATGGATACAAGAAGTATTCAGAATTAATGCAAGTGCTTCTTGTAGCAGAGCAGAATAATGAACTCGTCATCCTGAACAATCAGTCACGCCCTACTGGATCAGTAGCATTCCCCGAAGCGAATGTTACGAATTATAATAATTACGGACGTGGACGCGGTCGAGGTAATTACCGCGGTCGTGGACGAGGAGGATACAAACGTGGATATGGACGTGGGCAAAGGAAAAGATCTTGCCCTGCTGATTCCAACGATGAAAGGAATCACAAAAGACCAAAAGAAAAAGAAGTTGGAAAAAGGCAACATGAGGAAAGTTGCTATAGGTGTGGCATGAAAGGACATTGGTCACGTACCTGCCGTACGCCAAAATATTTCGTTGAACTACACCAAGAGTCCCAAAAGAAAAAGGGAAAACAAAGAGAAACCAACTTTGTTCACGGCAATATCGGGGATTCTTTGATCATGAAGCTGGTCCTTCTTTTGACCATGAAGTCGATCCGCATCTCGATGATATAAACAATGATACGTATCTCGATGTGGCTGATTTCGCTGTTGATTCCATAGAAATCAACGAAAGCCAAAAAGATTAAAATCTTCCTAAGAAGAAAGTATAATATAATGTATAAAAGTATAATATAATATATAATTAGTTAGGTTGCATAATGTTGTTTTCTACCTTGTTTGTAAAATAGTTTATCTTGTAATATACGGTTCGTTTTAATATTAACGCATCTTTTATAAATATTCTTAAATCAGAAAATGTTGAAATACGGAAACAAGGATGGAGATATGTGTCTGGCAGATAGTGCTACAACGCACACAATACTTAAAGATAAAAATTATTTCTCTTCCCTTAAGATGAACAATTCCGCCGGAAGCGTGAATACTATATCTGGTGATGCAAAAATTATTATAGGCTCCAGAAGAGCTTGTTTTTCAATGCCAAAGGGGACAAAATTTGAAATAGATAATGCATTATATTCCCCTAAATCATGTAGAAACTTACTGAGTTTCAAAGATATTCGAAGAAATGGATATCACGTAGAAACAATGAATAAAAATGGTGTTGAATATCTCTGCATCACATCAGTTAACTCGGAAAAGAAATGTATACTAGAAAAGCTGCCAGCTTTATTCTCCGGAATATATTTCACAAATATAAATATGATTGAATCATATGTTACAGTAAACCCGAAGTTTACATGTACGTTCAAAATCTGGCATGAACGTTTAGGGCACCCTGGTTCAGTCATGATGCGAAAGATTGTGGAAAACACAAATGGTCACTCGTTGAAAAACCAGAAGATTTTTCAAACGAAAGAATTTCCATGTAATGCATGTTCTCTTGGAAAACTAATAACTTGGCCATCACAAGCCAAAGTTAAGAATGAATCTCCGGTATTCTTGGAAAGAATACATGGTGATATATGTGGACCGATCCATCCACAATGCGGGCCATTTAGATATTTTATGGTATTGATTGATGCATCTAGTAGATGGTCACATGTGTGTCTATTGAGCACACGAAACACGGCTTTCGCAAAATTCATTGCCCAAATAATCAGATTAAGGGCACAATTTATACAATAAAGAAGGTAAGACTTGATAACGCTGGTGAATTCACTTCACAAGCCTTCAATGACTATTGTATGTCATTGGGAATAGATGTTGAACATCCAGTCCCACATGTTCACACACAAAATGGTATGGCTGAGTCTTTAATCAAACGGTTACAAATTATTGCTAGACCGTTAATAGTGAGAACAAAACTCCCAATTTCAACATGGGGTCATGCAATTCTGCATGTTGCGGCACTAATCCAAATAAGGCCAAGTGCATATAATAAATACTCTCCATTAGAATTAACATCTGGCCAGAAGCCAGATATATCTCATCTCCGTATTTTTGGGTGTGCGGTATATGTCCCCATTGCGCCACCACAAAGAACAAAAATGGGACCACAAGGAAATTGGGAATATACATTGGGTATACATCACCAAATATAATTCGGTACCTAGAACCAAAAACTGGTGATATGTTTACGGCACGTTTTGCTGATTGCCATTTTAATGAAGATGAATTCCCCGCGTTAGGGGGAGGAATTAAAGAAGCTCCAAAAGACATAACATGGTACACACCGTCGTTATGGCACCTTGATCCCCCTACGAAACAACGTGAACTGGAAGTTCAGAAAATTGTGCATTTACAAAATATGGCAAATCAGATACCAGATGCATTCACTGATACAAAAAGGGTGACAAAATCGCACATACCCGCTGCAAATGTTCCATCAAGAGTTATTGTTCCGGAAGAACAAAATGATGGAAACATAACAAGTAAACCCAATGTTCAGTTAAAAAGGGGGAGACCTATGGGATCAAAAGATAAAAATCCCCGAAAGAAAAAGATTTTGGGAAAAATAAATATAAATGGTCCAGAAGAACCAAATTATACAGAGAAAAGTCTTGAAGACGAAAATAGAGAAAAACATGAGATTTCCATCAACTATGCCCAAAACGGAAATATTTGGGTTAGAAGTGAGATAGAAGATGATGATGGAATTTTCTCATTCTCTGTATCAAAAGAAATTGACAATGAAAATGATGATCCAGAACCAAAGTCTATATTAGAATGCCAGAAAAGACCTGATTGGGAGAAATGGAAAATGGCCATGACAACTGAATTAAACTCCCTAAATAAAAGAAAGGTCTTTGGATCTATTGTCATAACTCCTCAACATGTAAAACCTGTTGGATATAAATGGGTTTTCGTTCGAAAAAGAAATGAGAAAAATGACGTAACAAGGTATAAAGCCCGACTTGTTGCCCAAGGATTTTCTCAAAGACCTGGGATTGATTATGAAGAAACATATTCCCCCGTAATGGATGCAATTACCTTTAGATTTTTGATGAGCTTAACAACATCTAAAAATCTAGAAATGCATCTAATGGATGTTATAACAGCATATCTATATGGATCACTTGATAGTGAGATATATATGAAAATCCCAGAAGGATTAAAGATGCCTGAAGCATTGAACGCAAAATCTAAGGAAGTATGTTCAGTCAAATTACAGCGATCACTTTACGGATTAAAACAATCCGGACGCATGTGGTATAATCGTCTAAGTGAATATTTATTGAGTAAAGGATATACCAACAACGCAATATGACCTTGCATATTTATTAAGAAATCTGAATCTGGATTTGTGATCATAGCTGTATATGTTGATGACCTGAACATAATTGGAACTCAAAAGGAGATTGATGTTGCTAGAACTCATATGATAGAAGAGTTCGAAATGAAAGATCTTGGACAGACAAAATTTTGTCTAGGACTCCAGATCGAGCATCTTCGGAATGGAATTTTCGTACATCAATCGAATTATATTAAAAAGATCTTAAAACGATTTTATATGGATAAAGCGACTCCTTTAAGTACTCCAATGGTTAATAGATCACTCAATATCGAGAAGGATCCATTCCGACCTTGTGAAGATAACGAAGAGATATTAGGTCCTGAAGTACCTTATATGAGCGCTATTGGTGGACTCATGTATCTTGCAAATTGCACTAGACCAGATATAACATTCGCTACAAATCTGCTTGCAAGATATAGTTCATCACCTACGCGCAGACACTGGAATGGAATAAAACATATATTTCGTTATCTCCAAGGAACAATTGATTTGGGATTATTTTATAATAGAAATTCTAGTCTCGATCTAGTTGGTTTTGCAGATGCAGGCTATTTATCAGATCCACATAAAGCCCGATCGCAAACCGGATATGTTTTCACAATTGGAGGCACTGCGATTTCTTGGTGTTCTCAAAAGCAGACTCTAGTTGCTACCTCCTCGAATCATGCAGAAACAATTGCACTTCATGAAGCATGTAGAGAATGTGTGTGGCTCAGGTCTATGACTCAACATATACAAGAAGCAAGTGGAATAACCATAAATAAAGAGCCAACAAAAGTGTTTGAAGACAATGCTGCTTGTGTCGCCCAACTCAAAGAAGGTTATATTAAAAGCGACCGAACAAAGCACATCCCCCCAAGATTCTTCTCTTACACACGAGAACTTGAGAAGAATCAAGAAGTGAATATTCAATATATTCGTTCAACAGACAATGCAGCAGATCTGTTCACTAAAGCGCTTCCCACTACAATGTTCAGAAAACATGTTCACAATATTGGGATGCGTCAATTACGAAATTTATGATATTCATCATTTCAGGGGGAGATTATATCACTGTACTCTTTTTCCCTCGTCATGGTTTTTATCCCACTGGGTTTTTCCATGACAAGGTTTTTAATGAGACAGTGTGTAATTAATAATAGGTAATTAAGGGGGAGTGTTATAAATATATAAAAGTAATTACCTATATATATCTATAGTATAGCTATAATTATTACCTATGTAAAATATCTTTCTTCACCGCCTTTCGAACTATTATATATATGTATGTTCAGCTTCTTTGTAAAGACACACCACAATAATATAACACAAAAAAACATTTCCTTCTTTACGACCTTTACACATAAATCATATATATAATATAATAATATATTAAATAAACAATTATTTATAACAGAGAAAACATATTTTTAGGGTTTGGTAGACTCATTTTTTGTTGTCAACGCTTTAGAGTTAATTTATAATGTGGAATAAACAACAAACAAACAAAAGAAACTTCACTCCAACTTAGTTCCAAAATTCTGAACTAAGGCTATCTTTGTTTTATACATATGAGATATAACATATCCTAAGTAGCTGAAAATGTTTTACTACATTATGAAAACTACTCTCTCTTGATTTCACTTTGACAAATTTCTTCAAAATTATTTCTCATATTCTTCTCGCATCATATCTTTATTCTTACAAGAAACTCGAACCACATTTAGTAAGAAACATATCATATAAAAAAAATCCTCATTCCTCAACTTCAAAATGTGTTTTAGCACATGCAATAACAACCAGCTCAAGTTGATGAGCAAAACAATGAATATAACATGGTAAATTATTTTCTTTCAGAATTGAAGATCTCAAACCATTGAATTCGCCATTCATATTAGTTTCTCCGTTATAGTCTTTTCTTCTTAACTTTTTAGTAGTTAATCCATGGTTAGCAAACAATGAATCAAAACTACATTTTATAGACTTTAAATCCGCCTTTGACAAACATATGTTTATCAACAAACCTAAAAACCACAATCATTTGATCTTCATTCACCAGCAAATTCATCCACCAACAAGCAAACTACACCATAGTCATCTTCATGAATAATAGAGTCAATAATTTCTTTAACAAAACAATGGATTATATCTTTATGAATTTTAGGGCCACCATTTGATAAATATTTGGAGCATTTTCCTACACAATCTTACTTACAAGCTCATTTTTCCCCTGTACTTCACAAGCTCTAAAAAAAAATTGCTATTAGTCGATTTTACCAATTCATCATAACCTAGAAAAAGGTAAAAGTTGTTATTTTAGTGAGTTGTGTTTCATTCTCGCGAATCATCACTTATGAAAATGTATCAATTATTTTTGTTACTTTAGACATACATAATTGGAACTGTTCCTCTCGACGCTTCATACTGAAACTTTATCGTGAATAACAAACCATATTTATTATATAGAAGAGGTTAAAAGTGAGTTTAGTGTTACTCTCGGTAAAACTGCTCATGATATATTTGAGACTCTAAAAAATTAAAAGAAAAGTTACATAATAAAATCCACCTAATATTTTTGGTATTTATCGTATACTTTTTTTCTCTATTTTTACATCAAAAGATTACTATATATTAGCATACATTTAGTTATATAAATGATTTTTATAAAGTGGAGTTTCTAAAATTTTAGGGATCCTATGCAAATATTTTTAAATAACTGAGTTAGGTTCAGTTCTGAGCAATGATGATGCTACTTTTTTTAGTGTAGATTAAAATCAGTGTCCTCTGCATATTTGCCATAGTTAGCTTAACCGATTTGAATTAGGACATTTTCTTAATCGCATGTAATCATCTTCCTAGATATAATATGGGCTGGATTGTTACTAATGGGCCAACTTTATCATGAAATAGGCCCCTTTTATGATAACACTGAGCCCGAGTAAGGTACTTAGAAGCCCTAGTCCCCACTATCTATTGTGGTGATTACCGCTTCTCTTCCGAACTCTAGGGTTTCAGCGATACTCAGATTACAGCAACATTCACAAGTATGGCGACTCAAATCAGCAAGAAGAGAAAGGTGAATACACACTGAATTTGCTTTCAATGGATCTCACTTACTGCATCGTATATTGACTGTATACGTACCTATATTGAGTTTTGTAGTTCGTTGCGGACGGTGTATTCTACGCCGAGTTGAACGAGGTCTTAACCAGAGAGCTTGCTGAAGATGGTTACTCTGGTGTGGAGGTTAGGGTTACTCCAATGAAGACTGAGATTATCATCAGAGCCACTCGTACTCAGAACGTTCTCGGTATGTTGTTGATCTTCCCCTATTTTGGGACTATGACTATGCGTTCGAGATCTGATGCTGATAATTTCGGGTTTAGGTGAGAAGGGAAGGAGAATCAGGGAACTGACTTCTCTTGTCCAGAAGCGATTCAAGTTTCCTCAAGACAGTGTCGAGCTATATGCTGAAAAGGTGAACAACAGAGGTCTCTGTGCCATTGCTCAGGCTGAGTCCCTACGTTACAAGCTTCTCGGTGGTCTTGCTGTTCGTAGGTATGACATTTCTGCTTGTTTGTTTGTACGTCTGTTACATTACCTTGTCTGATTAGATTGATCAATTGAGGCGATCGTTGAAAATCTATTATTTATATGTTTAGGATTTTAATCATAAATGTATGGTTTTGAGCATCAGGTGAATAGAATGATGAATCTTTGATATTAATCCTATTCTTTATAAGTTCTAAACTTCTAATATAGAAAGGAGAAAGTAATTTAGGTTGCTCAAAGGAAACATGTATATGTCAATATTCACGTCTTAAGTGGATAGAAGTCAAGAGTCTGTCTCACAAAGCGATAGTTTAAAGACGCTCTTTGGTAAGAAATGTCAAGTAGATAGGTAGATCTTGCAAAAGTTAACCCAACTTAGGGATTGAATATCTTCTCTCAGATGATAGTGTTAAAAATTTAGATGAATGCTTTATCCAATGCTGTAGACTAATTTTGGTTTGCTTCAAAATAAACTTTTTTCCATAATTAAGATTCAAAATTTGATTACCTTGTTCTTTTCATTAGTGTTAGATTCAGTCTTCTAGTTTCAGTTTCATTGATGTGAACTATGTGCAGGGCTTGCTATGGTGTTTTGAGGTTTGTTATGGAGAGTGGAGCTAAGGGATGCGAGGTGAGCACAATTCCCATTACTGTCTAATTTTTATTTTCCCACTAGATACTGCAAACATTGTTCTTATCTTCTTTTTTAAAATGCTTGGCAGGTCATTGTGAGTGGAAAGCTCCGTGCAGCCCGTGCCAAATCGATGAAGTTCAAGGATGGTTACATGGTTTCATCTGGTCAACCAACCAAGGAATACATCGACTCTGCAGTGAGACATGTTTTGCTTAGACAGGTGAGTGTCTTCCAAGTTATTCGTAGTAATTGAGTATACCAGCAATATCTAATCCTTAGTCTGGTTTGAACCCAATGTGCAGGGGGTATTGGGAATCAAGGTGAAGGTCATGCTTGATTGGGACCCTAAGGGCATAGCAGGACCAATGACACCATTGCCTGATGTTGTGATCATTCATGCTCCTAAAGAAGAAGATGTTAACTTCATGCCTGCTCAGGTTGCTGCTCCAGCTGCTGCCTTACCGGAAACTCCACTCACAGCCGTAGATTACCCAGAGATGATCCCAGTCGCCTAGAACAACCATTTTCCTACAACATGGGATTTTGTGCTTTTTGTTTTAACTACTTTTCTGTGTTACTTTGAAAGTTTTAAGCTTCTCGTATCGAACCAGATTCGTTTCTTCAAATCTTGTTTCTAAAATTATCGTATATTTCAATATTGAGAACATTTTTAGCTTGAAAATTTATATTTTTAGTGAAATTAGAACGTACTTGTTCATGTCATTTGTTTTAATGAGTCCGATTTGTTATCTTCTTGAAATGGATGATTGAAGTAAAATGAGTTATTGATACAAAGGTTGGTTGGCAGAAGATAAGTGAAAAATACACAAGATAACATGACTGTCCAAAAAGATGAATAGTTTGTGTGTAAAATACAAAAACAAATGCAAGTTCCAATAGTGAAAGAAACAACAAACTGAACTATTAACAAAAATAAAGACCAAATCCAATCCGAACCTGTTTTTTTTTTTGGATCGGATTTAGGTTTCCAACTTATCTTATTTATGTTGGTGAGATACTCACTTAAAAGTTTTCATTAATATTTGTATTTCATAATTTATTTTCTCACTATTTTAAAATGTATTTTATATTATATAATTTCCATTAATATTTTTAAACATAGAAATTACATTATAATATATACATATATACATATTAATTTATTAATTTATCTTTATTTATCTTTATTTATGTATATATTTTATATTTATTTTAAAATAGATGATGATCAGAAATAATATAGGAATATAAATATATATTTTAAAATAGATTTTGATAGATAATTAATTTGATTTTATAATTTTAAAATAGAAAAATTATAAAATAATAATATATAAAGTATACAATTAACATTTTAAACTATTTTGTGTTTGATTAAGTAAAAAAGCAAATATGAATCAAATATATGATGACATGTGACTTTGTAAATGAGTTTCTCAAAAATATCTCAAATGAAAGAGTAGACTAACACAAAAATATTTCAACAATTTTAATAATTTTTTCTTAATGAGATACCCAGTAAAATCTTTAGTGGAAGAAATGTGTCTTGCACTACTTCCTGATAACCAAACTTACTTAGGCCTACCCGTTGAGAATTACCAAATAAATAGACTATATAATATGGGCTGCATTGTTTACTAATGGGCCAAGTTTATAATGAAATAGGCCACTTTTATCATAACAGTGAGCCCGAGCAAGATACTTAGAAACCCTAGTCCCCGCTATATATTTGGTGATTACTGCATTTCTTCCCAACTCTAGGGTTTCCGCGATAGCCAGATTACAACGGCATACACAAGTATGGCGACTCAAATCAGCAAGAAGAGAAAGGTAAATTTACGCTGTATTTGTTAACTTTCAATGATTCTCACTTACTGCATCGTATATTGACTGCATCCATATCTATATTGAGTTTTGTAGTTCGTTGCGGACGGTGTATTCTACGCCGAATTGAACGAGGTCTTAACCAGAGAGCTTGCTGAGGATGGTTACTCTGGTGTGGAGGTTAGGGTTACTCCAATGAGGACTGAGATTATCATCAGAGCCACTCGTACTCAAAACGTTCTCGGTATGTTGTTGATCTTCCCCTATTTTGGGACTATGACTGTTGGTTCGAAATGTGATGTTGATATTGTCGGGTTCAGGTGAGAAGGGAAGGAGAATCAGGGAATTGACATCTCTTGTCCAGAAGCGATTCAAGTTTCCTCAAGACAGTGTCGAGCTCTATGCTGAGAAGGTGAACAACAGAGGTCTCTGTGCCATTGCTCAAGCTGAGTCTCTACGCTACAAGCTTCTCGGTGGTCTTGCTGTTCGTAGGTATGACGTTTCTGCTTGTATGTCTGTGCGACTGCTATATTACTTTTGATTAGATTGATCAATTGAGGCGATCGTTGAAAGTCTATTAGTTACATGTATAGCATATAATTGTAAATGTATGGTTTTGAGCATCAGGTGAATGAAATGATGAAACTTTGATGCATGCTTTATCCAATGCTGTAGACAAATTTTGGTTTCTTCAAAATATTACATAATTAAGATTCAGGAATTGTTTACCTTGTTCTTTTAATTAGTGTTAGACTTGGTCTTCTAGTTTCAGTTTCATTGATGTGAACTATGTTCAGGGCTTGCTATGGTGTTTTGAGGTTTGTTATGGAGAGTGGAGCTAAGGGATGCGAGGTGAACCCATTTTCCAGTACTTTCTAATTGTTTTTTTTACCACTAGATATTGTTCTTATCTTCTTTTTCAAAATGCTTGGCAGGTCATTGTGAGTGGAAAGCTCCGTGCTGCACGTGCCAAATCGATGAAGTTCAAGGATGGTTACATGGTTTCATCTGGTCAACCAACCAAGGAATACATCGACTCTGCAGTGAGACATGTTTTGCTTAGACAGGTGAGTGCCATCTTGAGTTATTCTTAGTAACTGAGTAAATCAGCAATATCTAATCCGAACCTGGATAAACCCAATGTGCAGGGGGTATTGGGAATCAAGGTGAAGGTTATGCTTGATTGGGACCCTAAGGGCCAAGCAGGACCAATGACACCATTGCCTGATGTTGTGATCATTCATGCTCCAAAGGAAGAAGATGTTAACTTCATGCCTGCTCAGGTTACTGCTCCTGCTGCTGTCTTACCGGAAGCTCCACTCACAGCCGTAGATTACCCTGAGATGATCCCAGTCGCCTAGAATAACCATTTTCTACAAGATGGGTTTTCTTCCTTTTTGTTTTAACTCTTCTGCGTCTCTTATAGCTCGTATCATCGAATCAGACAAATCTTGTTTCTAAAATTATCAGAATTTTCGATTTTGAGAACCCTTTTAGCTTGAATATTTATATTTTGAGTGAAATTAAAACGTACTTGTCATGTCATTGCTTAAATTAGTAGTATGCTTTGTTAGATCCGTAGATAGTAAAGAAATTAAAATGATAAAAATAATGCTTTTTTGGGTCTCATAACAGTAAACCATTGTTTCTCAAACACACGTTTAATGGAAGTATTGATTCGTTAAGTGGGACCCACAAGATAGCATATACAATAATTGGTGCTGTTTGTGTTGCGGCTTCTTAAAGGAAGAAAGACTCCACACGAATATTATCTCTTTTTCTCACGATTCAGAGTTGCGATAAGAACATAATTGGTGAAGAGATAATGGATTGTACTCAATTTGAATCATCAGATCTATGGACACGTTCTCTACAAGAGAAATCAACAAATGCTGATTCATTGGAAACTGTCTTACCTGAAAACGACGATGACGGCGCTGGAATTCAGGAAGCTTGGGCCGGTATCAAGAATCGCGGTGGAATTTGCGGCGGCGGAGAGAGTAGTAAGAAGCTGGAGAAGAGGAAGAGTCAAGTTTTGCTTGAAGGATACGCGTTGGATGATCAAGATGATTTAACGAGAGCTAAGAGCTTGACGGATGATGATCTCGAAGAGCTTAAAGGTTGTTTAGATCTAGGATTTGGTTTCAGCTACGATGAGATTCCTGAGCTCTGCAACACTTTGCCTGCCTTAGAGCTTTGTTATTCCATGAGCCAGAAGTACTTAGATGATAAGCAAAACCACCAGAAATTGTCGGAGTTATCGTTGGCTGAAAATGATTCGTCGCCACCACCATCAACGACGACCACCCCAATCGCAAATTGGAAGATCTCTAGCCCTGGTAGATCTCTCAATTGCTCTTTTTTAACTGGAAATTTTGGATTTGTCATTATAGGGATTTGGTATATCTTCAACATTATCTTTGATTTCTAATTGTCTGATTGTTGCAATTTTCTATATCAGGTGATAATCCAGATGAAGTAAAAGCTAGACTCAAATACTGGGCACAAGCTGTAGCTTGCACCGTACGATTGTGCAGTTGAACAAGAATCAATCATCTTCTTGTATGAACAAAATTGATTGAACCAGCAAAAATGACCTTTTTGTAGGAATGAAGTCTCTGCCATCGTTAGCTGAGAATAGACCTGCAATTGGGTCTATGTATAAACTGGTTTGGCTTTACTTTTACGTCTATGTATGCTATGTGTAGTATTAGTCTTCTAAGTCTAACGATTTGGAGATAAATGTGTCAATGAATAAAACTTCAATTTCTTTGTCTACATTCCCTTAACTGTGTTTATTTTGGGTGCAATGTGGTTGATTTAACATTTAACATTTGCATCAGGGCTCTTGTCCTCCCATATACAGTGATGAGATTTTGAGGCACAATCAAATCTCTAACAGGTTTTGAAGACCTCTGCTTTTGGCTGAGGTAATTGATCTAAGTGTGAGAGTTTTGCTAACAACATAATCATCCTCTATAGGCTTTTATGAGCTTGTTCTGTCTTGTATTTGTATCATTGGTAAGTAGGTTAATATGATGAGTTAGCTTCAGATACAAGATGTCCTGAAAAAAAGGCACATGACCTTTGCATTATGTGCTTTTGAACTTTCTGCTGCTATTCGGAAAGAAACTTTTGTGGGCATAAGTTGTGAACACGCTTGACGAGTCGTGCACGATAGGTTATAATCCTGCACATGTTCTTTATTACGTATACAACTGTATGATAAGCCAATAGTTAAAAATAGCTTTCTTTTCTCTTTTTAAAGAGAACAAGTTTAAACTTTAACCGAGTCACATGATGATACATCATCCCATTCCCATGAAACAACATGGAAGACATGAGTTATTTAAAACATAAAAAGACAAATTTAGAGAATATAAGTCTGCAAATATTGATGATAATTCTAAGATCATTTCCGGCCGAACCGGAAGTTGTCGAAAGGGGCTTCTGATGATCAAGAAGAAGGCTGCTGTCCCAAGAGAGTTTGAATGTCTTTCTGCAAAAACCAAAAACAAAGTGGTCAAAAGATGAATTCCGGTTAAGGAGAAAACCGGAGTGGTAAGAACAAATACCTCGAATTGAAGAGGAGAGGTTCTTGGAGAATATCTCTGGGAAACTTTGCCGTCAGGAGAAACTAAGAATTTGGTAAAGTTCCATTTAATGGCGTCAATAAGCAAACCACCTTTCTCTGCTTTCAAGTATTTGTATAACGGCGCCGTGTTCTTCCCGTTTACATCCACCTACATTCCCATCAACACCAAACTCGCATTCATCACTTAATTTGATGTATAAACGTAAAGCAAGTAACACTACATATGTCCCAAGTTCGACTACATTCGAGGGCCAAGGGGAGCTAAATTAAAATCCTTAGAAGTGGCACACACGGTGTGATTTATTTCGAGTGAGATTCAAATTCGGACAGAATATTACTTTTTTGTCAAATTCTTTTCGTTTTACCGCTCGACTATGCTCATGTGGTCAAGCAGTAATCTATATTACATATAAAACTGTTTTGTTTTATAATGTAATAAAGATCAAATGAAATTACCTTGTCAAAAATAGGGAATTCAGCTTTGAACTTGGTGCAAACAGTTTGTTGAATTTCTTCATTGTTGCCTGGTTCTTGTCCTAAGAACTGGTTACATGGGAATGCTAATATCTCCAACCCTATACATTTTTTAAAAATTCTGTTTGATTATTTATACTCAAAATTCTATTTAGAACTTTTCAATTTATGTGACCGTATGTATATATTAATAAAGCACAGACCTTGGTCCTTATATTTCTCGTACAAAACATTCAGTTCCTTGTAGTTTGCATCTGTCAGACCACTGCAGTAAGATAAAGTTCAGTTTTAATGACTTCCAAGGAATAAAAATCAAAAACGAAGACGAAGACGGTGTTTGATTTCGATTAAACAAACCAATACAAAAACTGCAACTGCAAGACAAAGACTGGTACTCTAATCAAACCAAACTAAGCTGGATTGATCTGATCTACTACTACTTTCACAAAATCTTGTACGAAGCATAAAAAAAAGAGTTAACCAGTGAAAAAGAGATTTTACCATTTGGAGGCAACATTTACAATCAGAAGAGTTTTGCCTTTGTATTGGCTCAAACTCACATCGTTACCTGATATATCCTGCGATATTCATAAATAAAATAAAAACCTTAATTTTCTTCTTCGATTGTATCTAATGTTTGATATTAACGTCTTCAAGAACAACAACAACAACAACAACAACAACAACAACAACAACAACAACAACAACAACAACAACAACAACAACAACAACAACAACAACAAGAGATCCAACATTGGAAGTTCCGCCATCATATTTGGATCAAAATAATTTTCTTAATTTTTTTTATGTTTATGTGAATTAAGAATCTAAGATTAAACATAATAACAAAAATCAAAAAGATTGAAAGGAAAATACTTTGACGGTGAAGTCGTAAATAGACTTTGGAGATTCATCCGCCATTTGAGCAGTGTTGTTGGTCTCTCTGTCTGTCTTGTCTCTTTTTCTGAGTTTTAAGTTTTGAAGCGAATAGAAGAAATATATTTTTATTTTATTTTTATAACGATTTATATAATTATAAGAAAATGGTAGATGCTTAGGGTAGGTGGCCTAGTTGATTTGTATCTGATTTAGCTAGGCCCAGATGGAGAATTCGAATTCCACCAATTCTAGTTTAAATATTTAGGTTATAAATGAGGTATTGTTGATCCAAATCCAATGAATAAGATTGGCAAAAAAAATGGTAGATAAATGTATATATTAATTAGGATATGATGCATTTTTTTTTTCATCTTGATTTATTGAAAAGTCTAATGGGCAACGGGCAACAAGTACAATAAATAAAATTGTAGAAAATATAAGGAATAGGTTTGAACAAATATGGCTCAAACAAAGAAACCAACTCAACACATTGATTTAACTACTCCCATCTAATTGGATATATGTTCACCGCATAAGAATGTTGGCATGCAAACTGCCAGTAGGTCACTAAGAAAGCCGCCACCAGAATCGATTATTGTCATACTTTTCCATTAATAACACCATTGCTGAAGATTTGGAACTTCATAGAGGAGCCATCAACTATTTTCGATAAGATTTAAATCTCCTTACAGTCTATCCGTCTGTCATGGTCTTTTAGAGACATCGATGTCGTCAGACCCATTCGATTGGTCGTGACCTTTATTCACCAAGCTGCTCATCTACGATTGAACGATGAAAAGCATCATTCGAAAACCGTCAGTGAGAGAGGAAGAGGATAAACAGTCGTCGATGACAAAGTACCTAAACAAAAAGAAAAAAAAATTGTCCACGGCAGAGAGCAAAAAAACAACTAACACCGATCTATTGTCAGAGAAAGAACCATAAGGATCTTCGAAAATTTATTAGCATCAAAAATCATACTATATAAATACACAGTAAAAAAATAGAAAACTAAATAAAACTAAAAATAGAAACTGATCTGAAATCGGAATTCAACCCGAAGATAAAGCTTCGGGATTAAGAATGGCCAAGCCGAAATGAATTCGTGCCAACTCTCTTTATTCTCTCTCTCTCAAAAATAAAATTTTGAAATAAGAGGTGTGAAAAACAAGAGATTATCAAAATTGATCGGAGAAAAAATAGAGAGCAACATCTATCTCCGTTGTAATGCATTAAATGAGAAATTTCTTGTGACGAATGGTGGGGTAAGCATCCACGCCTTCACATTGATTGCTTACCCATCCTTTTTTTCCTTATGTCTTTCATTGATTAATCAACTACATGAAAAGAACATATTTTAATAACTTAGAAATGTCAAATCAAATAAGGAAAGTCTATAATTATATATTTGTTTTGCGTTTAATTAAAAAAATTACAGGAAAGTTTATTTAAAATTGACGGAATTGGAAAGAAATCTCATAAAATCATATCATATTGTATAAATATTTCCAAAATAATGACCATTACTTTTGACTTTGATTATTATTAACAATGGTTGATAATAAAATCTGCAATATTGACCGGATTTTTTCTCAATTATAGCTTATCTAAAGAATAAGAAACCTTGCATTTTAGGAATTTTGTTGTTTTTTTTTTACTTTTACAGCTATTGCAGTTGTCACATATTTGCAATTATCACACAAAAATAATATTTTACCACCTAATTATAAATAAACAAAATTCTGTATCATTGCATTTGTCTAAGATTTTGTGGTTTTAGATTTGAAACTAAATCAAGATTTTTTTTAATAAGTACCAACTACTTTACTAGATTAGATTCATTCTATATTGAAATTATTGATGATACAAATTGGCCTATATATATATATATATACACAGGCAATTATATATCAAATCAAATTGGAAAAAAATAAATATATCAGTACGGTATTTTTTATGCTGTATGTCCTACTCATCAGTTACAAGAATATTAACTTTTTCACAAGATGTTTATAAAATGTCAGTTTAAATATGTAATAAGAACAAAAACGTTTTTCAAAAAATTAACCACCAATATGAATATTTCAGTCTCAAGTTGTTGAACCGACCTACTAATAGACATTTGAATTACAATACAAACTAATGGAAAATATATTAATAATTTTGTCTTTTCTTGATTATATTTTTAGGAAAAAAAAAAGAAGTTACATTACGTAACGCAAAAGGAGTTCACAGTTGGTCGGTACACAGGTATGTTGTGAATTTAATGTTTCGCATATCCCTCTTCCGCTCCCACTCGCATCTTCAGTAAGTAGCTCAAGTATCTCGAGTTCGAATCCACTTTACATGTGAGTGGAGATTTTAGTGATGGAATAAATGTTGGTAGACTCTGCCCAATGTGCACACAACAAAATGAATCCATTTGCCGTGTTCTCTTTGAGTACACTTTCGCTACTCGAGTTTGGGGGAAAACGAATATACACTGTTTAGCAAATATCGCAGGGAGCAGTCTTGAATTGTGTATTGATAATCTGCTGTCTGAGATGGATAAATGTGACAGCAACATCCAAATCCGCCAAGCCCTACCCTGGACTTTTTGGGTGTACAAGATCAGAATGCAGATTTCACTCTTGCACGTGCAATGGAGGAAGCAACTGAGTGGAGTAAGGCTAACGCTACTGTGGATGTGAATGATCACGAGGTGTGTAATGGCCAACTGAATGCCCAAGTATGGACTCGCCCTGTGCGTTGGTGATTAAATGTAATATGGGTGTGGCCTGGGTTAAGCCTCCGGCTTTATGCGGCTCATCGTGGATCACACGTGATCACTCTGGTTTGGTTCATCACCATGCTACAGATGCGTTGACAGAGTGTACAACACGATCTATAGCTGAGTGGCGGACTCTTGTATGGGTTTTGAAGAGTTTAAAGGAGCTTCAGTACTCAGATATTGAAGTCTGGACTGAAAGTGGAAATATGGTGGAAGCGTTAAAGCAACCTAAGTGTTGGCCGAAGTATAAAACCTTCATTGCCCAGGTTGAGGCGCTTCAATCATGTTTGAATACTTGTCAGATCAATCTGTCTTCTATGAAGGCAAACATACCAGCTAGGAAGATAGTATATAGTGTCACCAGGGAGAAAAGATTCAACAGCTACCTGGCTGCAGGTGCACCGTTCTGGATTGGCCCTTATCTTGGGGAAGATAGAAGACTCTCGGCTATGGTCTCAGTTTGTTTTGTACTCATGTTTAGCTGCTTCTCTCCCCTGTTTCGAAACATTTTCTGTTTTGGAGATTCATTTTATTAAACTTAGACGACAAAAAAAAAAAGATTTTAGAAATGGATTGAGTTTCGGCTATTGATCGGACAAAAAACCGGTATAATGCATGTTGTTGAAAAGAAAAATGATGGGAAACTATTCATAAGTAGATCAAGTATTTGCAATGAATTAGTCTTACAAGAGAAGGAAATTACTAAAATTAGCTGTTTTATAAGTAGCTAAGAATGTGAGGATGTTCTTCCCAGAAACAACGTTCAATGATGTTGCAATGATCTACGACCACTTCTCCTTTCTGTTTCTTCCCTGAAATTACTCCATCCTCCACTGCAACAGCTTCCTGAAAAGAATATTCAGACAACTATTTAACAGGTAAATACAAAGCTATGGAAGAAGATGATGTTCCACACCATTTTCAGATGCTTGTGAGATTTAAAAGAAACGAGCAACAGAACTCTGCGGGTAGTTTAATTCAGGCTTGGTATATGATTTAGTCATTTATGGGGTAACAATGGCCAAAGGTTTTGAGTTATGGTTCATATGTAAGAACAGAACCAGTTTGGCACTTCTGAAGTTTCTTTAGCCAGTTAAATGTAGAGTAATCTTTCTACGCACAGATTTAGAGATTGATAATAGAGGTAATCCTAACCTTTAAGCGGAAAACTGAAGACCCCATTCGAAAGATTAGAGGTAATGAGTTGTACTCAATTCCAAATTGACGGCTAAGCAGCTCATTTTTCTCTCGTGTCTGTGTACCCTGAAAGGGCCATTCACAAAGAGCACGATAAGAGCCATTTTTAAGCATGGACTACTTGAGAAAATGTAAATTTTGATCCATTATAACAAAGTACCTTTAAGTAATCTTGGGATTGACTTTTGGTTTTACCAGACTTAACAAGCATCCAGAAACATGTATTATACTGATTATTGATGTGGCCTGCCCATAAGGAAAAGCAGAAAGAAACATGAGACTACTGAAAAAGGTTTTCATTTCACAAAGATATAGATGATTCCACACGATTTTTCTCAGTATTATACTCACAGTCAACTTGTCTCCACGCCAGATAATCCAAGAGAATACTGTATGTTGGATTGCATACAGCTCGTCCGTCAAATGATGGAGGGTACTTTAGTTCTTTTTGAGGGAAGAAATCTCCCCATTGAATCACATATGTAGATGTAAAGTAGGATGCAATTGCAGATACTATCTTAGTGCAATACAAAACTAGACAAATTAAGAACAAGAAATTCAGGAAGATAGAGCCTCAACTGAAAGGGGAAAGAGCAATTTAGTTTTACCTGGGTTGTCTTTTGTAGAGCTCAGATTCTTTTTTCAAAACAAAACCGCAAATGATGATGAAATTTATTAATATCTATAAGATATGAAAAAGCTGAGATCTACAATACGATTGAGGTACATAGCTTCAAGCAAATATATGATGAGCATTAAGCAAAATGCAATGACAAGAGTAGGTCAGACTTTTCACCATACCAAGAGATAACACATGTTTTCAGATAGTTATAACACCTATTTTCAGCTAGCAACATCAGTTCTGGAACCTGTACATCAACCAAGCTGAATTATGAGTCTTTTACACATGACTAATTTTTACAAGGTTTCAAGCAATTTGAATTTAAAATGCAAATGACTAAACGTACAAGAGCGCCACTTGTATTGTTCAACAAACAAAGCTTACTAACCTTCATAGGAAGGTAACTTAAAATTGGACAAGGTGCAAGTTTCTATATATAGGCACAGCACATATCAAAGCAATAAAAAGGCTGTGCATATAATTTCTAACAGAATATATTAACTATAACCTATTTCTTGAAAAGACATGATCCTTGGCGAAACATTTCAGGAATCGTTTTGTAATTGATACCAAAGTTCTGAAAGAGAAGTTCATTTTTTCTGCTGTTTTTGTGTATCCTGCAGGTACCAATGAAAAAATGGTGTTATCAGACAATGAACTATAATTAGTAGGTACGAAAACAGCAAAGGTAATTAAATCACTTTGACGTCTGTATCAAAAATATATAAATAAATTTGTAGTGCTAAACACATTCCATAATAAGAACATTAATATATCTGCCATAGAAAAGCACTAACACACCTTCAGAACCTTCTGTGTTTCAATTGTGGTCTTTCCACCTTTAACTAACATCCACAAACAAGTGTCATACTGATTGTTGACATGGCCTGCAACCAAGAAACGGAAATTGTTAAGAGTTCCTGAAAATAATTACGCCTGTAAGCATAAACAATATCTGGAACACAAGAAAATCATCAAGTACAATATTTATGATGTCAGAATGCCTTACAGTCCTGTTGTCTCCATGCGAGATATGCTTGAAGAACCTCCGCCGATGCACAACTAATAACTTTTGAACTGAAGGAACGAGCATATTGTAATTTTCTTTGGGGAAAGAACTCTTTCCATTTAGTTACATAAACTGCAGCACAGAACGAAGCTACCAACGACAAAATCTTACTGCATATTAACAAAAAATAAGAACGTAAAAATCATAAGTCGATCAGACAATAGAAAACTACATACGGTTGTACAAACAGCTTCTTCAAGTAACGATCAAATTTAATGGAATCAATACCTGGCTCGTCTCTGGTAGAATCTTGATGTTTTCTTGAATACAAAGCTACAGAAGACATGAAAAACAATTAAATAGCTTGTAGATGTTATATACAGCTATGACTAAAAGTGTCTAATCAAGAACAGATAAATTCGACGAAGTGAATTCGGGACCTGTATTCGTCACTGTATCCATATGCAAAGATTATGTCAGGAAACTTTTCCAAAACCGCAGCTGAACATGAATTCATCAGATTGAGAGCTGTTTCATCATTAGACTTCTCGAACTCGTGAACTTGGGAAAATCTATAGTTATCAAAGAAGGCAAGAGGGTGTAAGAAGCAGAAAAAAGAAGAAGCAGCATTCTCGACATATCGATATTAAATACGCATCCTGCGTCAAAGTTTTAAGTTCTAGGTGCAATGTGAAACATTATTGTATGGAATTACAACAAATGCAAGTAACTTTCCTACTGAAATTCTAAAAATATGCAATCATGCTCCAAAATCCATCAAAGACACAGCCTTTAGTCATTACTTTCACTCAAAAATTTCAGTGATGCTACAATGTACACACCAATTGACATTCTGCTGTGTAAGTAATGAACTTCGGCATCAATCATAATGTCTAAATTCGTAGAGTATCTCCCTCAAATTAAAGAAGAAAAGAAGCCAGAAAATTTTACCTAGAAAAATCGCGACCATCGATCCGAACAACCATTAAGTTAGGAAGCATGACTTGGTCATCCAATTCGAATGACTTCACATACTCGTACCTGCTATTCGCCATATTCTCCAGTGTTTCTTCGTTCTTTGGTTCTACTCGCACTTTAAAGCTTCTCAGCAGCCGAGTTTTGCAGTGCAATCGAACCGGTACTAAACCGAAAGCTTAACCGGTTTAAGGAGAAGATAAACCTAAACTGTGATTTTTCAACTGGGACACAAAACCAGACACAGGTATTTCATTTATTTAGTGATTTTGTTTCGGTTTTGGAATTGATTTATATGCTCTGTTTCACGTGTCTCTCGACTACCATTGCAGATGGTCTAACTGAACATAGACACACCTTTGGTTTGTAGTGCGAAATGTATTCCTCTCCTAAATAAAAGACATAAAGAAATAATTGACTTTCCGTTGACCAAACATTAGATTGCCAAAATCGAAGTGTTCTTCCAATACCCAAAATTTCGAAAATACAAATTTGTAAAACGCAATGTCTTTTTGCCCCCATTGGCCATTACACCATACATACAGATTTTTTTACAAGTAATTCGTAAAATTGATCAAAATTGCAATAAAGTAGAGACGGACTACTTCAGATGTCATAGATAAGTTCCTCTAACATACACAAGTCCATTCTAATCTAATCATGTCTATAAAAACAGGTAGAATTTTCTTCATCTCAATGAACTAGTAAACCTATCTTACATGCTAGATAAAGATCCAATACCTACACTATAACAAAACATGTCGCTAGTGGAATCTACTCACAAGAACTGAAAGAGGACCTTGAAAAAGAATCAAAGCACAACACTAGTGTTATGTCTGACAATCAGAAACATATTCTCAGACCATTTGAATTACTCTTGGATTCGTATTTTGCGTTTTGTCCACCTTGCTTGTCACAAGAATTTTCGACGCATAAGATTTAGTATTCACCTATTTGAAACGGAACACATATGCAGGGAATATATGCAAAATCATCAAGCAACCACAAAATTCAACTATCCAAGTCTATTTTGTACCTTAGATATCTCCAATATCTCAAAGAACAGATTTGTAAATTAAATTTGTAAGATTTGTATCTGGCTTGACCATTATGTGGCAACATGGTCGCTTCCGTGCTTTAGTTAAAAGATTGCTTCATGTCAAGCTAATCTCCATTCAACGAAAGACACGATGACTTCACGATCAAGCAGCACAATGTGAGAGAGTGCAACACTATACCTGCCAATATAATGCAACAAGACAGTAACAGAGTAAGTAAAGATCTCATATGTAAGCTGAGAACAAAGAAAAAGAAAAATAATGATATGAAAGGTACAATACAATTCCTAGAATATAGGTCTCCTAATAAAAATTTAAGATTTACTCGACCTACTAGAAAGTTACATTTATGTTAGTTTCTTATGACCTGGCAAAGATGACCAACCTAAGTGTGGTGAAACAACGAGACTCCCCTCTATCTTTCTCACTTAAAATGATATACAAGGCAAAAGATCCTCACCTTTTCACTTCTGGACAGCTTGATGACAAAAATTACTTCTGGGAACGCTCGACTCAACTTGTAGTTTCTTCTTTTATTACACCTTTAAGTTTACCCTCATTCTGCGGATTTTTTCTCTTCGCTTGAATATGATGCACAAATGCAGCTACTATAACATGGAGCTTTGGGGGAGGCTTGCTTGTTGAAGAGACATTATGACCAGCATCCTTTAAAGCTTTAGCAACATGCTTTTGGGCTTTCTGGAAGTGCATATTACACAATGCAGGAACAGTCGATGCAAGTGTTGGTTTTCCACAGAGTAATGGTCCTGCTGGAGCTCTAAATGTACAATGCAAACAATGCATAGTTAGGGGAGAACTGCTTAACTAATCATCATAGACTAATTATGAACTCGCATATGAATAACCTATATATGAAATCTGGGTAGTAACAAAACAAATCTGATAATGCTATTGTATACCATTCTGAAACAAGGTTAATTTGTTAATAATACCACAATGGACTATTCCAGCTCGAGAACAATTTCACAAAGCTCCATCTGTTGTGCTAATATTCATAATCCTACCTCTTTTGCAAAGACACAGCAATAGAGTCAACTTTAAGCATCATTTCTAGTTATGTATATCAACCGGAATAAAGCCGCACAACATTCAAGGTTAATAAAAAAGGCAGGTATCGAATCTATAAATGGTAACCGAGGATCACTATCTTGGTGTCCAAAGAAAAACGCTGAAGTTCCACCCAATTCCTATACTAAACATTGAAAGGGACCTAAGTGTGTATCCTAAATCCAGTCTGCAAACTCAGAAAGAAAGTAAAAAAGAGTTTCCTGGCACATTACATTCCACAAACTATTTCGCAACTTTAATTCATTATCACAACGAGATCTTAACCCAAACTTTAACTATGGAAAGAGCACCACTTGAAACATCTATTATATTCTGGTTTACGTCAACCTAAAAGGCCTATAGAAAAGGATATCGAAAACTAACCGTTTGATGACGTTAGTACAACCAGTGTAGAGCTTCTGTTTACTATCCTTAAGAATATGCAACTGACAGTATTTCGTGAGCGCCATGGCCTTAGCTTTGCATCCATACATGCAACTTCCACTGTTGTTGCTGTTTGCATACTGATCACTCTTAACACCATTACTACCATCATTGTTAGTACCATTGTCTCCACTACCTTCAACTGCCTCACCACCTCCGGTTTCTCCTTCTTGGCCAAGCCTCCGTCTCTTATTCGATTGATTATGTTCGTCCTTGAACGGACTAGTCCCATACTTCCAATAGTAATCTCGGTGTTGCGCTTTGAGATCCTCCATTAGAGCCCAATAATGGTCCTTGTAACACTTGGCGAGCTGCTGAAGGTTGTGTGCTCGGCGACGAAGAAGCTCTGGGCGGGTGAGGTGGCTGGAGTGTGCAAGGATTTCATCTTCTTGGGACATCGTAATAGGCGAATTCGAAGTGGATGGTGCGACGTTTGAGCTAGGGCTAGGGTTAAAGTAAGGGTTCCTAATTTGGGGTTCGGCTGAGGTGGAAGCCGCAGCGTTTGTGGACGAAGATGGAGGTCTTGGCGGTTTCAAAGAGAAAGGGTTTTGCTGAAGATTCTTAGGAGCAGATGTCATTGTTTCTGAATATGAAATCTCTAATATGAGAAAAGCTTGAGCCTTTAATCTTCTCAAGCAATCCACGAAGTAGAACCCTTTGTTGACCCTAATTTCTTCTCATAATAACAATTTTCCTCCGAAGCTTCTCCAGCAAAAGGTTCTCACAGAAGAGTCGAGTCTCCCTGTCTCGCGTATCGCTGCTCCTAGGTCAAAAGAATGAGTGGAGATAATCGAAGACACGATCGAGCGAATTGGCGGCGGAGTTCGAATTTGCAGACAGGGAACACGGCGGAATCCAAACTCGGATTTGGGCTTTTTCTCTGAAGGGGAAACGTCTCTTGCCTGGCTACTTGCATTCCCATCAGTATTTGAATAGGCCTCACGACCCGATTTTTACAATTTCTCGGAATTTTTTCTAGTTTTAAATTACAATTGTATTTAGAGTTTTTTTTTTTTTAACTGAATGATTAGTAAATGAAAAATCTCTATAGGGTAGCAAATTCAATACCATCAGGAAATTGAAAATATCACAACAGACTAAACTCGAAAAAAGAAGCTAAAATACAACCCCAAAAAAATTATGGTAGGACTAGAATAGATTCAAAAACATGGTAACCCGCAATCGTAGATCTAAGCCATCAACGAGCTTATCAACGACTATATGGAGCCATATTGATAGTGAAACCTCCTAGAACGAATGAGTGTACATCATTAATGAAGAAGAAGCTACTAGACTAGCAAGAATGAATCTCACATATCTTCTGAAAATGGCGAGATCGAAACACTATTAACTGATAGACGTCTCACTGGAACCCAATAAAAGACTAGACCTCGATAAGGTCTTGAGAGTACAAATAAATAGCGACTTAATCCTTTTCACGGAAAAACCAAACCCAAAAGAACACAGCTACCGTTCGAACCTGGAGAGAAAAACAACTACGGGAAATAGCCATATGATCAAATATCTGTATCCGCCGGATATCTGTATCCATATCCAAAATTTTATTCGAAAAATGGCTACGGATAGTAAAATTTAATCTCCGGCGAATACGGATACAGATATGAATATTGCAGAATACGGATACAGATATGAATATTGCGGATATTGGATCCGGATATCCGTATCCGTATAATTTTTAATTTTCTTTTATATTTTTACGTTTTTAATACCAAAATCAGTAGTTTTATTTATAAAAAAAAGTCATTGTCTTAGGTATTTATTTTTCATCTTTATTTAATTATTTTATTTTATTTTGAATGAAAAATTGTTTTTTACATTTCTTGGAAAAAAATCAAATTTTTTTTTTTACGTTTTTAAGAAAAAAAATAAAAAAACTCAAATACAAATACGAATATGGATATCCACCAGATAATTTTTTTTTTAAGGATACAAATATCTTTAAAAACTTTGGATATTCTTTCTGTTACATACCTAACGGAAAACACATAAAGAAACTAAACCAAAAGAACCTAACCTAAATCCAAACCAGGCTAAAATTAACATTTAAACAGTAATTAACCAACCGTCTAGATCTAGTAAAGAGAAAACGGAAAGGTAAGAGGGTACGTAATTACGTAAGGCTACGTAATATACCCAAAAACTAAAATCTTTTCAAAATCGAAAAATCATCTGAAATTATAAAACACTGAGAAACAATTTAAAATGTTTTGGTAAATTTTTTATATAATTATACTTTTAAGACTTATTAGAATATACCTTTGACAAAAAAAAAAAGACTTATTAGAATATACCAAAATTAAATTTTGGTTTAGTAAATCTGAATGTTAGTGAACCATAAGCTGGTTTACTTTTTCCTGTTTGTTATAAGAAGAAGCTCTTCTTCGTCAAGTGTACGAACTCTTATTTTCCACTTTTCTTCAGAATGAAATCAATGGAGTTCACTTTTAATCGATCTTCTCCGTTTCTCTAACAAGACTTTATAATGATATACAAAAAACTGGAGAATACTAACAGACGAGCACGAACAACAACATGCAAGAACTAATAGACGGTAAACACAAATGAAAGACAAAACGATAGAAACAATATACGAAGCTTGTTGTGTTTACATATTTTATATTATGTATTAAATTTACTATAGAATGAGAGTGATGTATGTCTATATATATTTAGGTGCTTTTAAAATAATAAAACAAAGAACAGATTGTAGCCATCAACCATATGTATCATTCTCGCATGTACTCAAGATATAGAAACAATCCAAAAAAGAAAGAAAATGACAATCATAATTCACACGAATTTCGAAAGTAAAGTTTTCATTTACCGATTGATCCAAACAATTACAAAAAATAAAAATTATAAATTATATAATTTATCCCAAATTAATTTGTAACAAAACATCGCAAATTCCACTTAGTAGAAGAAGACCCGGTTTAATTAAACCGGCTAGAGACGACCCGGGTCAATCAAAATCAAAATTGGTGGTTAGTTAAACAACCCTAGGGATTTAAATACATTTTTAGTTTTGTTTTCCTCCAGCTCTATTTGTCCTTCTCCACTCTCGCCAACTATCAATCAATCGTCTTCTCCGCCATTCTTCTCGCTCTGTAAAACCCTATCATTCTCTACTGAGAATTTTCCTACGCAATTAAGCTTTCCTCAGTGTTTTTGCACTGGAAATTTTAATCAAATCCACCACTGCCTCTGATCGTCTGTTACCCTCCTTTCCAGTTTAACTCTGTCCAGTGTCCAAACACCTCGGAGGATGGATCTGCCTAGCCTCGCTTTGATCCTCCGAACTGCCGCGCTCAGCCCTAATCCCGATGAACGCAAAACTTCTGAGCAGCAACTCAATCAGGTTTCTTACTTTTTCTTGAATTCTCTTTAGATGCATTTACGGTTTGCTGATTTTTTTTTTGGCGTGTTTGATTGGTATCAGATGTAGTCTTTTTAATAGTAGTATCTTTCAGTTGGTGCTCTTGTTCTTTGTGAGCTGACTTCTTGTATATAATTATATAGTTCTTAGAAGTTGAAACATTTGGGATTTTTTTCGGCGGATAAGTGTTTTTAACCAGAAAGCTCGAAGATAACCATTTTTTCGACAAATGGTTATTTGCTTTAATCCCCTATAGTTGGATTCCAATGATGTTGAGTTCAGTTAAGTTCTGCAGCTCTTTATTTTCTGTCTTGCAGTTGCAGCACACGCCCCAGCATTTGGTGAGATTATTGCAGATAGCCGTGGATGGAAATTGTGACATGGCAGTGCGTCAAATTGCGAGTATTCAGTTTAAAAATTTCATTGCTAAGAACTGGTCACCTGAAGATTCCGGTAATAATTTGTAATCATTTTGTCCCGTCCTAACCTTTTGGAAGTTCTTAGATCATTTTGCCTGTTTGATGGTACAGGGGAGCAGCAGAGGATATTGCAAAGTGATAAAGAATTGGTGAGGGACAACATCCTCGTCTATGTCACCCAAGTTCCAACCTTACTCAGGTAAATTTGCCCGGTAGCTTTTGGACTAGTCTTACAATTCATTTGGTTGCCTGTGCTCCTAATTGGTCTGTTTTTAAGCCATTTTATGAAAATATGTGTAACATATATGCTAATCACTCGTTCACATTTGTCCAATCATCTTGCTTATATATGCATCTTCAAAATGTGTCTTTGTTTCTTTGCATAATTCCTAGTTGCTATGAATCAATGAACGGAAGGTAGGGGATGATATTTCTGAACTTAGTATTTTTCCTACTCTTTTGGGCCTGATAGTATCTTCTATAAGCACCAACAATCATAATTTTTTTTCCTCTTAACGCCAATCATATTTCTGGTTTCTTCCCAATGTTTTTTAATCTAGATCACAATTTGGAGAGTCTCTCAAGACAATTATTTATGCTGACTACCCAGAACAATGGCCGCGTCTTCTAGAGTGGGTGAAGTACAACTTGCAAAGTCAACAAATTTATGGAGCTTTGTTTGTGTTGCGGATACTCTCTAGAAAATATGAGTATGTTCATTTCGTTTTTTTAAAACTTATTCCAATGCCTGTGTATGATTTAAAGCCTTTTTAGTGAAATTATGATATGCTGTACTGAGACATTATCATTATTATCTGCTGGAATACCGCCGTTTCGACTGTTCCATTGTAGCACACTTACTTAGAATTTAGGTAGCAACCACTCCTGTGTAGAAAAGAATTAAGAGAAGGGACATTTTATACTGGAAAGGCATGTTAGGCAGAAGCGATGACAGTGTTTAAAAGCATATTAGTAGAAAATATTGCTGTTCATGGCTCTGACAGACAGTGATTCATAATTCTTGTAAAGAATTTGACAAGTACCTCCAGCTAGGAATGCAACGTGTACTTTACATGTAAAGAAGCAGGAAATCTGAATGACAATCTCATTGTTTAAGCTTAAGTAGTCCATTTTGTTAATTCTGTGTCATGATCTTATTTTCTAGGTTCAAGTCAGATGAGGAGAGGACACCGGTTTCCCGCATTGTGGAGGAGACATTTCCTCAACTTTTGACTATTTTTAATGGGCTTATCCATATAGCAAATCCCTCTCTGGAGATTGCAGAATATATGAAGCTGATATGCAAAATATTTTGGTCATCCATATATGTAAGTCTCGAGAGAGACCATTTACTTAATTTATCGCTTCGGAACTTTACTTTTTGGTCAAACCAGTTTGGTTCCACTTGAAAGACGTAGGATAACAACTTGTAGATAGTTGGTTGCACTTCCACCTGGGATCCCTATGTCTGGTTTCTTGTATTTGAGATTGTTACTTTCAATGCGTAGTATCTTGTCATAGTGAAAATTGCCATATTTGTTCTCTTTGTTGGTTTAGAAAAGCTTCGATAAATAAAAGACTGGCATCATGAAGGGGGAGCGTATCCAATCCCTCCCTATTCTTGTTTTCTTTTGATGATTATTATGGATTCCATCTTTATTGTGTGTTACTTTTTCAAAGGTTCACTACATGATCATCTTTATTGTTTTCTGTGGGCAGCTGGAGCTCCCAAGGCAATTATTTGATGTAAACGTATTTGATGCCTGGATGGTTCTGTTCTTGAGTGTTTCGGAGTGTCCAGTTCCAGTTGAAGGCCAGCCTATGGATCCGGAACTTAGAAAATCTTGGGGCTGGTGGAAGGTCAAGAAGTGGACAGTGCACATCTTAAACAGGCTCTATAGTCGGTATGTCTCCGACATTAGGATTTTTAACAAAAAGTACAGTTAGAATGTTTATTGGATATTGGTGAACACTCATTGTGATAGGTTCGGAGACCCAAAACATCAAAGTCCAGAAATCAAACCTTTCTCCCAAATGTTTCAGAAGAATTATGCAGGCAGAATTTTGGAGGGTCACCTAAATTTGTTGAATACAATTCGTGTTGGTGGCTATCTACCTGATAGAGTTACCAATCTTCTCCTTCAGTACTTAAACAACAGGTTTGTGTAACAGTTCCTTGTATCATTAGTTCCATGTACACAATTATACACATTTAGTATATTCAATTGGCACTCATTTCGTTGGCATTCGATATTTTTAAGATCTTCATTATAATTACAACACTTCTATACACTCTTCATCCATGTATCATGTGTTAATATGTATTTTTACTGTGTCTTTGGCAGCATAATCTACTGCTGTTTAGACATGCAAGTATATGCCCCATTTTGTTCCCTAGTTTTTTATGTGTCACAGTAATAATACAGAATATAAAGTGAACTTTGGCCAGGTAGGATTCACATTTGTGTTCACTTACTCGTCTTTGATATATGTATTCGTGATGAGTTTTGAATGTCTTCGAAATCTCAGCAGTTATTTTTATCTCTTACATGAGTTGTTGCGTATAATTTCTGGTATGGTTTGAAAATAATGATGCTGTTGTTGACAAGCTAATATTTTCATTACCTTAAAACATGCAAGATGGCATTCTGAACTTGAGATATTTTCAGAAATCCCTTCATTCTCTTAATACATTTTGAATATTATTCTCAACGAAGTTATTTATTTGTTGAAATTGATTCATTGTATCTGCAGCATTTCAAAGATTAGCATGTACAATTTACTGCTGCCTCGGCTGGATGTTCTGCTTTTTGAGATTATTTTCCCTCTAATGTGCTTTAATGACAATGATCAAAAGCTTTGGGAGGAAGACCCACATGAATATGTGAGAAAAGGATACAGTAAGTATTGAATAATAGTGACTGTTTTGAAAATTCTTATTTCTTTAATTATCATTTTTTGTTATCTTTTGTGCTGCAGATATCATTGAAGACTTGTACAGTCCGCGAACAGCGTCCATGGATTTTGTAAATGAGTTGGTTCGAAAAAGTGGGAAAAAGAACCTCCCAAAGTTCGTTCAGTTTGTTGTAGGGATCTTCAGGAGGTATTGCATATGAGTTGTTCTGCTTGGAATCTCTTCTCCCAGTTTTTCTTATTGAGAACTCTTTTTTTTCCACTGTTTGTAGTTATGACGAAGCTCCTGCAGAACGTAAACCTTATCGTCAAAAGGATGGTGCGATGCTTGCTGTTGGAGCTCTTTGTGACAAATTGAAGCAAACAGAGCCCTATAAATCTGAACTAGAACATATGTTGGTGCAACATATTCTTCCTGAGTTCAATAGTCCAGTTGGACATCTTAGAGCAAAGGTATTTTGGCATTAAACTGTGTTGTAATAGCTCAGTACTCGATTGTTACCAGAGTAAAGATTTTGTTTTGCATTTCCACAGTTTGTCATACCTTTAATTTATTCAAGAACTATTTGCATCATTTCTCATAAAAGTACCTGGAACTGCTGTAATGTTGTCGATATTTTTAGTATAGACTTCGTGTTGTATGCCAGTATTAAATTTTATATTTTTCAAGAGTCCCTTGATCTGTATGACGATTGATTTTGGATGTAGGCTGCATGGGTAGCTGGACAGTATGCATCTATCAATTACTCAGATCAGAACAACTTTCGCAAAGCATTGCACAGTGTTGTTTCTGGACTGCGCGATCCTGACCTCCCTGTCCGTGTTGATTCAGTTTTTGCGTTGCGTTCATTTGTTGAGGCATGCAAGGGTACGTAATATCTCCTACATATTTTTATGCATGAGTTTGTTTGCACTTGTTTATCTGTGCTTGTTGTCTTCATGATTGTGTGGGGAATAATTACTATTTTGTGGTCATATGTAGATTTAAATGAGATACGTCCGATCCTCCCTCAGTTACTTGATGGTAGGTTACCTTGTTTATGAAAACTAGATGGTCAGTCTTGTTGGAGTAAACTAATGTTTTAACTTTATTGTGATCTTGCTCCAATCAGAATTCTTCAAACTCATGAATGAGGTAGAGAATGAGGACCTTGTCTTTACTCTGGAGACCATCGTAGATAAGTTTGGTGAAGAAATGGCTCCTTTTGCTTTTGGATTATGCCAAAATCTGGTAAGAAAATTTGTTCTCTCATGAGTCTAGTTTTCTTGAGTAATTAAACAGGTAATGTATATTTATTTCTGCCTTTCCTTTTATTTAGGCGGCTGCATTTTGGAGGTGTCTAAACACGTCAGAAGCCAACGATGACACAGATGACATGGGAGCTTTAGCTGCAGTCGGTTGTTTGCGTGCCATAAGCACAATTCTTGAATCCGTCAGCAGTCTTCCGCAGCTGTTTGTTGAGATAGAACCAACGATACTTCCAATAATGCAGAAAATGCTGACAACTGATGGACAAGGTAAACTGATGTCTAGAAAATAAATCTTAGTTTTTCACTTGTAGGTCTGGTCCGTTGTTTATGGACTCTGAACATGATTAGATTATAGTTGTGTTCAGATGATGTACTATTGTACTTTTGGACGGATTTGTTGGAGGTTCATTCCATTAGTGTGAAACTTTTGGTGGAATTATTTATTCGTTATTTTTGGTCTGCCTTATGCTGTAGTAGCATCATGATCGGAAGATACTCAAACATTATACTCTTATCCTTTTTCCTTTGGCAGAGGTATTTGAAGAAGTTCTGGAGATTGCATCATACATGACCTTTTACTCACCTAGCATTTCTTTGGATATATGGAGTCTCTGGCCTTTAATGGTGGAAGCATTGGTTGATTGGGCAATTGATTTCTTTCCAAGTATGGCTTCTCTTACATCTACTTTTTTTCTACATCCCCCAACATTTTCCACATTCTGGAATTTATAATTCACTGTCATTGTAGTATATCCGTGTCATTCTATTTTCGTTATGTTCACTTAAGTTACTCATTATAAATTCAGATATTTTGGTTCCAATGGACAACTTTATATCAAGGGGGACTGCCCATTTTCTCACTTGCAAGGAGCCTGACTATCAGCAAAGTCTATATAATGTTCTTTCAACTGTAAGTATATCTTCTGACAGTAATAGAGTAATTATATGTCTGTGCTTGTTGATTGTTGTCAGAAAATGAGGGTATGTAATTCTCACCCATAGCTTAAAGCATAGAATCTTCCTTTGTCGTTTAACAGAACTTTTGAGTTCACTTTCCATACCGATCATGGTAGAAGGTTGTTGGCCACTATTTAATTATGTATACACGAGGAATAACGTACTGTACCTTCAGCATTACATTAGACATTTCTTGCTGCTTAACGTTTAAAATGATCTCTCAAGTTTCTTTGCTCACACACATAGATCTCATTTGTCTACATAACATTGCTACCTTAATAGCTAATTTATGTCTCACGTTTCCACTTCCACAGCTTATGACCGACAGAAACATAGAAGACAGTGATATTGAATCTGCTCCAAAGCTTATTGAAGTTGTTTTCCAGAATTGCAAAGGGCAGGTAGATCAGTGGGTTGAACCATATCTGCGACTCACTATTGACCGGTTACAACGAGCTGAGAGTTCATATTTAAAATCTCTTCTTATACAAGTGGTAAGAAATGTGGGGAGAATTTATTCACCTCTAGTAGTTGATTCCAACGTACCAGTTTAAATAGAGGTGAATTGTATTTCAATTTCAGCACTATATGAATCAAGTGCCTCATATTGAGCTGATTCTACTGCTGTCTGATGATTACCATGATGGGTTGAAATTCCCTCGTTTTCTTATGGCAATGGTACCAGATTTATATATGATAAAGTTCTCAAAGACTGATCGTAATTTCTATTTGCAGGTGGCAAATATGCTTTACTACAATCCAGGTTTGACACTTGGTGTATTGCATAACACGGGACTTGCTTCCAAAGTCTTTGATCTATGGTTCCAGATGTTACAGCAAAAGAGAAAGAGTGGTCTGCCAGCAAACTTCAAAAGGTACTGTTGATGCTTTTTGATATGTCATATCTTTTCATGTTAGCTTATAAGCTTAAGATAATTTGACATGTTATGTATTTTGATTTAACTGATGAACACGTTGCTCTCTTCATACCAGGGAACATGATAAAAAGGTTTGCTGCTTGGGTCTGACTTCATTACTTGCTCTCCCTGGTGGTCAATTACCCGATGAAGCCCTGCAGCGTGTTTTTAGGGCAACACTTGACCTTCTAGTTGCATATAAGAATCAACTAGCTGGTACATTCTGCTCATGATCCATTCTTGCTTCACTTTCATGGTAATGTTTACATATAGTCCCTTTCCCCATCTTTCTCACAGAAGCAGCAAAGGAGACGGAAGCAGATTATGAGGATGAAATGAATGGACTCCAGAGTGATGAGGACGATGATGATGACTCTGATGGGGAGATGGATGATACAGAGGATGGAGATGAAGCAGAAAGCAGGAAACTACAGAAGTTGGCTGCACAGGTTTGTCAAGTGTTCTTTCGAGTACTTCTGCCTAACATGTTTTTGTTTGCTGGAATTGACTGTTTCCAATTTGTTTCATAGGCTAAGGCCTTCCGCTATGATGATGAAGATGACGATGACTCTGATGATGATTTTAGTGATGACGACGAGTTTCAGTCACCCATCGATGAGGTGGATGCCTTTGTATTCTTTGTCGATGCAATCAGAGGTATCACTATATAATCCTCTGATTACCATTCTTAACTACACAATACTATGTGGAGTTTTACTTTTTCTGTCCGACGTCTTGCTTATGACGTATTTGTCTATTATACAGTTATGCAGGCGTCAGATGCGCAGAGATTTCAGAATCTTAACCAGTCACTAGACTTCACATATCAGGCGATTGCAAACGGAATAGCACAGCATGCAGAGCTGAGAAGAGTTGAGATCGAGAAGGAGAAGCAAAAGAAGGCAGCAGAAGCTGCTTCTACTCCTGTAATTGCTCTGTGATCTTTGAGCTTTGCATCAAAGTCACAGTCTGATACACACCGATGGTGTCATTTTGGTGAGAGTTCTTTCATATTTGTTCAGCATAGCCAGTCGCATCAATGTTATACAAACAAGCAGATTGGTGGAATTTAGAAAAAGACATCATCTCTAGAATCTTGTGAAACCGTGTGGTTGCGGTTGATGATGATGATGTTAATGAAGATGGAGTATCTTATGGTTTGAAGATAGGTGTACACTGCTGCTTCTTCATCCATGAGTGTCGTGTTGTTCTTCTGGATTTGTTGTATTCATAAAAGAAAAAGAGTTTTGTTTGGGAAGGGTGAGTGATTTTATGTACTTTTTGTCTATGTGCACTGTGTCTTGCTTCTCTTTTGGGATGTCTTAGGATTTTTTTAGGAAAAAGCTATATTGAATTTTTGTGATCTCAGAGAGAGATCAGCAAGGTCCACGCATCAGGTTGTAGGACCATTCTTTCATAAAGTGATTATTATCATCCACCATTTACAAGTTACTTTCTTTTTTTACACTGTTTTTTCTCACTAGCTTGTAAGACTAATCAGGGAGGATGACCAGAATAATCCAAATGGAGGGGTTAATATACGAAAATAACTCATTCATTTCAACTTTTCTAAAACAAACTGTTCTTAATAGGTTGTGTTGGAAAAAAATATTCATGATATTGGCACCACATTGACCAAATTTGTCAAAGTCAACAAGTTTAGGTGTAGTAAGTACAAAGTTAACGGTAAATCTGTAGTGACAAAATTTAAAAATTTGCAACAGAGATACTAAGTATGTGGTTAGGGAGTTACTACTAGTAAAACCTCTATATATCGAGATTCTGAAAAATTATATATTTAGAGAATTATTAATTTATAGTATTTTTAATTGTTAATATTCTTAAAAAATGATAAATTGAGACCATTTTTAGATTAATCTTTGAAGGTTATAAATTTTATAATTTTAGAACTACAAATTTTAATATTTTAAAAATAATATTTTTGACCATAGATTATCGATACTATATATATATATATTTAAATATATGATTAATGACTTCAACTGTCTTATTTCAACATCATACAATACTATTACAATGAAAATATTACATATTAAAAATTTGAAAACTTAAAATATTTTAGTTATTTTTTACGTTATACTACAACATTATAGTTTGAAAATAGAATATAACAACTGTTTTATAGAGTTGAAATGTAGGAAAAAATTTATTTTTTTAAATCATACATTAATATATCAACTTATATATATATATATGTGTAAATTTAGATTATTATTAATTTATGATATTATTGAAACTATATTTTTACATAGATGTTTCAAAATAATTATTATCTTATTAATTTATTAAATTTGATCAAATTTTACATTAACCTTGCTTGGGACCAGAAATTTTATTTAATTTATAGAGGTTCTACTTTATGTGGTTATGTTATGTGGTTATATAGTATAGTTACGTAGTTGTTTACAATTGTTGATGCGTAAACTAATAATCGAATGTGAATTATATTGGAAAAATTCAACTGGAAATAATAAGTGGCGGAACCAGAATATTTATTTATGTGTGTCAAAATATTTTTGCGAGAAAAAAATATATCTAGAGATATCATTACAAATAGTTTTATTAAAGATAGGGATATCATAAGATGTCGCTCAAACAGAAAAAAAAGAAAAAAAAATTATATATATATATATACTCTAGATATGAATCCGTACAATGTACGAATTACTTTTTGAAAAAAACTTAATATGTATGATATTTAAAATCATATTTCTGAAAATTATATGTTTTTTCAAAAATTATTTTTAGAAAATAAATAAATGAATTATAAGTTAAACTAGTACTAACAAATCTTAGTTGAGACCAATAAATGATTGTAAAATTTTTAGTTAAAAAATTTATTTTAAATTATTCCATTGACAATAACATACGATAAGTAAAAAATTTTACTTTTTTTTTAAAATAAGAATTGTTTAGGTTAAAATTTAATTTAATACTTTCTCTAGCCTATAATCTTCACTAAGTTATTTTTAACACTAATTTGACACGTGAAACAATTTCGTTGATTAGTAACTTTTGAAACTCAGATTTATAGATATTAGGATTTGATTTTATCTTTTCTTAATAAAATATAAATATAAAATAATTTTTGGTCGTTGAATTTGACACATGGAACAATCTAGTTGATTAGTAGCTTTTGAAACCCAACTTTATAGATATTAGGATTTGATTTTATCTTTGTTTAATAAAATATAAATACAGAATAATTATTTTTCGTTAGATTTGACACGTGGAATAATCTTGTTGATTAGTAACTTTTGAAACTCAACTTTATATAATATGATATATATATATATATATCTGTTTCATTTCTCATAATTTACTATGCGTATTTGCTCACTATTTCTTTAGGAAAAAAATTTCAGTCATATATACTAAATATATTTTGTAAATATATATGTGAATTGAAGTTGATTAGTGAAAACTCTGGTTTAAAAGCAGATTAATATACCATACGCTAAATTCAACTAATTTTGATATGTTAACTTTAAAAAAGTATGAAAAGAGAAAAGGGAACAAAATAAAAACAAATCAATTAATTAGGTTTATTGTTGAAAATAATAATTAATTTGAACTTAGTATGGACCTATTTGATTTTCTAATTGAGCTAACATGTTTAATCATTAACCTCAAATGTTTTTTTATTGGATTTAGGTTAAAAATGGGTGTCAAAAAATAATTTAGGAAGGGGGTCAAATTTTCAAAAGGAAACAAAATATATAAAGATTTTTAAAAAGTCAATTGACATCCCTTTTCTTTCACTACTTCCACCACAGGAAATAATGATCTATTTGTCGAAGGCCGATCTCTTTCTCTATTACAATTTTAGTTGCTGCTAGTTTAATGGTGTTCATTGCCGATAGTCATTTTCTCGAATCTCTTTTGCTTATTTATGTTGTCTCCTCTTGTGTTAGGGTTCTCGTCATTTCAATCCTGTCACCGTTTCTGGATTGAGCGGGATTGGATCTCGTATTATTGCACCGAGTAGCACTTTTGAAGTTATCAGGATGTCTTTCCTTTCCTTGTGACGCGTTGATTTAGTCCCAAGACCTCCTTTCCTTGTTAATGGGCGGATTAACTGACTGGACCCAATCTCTTTTCTATTTTTAAGCTTCGGTTTGTGGGCCTTAACTGATTTAGGCCCTCTACAAAATTAAGAAGTATGTGATTACATAGTATTGATTACGTATAAAATATTATTTACAAATCATATGCTTATTTGGCTATCAGTCACTATTACTTATCACTAAAATCCGTAAGTTTTTTGTTTTCTCGAATAAATTTGTGGGCTCCCAAAAAGTAAACAGTAACGGATGAAGTTTTGTGTGGTTGGTTTTGACCTCACAAGAACAAAAATTGAAACCAACCAAATGTCAAAGAGTTCACTAAAATCGAGGAAGGAATTTCTAAACTCTACTGAGAGTAAACTACTATATAATGAAATCAACAATAAAGTACTCGTATTTAAATAAGAGTGGTAATATGATATTATAAAGTCTTACTATAGGATCCACACATAACAGAAACATTACAATTATCAATCTATCATCTTCACTTTTCTATAGGAGAAATAAACAAATATTGTAAAAATTTGTAGAACAGAATGGTGAAGACCACAAATAAAATCCCAATAAAACAATAGAAAAAAAATTAAGAATAAAAATGAGGTCAAGAGGAGGAACAGCAAGAGAAACCAAACCCTTGTGTGGAGCTCTTATTGTCGTCTTTAACGAGACTAACTCGACTTTTCATGCTGAGTTCTGTTTTATAAGTGTCGGAGTTGAGTTGTTTCCGACTAACATTAGTGTAGATGTCACGGATTACCATTTCGAAAGCTGTTTTCACGTTTGTTGAATCAAGAGCCGATGTTTCCATGAAGAATAGTCCTTCAGTTTCAGCTAAAGCTTTGCCTTCTTCTACAGTTACAGCTCTTATGCTTTCTAGATCACATTTGTTTCCAACAAGCATCCTCGCAACTGTTGTATCCGAATGTGCTGCGGAAATTGAAAGTGTGTCAACTAAGTTCTAACAAAACCAACATTCAAATCAGAATATATGAACAAAACAATAGTGTAGAACTTAGAATTTAAGGAAATCTATAAAGTGAATGACAAATTACGAGCTTCCAACTCAATACCAATTGGTAATGAGTGAATTATCCCGTAGATCATATATATTAGGTGAGAATGAACTCAATTTCCGATGTATGTCACCACCTAACCGTGAAACCATTTTTCAATACATTGGTGTAGAACTTGGCAATTTCAGAAATATACAGAATATAATTAACTATATTGAATTTGTGAGGAAGAAGACAAGTTTACTTACTTTCAGCCTAAGTAACGAAGGAGTTTCGAAACAAAACTTCAGATCTAATAGTCCATACAATCACAATCAATCAGCTGAGTACAATCTACCAAATTGAGCTTGGAATTTTCAGTCAATTGTAGGATTTAATTCGCTATATTCACTACTTAAACCGAGAAAGACCTAAGTTCAATCAATCACATTCGGTTTTCTAAAGATTCTCCGATAAGCGAAAACCAAAATCCATAGAATTCGAAACTTGTAAAATCAATCCGTTTGAAAATAGCCTAGCGACTTACTCTTGAGCTCATCGAGCCAACGGCCAACGCTTTCGAAGGTGGAGCGACGAGTGATATCGTAGACAACTAGCGCACCGACGGCGCCGCGATAATAAGCGGAAGTGACGGCACGGAATCGTTCCTGACCAGCAGTATCCCAAATCTGAGCTTTAACCTCTTTACCTTCAATTTCAATACTCTGAGTCTGGAACTCGACTCCGATCGTGGCTTTAGAATGAGCGTTGAACTCGTTCCTCGCGTACCGAGAGAGAAGGTTCGATTTCCCGACAGCAGAGTCGCCAATTATCACTATCTTGAAGAGATACTCTTCTCCTCCTTCGTCATCGGAAGACATAGCTCGTTTCTGGTGTCTAGAGAGAGAAAGTTGGGACTGGTTTGAGAGAGAGAAAGAGATGGAGCTGGCAAAGGAAAGGAGAGGAGGACAAACTGCGCATGAAGTGCTTTCATAATTCTTCTTCTACTAATCAGTTTTCAATTTTTTAATTATTTTATTTGAATTATGTTCCTTAAAATGCGGTGGATTATTAATTTTTGTCGTTTCACAAAAAAAAAATTTAATTAATTGTAACAGAGAATGGCCCAACAATACTAGTCAAAAAGCCCATTATCAAATACGTTTAGGTAGCTGAGGCCTGAGAGTGCGGTTGTTGTTTTTCAAAAAGAGGTAATGAAACAACTACAAAACCGAATACAGAAAGAACTAAAATAGATATAGATTCAAGAAAATACTAATCAGGTGCAAGACTGGCTTAGCGAGATGTTTGTAAGCCTAAGGAAGGAGGACTTGGGTTACAATTGCTGGAAGACTTCAAGATTGTGTTTAGGCTAAAGAGAACTTGGGCTTACTTTGCTGATCCGACTTTACTCTGGGCCCAAGGGTTGAAACTTGAAAGGCAATATCTTCCATCGGAAATCATATTGGCAAACCGAGGATTCCCAATGTTTATCCAGACAGGTCAGAAGCATGATCTGCTCTCCTTTGTGGGGAGCAACAGGCCTAGCGAGCTTCAATTAGGGGTATGCATTTGTTGCCAATGCGGCGAGCAATGGTTCTTGGAATTTCCCAAATACATGGTCTCATAATACCCAATCTCTTTTGATATTTTTCTTTGGTGTATAACCTCCATCTTTGGACAAAGGCAAAGATATTTACCTATGGAAGTCAGCTTCAGGAGCTTCAGGCCTCTTCTGTAAGCACTTCTCCTCCAAGGATACTTGGGAGCAAATCCGGCTCAAGGGTCTAATTTTCCAACCGACAAAAACGATTTGGTTTGAGTAAGTTGTACCAAGTACAACTTTATTCTCTGGTTAGCCTTCTTACAACCATTACCCACTGGGGTTAGGCTCTTAAGCTCGGGTTTAAATGTCTCTGCATCGTGTGAACTCTGTCAATCTGGATCCGCAACACACCACCATCTCTTCTTCCCGTGTGCTTTTGCACAAGAGGTTTGGTCCATGTTCGCTGAAAAGGTTCTCTAAAATGCGCCTCTATCCCTTATTGAGGCCTTTTCATGGTGCAATCTGGCTTTTTCCATTCTCAAGCGAATTCGCATCGTTGTCAAGCTGCTGCTTCAGGTTACGGTTTATACTCTTTGGTGGGACCGTAACTCTAGGATCTTCAAGTAGTCTTCTTCCCCTCCGGTGGGCAGTGGCCATTCGGACAGATATGGACAAGATAATCCACAACCGTTTTCTTTCCTTCCCAACAATAAGCCTTCTCTTTCCCTCTCTTCTTGAGTTTTATTTTCGTTGTGTATTGCAAGCTCCCTAATCTCCTATCTTTTGTTGTTCCACTTAGTGAGGTTATGAGTAGAAACATTAATTTTGGGCATTTATTGCTGTGGTATAAAATCAGAAAGGAAATACACTAATCCAAACTGGAAGAGCTAAGCAATCACAATACATAAACTAGGCGAGAACGAGTGAAAAAATATGCAAATAAAAACACTTCACAAATGAAGATTTAGACTTATACACAGGCAAGAATTATATCCCACAAATCTTCCAGATATGGTGAAATCAAAAAACAAATATGAACACATTGACGAACGACTGGTAACCCCATGAACATTTCTATAGACTGATCAAGTTTTGAAGCGCATACAAGAGTGAAATAATTTCTATGGAGTGAACTTTGATACCAAGTTTTTAATAATTTAATTATAAAAGTAGTATGTAGATAAATAAATTCCATAAAATATAATATAAACCTAATGATCAGGTTCAATTTAATATTATATAACTAAAATTATCATAATGTTTTTTTTTCCTTTTTAACTTGGCCACAACTGACTGACTGACCCTATTAGCCAAATTGCTACATAATGTATGCAATGAGACTCGATTCCTGAATATATAAGTGTGCATGTCTTTTAATCAACTTACCGATACTAGAGTTATCATAATGTTTAATAAGTTTAAACTAATCATTCTCTAACGGAGAACATAAAGTTTAATTATATAATTCAATTAGCACAGCGCAATTAAGTTATAGCTGCACAATTATCCCGTATAAACAAAAACTTAGCACGTGTCTCTCCTACAACCTTTGACCTTCAAATATTGAATGAAATTTTGGTGCTATTGCTTCCACGATTTAGGGTTTATCTAATAGTTCCGCCTTGTCTTTCTTGCTGTCTCCAACACGTTAACTTTTATTTTATTTTTTATGTTTTGTCTCCCAAATTTTATATACTTTTATCAAATTTTTTTCTAGATGAATTTCAGTTTTTGGGTATATATTTGTTAAAGTAGTTTTTGGTATATATCTCCTCAAACATTCGAAGATCTGACTAAAATAAAATGATAAATGTACAAATAATTAATTGGATTTTTTATGTTAACTGATCTAATAGCTTTTAATCTCACTCCTATATTATTAGATAAGGATTCAAACCTTATTGCCTAGAACATTTATACAAAAAGCTTTGTCTTGGGCTAATTAATTAGATATTTAACAATAGATTTTTTAGTACTAGATATCTGTTTTTGATATTTTTACGGGTCAACATTTATTTTTTTATCTGTAAAAGTCAAATATTCTGAAATTCAAACTTCCGAAGTTCAAACGCACTGCCTGCCTCATACTTAGCCTTAGAAAATACACAATTTAATTATTATTTTTAGTTATAGACACTTTCTAACTTATTTCCAATCTTATTTTTAGTTTATAATTTTATATGTATAAAGTAGAAATTTTTATACCGGTGGTCTTAAATCTAGTGGTAATGGTAATTCCACTAAAGCAAGTGCACTTACACATACAGGGATCGAGTCACACTGCCTACATTATGTAGGAACTTGGCTAATAGACCGACCAGTTGTGGTCCAATGTTGATAAAAAAAAAGTAGGAACCTTTATATCTAGCTAATTTTTGCATTTTTCGGAAATTTGCAGAGAGCAGACTTCAGGTGAAGTCTAGTTTTCCATGTACACTGCACCTGAAGTCTTCTAGTGAACAGAGGGGTTAGTTTTGTATTTGACCAACTTTTTGGGTTCGTAGAGTAGACTTCATGTGAAGTATGCGTATTTTTGTTTGGATACAATTTTTTTTTAAGAAGACTTCATTTGAAGTCAGATGAAATCTGAGTCAATTTTGCAATTGACCAAAAATTTAACTTTTATGTAGACTTCAATTGAAATCTACTTTTTGTAAAGGGGTTAGTTTTGAAATTGAACAAAATAACGGTTATTTGACCAAATTTTTTTGTAAATCTATGTAAAATCACAGACTTCATGTGAAGTCTCCTTAAATTCTGTAGACTTCAGGTGAAGTCTACTATAGATACTAAGATAATGCAGATTTCGTTGATATCTGCGAAATTAATTAATAAAATTTAATTATTTATAAAATAAAGTAAACTTCATGTAAAGGTTATTCCAACTACATTGGAGTAAAAGTCAAACTTAGTCAATTGCAGAAATAACCTCTGTTTTCTACAGCAAACTTCATGTGAAGTCTGCGACATCATGTGAAATCTACTATTTTCATCGGAAGCTAAGTAGACTTCGAAGTCTACTAGAAAATTTTAATATTCAGGGTAATTGTAAATCTAACCTCCATAAAAAGTACACTTCACATGAAGTATGCGCCAAAAAAGTCAACATTAGGTCAATTGCAAAAATAACCTAATGAAGTGTGTGTGTAAATAGTAGACTTCACATGAAATCTGATCTTGTTAGTGTAGACTTCATGTGAAGTCTGCTTTATTATACCTGAAATCTGCTCTTTTATACCCGAAGTCTACTCTTTTATACCCGAGACTTCACGTGTAGGCTTCATGTGAAGTCTGCAACGTTAATTTTGTAAAAATACATTTAAAGCATTTTTTATTTTTATTTTATTTATTTTTGTATTTTTCATGTGTGTTTGATATTTTGTTTGCTTATGTACAAGTTTAACATGATTTTATATTATAGTTAAGTCTGTATAAATTTTAGAAGTGATATAAGTAGTTAGCTCATTCAAAGTAGACTTTACATGAAGTCTACTCCAAGTCTACTCCAAGTTTACTCCAAGTCTACTCCAAGTAGACTTCATGTTAAGTCTGCTACGTAAATTTATTATAAATTCATTTAAAACATGTTTAAAATTTTTCTTATATTTTTTATATAGTTTTTTTATGTGTGTTTGGTAATGTATTTGTTCATGTCCAAGTTTAAAATGTTTTATATATTATAATTATGGTTGTATAAATTTTAGAAATAATCTATGTAGCTAGCTCATTAAAAATAGATTTTAGTTGAAGTCTGCGTCGGTGTTAGACCTCATGTGTATAACTTAGTAATTTACATTTTTTGTAAGAATTTGTGAAGTCTCTATTTATTACAAATTTTTGCTAATTTTAAAGTTTTTCATTTCTTTTCAACTTTATCTTTTGGCATATGAAGTACAAATCATGCAATTTTATATGTTCTTATCATAAATTGCGAAAAGAAACACTTCAATAAATTAGTCTATGTTGTCTTTAGTTCAATATTAAATTTAGACAAGACTATTCAACATAAAAAATTTAAAACTCGAATAGAAATATGTCATTTACCTCCAAAGTTCTTTTGCCTACAACATAAATCAACAAATAAAATGTAGAATAGACTATGTGCTTAATTAACAAGTCAAATATAATAATAAAAACTATACATAATTAGCAAATCACATGATAATCATTAAGCAAACAAAAAAAGTCAGTATGGGCCATCATCTTCTTCTTCGTCTCTTGTCATTTAGGAGTCAATCACTCATCGTCCATCTAAGTATGAGATTCTGCAAATATAAATGAAAAAACTAAGTTTATTAAGTACTATAATGAAATCAATAATACTACAAAAGTCTGCAAAATAAATCTATAAATAAGTCTAGAAAAGAATTCTTCTTAAGAAATCTGCTTAAGAAGTCTGCTTAAGAATTCTGCTTAAAACAACCAACAAAAATACTTAATAAAAATATAATCTTTAACGACAAAAAATAAAAAAAATTGATTCTTACACAATAATTTTAATAAAAATGTAAACTTTAATAAGAAAATGTCAAAAAATCAAAACCTTCACATAATATTCATTAGAAATGTAAAACTTGTACAAGATATTCATTAAAAATGTAATCTTTAACTAAAAAAGATATAAAAAAAAGTTAATTTTTTCACAAAATCTTATTTCAAAAACAAATCGTTAACTAGAAAGCACAAAAAAAATCAAATTTTCACACAAGATTGAATAAAAATGAAATATTTCACAAGAAAAATTCAAAAAATAGATCATTCACATAATATTCATTAAAAATGTAATCTTTAACTATAAAATATTAAAAAAATCGAAATGTTCACAAGATCTCCTTTAAAAATCAGATCTTTAACGAAAAACAAAAAAAAAAATCAATACTTTAACAAGAAGAAAAAAAACTCAACATTTTTCAAAAAATATCTACCTTTTTCAGTTGTGAACCGGATAAAATGATGGATGTTGGCCGGAGACAAGAGGCTTCCAATGGAACATGGAAAAAAATGGCGAAAGTCGTGAGGAGAAGAATGAAAAAAATCTTAGATCGTGAAGGAGAAGAGAAGAGTTCAGAGTTCTTACACTTTGACCGAATGGAGACATAACACGTTGGCTGGAAAAGAAGAAGAATAGATAAAAAGTGGCTAGGGGTTATTTTCTTCTTAACTTTCTGGTTCAACTGTTGGTTAATTTTGGTTTACCATAACCCAATTTAATTTCAATTTTAATTTCGGAGGAGCAAACTTCAGGTGAAGTCCGCAAATATCGTACACACTTTACGTGAAGTTTGTATCGTGTAGACTTCATTTGAAGTCTACACTAACCCCTAAACATCGTACATTCGCAAGTATATTTCACTTGAAGTCTGCTTTGAAAGTAGACAACACATGAAGTCTACTCCTGTAAATCGCAGACTTCACATAAAGTCTGCACTAAACCCTAAATTCTAAACCGCAAACCAAATATTAATACGTAAATGTTAGACCAAATATGCACAAATTAACTCTTTTATTCAATTTCTACATATCAAATACAAAATTTACAAATCTCACATGATTACTATTTTATATTGCTAAACCCTAAATCATTATATAGTTTGTTTATAAACTTTGTGGTTTGATCTTTGTTGATTTTATGTGACCATGTTTTAGTGAAATTTTTTTTTTAATATTTCATAATTTTGTATTATTAGATTTTGTAATAAAAATTATAAGCATATAATAATAATTACTATTTTAATTATAAATTAAATATATAATTATGGAGCAGATTTCACGTGAAGTATACTCTAACCCCTATACCCTATACCCTAAATTCTAAACTGTAAATTCTATAGTGCAAAACCGAATATTTTCTCTATAATACGAAAATGTTAGACCAAATACTTATACTTTCTAAATATATGCACAATTTAACTCTTTTATTTCATTTCTATATTTCAAATACAAAATTTACAAATCCTACATGATTACCATCTCTTATTAACCTAAACTCTAAACCATTACATAGTTTGTTTATGAACTTTGTGGTTTGATCTTTGTTGATTTTATTTGAACATGTTTTATAGTGCAGTTTTATTTTTAATATTTCATAATTATTTTTTTAAAGATTTTGTAACCAAAATTATAAGTATATTATAATAATTAATATATTAATTTTTTAAAAAAGTATGAAGCAGATTTCAATTTGAAATCTTCTTGTAAAGAAGACTTCAGGTGAAAACTTCTTGTTAGCAGACTTTATGTGAAGTTTGCAATATCTGGCGAAGGGTATAGATGTAATTAAGTTTTCAAATTTTTTGTTTGGTAATTAATGAAAAAATTATAAATTAATTACTCTCATAGATTAGTTTTAGAGATGAATTCAATTGTAGTTTACTTTTGCATTTAAAATAAAATTTTGAGTATTTTTTGTCATTTTTCTAAAATAAATTGTTGAAATTCTTCAGATATTTAAGAATGTTTCTTTTAATACTTTTTGTATCTTTATCACTTTGTTTACATAAATAAATTCATGTAAAAATAGAGAGAACATCCACTTTTGGATCAGATTTCAAACCACATGATATACGAATATATTATTCATGGACCCACGTTTGCCCATTTCAATAACTTTAACCTACGATTATGTTCCCATATTTTTAACTTAAGAAGTACATAATAATAAAAGAAGAGATTTACTATTATTATCTCTTTTTCTGCTAGAATTCGAATTCTGTTAGATTATTTTTGCCATCGGCAAATGTTTTTAACAATGAAAAACCTGATCACTTACCCCGCACAATCAAAGAATCTTCTCGGTTTCATACCTTTGTGCATAGTATACCTTTTATTTAGATTTTGTATCGTATTATGAATTAAGTTGAAAAAAAAAAATTCTTTAGTTATCCTTTTCGTTACCTAATCCCAACATACATTAATTTTAAAATCAATCTTCCAATCCACCATACTCAAAATGTATCACATTATGAGATCTTCATTAAATTTTATTATGCCATAACTTGTTTCAAATTATCATTTATTTTATGGATGGATCGATCATGTAATATTCATTTCAAGTAACCAAATTTGCATTATTATTTTTATATTGTATATTATATGTGTTTGAATGTCACTATAAACCAACTTATAAGGGTAAAAACATGAATAAAAATGATATAAATATGATACCGAGGATTTTTTTGGTCCAACATGATACCGAGCATTAAAAATAAAAAAATAGGGTATTAGAATCATTGGTCTAATAAGTTATCTTAAAATTACCAAATTTCTTTTAGTGTAATGGGTAGAATATATGTTCTAATTAGTGATTTAGGCATCGAGGTTGGATTCCTTTTTATTACACTAGTAAATTAGAAAAAAAATTTAGAGTGTGCGATTTAGCCTATGAATCGGATTTTTGTTGATCCAAGAAAAAAAAAAACAATCTTAAACTCCGACCAAAAAAAAAACAAAAAAAAACTCGAAGATACGAACAACTGTGAGGAGTACGTGTCAGAGAAGGGTGGACAAAATGGTTAAATTTGCTAAAAAAAAGTAGACAATTATGGACACAACTGTTTATGCTTTTGTCCTTAAACATTACCTCTTGTCTCTGTTCAACATGAACATAGCAGATTTGTCTTGCTAAACCAACCAAAAACCCTCAAATGTCACAACACAGAACGATCTGGCAGCCGAGAAATGTCTGCAATTACAAAACAATATTTTGCAACTTGAGCTCTGCTCCATCTGATGCCCATCTCCGTGCCCTTCCTTGTTTTCCAAAATTGAGATTTGGTTAGCTCTTACTCTTCTTTCTTAAGCGCCTGGTCAGTATTTGTAACTCCTGATGTCAATTTCTTCACACTGTCTTTGGCCTCTGCAACAAACGAAGCGTCTGGCTTATGTTTATTCGCAGGTTCTTTCAGGGCCAGACAGATGTAGAAGACAATCACTACATTGACTGATACCACCGCAAGAAATCCACTCAGTAGTGTCAGAGAATGTGGAGACAATGTTGTTGAACCTGTTAATGATTTAAACAGATAGTGTAAGAGGTGGTAAAATCTCTGAAACACCTTGCAGTTCAAAAATTTCTATCACATTTGCAATTACAAAACTATATATAAGAAAGATACTATCACAGTTTTGTGTGAGAGAGAAACTATATGCAAGTACAGTAACCGACTAACAGGGCATCAGATGTGTATATGATCAAACTTTATTACGAAAACTAACCGTCAAAGACTAAAATGCCTTGTTATAAGAATCAAGGTTACAACCATTGCTTAGCCTCTTGTAGCATTTCAGTCTTACGTTCACCAGCTCCGACTCTTTTCTATGATACCTAATATCTAAGTTCTAACCTAAAGAGTTTGCAGTTTCTAAGAGATTATTATTATACAATCACAATTCTGTACTCTGCCATCAGATCCCAACAAACAGCGATTCTCATAAATCAAGTTCCAGTATTAAAAAAAGAGTGTTTGCTGAAGCTAAAGATGCTTTTATAAGCAGAACAACAAGATTTTCTGGTATTCACTCCTCCGTTAAAGAAACTTTCAAACATCCTTCGTTAGCTACTTCATAAAGCAGTTCTTCGAGTTAAACAATTTGAAGCGATTCAAGTATATAATTTCCTCTCACAAGCCACAATCCAATCACTCCTAATCAAGAATACTAAATCTATGATCAGGAATTAGATCTTCAGATCCTAGTTGCAGTACAGACTTTATAGCAAATGTGAAGACAGAACTAGAGGGGATCAGTAATTAGTAACATAGTCCACTCTGTTTTCTATAAAATCATAATATTCCTGAAGAATGTAACCTTGGTCAACTAAACCTTCAGTCATTTGTTCAAAGAAGATAACCAGAGGAAGCTCACAAATTATAATGAACACCAAATGATACTCACAAATCTAAAATACGAACACAAAAGTTGAGAAATCTCAAAGAAATCTTGTCCGCTAAGCATACATGAGTCCTTAACTCAACACTCTACAAACGCAAACCAAATTATCTGTCATAACAAGCAGGAAATCCGAAATAGCTGCAGTTCTAATCTAATTGCTTTTGACAGGATTTTAGCTTAAGAGCTCTAAGTTCCAAACACGATCAAGCAAAGCAGAAAGGCAGAATCATAAATACAATTAGAAAACGACACAGATCTCCACTTATATCAAGTCAAAGATTGAAATTGCAGCTTTCAATTGGTCCAATTCTAAAGAAGGCTCGTGTAAATCAACCGGAAGTTCATCAAAATGGAGATCACAAGTGTAAAGCAACGAAAAGGCAATCTGATTGCATTACTAAACGAGCAAGGCCAAAACTTGGATCTTACCGGGAAGCAAATCATTGTTGAATCCATATAAAATCGCAATAGGAAGAATCCACATGAACATTGATGCAACAAGGAACTTCTGCATAACCCCAGCCATGGTTGCACAAAATCTACATCAAAATTATGAAACCAGGGATCAACGAAGATGCGAGATTTGGAGAAAAAACATAAATCTCTTACTAGGATTTTCAACAAATAACCTTAAGACCATAAAGTAAGCGAGGAATGAGAAGCTTTACATTGAATCTGGCAAGTTAACTCCTTGGACTCAAAAAGTTTCACAGTACTATTGCTCGCAATTTCTGTAAAGTCTTAGATTTTTTTCTATTCTCAACAAAAAAAGTTCTTATGCATCAATCCCAGGGAATCCATCAATACCATCTATGTGGTTCTGTTACAGAAACTGCATGCCGTTTCTAGTAACGGGGTACAGACTACACACAGTTACTAGCTGTCAGGATAATGAACGGACTCAATTCTCTCACGAAAACATGTCATAATAAGAAATGTGTATCTAGTTTCACACAGCTAATTTTATGAAAGTAAAGACATTTGGTAATAAATCTAGCTGAAGAACAACATCATTATCATTAGTGATTTAGGCCACGAATCAATTCCTCTCAGTGCAAAATTGTTAATCATTGTCATTTGGCCATTGGTTTGAGTTTCAAAAATAAATAAAAAAGTTCTTAATTAAGGAAAAAAACAAAAAAAAACACTTGTGTGGCACCATCAAAGCAGAGTTATTATAGTCTAAATCTCAAGTTACAACTGAAGCCAGAACTAAAGATGACGGTTGAGCCAGATCTGAAGCTAGAGCAGGAGCCGGAGCTGGAGCCAAATCACGAGGAACCAAAACAATATAGAGCTTGGTAAGGGATCGGAATGACCAGATCCACAACTTGTCGTCTTCCTGAAGTTCGTTATGAGCAACAACATCGTTCCATCCCGAGACTAAGGCGTAATAAGAATTAGAAGTCATATCCCATCTCCTAAGGTTAAGCTTCCATTGTTTACTCCTCGAATCTACCAAGATAACATCTAATCCTTTGTTACGGATCTTTTGAAAATGTTCATCTATGATTTTTAACTCTTCCTTGTTAAAAAAATCCTTTTCAACTATTTTTTCCCAAGGAATTAAGAGACGTCTCTGTCCAATATCAACATCAGTCTTAACAAGAGTTTTCTCTATTATCAGTTTTGCGTCCATACCTTGTTCTTCTTTCATCAAGTTTTCTAGCCATACTGGTGTCTTTCCTCTTTCTCGAACCACTTCTTCTCGAATCGGCTTTCTTCTTCGTCGTCGATACCTCCTGGACTCTGTGGGACACAAACTTGGAGAAGAAGCATCTCTTTTAGGGCTTTGTTTTAGGTCTTTCTTTTGATTAGGGCTTTGTTGAGATTTTTGACTTTCATACTTATTTTCAATCTTCTGTTTGGCAAAAGTCAACCTTTTCCTTGGATAATCAACAAATATTCTCCTGTCATCTTCATAACTATAAGCTTTCACCATAATTAACGATGATGCAATCAAAAGCACCTAAAAGTTTTTTCTTCTTTTTTTGTTCTCAAAGTAGCGAATAGTATGTGCCAGAGATCATCTCTGCTTAAATAGATAATTTCTGTAAGTCCTTTTTCTAAAGGGACCTGAATTATATTTTTTGTTTAAGACCTTTCCTAAATGAACCAGGATTCCAAACTAAATTTTTATTTGTTGCATATATAAATTGTATATTTGTATTTATCTTGAATTCTGATTGGCTATTATTGTTTTCTCATTAACGTAGTGATATATTAGGCAAACAATATAATGCACTACTATATATAAATGGAGCAATCGAATAAACCTTCGATTTGAGAAAGAAACTTTAAGACAAAATTTAAATATGTATACAAACTTAAAATTTATGATTTTATTTAAGATCGAGTAAAACAAATTCATAGATCATAAGAAAGACAAAACAAAAGGTCTTATATGACCAAGTCTACAATATTCAAACAATGGCCAGTGACACTCTGGAATCCACTGTTTTTGGGGATTTTCTCGGCAGGAGCAGAAGTTCAGTTAGTTATGTTAAATGCTGTCTTCATTCTTTGCACAATATGTGGTAATGTCTCCAGATTTTCCTCAATGGCTTTGTGCACGCAACTCTCCATATCGTTAACCGCTTCAGGCCTTATCTTCTGGAGCTTTGTAGCCTCAAATTTGTCTTGACAGACCATCAATGATCTGTTTAGTCTTTCCTAAATCATTCATTTAACAAAGATCAGTTTACCATCTTTATCAGATGCACCAAAACGTTATGTATATCATCTTTTTGCGGAAACTTTACCTGAAACTGAGCCATTTCGTTTTCGAAATGTTGTTGAGATTTGACAACGGGAACACTGCAGTACTCGACACAGTTACTTATTTCCTCTTGCTTTCTTCTTCTATCAAAGCACTCGTATGCACATTTGAAATAAGCTTGCTGCGACAATGGAATCGTTGTACAGAGTGATTAATTTGAATTACTAAAATCACAAAACTCAAACAATATAGCAACCAAATCAACAAGCAAAGGTGTTAACACTTATGTCTCTGAAGACAAAAATGTAGGAACGAAACCAGAGCAACTTTCAGACATTCTCATGAACCTGGTCTCTAATATCTAGCTCAATCAATCAAAGTTCAGATCCCATGAATTAGAAAGTGACAGACTTTCTTATCGAATATCACTAACAGAGCAAAGTTCCCATTCTAAAAAGTAATGGCTTTCCTGTTAAAAAATAAGCTCGACACTGCAGCTTCGAGTACAGAGATTGTAACCAAACCAATAAAGATTCCATACCCAGAAGCTAAACATTGCTAAGAGTTAAATCAAAAGAATACATTACAGATTCGAGATCAACGGGTGCTGAGCTCGCGACAAATAGAAACCTGGAGGGTGAAATTGATGTGATCTTGAACAGGAGAAAGCTGAGCCTGAGCAGCTGCGTTAACTTCTTCAAGCTTACTTCTTAGCCTCGCTGACACAATTTGTTCCTCCGCCGCAGCGATGTGATCCATCGTCGCTCTCTCTCTAATTCCTTTGGTCTCCGAGTGTAATTTTGATTTTAGGGCATAGGGTTTAGCGAGCTGATCTTGAAAACAAAGGCCGCAAACAAAACGGGTTTGTCAATGTTGGGTCGGGTTAAGTTCCCGATAACCGGTCTGCTATTTCACCAAATTAACTTAATTAACCGATGTAAACCGGCAGCTAAATCAATCATTTCATTGACCGGTTACGACAGTACAAAGATTCGTTCCCGCAAACTTTGGTCTTGTGTTAACCTTGGTTCAGTTTTTCACTGATTCATTTCAAAACACTAGATATATGTTTAGAGTCTTTAGATTGGAACCTCAAGCTAATTTTCCCACCAAGTTAAAAACATTAGCATTAGAATAAATGTAACGTAGACAAATTATACAAGTCCTAGTAAATAGAGTTTGGGAATTAGGTAGTAAAATAGCAGAAACAGTCATCATGGTCTCCATCAATATATGTTCCTGAGACATCTTTTGTCTAACGTTTTGGGGTTATCTTACATTAGTCTGAGACAAAGAGATTTTAGCGGTTGTGAATCAAATCATCGAGATAGTGAATTAGAAGACTTGAGATTGAAAGCAGGAGATGTTGGAGTCTTGATAGGAGCCCAAATATCAGCTCCATTGGTTTGAGCAATCCCTGATGTACACTCCACTGGTACAAGACATAAACCTCTGCTTCTAAGGCTATAATCTTCAAGCTCTTCTTCCTAGTTACAGAGACTTGGACAAATCAGATTCCAGAATCTAGATTTTGAATACCTATCTGAGTAAAAGAGTCATCAAGAATCTGCTCACCTGTCTATAAGTGGGTGTTGCTTGCAGGTATGGAGCGCTTAGAACCTGCACAGACAATTGATCAAAGTTATCGTTGGGGTAAGAAGCGACGAATGAAACATGTTTTGATTCGAAGACTCTGAGCAGACCTTGACTTGTTCGTGAAGAAACTGAATGTATTGCATTGCCTCTAGAAGAACTGAGGCAGTGTCTGTCTGCAGAGATAGAGACTTGAACATGATTAGAGAAGATAAAGAGAATGTAGAACTAGAAGAGATCATTTCGACCAAAATGGTACCTTTCCATAAGGCGAAACTAGCTGTTGAAGAGCTGAAATACGTTCTCCTAACTTGTCCTTCCTCTCCTGATTAAATTACAAAACAACAAAGTTACAAGATCATTAACATACTGGTCCAGGAATAGCAGTGAGCTTCATGGCCCACAATGAAGTCTGATTTTAGAAGATTGAGAGTCTCATAAGACCTTGGAAGAGAAAGTGAGCTCAGACTTGTGTCGTTTAATGCTATTATTCTCAAGAGAACATACACTACGCTTATTTTCCATCATCATCTCTGCCAAGTCTCTAGAATACTCCATTCTTTGTCACTAAACAAAACCAAAAAAGATCGGCTTTTTCGATATAAGAAACTGATTTACTTGCTAATCTCAGAACAAGTTGCAGAAACAAACATAAAGATTACAATTCAACAAACTTGCTTTTTGCAGCGTCACAAAGATAAATCTATACGCATTGATGTATATTATCAGACAAACAAACAAATCGGTGAGTATGTTTCAATATTAAATGTAAGATGTGAACTACAATGGATTACAAATCTAGGTGTGGACCAACCAATGAATTGGAAGATACGACTTTTTGGATTAGATAATTTATAACCAGACCAATGGTCTAAGGAAAGTAGATAATGGTCAGAGGTTAGCCCTATAAGATCACATCAGCTTGAAGTATTATTTTAAGTTTATCATACTTTGCTTCCATATGAAGACAATACATTCATGACATTCTTACACAAGAAACTACCAAATTCACTCATTAATGAGTTCATTTAAGAACTGGGCAATCATTAAAGGTGTATCTTTTTGTGTCGAGTTAATTCCATCAGAAATTTTACATACAAGATTTAAACTTTTAAAGCTAAAGACAAAACAAAAGTATATGCTTAAGATTAGTCTTTAGATAGTTAAAGTTGTAAATTAAGAATACCAAAACGAAGAACAAAACAGAGTAAACGAAGAAGAACTTACAGAGTGAAAAGAGACTCAGCATTTGCTTGAAACAGCACACTAACCCAACAAGAACTTCACAAACTTCTGAGTTTTGTTCGTCTAGCTTTTAGGTTTCTAACCCAAAGCAGATAACACGAAGAAACAACCCATGAATGGAGATTTTAGTCTCTCTTGTCTTCAGGTCTTAACAGACTTTAATGAAGCGAAAGCTCCTAAAATGGAGAGGTTTGCGTATGAATGAAAACGGCGTCGTAAGTAAAGGGCTTTGAGATAGAACAATTGCAGAGAGAAAGAGAAAGAGTTTGATGTACAGAAGAAAGCAAAGAGAAGAGAGGACTACGTTTCATATGTCTTTTTCTTCGTTTTGTTTTTCCTTTCGTCTTCTTCATTTTATCTTAATTTTTTTTATAAAAACAAATAAGATATTGTTAGGAAAATAGCTACTACCTATATAATTCTAAAACTTTTATTATCGTACCAAATTATTGTGGACAATTTGAGTATTTGGAAAATAATCATGAAATTTCGAAAATAAGTAATTAAGGAGTAATTTCATGAAAATTTGAGTAGTGAATAATTATATATTAAGAGTTTATTAGGAATGTAAAACAGCTAATGTACAACCAATGAAGGGAGGTCCTTTTACCAGTCCCAGATAGAAGTCGCTTTCATTATTTTCATCATAAATACATTTCATTATTTTGAAAGTGACATTTTATTTTTTTAGTAACTGTTTTGTCAAAAAGATTTTGACCAATTCTGCTTCTTCTGTCTCTTCTTTTTCAACTTTTTGCTTTCTTTTTGCTACGAGAGAGGTTAATGCAGTGTAACTCCTTTGGTTGATATCCGAGTACATTCATTCACATTCACTTTCAACTATATTCAGTTTCTCTAGATCATGTGAACACAAGAAATTTCTTGTCTTTCTTTTTTCTTTCAGTAATATTATCAACCAAAATAAATAAATAACGATATGTTATATGTCTAATTGTTTTAGTCCATCATTACATAAATATTTGTAAATAATAGCTTATATCATTAGTGAAATCTATTAACACACATAACCACTTATTTTCCTTAATCAACCAAGTAAGTTTTGAGTTAATGAATTTTACATCTCTGATTTTATTCATTTGCAAAAGTGACATAAGAAACATGTATGAATTTCGAATCTATTTTAATATTCAAGGAATAAAACAAATAAATAAATAAGCAAGTTGAAAATTAGGGGATGAGACGTCTTGTGTCAGGTGTTGAACCAAATTTCTCTTATGTTGATGTCAATATCAAGTTAAAACCTGATCGACCAAATTATTTTTACCATCCAACTGATTTATTTATAAAAAAAAGTTAGTAAGTCGGTTGTGGCCAAATTATTTTTAAACTGGTAGTTAAAATAATTTAATTAATATTTAGATAAAATTTGATTTCTCTCCATTACACTATTATATTTTTTAAAAATTATAATATAAATTTTATACTATAAATTAAGTTTTGTCAATCCAAAAAAGAAAATTTCTTTGTGTAATTTACATCCAAATTTTGACTACATGCAAAATATTAAAATTACTAAATCCATGATGACAAAATACATATATATGTGTGTATTGCGTATGTATCAGCGTTCCAAGTCGGACCCACGCGGTTTCGGTATTTGTCTTATCTTCGTCACTATGTCTCTTGTCTTCGCGGCGACCAGATTTCATTTATGTTTTTCAATAAACATTATATACATTTTATTACGCACGCCACAGTACGCACCAAAAACAATAGAAATAAAATAGATAAATGAATGACCAAATGTGGTTGCCTCAGTTATGTTTAATTTACTCACCATTCGAACTATTCCTTACTTAGCAAACAATACAGATCACTCAAACCTTTAAATAGCAACAATACGGCTAGTTTCCAAAAATGCATCAATTCAATAAAGAGACATTGATGTGTAACTTACATCCCAACATCACTATCATCTAAATTGAATGCTTCAATATCTTGGTAGGTCTAACAATAAAACCACACTCTTCATTTTCCATTTGCGTAAGGAGCAAACTATGGAGTCTAAATTATGAAGTTTCAATAACTTATTAAGTTATAAGAAAACTTTTTGTTTATTTCCAGCATTTCAATTTCTTTGTAGCGTCTATGAGGCTTTGCTTTGTTTCCATTCTCTGGCACTTGAGTAATCCTTCCAGTATGATTGCAGATTCTGGAATATCGCTCTCACTCATTACAGATTCTGAGCACAGCCCGAATAGCACCACGTTTACATCATCTTCCTCTTCTAGTTGCAGGCTGAATAATTGATCGAAAACCTTTGAAAAAAAAACAAATGCAAAAGAGATCGATTATACACTTGTGTAAGAGTAGATTCGTGGGCTAGTTTTAGATCATGATTGTGTTAACTTATGCAGAGAGATTTTGACAATGATAGAATCACGTTTGCTTTACCTTTTTCATTCTCGAGACTACCATATCTTTGACTGACTGTGACCTCGAGACCAAATTCACTACGAATAGGCCATGCTGAGGGAGAGCATGTTTTACCGAAAGAAGAAAAGTCTCTTCAACAAACTCAGATGCAGGGCAGGTTAATCCGCCACTGCATACAAAAGATCAAACAAGAAAATCAGAGCTTATTAATGTAAATCATATGGGATACTTTTATTTTAGTGTACTGGCCTTGTGCTTACCTTGAATCTGCTGAGTCCACATCTATAATTAGAATGTCAGGACAAGTTCCGTCTTTGACATTGTAAGCCGTGGAATCCTCATTTGAGCCAACGTTTGAGGTTTCTTTAGATCTAGTTATATCACTAATGAATTTGATTCCATCAGCAATATGCACCTATTATAAGAATGGGAGAAAGCTGAGTGATGGTGCTAAGTAGTATTGTTTTAAAGGGAAAGCATATACCTTCAAGCGATCATTTTGTGTGAAACCAAAGTACTCCTTCCCAACATCAAGCATTACCAGGTCAAGCTCAACCGCCTATTCAATGAGATACCATCATATAAGTGGCATTCAAAAGTATTTTAGCTTAATTAATCTTATTAAACTGAAATTACCTCAATATTTAAAACTGGCAGGCATCCATGGAGGAACATGGGAAGCAATCCTGCTCCAAGACCAATTATAACAGTTTTTACCTTAAAAACATCAAAACATTGCTGGATCAGTAAAAGAGAAAAGACAAACAATTCAGAGCGGTTGGAACATGAAATTAATCTAGAAACTATAAAGCCACGACTAAATAATGCACACCATCTTTCCACCCAGTTCAGCCTCCTTCAGATAGGAAGATACTAATGTGAATCCAGATACAATTCCAGCATGGTAAGAGCTAGCCAAATAATCATGAGAGACCCTCATAGTAGGTCCGCTTGATTCTGAAATGGATATAAGCAAAAAAAAAAGCATGAAACTTTCATGTGCGATGTCTCTATTACAACACCCAAAAAAAACATTTACCTTGGTTTCGCTTTTTACTTTCCTTTCCTTTAGATTGGGTAACATTTCTACTTTTCTCCTCCTGAGATTGCCCTAGGATCTCACCATCCTCTACAAGCAAAGCTTCAGACTGTATCAAACCCTCGATTCTTTTGAATACAAGCCGGCGAAATGTCAAATCGCTAGAAGGAGATAAGCCTTCCGGATAACTAGGAGTGCTTTCATAAACCACATCTTCAACGACCACTTTCCCAGTCAATGAAGATGTAACCTACAAATCGAAAGTAAAAAGAAGATACTCATAACTACATATTTTGACCAAACAGTAGAACTCATACAAGATTTGCTACAATAGTAGTAGATCAAAGTCTAATTGCCAAGATCAATAATGGAAAACAGTGATCACATCTGCAAAATGGAAGAAATGGAAGGGACAATATATAACAGTTTTTTAATTGATTGATTGCATGTATCTAGTAAAATCACCTCGTGGACAGTATTACGCTTTTTGATCCCATCACTTGCCATCATATACCTACAGCACCAATTCATTTGAACTAATAATTATAATCGACAATAGGGGGAAACAGTGGAAATTTCTGGTAGAATTTAGGATAACAAAAAAACCAAAAAAGTTGAAGAAAAGGATCAATGAATCAAAAGCATGAAGAATGTCGAGAAATAAGAATGACAAACATACGGAATGCGAGCTTCTTCATCGTCATTTCTAGGAGCTAGTTGTGTCACCATAGGAGATAAATCATTCTGAGGTGAAAAAGTTACAAGAAAAAATCAAGCAATACGTAAACAAAATAATGCATCAGACAATTAACAATGCAGATCGTACCTGGATATCTTCCATAGTGGCACCACTATGGCTGCTGTCGAGAAAAACCTTACACAAGGAAATGAAGATTTGTTTACATTCTCATGCCAAGAATAGATCAAGGAGATAACAAGGTGAATATAAAGGGGCTTTACCATATAAAGCTTACCATTATGAGACGAGCGGCCCTAGAACTCTCAACAACCTGCCACTGTCCTTCCTCTGAACAGAACAGCCAGTCATGAGCACGAGTCTGAAATTCAACACCCCTTTTTAATAATCAAAACTGTAATATATATATATGTGTGTATATATATATATCCACAGGACTTTTTGCGAACTTAAATTTCAAGGATTTATAATGTTGACAATGCCTACATTGGGGACAAGAAAAACACCACAGTGATACACAAATGGCTCGGTCTGTTTCTGAGCATCAAGAAGCACGGCCTTATAATTGAAATTGCTTCCCTGTCCGCCCAAAGTAAATTTTATACGGCGACCTATGTTAAGCTCTGCCAAATCTCCTTTAATACCAAGTTTCAAATCTTCATGAGAGTATAATAAGTATGAGCCATTGTTGCAGTCTTTACGTATCTTGTTCTCACTTTCAAGGGCTTCAAGCATACCAGAACCCTAAAATACAATTCAGAATCATATATAAATTGGATAAGAGTGCTATAAAAAAATTCAAGAGCTTGGAAAGTCAATTCACTAAGTAAACGGTGGTTTCAAATTCAATTAACAATAGGAGCACATTAAAAATACATATATAGTAATATTGAAGGTGAAGAAATAATCACTAAGGTAATAATGTCAAATATATTGGGATGACACTATGGTTCAGCAACGAATTACCTGACTGTCATTGTGACCAAGAGATAAAAGATCAAAAGCAGATTTAATCTCGTGCAATGCAATGGAATTTTCTTTTTCAGCCACCACCATAAACGTCTTAAGATTGGAGCGTTTTTGAGAGATTGAGAGAACATTCATCTTCCAACCAAAACGAAATTTTGAGAAAAGCAATGCTGCAAAAACACTAAAGACTTTCAACTAAACTAAAGTGACAATATATGAAGAAATCAATAACTAAGAATAATTTCACCTAATGATAACAAAAGCTAAGTAATGGAAGTACCTAAGACATGAGACTCCGCCAGCGTTAGACAGATAAACTTCCCCCCAGGTTTCAGAACCCGCTTGGCCTGAAAATGGCATTACTGATCTGATTAAATAATCTAATTTGACTCCAGCACTTAAAGCACATAACTTTGATTGTTTGATCCTACACTCATCCAATTGAAATGCAGATTCAAACAAGAAGAACAAATACGCAAATTAAACCAATGAGAATTTCACTAAAAGGACCTCTGATAAGTATTGACTTCCTAGCTTCGTGCCAACTTCTGGCTCCATCAAAGCATCAAGAGCACCTTTATCGAGAACCGTATCAAAAGAAGCATCGGCCAACTGGATAAAAACAATTTATGTGAATGCGAGAACAACAACAGTAAGCTTACTTTTCGAGAAAAAAACAGAGAACAAAAAGTTCAAAAGGAACCAAAACCTGCATCTTTGTTATGTCCATAACTCGCCAACGAAGTTCGGGCCGAGTCCGAATGTTGCGACGAAGCATATCGGTGATAACAACCTTCGAGAAGTCGACATTAGTGATTTCACGGAATCCGGCATCGTACAAATGCTCAGAAAGTCGGGAGTTTCCGCATCCGGGAACCAGAATCTGAAGCGAGCCAGAAGACGAAGAATCTTGAAGGAGAGGTAAAAGCGGTTCACGGAGCTGAGCCCACTCAGCATACCACTCGAAAGAGTCGTCGTTGCCTCTGAGAGTGAAGAATTTATCCCAATTCTCTTTGCTGGTGAAATCTTCGAGAGTTTGTAGGAAATCATCCGATGAAGCTCCTGCTTTGTTGCTTCCTTTCTTCTTCCCCATACTATGTTACGGAATACCTCCAAAAACCCTAATTTTCAGTCTCAGGTATTTACGAAGAGACTTTCTTCGCTGACAGTAGAGACGGAGCTTGGAGTTCGAGGTGGAGGCTGAAGCCGATGGACGGTTTAATTTTGTTTAAGATTCAATAACCGAAAGCAATCAAAGTAAACCAAACCGAACCGGAAAGCTGACCAAAAATACTCAAACACATCGATCATCTCAGATCGTGAAGTCGGCTTTTTGGGCTTCAATTGGGCGAAAGTTTTTTCATGTAATAATACAAATTCTAGTTATAACTACCTAAGTTCTTCTAAGGCTGTGGTTTAAATGTTTTTTTTTTTTGTTGACAATTTGAAGTGACGTGGCAGCAACTCGATTAACTTGATATTTACTGTCAGTTGGGAGCTCACATTCTGCATTTCATTGAGTGAGGACAATGATGAAGACGAAGACAAGCTCTTAGCGGTTTATTTGTGTATGTTGTTGCAGGTTTCTGCAGTTTGATATTGTGTAACGCGTAAAATAATAAATAAAATTTAACATTTTTACTCAAAAAGAAAGTGAGTTTAGCCAAAATGTTTTTGTTTACGAAAAAGATATTCAAAATGGAATTCAAAACTGATAGGAGATACTCTCATTTTAAATAGAAGTTTATAGTTCTATTACGGAAAAATGATTCTTATCAATATGTGAATATTAGCCTAGTTTTCATGCATTAATTACATTATTTAGGGCTCATGCATTCACATTTTAGTATTAGTATTTTGCATCTTTTAGATTTTAGAGTTTTAGGTAAATTGAGTTGCATATTTGATTTTTTTGGAGTTATTTTAGGTGAATTGGAGTTAGGTTTGGAGGTGTGGAGAGTTGAGGATGATGTCACAAACAAAAGGATTATATTTTACAAAATTATTAAATAGTAAAAAAAATGTTATATAATAATATATATAATATTGGTTTTAGTGTGAATTTCAATGTTGTGGTTGAAGATGGAAATTAGTTTTTTATGTAAACTACATTAAATATAGTGTTGTGATTGGAGATGCCGTAGATCGGTGACCATTTAATTTATATTACTCATTGAATCTTGCAAAAATCCCAATAATAATTTGTATGGACATACATTCAATGTTATAAGCTTTTAGTCTTACTTTCAATGTCAAGCTGATTAACTGCATCAATAAACTTTTTATATTATTCGTCAAACCAGAAAACCTGTAGTTTCTTTGAATTCGACGAATCTTCGTTCTTATTGTCCCCTTGCTCTTTCCCTTCCTTGTTTAGCCGAAATACTTTTGTTTACAAAGAAGTTCTTCAAAATAGAATTCAAAACTGATAGTTTATGCATTCTCATTTTATATATTTGTTTGTACTTATATTACTCATTGAAATTAAATACATATTTTCAAAAGCATGATTTTCTAAATACATATTTTCAAAAGCTTTTGTTGAAGTTTTTGGCCAGTGACAACCAGACTTCGCGAGAGGTGTTGAGGCTGTGAACATGACCAAGCACTTCTTCTGAGAGGGTACCAAAGAGCCCAGACCGGATTAACTGTTCAGTGCAGTACTAGGAATCACACAGAGGATTAGGAGCTTGAGCGATTGTGTCTCCATTTCTGACGGTGGACATGGAATCATTCCATTGACAAACCCTATTAGCTTTTGACTTGCTACTAGAGACTCAAACTGAGTTTTCCAGAGGAGGTAGTTTGAGTCATTCCGCTTCAGAGTAACAAAGCTGAGAACATGAACATTACTGGGAAAAGGAAAAGAGTTAGGATCCGCCATTGTTAATGCCTGTGAGAGCTACAATGGCTCTGATACCATGAAAGAGTTGCAAAACGAAAGAGAGACTGCCTAATTTTCACTATTTTGGATAAAGCTTTACAGAGAGTATGATTTACAAATATATAGACTAAGGAAGGATCCAGAAACTATGGTTCCGGCTGTCTTGTGCTTTGTCTTCTTCTGAGAGGGTGAAAGGGTATCCGTTGTACCAGTCTGCAGCTGCTGCTGCTTGCTCGGGATTGTCTCTAACGCCTCTGAATGTTGTACGGAGATGCAGAGACTTGTCTGTTTGTCTTTATCATTCTTAGTGGGCTCTTTTGGGCCATACTAACTTTGAACATTTGGAAAAGAGATTAGGCTTGTGGACTTGGGCTTCATACTCACAGGTCTTACGTTGAAGATAACATGTAGAAGATTAAATGGTGTCCATCACCAGAGTGCAAATATGCGATTGATTTTGATGTTGGAAATGGAAGTAGAAGCAATAATTACGATGTTTCTTGTTTGTGTTTGAACAAGTTTTGTTGGAAGTGTTGTGAAGATGCTCACAGTCCTGTGGATTGTGAGACAGTGGCAAAGTGGATGTTCAAAAACAAGGATAATTCTGAGAACAAGAATTGGTTACTTGTGAATACAAAGCCTTGTCCTAAATACAAGCGTCCGATCGAAAAGAACCAAGGATGTAATAATATGACATGTTCAGCTCCGTGTAGATATCAATTTTGTTGGATTTGTTTATGTAAGTTGAGCGATCACGCAGCTTGCAACAAGTTTGTTGATGTGGATGAATGTAAGAGACGAGAGACGAAAGTTGCGATTGATAAGTATATGCATTATTATTTATGATGGGCAAATAATCAATCGTCTAAGTTAAAAGCTATGAAAGATTTGGAAGAATTACAATCGGTGAAGCTTAAGGAGATTAGTAACAAACTTGGCACATCAGAAGCTCATCTCCAATTCACAGTTGAGGCATGGTTTCAGGTTAGTGAAAACATCTATATTACTATATGATTGGTAACATTATGAAACCTAATTAGTAAAAAGAATTATGTGGAATGCAACAATAAAAAAGAATCTAGGGCTTACGACATAGTATAATGAAAGAGAAATCCATTAGTAAATTGAAAAACCATTTCAATAACAATTTAATCCAGAATATATGTTATTTGTAACTGTAGAGAATTTCAAATGGAATCGTGACAAATTTCTATTCCCGGCCACTTGTTATAGACCGTGTATAATCATATAAAATCTGTCGGGAATAGTCGTTCCCGACCACTTGTAGTAAACTGAATATAATCGTATATAATCTGTCAAGAATGACTGTTCCCGACAAAATTCATACATATTCCTCTGTTTGAAATAGGGTGATTTCTTGTAATGAATTTCATGATTAAACATATAATTTGAACTGATGAATGGATAATGTAAAAGTGCAATTGACTTTTTTTAATTAGTACATTGTTGTTTAACAATTACTAACATGTAATTGAACATGTAATTGAATGGTGTTGCAGATAATCGAATGTAGAAGGGTTTTGAAATGGACATACGCATATGGATATTACCTACCTAATGATTCTCATCATGATCGAGTCAAGAAACAACTATTTGAGTATTTGCAAGGTAAGTTTTCATACACAAATATTTAACTTGTGTGTAGTTAATCAACTTTTGTTGTTTGTTATTGTCAGGGGAGGCTGAACCAGGTTTGGAGAGGCTTCACTATTGTGCAGAGAAGGAGTTAAACCAATCTAATTCTAAAGACTCATCAATGAAAGATTTCGATTATTTTTGGCAGAAATTGATTGATTTGACTAAAGTAACCAAAACATACTTTGAAAATCTTGTGGAAGCCTTGGAGAATGGTCTTGAAGATGAAACTTACAAGGAGAATACTTCATTTACAAACTTTAACTTGGTTTATGAAGGAGCTTCAAGTAGCAACCGTAGAAAAAAGAGAACAATTCGCTTTTAGAGTTTAGCAAATTAAAATGTTTTCTCTATATAATTTATGGTTTTCTTGCAAAGGACCATAAAATTTGTTATAAGTTTTCCAAATCTTCTGCATATTGGTTTTTTTTTGCATAGGTTTTTTTAACAACTATATTAACATAACCCGATCTATAATCAAACACTATTTATAAGTAGCAACACTACCTAAACTCAAACTCTTACAATAAAAACTGCAGAAATAAATAATTTTTTGGTCAAAATTTGATTTTATTAAAGCTTAAATTGTTTGGACCATTGAAAAGGCCCTTTAAGCAATTTTATGGGCAAAACCATTGTTAGTTCGCTTAATATGAAAAACTGAAACAAACATAAATTTCCTTCGATAAAACCTATGTCAAAGAGAATTCCATGGAGATTTTTGTGCCCTTTCTTCATCTTGATAGCAATTTAGAGGAATCATAACAGAAGTGGACATTTAATTAGTTTTTCTTTTTCTAGTTTAAAAATTTTAATGCATGAATTTGTAATTTTTTACAACTCTATAGTTATATAATCATAGTCTTTAAAGAAATCTTCTTTTAATAGTACTAGTTGGTGACCGTTCTTTGAACGGAATTTGATAGCAAGAGTGGAAGAAAATCAATAGAAATTCATGTTTTTATTGAATTGTTTATTGTACGTATAGCATGGATATTATTATACATTTTCATCAAGTAGTAACATGTTGACATCCGTGTCATGAATTTTCCACCTTTTTTGACTACAGATTTTTCGAAATCGCAAAAGTCTTATAATGACATATTGAGAGTTTCATCCAACTTTCAAATCGAAAAAAAAGAGATGAGAGATTTCCATATTGATTTGGTGGAAATTTGAAAGAGTAAAATTTTAGTAGGTGACAATGTTAAGTATGAATTACCAAATGATCCATTTAATAGAAAAAATAAAAGAGAAAAGTTAAAGACAATATAGTTAGTACAATTTGTCATTACTCAGGTTAATTTAATTGTGTTTCATTAAATATGAATTCATTTTCTTACACATATTGAATGAGAAATATGAAGAGACACATTTGCATGAACAAAACATATGAGGCTGAATAAAATACATTCAAACATATTATAATATTTAACTATTACAAATAAAATTTTGAATCACTCGAAACTTTTATCTTCATTATATGCGATGTTCATGTAAATATTAAGATATTTATGTCACTATATTCATGAATATTCTACACATATGTAATAAATTTAATTTGATAACAATTCTGTGATAATTTCTTAGAGAATTTAATTTTAATGACCTTATTCAGTTTTTCTTGAGTTTAATGAAAAAACCTACTACAGCTTTGTTAATTGTGGTTTTATTTTTTAATCCAAAATTATAAAATGGATTGGTGAATTTATAATTTAAAAAAAAACTAAGATACTGTTTATAATTTTTTTCTTAATTGTGATATTACATTTTAATTACAAAATTATGAGAGGTGTGGTTTCATATAATATTTTAAAATTTGATATTAATTTTAATTTAAATACTAAATTAGTATATGATGGATTTATCATTTGTCTTAAATTGTGGTTTAAACTATATAATTTATTGTTAATTAAATAATTGATTTAAAGGTGGATGATGATGTGACACTCTATGAAGAGAGCAACATTCTACTTTATATATAGATTGTTAATTAAATAATTGATTTAAAGGTGGATGATATATAGATTAAATATTAGTGAGAATATAAAAAATTATTATTTTAAAATTAAATCTACATGTGGTGCTAGCCATGGGCATTCGGTTATTCAGTTCGGTTCAGATCGGTTCTTTCGGTTCCGGTTCCCGTTTTTATGGTTCTTGAAATGTGGTAACCAATGAGTACCTATTAAAATTCAGTTGGGTTTCGGTTCCAGAAAAGTGGAATTAATTTTTCCTAAAATAATATTGGTCCAGTTTCAAATGGTTACTTTTTTCAAAAAGTAACCAAATACCCAAAAAAAAACCAAATATTTTTCAGTACTAACTAGTTTCAGTTCCTATTTGGTAACTTTCAATTATCGGAACCAAACCAAAAACCGAAGTTACCTAAAAATAGAACTAAATAGTTCTTTTCTAAGAACCAAAACCAAACCGAACCGTGAACCAATGTTACTTAAAAATTGGAACTAGAAGCAGAATCAAAAATTTTGGGTCGATTCGATTTGGTTTTTTGGTCCGGTTATTATGCCTAGGACTAAATGGTGTTATGGATGGTGCAACTTTGACACCAGAGTTGACCCTAGCATACGAGCAGCTTCACTCTTTGATAGCTCTTTTTTTTTTTTATAAAAAAAAGATTTTCTAAGCTTTTTTTACCTATTTTATTAGTGTGTTTTAAAAGGGTCCATTAGTAACTTAATTTTTGGATAAAAATAATTAATAATGGGGTAAACGATCCATTTCCTCCCAGAAACTTTCATATAGCACCAAATCCCCCCGAACTTTTACCTCTGTCTAAATCCCCCCCATCGTAACTTCTCAACCAAAATCCCCCTCATCTAAACTTTTTCAATCTATTTTCCCCCGGTACAAAATTGTGGTTCAAATCAAGTAAATCCTTACCAAACCGCTTGAACCAAACCAAGATGAGGGGGAAATAGATCGTTTAACGATCTATTTCCCCCCAGAAACTTTGATACACCAAATCCACTCCAAACTTTCACCTCGGTCTAAATCCCCCCCATCGTATATTCCCCCAAACTTTCATATAAACTTTTTCAATCTATTTTTCCCCGGGTAGAAAATTGTGGTGACGTTCTTCTTCTTCTCCGGTGAGTCTTCTCCACCTCCCTCTTCTTGAAACACTCGTTTTCTCCTTTTATAAGTTATAAATACATACCTTTAATTCCTTAGAAAAAAAACACAAACCAACAACAACAACAAGTTGCAAAATAAAACATCAGAAATAATGGAGATAAAGAACGTCAACAACATCTTTGTGGCCCTCTTTATCTAGACCGTGTTAGTGAGCTCAGTCATGACAGCTTCAATGGAGTCTCCAACACCATCACCAGGTGAAGCTGGTGCTTAGATTAATGTCTTTAATACAAAAAGTGGTTACATGAAAGTTGCAGTAAGTATTTCTTTTAAGGATTAGTTTCATCATCGTTAGGCTTTCTCTTTACATTCATGAGACTCTTTGTAAGACAAATCGATGTTGCTCTTGATGAAACTGTTTCATCTCCAAAAGGTTTTAACGCACCTTCAAGCTCATCGAATTTTTCTTGCCTAAGTAAACATGCACAAAGCTCCAACAAATATTCCAATGCTTCAGCTCTCTCCTCACTTTTTGGACTCTTTTTCTGATACTCGCGTAGTAGTGTTAATGTGCTAATCAATGACATCTCTTGTGTCTCTACTGGCTTCTCTATGTCTTTTGAAGAAGAACTTCAATTCTTGTTTCTGTTATCTCTTTCCTCTGCTACATCGCCCACTAGGACATGCGCAGCTGAAGAAGCACCAGCTTCACCTGGTGATGGTGCTGGAGACTCCATTGAAGCTGCCATGACTGAGCTCACTAACACGGCCAAGACAAAGAGGGCCACAAAGATGGTGTTGACGTTCTTCATCTCCATTATTTGTGATGTTTTATTTTGCAACTTGTTGTTGTTGTTGGTTTGTGTTTTTTTCTAAGGAATTGAAGGTATGTATTTATAACTTATAAAAGGAGAAAACGAGTGTTTCAAGAAGAGGGAGGTGGAGAAGACTCACCGGAGAAGAAGAAGAACGTCACCACAATTTTCTAGCCGGGGGGAAATAGATTGAAAAAGTTTGTATGAAAGTTTGGGGGGATATACGATGGGGGGATTTAGACAGAGGTGAAAGTTTAGGGTGGATTTGATGTATCAAAGTTTCTGGGGGGAAATAGATCGTTTAACGATCTATTTCCCCCTCATCTTGGTTTGGTTCAAGCGGTTTGGTAAGGATTTACATGATTTGAACCACAATTTTGTACCGGGGGAAAATAGATTGAAAAAGTTTAGATGAGGGAGATTTTGGTTGAGAAGTTACGATGGGGGGATTTAGACAAAGGTAAAAGTTCGGGGGGATTTGGTGCTATATGAAAGTTTCTGGGAGAAAATAGATCGTTTATCCTTAATAATGTGGTTAATTATTTCTTTTAGATTTTAGGTCCAATTTGTTGAGTCAAGCCAATTCTATTGACCCATCATCATTATATGGAAAGCCTAATTCACCTAAGGTTTTTATTTTTTATATATTTTCCTTTTCGATTTAAATGAGGATCAGGATCCACTATGTAATTAGGTTTCGTTAATGATTTTCCTATATATAAGAGTTTGTTTGATAATCAATAAAACCTGAGAAAAATTAAAGAAAACTAAAAACCTAACTTTTGCTAACCTGAGGGAGTATCGCATCTGGAAGTCGTTCTAAAGTTGTTTTTTCTTAAGGCTGATCACATGGATTATATGGATGATGATTTTGAATCAGACGAAGAGAATTTTTACAACGATGATGAAGATACAGAAGACGATTACAGCATCGTCGAGGAAGACGTGAATCAATCTGAGAAAAGTTACGTAGTTCTCAAGGAAGAAGACATCCGCAAGCATCAAAGAGACGATATTGAACGAGTTTCCATGGTTCTCTCTTTAAGCCAAGTCGAAGCGATTGTTCTTCTTCTTCACTTTAATTGGAGTGTTAGTAAAGTTGAAGATGAATGGTTTACGGACGAAGAAATAATCCGTAAGGCTGTTGGTTTATTGAAGGAGCCTATTGTTGATGTTAATGGCAAAGAAGTTATAAATATCCAATGTGAAATTTGCTTTGAATCATATACTATAGAGGAAATTGCTAGGGTTTCTTGTGGTCATCCTTATTGCATAACCTGTTGGGCTGGTTATGTCTCTACAAAGATCGATGATGGTCCGGGATGTTTAAGGGTTAAATGTCCTGAACCTTCTTGTTCTGCTGCGGTTGGTCGAGATTTGATCGATAAGGTTAGTGAAGGAACAGAGAAAGAGAAGTATGATAGATATTTTCTTAGGTCTTACGTTGAAGATAACATGAAGAAGATTAAATGGTGTCCATCACCAGGATGCAAATATTCGATTGATTATGATGTTGGAAGTGAAAGCAGAAGTAACAATTACGATGTTTCTTGTTTGTGTTCGAACAAGTTTTGTTGGAACTGTTGTGAAGATGCTCACAGTCCTGTAGATTGTGAGACAGTGTCAAGATGGATATTCAAAAACCAAGATGAGTCTGAGAACAAGAATTGGCTACTTGTGAATTCAAAGCCTTGCCCTAAATGCAAGCGTTCGATCGAAAAGAACGAAGGATGTAATCATATGACATGTTCAGCTCCATGTAAATATGAATTTTGTTGGATTTGTTTAAGTAAGTACAACGGTCACGGTGCTTGCAACAAGTTTGTTGATGTGGATGAACATAAGAGACTAGAAACGAAAGCTGCGATTCAAAAATATACGCATTATTATTTAAGATGGGCAACAAACCAATCGTCTAAGTTAAAGGCTATGAAAGATTTGGAAGAATTGCAATCGGTGAAGCTTAAGGAGATTAGTACCAAACTTGGCACATCAGAAGCTCAACTCCAATTCACTGTTGAGGCATGGGTTCAGGTTAGTGAAAACATATATCTTACTTTAAGATTGGTAACATAACGAAATCTAAAAGTATAAAAGAATTATGTGGAATGCAACAACAAAAGAGAATCTAGGGCTTACTACATAGTATAATAAAAGAGAAATCCATTAGTGAATTCAAAAACCATCTCAATAGCATTTAAAATATGTAACTGTAGAGAATTTCATATGTATAGAATATGTCAAAAATAACTATTGTAGACTGAATATAACTGTATAGAATCTGTCAAAAATAACTGTTGTAAACTGAATATAATTGTATAGAATCTGTCGAAATAACTGTTGTAGACTGAATATAACTGTATAGAATCTGTCGAAAATAGTCATTCCCGACCACTTGTTGAAGACTAAATATGTATAGAATTTGTCGAGAATAACTGTTCCCCACAAAATTCATACAGATTCCTTGGTCTGAAATAGGATGACTTCTTGAATTTCATGATTAAACATATTTGAACTGATGAATGGATACTGTAAAAGTGTAATTGACTTTTGTTAATTAGTACATTGTTGTTTAACAATTACTAACATGTAATTGAATGGTGTTGCAGATAATCGAATGTAGAAGGGTTTTGAAATGGACATACGCATATGGATATTACCTACCTAATGATTCTCATCATGATCGAGTCAAGAAACAACTATTTGAGTATTTGCAAGGTAAGTTTTCATACACAAATATTTAACATGTGTGCAGTTAATCAAACTTTTGTTGTTTGTTATTGTCAGGGGAGGCTGAAACAGGTTTGGAGAGCTTCACTATTGTGCAGAGAAAGAGTTAAACCAATCTATTTCTGAAGACTCAGTGAATGATTTCGATAATATTCGGAATAAATTGATTGATTTGACTAAAGTAACCAAAACCTACTTTGAAAATCTTGTGGAAACCTTGGAGAATGGTCTTGACGATGAAACTTGCAGAGAGGATATTTCAGTTCCAAACTCTAACTTGGTCTATGAAGGAGCTTCAAGTAGCAACCGTCAAACAAAGAGAAAAGTAAGAGTTTAGCAAATTAAAATGTTTTCAGTTTTCTTGCAAAGGACCATAGAATTTGTGATAAGTTCTCTAAACCTTCTGAATATTGTTTTCTTTTGCATATTGTTTATTTTTTTAACATAATCCTGATATATAACCAAACTCTATTATACATAGCAATACTTCCTAAACTCAAATTCGGATAAGAAAAACAGCAGAAATGAATTTTTTTTTTGTGTCAAATATTTGATTTTATTAAAGCTTAAATTGTTTGTCAAAGAGGATTCCATGAAGACTTTTGTTCCCATTCTTCATCTTGATCACAATGTAGAGGGAATCAGAATAGAAATGTCTTATATGCGTTTTTTTTAACTTATAAATTTTAAATGCTTGTTTTCTCCTATTGAAAATTTTGTCAATTATAACTTGTATTGTCGAAAAAATCTCAAATGTCTTTTGTTAAAGGAACAAAGTTACATTTTCTTGTAGCATCTCAACTTTGCAACAAGTATTCCACCAACAAAACAACATATGATCAAACTACTTGATTTAGGAGAACATAAATATCCATGTAATAACAGTACAAAAATTCTCTATATCCATAAGTTCTTTTTTAGTTGAACTCATTCATAACTTTTGTTTTGAAACCAAAGCTAATTGTATAAACAACATAAAAAGCCATGGTCACAAAAGAAATTAAAAAACAATAATGAAACAAGAATATATCATTGGACCCACTCACCTAATCTCCTCCCTCCATGGCTTCAGCTACCTACACGTTTATTTTGTGCTTAGCACCATAAAGATAACGACATAGTATATCCTCTTCACTTAACAAGAGAGACAGAACTCAGAACATACTATCCACTTTATTGTTTCTTTGGCTAGCAAAATAAAACAATGGGTACAGAAGGAAATGGTCATGTACTGTTTGTTCCATATCCATTGCAAGGTCACATTAACCCAATGATCCAACTTGCTAAACGTTTATCCAAAAAGGGTATTAGTAGCACACTTATCATCGCCTCCAAAGACCACCGTGAACCTTACATTTCCGACGAATACTCTATCACCGTCCGCACCATCCACGACGGTTTCTTTCCACATGAACACCCTCACGCTAAGTTTAAGGATTTTCACCGTTTCAACACCTGTACTGCTCGTAGCCTCTCGGATTTCATCTCCAGGTATAAAAGATTAGAGTCATTAGCTAGATCATCTAAACCATCAGACTGAGTATTTTACTATTTAAAACATAATATGTTTCTTTTACTTTTTTTTTATTATCATAAATTCATACGTAAATATGTTATTGAGCTCTAGTGGTATTTTATGCAGTGAGAAGTTATCGGATAATCCTCCCAAAGCTTTGATATATGATCCGTTTGTGTCCTTTTCATTGGACGTAGCTAAGGACTTGGGTCTATACGTAGTGGCCTATTTCACTCAACCATGGTTGGCTAGTCTTGTTTACTACCACATCAACGAAGGCACCTACGATGTTCCTTTTAATAAACCCGATCACCCAATAATTGCATCGTTCCCTGCTTTTCCCTTGTTAACACAAAATGATCTGCCTTCCTTCGCCTGCGAAAAAGGATCGTACCCTACTTTATTTGAGTGTGTGGTTAGCCAGTTCTCTAATTTGCGGCAAGCTGATTGCATTCTTTGCAACTCTTTTGATCAACTTGAACCTAAGGTAAGGTTAACTTTGGTTTTTGTATTGGTATGTAATTTTCTTTGAGAAGGTTCTAAGGTTTTGTGAACGTCTTTTTCCTCATAGGTACTTAAATGGATTAGAGATCAGTGGCCGGCGAAGAACATTGGGCCTGTGGTTCCGTCGAAGTTCTTGGATAACAGGTTGCCCGAAGACAAAGATTATGACCTCGGGGATTTCAAAACAGAGCCGGACGAGTCTGTTCTGAGGTGGTTGGAGAATAAGCCGGGAAAGTCGGTGGTTTATGTGGCGTTCGGGACATTGGTGGCTTTGAGTGAGAAGCAGATGAAGGAAACCGCAATGGCGATTAGAAAAACCGGATATCACTTCTTGTGGTCCGTTAGAGAATCTGAGAGAAGCAAATTACCGTCTGGTTTTATCGAAGAGGTGATGGAGAAAGACTGTGGACTTCTGGCTAAGTGGGTTCCTCAGCTAGAGGTTTTAGCACATGAGTCAATCGGGTGTTTTGTGACACATTGTGGATGGAACTCAACGTTGGAGGCACTGTGCTTAGGGATTCCATTGGTGGGAATGCCTCAGTGGACGGATCAGCCCACAAATGCGAAGTTTATAGAAGATGTCTGGAAGATCGGGATCAGAGTGAAGACAGATGCAGAAGGGTTTGTGAGTATGGAAGAGATTGCAAGATGCGTTACAGAGGTCATGGAAGGAGACAGAGGAAAAGAGATAAGGAAGAATTCTGAGAAGCTTAAGGTGTTGGCTTGTGAAGCTATCTCTGAAGGAGGTAGTTCCGACAAGAACATTAATGAGTTTGTTGCTCTTTTGAGTTGAGAATTTGAAAATGAGATGTCGTAAGTTTGTTATTTTAGTACCTAATAACGACTTCTTTGTCGGCTATACTCTGAGTAATCCTGTTGGTTTCGTAGGTTGTCCCCTGCAAACATATCCATATGTAAACTTTGTTTAAAAAAAGAGACCTTTGACTATAACTCTGTAAGACACAGTAAGAATAAAGAGCTTTCTTGCTGCTTATATTAATATGATACATTGTATCTCAAAATGTTCAGTTTTGTGCATAGGAAGTCTATATAGCTCGATGAAGTACTTTTGCGGTATAAATTATACATCTTTACAATGATAAGGCAGTGGCAAACCGAAGAGGCCTCCTTTCTTTTTGTATTCTTTGTATCAATTTTATAGTAAACATGAGAAGAGAAGCTCTTGAATTGCTGAGTTTCTCGTGTTTCTTGGTCAAGCCTCTTCTGGTCTTTTGTACTATTTCCTGAGAAATCATCCATTTGGTTGAGAAACGAACTCAAAATTTATGTGAGAGCTTGTGATAGATAGAGAAAATTAAGAATTTGGCTTAACTAAGGTGAAACTAGAAATGCAAACAGCATAAACATAAAAGAGTTGTTAAAGAGAAAGCTTATTACCAAGGAAATTTGAATGTATCTTTCCACCATCCCTGTTTAGAGCACTGTATGAAAATCTTGTCCAATCGGACTATGATCTCAGAAAATGTCGGCCTCACTAATGATTCCCCATCCCAGCATTCCTCAATCAACCTGTACAGATAACAATTGAAAAACTGATCAGATGAAAGAGGTTGGGTATAGGATGAAGGACCACGCAAATGATGTTACTGTACCGTAAGTGTAAAAACAAATTCTCCAATTTATGTTATAAAGTTGACAGAAATTAGTAGTACACTTACTCTCTCAACTCCGGGGGAAAACTTTTGGTTTTAGCCTTAAACGAAGGTCTTCTTCCTTCCAAACACATTAGCTTCACTGCCTCTTCTGGGGGCTTAGGATGGAAAGGTTGTACTCCTTCAATCATCTAAAGAATTTCAAGAAAAACTTAATCAAGGATTGCTGCCAAGAGATTTGTTAAAGAAGCTTGTTTGCCTCAATGCTAAAAAACATATCAGCTAGATTGGCTAAAGCAGAACGAAGTACTTTAGTGAGCGTATAGACCAGTGAGTGGATTCAAACCAAGACTAGATACAGTCGTCAAGTAATGCAGTAGAGCGTTATAAAGCACACACATTTGACCGCAAGGGTGACTTATACGTACCTCATATAAGACAACACCAAAAGAGTATGAATCCACACTCCTGTCAAATACTTCATCTTTGTAAACCTCAGGTGCCACACAGTAATCTACAAACAATAAACAGAATCATCTCTTTAAACTATTGCCTATGAATATCAATAATTTGCATGCGTGTGTTAATACAAAAAGAAACAATTTCTAAATTTTTATAATCTCAGCCATCTAGATGTTTGATGGGCATCACATTCCCACAATTCTGTGCTATAACTCTGTTAAGAATCCCAAATGTGAACCCATGGGTTGGGTCTATTATGTTAACAGATGGGATGACATATGATACTTCTTTTGGGCAGTCATAAGGAATAAAGCATTTATAACTTACTTGAAGGCTCTATATGTGCCCCGTGATTAAGGATTCTTGATTTATCGGAAGATAACTTGGCAAAACTTATCAACCCAAATCCTGCCACTTTCAAATGTCCTCCATTATCGAGCATAATATTTCTGGAACCTTACAAAAAGTTGCCAAAATTAGATAGCGGGAAATCCAAAAATAGTTTCTCGAAAAAGTTGATTTGAAGATGCTTCTTTATTTAGTTATCTTACTTGGGTTTTAGATCGCAGTGGATAACTGGTTCTGGTTTACACTCGTGTAGATAATTCATTCCCCTGAGAAGAGCTAAATGGTTTGTTAAGACAAGATAAAAAAACATGTGTATGACGGGTGGTATTTGTATACAAGCTTTTAAAGGAAAGGCCCATGCCTGGCTAAATCGAGGGCAAATCTTAGAACTTTAGATGGAGAGAGACGTCCTTTCTTCTGTAGATAGCTTCCGAGGTCACCCTGAAAGTTACCACCCAGCCAACAAAATTTATCCATGAATCCAGAAATTGCTTCAGATACAAATATCTTGTAAGGCAAAAATGAGGAGGAAGCTTACTTTAGGATGATACTCAGACACAATCATCATGGGTACATTTTGAGTAACAGCGCCAACAAATTGCACAACATTAGGATGACGAACCTTCTCGAATAAAGTAAGTTCGTGTTTGAAGGCATTTCTGTGGGTGAATAATAAATTCAGATGATTAAATTGCTGAAGAAACGTAATATATGAAAACCAAACGAGGACTAACACAGAGGAGGGAATGGAGTGTATTCCAGAAAATATTATCGAAAATGCACGATTCCAACATAGAAGTTGAAGTAGTAATTATGAAAGAACAATCATACAGCTCATATCTTCATCACTACGAGCATAACAAATGCTTTTAACGATCTACAACTTAACTCAAGAGGAAAAGCAAACTTCTTCTTGACCTATAAATCTGTTTGCTAACTTGAACAGATACTCATTAAAGAGAAGAGTAAAACATACATGGTTTCAGGATCTTTGTAGAGCTCCTTATCAAGTATCTTTACAGATACCTTAGTCCCATTCCATTTAGCAACTTGATATATTCCCTGGAAAGTAGAAAAGCGAGGCAGTACTTTGTTACAAAGCATTATATGGAAAACTAAGACATTGTTACGGGAAAGTGAATCAGAGAGAGCTCTTGCCTTTGAGATACCATCAGTTTTCCGAACTTGAAGTTCTTGTGGATTCAACTCGTATTCAGGAACTTCACGAGGATTTGTCACAGCCATCGGTGTCTTTTTGGTTTTCTAAAAACCAAGAAGAAAATATAACTGAACACACATTGAGATATGAAAACAACAGAGCTCGATCCATAAATTGCAAGGCGACATACCGGAACTTTGGCTCCACGGGCTTTCAAAATGTTGAAAATTTCTATATTACCATAGAATTTAGCATCAGCAGCTGCCTATCCACACAACACATCCAAATTTCAAAACCAAAAGCACATATCGAACCAAACGAGACAACGATTGACATTCTCCTTAATCAGGTCGTGAAACTTAAAAAATTCACATTCTCCTTAATTAGGTCATGAAACTTAAGAATTTCACATTACCGTGCTTCCCCAACGATCGCGAGCATCGATGTTAGCCTTCCTGGTAAGGAGAAGCTTCACAACTTCGACATGGCCTTCGCAAGCGGCGATGTGAAGAGCCGTACGAGCATCAAGATCAATACTATTAACATCAATTCCTTCGTCGAGCAGATCCTGAACACCTTCAACGTCTCCTCTACAAGCCACGAAGAGAAGTTGCATAGTGGCGTCGAGGTTATCCGGAACAGCAAGTTGTTGACGGACACCAGAACCTTCAGGACTCCGAGTCCGATGAATCGGATCGAGAGACGATTGTCGGCCAAAACTAAATCGCATATTGTGCCGGCGAGGATCGTGAGAAGCCTGACGCGTAAACTGACGGCTAAGCGTACGGCGAAGCGATCCAGTAGAGAATTGTCTCGAGATCCCACGTTTTATGTGTCCCGCGATATTCGCCATCTCTCTACCGGATTTCTATCGATAATCAATCTCTTTCGTCTTCTTCTGAAATCCAAAGGATAATCACATTTTCTGACTTGAAGAAAAAAAGTCTTTGATCTGAGGATTATGTGAGATCTGTCTCAAGTGCGTTGGTTATCGAGGAAAATTAATTAATTTTTAATTTACCAGAGAAGACGATATTATTGGCGTCGTCTCTTTCCGCTTGACTCTGATTTGACTTTTGCTATCAATCATTGTTTGGCAGCTCCCGCGTAAAATTGGACTGTTCTGGATCGTCGTCCACTTATTTCGGTGGCTTTTCCGGATATATTTTAATTTTCCCTGAAATTATGATTTTAACCTTAAACTTCTCAAAATAACAATTAGTTCCTCTAAACGGTGCTGTTTAGCAAAATTAGGAAAATTAAATCGACTTGAAAAGTTTGTTTTGTAGGCCTTATTTAATCAAAGCCCATTAGTCACCTACACATATAGACGCTCTGAACGTTCTCTGATCGCGTTTGCGTTGAGAAATTGATAGTGGTCTTGGTTCCTTTCACTGTCATTCGTAGTCGTCTTCAATCCTCAGTAGCAAACTTTGGGCCTCTTCTCTTCAATGGCGGCAATTTCTGCAAGTTCTTCACTATCTCTTCGCTGTTTTAGTTCGTCATGTTCCGATTCTTCTCCCGCTCTAGTATCCTCGACGCGGGTATCGTTCCCGGCGAAGATTTCATATCTGTCTGGTAAATCTTTGAATCGTGACGGTGGAATGGGTAACATAAAGGAAGGGTTGGTTAGAAGCATCGATGGGAAGATCTCTGACGCATCTTTTTCCGAAGCTTCATCTGCAACTCCGAAATCGAAGTAATGTGAATATTTCTTTGAATTTGTTTCCTTTGGTCTTTGCTTTGCTTGATTTTGTTTATTCCCCTTATCAATAAGCTCCTGTTTTGTGAGTAATCTTAAGCATCTTCATTTTAATGCTTGAAAACTAACATTTTCTTTTCATGCAATTAGGTTCATAATCCCTTCTTTTGATTGATGCTGTGAGAGCTGTATAGTTTCATAATTCATTGATTTGAGCTTAATTGCTTTTCTATGTTGGATTTATACTTGATGAGCCTTATTGCTAATCTGATCTTCTGTTATTTCAGTTTCGATTGTTTGACGTTATTGCTTCTTTGCAGAGCAAATTTCATTTTCAATGTTAATAGGGATGAACAGTGCTATCACTGACGTTTTTTTTAACGTAAAAACAGGGTGAGGAAGCACACGATATCAGTATTTGTTGGAGATGAAAGCGGAATGATTAATAGGATTGCAGGAGTCTTTGCGAGGAGAGGATATAATATTGAGAGTCTTGCTGTTGGTCTGAACAGAGACAAGGCTCTATTCACCATAGTTGTCTGCGGAACTGAAAGGGTACTTCAGCAAGTCATGGAGCAGCTTCAGAAGCTCGTTAATGTTCTAAAGGTTGTCATTTTCTAGATCGCACTTATCAGTTTCTGTATCACAATATGTCATCAGCGGCATCTCTATGCATCAACCAATTTGCTTGTCCACTGCTTGAAGATTTTAGTGGACTTCTTAGGATTTGGCAAAATTGTTATTTGTGCTTTGCATCTGCAATAATTTGTCGTGAATTGACTTTGACTTGCTAATTAGGTTGAAGATATCTCAAGTGAGCCACAAGTGGAGCGTGAGCTTATGCTTGTAAAAGTGAACGCACATCCAGAATCCAGGGCAGAGGTAGTCTTCCTTGCTATGGAAAATCAGAGTTTACTGTTCATGCAGCTTGCATTTGATCTAGTGTAGAGGTAGATTATACCTTTTTCTTCAAATTTTGACTAGATTCTGTCTAATTGAAATTACAGATCATGTGGCTAGTTGACACATTCAGAGCAAAAATCGTTGATATAGCAGAACACGCATTGACTATCGAGGTACATCTGCTAACAATTTGTGTTCTTAGTATTTGGTTTGTACTATATATCCCATGGGTTTTGGACTTCTGGTTTTATCCCCTTACTAATGACTGGAAGACATCAGAAATTTTGTTTGGGGCATCATTTGAAACTTTCTATCAAGTGTTTGGATTTTCGTTGCATTATGAAACTGATGATGATCGACATGCACACTCTGCTATGGGCCGTAGATTAAGTTTATTTGTGTATTCTTATTTGAAACTTTTTGTGCAACTCCTTTGTTATATCTGACCGCCTACTAACTTTATAGAACGAGGAAGTTTTTCAACAGGGTCTACCCTTGATTAAACTATACTTGTAATCTGCATTCTGAATTGTATTATTTGTGCTGATTTCTGTGGGAGTGTTCAGTGTTATGTATGAAAGTTCGAGAAGCAGGACCATAAATATATTGTTCTTTTTACCTTGATTGTGAGGAAATGAAAAAGAAAGAAAGAAATGGTTTCTTTAATGAATATATTCCTTTGTTCATTAGTGATCATTTTTAAACTATCTTGCAGGTAACTGGAGATCCTGGAAAAATGATTGCTGTAGAAAGAAATTTGAGAAAGTTTCAGATCAGAGAGATTTCCCGGACAGGAAAGGTAGTGGATTTTTGGAATAACGAGATTGTCTTGCTTTTAAATGTCATCTAGTTTGTGCTTTCTAATGTATGCATGAAATAGTGACATCTTTGAGTGGACACAAAGGCATAGATCTCAGGGACTTTCATTAAATGGATGACAATTTTCAAATGATAGATAGCACTGAGAAGAGAAAGAATGGGTGCAACTGCTCCATTTTGGCGATTTTCAGCAGCATCATATCCAGATCTCAAGGCGCAAGCACCTGTTAGTGTTCTTCGAGGTAGCAAAAATGGAGCCACGGTCCCTCAAATTGAAACAACTGCAGGGGTGTGTGCGTCTCCCTTCCTTAGATTTCTTGACTTGTGCTTGAATTTTTTCACTTTCCTTCAAAACATCATGGTTACATAAATTAGTAGGCTTGGAGATTATATGAAGTTAAACAGAACTATAGAGGTCCATTTGTTTTTTTCCCCTTTATGTGGTGGTGCTGAGGATCAATTGGCACTGCAATGGGTAACTACCAATATTTGATGGTCATAGGTGTTAATATACTTGCATATAGCTGAAAACCTACAAACTAATTTGCTTTCCGCAGGGGAGAAAATCCTTGAAGCATGCAATCCTCTTGCCCTTTTGTTTTTTTTTTGTTTTGCCCTAGGTACACTGACAAATTTCCAACATTTGCTAATCATAGTGTTAAAGTTATCTTCATTCTTTTTAAAAATGTAGGGAGATGTTTATCCGGTTGAGCCAGCTTCTGACCTCACGACACATCGTGTTCTCGATGCTCATTGGGGACTTCTCACTGAAGAAGATGTAAGAGAGTTCTTTGCTATATATATAACTTGTAAAGATAACGCCATGTGATGCATTCTCTGACTTTGTTAAATAAAAATATGAAAATATCTGGCATCAGAATGTGGTTTTGCATTATAAGAGTTCCAAATATCTTTCATTTCAAGCTGTTTGGGGATATGAGTTTCAATAATCAATTCTGTTAATATTGTATGACCAATCATTTTCCAATATTGAAAGCTAGACATGGTTGGGTGTAATTTATTATCTACCTAAATCAATGGGTAGTTTACGGTTCTAGTTATGGAGGCTGTATCTTACTTACATGGCAAACATTGAAGATCTCAAGGTTTTGTTTAAGTGATTTTCTTTTATTTATCACAGTAATTCTTTTTTGCTCTTTCAGACAAGTGGACTACGGTCACATACTCTTTCTTTGCTTGTAAATGATGCGCCAGGAGTTCTTAATATTGTGACTGGTGTTTTCGCTCGGAGGGGATACAATATTCAGGCATAGTACTTATCTCTCTCATACGTATACACATGCAGCTCACTTGGTGTCTACTGATACTCTGTAGGATCTTTGTTTTCTTTAGAGCTTGGCTGTAGGACATGCTGAAACCAAGGGCATTTCACGCATTACAACAGTTGTTCCTGCAACAGATGAATCTATCAGCAAATTGGTGCAGCAGCTTTATAAACTCGTAGATGTGCATGAGGTGGGATTCCTATATATTTAATAGTTTGGTGAACATACTTCTGAGCATGGTGTACTGTAACTTTCCAAGCAGCTACTAACTTTGTGAGTATATCTGCAGGTTCATGATCTTACTCATTTGCCATTTGCTGAAAGAGAACTGATGCTGATTAAGATAGCTGTGAACGCTGCTGCGAGAAGAGATGTCCTGGACATTGCTAATATTTTCAGGGCAATAGCTGTTGACGTATCTGATCATACAATTACTTTGCAGGTAAAATACATCTCTCATAAATTGGAATTTTTATGAGATGTAATTGCCATATGAGATGCCTTTCCATTGGAGATCTTTGATTTTTTACATCTTTCCATAGGTCTTTAGTTTTGATATGATATGATCAAAGTTCCGTTTGACATAAAGTAGACTTGGGATTTGGATAAAGTCCAAAGATTTGGTACTGAAATTTGTTGGGTGTGGTTTCAGCTTACTGGGGATCTAGACAAGATGGTAGCACTTCAAAGGTTGTTGGAGCCCTACGGTATATGCGAGGTTAGTTCACAATACTTTCATCTCTTAGTGAGTGCTAAATAAACCAAGGCCCGGTGAAATTAATAACCAAGGCTAGATTTTGATAACTGATGCATCGTGTTGATGTTTTTAATAAACAAACCAACCACAGGTTGCAAGAACCGGGCGTATAGCATTGGCTCGTGAATCAGGAGTGGACTCCAAGTATCTTCGTGGATACTCCTTTCCTTTAACAGGTTAAACCAGTCGCAAGAGTTATGAAATACAAAGTTGCATCCATGGAACAGTAGAAGCTTTTAAAGGTATAAGTTTCATTTACACATTTTATAAGCCAACCCAAAGACAGCCAAAGACTGTAGATATGTTTTTGACTTTGTTTATCTAAAAATTAGCAGATTATGGTTTTTGTTGGCTTCATTTCAACTTCTATCTTTTTGAGAAACAAAGCTATTGGGGTTAAATCTTCTTTCCCACACACACTAAAAAGACCAAAGAGTGAACGCCAATGGAGTTAGTAACTGTCATGGAGAGTCAACAAAGTGGTACTAAGAAAGCGTTGACTGACCTAAAATGTTGGTCACTCCTCATCTTCTAGACCTTTGTTTCGCTTACCAGAAACTAATTTACTTTTCTCTCATTATTAAAATGTGTTTTTATTTTGGTTTAAAAGTCTTAAGATTTCAGAAAGCTATTTGGTTGCTGACACATAGTCAATTCCTCTCTATTTATCTGGTACTAATTTAACGCAATACCAAAATTATGCTCTTTGTTGGTTTTTTTTCTGGTACTAATGCAATGAAATATTTGTTGAATTAGACTTTATTGTATCTTCCTTTTGTTATATAACTTCAAACCATGACTTTTAAAATCGCATCCACATCACACGACTGCAGTGGTTTGTGAACAGAAAGTATGTATCCGAAATCTTATTACACATTAGTGGTTTCTCTAATTACAAGTCAAATATTCTTCCACTTTTGTCCGACTATATACAATTCATGTTTAAATACTATACATCAATCTAGTTCGGTGGTATATCTGGAGATTAAAATACTACTAGTACTATCTCCCTTCCGTTGTGGAACAAAAAAGTGTTTTTTTATACCTTTTAAAATCCAAGAAAGCAAAGAATTATTTTTATCTATAAAAGAAAAAGGTTGATAATTGCAATTATAAAGCACAATAATTACGCCGACCATGTGCCTTTATGGTTTATTAGTTTATTTTATTTGTCTGTAGTGATTACAAATCTATCGAGCACTATGAATGGGATCGATCAATATTACTCGACGGAAGAAATAAAATATTTTCTTTTCTTTTGGGTTGATATTGTCCATAGATAATAAATTAAGAAAAAATTAGACTTTGGTTGACTAAAAAAACAAAGGAGTTTTTATAGCCGTTTTGAGTTTTACCTCAAGAGACAATTTTTTATTATTATCATAATAAAAAAAAAAAGAAATCGTTAATTAACTAACAAAGTGATAAATCAAAGACAAAACTAACCACGTAATAATGACTTGACTTATTAAAAAGCAATTTGAGTAAAAGTGTCAACATCACTCGTCTTTTAATTTTACCTTCTTTAGACTTTTTACTTGGATTAGGTGAAACATGGACAAATAATAGAAGTCAATGAACTAGAGTCACTCGACACCTCCATCACATTTATTCACTTCTTTTCCGGTCTTAAAACGTTAATTATCATTTTCATTTCCCTTTTAATTTCTATGACAAACAATTATATCGTCGACAAAAAAACTTAAAGTCGAGACTATAAGCAAGACAACAAATTCACTATTTATATCCAAATGCTAAATGAAAATTATAAAATACTTTGATTCATTTGTCGAATATTTTTGTATATAACATATACTTCACACACATTCTTAATAAATATCAACATAATATTACAGTATTTATTTTATAATACCCGAATTCAGATATATTGAACTTTAATAACGTGCATTTTTCAAAATAGTGTAGTTTCAAAATTAAAACAATAAAACGTGGAAAATGAAAAGTAAATTTAAAACTTCTAAAACCTTTGTCCTATTACTTTTTTGTTCAATTTATTGTCGTTATTTAATCTTCAAGCAATTCAATATTTTTTAAATTCAGCTATGTATTTAAAGAAATACCAGTCAAACCAATTATTTATTTACGATTTTGGTACTATATGTTTTTAGGATGCAAATAAACCCATTTAACTTATCTTTTAGAGTGAGGTAAAGCGTGTTAAAAAGAATATTGTGGCTGCTGAAACTCTTTAAGTGATCATGATGCCTCTGTTCTGCTACATTTTTTCTCTTCTAAGTCTCCTCTCTCTACATTCATCTACGGCCTAGCAACTAACCTTCGTACACGTATTGTGAGAGAGCACAAAAAGGCTAAATCTTTCTTCAAACCCTTGTTGAAATTCGAGCTCTTTTGGGTTTCCGAGATTGTGCGAATGTTTTTTTTGGGTTTTTTTTGAGGTACTGAATCAGCTTTAATCTGATTTTTTTCTCCGATCGTTGTCAATTCCAAGTTTCTTCACAGTATGGGCCGATTTGACATGTAATCTGTTGTCTACTCTTCAATTCGTTTCCCGTAAAGTTGGTTTTTTTTTTCTTTTCTCTTTTGGTAAACATGGAGTCTTTAAGGTGATATCAACAAAACTTTTTTTTTTCCTCAAGATTTGTTTGTAATTAGAGATTAGGGTTTTTGTTCAGCTTTGGGGATAATAGATATAATCTGGGTTTAAGTAGTTTTGTTGATAACGACGACGATAAGATTGTACAATATGACTATAATGGAGGAGAATCAGAACAGTCCTGTGGCAGAGAAGCAGCAGGGTATTGACGGTATTTTAATAAACCATACTCAAGAGAATCAGTCAAAATCCATGGAGAAACAACAAAGTTTTCGATGTGTGGAGAATCAACCGAGAAAGGCGAGAGCTTTGGAGAAACAAGTAAGTTTTCAAGGTGTGAGTGTAGAGAATCATCAGCCAAGCAGACTCGGAAGATCAATGGAAAAACAACAGAGTTTTAGAGGTGTGGCTGGAGAGAATCATAAACGTGGAGTTATGGAGAAGCTACCGAGTTTTGGTAAAGCGACAATGGAGAGACAGAAAAGTTTTCGTGGTGGGTTCTTAGAGAAGCAGAAGAGCTTCCGTGTGGTGATGGAGAGGCAATTGAGTTTTATAGGAGAGAGGAGGAAGAAGACTGAATCACCAGGAAAAAGAGGAGACTCGTCTCTTCATATCGCTGCTCGAACAGGGAACGTTGGTAAGGTTAGAGAACTGATTCGAGATTCTTGTGATGACGGTGGCGAAGAGCTGAGAGAGTTGTTGGCAAAGCAGAATCTTGAAGGAGAGACTCCTCTGTATACTGCAGCAGAGAATGGACATTCGATTGTTGTTGAGGAGATGTTGAAGCATATGGACCTTGAAACTGCTTCTATCGCTGCTAGAAACGGGTTTGATCCATTCCATGTTGCAGCCAAGCAAGGGCATCTCGGTAAAAGCAATAAAACTTTATTCAAAGTTTCGCCAATTTCAATGAAGATATAAAACCATCCATGCACTGTTCTCTTACTTGGCTCTTCTTTTGCAGAGTTGTTGAAGAAACTGTTGGAGACATTTCCAAATTTGGCTATGACAACGGATTTATCGTGTACAACTGCTTTGCACACGGCTGCAACACAAGGACACATCGATGTGGTTAATCTTCTTTTAGAGACAGACTCCAATTTGGCTAAGATAGCTAAGAACAATGGTAAAACTGCGCTCCACTCTGCAGCAAGGATGGGTCATGTGGAAGTTGTTCAATCTCTCATAGGTAATGATCCAAGCATTGGGTTTAGAACCGATAAAAAAGGGCAAACTGCTCTGCACATGGCTGTGAAAGGTCAAAATGATGGGATTGTTATTGAGTTGGTGAAACCTGATGTTGCGGTTTTGAGTGTTGAGGATAATAAAGGAAATACCCCATTGCACATTGCCACAAACAAGGGCCGGATTAAGGTAGTGGTTCTTTACTTTTCTCAACTATCAAAACTCGGGAATAGGCAATAGAAGTACTTCATCACAAAATGATCCTTTTTTCGAGTTTTTTATTGATATTAGTTCTCATACAAACTGCTGTTAATTGACTTCTCTGCAGATAGTACGGTGTCTGTTATCTTTTGAAGGCATTAACCTCAATCCTATAAACAAAGCAGGAGATACGCCACTTGATATTGCTGAGAAAATAGGAAACACAGAGCTTGTGTCGGCTCTGAAGGAAGCAGGAGCCGCTACAGCTAAAGAGCTCGGCAAGCCTCAAAACCCAGCTAAGCAACTGAAGCAAACGGTCAGCGACATCAAACACGAAGTACAATCTCAACTTCAGCAATCAAGACAAACAGGTGTAAGAGTCCAGAAGATAGCAAAACGACTCAAGAAACTTCACATTAGCGGTCTAAACAATGCTATAAACTCAGCAACTGTCGTGGCTGTGCTTATTGCCACAGTGGCTTTTGCGGCAATCTTCACAGTACCTGGTCAATTCGAAGAGGAACCGTCAAAAGGAGAGGTTTTAGGGCAAGCTCGTATAGCAAACCAATTACCGTTTCTGGTCTTCTTCATTTTTGACAGCTTGGCACTGTTTATATCCTTAGCTGTTGTTGTGGTGCAGACGTCAGTTGTTGTGATTGAGCAAAAAGCGAAGAAGAAGCTTGTGTTTGTGATCAACAAGCTCATGTGGTGTGCTTGTTTGTTCATATCAATTGCCTTTGTTTCTCTCTCGTATATTGTTGTGGGCAAACAGGATATTTGGTTGGCTGTGTGTGCGACTGGAATAGGCAGCACTATTATGTTGACCACAATTGGTGCGATGTGCTATTGTGTGGTCATGCATAGAATGGAGGAATCGAAATTGAGGAGCATAAGGAAGGAGAGAAGCAAGTCTCAGTCTTTCTCTATGTCTCGTATGCCCTCTGATTCAGATATTCTAAATGGTGAATACAATAAGAGAATGTATGCACTTTGAAGAACCGATTTGTAGGGAACACTGAGACTGCAGAATGTAAGAATGACAAATATATAGTTGTATTGTATACCTGTAAACCATTGATGTTCGAGCTTCTCGACTAGAATAACAGATATATAGTGAGTTCTTTATCTGTGTAACATCTATCTTATAAAAGAAAGTTCACTGTATACCCTGAAGAAAACAGTCATAACGCGATCTACACTTTTTCTGATATCCGAAGAATCAAAGAATGAAAATGAAGAAACTATAACTGGATGCATCAAAAATCTTAGTTTTTGCATATAAGATTGATCTCCTACTGGGTCCGGATGCATTTCCTTTGATGCTTCCAAGATCTTCTGCTCCTAAGATCTAGCTAGTCGTGATGTTAACAGATTATTATCAACCCCGTCTAGTGGAGTCATCGGTACGATGTCTGGTGCTTCCACCACGGTTAGGTTCTGTGTGGTAACGATTGGAAGCCTCTAGATTCTTTGTCATGCTGGATGTTTTAGAATGAGTGAGACTAAGTGATTTGGCTGCTGCGAAGCTGTGGCGGACTTTGATGGAGTGGGTTGTTGTTCTGGTCGAGCAGCTGCCCTGGATAATTATCATCAGTGTCACTTCTTTGTCATAACTGTCTTCACCCAAAGAGTTTTGTTGACTGCCATCACTGGACTCTTCTGAGGTGTGAACGTCTTCGTGATGAACCTTCACTTGCAGTGAAGCATCTGGTTTTATAATCCCAGCTCCTGGAGAAACCTAGAGGAAGATTTTTTTCATATTGTAAAATCATTAAATCTTGTGAAGAATTATGGCTAAAACAAGGATTCATTGGCGTAGAAGGATAATAATAACCTCGAGCCAGCGAGGGAGACCAAAGGTGCCTCTTGAATTGTTCTCGGGGTCCTCTCCATCATCTCTAACAAAAGCCGGACCCTTACAGACGATGTTGAAGATGGCTCTACTCGAGTTTGAAGTGTTTCTGATTGTAAAGATTAATGTGTCCTGATTGTGAAGAATAATGTTGTTGGTGCTCACTGATGTTTCTGGAACCGATTTTAGTTCCTCAAACATAGATTTGAGTTTCTCATTGGACCTTATTATTTTCCCCAGCTCCTGTCTTCGCACAGACTTATCGGTATGAGCTATGTTAGCATGAAGTTTGCAGCGCACGGGCTTGTGATCACTTTCAGTCACGTCCATGCAAGCTTCATACCTGTAAACACACACACATAGGGTGGTGAGAAAGATGGAAGATGAAGGGAAAGAGAGAAAATATCATGAGATAGCATGATTGAACATTACATTACAGTTGACATAACCACAGGGCACTGCAAAGTGCACTCAGAATATGGGTTTGATTGGTTGTCTCTATAAATAACTCTGTCACACCATGCGGGTATTCGCTTTTTCTCCCCTGAATCATACCCTAAAGACAAGAACAGCACAGAAAGTAATAAGTTGTCCATATGATACGACCTTATTAGAGGAAGAGTAACCAGGAGAAGTTTATCTATCCTGTACCTCCAAGGCCTGGCTTATTCTTTTCAAATTTATAAGTCGGTGGGAAGGTGATTAAAGCCTCACGCATTCCTTGGAAGACTTTCCCTTCACTCATTTCTGCCCTAAGTTGGTCTTTCTCTCTGAGCCAATCAAAAGATCGGTGTGAAATGAAGTCCCTCGCTTCGTCGTAGGTTATACCAAACAACCTGTAATTGAAATCACCAAAAAATGCAACCATATCTGCTGCTGCTAAATCAGACTTCTCCTCTTCAGTGTTGATGTTTGTATTCTAGGAAACAAATAATACGAACAACATAACATTAGAAAGGACAAACAACAGAAGACTGAGATTGTAACAACCAATGTTAAGTGCTACTAAGTAATGCTAATATAATAAGTTCATACAGTGTTATTCTTAAGCGCTTGAGCAGATGTTGAAGCACCAGCTGCAAGTGAGAGCGCCCATGGCAAACCGGAAGAATAAAGCAGCCAAATAAGTACATGGCGAAGCCAAGTAAGCAAGACAAAAACAGGTACAACACTATACCAGCACCAGTTGTATATACACTTTGTCCTTTGGAGAAGACCATTGACCGATATATGTGATTGAAATCAGCGTTTCTCCGAGAAACTGCCTCCAAGTGAGCAGCCAAGTGGCAGTTCACAAAGCACATAATCCGGTCATAAACTCTGATTCTCAAACCCACACCTCCCTGTTTGTAACAACACAAAAAAAAAACAATATGTCAGCAGATAAGATCAACAATGAATACTCATCACACAAAATTAACCATCAAAATCTATCATCATTAATTATTGGATCACACGTCAGACTAATTGATTTTGTACTATAAAAAAATTTTAAACAAGTGAAAGATAGAAGTAAAGAGAGACCTTGTTGCCGATGGCTCGGCCAAAGCCACATGGAACTGCTGCAACATCAAGATCACCAACATGGGTTCTAATATCCTTCCTCACCCTAAGCAGAAAGTTATAAGACATGAGGTGACAAATAATGTTAACCTCGAAATATGACTTAACTTCACACTCTTGAGACAGGTGAAAGATAAGGTGTTATGTAAAGAAAAGAAAGGACTGTTGTCTGGTACACCTGCAATCGATAGTAGAGAGAACACACGGAAATCTAAAACATCTGAAATGAGTTTTTTCGCCTACCAAAGAGATATTAGCAGTCCTGCCAACTGCCTTGAACCCATACGTTCGAAAGTGTTTCTCTCATCCAATGCGTTTCCAATCGCATCAAGCCACCACTGGCCCACAGCACTTCCTTCAACCCCTACCTACAACCGAAACCAAAAAATTAGCTGACAAAACCATAATCCTAGTGCATGTAAATCAGCACACAACATTTTATACATGCTAGTGAAGACAGTTTTTCTCAGTGACAAGTATTTACTGGTTTTGCCTCGTGGTGAGAAGGGTCTATGATCTGGTCAAGGAGTAGCCAAGACTAGTGAGACTTTTAAATATAAAAAATACTTTTTCTTTCAATATCTGAAGTTGGAACCAACGATTGATCAACAAACAAGGGTCATTATGTCCAGATGTAGTTGCCAACTGAAATGGTAGGCAACATTTCTCGTAAAGTGCATCAGAGAGAAGTAAACATATATTTATCACTGGTTGATTTTTAGTTAAAATAGAAGCAGATTTTTATATCATTGAAGCAAAATCAGTCATGATAAATAACTCCAAGAAGAGGAGTTACCGTTTCCTTAGCAGTAGACATGGCAAGGAAACCTGCCCCCATATCCACCTCTTGCAACCCAACAGCGACAATGCCAACATCTGAAACAGCAGTGCCCAGCCAAGATGTAAGAGCTCCGCATGAAGCTCGGCCTTCACCAACATTCCAAGTACCAATCAAGATTTTAACACTGTCTTGTCGAGCATATGTAATTTCCTTTTGAGACAATTCCGTTCGTATTACGCTGTCTAGAGGTCCTGGAGATGTCACATACCATCCTCTTACACCACCATGAGTGGCTAAGCTAAAAATCAATCCACCGCCTGCAGCTAGCTTTATCACAGGTTCATTATGTGAAACCCAGCTTGCAATTAACTTTCCGCCAAGATCCAAGACCTGAATCTGGCCATTTGCATATCCAACATATACTCGATCACCAAAAGGGCAAAAGCACAGAGCAGCCTGCTGGTGATGGTTCACTTCCCGCAAGCGGTTTCCATTCCCGTCCCAGTGAGCAATTACTCCATTCATGCTTCCAGTCCAAATTGTTCCATCTGCCGCTATCGCAATAGCTTCTACTTTCCTAATATCTTCTGCGAAAGCTCCTGTACTTCTTGTGGCAGCGCGACGAACAGCTCCTGCAGCTCCCATAATGGCATGGCGTGATCTTTGTAGAAAGCCCTGTGGCTTTTCCTTTTTTGGTGGGGTGAAAAACTTCGCTTTAGTTTCTTCAACTTGTTGACCTTGCGTAGGTGGCATGTCCACACGATTTTCGACTTGCCCTTCAATATTAAAAACTTTCACAAGGTCTTTATTCTTAGCATCCCTGCACCGACAGATCTCTCTTGAATGACCAAAATAAAACAGCAACACAAAAAGTTCCAAACATTCATTTACAGAAACATTCCATAATGATATACATGGAATCTATTGAAGACTAATACATAGAGAAAAAAGGCCTACCATATTGAGAATGAGAGGTACTGCACAGCCCACACTTTAGCTCTTACTGTATCAGCTAACAAAACCTTGACATCTGACGAAGATATGCTGCATGTACCGTTGACAGTAACTTGGCTCCTCAGGTCAATGCCAGATCTCTCCACTAACAATGCAGCCATATGCTTCTCCTCCGGTTTAAGTACAAGAGACTTCTCTAAAGCATCCAAACTCCATATTTTTATCACACCTCCGTCGGAACCAGACCACATATCACCTGCAGCATAAACAAGAAAGAAACCAAAATATTTTAGAATCCAAATATGAACCATCAAAAACTAGACTAACCTTCAGAATCAGAAAACACTAACCATAAGAGCTCATGACAAGATGATTTACAGGACCACGATGAGCTTGCCACGACAGTCGTTCCTTGAAAGGCTTTGACTCATCCGCAGTAGTGTCAATCGGCTGATCCATTTTCCATGCCCTAATTTTGCCATCCTTGTGGCCACTCCACACAAGCCTATTTCCGTGGTCAATCATCAAACACAAGGAAGGCGAAATTGTAACAGACTCCTGAAAGGGTGCCGTATCCTCATCTCCTCGCCGTGCCTGCCCACCAATACCACAACCAGCTTCGTATGCTTCCTCCAAGTTCCAGAACCTCACGCCGTTCTCTTGTCCAGCCCATAGCTGAGTTGCTGTACAAGCAATGTTTCTCAGAAACTTTCCGGTCTGTGTCTCTCTCAACGGATGCGGCCTGATCTCAACACAAGGAGGCCGCCCAGGATTCACCGCCGCGCGAATAGGCACCTTGAATACATCGACGCTGCCTCCTGCGCCCATGAATTCTTGAAGGGGCTCAAAATCATTCTCCCCACCATTTTCCCCGCGCTGTGATGCTGGTTTAGATGGAGGTGTGACAAAACCAGAATAAATCTCTCTGTTGCCTCTGTCGCCACTGGTTCTGCCATCAACAATGGTGATTGCATTGGTGGATAACTCACCATCAGAGGAATCAAAATATACAGCTTCGGAATCCGATGTCACGGAACTAGTGCCCTCGTCAAGGCTATATTTCCGGATCGGGTGGTGCGGCTTCTGTTCGTGTTGCTCAACATAGGACTGTGTCTTATGCGGAGGCGAATGAGTGGGGGCGAGTGATGCCAGTGCCTCCCGCTCATCTCCTTCGATTATAACAGAATTCATGGAAAAAGATAAAAAGAAATTGCCAAATGAAGAAATTTGGAAATTGGAACAGATCCAACCATGAAGAGGAAATGAGAATGAGAGATGGTGGGAGATTGAGAGAGAGCGAGAGAGAAAGGGAGAAGAGAGCACGTTGCAAGAGAGAGAAACATGACGATAAATGTTTATGGACGCGAAGGCTTTGCTTCTGAGACTCATAATTTATCATGTTCTATAAATAGAAATGTGAGAAAACATATATTTCACCATTCAAAAGATTGGATACTTATCCAGTTCATACATTTTCTTCAGACTACAGAAGAAACTACTTTACATAAGATCACAAAACATATTGCTTAAAGGACACTTACATCGACTGAAGGAATCTGTTCTTGGGAATTATCAACACCCTTCAAACAAGGTGGTTTTGCAGCTCCATAATAGTAGAAAGCCATGATTTTTGAGAGCTCATCTGCTGTTCTAATGCCTAAAAATATATTCAACTGTTCTCAGTACAATCAAAAGGTTAGAAATTCCATACTGAAAAGTCTCAGGTTTAGTTACCTTTCTCACGATATAGTATCTTTCCGGCTTTAGTGAAGATGATCTCTGGGAACACAGATACTTGCAGAGCAGAGACCAAATCTGTCTCAACCACAGCATCAACAGCAACACACTGGAAGTAGTAACGACCCAGGAAGATTAAATCACAGACCAAAACATACTGCATATATCCAAGAATGATTTTCGGAATGTTAAAGAGACAACCAAAACTTACTCTTGGTGAAGGAAGTCCACAGTTCCATATTACATGAATTGCCTTCTCTAGTTCTTCCCTGAATTTTTCGTTTTCCTTTGGCCTGAAATTAGCCGGTACTCGTATGAAATTTCAACAACAAAGCTAAGAAACTACTATAGTCAGGATTGAAAGATTCCATCAGCAAATCAAATATCAGCAAGAAGATAGAGCCAGATCTGTCTACAAATACAACTAAGGTTGAAACTTCAAAAAAGTAAAGTGAGTTGAATCCATAGAGAAACAATAATCATATTTCGGGATAAGCATAAAAACTAATTAACCATATATGAGGAATAATTCTAAATGTGTAGCATATTGACAAGCAAAGGAAGCATGAAACTTGGCAAAAGTCATAAATGAAATAGGTCACAAGTAGTTACGACCAACCTTTTGTAGCGGTTGTGAACAAGAACCATGAGTGGACTGATATCTTTGAACACCGTCTCTTCCCATTCTGTGGTTGTAAGATCTTTGATGGGGCGTATGTAGTTATCATCTTGCCAAACAATCTCTTTCTCACTGTCATCTCCTTCATTATCGTCGTCGTCATCTTTCTTTTCGTTCTTAATTGTTATCTTATTAAAGAACTGGTTGAAGCTGAAACCCCAACCATCAGCATCTTCAGGCCAATTAGGATCCTCCTCGTTCACAACAAGTGGGTAATCAGCAAGTAGCTTTTGCATCTTCCTCCTCTTCTCGACCATGTCAATCTCTTCCTCTTCTTCAATATCAGGATGCTTATTAATAACTTCTCTTATCTTCTCCCTCCATTCCCGTCTCTCTTCTGGATCAGCAAAACTTGCTTCATCCCCAAATCTTTTACTAGAGGTATCTTTTTTCACTTCATCTTCCTCATCTTCACTGTCGCTTTCTTCTCCTCGTCCTCTCCATCTTTTCTTCCCAAGTTTATCAACCAACCCAAAAGCTTTCACAATTCTTCTTGCCCTCATAACATTCCCCTCCTAACCATATGTTAGAGCGAAAATAGTTTAAAATTTGATCGAAGACTCAAGTATATGCAACGTATGTTATCACAACTAGAGACTTGAAAGATGAGAAACTAACCAAAGAGGCCAGCTTTACCGAACCAAAACACTCATATCTCAACGAAGCAACCTCAAAACGAACTCTTTTGCAATGGGAAAATAATGGGGAAGGGCTAAAACCATTCCTTTGAACAGGGCAAGTGAACTGTGTCGAATATGGGAGAGCCATATCTCTGAAACAAAATTTCACCATCAAACAAACGAATAAAATTGAAGAACCCAAACACCCAACAAGATTTTTTAAAGATCCATTACAAAATCCCAAAGAAAAAGGATAAGGGGAATTATTCAGCAGCCGGGTCGGGGAAGATATCGCGGATTCGATTGATTACGGACCAAAATGGAAAGTTAAGAAACGAAATTTAAATAGATATGATCAACAAACCTGGAATTGTGGCCGAAACAATCTGAAGCTTGAATTTGCCACTGGATTCAACACCGCTTCGTCGTCCCCAACGGAAATTTATATATACTAATGAGAATATATCTGTCTTTATTATAAAATAGAAAAAAAAAATTAAATTTTAAATTATGAGAATATATTTGAATAGGAAACAAAGTAGCAGATTACATAACAAAATTGATTGATAACGGTGGTGTAAAATGATATTATTTATAGCAAGTATGATATTATATAATAGTGTATCATAAATATCAGTTTTATCATTTTTTTTCAATAATAATCAGATAGATAAAGTCCGATTCATATCTAAAATTTACCGTTTAGAAATAATTGAAATTCGAACTCACTACATGGTGCCAAATTAAATCGTGAATTTATACACAGTAACGGTTATTTATAATTTAATTGCAGACATAGTAATCATAAATAATTTAGAGAATAAATAAAGTTACTGGCACGAAATTAAAAAAAAAAACTCAAAAATTCATGTTCAAATAGTGAAAACAAAATAAGTGTGTAGGAAAAAATCGTCAACCCTACTTCTTATCCACAAACTTACGTTGTAGGTGGCTGTTGAAAGCATCAACAATGGAAGCCAAAGCGTGCCCTTTCGATGAACTTCTACACATCGAAAAAAGATTCCAAAAATTAATTTTGCATCAAAATCAAGAAAAACACCCAAAATCTCCGCTCTTGAAATAAAGTCACATTTTCCGTAGAGAACATTAAGGGACTGATCCAACAAAGCATCTCCGCGGACCTGAACTTCATCCTTGACGGGATTCAACAGTCTCTTAGATGAAAAAGAGCTGATACTACTTGTATCATCGTCATTCGTCACTATGAAACATGGTTGCATTCTTACGCTGCGATTCTACCATATAAAAGATATTTTTTAGCAAAGTGAATCAAAATAAACTTCCCAACTAGAACAAAAAAATCCAAATTTCAACCAAAGAGGAATCACATATCAATACAAACCCAATTGAACGCTAACAAACAAATCCACATGTATTATTCAGTAATCTAATCGATTCAGAAAAACTCAAAACCACGTTGATTTATTTTATTGAGATTACCTGAAAATAATTAACAGTTATGACCAATTAACTAAAGGCAGGGTGAGAACGGACTAGGCTAATAAAAGTTTAAAAATTAATTGGAAAATTAATAAAAACTTGGGATTTATTTTACCAATCAAAAGTTCAAAGCTTTTTAACCATTTCTAAAGGTTTAGGATTTTTTTGACATTTCCCCCATAATCAAACATAGAAACTTTTTGAAAATACCTCCACTTTTTGAGTACATAATTTCTCTTTTGACTTTTCTATTTATAAAATCATAAAACCATTGAATTGAATGAGTATTGAACCACTTTTTTATGATCCGATTGGTAACTGCAGTTTTAATAGTGCGGAATAAAGTGCGGTGCGGTACAAGTACGATTTTTGATAAATGCATTACAAGTGCAATTTTGATTTAAAAAAAATAAGATAAAAAATATGTGATTGGTAAAATATAAGCTAGGTTTTGTTAGAAGTATAATACTATAATTATGATGCTCATCACTTTTATTTTATTAATTGAAATTTATAAATAAAATTATTAAAAATATATATATATATTAATTAATACAAATATATATTTGAATTTTTACTTTGTATAGTTATTATTTTTAGTAGAAAAAGGTGAAGTTCAATTCTATTTTTTATTAGTAATAGACTAAAATCAAAAGAGAGTTGTGATATTAAATACTACTGTTTATAATAGAATGTAAAACTATATTCTTTTTTGGTCGGAGAATGTAAAACTATATTCTAATAGTATATAGAAAGGATTAATATTTAATATTATCTATATTTAAAAATAACATTTTCAAGAAATTTCATTGCATATCAAAATTGATTTGTATTTAATTCATGTTTTGATTTTCTTTCCACTATTGTAACGAATGATGTATAAACAATTTTATTAATGAAAGTTCAATGACCGAAAAATAACTTTAAAAAGGTGTTTTTGATTTTTCCTTTAGAAAAAAAAAATTCGCGTTTTTTAATAAATTTTACAATAAAACGCCTTTTTACACTTTATTTGTTGATTGGTGATTGTTAGTTGAAAACTATGCCACGTGCACAAAATCGTCCCGCACATCGTTCAACAATGAATGCCTTAGGACAAACATTTTCCATCTAGGAAAGGTGAGAAAAAAAATGTTCAATTGATAAGGACATGTTAATCTTAAAATCTTAATTAATTAAAATATTTCTGTTGTCAATGAATTTTTTTAGTTTTTTTCAATTTTCACATTTTTGAAAAGCTATGTTAATAACAAGGGTTGATGAATTATTCTCTTCTCTAGTTATTTATTTTTATGGAAAAAATCTGAATTTATTTACTATTTATTTCTTGCAAGAAATTTTATGTTTCTTGTATTAAATCTAGTAAAAGTTAAATATGTTGTCATCTAAAAATATAATCTATATATATATATTAATTAGATGTAGTCGAGAATAATAAGGAGTAGCCCAAAATAACCATTGGGAATATAGTTGAATAAATGTTGCACGAAACTAGCCCAACGGATGCTTTGTTTTCCAATCCCCAATGCATGCTCTTGTCAGAATAAATAAGCAGCGTATTATATTATTTGTATTGGATTTTATGTTATTTATTATTTTAAAATATTTATCTGATATTTATCGATTGATAGTTTTACATCATAGGTCATCAAGCTTTTATAATCTCAAAAATCTTTTTTACTTTTGTTAAAATCTTTCTTATTTTTAATCTTCCATCTCTTCATATTTCTCCTTCTCTCCAAATTTTCCATAACTGTTTTAAGGAAAATTGATTTCGGAGATTCCTTCTTCTCGTTTCGATTTCTGAATATTTTTCTTTCCACTTTTTGGTTCACAAGCAGAGTCGCTCTAAAAGGTATGAATTTTCGGTTTCCAGTCGATTGATTGTTTTTCGTTATATATTCTCGTACCGAATGATAATTTCCCTAATCTTTCTCGTATAGTTATTGAACAGTTACAAGAGTGTTGATTCCAATGAAGAGAAGAGTCGTTGTGATAGATGATGATGACGACAAGGAAGACAGACGGTTTATGGTTGATGCAATTAGCGAGCCTACTTTTGGTATGCATGACGATATTGATGTTCCGATTATCTGTCTTGATGATGATGATAATGGTGCTGGGGATCTTAAAATTGAGAAGGATTACAAGGTGCTTTTGGATGATCTTAGTAGCGGTGATGGAATTTTAGGTCGTCTCTTTGAAGTTGGCAATGGAAAATCTGACATTCGTAAGTTTGAAGAATCAAAGCCTGCGGATAGAGTTTATCAAGACAGAAAGAGAAAAACTTTTGGAATTAAGACTGAGAATTCAAGAGATGTGACTCTAGCTGATATTCAACGAGACAACAGAGCTGCTGAAAGGAGAAAGCGGAGGCTTGTTGGGTTAGAGACTACAAGGACTTCAAAAGCTGTTCCTTTACGCAAAATCCAACAACGAGACAATCGAGTTGGGAAGTCTTCAGAGTTAAAGGCTGAGACTTCAAGTAGGGCGGAGACTTTAAGCAGATCTGTTCCTTTGGTTAGATCTCAAGAAGACATTGAACGAGACGACTTAGCTGCTGCTCAGAGAAAGCGGAAGATTGTAGAGTTAGAGGCTACAAGGACTTCAAGAACTGTTCCCTTGGTTAGAATTCAAGAAGAAATTGAAAGAGACAACATAGATGTTAAACAGAGAAAGTGGAGGACTATGGAGCTAGAAGCTGCGAGGACTTCAAGAACAGTTCCCTTGGTTAGAATACAAGATAACATTGAAAGAGACAACATAGCTGTTGAACAGAGAAAGCCGAGGATGGTGGAGTTAGAGGCTGCGAGGACTTCAAGAGCAGTTCCCTTGGTTAGAATACAAGACGACATTGAAAGAGACAACATAGCTGTTGAACAGAGAAAGCGGAGGATGGTAGATGTAGAGGCTACAAGGACTCCAAGAATTGTTCCCTCAGTTGCAACTCAAGAAGACATTGAACAAAACAGCTTAGCTGCTGAACAGAGAAAACGGAGGATTGTAGAGTTAGAGGCTACAAGGAGTTCAAGAGCTGTTCCCATATTGAAAACCCAACAAGTCTATATTGCTAGGGAATGTTTAGAGTTAGAGGCTGAGACTTTAAGCAGGGGTCTTTCGTCGGCTAGAATTCAAGAAGGTATTCAAGGAGACAACAGACCTGCTGAAAGGATAAAAAGGAAAAATTCTGAATCCAAAGCTGCAGAGACTTGTACGGTTACTTATGTGGAGCGAGTAAATAGAGTTACAGTGGTTGTGGATAATGATTACAAGAGCTACCTTAAATGGCTTGTAGATTCTCTTAAAGATTCGATTATTAAGCCAAAGGCGAATGTTCCAGATCCAGATGCTATTAAAGAATCTACATATGTCCTGGATGAGGATCAATTAGTAGAAGTGAAGGTTGAGCGAGATGTTGAGTCTTGGTCTGATGATTCTGATATAATTGCGATGAGTGATTCACCCTTTATGGATGGAGAGGATACACTGTTTGTGACATCGAAGAAGGTGGTTGATCTCGATGGAGGAAGTAAAGAAGTTGAAAGTAGTAGTAGGTGTCGGTTTAAAAAGGAGCTAATGAATGTTTTGAAAAAACCATACAACGAAGGAGAGTTAGAACAGCTCCATCACGAGGCATCAATCCATAGAAGAATGACCCGATCTAGAGAACTACGTAAAGGAAGAGAAACTGTTTACGAGACTAATGAACTGGGAAAATCTTATCTTGAAAAATTCACAGATTTTGAAAATGAATACAAGGCTGTTGATGGTGTTGATAAGGTAAGAGCTTTGGAGTTGCTTCGTGGGTTTTTCTTTTACTTGAAAAATGTTTCTCATGATGGTGTTTTCAAGCCTTGGGTGAAGGATCAATGGTGGCAACCATAGGAAGATGCTAAAGCTTTTGGTTTAATTAGAAGCTTAATCTAGTACACGCCTTAGTACTCTCTGTTGTTTTTTTTTGTTTTGATGACAATCATGATGGTAATCTCTGTTGTTTTGTTGTTTGATGACAATCTGATTCTAAGTAGTTGAAAACAATCTCTTGAAAATCTATGTATCTGAATTGTTGAAGGAATTAGACTCAGCAGTATTAATGAGTTAATGGATTCTATTAAGGATCAGGACCTTAGCCTTGTTTTTGATAACCGGTAAATTATATTATCATGAACGAGAGGGTTAGATTTTAGTTAGAATAAAAGAGCCACTGCCTACCAAAAAGCTTTGAACATTGTATCAAAAGCTTATCTTATATACATACAACAGAAGACAGATCTGTAAACATCCTCGCATCTCTACTTCATCCTAATCCCTCTTCTTCCAATCGATTTATTGTTCCTTGCGAAGAAAGCAACACTTTTCTTTCAATAGAATCAGTCTGCAAATTGGCCTCTAAGTGTGCATGCAGATGAATTGTTTCTAGGCTGAAACAGAAGGAACCCACTGATCTTCATCACAGAATATCCCCTGCTCTTGCTCCATTTTTAGATTTTGTATGTTTTTGGCTTTCTCTTTTCTTTTTCTTATTAATGTCCATGCGTCTTTGAGGTTTAGTTACGATATCGATTTCTTCTAAGAATTACATTAGACTGTGTGGATTTTCATTCATATATAGTTCGTTAAACAAATGTGAATTAATGGGTGACATTGGCAACAATGGTTTTTGTTTTGTATATATTTTCGTTACTTTTGCAGCACTGATGATATTTTCTCAGAGCCTTTTATTTCATATAAACTTCACTCAAAGATACAGATGACTTCTCTATCTGAAACCAGATTGAGATTTGTTTCTTAAAACAAATGTTTGACTGAATGCTATTAAGTCGAAATAAGCCAATCAAACAAACCAACTTTAGGTTCTCTGCTTCTCTTGTTTCTTCTTAACCTTAGGTTGGAATACTTAACAAGCTTCTTCCATAAATCTCCCACAGTTCAACCTTTAGATACAACTAATTCTGTAACCTGTACATTAACCGTATATTAATTAGCACAGAAAGTTGATGTAGTGGTTGAGAAACTAAACCTGGTTTAGGTTATGGAGTGCTTCAAATCCAAAAGTGTAGTAAGACATAAAGGGTCTTCTTGCCTGAGAATAGTGTAAAATGTTGTGAACTAAAACTGCTGTTGTTTAATAGTTAAGCAACAACTGGAGAAAAGAGTTTAAAATTTGACCTGTGAAACAGCAAGCCGTTGAAGAAGAGATTTCAGCTCAGGATCTCCACCATAAGCACCGCATCCCCAATTACCTGTAGCAATACCAACTTCATTTTCATGATCTATGCACTGTGAGTTGCTCTGATTCTTGCAAACATGGAGGAAGCCAGGTAGAGCCTTATTGGTCTCCCTAAAAAAGGAAAGCAAAATGTTAAGAAATGGTTTGACATAAGGCTTGATGTTTTCAGATTGTGACTCAAGTTTACCTGAGGAGGGATTCGGGTTTGTATTGGGAAATTCCTGGATGACGAAGAGCATCTATGGCAATGATTCTTGTTTTTTGCCTTCCGAAAGCATCTGTTTCCTTTGTATCAATGTAATCACCAGAAATATTCAACATTTTGGAATCACATTTTAATGTCTTTGTGTGTAACTCAAAGTACAGATCCACCACTTATGTACCCTGTGTAATGAGAGAATCTTTCAGTACCAACAACTTCAATTGCTTCAGTGACTTCCATTGCAGGTAAGAAGAGCATACCGGCGATCAATTCTGGGTTGATCATGAATCGAATCTCTTCCTGTGTTGTTTCAGGTAATACAATGAGGTCAGCTAACTTCACAAGACAAAATGTGAAATTTAGGTTAAGAGTTACAGACCTGAACACATCCCTTGCGAAGAGCACCCCCTCCTAATTTCTTGTTAGCGAAGTCAACTTCAAGAGCTTCAAGGCTTTGATCCTCGATCAAACCAGAAGTATGAACCTATACCTTTGAAGAATGTGAATTCATCACAAAGATCCTTATAGAATATCATGCATCGTTCTGCTTAGTTAATTACCTCAACAGGGCAGAGGTTAACAGTAGATTTTCTCCAAAAACTGTCATCAGGACATGCTTCGAGACTCGAAGAATCTTGTTCTAAACAGAGAATCTTTCGTTCGCATGTTTTCCGTTTTGAGTCCATTTTAGGTGAATTGGAACATACTTTGAACACATTAAAACCCGAATGTTAGGATATTTTTAAGACACTTTTCATTAATTTTTACTTAGACACTCTATTATTTTCAAGCCACAAGAAGAACCTTAGAAGGAGTTTTGAGAGGGAAAATAGTTGGAGATCCTTTTGGGGATGATGATCATCATCTCCCGTCTATTAAGATTTCTTGTTCTCTTTTCTTATCTTCCTTTCATTATGTTTATGATTATCTTTTGTTTTGTGTTCATGTGTTGTGATGTGTGAGTAATCTTTTGGATGATTGATGGCTAGGTAAATAATAGGTTTAGATGATTGATATTTGATGTTTAGGTTATTAGATCCTTCATATTAGGTGGTTTTAATGCTAGATTTAACTTGGCCATTTGATTCTAGATGCTAGAAATTTTGTTGTCCGAGAGGTGTTCGATGAAATTCCTGAGAGACCTTTTTTATGAGCTTTTCTTCCCTAGTCATTGAGAGATGATATTAGGGTGATTAGTGAACTTAATAGACTTCATTTTAATGCTTATTGATCTTTGAATTGGCAAATGAGAGTTTAGCTCAATTAATTGATTGGTAAAGTGGTTAATGCCATTGATTGGTAAAGTGGTTAATGCCATGAGGGTAGATTAATCTAGAATTGTGTTCCATGTTCTAGGTTGAGCTTAATTGTTTCTTATTGCATCATTTATTAATTGTCTTTGCCTTTAACCATTTACATTTGCCTAAAACCATTCGCTTTCGTATAACCGTATTTGCTTCTTTATTGCCCTATTTTTGTTTAATTGTGGTTTGAGTTTAAGTTTGTCTTTTGTTTATGCTTGTTTGGTCTTGTTTAGGTTGAGTAGTAGTAGTTTATTTTCACACTCTTTGATTGCTTTAGCTTAAGTTAGAATCCTATAATCTTATTGTGTTGGTTCTAGATTCCTCGTGGATTCGATCCTCAAGTGTTTGCAATGATAAATTGTTTGTATTTGTTGAATTAATTGAAGTAAAAACAAACATCAATTTGGCGCCGTTGCCGGGGACTGACCCAACGCACGTTTCACGGATGGAAAAAATCTTGCGGATGTGTCCCACGTCGCCACTTAGGCCGACCTCAAGACAAAATCAATGTTTCTGTATTGAGAACTTGCTTAAGAAGTGTTTGGACTTAGAAAATTTACCTGGCTGAGGAACACAATGCCGGCTTTGTTGGGGCCTAGAACACGAAGACCGGTTTCCGTTCCATTGATGAGATTACCTGAATTCAAATAGTGTAATTCCAAGAGAGCTGGGAATCTCAGAAGCAGACAAGCCATTGCAGGTAAAACCTCGTTGAACCATCTGCTTGATTCTTCTTTCGATATTCTCTGCACCAAACAAATACATTATTCACTAAAGCAAATCCATAAAAATTCAGAAAAACATGAATTAAGAAAATTAAGTTGATAATTAGTTACCTCGTCGAAGAAGAGAGCGTAGCCTTGAAGTCCTGAAGAAGAAAGATGAGAAGTCAAAGAGAGAGTCTGTCTCATTTCAGAGACGTAATCAGACAGAGATTGCCCCGAATCGACTCTGCTATGACTCGGTCCTTTCGTCATAGTTTCTAAAAGCTCAACGAAGTGCGGTGATGGCCAAGACAGACATGAATCTTGAATCGTTAATGGCAAGAAGGGTAAGATCGTTTGAAGATCTTCTCTTTTCTCCATTGCTTGACTCTTGTGTCTCTTAGTTTTCTCTTGATTCTCACGATAAGCTTGCAGGTTTCTTTCTCAAAAAAAGGAAGCCAAAACATAAATACATAGATACCTAGAGAAAAACAAACTATTGACTTCAATGTACTCTTTTGATTCAAGAGATTAGTTTATAATATACGTGCTTGCGGATCAAGTAACGTGGAGAGAATTATTGAGGACCAACTCAAGTCTCTAACAGCTCACCACTCTGATTAGATAATTAACAAAGACGGTATTCGTTATCACACATAATTATTGTTATTATAGGCTTCAAATAGTTAAATAATGATAAGATCGAACAAGCAAATTACTCAAAGAAAGAATGTATTACACTTAAGATGACACAATAAACAGAGACATGGATCTCACACAATTCAGAACGAATATATAACATTGACTCAAATTTCCCTCTTGGCAGAAAGTGAGGTTATGAGCCACGAGAAGAAGCCAACCGATGTTTTCTTGCTAAGCCTCTCCGAAGAATACTCAGCTAGCTTATTCCATAGGTCTCCTACAGTCAATTTTTGCAAAGCAACCTTTTCAATCACCTGATTGAGATTTTGTAGAGCTTGGAGGCCAAAAGTGTAGTATGACATGAAGGGTCTTTCCGCCTGTAGATCGAGAATGTTTTCGCAGTTTAATGTAATAATTTGGGTTTTGCAAGATAAAAATTGATGAAAATAGGTAAACTTACTTGTGAAACGGCAAGCCACTGAAGCATGATCTTTAGTTCTGGATCACCTCCAAAGACACCACATCCCCAATTCCCAGTAGCTACACCAATCTTCCTCTCCTCATGATCTATGCTCATGATCTGAATAGGATCAGGCCGGTATGCGAAAAAACAAAATTAATCTTGGTAAAGTCAGGAAAACAAAACCTTGACAAGTAAACTAAATCCATATATGGAGCAAAGCCAATTAATGTTCTCACAGATGATGCTTCAGGGATCTTAAGAGATCCATCCATTTTGTATATACGTTGATGCATATATCCAGTAAAAGCCTTGTTAACCTCTCTATAGAAACAAAAGGAGCTATTTAGAAACAGTATAAAAAGAAGGAAATCATGAGAACAAAGGCTCAAAGGAAAATTTGATTACCGAAGGAGGGCATCGGGTTTATACTGTCTCATTCCTGGGCCAGGAATGGCATCTATAGCTATAACTCTCGTTTTTCGCCTCTTGAAAGTGTCTAGATCCTTCTTGTCTATGTAATCGCCAGCGTAGTGAAACGAAGGTCCATACCTGAATGGTGTCACACCATGTGTTGGATTTCATGAAGATTATAATAGTCTTAACATGTACTTTAAATCACTGGTACTTACCCTGTGTAACGCGAAAATCTTTCCACACCAACAACCTTAATTGCTTCATTTGCGTCCATACGAGGCAAAAATATCATGCCAGCGATAAGTTCCGGGTTAATCACAAACCTTATTTCTTCCTACATAGGAAGACGTTTTGACATGTTCTGAAAATATCATCTAAGAAAAACGTGAAACTGTTTTGAGATTGTAGATTTCGTAAGAAGAGAGAGGGAAAAAGGAAGAACAAGTCAGACCTGTAGAGTATCATAACTCAGGGTAAGGCCTCCAAAATACTCATCTGCAAAATCTACTTCAAGAGCTTCACCAGGTTGATCTTCTATAGCTCCCGAAGTGTGAACCTACTCCAATAAAAAAATGGATCAGGAGGAGAATAACCTACAGCATACTCATGAATCGTGTGAAAAAATGGATTGAATGGCAAATAAGGCCTAGATTATGAGTTTTCCATGTTACCTCAATGGGGCACAGTGGTGTTCCAGAATTAGCCCAAGAATTAGCCATGGGATAAGAAGCAAAGTGAGGATGGTTTTTCGGTGAAAGAACTATTCTCTCAAATGAAACAAAGCCGGTGGGCATACACCGACATATTCTTTCAAAGTAATGGATAAGGCATTTTATTTTGTTTTCCTGCTTCGTGCAGTGACTCGTATACAGAAACCTTGAAAAATAAAAAGAATTTGTAACTCAGGGACATGAGAATGTAATTTGTTAGAATAATAATGGAGCCACTTACGAAAAGAGTTCATCAAAGTTGATTCTTTGAAGATTCTTTGAGCGCCTGTCAACTTCAGGGAACAAACAAAAAAAGGAACATGCAAGAAGAGCTGCAATCAACTCCTGCAGAAGGTAGCAAACATACTGAGGGGTGAAAACGTAGAAGAAGAGATGAATGAAGCTTCGTTGCAAAAATAGAAGCAGCTTTACCTTAAAAGGTACTATATCAACTATCTTATAAGACAATACAACACATGTTTTTGTTTGTTTGTATACCTGGCTAAGTAACACAATTCCAGCTTCTTGAGGGCCTAACAGACGAAGACCGGACATAATTCCATCAAGAACATAATCTGCCTTCTGATAGTGTGCTTCTAACATGGAAGGTAATCGGAGAAGTAATTGGTACAATGCAGGAACCACATCACCAAAAAATTTAGCTGACTCTTCTCTGGATAATTTCTGCATATCACAACAAAACAATAAGAGTGCCTACCATTTTCTCAATGCTCAATGCTAAATACTCACCTTAAGAGAGAAAGAACGAAGAAACACAAGGTAGATGAAAGGAGAGAAGAATTGTTACCTCGTCAAAGAAAAGAGCATAACCTTGTAGTGCATTAGGTGCAAGATCAGATGCAATCAAAGAGAGGGATTTCCGCATATTCTTGATATGCAAGGCAAGAGCCTTTCCTGAGTTAACCATTGACACAGTCAATCCTCTAGACATTTTTCGGAGCTCTTCTTCAACAGGAGGTGGCCAAACTAGTGATGAAGACTGAGCCACAAGGGGCAAATACTGAAGAATTGACTTAAGATCTGCCCTCTTCTCCATTCTTAATTGTCTTTCCTACTTTCCTGAAAGAGAGATAATAAGCAAAGATAGAACTCTGCGAATGATATTAAAGGAAAGGAAATCGATCGACATTTGACGTTATATCTATATTTATTTAGTTCGTTGGCTTGAAGACAAAGACACCAGTTATAATTATTTATTACAGATGACGCCAAAGTCAAAGAGGAACGCGTTTTCCTGCGAGACTAAGTCCATTCATATACACTTTTCCTGGGCGAACTTCATCGAAAGAATTTTTTTTGCGTCAGTTTCCGGGAATCTTCAAAATGAAATTCATTTTCTGCCGGGCCAACTTCGTTTGATTTAAAGCAAAGACTGATTCAAACATTTGGCTAAAACCATAAGTATGACCAACACCCTCAAGCAATTGATGCTTGAGCATGACTAGCACACCTAAAAGAATGATGCTTGACAAGACTGGTGAAAGTACAATTTATTCATGCTCATAATACAAACCCATGTGGGTGAGTGCGTAGATACAGCATGAGGATGCAACAAACAAGTTGGTCAAGGTGCTTGCAGAGTCAAGGTGACTGGATAGCCTTGTTGGTGGTGGCTAGAGATGGAAGTAGCCAAGAAAAGAAGCCAAGATTGGTTTGCTTGCACAGCCTTTGGGCAGAATATTCGAGCATCATGTTCCACAGATCTCCAACAGTCCATTTATGGGAAAGAATCCACATGGTTACCTGTCCTTGTAAGACATTCACGTATCAGTTGCAAAATCAATTAAAGTTCACACACAGTGTGAACAGTACAGTATGTGATACTCTTTCCGCTTGAGACAGACTCAATTCTGAATAAATTGTCGGTTTTAAAATCAGAGAAGAAAAGTAACTGAACGAAAAAGTTCTAGAATTGTGGAGTTTTTTTGTAGAGCAAGAAAGGTTACCTGATCTAGGTTTCGGAGTGCCTCTACTCCAAAGGTGTAGTACGATATAAATGGTCTCCGACTCTGGAAAATAGCCATGACCAAGTCGAGAAAGAAGCGTCAAATGAAAACCGCTAAATATCTCATCAACCAAACCGGAGATTGTGATGTCATAAGCGACATAAAGTGTTTCTTACACTCGAAATAAAACAAGACAAGTCTGTGGTTCCAGAGAGAAATGATCTTTATGTTTTTATTCATATTGCCTATTGGTACTCAACTTATACCATCCAGGAAAATTATAATTTGAATAATTTTAGCCAATGGTGCAAAAAGGCACCTGGGAAGCTGCAAGCCATTGGATCGTAGCCTTTAGCTCTGGGTCTCCTCCAAAAACACCGCATCCCCAATTCCCTGTCGCAACACCATAATCTTCATGATCCACGCAATTGACTACTTCCACATCAAGATCTCTGACAAGATTGTTAGCAGGCTTTTTTTTATTTGTTTCGACTTCACTTAGTAGAGCTCTGTCTGACTGTATCAGAAAAAGTAGTTACTAACAAAAGGAGTCTGACATATTTATTTTTCAAAAGCTTAATCCAAATTAGCTATTAATGTGATAAGGTGATAAAGATTTGTAGGGAGATTCCAACCGAATTAGTTTCTGTATGCAGAAGACCTAAATCTATGTCGTTTCTGGCAAGCTGAATGTCATTATCTCCTTCATCTATGAGCATATTCTGGTGCTCCCAAAACTTGTTACAATTTAAAAAGCCACATAGAGCCTTATTAATTTCCCTGGAAAAAGCAGAAAGAGAAAGAGATATTAGATTTCAAGTGTAAAGAGGAAAAAAGAGTATAAAAGAGCTTATTGGCAAGACTCCAAAACGTTGTTGACACAAAGTGTTATTGTTTGGATAACCTATGAATCCCCAAAAGATGGTTTCACAAACCGTAAAAGGCAAATGTCTTTAAAATGTATCATCTTCGAGGCACACAATGCATCTATTGCAACAATTCTAGTTCTCCGCCTTTCAAAAGAATCAATTTCCTTCTTGTCAATGTAGTCACCAGAAAACCGAAACGAAGATGCATACCTATAGCAAAAACGAAATTTATAGTAAATAAAGGGACGTATATTTAAAGACTGTACCAGAATTCAAAATTTGATGATTTAGATGCCAACTATTGACCACTTCTACAATCCGTAATACATAAGCATTACCCTTATTTATGATGCTTACCTACAACATAACCAATATTAAAATGCACACATGTTTTTACTATTTTCAGCTTGCCACAATCAGAATTTGAACAAACTGATCTGAAACGAGTCTACTGGTCTATAGAATTATCAAAAAAACAAAAAAAACAGAGGCTTATCAGTCAATATTAAGTATAAACAGTCCAATGCTACAAACCTACCAAATCTTACCCTGTGTAACATGAAAATCTTTCTGCGCCAACTACTTCTATAGCTTCATTGTCATCCATGCAAGGCAAGAAAAGCATGCCTGCAATTAATTCAGGGTTGATCATGAAGCGTATTTCTTCCTGCACAAGAATCCAATTAGAAGTCAATGAGAATCCTAAATTGTTGTTTTACAATAGATCTCTAAAAATGAACTTAAGAATTAAGGAAAACAAATCATGTATGGTTCTGAAATCTAAATGTAATATGATCTCAAACCTGTACGCACCCCCTACTTAGGGAACCACCCCCAAAATACTTGTTCGCAAAGTCCACTTCCAGAGCATTGTCAGGTTGATCTTCAATTAACCCAGACGAGCGAACCTGTATCAGTCAAAGCTGTCAGCGAAAATGTTTTACAAGCATTTGCAGACGTAGTGGTGCACGGTACAGGAAGCCACAACCCACTTCCTCTCACCTTAAAAGCACAAAGGGAAATGTCAGACTTCTTCCAGAAATTATCGTCAGGAGCATTACTAGAAGAACTGTGGTATTCAGCTGGAAGAATCTTCCTTTCAAATGACACGGTCCCAATAGGCAAGCTGGAGCACAACCTTTCAAAGTAATGCATAATACACATTATCTTGCTTTCTTGACTTTCACTATAACTTTCATAAAGGCTCCTGAAAAGCAAGTGAAAATGACTACATGTTAATGAAGTCCGTACTCCAAATGAAGCTTACTTATGCCAGATTAAATACCAAAAGTGAATTTTTAGATAAAAAGATAAAATCTTGACATGACACATGCTAGCAAATGAACCACAGAATATGTGTTTTTCTCACAACAGGCTTCCAAATCATACAAGTGAACTGTAGATGGAGACCTAGTCACATATGCGATCTGCAGGGAATTTGTTCACTTTAGAGTCTCGAGTGTGATTGTCAGTATAGTACATTTTATATTTCCCTTTCTTTCATAACACTTGATTGATCACTCATTACTTAAACCAAATGAACATTACATCCACACCATACTATGGTAAGCCTAATTATTAGGAAAGGTTAGGAAGACAAAGCGAGAGGTCACATACGCAAACAAATGATCAAAGTTGATGACTGGAAGGTTTTTTGCACCTCTATTATCATCCGGAAATAAACAAAAGAAGGAGCAGGCAAGAAGAGCTCCAATCAACTCCTGCAAAATTTAAAGATGGAATGGACACGTAAGAAAAGCGATAATCCATCAATACACATACACTTCACACTATATCTTCACCAACACCAGGTCATCACTTCCCCAAATAGATGCGCCGTAACGAATAACTTGGAAAACATGACAAATGAACCATGCAATCCAGAAAAGTAATCAAACTACAAATTCTTTCTACCAAACTGATAATCTCGTATACAATAAGTGTAGTCTGACAAACTTAGATTTTCCTTCTGATCAGCATCTAATATAGGAAGTTGCCATCAATGATAAAAAAACCAAGATCCAGTATGAACGCATATCTTCAACCGTTTGTTTCTCCCCATAAACTACTCAAATCCAGGAATAGGGAAAAAAACAAAAAAAAACACCATTTTTTGCTGATATGTAGGAACTAGCATTTTGCATATATACCTGGCTGAGGAAAACTATGCCAGCTTGCTGGAAATCTAACAATCGGAGACTTGTTTTGATTCCACTTATGATATTATCAGCATTATGAAAATGCCCTTCCAATAGAGATGGAAGCCGAAGGAGTAACCTCGTCAATGCCGGAATAATCTCATTGAACCATCTCTTTGATTCTTTTTCACGAATTAACTGCAATCATTAAGAAAATTCTTTAGTTTCACTTAGCAATCTCAGGCATCAATCAACTAAATTGAATGGGGGAATTTCACAGAAATCTGAAGGAGAGATAATCACCTCGTCGAAGAAAAAGGCGTAGCCATTAGAAGCAGTTCCCGCGAGATTTGATAAAGACAAGGATCGCCTCATGTCGGAGATAGCTTGCCGCAGAACCTGTCCCGAGTCAACTCGGCTGTGAGACGGCCCTTCAGACATTGCTTTCAGTGCCTCGACCACGCGCGGTGGCCAATACAGCGACGAAGAACGCATTACAAGCGGGAGGTACGGTAGAATCGAGTTAAGATCTTCATGATTCTCCATTTTTTCAGATTCCCAGTCTCAAAGTTTCTCACTTTCTCTACAAACAGCCTGCGAATCGCTTCAGAGACACGGTTCTGCCGCCACTCGGAGAAACCGTCAGTCTAAATAAAAAAAAGTCAAAGAATTAAAGGCTACAGAAACCGGTTTTCCTAAACCGGAAAATTGAACTTTTACCGAATAGAACAAGTAGTGGGACGCACCGGTTAATCTCGGTTTTAGTTAAGTTATAACGATTTTGAATGCATGCATTTGTTTCATTTGTCACATAGTATTTATTGTTTTCCAGGAAATTGCCTCAGTCAGTCTCACTTTAAAGTTTCAGACTTCTCATTTGATTCACAAACGTCTAAACATGCCACTAATCCACAAGCCGTGTGCTCACATATTTTGTTGAAAATTTTGCAACAAAAATCATTAAAACTTCGAAATTTTTCGGCGATTTTACTTTGCATATACTATATTTTGTTTGTTGTTGTTGCCAACTTGCATATACTATTTTGTATATAACTCTTATTGTCACAGGGATCTCATCAGGTTGATTCTAGGCTCCAAGTCGTTGCATTGCTGGCACTCTTTTCGTGCTATTAAGGACATGTGAGTGACGTTCTTCCAATGATTTGTGAGAGCTGGATTGTCCTAACCTCTGTAAGGTAGGTATCTGTTCCTCATTACAGTTCTCCTTTGTTAGTTCTCGAGTGATGCCTAGTAGTGCTTTTGGATTATAGTCTTCCAGTCTATACACGATTGAGACTCTTTCAGGAGTTGATGAGCTTATGATAGTTGCATGCACTGTAGTAGGGTTTCCAGCTAGCATTTTTGCTCGGGCCATCTTAATGGATGTACGTTCAAAACCTCTCGTGGCTACTACTTGTTGAACTCGAATTCTCTTGGCTTCTCGTTCAATAGGATTAGCTACATCAACATATTGGTCCATGAATTCCTGCAGTTTTCCTAATGCATCATCTATTGCTTGCCGAGGAATTTCATCATCTCCCATACAGGAGGTAGAGTCTCTAATTTCCCCCTCTTCTTGTTCCTTATCCAACAGGGGAGGGGAACCATTAAGTTTCTCCTTTTTATGTTCCTATTTTCTTTGCTCATGCTGATTTGAGACTTTCCTTCATATCAAGTGGTTATTGGAAGATTGATGAGCAGGTCTTGAGAAGCTTTTTGCAGCCTTTCCTGAAGGGTAATGGCCTCTTCTTTGTCTAGTACTACGGGGATAAGTAAAGGAAAACTCATCACGAGGTCTCTTCTTGTCTCGATCCGTGGAGGTAATGGACAATGTGAAGCAACTTTCTCATTGCTTACTCAGTCAGGTTATGAATTGTTTTGTGGTTCCAGACCTTGAATGGCTTTATTTATTTCTGCATTCGGATTAAAAGGGCACCCTTTGTCGTCGTGGTCAAGTCTTTTGGAGTAGTAGCAGTGATTAGCTAACTTTTCGTACACTAGATGAACCGTGATTTCACTCCCATCAGCGAATTCCACAATAGACTTCATGACTAGTGGTTTTAGTCTGTTAACTTGCACCTTCACTCTAGCAGCTACAGAGGATATATCTACTGATTCCAGTGTCCGAAGTCTCTTACCAATGCTGGTCAATAATTCAGGAGTCCAGAAATGCATATGTAGTCCTTGCACTAGCATCTAGAAAGGAATGATAGACGGAAAGGTAGAGTCAACAGTTGTCTCCCATTTTTGAAGTATTATCATCCATCTAGCAAAGTGGTATGGTCTGTCCTAGAGAACAACTTGAAGAACTGCATTATTCTCAAACTTGAATTGAAATAATCCTTAGCCTAGATCTGTCCATATGGCTCTTGAAGAGGTGTTCCATATGTTGGAGAGAAAAGGTATTAACGACCATATCCTCTGTTGTCTTGGATTTGTGACACGGCTTATGAGAGTACGGGAATGACTTTCTCTTAGCTTAGAGTTATCAAAGTTTGGTACTTTGATTCTGACCATCGTTCCTCATTGTCATCCAAGACAATCCCTTTCCCTTTTTCCTCCTTTGAGTATTTCATTATCATCTCGTTCACAGAGACAACATGTTGATGTTTCTTGCAGAGTCCTCACTTAGCGATGTGAGTATGTACTCCACATAAATGGTGGGATAGAATGGTTCATATCTCCATATCTACAATTTCAAGAGTGAGAAGGGGCTCATAAGAAACGTAAACTGGGATTATCACCGTCCAACTTACGAGACCTTCATCCTCCTTCAATATGGTCGGTTAAACTTGAAGAAGAGGATTTTCCTATGAGATTTTTCTATTTTTTGAGGGAAAATAAGGCAGGTGTAAATCCACTAAGCAGTAAAATTCAAAAAAGTTAGCTATTTGAGAAAGAAACAACTAACATGAAAACTGTCTAGGAAAAAAAGCCTAAGAGAAAATGAGAGAAAAACTTTTTTTAACTAGGCTAAGTTGTAAGTTTTAAACATAGTTAATGGTTGTAAGATTGAAACATAGTTAAAGGCCAATAGCTCTTTGTAACTTTGTCTACAAAGTAATTGCAAAAATCATCACCAAGAGATTCCAATCAATTATACCAAAGATAATATCTAAGAACCAATCTGCATTTGTACAAGGAAAAACAATCACATATAATGCTTTGATTACACATGAGATTCTACATTGCCTAAGTACATCACAAGCAAGGAAATATGGTGCAATTGCAGTCAAAACCGACATGACGAAGGCTTATGATAGATTGGAATGGTCGTTCATCAAAGAAGTTTTAACAAGAATGGGCTTTCATAGCAAACTAATTAACTGGTTAATGCAATGCATTTGCTCAATATCATATGCAGTATTAGCGAATGAGGAACCGAAAGGGAACATCTTACCATCTCGAGGCATTAGGCAAGGTGACCCAATCTCACCTTATATCTTCATAATATGTGGTGAAGTACTCTCTGGTCTCTGTGTGAAAGCAATGGAGAACAAATCCATGTCTAGTTTGCGAACTCAAAAGAGGGACCAAGGATCAACTACCTTCTCTTTGCAGATGACACAATGTTTTTCTGCAAAGGAAATCCGAAGAATATCAAAACGCTTCAGAGCATAATCAACAAATATGAGAAAGCATCCGGTCAAGCCATTAACAAACAAAAATCTACAATAACCTTCTCTAGGAAGATGGAAACTCAACGCAAAGAGGAGATTAAAACGACATTACAAATATCTAGAATAAGGCCTAGGAAAGTATCTGCGTTTACTAGAGCATTTTGGAAGAAGGAAAAGAGATCTTTTCAATGGGATCATCGACATAATTCATCAAAAAAACATCAATTGGTAAACTAAGTATCTATCTCATGTAGGGAAGAATGAGATGCTGAAAAGTGTACTAAGCTTTATGCCAACATATGCAATGACATGTTTCATATTACCAAAATCTCTAAGAAATAGAATCCAACCTGACAAGATTTTGGTGGGATCATAAACCTGGGATTAAGAAGATGTCTTGAATTGCTTGGTATAAGATGACAAAGTCCAAACGAGATTGAGGGCTAGGCTTTCGAGACGTTCATACTTTTAACCTAGCCTTAGTGGCAAAAATAAGTTGGAGAATTGTGAAGAACCCGAATTCATTCCTTGATGAGATGCTCCTAGCTAAATATTGTCTCAATAATGATTTCCTCTCTGTTAAGCAACCATCATCATGCTCACACGCCTGGAAAAGAATTTTGAAAGGAAGAGACTTAATAAAAGAAATTTGGGATGGAATGTAGGTAATGGAGATGCTATAAACCTGTGGACAGAGAAATGGTTCCTACCAAACTCGACTTGGGTTGCTACATGACCACCCACAAAGCAGGAACAACATATGAAAGTCTCAGCCTTAATGAATTCTACCAAGTCTGATTGGGATCCTGACTAGATCAAGGCGACGTTGCCTCACTTGGAGAACCAGATTCGTAACATCAAACTTAGTGAAGCTAACTTAGCGGATTCAAGGATCTGGTTGCATCATAAAAGTAGGAATTATAACTCAAAATCATGATATTTTGTTGCTCTAAATCAACGACAAAAGACAGAGAGTTTAGCAACTGACCAAGACATTGACTGGATCAAAGATGTATGGTCACTGGAAGCATCACCGAAGCTGAGAATGTTCAGCTGGAAACTCCTCAAAGGAGCAATTCCGGTAGGTGAAAGACTAGTCTCACGGCACATCGAGGTGGATCCTAGATGCAAGAGATGCAGAGAAATTGAATCAATCCATCATCTTTTTCACTTGTAGCTATGCTCAAAACATTTGGATGCATGTACCTATTGATAAACTACCTTGTATGGATGAATCTATTCCAATCTCAAGACTGTGGAAAGCTCTTAAAGGACTAAAAGGATCACCTCCAATCGGTTGCTCATGTAGCCCTCGAATACCATGGATACTGTGGAGTATGTGGAAGGCACATAACAATCTCTATTTCAACAACAAAGGCCAACCAGAAGAAGAAACATTAACTAGAGATATCCTTATGGCAAAAGAATGGGTTAACTCCCAAGAACAAGGAAAAATTGGGAATCAATCAGCTAATACTGAGCAAAGAGTAGACGATAATCATCAAATCTTACATGAGTATAATTAACCAAGCTTAGTGAGATGCTTCACGCATGCCTCATGGCGCAAAGAAGATCGAATTGATGGGCTTGGATGGGTATTCAAAGACGATTCAAGTACTCTTTACTCTGGATTCGAAGTGGAAAGCTTCGTGGTATCACTATTAATGGCGGAGGCGTTGGCGCTTCGTTCAGCTATGCGTAAAGCTTTGTCTCTGGGCTTTAGGAGAATCGAATTCAACTCAAATTCTCTCATTTTAATCTCAGCTATCGTTAGTAGTTAGACTATTTCGGAGATCCATGGTGTACTCTTTGATATCATCAGACTTCTTCTTCAGTTTGATTTATGTTTGTTTAAATTTATCTCGAGATCCTGCAACTTGGATGCAGATGGAAAAGCTAGACTTGCTTTAATGGTTGTTCCAGCTATCTCTGTGTTTTGTTAAGTTTTCGATTTAATGAAATGAGATGTTTAACAGAGAAAAAAACACTTATTGTCTCTTACCAAAAACAAAAAAAAAATCTTTTGTAAGTGTTTTGTCTATAATATGATTTTATTTTATAAGTAAGTAAACGTCTAATGGTTTCATAATTCTATTTGAGGAGAAAGTTGTCATGTTGGTCAAAATAATTTGTTACTTTAAAAAAGTATTTAGCACCCATTTCTACTAACTCTTTAAATGGTTTCTTTGTTTTCTTATTTGGATAATTTTGTTTTGGGCAAAATAATTTTGCTCATGGGACATGTGTAAAACCACTTTTTGCACAAAAGCCGGACTTGAGTAAGAGGTAAAGGTAAATATAGCAGCTGTTAATTATGTCTTAGTTTTGGTAATAAACCCTAAGTGATGTATTAGTTATCAGTTATGCGTGTTTCACTCCTTGTTGTGATCGGTCTCGCTCTCACTCTCAACTCTCGGAATCTTAAATGAGACAACGAACTTATGGACGCAAAACGCGAAGGAAAGTGAGTGAGAAAAAGAAAGAAGTGTAACATTAATTTCGAACGTATAGGAAACGGTGGCTTACAATGGAATCCACATCGTAGACTAGGTCTGGATAAAATATTCGGAATCGAGAAATCGAACCAAAACCGAATCAAAATAATGGGTATCAAGTAATACCCGGAACGGAAGAAAATACCTATTGGATCTTTTTCATTTATACATGTGAATATCGGGTAATACCTGATACCGAACCGATACCTGAATGGGTACCCGATTGACGCGAAAACATGTAAACATATATGAGAATTTTGAGTAATTTTTCAAAATTTTTTATGGTATTTAAGTATTTTTTCGGATATTCCTGTATTTTCGGATAAATAATTGTATTTCGGGTATGAAATATTCAAATATGGAGTATAATCGTTAAAAAAATCTAATATTTATACGTGACCATAATTAGAACCGGTACCGGTACCAAACCGAATTGTATTTGGTTTCTAAATGGGTACATAAAATATGGATCCAAACCGACCTGAATTCGAATGGAATCGATCCGAACCCAAACAAAAATATATGTGATTCCTAAATGAATATAAAAATTTCATATTCGAAAGACTCAGATCCAAATAGATATTATCCGGAATCGATCCAAATATCTGAATGCCCATATCAAACGTAGACTTTGACTTATAAACTCTGATACAGTCAAAATCAGTTATAGAATTTTCCCTCAGTAATTTCTCTACTTTAATAATTTCCTCCCTTTCTATTCCCACTTTTTTTTTTCTTTTTTTTGGTGAAAATGGCTTTTTCTATTCCCACTTTACAAGTTGTACCCAGTTTTCACAATTTAGGATTCTTAATTTTTGTTAGTTTTTTTTTCAGACATTAATATAACAGAACCTCTACTATGGTTTTAAATTGAAAAGAATATATTGAGTCAAGAGAATATATGTGTTTAATACTGCATATCTAGTTAAGTCAATAACAAAGTTTTTTACTTGAACTTAACTCTTTTATCTAAAATATTTAATAATCTAATTTAACAAGGAGCTCATATTAATATGTAGTAAAAATTCAATAAAATATGTCAATAATATTGAATTTACTAAGGGTTTCGGAAAAGTAACAAATTATTTGCAACTTCTAATGTGTTTAATTTTTCGTGAAGTAATCTCGATTTACTAGCAGATGATAAGTCCATTAAAAACATGTACTATCTTACATTTAGGGTTCGAATCCATCTGCTTATATTATATAGGAATTTGGCTAATGGACCGATTAGTTGTGTTCAATATTGGCAAAAAAAAATGTATTTGATTTTTCACATATAAATTCATAGATGGAATCCACGAAACAGGGCCTTCCAATATATTTTTCAAACATTAAATTTAAGTTTACCTGTTCTATGTTGAATAATAATAAAAAAGATTAACTTGTGAATATGTTATGTAAATTAAGATAAAACATTTTAGGCAAAAAAAAAAAAAACCGTGGAACACGTCAAAGAATTTTCCATAGACTATTATCAGTTTCTGACCATAAATAAACAAACCAGAGTATAAGAGTCCGACAATATCAATCTATCCACAAGTAGAAACTCTAACTTAATAAAGATGGCTATTCCCACGGGAAACGCCGATCTTTTTCTCCGGCCGCTAATTCTCTTCGTTCTGTCTTTTCTTCTTCTCTCTTCACTCGTCTCTTCCATTGAATGGCTCGATATCGATCCTTCAGATCTTAAAGCTCTTCAAATCCTCGAAGCCGAGCTCGGAGTCAACAGTCAACGTTCTTCGTCCAGTGAAGTCAACCCTTGCGGTCAGAGAGGAATTTCTTGCGAGAGACGACGTTCTGCCGCCACCGGAGAATTCTCTCTTCTCCGTGTCACGAGGCTTGTGTACCGGTCCAGGAGCTTGACCGGGTCTATCTCGCCGGTGATCGGGATGTTGTCTGAGCTCAAGGAACTTACTTTGTCTAATAATCAGTTGGTCAATGGTGTTCCAGTGGATATCTTGAACTGTAAGCAACTCGAAGTTCTTGACCTTAAAAAGAACAAATTTTCTGGTCAGATTCCGGGAAATTTTTCGAGTTTGAGACGTCTTCGAGTTCTTGATCTTTCATCGAACAAGTTCTCTGGGAATTTGAATTTTCTGAAGAATCTACGCAACCTGGAGAAACTCTCCGTCGCAAACAATCACTTCTCTGGCAAAATCCGTGAACCAGTTGCGTCGTTCCAAAATCTCCGGTTCTTTGATTTCTCCGGAAACAGGTTTTTGGAAGGTCCAGTTCCGGTTATGAGAAAAACCAAGCTCCAGACATCTCCACACCAAACGAGACACATTCTTGCCGAAACTCCATCGTCAAATTCCACGAAGAAATCAAACAACACTACAAAAGCTACAGGGGAAGCTCAAAAACAAGAGAAGAAGAAAAAGAAGAAGAAGAACAAGAGGAAGAAAGTAGCGGCATGGATCTTAGGATTCGTCGTTGGAGGCATAGGCGGAACAATCTCTGGCTTTGTCTTCTCGGTGATGTTCAAATTGATTATTGCAGCGATAAGAGGCTCAGGAAAATCAACAGGTCCTTCCATATTCAGCCCGTTGATCAAGAGAGCTGAAGATTTAGCTTTCTTGGAGGACGAAGCAGCGGTAACTTCTCTGGAGATCATCGGAAAAGGAGGTTGTGGAGAAGTTTTCAAAGCGGAATTACCCAATAGCAACGGGAAGATCATTGCCGTGAAGAAAGTGATCCAACCACCTAAAGACGCCAACGAACTTGCAGATGAAGATACCAAGTTTCTGAATAGAAAAATGAGGCAGATTAGGTCAGAGATCGCCACAGTGGGCCAAATCCGGCACCGGAATCTTCTCCCATTGTTGGCACACGTGTCAAGACCTGAGTGCCACTACCTCGTTTACGAGTTCATGAAGAACGGGAGTTTGCAAGATATACTGACCGATGTGTCAGCTGGAACCAAAGAGCTAATGTGGCCCGCAAGGCACAAGATTGCTATTGGTATAGCTGCAGGGCTTGAGTACCTTCACATGGATCATAGGCCAAGAATCATTCACAGAGACTTAAAGCCAGCAAATGTTCTTCTTGATGATGACATGGAAGCCAGAATTGCAGATTTCGGGCTCGCAAAGTCAATGCCTGATGCGGCCACACATCTTACAATCTCGAGTGTTGCAGGTACTGTAGGATACATAGCACCAGAGTATCATCAAACTCTCAAGTTCACAGATAAATGTGATATCTATAGTTTTGGAGTGATTCTTGGGGTTCTGGTGATTGGAAAGCTTCCTTCAGACGAGTTTTTTCAGCATACTGACGAGATGAGTCTGATAAAGTGGATGAGGAATGTAATAACATCAGAGAATCCAAGCCTTGCGATTGATCCGAAGTTGTTGGAACAAGGATTTGATGAACAGATACTTCTGGTTCTGAAAATCGCTTGTTATTGTACTCTGGATGATCCGAAACAGAGGCCAAGCAGCAAAGATATCAGGACCATGTTGTCCCAGATCAAGCACTAGTGTTTCAATATGTAATGTTTGTTTATTATGTATGTTTTCTAGATTTCCTGTTGCATGAGAAATAACTATGAACACTATTGAAGCATGTGATAAAGTACTACAACTCAAATGGATTTTAATTATGTTTTATTGTTCTAAACAAAAATCATCAATCTAATAAAATAACCTTAGCTATATACATAAAGGAAAACAAAACTCAACTAACGACCTTTAAATGATAATGCCTTTCGTGTTTCGTTACTATCTTCTCTATATGCAGCCGTTAAGAATCTCTCTCAAATATTCTAGCTGTTCATGGCTGCCTTCATGTTCTTCCCACTAAAAACAATAAAAACAAAGTCAACAAATGTTGTGACGTGAATACTCATGATTGAGATGGGCAATAAATTATCGAGTAAGAGCATGTGAGCTTTTTATGAGTATGTAGAACAAATTCTACTTGATTTCATATCATCATCCTAGTAACTCAATTTTTAATTAGGAAATTCAATGATTTAAACCTACCTCTTGATGAGACAAGGATACCACCTTCCATCCAGCAGCAGCAACACATCGCCGTTTTAGCATTGTATGCCCTAACGGTGATCCTGCAAAGACGCAAAAGTTGATATGACCATTTTGTGTTGGCTCCACCAGACACCAAGATAAATATATACCGAGAAATGACACCTACCAGAGTTTCTAGAGAAATGAGTTGGCCCATCGATTTCTAAAGCAACTTTCTTATCAACCAGAGCAACATCCACAGTGTAGCCCTCAACATCATATTCTTTAGCCCAATCAGCCCCTGTACTGATTAGAAGGCGTCCAACTTCTTTCTGAAAAGATGAGGTTATTATCTGATTGAACCTTTTGGTTTTTCCTGCACGGGTTATTTTTTCTTCGAGTCTATGACAAAGTGATAACTGAAGGTGGGGATACTCAAGCTTCAAGCACTGATTCACAAGATACACTTGAGAAGCAAACATGACATCTTCCCTATACTGTTCTGAAAGCCTTTGCTCCTCCAAAGTGGTTAAAGCATTCCATATATTGGCAAAGAACAGTCGCTCTATTTGCCCAAGAACAGCGTAAGACCATGCTATGTTTCCAAGCTGGTCCCTATTAAAGTTAAGTTCAGGAGATCCTGAAGCACCGTCGCTTTCCTCAAGATCTGCTAATTCATCATTGTTTGCTATGTCTTTTGGTAAGTAGCACTTAACCTGGTCACTGCCTTTGAAAGCACTATCCAAAGATTCAAGCAAAGGATCAGCAGGCTCATAAAGCGAGGCAAATGACCACAGTAGTTGAGCAACTTCTTGGCCTTTAAAGGTGATGATAATAGTAGACGCTCTCTTTGACAACTCAGCAAATAGTTCTGGAGCAGAATGCCGCATGGAAGCAAAAGCCCCTGCAATATTAGCAACATTCTGAGAATTGAACTCCCCAACTTTCGATGTGGCAACTTCTGCTACTCTATCCATCTCTGTCAAATAAAGCAATTCACCTCCGATTTTAGACAATGCCCAAGAAATATTTGAGATGCCTTGAGCTGAACATTCTGGTAGACATGTCATTGCAAGAGCAACAAGCATTGACATCTCTCTTTGCCGGGCAAATGCAAACCTACGAGTTCTCATCATCGAAACTTTCTCCATATTCTTGGCAATTCTGTGGAGTGCAGTAGCAATGTTTAAGGGAGATAATGGCGATGGACTCAAACCTTTGGCAACAGCCATGATTGTCTCAGCTGTTACTTCCAGTACCTCTTCCGCAGTTTGTGCTTCGATTATAGCTTTGTTCAGGTTGATTTCCTTCATACGATCAGAGGGTCCTGAAAATTGGGATAGCCTCTGAGCTAATTGCTCCTTCATCTTCTCCTTCTTTTCCTCAAACATTCCACCAGCTAAAGAGCTAATTCTCTTCTGCAGTTCTCCCATCTTATCCTCTACTGATCCATTTTCAAAGTCCGAATCTTCTTCTTCTGTATCAAAATCATCTTCAGGAATACTTTTACTTTTGACCTTTTCTTTCTTTCCAATCACTTTCTTGTTCTTTTTCTTTTTCTTCTTAAGGGGCGTCACCTCCGCCATTCTAGAAGACAACCCTCTGGCCTCAATCGATTTAAGTGCAATTTTCCTTGCCCTTACACACCAATCCATGCCTTCAGTGTCATCAAGCACTTTCGACTTTTTCTCCTTTTTCCTCTTCTTTGGAGGCTGAATTTCCAACGGATCAATCTCTCCAAGAAATTCTGACTCCCAGTCCCCATCCTCTTCTTCGTCTTCTTCCAGTTCTTCCTCCGAGTTACGAATCAAAGAAGAGTTCTGAAACAAGCATCAAAACAATAACAAATTTGTTTGTGCAACCTTATCTTGAACCAAACACACCATAGGAGCATCATGGGTCGCATACAATTAAAAAAACAAATCAACAAATAGCAACCAAGTTACTGGAACACTAAGAGAACTTATTCCAACAAAATCATCTGACAATTCGAAATGTCTACGAAATATTATAGCGAAAATTCCGAGAACTAACCACGGAAAGAGTAAGGTGCTTGAGGGAGTTCCTCTCCGTGAGTGGAGCAAGAAATCGACTCTTCTTATCAGCGATAGGCCAAATCCCTGGAAATTGACCAAAGAGGAAGTACGGCTATAAAGCTGGGTTGATTAAGCAACAAAGAAGAGCAAAGGAAATGAATTGCGACCTGCTGCAAAGGAAGAATATGAGAATGAGAGATAAAGATGGCGGCGGTTGTGGTTAACGATGCGGTGGTGAATGTCCGGCGGGTTGAGACAGAAGCACCGCCGTAGTGGAACTACACATTCCATCTTCTTCTGTCGGAGAAATTTTTCCTGGCTTTGTGTTGTGCGGTGATTTAACGAAGAGTGGGTTTTAGCTAGAACCTCTCATCGTTAAGTGATTTTACTTTCAAACCAATCAACCAAAGTTCTGAAATGTGTAATAAGAGATGTCACTTATCTAATATTTCTTACCAACTAAAATTGTCAATTATCCTAATGATCCCTCAAATTTAGCTATATTTATAGAACATGCTCACTATTTTCCATGTATCTTTATTGTCCTCAGATATTGTTTCTTTTCTAGATATGTTCATTTTGATTTACATTTGAATAATGTATACAAAAAAAACAAATTTTATTCCTAGAATCTAATTCTTCATCATGTAACAAATTTAAAGAGAAAAATATAACACAAAAATGTTACAAACTCAATTTCATTAACATATACAACAATTCACTTTACCAAATATCAATAGGCAAACAAAATTACAAGAATTACAAATTATGAATTGTATATGAGTCTCCACTCTGTCTCTCTGTACACAATGAAATGTAAAGGAACAAGCAAAGAAACCCAAACCAAAAATTAAATTTAAAGATACAATGAGAAGCTTCTTGCTTCATGTGAAATGAAAAAAAAAGGAAAGAAAATGGAAAAAGACTTTCCTTTCTTTTAGGGTATATATGCAATACTTAAAAATATATGGCTTGAATGCTAATTTCAAAAAGATTTGCAGCGGTTGTGCCTCTTGATGTTCTTTACACAGGCAGTGTTTGGAACAAGAAATGGAAATCAGATCGCTGACGCAGAAGCGGCGGTGGATCGACCTCGGAGAGGCTAATGTTGTTGCCATGGAAGGATTGTGAAACATCTTCCACAGAGAAAGGAATGCTGAAAGATTCGAGAGAATTTTAGGGAGAGTAATAGTGAAGAAATCGAGGAAAATTTGATGCTTACTTTGAATCGACGTCTAGCAAGAATGATGGGTAAGACATGTTGACTGAATCTTCCGCCATTAGTTTTCGCATCTGATTGATGACCTATCATCGGCACAAATCATGAGTTCAGTTTTAGTTTATAACAGGCACTGTGGTGTTGCTTTCGTTTTGTCCTGGCTAACAGTTTTGTTTTAGGGTTTTTGTCTCTTGGTTCAGGTACATGAGCTTGAAAGAACTTGTAGATCGTTAGAACATAGAGGTGTTGTGCTTTTGTTAGGTTTGTTCTATGATTTTTGGTTAAGAAATTTTGGAGTTGGTTTGTTTGATATATTGTTTTACCTCAGGGGAGAGTCCTTGAGTTCCATATTTATCGTCCCAAAACATAGTCGCAATTCGATATACTTGTGGAATGCTTAGAACCTGAGAAAAAAAAAATCAGAATTGTAATAAATCAGGAGAAGATTCCTATAACAAAAGTGCAGTTTCCAGAATCATGACGTCTTGTCATTATTGCTAGTTTGAGTTCTTCAAATACTTTGTTCATAAATTTACAAGTATATAATGTTAGGGAGAGTGAATAATCCCTATCGTAATTGTGCCAGAATATGATCCTTTTAAATGCTTTGCATAAAGTTTTGGTTTAAGGTCTATACCGGGCATATCTCTTTATTGATCTCGTCCAATGTTTTCTGCGTCTTTTGATGCAAGACCTGTAGAGTGATAGTATATATCATCAAATGCTGAAATTTTCACCAGTTATGTATTTTCATTCACCAATAGATAAAGTTCGAAGCTGTACCAGAAACTTCACTGCTTGCCTTATGTGTTGAAGTGCATCCCATGGCGATCGTGCTGCCTTTTGGACAAAAAAAAGAATTATGTAAATTAATCATTTCGTCTTGTTTTTTCTCTTTGCATTATATGGTTATTAATGCTATATATAGCCTACTTCGTCTTCTGCTTTCAGGCACCACTGCTCTAATTCATGCAACCCTGTTTTCAGATATTCTCCGTTGCTAAACGAGCAGCACTCTCGGCGAAGCAACAAACTGGCAAGAGAAACTTTGTAAGTCAAGCTACTTCGTAATTACAAATGTAGCTACTTGTGTCCTATGCAATATAATTTCTGTACCTGTTAAAGAGCTGTACATTGATGTACGAGAAAATCTGATGGAAGAGTTTTCTTGTGATCATAGATGGGACCTGGAGATCAATAAAACTTCGTTAAGAAACAGGAAAAGATTGATGAGTATTAAGCTTAAGATGAAAATATTCACAAGTCCATTCTCTGACATGGTTCTCTGCCATAAAGGTCAAGGTATGTTCTAGCTTGATGATAATGTTCTGCCATTGTACATATGATGCCTGTTGCTTAGCACTTGTCTTTGAGTGGATGCTTTTAGTCACATCTCGCAAGGCTCTCGCTCTTGTTGGTCTTGGTGCCTGTTACATCTCACATCATAACACATTGTTACCATACAAAGTTAGTAAAGTTCCATAGTAACTTGAGAATGATGCACTGACATGGATACAGAGATTTAGTAATGGGTTTATCTCTTTCTTTAAGTTATCTCTGATCATTCCATATATTTTCTCAACGTATGCTGCTAAGTGTTGCTTAAATAGTAAAGCCGGATATTTAGCTTCGACTATCTGTTGGTCATTTGATATTCCAACCATCCCACTGTAGCCACTGGTTGTTTCCAAGCCCACTGAAGATGGTTGCATTCCCTACAATGTTTTTACCAACAATTACTAAGGCTCTTACAAATTAGATTAATTGGAACTTCACTTTTATAAAGCTTACTTGGACCAATCGCCCAAATAGTGTAGCCTGGGATGATCTGTTACGTCTTAAAGCTGCATTATTTGTACTGCTGAACTTGAGTGTAGATTTTAGAAGATATAAGAGGGTAGAGCTTGTTGTTAGCCAGTAGGTTAGTTCCCTTGTGTCATCTTGGCTCTTCTGTACCAAAAGTAATATTAACTTGAATATAAATAAAGTTTTGGTTTCAGAGGATTCTACATCTGTAGTCATTGTCTCTAGTTTATTACCTCAATGGATGATCGAATTATATAAACAATTCTATCAAATATATTTGTTTTCTCTGCTTCAAATGATCTCCATTGACGTAGTGCCTTATAAACTGTCCATGCTGCCACAGATCTGTCATTATCAAACCTTCTCTCATCGGTGAAGCATTTCATCAGCACATCATGGCTCTCCTGTCCAATAATAGTCATTTTTAATTCTTCTATACCGAAACAGATCTATAATTATCTTTTGCTTGCTTTTGTTGGTTATCATCAACTTATGGCTCTGTAGTAAAACAAGTTCTCGAATGTACCTGTTGCCTATCTGTTAGAGATCCTTGTTTTACTAGCGCAGTGATTGGATTTCTTGGTTCCTGAAACAAATAACTAGGAATGAGGAACTGTAGAGTACTATTTCTTAACTGGGCCTACCAAGATACCGAGTACCTTTGTTGCCTGAATTTCTTTTGGTTGATGTCCATTTTCAAGATCCTGCAACGTTATAGTACATTATTATCAATGTTATACATGTTTTTTTAACCAAAAATACCATTTTCTGACAGAAGTTTTGCACCTTTTCCGATGTAAATACTTCTTTAGGACGCTCTGTCTTTTCTAAAGCAGCTGTCTGTCTTTGAAGAGATTCATTTTCTGACTCTAGAATCGCAACCCTATCCTTCAGGCTGATAAGAGGGTTTCACCTTAAACTTTTCAAATCCACGCAGGTGTGCCTGAGAGACGAAAGGAATGAACTAAGCTGAGAATGAACCTGTTTAACTCTGCGGCTTCTGCAGCATTTGCTGAAGTCTCCAAAGCCTGCTGGCGCAAGACCTGATTTTCGGATTCAAGGTTTGACAGGTTCACATGCAATCTGGAATACACAAACATTACTCGTGAAGCTGGAGTGTAAATCAGAAATACGCGTTCAATGTCACAAGGAGCACTTTAATCCATACCTTTCTATGATCTCTTGAAGCTTGGTGGCCTTTACTTTTGCATCTTCTGCTTCAGTTAGATTTGCCTTGCTTTCTTTCTCAAATGCAGAACATATTGCTTCAAACTCCTCAATTTTTCCTTTTAATTGTTCAACCTCAACCTGTGTTTTGAAGATATTGGATCAGGAAAGATAAATGCTAGTTGGTGAACCTTATAGCTCAAAATTTACCTCTAGCGCATTGTTTTGACTGTTCAGTAACTCCAGTTGGGTGTTATCTACAACTGGAACCTCTTTGATGATTGCTGGAGCTTGTTCAATGGCTAGTTTTGCTGCTTCTTTCTCTTGTATGATTGCAGTGTGGGCATCATCTAGCTTCTCTTGCAATTCAGTAATAGTATTTTGTAGGTTTGCAATTTCTTGTGCTTTGGCTTCTTCGAGATCAACCTAAATGACACAATTCACGGTGGGCATTTTGAAACTTTTAACTTCAGTTATATGTTTCATCCTAGGACAGCTAGATAGCAGAACAAAGAACTCTAGTCTTTGATTTAAATTTCATTGACAAATACCTTTTGATGCTTTTCTAATTCGAGACGCCATGTTAGCTCTTCCACACGTTTTTCTAACTTGTCCTTGGCTTCCTTGAGTGCTCCAGTTTCTCTTGCAGCCTTTGTTGGGAAGATTTTGTTGTTAGTAACTTAGACTGAAGTATTGTGAAATTTCATTGCCAGCCTAGTATGACGCAGTAAATTCATTCTTATGAGATTAATCACTCAATGTACCCTTTTAACAGTGAACTTACCATTCTGAGCTTTTTGAGCTCTTTCCTAGCTACTTTAGCTCTCCACAGACATTGTAATGCTAATGTTGCTTTTTTGTGCTGCTTATAAGCTTCATGAGCTCGGTGTCTTCTCCATTCCCTCTGTTAGAATATATATATATATATATCAGTAAGAATAATCATATTTCTTGACATCTGATCCGTGAAGCATCTTGAAGCACATGCAAAGTTTTGGTATTAAAATCTTGAAAATCCTATAAAATTTGTTACGGGTTTTGGGTATTTCTTACCTATCCTTGCGAGTAAACTAGCCTGATATAATGGAAGACCAGTCCAGAACTTCTGATATTTTGATAAGAGACTTAAGAATTGTGAAAATCAAGTACCTGGATTATAATTGCTGCTTTTGTTCTTCTTTTGTGTCGATGTTTGTTTCGAGCAGCCATTGCCCGTAAACCGGTCTGAATAACTGTTGCTGATGCCTGAAGCTTGGTGTAGCATTTCCTTGCTCTGCGAGCACGAATGTTCTTTTGGATACAATTTGAAGCAGCTTCCCTTCTCATATTTTGATATAACTTGCGGGCAAGTTGTGCTATATAAGAAATATACATGACACACAGTTAATGTGAAGAACACTGCGTCCTGTGACATATTTAGAAGAGAATATAACCTCTCCAAAGTTTTTGCACATAAATTGTAGCCCTTTTCTGTCTAAGGAACTCTTTTCGTGTCAAATAAGTCCTGATCTGCCTTTGAATGCGTTTAGTGGCTCCGGCCAAAACCTCAGTTCTTCTTGCATCTAGTTCAGCCATCTGTCCGGCTCTAAGAAATATTTTTGTTTTCCCTATCTGAAGATGAGTAATCAGTATGCAAGGTTCGACTGAACTGTTAGCAAATGGGTTGCTTTGAAATGTTCATATTTGACATGCCTGTTCCCTGAGCTTGACATACCTGATAGCCTTTTAGACCCATCTTGTCGCAAATCGAAGCACATTGAGACTTTTCGTCAGATCTGTCAATAAATAATGCAATTTTTTCTCAGTGAATTGATTAGATCAAGAGATAATAGGATCAAATTAATAAGCTGTCTTGATTCTAGATTTTAGTTATTGAGTATTTATACCCCTCTGGAACGTCTGTTGCTAGCATAACAAAACGATCAAGGAATTCATCGAAAGCGCGTTTGGTTGGATAACCAGCACAACTGATTCTTATAGCTTCCAGTACACCCTGTTAACTTATCCAAATCTTATATAAGAAACTTTTCTATGGGATAACATGAAGTTGTTCAAATAGGAAACCTGAGGCTTTAGGCTTACTCCGCATCTTAGTTGGTTTAAGACATTGTCATTCTCAAATATCCCGGGCTTTAGAACTGCATTTGGCTTCACACATCTAATATAATGGGGCTCTGTGGTGTTCAGCGTCTCCATTAGAGATTGGAGTTGTTGCTAGGGGTACGTTAAGTAAGGAGTCAAGATCTCTTGAAAAATATGCAAATGATAGTAATTACTATCGACTTACCTTGAAACGGGTCCCAATTGATGAAAATTTGGACTGCTTTGATGCGTCCTCTGGAAGTGGTGGAAACAAATTGGCGACAAAAGAGCACTTAGATGCATCTAGCAAAGCTTGATGTTCTGCCACAACATAATCCTTGTTCTTGTCAAGAAATTGCTCTGCTGAATATGTAACCTGAAGACAAAAAGAAAATGCGGGTTCAGTAACTAGCTAGTGCATTTTCTTTAGCTTAGCGTCCAAGACTGTGATTGTCTCACATCTCCTGCATAGTGGTTGACAGTAAAGGCTGTTCGGGCAAGCTTAGGTTTACTGAAACGCTTGTGTCCTTTATATGTTTGATACATCTTCTGTGCAAACGTCTCATGAGTCGACTTGGGAAACATGCTGCAAGGATGAACCTTGTAAGTATACCGAGAGGAGCCAGTTTTAGCTGTTATTATGGATTGATGTTGTGAAAAATGTAGGATTACACATACCATGCTTCATCAAGTAGGGCAATTATGCCTCCTGGTTTCTGCAAAAAAGTAGATGACATTGATCATTTTATGTGCTTGTACATGTTGTGGAGCCAATTTCATCCAGATTTATGTTAGTTGGATAGTTTATACCTTCTCAATAAGATCTAAGACATCCTGGTTATCAACAAATTCAACATAGCTCCAGTCTATTTCTTCCCTCGTGTAATCCTCTTGCTCCATCTTAAACACATGCTGCAGAGAAAAGTGTTCCATGTAAAAGTTTCTTGCAGTGTGAACTGCTTATTGTGATTTTTCCATACCTGATTGAAATGTTGTTGCAACTTCTCATTTGTAAGATTGATGCATAGCTGCTCAAAACTATCAAACAATTGTTGTCAACATCTTAAGTTGTATGTGTACCCATCATTCATGTTTACAATTTCTTTTAGGTTCACCTGTTGATCTTGAAGCTTTCAAAACCATAAATGTCAAGGACTCCAATCAAGCTTGTAGCATTTGGGTCTTGACCTATTGAACTGTTGATCTTATCCACAATCCTGCCATTATTAAGTTGTGCACAAATCACTGAAGGAAATTGCTCAAACTGAGAAGTGTTTACTTGTGCCTAGTGATTGTCAAAATGTCCATTTTTTTATAAGGGTTGGTTTACTCACCAGTCAAAGAGCCTGGAGTACACTGTCTTGGCTAAAGCATCACGGTTTAAGGCTGCCGATTCTGGGTCAAGCGGCTTTGTAATGTTACCATCCGGAGTCACAATTACACGCTTGCAGAGTGAATCTTCCATCATCTTCTCATTGCACCTACGTCAAGTGAATGATTGAAAAGTTTTCAGCATTGCCATTAGAACTGGTGCATAATTTCAGAGATTTAATGGTAATGATTGCTAGACGAAGATACATGAGTAATTCTGCTGCTGTTTGAAGATGATATCGTGATTTATCATCCTTGAGTTTTGAAGAATCAGCTTCTTCTCCTTTGATAAAATTGACATTTCCAAGATGGAGGATTGCAGCTACTACGCGGAATATGGCATCCTAAAGTTGAATTGTTTGGTCAGCATTTGAAGTTTCTCTAATCATGCGTATTACAACGAGAGGCATGAGACAAACCTGTTCCTCTTGTCCAATACCCACAATATCCATGGCATTTCTGGTCTCCATATACTCTCTTGCATCATCTACATTGGAAACCTCATAGCAGTTGGTCTGGTTTAGATAGTGGAATGTCCTCGGATCCCCTAGCTTGAATTTCTTAACTTCCTGAACTTTCAAACATACGGTTACAATTGTTGTATCAATGATTTTTCCAGCTGTATTGAATTATGGATTGGTACAGAAGACTTACTTCAGGTGGTGCTGCACAGAGCATGTAGAAGCAATGATAGTTCCTCTCAGGGTCTGAGACTTGGCAAACACGTGACCTTTCGAGAAGATAAGTACGGATTGCAGCTCCGGATATTTTCCCACGCTTGTCAAACTGAATCTCAACAAATTTTCCAAACCGACTGTTGAAGAACACAGAGAATCACAAAGAAGTCAAGACAAGATGCGAGCAGGAAAAAAGAAATATATGTCTAAAGGAACTGTTTCCTATACACCACCTTGAATTGTTGTTTTTCACCGTTTTTGCATTTCCGAAAGCTTCCAACACCGGATTAGACTGGAAACAGAACAGTTTATAGAATGGCGGAAACATTTGTTTCGACACAGATAAAATCAAAGCAAGTAACTCACCTCTAAAACTTGTTGTTCAACGCTTCTCCCCTCAGTGTCTGATCTGCCTCCCATGAATGCAAGATATCTCATGAGCATTTTAGTTGTCTCTGTTTTTCCAGCTCCGCTCTCCCCACTTACCAAAATAGACTGGCTTCTTGCCTCATTTATCATTGCCCTGGTATATACCGAAATCTTTTGGTGAGTAAAGTTCTTTACAGTGACTGCTTTAAAGCATTTTACTCAGGGTTCTACCTGTAACTTGTGTCTGCAACAGCAAACAGATGCGGACTTAGCTCTCCAAATGTTGCTCCTTTATATTGCTCCATCATATGGACGCTATACAAATGTGGAAGTCTTTGGAATGGGTTCACCGCAATCAAGATGTTTCCGGTGTAAGTCTGCTCTAGCCAAAAGAGCCTTACAATTAGATAATCTCATTTTTCAAAGGTTTTGACCAATAGAATGTTTTGTAAATACGTCTTATTTACTGACATATATCTCGTTTAAAGCAAACCGGCATGCGAGATTGTGGAGGACCCCTGGCTCATGGAGGTACGCCAGTTTAGTCATGTCGTCAACTCCTGCAGGCGGCGCCTCAGTATCCTTTGGATACATACTAGAAATACGGGCAACGATCTGTCAAAATTAAATCTATACTCAAATTTCTTTTAAAAAAACCTGTGAGTTCTACTGCAGAGGTCCATAGCAAATAGATCAAACATTTCCCATTCTGTGTGGTTTGGTATTAAGTGAAAAGTAGTTTCTCACTGTTTTTTCATTTGCAGTGAGTACTGTGGCATTGGTGCCTTTGATTTCTATCACTTCTCCATTAATCCATGCGTGTTCTGGATCCTCCACCCAGACATGTGATCCGAGCGTGATATTTACAGGAGTTCCCTAACATTATTCATCAAAGCGAGCCTTTCAGAGGTAACATTCAGAAGAACAGATATGCAACAAAAGGTTTAATGAAGGGCTTACCATAACTTGACCGTCTGCAAGCTCTTGTCCTGAGAATCTGTATCACTTGAAGAACAGAGAGAGATCAAAAGAGAAGGATAGTAAAGAAAATTGAGCTCTTTAAAGGAGAGAGATGAATCAAAAACAAGAAAAGAAAAGGCGACTCTGAATCCAAGAAAATGCAGGAGCTTTTAGCTTTACAAAATGACCATTCCCTCACCTCTTGGCTCCACCAAGTGTTTTGACTGTTTTTACAGATTTCAGAGTTTATGATGCAGCAATGGCGGCAAATCCAACTTCTTGAGCAATTGATCCGAAACTGTTTGGTGTAAGGTCATTCTTCCATATTTTTATGCTTTTTAAAGCTTTATGCTACATCATTTTGAGCATGAATGGGGTCCTCCTATGTTAAACTAAATGTGAAATCATTGCTTTTAGAACAATAAAGTTGTCGGCTTTACAATTTGATATTGCATCTGCACCAACTTTTTTCTCGATCAACCATGGTCCATGGCCAGGTACTGTTTCGCTGTGAAAGTGAATGTCTTTCTTCCTTGTAGGTAAAAGACAATAAGGTCCTTTACGTTTGGTTCCATCTCTTGCAGAGGCAAAGCCGCAAAGGACTTGTCATGGTGCTTAAGTTTGAAGTCATCACCTTAAAAGTGTAACCTTGTCAAAATTTATTGAAAGTTCTAGAATTTCATGTTTTATTTATCTTGTTAAGGCAATGGCCGGTGGAGATTCTCCCGTGACAGCTGTCGGCTGAGGCCGGTGTCCGAAGCTGGGCCATTTGGATCAACTTTTCCAACTAGACTTTGATTTTCTTTCTTTCTTATTTTTTTCTTTTATTGTCTAAAGTTTTTAATTAGTCATCATTATTATCTGTCTAATTTTCCTAATTTCTCGATCCAACAAACATAATGATTACATGTGCAACCCTGTTTTTATCCCTTTTTCATAATTTGAATTTAAAAAATATCTCAAGAAATCATATATTATCAACTAATAAATGATGACAAGCATTGATATTCATGTAATTGTTAAGGACCAAGAATTTGAGGGATTGACTATCAATTTATGAAATTGTTAGAAGATCTGAATTCGACTCTAAATAGTCGCACGTGATATTATTAAAGGTTTAGGAGTGTGGAAGATTGGTTATAGGTTGAATCTTGTTAATCTGTTAGAAAAAAAAGTATGAAAATACTAATAATCATCTAATTGTTTGATTTAATTATAAGGAAAACATCAAAATTTGATTTTATAAACAACTGTAATATAACAATCTAAAAAAAGAAAACTAACAAAATTTGACTACTTTCGTTCCAAAAAAAAACAACCAAATTGACTAGAAGTCTCCTCTTTGACATCAAAACATAAAGAATCTATAATTAGCAATGACAAGAAAAGAAGAAGAAGAAGAAGAAAACAGATTGCAACTCTCACCTATTAATGCAATAAAATCAAACAACATATGAAGAATTCACAACATTGTGGGTAGGGAGAGGGAGAAGGCGAAAACCTTGGGAAATTTGAACAAGATCGAAAAGATCAATAAAAATTTTCCAAGGAATGGCCGGTGTCCCAGAAGTTCCTGGTCCTCCTGCAGGATCAGGCCCTGCATTTAATGTAATTAGTTCGTCTCGGTACGGGACAATCATATGTTATAACAGAACGAATATGGAGAGAACAGGAGATCATATGGGTTGGGAAAGTGGAAGCACCCTCGCGGTCGCAATGCCTTTCTTCGTAACACAAATATTTGTCGCTAATCTTACCTACCGTTTGTTATATACTTTTATTCGACCTCTTAAACTTCCTCCTTTCGTCGCTCAAGTCCTTGTGAGTTTTCAATCTTTATTACTATATTTTCATGGAAGATAAACTTTGTTTTGTTTGCGTTTTATAGATGTAAAGTTTGCTTTGAGTTTTTTTTGAAAGCGAAAATGTTTAGCAGAAAACGAAACCTCCATTGATCTAACGCAAAAAAATCTGTTTTAACTTTGTGTTTTTATAAACCTCTTTTCATTAAAAACTTTGTGTTTTGAAAAGGATGATTTTTTCAAAGAAATTAAAACGAGAAATGAAAAGTCCAAAAAAATTAAAACCAAAAAAAAAAAAAAGTCCAAAATTTTTAAACATTATTTAGAATTTCTTACAACTTTAATCTTCATCTCAAAAAATATTAGTCAATTTCACAAAATTAATATAACCTCAATCGTTACTATTTTACGAATTATTTTTAATTTTGTATAATTGACTTGCATTTTTCATAAATGGAATATAAAATTATAAAAAATGACTAGATGAATTTTTTTCCGGCTCAAACCCAATTTTTTAATGGGATTTTAAAAAAATCATTCACTTAAATTTAGTAAGAAAATGAGAAAAATGCATGTGGCCATTAAAGGCAAACGTACTTGTATATCTAGAGATCGAGTACCACTTCCTACATTATGTAGGAACTTGGCTATTGGACCGACCAGTTGTAAACTAGTGTTGAAAAATAAAATAGTCTAATGATTGTTTTGTTTCTTGCCTATATAATTTGTTTGCAGTGCGGATTAGTGTTTAGCCCGAGTGTGCTAGGCAAAAAGGAATATATTCAAAACTATGTGTTCCCTTATAGATTCACAATGGTTCTTGAGACATTCGCAAACTTGGCTCTGGTTTACAACATATTCCTCCTCGGTCTCGGTATGGACTTAAGGATGATCAAATTCAAAGATCGCAAACCAGTGATCATAGCCATCATTGGCCTCCTTGTGAGTTTACCAATCAGTGCTGCTTTTTACTACCTTCCTGGTAACGGAGACGCCGACAAGATCCCAGCAGGTGGTCTCTTCTGGTCGGTTGCGTGTGCCTGTACAAATTTCCCCGATCTTGCTAGGATCCTTGCAGATCTCAAGCTCTTGCGTTCGGATATGGGACATACCGCAATGTGTGCATCCATTATTTCAGATTTAGCCACTTGGATTCTCCTTGTTTGTGGACTAGCAGGTTTTGGCAAATCAGGTGAACCAAATGAGATGATGCCATACGCATTAGTATCAACCGTAGTTTTTGTATGTCTGTGCTACTTTGTTCTCAATCCTGGAATGTCTTGGGCTTTTGCCAACACCGTTAAAGGAGGCCATGTCGGAGACACTCATGTTTGGTTCACTCTCGCTGGAGTCGTTTTATGCAGCTTAATCACTGACGCATGTGGGGTTCACTCAATCACTGGAGCTTTCTTGTTTGGTCTCTCCGTTCCTCACGACCATATCATTCGAAGCATGATTGAAGAGAAGCTTCACGATTTTCTTTCTGGAATACTAATGCCTCTTTTCTACGTCATATGTGGTTTAAGAGCCGATATTAGTTACATGTTTAAGTTCACAAGCATTGGAGTGATGGCCTTAGTGATCTCTGCTATGTTTCTTGTGAAGATTTTGACAACTGTTATTTGCTCCATCTTCTTGCGTATGCCTTTGCGTGATGGTTTCGCCCTTGGTGCACTTATGAACACCAAAGGAACTTTGGCATTAGTCGTACTCAATGCAGGACGTGACATCAAGGTATTGTTATGTTGTCAAATTCTGATAACAATGGTATTGTAACAATGCTAACTTCTATTGTTTTGTTCTGATGTAGGCATTGGACGTTATAATGTATACTCATATGACGTTGGCGTTCCTAGTGATGTCAATGGTGGTTCAACCACTTTTAACCTTTACTTACAACCCAAAGAAGAAACTGGTTTTCTATAAAAACCGAACTCTTCAAAAACACAAAGGAGAATCAGAGCTTCGTGTATTAACCGGCGTTCATGTCTTCCCTAACGTCTCTGGCATTACCAATCTATTACAAATCTCTAATGCGACTAAGGTATCTCCTCTCAGCGTCTTCGCCATCCACCTTGTAGAGTTAACCGGTCGCACCACGGCTTCAATGCTTATAATGAACGATGAGGCCAAACCCAAAGCTAATTTTTCGGACAGGGTCAGAGCTGAATCTGAGCAGATCGCTGAGACTTTCGAGGCGTTGGAAGTGGATAATGACGGAGTTATGGTTCACACCATCACTGCAGTGTCACCTTACGCGACAATGCATGAAGATATTTGTTCGTTGGCTGAGGATAAACGAGTCAGTTTCATTTTATTGCCTTACCACAAAAGTTTGACGTCTGACGGTCGGTTAGGCGAAGGAAATGCTGCACACGCTGAAATCAACCAAAATGTTTTGAGTTGTGCACCTTGTTCGGTCGGGATTTTGGTTGACCGTGGCATGACAATTGCCCGGTCAGAATCTTCTTCATTTCAAGGAGAAAGCACAAAGAAAGAAATTGCAATGATATTTATTGGAGGTCGGGACGACCGGGAGGCTTTGGCTTACGCTTGGAGGGTGGTTGGACAACCAATGATTAAACTCACAGTTATGAGATTCGTCCCAAGCCGGGAAGCTTTAGTCTCGGCAGGAAGTTCTGCGATTCATTATGAGAAGGAGACACAAGTTGACGATGAGTGCATCTACGAGTTTAATTTCAAGACTATGGATCATTCGTCAGTGACTTACATAGAGAAAGTGGTTAATGATGGCCAAGAAACGATTGCAGCAATCAGAGAAATGGAAGATAATATTTCTTACGATCTTTACATTGTGGGAAGAGGGTATAAAGTAGAATCACCTGTGACCGCAGGCTTGACTGATTGGAGTAGTACTCCAGATTTAGGGACTATCGGTGATACATTAGCTTCATCGAACTTCACAATGCAAGCTTCTGTTCTTGTTGTCCAACAATACTCAACAGCTAACAGACACAATGTAGATAAGAATCGAAATTCTGGTGAAGGTAAGGCCAAGACCGCTCATGAAGCAAAGCCTTTTTTCAGTACTGACTCGGAGGACAAGGATGACGAAGAAGAACATCATTATCATATCGGAATGCGTAAATAACAAGCTTTTTTCTTTCTTTATCTTTTTTGTAAAAATTTGGAGTTGTCAATATTACTCATCAAACTGTAAGTTCTCTATGGGCCTTAGGAAGAACTTAGAGGATTACTCATGTAATGAAAGCCTTTCAACAAGCTCTAAATCTTTGTTAAGACGAGCTCCCCTTGTGTTCGATCGATTTCTATTGTCGACAGAATCTGGATTAGTTCAAGACCCTTCACAGGTTCAAGAATGCGAATCCAACTCTTATCCAAAATCTCTAGTGTGTTTGAGTTACTCCACCTGGATTAATTGCTATCGTTTGCTTTATATTTGTATTAGTCTTGTTGTATTCCATGAACTCTTTCATTATTTTGTAATGTCTGATATTTAAATTAATGAAAAACGTTTGAGTGACAAAAAAAAAAAAAACTGTAAGTTCTCTCATAATGGAGAGTTATTGTTCTCTGAATTACGATTCCTAGAAGGCCCATGTTACTGAGTTTCTCCAAAGGTAGATTCAATATGCCCAAGTAGAAACTGCTGCAGCTTCTTTCTTAAACCTTGGACTTTCTCACTGGTTTCCGATCTGTTTGAAATCACATCATCGAGCCAACAGTTTACAACTTTTAGGTGGACTACGAGAGACTCTTTTCCACTTTCTTCTTTATTCTTCACCAGGAAGGACCCTTTGTTCAGTAAGTTCTCCAAGTATTTCAAGAACCATTGGCTCAAAACTCGGACTAGCTCGTCAACCAAACTTGCTGACTCCTTCAACCTACTTCTACTTTCTAAGAAACTTAGGTCTGAAACAAAACGATGTTTCGTTGGAGACAGTTTCACACCCTGGGAAGCTGTGTTTCTTGGACTTGTTGTCTCCTTGGGATTCAGTTTCTCGGATGAGTTTTTTATAACAATGTAGTGATGATCAGCAACATCGTCTTGCCTTCCAGGCGTTTTTATAACAAGAATATCATTCTTGTAATAAATAGATCATTGTGGAAAATTATAGACATTTTCACACTTTGTCACTATTCATGGATGAAAAGAAACTATTCTAGTAATTACAGGATCATAATGAACTATTTGAGTAATTTTTGCTTGTTTTTTCGATAAACATGTATGGAGTTATGAGCATGGTATGAGAAAGAATTAAAACTGACTTTTAAATTAAGTAGTTATTTACATAGACCACAAAAGAATTATAATATCCTTTTTATCGAAAAGTAATATATATCTATGAGTCACAGCTTTCTTTAACGTTACGAGTTACAACCCTTCAACATATGTTTGAAACTTTTAACCAACTTTCAAATTGGAAAAATCCAGAAATTCTAAATTTTCAATATGATAATTTCCTATATCTATATAACTGTAGCAATTTTATCTTTTGTTTTGTCAAACAAACAATTTCTTCCATTAATTAAAGGTTTAGAATTACAGTAGACATAATAGAGAAACTGAAACACAACATCGACTAACTACACGTAGAAGTAGAAGTGATACTTTCATAAATAGATAGTTACATTTGAAAAACATATCCACAAAGATATTTTTCATGATTGAAAAGTTACAAATAGTTTAAAAATAATTTAAAGTGATGAATTTTGAATCATTTATTACTTTAAAATGATGAATTTTGTAAAATAATTCAAAAATGCTAGAATAACGACCCTTGCTATAACACAATTGATATGAATTCATCAAAAATCAACATTGAATCGATAACTAAATTTTACATTATAAAAGAGATATAAATAGACTTAAAATGTGTGATCATAGAGAAATATATATATTCATGAAAAAATGTCAAGAGAAGAGACAACTTCACACTGTATTTTTTATAAGTAAATAATGGTATCTGTAAAAGACACAAGTCTAGAATTATTACTTTCATAAGTAGATAGTTACATTTGAAAGACATATTCATAAAAAATATTATTTCATGATTAAAAAGTTACGAATAAAAAGACATAACTTTAATATGTTGAATCTTTTATTATTTTAAAGAGATGAATTCTGTAAAATAATTTAAAAATGATGGAATAACGAGACTCGCTATAATCAAATTGATAAGAATTCATCAAAACTCAATATTCAATCAATAAATAAATTACAAATTCTAAAAAAGATATAAATAAATTTTAAAAGATGTGATCATAAAGAAATGTATATATTCATGAAAAGATGTAAGAAAAATAGATAATCCTAAATTGCATTTTTTCATAACTAAATAATTCAGTAAAAAACACAACCATATAAGTGATATTTTCACAAGTACATAGTTACATTTTTTCATGACTGAAAAGTTACAAATAAAAAAACATAAATGTAGAATGTCTTTCTCATGTTGTTATTATTATATTGATTAACTTAATAATACTACTCTCTTTTTTTCGACAATGATACTACTCTAATTTTATTATATAAATTTTAACTAATATTAATAACAAAATACTATTATTTAAAAATTTAAAAATATGCCAAATAAAATTTGATAGATAGCTAATTTTATTTTATGATTATTTATAAACAATAAAATAAAATCTTTATAACATATAAGATAAATAAAGAATAAAAAATAACATATAAAATATTTGATTAATATTTAAAAGTATGGTTTATTGGTTTACTAGAAAAAAATCTCAACCAACTAAAAATGATATGTATATCACACCATCTCTCAGAAAATCTTTTCTCAAATGGAAACCATCAATTTCTTAAAAATATGATTATTTTAATCATTTTTAATTATTTTAATTGTGAAAAACTGAGTGAGATATTAATAATGGAGATGCTCTAAAGAGTGATGCATCATACAGCTCGGTTGTAGTAAGCAAAACAAAAGAACCTACGAAGATCCATTGGAGAAGCTGAGTTGGGAAACTACATGTGTCTCTGGTTTCGTCCTTGTTATAACCAGATCTGTGAAATTTCACTCCTATTTGACGCCAGTTTCGTTCACGTTAAAATTGGTGCCACTTATCTGACAAGATATTGGTTCTTTAAGTCTAGATCTGGAGATCTACTTTCTGAAAAACATAGAGAATGATTCTCGATTACCAGGAAAAAGACGGACGAGAGGAAAGAAAAAGGCAAAGGAGAAAAAAAAGAAAAAACGGTGTTCCCTCCTCTGGTGAAATAGCGAAGATCGTTGTTCACCAAAAAAGGAAGAGAAGAAGTTTTGCGTTTGTCTGCATGAGATAGAGTGTTTCTTCTTTTTAGACACAATTGGCGAAGTGCTGTTATGCAAATCATTTGAGATGTCCTTGAAAAAAAAAAGATAATTTAAGTATCATAGAAACGTAAATTCGCATGCAAATAGTATTTAATCTAGTGGCAGGCGATAAGTCCACAAAAGACATGCGTACTTGCACAACCAGAGATCGAGTCCTACTGCCTATATTATATAGGAACTTGGCTAATGGACCGGCCAGTTGTAGTTCAGCGTTGACAAAAAAAACGTAAATTCGCATATAGGTAGATTTGATTTTCAAATTTAATTGTTTAATGTAGTATGTCATTATCCGACACAACTACATACTATAAAATTAATTGGGTTTGTTTAGATCATCCTAATCAATAATAAAAAATTATTTTGTAAAACAAATTTGTGGTGACGTAAATTTTATGGCCCTTACTTTATAAACGTTAGTACGTTACTTTGAAAAAAATCAAAATATGGGATCTCATATCCACATCACTTATTGCATTTTTCATAAGCTTTTATATATTATTTATCGCCATCATTAGGCCACGGTATTCATGTTATTGACTCTCGAGTAACGAATACAAATACAGAAAATTATATGGTTGTTGTAGACCTTATAATGCAAAGAAATGACATACAATTTTATGCTTGGAATAGAGAACACAAGTGAAGTGTCCAATCATATAATGTTTGTGTTGACACTCCAACTCATCCATCAGGTCGCACTCGAACCAACTTTACTTAGATTTGTGAACTTGCTTTTGTTGTACTTTTGTTGTTTGTAAGTATCTCCTTTCAACTACTATTTTCCCCAAAAAAAATAATACCCAAAAAAGTCACGTAAGAAGTTTTGGCTTTAAATCAGTCTCTCTCAAATGTATCTTTATCTATAACTCAAATTTTTCTCTATTAACCTAAACAATATTATACGAGATTATGCGTTTTGTTAGAATGGAATGCTAATGAAAATAATTATAAAGATGGTTTTAAACATTTGACCAAAAAATACTTTTCATTTGGACTCATCTTTAAAAATTTTTTTCAACAATTGGATCGACAAAACCCGATCCATAGCCTAAAGTCCACTTCCTAAAATTCCTATTTAATCTAACAATTATAAAAAAAAAAAATCAAACGCTAGATATTTTAGCTGTATCATCCTAATCACCAGATAATAATTTGGCCATCTTTAGTTTCTTAAGAAGTGTATAGTGTAGCTTCTTTTTTAATTAGAATACAATAATATGTGAGTCACAATTGTAATGATTTATTTATGAATTAACTAATACTCCAAACACTCACAGTCACCGACCTCTTACGTTATACATCAAAAGTCAAAATGGACATACAACTACTCCTAAGCTTTCTATCTGTTGTCTAGATCTCCTCATAAAAAGAAAAAATGTAGACTCTTTTTTTTATTTGATCAGCCATGGAAAGTGAAGTAATAAACCCGACCAAACCGCGGTATGATCTAAGCATGTCGAAAAGAACTCGAAAACCATGGTCTAGTCTCATCAACGAGATTCATCACCAAGACATATCTCAATCGAAACCAGACAAAGAACAAGAAGATATTGAAGACAAAGAGATCGATCGTAAGAGTTTGAACAATCTGATGAGACACGAAGAAGAATCAAATGGCGAAGCCAATGTTAACAAGACGAGCTCTCTAGCTCATCATTTTGAGGATAATGAGGGGATCAAGCAGACGATGCAATTGGTAGTGAAGAAAGAGAAGCAAAGTGGTGTGAAATTCAAAGGTATGATGGGTCGATATGTAAAGGTTTTGAGCGGTTTGGTAAAGGCCAAACGTGAACGCAAAACGCCGGTCTTGCGGTTAAAAACTTGATTGTCGACACGTACGTACGTATTCACATTTACGTACGTATATTATATGATTAGTTATTAAATATGTTTTGCGTGCGTACGTATGTTGTTGGCATTGTGGATTTGATTTTTGAGATTGTAGTGTGCACTATATACATGTACCTCTTGTTTTTGAATCTCATTCCATAATTAAGTTTGTAATTGTTCAGAATCTCTGCACAAGTCTTGTATATATATTTAAAGCTATTTGAAGCTTTTTACTTATATTACCTTAATTTGACTAAAGTGAGCATATTTTTTCTGCCGCTAAACGATTTCACATCATGTGGATTGACAACGTGGTGATAGTCTAGTAGTTTTTATTTGAAGAAGTCATCATATTGGTTTAGACCAATGATGAATTTTCGTCGAGAAATTGCTAATTATATTTATTTAATGACCGAATGTTGTTGGATGTCCGGTCCTCGGAAAATTGGTTTTGGCTTTGGCCCAAATTCTTTGGTTAACAAATATATATATATATATATATATATACACTAATGCAAAACCTAAAACTTTGGAAGAATTTTTGTTATACATATAAATAAAATTGAATAATTTTTCATAATAAAATTTATACATAAGTTAATTTATGACACTTTTTTTTGTCTGAATTTTAAGTAAATAGCTTGAGACAGTTCTTCTGCTCCATGTTCAAAATTTTGCTAAGTGCAACTTGGTTCGACCAAAGACCTAACGCCTGATAAAAAATTAAAGTTAATGAGGGATTACTTTTTGATATTTTCTATGATTTTAATCAATAGTATAATGTTGAAAATTCATTAAATACATCCATGAAAAGAAATCAAATGTTATTATAGATAATTTACTAAATGTAATTAACATCAAAATGACATTCATCCTACATATATTTAAATTCTAAACTAAATACAACTTCTAATCATAGGATGTTTTTATTTATTCACAAATCAAAATTTAAGCCATTTAATGTGTACAATTAAATTTTTTATTTTATTTTATAAAGAAAATATAATTAAATGTCCAATAAATAAAATTAATAAATACTCATTCCGTTCTAAAAATTTGAAATGATGTTTTTATTTATTGTTAAAAAATACAAAGAAATTTTTTAATCATTAATGAAAACTGAGTGTCAAATTGGAATTATTAAATCAAATATGTATTGAAAACAGAGAACATCAATTTTTTTGAAACAAATTTTTTTTCCAAAACATCAATCTTTTATGAATGGATGGAGTAACATTTTTTCAAAAAATAATCAGATTAGAAGAAAATTAATGAGATTAAACAAACATTAATTAAAGGGGGAATGTCTTTGGTTAAAATTCAAGAAGTTGAATTTGACTTCGACTGCTTTTTCTACCTAAGTTCGATTCCAAAAAATCGTGTTTATCCTGATATATTATTAAGAGTTCGAAGAAATGTCTATAGGCAAGACATTAGTGATCTCATTGTTGGAAAGAAAACGGAAATTAAGTGGATTAGTCCAAGACCAATAAAAAAGACTTATACAACTAATTTACATTAATCGCTAAAATTAGTTACTAAGCAAATGATTAATAAGCTAGCTAGCCATATATATATATTTTTTTTGTCAACTTAACTCAACAGCCATAGTTTTAGAAGATAAGTTATATTATTCTAATTGTAGCGTTAAAGTGGCCACTGATATATTATGGAACATAACATTGAATGCTATGAAGTGTTTAAGAAATAAAGAGACGAGAAAGTATCAGGTCACCTCAGATGTAAGTAAAGGGTCGGTAGTAGGTGGCACATTTTCAATGGTTCAGTTTTTTCCCAATAAAACTGGAAAATGCATCGCCTCACCGACCTTCTTAAGTTACCTTATCTCCACCGCCAAAAAGCTTTATTCTTTAATTAAAGTGCCAAGTCAGCTCTTTTTTTGTCCCAATATACACAATTAATACTCAAAGTAATCTTTAATTATTATACTTTTTTTGATACTAACATTTATTATATATTTGGCTTAAAGTAACTTTCTGCACTTGTAAGAAAAACTATATACTAATTTTTATATAACTGCAGTTCAATTTAAGTTAATTTTGGTTAAATTCTTTATAAGACAAATGTTTGTTGCTAATATGATATTGAATTATTATTCAATTAATTTTGGAATTTTTTCAATGTCTCTTGAATATATATTTTTTTATCAATAAATAACCATTAGATCAACGATTTGGTCTATAACCAAAATATTCTAACTAGAATTAGGTGGGATTCGAATTCACCACATGGTATCTAGGTAAATCATAGGCAAACTAACTAGACCACGCTATTGTATTTAATAATAATGTATTTAAGATGGTCAGTGTATACAATTAAATTTCTGTTATACATACAGACATATTTAATTACATTCTTGTAGAATCCGAAGCAAACACTCATTGTTAATTAATTTCTCTTTATAAAACCAAACTCATCCTTCAACTTCTTCATCAAAAACTCAAACATATCAAAGTATCTAACAACCTTACATTTCCAAAAAACTTTCACCCAAAAACAAAGAATCTAACAGAAAAATAAAGTTCATGGGAAGAGATCAAGAAGGAAGTCCTCCAGTTCCACTACATCTCTGTATCTTCTTCTTCATCCTCTTCATGTTCGTTACGATTTCATGGTATGCGAGCTACGAACCAGTTATAGAAGGTTTTACAGACCAGTTAAAGCTTGCTCTAATGGCTTCTCCTCTGCTTTTGCTTTTGGCTGTTCATTTTCTGTCTAACGATGGAGAAGGAATGATGTCATCATTGATCCCTCTGAATGAAAGAGAGTCTTTGTATAGAGCTGGTGGAACGTCTTGGGGAGTTGCCTTCTTGTTAGTCTTTCTCTTCTTCATGGTTTCTTATCAATCTCAGTTTCAAGAACTTTGGTCTCCTCTTCGGTGAACAACAAAACGCCATCGTTTTGTGGTTCTTTTACTTTCTTGACTTCTTCTTTGGGTTTAGTATAATGAATTCATGATGTATGTTAATTGTTGTTTTTTTATAATACCAGTTAATTATGTCATTTTTATGTAATTTTTAATCTCTTGTCACATGGCATAGAATAAATTTCTCATATATTATGACGAGAACAAAAAGATTACTGTATTATAGTTATCAAAACAAAAAATGATTAGTGTATTGAGTTTGTTAGTATATCTGCACCAAGATAGCTACGGACAGTGAAGTATATACAATTCTTGTTGATTCAAAAAAAATCATTTTCTAATAAAAATTATATCTTTGTTTAAGACAACTCATTTGATTGGTGACAGGTTTGAACAATATGGTTGGAAAAAAATGAACCATTAAACAAACACCATTTCAAAATAGGCAGTTAGAATAATGGTTGGCAAAAAAAATTCCTAAAAAAAGATTGTTTTAACATTAAGATTGATTGAAAATACTATATGGTTAAATAGTGCAATTTGATAAAAAAAATTAATAGGTACTCATTTGATTTTTTTTTTGTCAACATTGGATCGATAAGATCAGATCCATAGCCTAAAACTCTTTTTTTTAAGCTACCATAATGCAACTCCGCGTACTCATTTGATTTAAATATATTTTGGAAGTTATGTAATAATATATAGTTTACAATTTTTAATATGAAAACAAATATAAATACGTACATATATATATACACTATAGAATTATTTTTAAAAATAGTATTTGCGTAATACGAAATGATTTTAATTATCATAAGAGAAAGGGTCAGTAAAAACTTAGTAGAGATTTGAATCTTAGTAAGCAAACATCTAGCACACAGATTTATTAGGATGTAGAACCAAATGTGTAATTAAATTGAAAACTTTGAAACTAATTACAGTATTTGGGAAAGTAATAGATAAACTCAATAACAAAGAAGGTTTGCAATAATAGAGATTTCAGATGTGTAAGCCAAATCATAAAAACTATCTATCTTCTTTGGAAACTAAGGTATGTGACTGAAAATGCAAATGCAGAGAACCATATGCAGCAGCTCAGGATCTTGTTGAATTACCATTATCTTCACCCAAACCATTATCTATGGTGTCACCACATACTTCACCATTGGTTTTGAAAGAGCGTTTAGTAAGTTTAGTTTGATCCTTTTTCGTGAATTTCAATCTTTCTCTATCTGCATCATCAATATGATAATAAATAATATCATAAAGACATTGAAACGCGTGCAAGTTTATACATTATCTGGTGTTTATGTTCCTCACTTTCACCTACTTCACCTTCTATGGCATGATGGCGGTTGGCCTCACTCCGAATCAGCACTTAACCTAAAATCCAAAAACTAAGTACTGGTTTGGTTATGTTATCCAGCAGAATATGGCGTCGAACACCATTCTTAACAGAGAAGCGATTCTTCACAGGCTCCCAGAGCTTGTATGTATCAGGGACATGAGTCACAATAGAACGAATGGTTGGATCAATAGAGGTTTGAATCCACCAACAATCATAGAATTTGCTGCAGTCCAGCGATTGAGATCCGGTTGAGCAGTAGGTTTGACAATGGTCTCGTTGATGAAACCAAGTTTCTGCTTAGCTTGAAGAGAATTTGACAATTCGGTAGCCCATTCCGAGTAATTGTCACCGCGTAGTAGAACAGGTGTGATGAGAGAACCAGGATTATCTGAAGGATAAAGGGTGTATGGAGAAGGAGGAGCGGGAGTTGCTGAAGGATCAGTCATGGCGTGAGGAAGAAGAAAAGTATTTGGTGAAGAAGAGATGTAGAAAGCAGAAAGAAATTAGGTTTTAATTTTTCCTTTGCTCTGATACCATGAAACGATATTGGAAAAAAGTGTGTGTCGTATTGATTCACAGATTTACATATATATAGACAATCGATCTTAACCTAAAAACCCAAATAACAGAATACAAAGTAAGTTCCTACAATATAGGAAAGTCGATATACTTCCTTCTCTCAATATGCTTCGTAATACAATATATAATTAGTTTAATACACCTTTTCAATTTGGGCTTTGAATCAGTCATCAATCATATGTTTCGTACTTGAATATTCAATTTTCATGTTAGCATCAATTATCTTCTAGAGATTAAAATGACGTGTCCTTTCTTTTGACCGGATAAGATCGGAGGATATTATGTTCGTTACTTCCACGTATCTGCCTTTGGTCAAACAAGCATGGCGCTCTCTTTCTCTATAAATTCAATCACCTAATTTGCATGAAATTAATATCGTCAATCTCTAAACTCATATTCAAATTTTGATACAATCCAATAAAGCAAAACACCTTATCTTTACCACAACCCAATAACTCTTTTGTCTGATCAAAACTGTTGTCAGAATCTCATTTATCTGTGCAATTACTACAACAAAAATGGAAGGAGACTTGGGAACGATGTTGATGAAAGTGGGCTTATTTGCCCTGATTCAAGCTTTGGTATATCTCATCCTTCGAAACTCGTCGAGGGTTTTCTCTAAATCGAATTCAATGAGAAGGGCTTATAGTTTCCGGTCGATGAGGTCAGCCAGTATCCGCCGGATTCTGGCTGCGCTTCAAGATATTCCTGCTGGCGATGGGATGTCTCCTTCATCTAATGGCTCTCTTACTTCACAAGATGAGCCAGGAACAACTACCAGTACATCTTAAGTGTATTTTTCCAACGAAGATGTGCATTATGTGATTTTTTATTGATACTAGATTGATTCGTATGTTATGTAGATAAAATACATGCGAGAAAGATTTAGTGTAATCTTTGATTAATTTTTTTTTCTTTGTGTAAAACGAATATATTTATCGATCGATGTTTTTTTCTGAATGAGGTGAAACATTTACATCCTAAACGTGGAGCATAATGTATTTTTTCAATTTAATACAGTTTTTAAACAATTATATTCAGATGAAATTCGGAAGAAATATGAACATATTATGAGAAAAAATAGAAGATCCACGAAGAGTAGTTGTAAAAAAACATTTAAAACGTTTGTAACATGAAAAATATATGGTGGGGATCGATTGGACAACCGATGTGATGATATAAGAAAAAAGAAAATTTGTATGAAATGCCACTTTTATGTTTTTATTTATCTGAAATGCCATTTTTTTTTGAATCGTACACAAAATGTCTTATTTCATGTTTCATTTTTTGGGAGACCCTTTTTTGTGGTATTGAATTGCAACATTGTTGTCTACGATGAACCGTATAAATGTATTGTAGACATCATTGTATGTTATGTCCATGGTAGACCATATATATGTCCACCGTAGACATCAAATGTATTTCCATCGTAAAATTGCTATATATGTCCATAGTGGACAGTATTAGTGTCCACCGTGGACAATACTCTATATTATGTCCTTACACGAAAATGTCACATTTTCCCAAAAATGGTTATTTCGTATAAGGTTTTAAAAAATGAGTATTTTGTACAATTTAAAACATAAAGGGAGCATTTTATACAAGGGAATCTTATCCGAAATGCCACTTGAGTTTCGGAAATTATTTGTAATGCCACAACAGCTTTTATTTATCCCAAATGCCACATCACAGTGTTTTGTGGCATCTTAAATGACAAAATTGCCCTTGTGGCTTTGGCAAAAAAATGGGAGAGAAAAGAGGAAGAAAAGAGAGAGAATGTGATGGTATAGAGAGAAGAGAAAGAGAGGGAAGGGGAAGCAAGGAGGAGATAGATAGAAGGGAAGAACATGGGAAGAAGATTAAGATGACATGAAAAAGCATAAGGAAAATGATGAAGAAGACGAATGAACAGTGAAACGCATGAGTGTATGGTGGACAAACTACATGTCTACCATATACATAAACATGAGGGACAATTTAAAAAAAACATAGAGGATAATAACAGAGCAATGGGGAAAATGGCAGTGAGAGAAAGGAGAAACGAAAACGAGATACAAATTATATGTCTTCCATGGACAAAAACATGGGCATGAACATTAACATATGATGGACAAATTCAAAAACATGGGTACAAATAACAGAACAATGGAGAGAATGACATTTGGTAGTGAGAGAAAGCGTAAGGTAATAGGGGAACCACAAGCGATGAACTAGTAACAAAAGCGAGAAACATGAAACATATGAGACAAATTAAAAACATGGGAGACATGAACATATAGATTGATATGTCCATGGAGGACAAATAAATTGATATGAACATGAATATGAACTGGAGAAAAAAAAACAAAGAACATGGGCACGAACACATGAACATTAGCAATAGACATGAACATATAGATTGATATGTCCATGGTTGACATATAAATTGATAAGAACATGAATATGAAACATATGAGACAAATTAAAAATATGGGGGCCACACACATTAGCAATGGACATGGACATACACACTGATATGTCCATGGAAGACATATTAGTTGATATTGACATTTTATTTGTCCATTTTATATAAGTTTGATTGCAGCAATTGTTCATTTGTCTTCATGAATCGCCATGCACATATAAATACGTCTATATGTTTAAATGAAACATATAAACATAGAAGACAAATCAAAACAATGGGAGACGAGTTGCTATGGACAAATGGGGATTGTTTAAATGAAATATATGATACAAATCAAAATATGGACATGAACCATAAAAATGATCTTACAAAATGGGAAACATAGATATGGACATGGACATGAATATTGACAAATTACATGGGGACATAGATATGAAACATATGAGACATATTAAAAATATGGGGGCCATGTACATTAGTCATGGACATGGACATATAGATTCATATGTCCATGAAAGACATATTAGTTGAAATAGACCTTTTATTTGTCCAATTTATACAAGTTTAGGTGCATCACCTGTTCATTCGTCTTCACGAATCACCTTGGCATTCGACAACTGTTCATTCGTCTTTATAAATTGCCCTCATATACGACTTCCTTCTTTGGACAACATTTTATCTCTCATCCATTGCTGCCTTTCCTCATCCTTCTTTTATCTTCTCAGTCATCCAAACTCATCTCCAATTTACGATCACCACTGCTCCTACATCTATGAATTTCTTCAGAACCTTCATAGCCAAACTTCTACAAATTTCTTCATATACGAAATGCTAACTAAATCGCAATGCCCTATTACCCTCACTTGTTTACATAATGCGATTATTGAACCCAACTTCTTGAATCATCCTCAACAACCTTGCGTACTATGATCAGCATAATAGATTAAGGAAGCCTCATAAGACTTGAACTAACTCCATCGCCCTTATTCTCTTTTCTTCCTTTTCTCCCAATTCATGAACTATCCTTTCTAAATTGTTTATTATTTTTCTTGACATCCCCTTTTATATTGAAAAGTGGCATGAGCCCATTGAATAGATTGCATGGACAATATATAGACAAAGTTTCAGTAGACATTCCTCGTGTTTTAATTATGGAATTTAAAACACTATACATATTGTCAAATATGGACAATTCCCCATTGACGACATTTATTGTCTTCTTTAAACAATCCCAATTGTCCATATATATTGGAATTTCCCATTATTCATTTGTCTTCAACAACACAATGAATTTCTACGAGTTTTTCAGAATCTCCATAGCCAAGCTTCTACGAATTTCTCTGGTCAACATTTCATCTCTTGCGAACTTACATGCAATTAATTTAAACGGTAGAACCTCCATATCCAAACTTCTTCAGAACCTCCATAACCAAGCTTTTACAAACTTCTCTAGTGAACATTTCATCTATTGCGAACGTATGATCCTTCTTTTATCTTGCCAATTATCCAAACTCAACTACAATTGATAAAATACCAATTATTCAACATTGCTACTACATCTTCGGAGAACCTCTATACTCAAACATACGAATTACTTGAGAACCTCCATAGCCATACATCTCCTCCCCCGTTATCTTCTTTAAGCAATAAACATTTGTCCATATAAATGCCATATATGCAAGATCTCTTCAATTACCAAAGAATTTGTCAAGGGCAAAATTGTCAAATCCAAACTTTATGAATAGTGTTTTGTGACATTCGGGATAATTCAAAACTCATGTGGCATTTGGAATAATTTTAAAATTTTTTTGTGGCATTTGGGATAATAATTTCTTTATATAATTTTCTCTAAGAAAAACACCAAATGTGAATTTGTAATCATTATTTATTTTTACTTTTTTTACCCATGACGATAAAAAAAAATTTAGATTCTGAGTTTCAAATAGAAAAAGTAAACACACAAACATCTAATTATCAACACGTCTTGTGATTTTTTTCTTCATAAATAGAAAAAGTAAATGCAGTCTTTGTTTTAGATTGATTTTTTCATAAATAAGGAAAACATGTGGACTTGAAAAGTTCGTGTAGAAGTTCTGAGTTCGTATACAATGTCTGTTACGTACACAGCGAAGAAATACTGAGAAACTTTTAAATCTTCTTGTATGAGAGAAGTTCGTTACAGAGTTGGGAGCAGCAGATAGTTTTTACAAGATATGAAACTCAATGTTCCTTGTAGTAATTTCCAAAACTTCATCAACCTGTAAGATAACAATAACGCATAGTAAACTAAACTGATCGATCTATAAAAGACTCTGTTACTACGTCGGATCAAGCGCTAAACCTTGAATCTAAACGATTATCAAAATCTTATACCATGTTTCGAGAGGGTGAAGTACAGAAAACCAATGGATAAGACATGTAGTTGATCCAATGCTTAGTTATTTCTATAAGTTAATTGACTGTGTCAATTTTGGGTAGTGATAAACAATAGCTTCAAGAACTTACAGTAGCCAAAGTTTAGCCACCGATGTGTATCATTGGTCTGTTAGCTGTCTTGTGTCAAGCATTCCAGCGTGTGCGCGTTTCTTCCTCTTTACCTGAAGTCCATTGTGAATTTTAAGTCTCAGAACATAAAATAAAACAGAGAAAAGATTTTGTGACTGTTTATTAAATCACATACAGCAGCGCCTATAATTTCCCTTAGCTCCTCGTCATCAGCACCAGACCGGAGAGGATCTCTCAAACTAACCTGTTTACAAGAAAAATTACCACAAAACACAAAATGATTGTCAATTTTTAAAGTTATACAGAAACAACCAAGAATCCTCATGTGTACTACGAATCAAGTTTTTGTGTAGATGTTTTCAGCTACTTTGAATCCACAGTTCAGTCACAAGAAAAAAAAACTCGTGAGGTTAATTCACCTCGGATGGACCAAACAAGCATACTTTGAAGTTCCCATCTGCAAGAAGTCTTAGGCTTTGATTGGTAAAACTTTTTGTTGACTACCAATCATATTTCTCTATTTAATTTTCTCAAATATGATTGGTAAAAGTTTTATCTTAATCTATTGCAGCCAGAACAGAAGTGTTCGGTCATGGAAGTGATGAAAGATACAGAACCGCAATGCCCATCGATAGTAAAGTTCTTAGTTGTTTCAGTCGGATGATCTTGCTTACGTTTAATACTCGGAAATACTTTTACCTATAACCATAACAGCTGAAACCAATCAAGAAAATGCCCAAGGAGGGGTCTGCGTATCTCAAAAAGGCTCAACATTGAGAGAATTCTACCTTACCACTTTATCCATCATTCCTGCATAAGGCACAAGTTTCTTCACATGCCAAACATTTCCATCAAAGGGCATAAACTCGATAAATCGAACATTAATTGGTTTTTCCCGTGTCAACTCAACAAAATCACAAATCTCATCATCATTCAATCCCCTCATGACAACACAATTTACCTGCAAAGACCAGGGAAGATATGCAAAAACTCTCGAGCATAAGATAACTTTCTGTTGCAATCAAATAGATATGAGGAAACAATTCTTAGTATATACCTTCACGGGATTGTATCCGAGGTCAATCGCAGTATCAATCAATTTCATAACCCTGTCATGCCCTTCACCAGCTTCAAATAATCGAATACTAATAGCTACAGAAACAGATCATATCATCGAACAAGTAACTAACTTGAGTGCAGGAATCGAAACCCATGCAACAGAACAGACAATTGGCAAAGTAAATGAGTCAAAGATCGACATTTACCAAAAAGTTGGAATTTTTGAAACCCATGTGGCAATCCTTAATTTTGGAAAAGCACCTCCTCATCGTTAACACTGTAGAGAAAACGATCGAATGAGAATTCCTGAGAAAATGCGAAATTAAAGCTGATGAAAGTTGAGAAAAAGAGGAAGAAAAGAGATGACCTTTGGTAGACGGAGAGTCTTATTCAGATAAAACAAACTGAAAAGTAAAAAAGCTTTAGTTGGAAAACAGAAGACGGCTCTAAATTAGAGAGAGTTTTTGAGACCAAAAGACATTTGACGATCCGCCGGTGACCGGTTTACCGGCAATCAAACCGACCTAATTTGATGGATTTTACTGGTCCGAGTTGGATGTTAAATTCAGATAAAGCGAATTGTTTAAAATAATATCTTCAATAATTTGTTACATGTGCGCATCAAATGAAATGCCTGTACTATCCACAATATTTAATTTACCGAAAAGAATCTTCTTTCTTTGTTGTTGTTCTTCTTTTCAGTCAAAAACCAAAAGAATCTTTTGAATCTAAAATTCACGGGTATATATATACAGTCCCTCATTTTTTGTTGACTTCTGTAACAGTAACATATATTTAGAAAATATAATATATATATATATATATAAGAGAAGAAAAAACATTTAATTTTGAATAGGGACATTCAATAATCTTAGACATGCACTGATATGTCATGCACAGGTGGCCCAGTGGTGTTGTCACTTTATAAATTTTCAAGACACCAAAATTCGAACCCCCTACCTGCAGTATAAAGGAAGGGATTAAAGGCCACTAGACCAGTTAACAAAAAAAAAGACATGCACTGATATTCCTTCTTAAATACTATGAAATTATAATATTACATCTATTTAGACTTTTTATTTATGTTATTTGTTCTATTATTATTATCATTATCATTATTATCATTATTATTATTATTATTATTATTATTATTTTAACTTTCTTTTGCTTCTTGTTAACATGAAATTAGATTGAACAATTAATAATGATACTTACATATGACAGATCGCACAAGAGTTCTCTAAAATATAAAAGATCATAGGTTCAAATATCTTATAAGAAAAATATACAAAAATAATATATTCTTAACCAAGCAGTGTGGTGGTCAGATAAATGGATAACAACCTAAATTTCAAAGTATAAACTTGTAGAGTCTTGAGTTCAATTTATGTTTGAAACTTGTAATCATGTTTCTTGGTTAACCGATTCTATATTTGTTTTGATTATAAGAGATTCATATTAGTATGGTGCCAGAGATCTCAGTCTTTTCAAATATAAGTTTATGACAAGCTTTCAAATGTAAATGTTTCAAACCAGATCGATATTTTTGTAGGTCCATAAATTTCTCATTTTCACGAAGCCATAGCAACAAACCGTGTTTGATTTGGAATTACATTGAGGTAATTACGAGTTTCTAAAGTATAGAGAAAATCATGGCAATAGTTTCAAACTTAGAAAAAATTATGGGTTTCGAGTTGACGTTTTCAGGGAAGATTTCAAACGATATTTGAACAAGAAAAGCCAGGTCGATGATGTTTCTTCTCCATGAGGCTCCTCCTCATATTCAGAATCATATTTATTTTTAAGCCAATGGTCTTCATGTTCCTCATTGTTGGCTAAATATTGTTCGTCTTTTAAGCTCCAATGGGACTCATATGAGTAAATCTCCTCCTTCTCCGTGTAATAAGCTATTTATAATACTTGCACAAATCAAAGAGTAACAAAAAGATAAATTACAGTCTTAAAAATTAAACAAAAGAAAGACACTCCAAGAACAAAAGGTTTTTATTTTATTTTCTTCTTAAAAACAAGGAAATAATCAAAAGAACAAAATCATAAACAAAATTCGTTTTTGGTTTTCTTTTAACAAATAAAACAACAAACGACTTCTAAAAGTCTAAGCAACAATTTTTATGTGTTTTTTGGGTTGTAAACTATAAAGAACAAAAGAAATTAGATTTTTATGAGTTTTTAAGGATTTTATAAAATTGAAACAAATTAAAACAGATGGAAACAATTTTTATGGGTTTTAAACAAAAACAAAATAGAAACATTAAAAGAGAAAACGGAACGAATAAATCTGGATAGATAGGAGCTTTTAGCTCTGATACCATATGATGAGGATCGATGGAGGTCTCAGATATGAATATGTGTGTGATCGATCGATCTTAGTGAATCCGAATACGCGAAAATTAGTGATAAAGAGAGAAAAAGAAAGATTTTGTTGTCGAATCCTCAAATAACGCACGACCTAGATAACTTGAATCCACAAGTTATTAAACTCGCAACGTCATACAAGCATAAGAAATCTAGCTAAGACTCAAAATGACAAACACAAAGACACATTCTTTGTAGAAAAACTCAAGGTTTAACGATTTAACTTACAAAGATGCTTGGAAATACAATGAGATTAGTTGAGCTTATAAAGGCTCGACTCCAGAGTGTCATAGTAGCATGAATAAAAAAAAGCAAGAAATATCGCAAAAATAAATGTACAATGGACAAGAAAGGAGAGCCGTTGGGGATTAAAGGCTCGGCCGGATATGGAAAGTGAAACAAAGGAAGGATCTGCCTGATTCTATGAGTGCTAGAGCATGGTAAGACTTTCATGGGATGCTTCTAAGTGGTTTACATGTTTTCCTGGTCGCCACACATAAGTTTGAAGGCTCTTAAGGTAAGTAGATCTCAGACTTGTCTTAAATGGAACGAAATCGAACCATCTTCTAAATTGGAGCGTATTTAGATTATTTGATGCTGGTTTAATGCGTTATTAGGCTTGTTGGAACCATAAAAGACCCAAAAACATTCTCCAAGTGGTCTGAAGGTAAGGCCACATCTTATTTGGGCAGTGTAATTCGATCTTTGGCCTTGTCGTGCAATTGAGTTCATTGCAGATCCACCAACTTCTAAAATCCATAACTTTCAACTTTGGGTCGTTTTGGGTTGATTCAACTTGAGGAGTTAGCTGGCTGAGTTAAGAATCCATAGAATATTGATTCGTAACTTGGTTTTTTTTTGGATCTGCTGGAAATCTTTGAAGAGTGACCGCATATCTTGGTCGGATTCCAAATATGGCAAGTGGAGTCTTTTTTGTGTTTTCGTGGGCCAAGACTGGACTGTGATTATTGTAAGCTGTTCAAAGGCCTCTAGATTGTTTGGAATGCTCGGCCAAGTCTTTTTGGTTAGATTGCTTTTCATCTCGATTTTTTTGGATTATATCATCTTCAGACTGATTCATGCGGTCAAAAAGTCTATCAGAATTGCATACAAGAAAGAGAAAACATGATTGATGAGAGAGAAAAGAAATTATAATATATTCTATGTTTGAAGATCTAATTTCATTTAAGGTTCAATTACTAATTACTAGCTACAGCAGTTGCTTGACCAATCTATCCAAACTATAGGCACCAATTAATACTTTGCCTAAATTCCCTTACAAAAATAAAAAATCCATTGAATCATCTCAAAATTTTCGAAAACTCATTCAAACTTCTTCAAATTAAAATTCTATCAAATATTTTAACACTCAATGTTCATGGTTAATTATATATTTCATGTTCCAATCAAGATATAGTTTTAATTTTTGCGTGATGAGAAAAAAAACCTTTGCATATATCGATTTTATATAATTAAATTAAATACATGTGGGTGATAAGGTCATATAGATAGTCGAATCATAAGGAGATAGGAGAACGACCCAGCATCTTCTAAAGATTAAGGCATAAGAACATCAATGTAATAAATAATAATGTCGTGGACATTCCTTATTGGAAAGATGCACCAAAACATTATAAAGAAACAATAAAATTAGCTCAACACAAAAAAAACATTGGCGCCTGTCTTGTTCCCGTTGCTTTTCGCCACCTTTATCTGCAAATCTCACACTCTCTCTTTTCTCTCTCTTACTCTTTTCGGTGATACTACTTTGGGGAAGATGATGGCTTCTCGCTCAACTCAATAATTTTGTTGCTTCTCTATGAAGTTGTTGTAGGTTTTGGTCCTCCGCTTTTCTCTTCCTTCTCCCTTTCAGGTGACTGATCATTGATCTCTGCGTTTTTGCTCTTAGGTTTTTTTTTCTTATAAAAAGTTTCGGAAGCTTATGGGATTCCTTTTTATTTTTATTTTTAGCTGCGTGACTAATCCGAATCCGAATCTGATTCCAAGGCAAAATTTTTATTCTTGGATTTATCACTCAACTTTTTTTGAGTGAGATCATAGATTCGTCTTCTAGGTTTTTTCCTTCTTTTTTCTGGTTGATTTTACATGGACGATTTGTCTGACACTCCAAAAGCTTAAGCCTTGGCTACTTCTAAAATCTCGTAATGGACTGTTGAAGATAGTTATGGATTTAAGTTCTGGGTGACTAGGTTTCGTGATAAAGGTTTTGCTTTACACATCTTCGACCACTTTATTTTGGTATGGTTGGATCCTTTTTCTTTATCTAAAAAAGCAACTTTTGGCTTTAATCTACCTTTTTCGATGATAACGATTTTACAGGAAAGTGAATCTCATCTTGCTTCGGAGTGAAACAAATCATTTATTTTTTCGAACTCTCTATCGTTTTCTTTCAGGAGCGTATGATTTTCTCTTTTTAATTTCATATAGTTCTCAAAATTTGTTTTTGATGGTGTAAAAGCTCTTTTGATTTGACTACTACTTCATCACATTTGGTTCTTGTCTTTCTAGTTTGTTTTTAGGAGGATTTAGAAGATCATGGCTCAAAGGAGAGGGCCTGATCCGCCTCCGCCCCAGAGGCGGATTCTGCGGACTCAAACTGCCGGTAATCTAGGAGAGGCTATGCTGGACAGTGAAGTGGTGCCATCGTCTCTTGTCGAGATTGCTCCCATCCTTCGTGTAGCTAATGAAGTAGAAGCTAGTAATCCGCGTGTTGCCTACTTATGTGAGTTTAAATAACGCAAAAACCGCTTGATGATGTTATTTGCTCATCTTAAATGACTTTGACAAAATCCGTGGGTGGATGCTTCTCTCAGGTCGGTTTTATGCATTTGAGAAGGCACACAGGCTTGATCCCACATCAAGTGGACGTGGTGTTCGCCAGTTTAAGACTGCGCTTCTTCAACGGCTAGAACGGGTGAATATCATCACTTCATTTACTCTGCTTAAGTTTTACTTTTCATGCCGTTTTGTCTTTGCACATTAAATCCTTTCGGAGGTTTATATGTTAGTCTGCCTTATTTCTAAAACTTGTGCAGGAGAATGAAACAACTCTTGCAGGAAGGCAGAAGAGTGATGCACGTGAAATGCAAAGTTTCTATCAACACTACTACAAGAAATACATCCAAGCTTTGCTAAATGCTGCTGACAAAGCTGACCGGTTGGTGTTTAATGGAACTGTTTCTTCAGATCTCTGATTTACCTCTATTACTATATATCTTTCTGTGTTTTTCATTCATAGCACCAATCTGGTCTACTTGTAGTGCTCAACTTACAAAGGCATATCAAACTGCTGCTGTTCTCTTCGAAGTATTGAAGGCTGTTAATCAAACAGAAGATGTGGAAGTTGCTGATGAGGTAAGGTTGATAGTAGCATATATTTGTTGTGTGTGAATTCTGTATTTATGCAGGTCTTTAGCTATGCTTTTATGAAAAAGTCTCTGATATTCTCATGAACCGAATTGCCAGATTATTGGCTCACTTGTTTATGTTCATGTTTGCTTATTTAAGTTTGTCCATTTTTTTGATGGTAGATTTTGGAAGCCCACACAAAGGTGGAAGAGAAGAGCCAAATCTACGTGCCTTACAACATTCTTCCCCTTGATCGTGATAGTCAAAATCAGGCTATAATGAGATTTCCCGAGGTTAACCAAACATTCCACAACCTTTTTGATTATATGTTTAATTTTCTTTTGAGACAGAAAATAAATATTTACACACTGTTCTGCAGATACAAGCTACAGTAATTGCACTTCGTAACACTAGGGGCTTACCATGGCCAGTAGACCACAAGAAAAAACAAGACGAAGACATGCTAGACTGGCTTCAAACTATGTTTGGTTTTCAGGTGATGCTAGCAGATATCTTGTTTTGTTTAAGTAGATCAAGAATTTATCCTTATGCTAATTATGATCCAAACCTTTAAATGGCAGAAAGATAATGTTTCGAATCAAAGAGAGCACTTGATATTGTTACTTGCTAATGTCCACATTCGCCAGTTTCCAAGACCTGAACAACAACCAAGGGTATGTATTCTTTTGAACTTAGGATATGCTGTTGTTAGTTTGTCTACTCCTCTCTGTATATGCACTCACGGCTAAATTACAATTATGTCTTTAGTTGGATGATCGCGCATTGACTATAGTGATGAAGAAACTTTTCAAAAACTACAAAAAATGGTGCAAGTACTTGGGTCGGAAAAGCAGCCTTTGGTGAGGCTTCTCCTTGTAACAACACCTCATCTTGAGACTTTATCTTTTTCTTTCTTTAATAATATAGAAAATTATGCAGTGCATATGTTGAATATTGTATGCCTTGTGCTTAGTTATCTTTCTGTTTTCCCACTCGTAGGTTGCCGACGATTCAACAAGAGGTTCAGCAGCGGAAACTACTATACATGGGACTTTATCTTTTAATATGGGGAGAAGCTGCAAACCTGAGATTCATGCCAGAGTGCCTTTGCTATATATATCACCACGTATGTAAAAAATCATTTTCGCTATACATGTTAAGTAACTATGTTGTGTGGCCTTCAAGAATGAAATTAATTCTATTTTTTTGAAAGGCACCATTTATTCAAATGGTGATCCTGCTAATAAATAAACCTACTAAATTGACTAGTAAAATTCTAAAAAAAACTCCAAACATTATATTATAATGTATGGTGTCCATGGTTGAGTATTAGTGAAGAGAATGTAAAATATTTAGATGGTGAGGGTTGGAATTTTTTAATTATATTGACGTCAAACCAGAGCTTATTATATGCATATATCTATTTACTCAAGGAGTTTTTTCATGTTTGTGTTTGAACCCACGTTTAATATAACTTTCTGAATCTGTTCAGATGGCCTTTGAGCTATATGGGATGTTGGCTGGGAGTGTTAGTCCAACGACAGGGGAGCATGTAAAACCAGCATATGGTGGTGAAGATGAAGCTTTCCTGCAGAAAGTAGTGACTCCTATATACAAGACAATAGCAAAGGTTGCGTGCTTTTGGTTTTTTCAGTCTTGATCATTTTGTCTTCTTTAGCTTCCTCTGTTCCGATTCCCTTTTTTTTCATCTTCATATTTGTACTTTATAGGAAGCAATGAGAAGTAGAGGAGGAAAATCAAAGCATTCTGAGTGGAGAAACTATGATGACTTGAATGAATACTTTTGGTACAATGCAGATGAACATCTTGTTGCCTACCGGAAAGACACGTCTTTCTACTTTTCATGATTGAATCCCCATGTCTTTTAATTTGTAGGTCAATCCGGTGTTTTCGGTTAGGGTGGCCTATGCGAGCTGATGCTGATTTCTTTTGTCTGACAGCTGAAGAACGTAGACTTGAGGTATGGGTATAATTTTGATGGATGTCATTGTTTCTTTTATTATAATTTTAATGTTTGTTAACAAAATAGGTAACCTCGTCTCTTATGGATCAGAAACTTCTTAACTAAGTGTTTAATTTCAAAGTAAAATTTGATACCAGCGTACACTGTTCATAATATCTATTAGAGAAACATACAACTTTATGATTTTCAACATTGTAGTTCAATAAGTCATGAGAAACATTAGATAAAGGTGTTGCGTTCCATTTATTTACCTCAAGTTTTGTGTATGTAGAATTTTATGGTTGATGTTCACAATGCTGCAGAATAAACCAAAATCTGAAGATCAATGGATGGGCAAAGTAAATTTTGTTGAGATACGCTCATTCTGGCATATATTTAGAAGTTTTGATAGAATGTGGAGTTTCTATATCCTGTGTTTGCAGGTACGAATAGTATTTATTAAAATTTAATTTCTAAAACTTGTATTTTCTTGAGCTGTCAAGTAATTTGATGCTCCATTCATATCTTTTCTAGGCCATGATCATAATAGCTTGGAATGGATCTGGGAATTTGAGCGGCATCTTTCAAGGTGATGTCTTCCTAAAGGTTTTGAGCATCTTCATTACGGCAGCTATATTAAAGCTTGCACAAGGTGAAAATTCATCAACTTATTCCACTTTCATTCGGTTCATAAATCGTTATCTAATAACTTGCATGTGTTTAGTTGTTTTTTCATTTCAATCATAACTATGTACCTTATAGATCTATATATCTGCTTCTTCTTTTTCTCTTTTCTTTGTGTTTTCTTGCCTTGCTCTTTGCATTGAAAACTTACAACTTTAATATTTCTGTAAGAAGATTTTGGGTCGCTTCTTAGCTCATGATATCACATCTGCAAAATTAGGAAGCATGCTATTATTATTATTATTGTTAATTGTAAGCTCAGCATGTTTGTGTCTTATCTAGAGCTATATGTAATGTTGAAGTATTTTTACAAGTTGCTAGATATGATATTGCTCCCTACTTTCCTATGGAAAGGTGGTGATCAGAGTGGTTCATGAATATTACCCAGCAACTTTTTTATACGTGCATATCATAAAGTCCTAAATCCTTCAGCCTACGCAGTGATGGAAACCACTATCCACATAGTTGTCTTCCCTCAATAATATGTAGCGTTATAATGAAAAGTTGATGTAAATGAGCAGATATAGTTGTCGCATACTTCTCTATAGTCTTACAATTTTTTATGATGGCTACCTGCTAAAGAATACGGTCTGGCAGTCACCATTTCAGTCTTATTTATTAGGGAGATATCGTTGCTTGGTTTCTTCTAAATGTTTCCATGTTGTAAGTGAAGAAAAATTAATAATTACTTTTCTATTCTCCTTGTGAATTTCAGCTGTCCTTGATATAGCTCTGAGCTGGAAATCAAGACATAGCATGTCATTCCATGTGAAGCTTAGATTCATTTTTAAGGCAGTTGCAGCTGCAGCATGGGTTGTACTCATGCCAGTAAGTTACGCATACAGCTGGAAGAGCCCTTCTGGTTTTGCGCAGACTATAAAGAACTGGTTTGGGGGGCACCAGAATTCCTCACCTTCCCTTTTCATTATGGTCATTCTTATCTACTTATCCCCGAATATACTCTCTACTGTGCTCTTCGTGTTCCCATTCATCCGACGTTATCTTGAAAGATCTGACATTAAGATAGTGATGCTGATGATGTGGTGGTCTCAGGTATTTTATTAATTATCTTATCTAAATAACTCGCCGATCCATAAGTATGGTAATGAACGAAGGTGCTTATCTTTATTTTTTGGTGAAACAGCCGAGACTCTATATAGGGAGGGGTATGCATGAGAGTGCATGGTCACTTTTCAAGTAAGAATGTAAAATCTGCATGCTGCGGTTGAAACTTTTGTTGGTCTTACCATAATACATAAGTGTGTTTTATATATGATAGGTACACAATGTTCTGGATTGTCCTTTTAATATCAAAGCTTGCATTCAGTTTTTATGCCGAGGTAACAAAATTTCACATATTCTCTGTGTGTTGTTTAGTACTATAATAAGAGCAATATGTAAGGAGCATTTAAGAGCTAGACATTCTTCACAAACAGCCACTGAGAAATTCTAGCGACATTGTTATTAGACTACAAATATACATGTTTCTCATACTTTTCATCTTCAATGCAGATTAAACCTCTTGTTAAGCCAACCAAAGATATAATGCGAGTTCATATATCTGTCTACCGCTGGCATGAGTTTTTCCCTCATGGTAATGCTTAGTAGTTCGTAGGTATTAGCTTATTGCATAGTGAACTTTAACTGAATAATTTAGTTATATTTTCTTTCAGCCAAGAAAAATATGGGTGTGGTGATCGCTCTCTGGTCGCCTGTTATTCTTGTGAGTTGGCACATCTTTCGTTGCCATATGCTTTTTATTTTACTTTTTTATCGTCCTATATATGCTAACTTTTATTTTCAGGTTTATTTCATGGACACTCAAATATGGTATGCTATAGTATCAACTCTGGTGGGAGGTTTAAATGGAGCTTTTCGACGTCTTGGAGAGGTCCATACTTAATTTCCGTACAAAGCATAAAAGAAAATAAAACTTAGTTATTTCATGATGAAGTAGCAGCTTTCACTTCTTGCTTTTTCCAGCAGGATAACGTATGGAATTTATTTCATTTGCAGATCCGAACACTAGGAATGTTGAGGTCTAGATTTCTGTCCTTACCAGAGGCTTTTAATGTTTGCTTGGTTCCAAATGAGAAGAGCGAAACTGTAAAGAAAAGGGGGATTAAGGCGACCTTCTCTCGCAAGTTTGATCAGGTCTTGTTACTCCCTAGCTAATATCTAGGGAACACATGTTTGTTCTCTTAATCGTTTCTTTTACATAGAGCACCATCTGATTTTTTAATCTTATTTTGGTAATTCAGATTCCATCTAGTAAAGACAAGGAGGCTGCACGATTTGCTCAGATGTGGAACAAAATAATCAGTAGTTTCCGAGAGGAAGATTTGATAAGCAATAGGTTTAGTGTGCCTTTGAGTTATCCTCCTTATTTCCATCTAAGTGACTGCGAAATCCTTTTATCCAGGGAAGAGTAGAGTAATAATGTAAATTAGTATACAGGGAAATGGAACTCCTGCTTGTGCCGTATTGGGCAGACCCTGATCTTGATCTTATCCGTTGGCCACCTTTTCTGCTTGCCAGTAAGGTAAGCATATATCTTGGTCTTAAAAATGATCTTAGGTTGGCTTTCTAATATAATATTTTGATATTCATGTTTAATTTGTGGTAGATCCCAATAGCTTTGGATATGGCAAAAGATAGCAATGGAAAAGATCGTGAATTGAAAAAAAGACTAAGCGTGGACAGTTACATGACTTGTGCAGTTAAAGAGTGCTATGCCTCTTTTAAAAATCTCATAAACTTTTTGGTTGTTGGAGAACGAGAAGGACAGTAAGTTTTAGGGACTCCTCGTAAATTTAACTTTTTGTTACTTTAGAAATAGAATTCACTTTTCCAATTTATTTGTGTGCAGGGTCATTAATGAAATTTTCTCCAAGATAGATGAACATATACAAAATGAAACACTGATAAGGGACTTGAACTTGAGTGCTCTTCCCGATCTGTATGGTCAGTTTGTTCGACTAATTGAATATTTGGTAAGTTTTGTAGCCTTAGTGAAACACATCTGCAACTTAAGCATGTTTTCAGAAAATAACTAGAATTTAGTCTACTTTCAACAGATGCAAAACAGAGAAGAGGACAAGGACCAAATTGTCATTGTCTTGCTGAACATGTTAGAAGTAGTGACAAGAGACATAATGGAGGAAGAGGTCCCAAGGTAATATCATCTGAGTTTGGATTTCAGCTGATTGTTTTGATTAATGATGTTTATAGCACGCAGTTAATGTTTTCCTTCCATAGCTTGCTAGAGTCGACTCACAATGGAACTTATGTCAAGTACGATGTAATGACCCCTCTTCATCAACAGCGCAAATATTTCAGCCAACTTCGATTCCCAGTGTACTCTCAAACAGAAGCCTGGAAAGAAAAAGCAAGTTTCCTCTTTAAAGTTCATCTATATGCTTCATTCCTGTTTTCGCAATAGTGGTGTATCTGGTCTCTTTTGCCTGAGGACCTTCGAAGTAATGTATTTCCTTTCCTTTTACGTTTTATTGCAGATCAAGAGACTTCATCTTTTACTTACTGTCAAAGAGTCGGCTATGGATGTGCCATCCAACTTGGAAGCTCGAAGGCGTCTTACTTTCTTTTCAAATTCGTTATTCATGGAGATGCCCGATGCTCCCAAAATCCGCAACATGCTTTCCTTTTCGTAGGTTTCGTTCACTTTAAACTTAGTTTTTGTCATATTTGCATGTCCATGTATGAATGGATGTTCTTTCTATCTCCTTCTTAATTTCTTTCTTACTAGTAGTGAAGAAGTATATATACCAATAGCTATACAACTTATTGTCTCTGTTTTTTCTTTTCAATAGGGTCCTAACACCATACTATTCAGAGGATGTTCTTTTCTCCATTTTTGGTTTGGAGAAGCAAAATGAAGATGGAGTCTCTATACTCTTTTACTTGCAGAAGATCTTTCCAGGTTTCACTTTTTTTTTCTCTGTTTGCAAATGGTTTGTGCCACTATAATTGTTTCCTGGACTTAAGTCCGTAAACTGAGTTGGTGGTTTACCTCAGATGAGTGGATGAATTTTCTGCAACGAGTTAAATGTGGCAGTGAAGAAGAACTCAGAGCAAGAGAAGAGTTGGAAGAGGAGCTTCGTCTATGGGCATCTTACAGAGGCCAGACACTAACTAAAACTGGTATGTGGCTTTTCACTACCTATCTCTTAATTTGCCATCTGAGCAACTCTGCTTCACGTTTTTAGCTGTAGGATTATCTTTTTGCTATAAGTGTTGTGCCTGATTCTTTATGATTTTGATCAACCAGTGCGAGGCATGATGTATTACCGAAAGGCTTTGGAGCTCCAGGCCTTCTTGGATATGGCAACGGATGAAGGTGTGTTACGAATCATTGTTTTGATTATAATTATTTATAAGACCTGTGAATATATTTGTAAAACTGATGTTGTTTTGTTTCAGAATTAATGAAAGGGTACAAGGCTCTTGAGTTAACTAGTGAAGACACATCAAAGGGTAGAAAGTCACTCTGGGCTCAGTGTCAAGCACTTGCTGACATGAAATTCACCTTTGTGGTTTCATGCCAACAGTACAGTATTCAGAAGAGATCTGGTGACCAACGTGCTAAAGACATATTGAGGCTTATGACTACGTATGTCTTCTTTGATCTAATCTTTAGTTATCTGTTACGTTTTTCTCAGATGCATTAATTAAGCTTACTCTTTCAATGTGTCAGATACCCATCTCTACGTGTTGCTTATATCGATGAGGTTGAGCAAACACATAAAGACAGCTATAAAGGAGCAGATGAAAAACTATATTACTCAGCCCTCGTCAAAGCTGCTCCACAGACCAAATCTATGGATTCTTCAGAATCTGTGCAAACACTTGACCAGGTATAGAATTCAAGATCGTTCGATGAAAACTGACTAGAATAGTTTTTACTTTGGGCCCAATTATTTCCGTAATGAGGCTCTCAAGTCTGATCAAATGTGGTTTCTTCAATTTATTTTCTTATGGCTGTTTTTGTGGGTGTATTTATATTTTCTCTTTTTCCCAGTGCATGCATTTTCCTGAAAACCATATGTGGCTACATAGGTGTTTTAGTTTTGGAGAGAGAGCTTATATTTCTTCCTGCAGGTGATTTATCGGATTAAGCTTCCAGGACCTGCAATACTAGGAGAGGGAAAGCCAGAGAATCAGAATCATTCTATCATTTTTACTCGCGGAGAAGGGTTGCAGACAATAGACATGAATCAGGTGCGCGCTTACCATTTTTCACTTTGTCTGTGTTGAGTGTCCTAGTTAACCTCATACCCCCGCACTTAATATTTTGATCCGAACATTCAATAAACAGGATAATTACATGGAGGAAGCTTTCAAAATGAGGAACTTGCTGCAAGAATTTCTTGAGAAGCATGGAGGCGTAAGAACGCCCACTATACTTGGACTTAGAGAGCATATTTTCACTGGAAGGTATCACAGTAAGATCTTGTAGTGCCATTAAGATTGTGAACTTTCCCTTCTTGCGTAAAATGATTTTCTACTTGTCTCGTTTCTTGTGGCAGTGTTTCTTCTCTTGCATGGTTTATGTCATGTCAAGAAAACAGCTTTGTTACTATTGGACAGAGGGTGCTCGCTAGTCCCTTGAAGTATGTTTTTATTTTATTTTATTATGTTTTGGAATCTTCTGATGGGATACCTGGATTTGTAACTTTAGCTTTTACTCCAGGGTACGATTCCATTATGGTCATCCAGATGTTTTTGATCGACTGTTTCACCTTACCAGAGGTGGTGTCTGCAAAGCTTCTAAAGTGATCAATCTAAGTGAAGACATATTTGCAGGTACTTACTTTAACGCCTTTTCTCTGGTGACACATATTATGATCTGGCTCCATACATATAATTTTGTTTTCTCTTACCTTCGCTGTTTTCAGGTTTCAACTCTACCCTTCGTGAAGGCAATGTGACTCATCATGAATACATACAAGTTGGTAAAGGGAGAGATGTGGGACTCAACCAGATTTCAATGTTTGAAGCAAAGATAGCTAACGGAAACGGGGAGCAAACTCTAAGCCGTGACCTATATAGGCTGGGGCACAGATTTGATTTCTTCCGTATGCTTTCTTGTTATTTCACTACTATTGGGTTCTATTTCAGTACCATGGTAGGTCGAAATCCTTTTTTTAATATATTATCTCACAATTAGTATGATATATGCCATGGGAAGTGTGTTTTAGTCTGAAGTATTATCTATCTTTCTTACAGTTAACCGTGCTTACGGTCTATGTATTTCTATATGGCCGGCTGTATCTCGTTCTTAGTGGTCTTGAGGAAGGATTGAGTAACCAAAAAGCTTTTCGTTCCAACATGCCACTTCAAGCAGCACTTGCTTCTCAATCATTTGTGCAGATTGGTTTCTTAATGGCCTTACCTATGATGATGGAAATAGGTCTTGAGAGGGGCTTCCATAACGCCTTAATTGATTTTGTACTGATGCAGTTACAACTCGCTTCCGTTTTTTTCACGTTCCAACTCGGGACAAAAACTCATTACTACGGCCGAACATTGTTTCATGGAGGCGCAGAATACAGAGGCACTGGGCGTGGCTTTGTGGTGTTCCATGCCAAGTTTGCTGAAAACTACAGGTTTTACTCGCGCAGTCATTTTGTGAAGGGTATTGAGCTGATGATTCTCCTGCTAGTGTATCAGATATTTGGCCACGCCTATAGAGGCGTAGTCACATATATTCTTATTACTGTTTCGATATGGTTCATGGTGGTGACTTGGCTCTTCGCTCCTTTCTTGTTCAATCCCTCTGGTTTCGAGTGGCAAAAGATTGTAGATGACTGGACAGATTGGAATAAATGGATATATAATCGAGGGGGAATTGGTGTTCCACCAGAAAAGAGTTGGGAGTCCTGGTGGGAGAAGGAAATTGGACATCTTAGACACTCAGGAAAACGCGGTATCATCCTCGAGATTATTTTGGCTTTACGCTTCTTCATCTTTCAGTATGGACTTGTTTATCAACTCAGCAGTTTTGAACAGAAAAATCAAAGTTTGTGGGTAAGAGAGCTTACTCATTAAATGCTGCTCTTCTTATTTACAGAATCTCGTGATTTTAGATAAACTAATTCTCAGTGTTTCACAGATTTACGGAGCTTCATGGTTTGTGATCTTATTCATTTTACTCATTGTGAAGGTATGTAATTAAGTATGAGATAACAAGAATTTTATGCTCGATCAAAATTAAATTTATGACGGATCCAGCGGTTACTAAGTTTAATGTAAACTATCTACAGGGTTTGGGTATGGGAAGGCAACGGTTCAGCACAAACTTCCAGCTTCTCTTCAGGATCATCAAGGGTTTTGTATTCCTCACATTTCTTGCAATTCTCATTACTTTCATAGCTCTTCGTCTTTTAACACCCAAGGACATATTCCTATGTATGCTCGCTTTCATGCCTACTGGTTGGGGAATGTTACTCGTAAGTTTTCATTGCTCCATTAAACTCTTCCAAATTAGTTTTAAATGTGTTTGTCTGGTTTGTGAGATAGGTTGTGGCTATCTGAAATTAATTGAAGACATTCTTTTTTTTTAGATTGCACAAGCTTGTAAGCCTGTGATTACACGGCTAGGAATCTGGTCATCGGTTAGAACGTTGGCTCGAGGCTATGAGATTCTGATGGGTTTGCTTTTGTTCACTCCAGTAGCGTTCTTGGCCTGGTTCCCGTTCGTATCTGAGTTTCAGACAAGAATGCTGTTTAACCAAGCATTTAGCAGAGGTTTGCAAATTTCACGTATTCTTGGTGGTCAGGGAAAAGACCGATCTTCCAAGAACAAGGAGTGAAAAAACAATCACAAGAAAAAAAAGAGAGGATGATATACACATGTATATAGATTTCACCATACATTATAACAAGTAAAGACAGATATTATGTCTGTACTATTACTTCCTTACCAAGTAATATTGGTTCTTTCTAGGAGTGGTCAACTCGGATCTGGGTTTCTATTCAGTTTTAGGTTCGGCTTATCTGGTTTTTTGAATTTTCGGTTTTAGACAAATAATTAAAACTAAAACTGCTGTAGTGTAGATCAGTTTGGTAGGAATTTGATCAAACATTATTTCAAAAGAGGAATTTTGATTTTTTTCAAGTTTGGTAAATTTAAAGATTTCGGTTGGATCTGGATCGGTTCGGTCGGTTATTTAGATAGAATCCCTAGAACGAATTATCCGTATGTTGTTGGTTCGATTCATATCTGTTCAGTCGATTTATGTGGATTGAACCACTAATACTGTAGAACAATATTATATCAATTCCGGTTCGATTCGGATTAGTTTAACCGGATGAGACCCCTATAACTTTTTCTGTCAAATGGTATGATGCATAAAAATGCCCCTGAAGTTGCAGTTATTTTCAAAATAATTCAAATATTTAATACGCTTCTAAATTAAACTCTAAACCGGTTCTATTCGGTTCGGTTTATTAATAAGGGCTAAAACCGGACACTGGCGCTTCACTTAAACTCGTCTTCTTTACTAATTTCCAGTTTTCTTCTTCCAGTGTCGAATTTTCATGATTTTCCCGCAAAACCCTGCTCCTCTCTGGGTTTAACCTGCGTGCGTCACCGAAAATTTTCTCTGTGTTTTTCTTCTCCACTTCCTCGTTTCTGTAAATCAGCGGTATTAATTAACCGCTGAAGGAAAAAGATGAGTACTGTCGATAAAATGCTGATCAAGGGTATCAGAAGTTTCGACCCGGAAAATAAGAACGTTGTTACTTTCTTCAGGCCTCTAACCCTAATCGTCGGTGCCAACGGAGCCGGAAAAACTGTAAATCTTTCAAACAAACCTTCTCTTCACTTCACTTCACTTCACTCCTACTTCGCCTCTGGATTTAAATACAATCTGTGGGTATTTCGTAATTTTTGCAGACGATAATAGAGTGCTTGAAAGTATCTTGCACGGGAGAGTTGCCACCGAACGCGAGGTCTGGTCACAGCTTTATTCATGACCCTAAGGTATGCGTCTATTTAGTTTCTCGTTTTCTTTAGATTTTCAGTTCTTACCCAAATTAATGTCTATTTATTTAATTCATGCAATGGTTTACAATTCTAGTTCGTTATATTGTTGATGGATTGTGGAATTAGCAATGATTTTGTTTGGCATTTTCTATGGATGTGAAGTCTGCTTATTGGTTTTGTTGATTGAGTACGGTGGGAACATTTCTTCTGTTCCTTTTTTCTCCTTCTGTATCTGTTAATGAATTTATTAGTGTATGATAGTTACAAAATTCTGCATCTTCAGATCAAAGTCCATTGGTTCCTACTAAATTTTCGGAGTTTTCATTCAAAAGAGATTATCTCACGTTGCTATAGGTTGCTGGGGAAACGGAGACAAAAGCACAAATTAAGTTGCGATTCAAGACAGCTGCAGGGAAGGATGTGGTATGCATAAGGTCTTTTCAATTGACACAAAAGGCTTCAAAGATGGAGTACAAGGCAATTGAGAGTGTACTTCAAACCATAAATCCTCACACTGGAGAGGTTGTACTTAATTTTGATGTTATCTTTCATTTACATTTTTTCTCACATTTTTTTAGCTGGATTCATATCTTTAATTCAGTTTATTCGAGTAAACTTCCCGAGCTATGTGTTAGGCTATCTATATTACCTACAACGTTTTTTTGCCTGCATATAGAATAATTTGATACCTGTTTGTGAAGAAAATCTAAAGCACGGCCTAATTGGAATTTCTACTGTTGCTTTGTTTTATTTTTTGCATCTGTTCCATCAAGATCTTCTCCTTTTCTAACTTTGTCATATATATTATCTAATTGCAGAAAGTGTGTCTCAGCTACAGATGTGCTGACATGGATAGGGAGATACCAGCTTTGATGGGTGTGTCAAAAGCAATTTTAGAAAACGTCATATTTGTGCATCAAGATGAGTCTAACTGGCCACTGCAAGATCCTTCTACTTTGAAAAAGAAGTTTGATGATATTTTCTCAGCCACCAGGTATTGAGTTGGCAATGGAGTTGAATTTGCAAATTCACTTGTAGTCATCTGTTCTCACTTCCTTAATTGTGTTAGTTGTAGAAGATACTGATTTAGAGAAACTGTAACATGCGTGATTAACATTAAACAGATATACAAAGGCTTTGGAAGTTATAAAAAAGCTTCACAAGGATCAAGCTCAGGAGATAAAAACTTTTAAGTTAAAGTTGGAAAACCTGCAGACCTTGAAAGACGCAGCTTATAAGGTATGCCTGACCGAATTTTCTTTTCATTTTTAGTATCACTGGTTACTGACATAGAATACTTTTTTTTCTTTTAAGTCAAAAATTAAAGTAATACTGACACAGATTATTCTAATTCTGAAAGTCATTATAGACAATTATTGTATACATATCATATGTGTGTTCTTAGGTTGTGTGGGCTACTCTTATGCCATAATACTTCCTATACAGCTTCGTGAGAGCATTGCTCAAGATCAAGAAAGGACAGAGTCTTCAAAAGTTCAGATGTCAGAACTGGAAACCTGCATTCAGAAAGTTGATGCTGAAGTTCATAGTAAGGAAATGATGTTAAAAGATCTGAGAACACTACACGACCAGGTATCAAGAAAAACTGCCGAAAGGAGCACCTTGTTTAAGGAGCAACAGAGACAGTATGCAGCATTAGCCGAGGAAAATGAAGGTTTTTTTTTCTTTTTATAGCACAATGTTGATGTTGTTGCTATTTTTCAAATCGCAGGGATCTTCTCTTGGGTGCTCATTGTCACAGTTGTTTGTCCATTTCACTGATTGTTTTCCTGCATGTGTGAATTTACTTTTGCCTTTCGGTAGAGTTATCTCACATTTTGTTATTTTTTCACGTAGATTAAATCTTTTGATGCTTGTCATATTTATTGGTCAGATACTATTGAAGAATTGAAAGAATGGAAAAGCAAGTTTGAAGAAAGAATTGGTCTTTTGGAGACCAAAATTCGAAAAATGGAGAGAGAGATGGATGACACAGAAACTACAATTTCTTCTCTTCACAATGCAAAAACTAACTATATGCTGGAGATCAGCAAGCTACAAACAGAAGCTGAAGTAAATCTAAACAGGCCACCATATAGTAATAAAAGACAAGTTTTCTGCTCCATTGGGTTTGACATTCTCCCTTTATATTTGCGTAGGTTCATATGTTGCTGAAAAGTGAAAGAGATTCTACCATCCAGAAATTTTTTTCCCATCACAATTTAGGAAATATTCCTAGTACCCCCTTTAGTACTGAGGTAGTTTTGAATCTAACAAATCGAATAAAATCAAGACTGGGTGAACTTGAGATGGACTTGCTTGATAAGAAGGTAAACATTCTTTGTTTTCTCCAGCAAGTTTACTGTGTATTTTATATGTTGACATCCTTAGAGTTTTTGAATGTCATCTCAGAAATCAAATGAAACAGCTCTAAATACGGCTTTGAGATGCTATATGGATGCTAATGACCGTTGGAAAAACATCGAAGCGGAGAAACGAGCCAAAGATGAAATCAAGGTTTTTTCAACATTGGGAACTCTACCCAAATTCTCCAATAACGAGCTTAAAGTTCTACTCTTTCACTTTTGATGTTTATTTATGCAGACGGGCATATCAAAACGAATCGAAGAGAAAGAAAATGAGCGTGATTCATTTGAATTCGAAATTTCCACTGTGGATGTTAAACAAACTGATGAAAGGGAAAAACAAGTGGTATTGCTTTCTTTCCCTTGATCTACTTACAAAATTTTGGCCTTGATTAGTTTGCTCTTGCTATCTGGGCCTTATCTTTCCATCATCTGCGTTTGCACAGCAAAATGAGCTTGAGAGAAAGACAAAACAAAATTCTGAAAGCAAATTTGAATCCAAGATAGAACAGAAACAGCATGAAATATACAGCATGGAGTATAAAATCAAGACCCTGAATCGAGAAAGAGACGTTATGGCTGGTGATGCTGAGGACAGAGTAAAATTGTCTTTAAAGAAGACAGAGCTGGAGAATCTTAGGAAAAAACACAAAAAGATGTGATCTCACTCACCAATGCTGTTCTCAGCTTTCTATCTTTACTTTCTTTATAAATTTATCGTTTTAACTCTCTAAGGCTGTTTACCAGAATAGATGAGTGCAAGGATAAAATTAGAGGGGTGCTAAAGGGGAGACTGCCACCCGAGAAGGATTTAAGAAAGGAAATAGTTCAAGCTCTGAGGTTGTGCTTTTACTTAACTGATTTCTTATGTTGATTCTGAAGGAATCTGTTATTGATATGATATCTCTTGATCAGGATCTCAAAAAAAGAGAATGACTTGCTACGTCAGGTGTTCAAAAGTTTTCACATCTCAGAAATTTCTTTGTATTCATTTGGTTTAGGTCAATTGAAAGGGAATATGATGACCTGAGTTTGAAATCCCGAGAAGCAGAAAAGGATGTCAACATGTTACATATGAAGATACAAGAAGTAAACAATAGCCTATCCAAGCATCACAAGGATACAGACAGTAAGGACTGGTGTATTATTTAAAGTCAGATATATATTGGTCAGTTCTCGGACTAGCTCCTTAGGTTGTGATTTAGAATACTGTTGACAACTGTCAGTGGTACTAATTATTAGGTCATGTTGATATAAAGTTTCATCTATCACCCCTATTGATTATTGTTTTTACAGTTTACGTGAACTGACTATTGTCGGCGTATAGTGAATGATATGAAAGTATAACTATGCAATCAATCTGACTCCTATACTTTTTATGCAGCAAGAAAGAGTTACATTGAGACCAAGCTTCAAGCCTTGAAACAGGAATCATTTACCATTGATGCTTATCCCAGATTGCTGGAATTGGCTAAGGAAAAAAGAGATGACCGAAAAAGGTTTGTGTTGAAAGTGGCAGACTATTCCCCCTCACCTGGTTACATCCTTCCATGAATATAAAGATAAAGATATCCGTTTCTGGTTCTTTTTTTGCAGAAAATATAACATGGCAGGTGGAATGCGCGAGATGTTTGATCCTTTCGAGCAGGTAGCACGTGAATGTCATTTTTGTCCATGTTGCGAGCGCACTTTTTCAGCTGAAGAAGAGGATGACTTTGTTAAGAAGGTTTCACAATTCTTCTACTGTTGAATTTTCCTTTTTATTCTTCTTTTTGGTCAAAGATTGACTTTTCTTATTAGTTCAAATTGTTTTATCCTTCTTAAATAATTGTTTGTCGCCATATTTGAGTATGTAAGTTTCTTTTCAAGTACAGCAAAGGTTAAAGGCTTCAACCTCGGCGGAGCATCTCAAAGTATTAGCAGCAGAATCCTCCAATGCTGACTCTATATTTCAGCAGCTGGACAAACTACGGACAGTTTTTGAAGAGTACTCGAAACTAACTAGTGAAACTATTCCTCTCGCTGAGAAAACTTTGCAAGAGCATACAGAAGAGCTGGATCAGAAGTCTCAAGCTCTTGATGATGTAAGTTGGGGATCTCTAGAAATTTCCTTGGATATAACTGATTTGCAGCCGCAAAGTCTATCAGTTTCAGTAGAAGTCTTTTTGTTTCCTCTTAATCGTGTTTTCATGTAGAAAATTCTAATTTCAGGTTATAGCATCTCATTTCGTATATTGTGTCTTCAGGTATTAGGAGTCTCAGCCCAAATAAAAGCTGAGAAAGACTCAGTTGAAGAATTAATGCTGCCCCTGGAAAATGCAGATAGGCTCTTCCAGGAAATTGTATCCTACCAAAAGCAAATTGAAGATCTCGAATATAAGCTTGATTTACGGGGACTTGGGGTTAAAACTATGGAAGAAATCCAATCAGAACTAAGTAACCTCCAAAGCACCAAGTAAGTATTCTGAATTTAGGATGTAACATGTATTTCACTTCCTTAGACATTTCTTGTCTAGCATACACATTTTTTTCAATAATTTTCCTATTTATATACCCATGAACAGAGATAAATTGCACGGTGAGCTGGAGAAATTAAGGGATGAACAGATTTACCTAGAACGTGATATATCATGCCTCCAGGCCAGATGGCATGCATTAAGGGAGGAGAAGGCTAAGGCAGCCAATCTGTTACGAGACGTTACAAAAGCAGAAGAAGACCTAGATCGTTTAGCCGAGGAGAAAAGACAACTTGACCTTGATGTGAAGGTGTGTCTTATGACAGCTTTCGTTAGATTATTTTCCAATTCTTTTTCTGTGTTCAATTTATCAGAGTCCCTCGTCATTGGCTACTATGGAGGTTCTAGTTTATAAGGTCCATGATCATAAATGAGAGTGCTACAATGAAAGGAATGTTCTATAACTGATTGGTGAATTGTTTTCTTTCTGATTAAATTTGCTTACTAGTAATGCAGCACAGATATGTAGAGAAGACATAATAGAATGAGTAGCAATAACATCCTCTCGAGTAGGATGGTGTATTGCTTGTAACTATTAAAGCTGTTGTGTTTGAAAAGCTTCAAGTATATTTTTTCTGGGCATACGTTGAAATGGGATTAAGTAGTTCTTCGAAACATGCAAAAAGTAAACTTTAGTGTTCTGTTCCGGTTCCTGCTTTAAATATTCTGTTACATTAAATTGCCGAACCTTAATTGTAACATAATCATTGATTTTCAGTATTTGACCGAGACACTGGGCCCGCTATCCAAGGAAAAGGAGCAGTTACTGAGAGCGTACAATGATATGAAGGTTAATCATGATCAAGAGTATGAAGAACTGGCTGAGAAAAAGAGAAATTACCAACAGGAAGTTGAAGCATTACTCAAGGCCAGTTCTAAGATAAATGAGTATGTTCTGCGAACCAAGGCTAATTCATTACTATTATGTGTAGTAGATATGCTTACAGCTGCTTCACCAGGTATCATGATCTGAAGAAAGGGGAGCGCTTGAGTGATATTCAAGAAAAGCAGCGTTCATGTGAATCTCAGCTTCAGAGCTGTGAAGCTAGAAAGAATGAAATTGCTGCTGAACTGAACAAAAGTAAAGACTTGATGCGTAATCAAAATCAACTGAGAAGAAACATAGAGGATAACTTGAACTACCGAACAACAAAGGCAGAAGTTGAGGATCTTACGCGTCAGATTGAATCATTGGACGAACAAATATTGAACATTGGTGGGATTCCAGCAGTTGAAGCTGAACTTGTGAAGATATCGCGAGAAAGGGAAAGACTTCTTTCAGAGGTAAGCAGATTCTGATATATTTATAGCAGTCAGTCTGATATGATTTTGGTGTCTGGTTGCTTGGTTAGCTAGTCACTGTTCTCCATGAAGTTAAGTGTAAGATCTGGTATTTCTCCGAATTTAAGCATGTAATATCGGAGGTGGTAGGCTTTTTCAAATTTTATCCTTGTTACAAGGTAGCCAAATAATATAAAATTAAGAAAATATGATTTAAGGACAACTGTTTATCTTCATTTTTATAAGTCGTTGCTGTTGGCAGCTGATATGTGCTTCGAGTTGCCCTGTATTTTTCTGAATCATAAAGATACTTTATCCATTTAAAGCTCTGTTTTAGTGTGCCTGAAAAATAATCATCTTCTCGTGCAGCTAAACCGGTGTCAGGGAACAGTGTCTGTTTACGAGAGCAGTATTTCCAAGAACAGAGTGGAGCTAAAACAGGCGCAATACAAGGACATAGATAAACGGCACTTTGATCAACTGATCCAGCTAAAGGTAGGACGGACGTAATATTACCTTGTATCAAAACAATTAACAAACTCTATGTTCATAAATTGAACATTCTTTTTGCCAGACAACTGAAATGGCAAATAAAGACTTGGATAGATACTACAATGCCCTTGACAAGTAAGCTGTTCTTGTGTCCTGATTAAGCTAATGACTAGTTGTTTTGCATTTTACAGTATCCAATTCACATAATATTTATATCTGATTGAATACATACAGAGCACTTATGCGATTCCATACTATGAAAATGGAGGAAATAAATAAGATTATAAGGGAACTGTGGCAACAGACATACAGAGGTCAAGACATTGATTACATAAGAATACATTCAGATTCCGAGGGTGCAGGCACCCGCTCTTACAGCTACAAGGTAATGCTACAGAATTGACAACATGCTTTAGCATGTGATCACCATTAACTTTATGGTATACGTTTTTCTTTCTCAGGTTCTTATGCAAACTGGTGATACAGAACTTGAAATGAGAGGAAGATGCAGTGCAGGTCAAAAGGCGAGTTGTTCTGAAATTACTCTTGTAGAATCATCGTTATCTGTTCAATATTCTTCTAAGCTTCGTTGTTTAACACATGTGACCACTTTCTACTTCATCTTCTCGTGCAGGTTCTTGCTTCATTGATAATAAGGTTGGCTTTAGCCGAGACGTTTTGCCTAAACTGTGGAATATTAGCTCTTGATGAGCCAACTACAAACTTGGATGGGCCCAATTCAGAATCTCTTGCAGGAGCTCTTCTTAGGTAAGAATCAAGTTCTAAACCCTTAATGCATTATGATGATCGCACATGGGTACATGTAATTCCTTGTACATCGAAATTTTTAACCAGTTAAACTCTGGGATCGTTATTGTGATACTTATCCGGTCTTTTCCCCTAATGAAGTTAATACATTTTAAGATCATGGCTCTCAACATTTGGATCTTGTTATGTCATTGCGTCCAGGATCATGGAAGAAAGAAAGGGCCAAGAAAATTTCCAACTCATAGTCATTACCCACGACGAACGCTTTGCTCAAATGATTGGCCAACGCCAACATGCTGAAAAATATTACCGGGTCGCGAAAGACGATATGTAAGAAAATTGGTCTTGCTTGCCATTCAAAAAACGTCTCTCCTCTCTATTCTTACCCTTTTCCATTCTCTCCGACTCCCAAAATTTTAAACTTTAACAACTCTTGATCTTCTCAGGCAACACAGCATAATCGAGGTCCAAGAGATATTCGACTGATAAACTGGTTGCTTGTTCTGTAGACCAACATAAAAGCATTAGCCAATGTTTAACGGTACGCCCATCTATTTGAAGCTATTTATTGGCTTTGTTTACATAACTATTTGATTAGATGTGTGCAAAATTTTCAACTAAATTGAATTGAGAAAAATCAGAATGTAGCTCACTGTGAACCTTTTCAAAGTCGAGTGTCTGTAAAGAGAATGCATCATTCCAGAGAGTTTGTTTATGGTTTTGATTAGTTTAACAAGTCTCATCACATTTTCATAACATTTTTTGTCTTTATTTACGAAAAATATAAGCATCATCATTACAACCAGCTATTAACCCATTGTTAATAGCTTCATATCATACAGCTTTTTTTGTCTTTTCTTTGATCATATCTTATGGAATATTACTTTTGTCGAATAAGAAATAAGTTAGTAGATAGGACTACTAGCAACAGGAGTGAAACCAAGAAACTTCTTGGAGTGGAGCCATGGTTGAATAACCACAACTGAGTCAAACATTCTGCTCGAGCCATCGGGCTGAGTTACTTCAATCCTTAGATAGTATTTGGTCCCAGCGACGACCTGTTTCTGAGCCGACACAACTCGACTAAACACCAATGGATTTGACACGGCCGAGCCCGTTTTCGCAATGGATGATCCTATGTTTCCTTGCTCGCTCTGTTCCCGTAGATTGATTTGCTCCACGCAGAACCTGTTGATCACACAAATCATATCACATTCTTAATTCATTCATCTGCACATGTATATATGTAGATGTATCATGATGAATGTGTATTACCTTCCAAGTTCTTGAATTTCTCTGTTGGTCCGAACGTTAGGAACATCTGATTTGCCTCCGAGAACAACGCTCTTCCTTTGTAAAGCGTTCGCTGATGGAGTCACTACAGCGATCACCAGAAACCCTAACAATGACAATACCTTTTAACACTGCAGTCATTGTTTTTCACGTCTTCTTCTCTGTCTTTCCATTAGATATTTTTTTCGTGATTTGTGGCGCCTCTTGATATCTCTTTAAGCTAATTCTTTTGCCTTGGAGGCTGAATTATATTTGAAGTTGTAAATTTGTGTGTGAGAAATAAAGGGAAAGAGACACAGAAGCTCGTTGTTGGGATTTGAGTAAGGGTGTACGTGAATGGGTCCCTCATGCCATCGGCACCTTCGGGATTCCGCATCTTTTAAGTAACCCTCCACGTGAAGTGAGCCCTCACCTTTTTAACGTATATGACATTCTCCGATCGCTACAAAGTGTTATTACACTATTTCAAGCTCAATTTCAATATAGTTTATAGCAATGAGTTTAAAGTTAAAAGTTTGAATGGTAGCATTTAAGGAGTTTTTGTATTAGTGTTAATTTATTTTGCTATTAATCAAATAGATATTTAAAATTAATGGTTAAAACGAGTATTTGAAAATCTAACCGCTAATACAAAAAAAATTGAAAAAGTCTGATCTAGTCAAATGTTCGAACTAGAATTGTATAGAATTTAAATTGACCATCTAATATCGAAGTAGTTTAGAGGCAAATCTTATTTATAAGTTGTTTTCAAACCAACTTATTTATGAATATTTACCGACCTCTAACTTTATCAGCTGATTTTCAAATAGAATCCTACTCAAATATTAATTTCAATAGCAACCAAACATATTCACCAATCAAACCTAAAATTAATCTTATTTTACTAATTTCATGAAACCGGGAATAATTTGTATGATCTTCATTTTATACTACTAATGTATATGTTCTCATTGTTTTGTAATCTCAACAATTGCACCAAATTGAACAATTTAAAATTGTAATATTGACGAAAGAGGAATGATGGGTCTCTTTAGCCTTTTTCCTTATCGCCTCGATTTTATTTTGAATGATTTATTGTCGTTTTGCTGGTTTTTGTTAATAATGCAAAAGGAGATGTTTATTGTTCAGAAGAGCGACACGTATCAACCAAAATTGACATCTGCCCTCTCCTCTCTGCGGATGCTGCTCACGTAGCATCTCATCTTACGTATTCTCATACTTAACTATATTCACTCTGTTACATACAATAATAAATGTATAATATCTAAATTACAATGCATAATTAATATAATTTTTTTTCTTTTTTTAGTATAAAAATATAATTTCATTTTCTTGTTATTATACAATCAAAGTATTAATCCTCTCAAAGAAAAAAAATTAAAATCGCCATGTTTAGATGCGTATATGGAAAGTTTGGTTAGAGAGACAAGCAAAAGTTATGTTTTGAAACATCATTATGTATAAATTATCGTTTACAAAAATATATGTATAAATTATGTTATGTTTTATCTTCGTTTTGGATGATTCATCTGCATCATTTTGTCTTTGATTCTCCTCATTATCCATATCCATATCCATCACTTAATTTAGGAAACTTTTTTTTTACACTATACTATTTCAAATTTTTAAATTGATTGAAATGTATATTGGAAATGCAGAATTTACATAAATAATATAATTGTCAATAACATCTCTGTATAATTAACTTGTCTTTTGGATTGGGTCAAATGAAACGCAAAATAGCCCATCATTTCGGCCCAAAGTAACCAGAAAGCTTTTAATGGGTTTGGACCGTATGGTATTGTTTACGAAATCAAAATATTCATTTCTTTTACGCCCAAAACCCAAAACCTAACATAGATCATTTTAACAACTCCACGTCCATTAACAATTTGGCTTTATTTAACCTCTTATTGTTGTCATCCTCAAAGTTAAATCAACATTTACAACAACGTCAGGTCCATGAACAAGAACAAAAGTAAGTTGTTTTATATAATTTTTACAGACGATGCTAGTCCTTAAGTATTTTTACCTTCATCGCCAAAATTTGAGCGCAAAATCTAGATTTGGCTTCTTTTGGTAACATCTGGTAAAATTGAAACTATACAAGAAAAAAAAAACATTAGCATGACTCATTTGCAAAGATGCAAGTACAAATCAAGAAGTGTCCAAATTTTAAATACTTTGGTCTAGATTCGCTTAGTACTAAACATTGATATTAGTGAATATCTCATTTTGCAGTTCAGGTGTTATCTAAATCTAGAAAGTTGACTTCACACCTTTTTTTAGTCAAAAAAAATTAAAATAAAAATAAAAATCTATAGTTGGAAAAAAAAAATTTCTCGGTCCCAAAATATAAAATTTTCTAGCTAAAAGCACACTTATTAGACACTTTAATAATTATTGTAAAAAGTATTTAATATTTTAGTTTATTACAATTTGACCAATCATAATAATAATTGTAAAATTTTAATAGTAAAAGAATATTAGATACATTAAATTTTGTATTAGAATTCTCAAAATATCTTATAAAATGAAACAAATAAAAACTTCTAAAACATCTTATATTTTGGGATTGGCAAAATATTGCCATTAGTAAAAAAGTCTATAAACAGCACATAGTGTTTTTATCTACGGAAATTAGTAAAATATGTTATATGACACTAATTTGAGTAAAGTGAAAGAATAGAATTCAATGGACATTAATATTGCTCAAATAAATAATAAATTTAGTTACAACAAATTTGTTCGTCAGGTGTTGAATTTCTTTCTCCTGATCCCTTCTATTCTCTCGACCACTTTCTTTACAGCTATATTAAAAGCATCATCAATAATCTCTTCCTCCGGTTTGTTCTGGTTTGGCTTTGGTTTAGTATACACAATCCTTGGAATCAATTTTATTACATTTTCTCTCATACTAACCACTCTCTCATTCGATATACCGCGCAAAATCTCTTCAATTTTGTTCTTTCCACCGGTTCTCAGCTCCTTAACTGGTATATAAACCGAATATTCGCTATGGTTCTCGGGTATATGCCACACATATTGCTTGTATGCACTTCCTTGGTTAAAGAAAACCGGAATACAACCAGCCAAAATCGAATCAAATACCGATTTTCTGGTTAACGAATCTCCCGGAGGTTGTAAGCAGAAAACCGAACTCTCGAAAAGCTTCATAAGATTGATCGGATCATCGCAGCTATTAGCTTTAACGTCGCAGTCAAAAAACCTACAAGTTTTAGATGAACTCTTACACTGGTTTATAACTTCAGTACGAACCAAACCGTTCTGATTTCTGCTCGGTCTTTGAGCTCCGGCGAACGAGAAGAGAATCGTACGGTTTGTGAGCTTGATTTTGTTTTGCCACCGGAGAATCTCGGAGGTTGAAGTTGGGTGAAAGTAAGTCGGATAAGGAATTGCAAAATCGTTGTGGCTCGTTGGACTCTGCTCAATGGTGAGGAAAGTGAGATTTTGTAATTCCGGTTGGACCATTAAATTATTTCCCCAATCGGACCATTTTGTGGAGTTTCGCTGAAAATCTCGTGAAATCCGACCGGTTACGAGAAAATGATCTTCACCACATCTACCTGAAATTCACTTTTTGATAATAACTGTTAAATATATTTTTCAAAAACAAAAATTTATTATTAAAAATTTAATAATTAGATTGATAAAACCAAAGTTAACAATCTAAACATGTATTATGCAGGTCTCAAAATCAGGGGGGGGAACAAATTTATACGTTAAACCTATTTTGGTTAATTATCATTTAATAAGAATAGTTTTATCAGAAAGAAAAGTCGTCGGTCAGCTTTTTTTTTATAAGAAAAAGACAAAATATTGAACACGTATACCTTTCCATTGTGGTTGCGTTTTGAGCCATTTAACGAGTTCCTTCCTGGCGGCGTCTCTCGCAGCGACGTTACGCCGCCGTAAACTTCGCCGTAAATCGAGACCAGCATAGTAAGGTAAGTACACAGCCGAAGCGAGCGACGAATTTCTCGTCAAGCACTCGTATCTCTTCATTTTCTCGTGGAAAATCACTTCAAGCATGAACTGATTAGTCGAGTACCAGCTCGGTGAGTAGATAGAATCTTCACCGTCGATTAGAGGTCCGAATCCGTAGTTCTGAAGGTATTTACACATACTGGTTTTGTCTTTTGGTCTATTAATCGACTCGCAATCTTTGATGATGTCGAGGTTGAATCGAGAAGGTAGATTGTGGATATATATGTAGCGACCGAGACACGTGTCGTTTCCGGTGGAATCATGACGGTGTTGATGATCGGAATCGGAGGTGTTTATGGTGGTGGTGATGAGGATGTTTTGGTTTTGGGAGTAATGAAAGAGAAGTAGAGAGGTAGTGAGAAGAGGAAGGAGAAGAAAGAGAGTAGTAGGTTTCTTCTTCAATGGAGAAATCTCGATCCATGAATCGTTGGTGTTCGTCATCTTCGTTGTTGTGAATTGGTGATTTGATGTTGAATTGAGACAGATAAATGTCAGCAAAGTCGCACGCTAAAGAAATTGATTGGGGGATATAAGTCAGATTTTGAATTATTTGGTTTCATTATTTCTTGATTTATATAATCATTTACGTACGTAGTAGATAGGTTGAAACTTCTAATTGTTTCCATTTCGAAATAAAATTCAATGCTTGGTCAAAATAGTAGAGCCCCTGGTTTATGAGAATTTTTGTTAGTCAGTTCATTAATAACGTATAAGATACTTGAAAGATGTAACGTATAACTCGGACAAAAGACTCAGGGAACAGACTAAACAGGCTTGATATCGACCTCACGCAACTCAAGTTTGAGTCCTTTACCTCCTCCATTGGCTAATAGATGGATTCCGAGCTCGGGTCCTGTCATATATGCCCTTGCCTCTTTCTCCCCCTCTACCGATACCCCAAACCGCTTCTTGCTCTCTGCATCCATAATTCCAATCCAAATCAGTTGGTTTTGAGTTGGAACCCGATGAATCTCAAGTAATATATAAAGTTTATAGATTACTCCACTCATTACTAGTTAGTTTTGAGTTGTAACCGATGAATCTCATTTAATATCACTACCAATCTAAATTAGGGTAAACTTATGAGTTCGAAGCTCATTATTCCTAATAAATACTATTACGAGTCTAAACAACTTCTTTTATCGAGTACCATAAGGCGTCTCAGATTTTTACTAAGAATGAAATGAGTAAATTAAACTGATCTATGGATTGTCTTAGCTTCAATCATCTCGTGGAAAAGCTGGCCATCGCGAGTAACAGCCATCATAACATTAGGTAAACCAAGTGGAAGCTCATGGCCTAAATCAACTTGCCAAAAATGGAATACTTTGCCATAAGTCTTAGCTACTTTATCAAGATCTTGACGCTGAAGACGACCAGGAACACCAGGCATGAATAAGAACCCACCTCTTACTTCCCACTCGTGTGAGTGCCAAAGCTTCTTCTCTTCGTCAGGCAAAGTCAAGAACAGTTTCTCTGTTACTATGTACTCTAATCCGATCGTGACGAGCATTTGATCCCATTTGCACTGGAACCGTCGTAGATTAAACACTGACGCATCTCTTCATTCACGTGACTGCAGAAATGGTGAGCCTCTACTTGTCGTGTCATGTCGTGAGCATAAAAATGGAACCTGCCATATCACAAGTAACACCCATCTTATCTTTTTGTTCAATTTTGTCCAACCAAAACCAAGAAATAGGTTTTTTTATGGCCCGATCTACAAACAAAAATTGCTTAAGAAATTTCCTCCCATATATTCAACATGTTGATTGGTTTTGTTCAAAATCTGAAGTAAAACATGTTTTGTTCTTGAGACAACTTAAATCAATGACCATTCATAATCCAAGAAAGGTGGAATGAACAAAGATCAGTTTACGTACGCGCAGAGATGATGGTGGATTTGGTTAACCGGAGCAAAACTTTGAACGGCGGAGGTGGCTGTATCAATTATGGCGGTTCCGGTCTTCGTTGAATCCCCTGGAAACGCCGGTTCCGAAGTTATCAATGAGTGAACTGCCTTCTCCATTTTAAATTACTTATTTAGTCTTCTTCTTCAAACAATCAAACAAACAGAGTGATCGTAAAGAGAATAGATCATGCATTCGTACTTGTGCATATCTAAAGAAAGGAACAATTGTATCCATTAAGTGTGAGACGTGGCATGCCCACAAGGTTACACTTGGGCTTTTCAGCTTTTCTTTAGGGCATAGTAATGACGAAGAACTAGTCACATGTTTTAAAGAATTGAAGTTGTTTTAGATAAATTATTTTGGCTATTTGTGCAATAATTCGTTAATCAGTAGCCAAATATACCATATCTCATTTTAGTTACCTCAGTAAAACAGATCATCGTAAAGCTAGAAAGTTATGGTGAGTTACTTGTAAGGCAAGCAATACGTAAGATCTTCGAAATTTCATTTGTTTATGCGAGTACTGCAAAGACACAAACACAGTGGTTACGGTTTTCTAAAGTTTCAAAAGTCTCTGAAACTCATTTTTGGGTCGACAGATTTTGAGCCTCTTCTCCCTCCTCTGCCTCGACCTCTACCTCGTCCCCTTCCTCTTCCTCCACGCCTCACAAAGGACCTCCCATGTTTCACTTCAACGAGTGAGAGAAGTAACTCATCACATAAAACACATCCTTGATGCAGAGTGGCTCCGTTTTCAAGAGGAGTTGTTTTCTTGTTGAAATCGATCTCTATGATGGCTGAATCGCAGTCGGGACAGCGGTTACTAGTGGTGGTGATGCGATGAGCACCTTCAGGAAGCATAACGATGCAACTACACAAGTTGCAATTGAGTTTCCACTTAGGAAAGCTCACCGGGTCCAAGACGAGTGTGCCTTCACACTCTGGACAAGCACAGACTCCTTGGTTTCTGACAGAGTGTTGGCATGTGGGATGAGGGCAGAGAGAACATGGCATGCCTGAACCAGTTTTGGTTATGGCAGGACCATTGGGCGTCTTAGATGCTCCAAAGAGTGTGTCTATGCCTTCAAATGGAGGAGAGTTGTAACAATATGGGCAGAGTGGAAATGACTTCCCCTCGGCTCCTGGAATTGAATAGATCACGAGCTCAAAGTTGTCTAAAGGGCATGTAAGTTCCTTGTAAAGCTGTAAAAAAATAAGTAAAGAAAGGATTCAGATTCATGTTTAATAAAGATAAATCCGAAACTAGAGATTCACTGAAGTTTCATCTCATTAGCATAAGGCAAGGAAAGGGTTTTACCTTGACTGTGCCCTTTTGTGGAAGATAATAAACTTCTTCACATGTGCCGCAGAAGAGTCGTGGTGGGACTGCTGTGATGTGTTTCATGTAACGCAAGCATTTTCCACATTTGCTTAAAGCACGACCAGAATCAGCCAGAGGAGAGAATTGTGATTCAAAGAGGGCATCCATGTGTTCTATCTGAAAGGACAATGTAAGGGAGATATTAAGTAGGAAGAAACAGACAACTTCATCTGACTAATGCCCTCACAAACAACATTACGTAATATTTTCCAACCTGTTGAACGAAATAACTGAATTTACGCCGGAATTGTTGAATCACATGTTGCACAACGTGTGAATGATCAGCCTGGCCCTTGGCAACAAGAGTGATTTGTTGCTCAATAAAGCTTCGGATGTCTGGTAAGCAAAGGTCTGGATCAATACATTGATAGCCTCTAATGAGCGTGATTCCTAATGCCGTTGGAACCAGTTTCCTCCCCGATTGGACCTTCAGGTAAGAGTAAAGACCGAACAAGAGGAATAAAAATTCTTAGTCAAAGAAAATATATTCTAAATGTAGTAACACTTTAATCATGAAGAAAAGCACACTGCCTTTAGGCTACCCACCTGAACATAATTACGTTCACCAATGTTGTTTATATGCACAGGTATTGATGCATCAGTGCCTATGCCATGCTTCTCCATTAGAGATATCAGCTCACTCTCAGTAAGGAAGTCTGGAGGCGCAGTCTTCCCCTGTAGATTTTACAACATTTTAAGAGAAATGGAAAGAATAAACTAAAACTAGGAACACTAAAGCAGTTTGTCCTAGTACAAGGTAAAGAGAGAGTTGCAACAAAACTGGAGAAGAATGCAACCTCGTACAGCTCCACCCTTAAGACTTCAATCCTCTCTCCTTTGAGAAAAGAAGGAAGTTTTTTCTCATCAACTGCAGACCATGGCATTATAGCTGTGAACCCCTTTTCTGTCACACGCTGGCCAGTACAGTGAAAAGTTTCTCCACCAATTGACAATTCCACTTTAGTCCTGAGATACCCATCCGAGAGAATACCACAAATAAGATGTGTTAAGAATAAACTGTAACTGGTATGGATCGAGCTACAAACAAGAATTTATTTACCTCATGTATTTGCAGTTAGGTGAGACGGTGCCGATAAAATGTTGACAGACATACTGATAAAGTCGCCAAGCATCTCCTCCGACCATGACCTCTGTTGCTGCTCGCATTGGGGTGATAGGAGGATGGTCTCCAGCATCGGTTCCTGACTTTGGCTTATGAAAGCCGTCTGAGAGTAGTCTCTGTACGTAACCACCCCACACTGGATTACTAACTTGTGCTCTGAGTGTGTCTGTAAAGTCAAATGAAGAAGGGTAGGCTGTGCTTTCTGTGCGCGGATAACTATCCAAATGCATACGAGTTTTGAGTCAAAAAAAAGTTCCACCACCGGATGAAGGAGATAAATTAATATGAATAGTACAGGGAAAAATGTGCTGTATGTATAACCTTTCCAGCGAAGGGGTTTCTCATTTCCTATCTAGCAGTTCTTATTTACACAAACAAACTCCCATTCAATAGCAATTCCGGATTTACCAAAGTCAGCCGATAATATACTGGTAAAGAGCATTTAAATGACGAAAATAAGAATGGGTAAGCAAACCTTATGAAGCCTTGAGTATACAATCGCTCAGCAAGATGCATAGCCGTCTGAGGCCCAAACCCTAGAGCACTTGAAGCAACCTGCGTTATGCTAGATCAGTGAGAGTAATTTGAATCTAACTTGCTTTTATTGAACTTTGAACTCGTGAACAAGATCTACGCAATGGCAAAAGCTCTAATCGCAAACTGAAAAGCAAAAACAGAATAACCAAAACAAGAAGAGAACGAAGATCGAAATTTTTTTTTGCCAACTCATCCTATAACAACCATGAAGCTGATAGAAACAAACATTGCTTTGAATGAATGCAGAATACTTCAGTTTTTCAGTAAGTGGTTTGCTACTAGTAGTAGATATGATGTTCGCCCAAAGTGTAATGTACAAATAGACAAGTTCATTTTGGAGGGACGGTAAACACGACTCCTGACAGACCTTTAGCAGATTTACTGTGTTAAGACCAGCTGGACGCCCTTTGACTTCCTGCTTTTCTGATACGTCCACTATTCTTGCAGTTCTGCCTTCCACAACCAATTTTTGAAACACAGTAGCAGCCTACAATTTGAGAAACCATGAATATAACTTAACATAAGGTTAGAAAGTAACAACCAAGGATGTCAAGGAAATCCGAACACAAGAACTGAACACTAACCTCAAGGTCAAACAATCTACGTCGCTCCCACTCTAGTTGAAGCTCATAACCATCCTTCATAATATGAGGTCGTACAGCCCAAAACGCTTCTGGCTTGAAAGTATTAATATGCATGTACCGTTGCACACAAAACCCAAGAGTAGGAGTCTGGCATGGCCCATAACTGAAATAAACATCCCATAGGATCTTAAGAAGTTAAAAGAATCAAACAAGATGGATACAAGACTTGTATTATGAAGAAAATGAAAAAATCTAGTTGGCAATATAGTTTACCGAAAAACTACTATTGGAATTGAAGAGCGACAGAAAGGGCAGAAAATCAGCATTCACTTATACAGAAGAAACACATGATTGAATTTGGATCCCCAAGAGAACCAGGAAAATCATATAATCACGACAGCTCATTTCTTGTCTTATTATGAGAAATGAAGAGGGGCTTCCACATCGATAGACAACATAAAAGCATAAGTCTTACATAGCTATGTATATACTCCTTTTTAGCATTTATAAGTGTCAGGAGATAAACACGATAGAATTCTACAGCCGCATTCTATATGATTTAACCAGATCAACTTCCTTAAGGAAAACAGAAAAACCATCCAGACCGAAGAAAATATACTTCTCTGAGATGAAAATGAGAGGAAAAGGAGACAAGAGGAAACTAACGAGATAACTCTGCAGTCTAGACTCTGATATTTGCCTTGGAAATAACTTGTTTGGAAACGTGAGAATGCTACACCAACTTTTAGATCTATCTCTTGACGAGCATCTACTGCCAGTGCCTCATCCCTGTTTGGTTCGACAAGGTTGTCCATGGCCTTCGATATATCTTTCTCAGTAACAGAAGAAAACCGTGCCCTATACACCCTTCTCTTACAATCTTTCGTATCAAATCCAGTGCACTCAATAACTACAGAAATTATAATGGTCAACAAGTTATGACAATGGCCATCAAAACATGTGCATTCCCAAAATATGAGTGGCATAAAAGATTACTTTGCAGGATAATTTTTTTTAAGATGAAGGTGGTTGAACCACAAATGGAGGAGCTAATTGTATAATTTAAACCTGAAATCTACGAATACAACTCAAAGAGTCTACCATCGAATGCTGGCGTGATATAAAAATTCAACAGAGTGATAATTTCCATTAATAAAAATAGAGAAGAAAGTATAGCCATCAACAATAACCAATAAGAATGGATGATTAGAAACAATAAATTTTATATATTTAACCAAAAGCTTGTGAGAAAGAAAGTGTAAAACAGTAATAATGGACTTGCCTTCAAAACATATATTCTCTCCTTCACGATCGCAATCCAACCACAACACCATATAACTGCAACCACGAGCTTCATTACTTAAATGCCTACAAATATGAGCCTGAGATTTGAAGACTGTTAGATTAAAGTGTACATTGGCATAAGACTAAAAGAGCACAAGTAGCATACAACACTAGAAAGATACATCTCTACTACTAACTATTAAACATCCGCATAGTCCTTGTTCGGAAAGTGATGCTTATCATTACTTCATAAAGCAATAAAGCTCATCCTTTAGCGTGTCAAAAATAATATACATACTACTGCTGGCAATGTCCAAGGTCAAAGCCAAAAAATCAGCTCAAGCACTCCTCATGCACAAAAAAAAACATATAAGATTGTGAGAATTGTTTACCTTTGGGTTTGACTCTTTTTTTTGGATTGGAGCGTCGAAAAGATCTTGTGGATCAACTGTTGCCCAATTCTGATATTTTTCTGGGAAATCTACACTACAATATGAGAGTGGCATTCAGAGAGCCTGAAAAATCTGCTCTGAAATATTAAATCTGTCTACAAGCAATACTTTTTACAACAGTTGTACACGAGATATGGTCCCAGAAGTAAATAAAACAAAAATTGGACAAACTATAAAACCAAAACCATTTTCCAAACCCTCGATCAGCAAGGAAAATAAAAGGAATCATCTGAGGGCACAAGCATTTGATAAAAGGAAATTGTGATGCACGGTAAGGAAGATGTCCTTGTTAATAAGTAAGTGATGCAGTAGCAATCACTCCTATTTGATCTGGATTTGAATAATACTGACTGGCAAGAGAGAACCTGAAAACATGTCCGATAACAGATGTTACTCTATAATGTGCCTTGAAGCCTCGAAACATCCCATCAAATTCATGCACCTCTGTACTGCCTCTTCTCGTAGACATCTGAAGGAAAAGGAGAAGATATATCTAAATAAACCAAAATCTCCATATTATCAATGTTTCTCATAATCAATTCAGACTTCCAAGGTGAAACAGATTTTCAACTCTAAAAGTGCAATCCAGTTACAACACCAAAATAACATCCCATCGGAGCTACGAATATGAACATATTTCAGTTGTTGAACTATCTCCTAATCCAACACGTTTCAAATCAAACTAGATGAGAATCCAATCAACGCAAAACAGTTCCGTTACCAAACAAAACTTCTTTAACTCCTTCGAACTAGGGTTCCAGCAACTAGAGAATCAAAAATAGATTGATATATGAAGGAAGACAAAGATAAACCTGGCCATGAGATAGAACTGAAGCTATGGAGAGGGCAATGCTGGGCTTCTCCGCCACCTGAACAAGAGGAAATTTGTAAGAGGTAAAGAAGTGAAGATGGGAAGGGGAAGTATAATCGAAATAAGAATAAGAAAACCCTGATTCCCTTACCATAAGAACTCTGGGAAGATTAGCCATTGAAGAAGATGTCGGGATCGTATCAGACTCAGACGCCGAAGAGGTTTTAGCCGGAGATATCAACACAAACGAGAAATGACTACACACCGCTTTTTTTTTTGCTATATCTCCAAAACGCATCGTTTTTTACTTTTTGCTTAAAAATTGTACGATTTCTGTCTGCGAAGCTTTTAGTTTGGTTTTGATTTTGATTTTGGTTTGGTTCTGTTTAAAACCGAACGGATTTTTCTATTTTTAGTTATCTTTTAAATATTTTGGTGTATATTTGTATGATTTTTCTTTTCTAAGTTTTGTAGTTACATATTTAAAAGATAAATGTATTTTGAAGACCCGTTCATTAAAAAAAAAAAAAAACATATTTTGAAGACGTGTTCACTTAAATTTTATAGACGGAAAATGTAAAGATTTTTGGTCGTTACTCAACTCTAAATACTAATCTATTATCTATGATATCTATAAAAAATCTCTCTTTTTCATTATCTATAAAAAATATCTTTAATATAACTGGAAAATCCCGCTGATATGTCATTATCTATATTGAAGACCATCATGTTCATTATACCAGAAAAAGAAAATAAAATCATTTTCAAAAATGCATGTTCAATAAGCAAAAAGGAGGATATACAATCAAAAAAATTGTTTGACAAAAAAAACATAATCAAAAGATATAATAATAAGTAGAATTAAAGGGTAAAATACATATCCCATATCTCGTAGATGTTGGTTTAGCAGACAAAGTCAAAAGCAAAACATTAAAGGGTAATGTGTCGTGTTCTAGTGACATATCATCTTTCCCTTTCAATATGTTTTCTTTTTTGCCTTTTTTTTTGTTTCTTATTATTTTATAAATTCTGTGAAATTTCCAATTTTCTAACTTAATTGTATTGTTCTTTTCTTGAAGCACAATTGTTTGCGCACAAGATACTCTATGAAAGTCTTTCATTGCCAAATGAACAATACAATATCGAAAATTATTAGTTACAACTATTACTAACAGTAATACCAGGCAAATCATTAGAATGATTAATCATGGGTAAAAATCAATTAAGTATGCAACTTATTTAGCAGATAATTAAGTTACTAAACATGCGAAACTGAAAATTGAAGACTGGCTATGCTATGAACACATAATAAATTCCAAGTAGACACATCTAAAAACTTGTTTTTTATGTTACGTGCATGTATTACATACAAAATTAATTACGTATGACATGATATGATTCATCTTTCATATGAATGTCGGATGTTGAATTATTTAATATTTTTTCTTCTGTCAACAAGTAACCATTGGATCGATAAAATTCGATCTATAACTCAATTCTTCAAATAGAATAAAGTGAGATTCGAATTCACCACCTCGTGTCTAGCTAAATTAGGGACATCCCAACTAGACCACATGTTTCATAAGTTTTTTGGAAGAATTTGTTCACAGAAATTATGTCTATGTATAGATCATATAGGGAACAAAATAGAAGTGATCAACTTAATGTTACGCACAATTTCTTTCTTATCTTCAATTTTTTTTTTGGTCAAAACTTTCCTCTTTTCAATAATATAATTTTTGTTTTAAAAAATAAGAAAATTAGGTTAGGTCACAAATTCATAGTTTGTGTATATACAACTTGTGTGTAATAGTCGATTGATGGTGAAACGACAGTTGGGAAGATTGCCTTTTTTTCGATAATCAGCATGAATAAACGTTCGTTTATAATTAATTTTCTATGTATACATAATTTGTACAAGTGGAGTAGATGGCATGCAAAATATCCGTCGGTGGAATTCGAACTCTATAGATGACTGAACGATTAGGCAAAATGGACCATATATATATAATAAACTGTATATAAAGATCGTCGGCCCGTAGCATGAGCATAAAATTAGGACCCAAAATTTTTGAGGGCACAAACATTTTAGAATTAATAATTCTTTTTAGGTTTAAAAAATTATTGATATTTTCTCCCACGTTATTAAACTTGTACGTTATTATCAAAAATAGTTTAATTAAAATTGTGTTAAACACGTAATTGAGATTGTTTTCTTGTGTTTTTTTTTTAATTTTTGTTTTATTTATACATTTTATATATCTTTGAATTAATGTTTTTTTTGTTTAAAATCGAAGAAATAAAAAAATTAGTTTTGAATAGGGCTTTTATATTATCGGATCGGCTCAAAATTATATAAAATAGTAGATATAATGATATGAGTTATGAGAAAAATGTTCGAAGAAAATGAAAAGAGGAAAAAGAGAAACATTGTGAGGCAGAGAGTTGGGAATGGGAAAGAAGAAGAAATGATGAAGGCATGTTTGGCATCTGGCCTTCTAAAAGCCAAAATCATCCTATCCAATTTTTTATTGTTTTTGTCTTTTTTTAAAGCTAAAGAATCCATTTCGATTTTATAACTTACAATCCATGCATATATTTATACATTTATATAAATCAATCATAGATAAACGTTACGTATACATGTATATAGTCAATTAGTCATTGTCATCCAATTAAGATTTAAACGTGACCGTCTTTTTCAGAAAAAAACAATTATAAATAGCAAAGTATATATGTATATAAACAGTAAAATCATTTTTATATACACAAGAACTCTGTTACTACTCCATCTGTTTCACTGATAATTTAGGAATCTTTTCATTTCATTTTAATTGATATTTAAAATTTTATATAAATTTTATTATGTTTTTAGTGTTTTCAAAAATTATGAAAAGTAAATAATTTATTATGTCCAAATGCAATGAATAATAATTTAATTACAGTAAATAGTTTGCTTTCAAAAATTAAAAATAATATTTTATGATATAAATTATTTCACATGATATAGGTTAAATATTTATATAATTAGAAAAATATTTAATTACATTTTATCCATAGATGTATTGTGGTGAATAGTATTAGTTTTTTCACTAGTTATTTTATGATTTTTAATAATTCACTAATTTAGTAAAGTGACATATTTAAAAATACCATTTTAAGTTTGATATTTTTAAAACTATCCATGCTCTTTTGCACAGTTTCAAAATACCTCTAATTAATAACAAAAAGACGAAAATACCTCAAATATATTTTTTGAAAAATTTTGTATAGAAAAAATATTTTTCGATTTATTTTTTACGAAAAGTTTTTTTCCACCAAAAAGATATCCGCCATTTTTCTCATCTCATAATTTAGTTTTAACATTTATAAGGTTTTATAAGATCTTATTAAACCTTATAAATAGTATATTTATAAGTTATCTTATAAATCGTTATAAAATATCAATTTGTAAGTTATCTTATGAAACTTTATAAGTAAACTATTTGGAATAAAAAAATTAACTTCAATTAAATACTTAAACTTTCAAAAGAATGATCAAACTTAGTTAAAAAAAAGTTAAATACTATACTCTAAAGAAACTCATTGTATGTTTAAACTCAAAAGAACGATTATACCAACTCTTGCAATGAAAAAACAAAACCCATATTGATGTTTAAATCCAAGGGAATGCATTTACCCGCAGATATAGTTCACGACTGCCTTAAGATCCTTGAAGAGGAATGTGTAGTTGTCTGTTCCATGGCAGAAAAAAGATGTTCTGCTTATAGATAACTAGGATGTTCTTTATTCATAACATCACTTAATTACACTACAACAGAGACTACACTAAAGTTGTCCATTAAAGACCACAAGAACTATGATGTAACGTTCACCTTATCTTCACTGCAAAGTTCAAAAGGTATACAATTTGAATGTAAATGAAACACATTTACGAATAAAAAACAACGCTTTTACCAAAATCCAGTAACTGATCTCACCACATAGCTTCATGCAGAAACATGAAGGGTTTAGTTTTCCGAAATTCTTCTCACTAATTTGTTTATAAAGTTTAACAAGAAACTTTATAAAATAATATAAAAGAAAAAAACTAAATGAAAGAAAATATCAAACATTTAGGGGTTTAATATGAAAATTATGTTTTGTTTAAAAGAAATTAAGTTTAAATTTCGCTTGGTTCCCTAAATTAAGAAGAGGTGTAGTTTAATTTTATGAAATTTCTTTTACTGATTTGTTTGAAAAGTTTTATAAGAAAACTTATAAAACCGTATAAAACCAAACAAAAATATTAAATGAAAGAAAATATCCAATATTTAAAGGTTTAATACAAAATTCTATTTTGTTGAGAAATTAAGTTTAAATTTTATTTTGGTTCTCTCAACTAAGAAGGGGTAGGATTTAGCTCTATGGAAATTTTCTCACTAATTTATTTATAAAGCATTATAAAAAACCTTATAAAACCGTATAAAATCAAACAAAAATAAGAAATGAAAAAAGTATTGAATATTTAGGGATTTAATATGAAAATTATCTTTACTTTAAGAAAAAATATTTTAAATTTCACTTGCATTCCCTTAATTGAGAAGAGTATGATTTAGTTATATGAAATTGGTATCACTAGGTTTTTTATAAGGATTTATAAGAAACATTGAACAAAAATATTAAATGAAAGAAAATTCTCAACATTCAATAGTTTTATACGAAAACTATATTTAGTTTATGAGAAATTATGTTTAACTTTCCCTTGGTTCCCTCATTTAAGAGGGGATAAGGTCTAGTTTTATGAAATTGACCACACTAATTTGTTTATTAAGTTTTATAAGATATCTTATAAAACTCTATAAAATCAAACAAAAATACTTAAACAAAGAAAATTCTCAACATTTGGTGGGTTTATACGAAAACTATCTTTAGTTTATGAAAAAATAAGTTTAATTTATTTGGGTTCCCTCTGTTATGAGGAGGGTAAGGTTTAGTTTTAATATATAGGTCGACTAGTTTATTTATTAAGGTTATAAGATAAGTAGAACCTCTATAAATTAATACTCGATAAATTAATAACCTCTATAAATAATAAAATTCTTTAGTCTTGAGTCGGGCTAGTATAAAATTTAATCAAATTTGATAAATTAATATAATAATTATTTTAAAACCCCTATGTAAAAAAATAGCCCTAATAATATCATAAATTAATAATCATATATATATATATATTTATCTATTTAAATAAGTTGATATATTAATGTATGATTTTTAAAAGTGAAATTTTTCCTAGAGCTCAACTCTATAAAATAGTTGTTATATTATATTTTGAAGCTATGATGTTGTACTATAACATGTCATAAAAATAATTAATTTTTAATATGTATTATTTTCATAGTAATAATATTATAGGTTGTTGAAATTAGACAGTTGATGTGATTAAACATAAATTTGAATATATTTGTATTTGTAATATATGGCCAAAAATATTGTTTTTTAAATATTAAAACTTTTAGTTCCAAAATTATAAAATTTATAACCTTCAAAACATGAATATAAAAATAGTCTCAATTTATCTTTTTTTTTAAAAAATTTAACATCTAAAAATACTATAAATTAATAATATTAATTTATTGGTAAATTAATATCTTTCTAAATTAATAATTTTTGAATGTCCCAACATTATTAATTTATAGAGGTTTTCCAGTACTTATAAAACTATATAAAACCGAACGAAAATACTTAAACAAGTAATCTTCTCCACTTCAGTGGGTTTATACGAAAACTATCTTTAGTTTATGAAAAAATAAGTTTAGTTCTCTTGGGTTCCTACTGTTAAGAGAATAGTAGGGTTTAGTTTTAATAGATAGGTCGACTCCTTTGTTTATTAAAGTTATAAATACCTTATAAAACTAAACAAAAATACTTAAATAAAGAATTGATTATAACAACTCTTGAATAAAAACAACTAAACCTTAATTGAATGTCTAAATCTAAGAGAATGAATATAACAACTCTTGAATGAAAGAAAACTAAACTCTAATTGGATGCCTAAACCCAAATGAATAATCTAAATTAGTAAATCAAACTAAATACTATACCCTAAACAGACTTACTTGATGTCTAAACCCAAAAAATGATTAAAACCCAAAAAATGATTATAACTCAAAAAATTAATCTATAAGATAAGTTATGAATTCTAATAAAAGTATATTTATTAAGTTTAATAAGATAAGTTATAAATCTCAATAACTCAAACAATGATTAAAATTAGTAAATCAAGCAAAATAATATTTCTAATAGACTCCTTGATGCATAAACTCAAGAGAATAATTGTATCATAAAATTGAAAATAGTATATTTATAAAGTTTAATAATATAATATATAAATCATAATAAATAGTCTATTTATTAAGTTTTATAAGATAATTTATAAATCTGAATAAAAATACTATTTAATAAGGTTTCTTATTAAACTTAATAAATTTTGGGTTAAAAAATTAATAAGAATATTATAAGATGAAAAATAGATAGGACGACTCGTTTGTTTATTAAGATTATAAGATACCTTAAAAACTATATAAAACTAAACAAAATTACTTAAACAAAGAATTGATTATAATAACTCTTAAATGAAAGACAACTAAACCCTAATTGGAAGTCTAAACCCAAGGGAATGAATATAACAACTCTTGAATGAAAGAAAACTAAACTCTAATTGGATGCCTAAACCAAAATTAATAATCTAAATTAGTAAATCAAACGAAATATTATACCCTAAACAGACTCACTTGGTGTCTAAACCCAAAAAAAAATGATTATAACTCAGAAAAATTAATCTATAAGATAAATTATGAATTCTAATAAAAATATATTTATTAGGTTTAATAAGAAAAGTTATAAATCTCAATAACTCAAACAATGATTAAAATTAGTAAATCAAGAAAAATAATATCTCTAATAGACCTATTGATGCATAAACTCAAAAAAATAATTGTATCATAAAATTGAAAGTACTATATTTATAAGGTTAAATAATATAACTTATAAATCATAATAAATAGTCTATTTATTAAGTTTTATAAGATAATTTATAAATCTGAATAAAAATACTATTTAATAAAGTTTCTTATTAAACTTAATAAAATTTTGGGTTAAAAAATTTAAAAGAATATGATAAGATGAAAAAATTGGTGGGAACATTTTTTTGTGGGATTGTTTTTTCGAATTTTCTTTTTCAAAAGAAAAATCGAAGGTAAAATCGGAATATTTAAAAAAGTTGAGGGGTATTTTTGAAAATGGTATGAATGAAAAAACATTTTTGAAAAAGGGTATGAGTGAAAGTTCAGATAATTTCTCTTTAGTAAATCATATACAATTTATCAGTAATAATTTGTAAAAATTAACCGCAATTAAGTAACTCTTATATTTGTATCTTTATTAAGCTTAAAAATTCTTCTACTATATATAGTTAACACTGTATATTTAAAACAATTACTAATTTTTTATATTATATTCATTCATTATTATTTTCTAAATATTTGATAAAAATTTGTAAATATAAAATTACGCATAGCGTGGGTCAGAACCTAGTATTATTATTATATATCATCATTAGTTTACAATATAGTGTATGATTAACTTTTTGCACCTTAAGCCAACATATACTTTCTTTAATATCCTTAAAATTTCGGCATTTACGAGGCAGTCAAAAGCAACCAAGATTCATTTTATTTGTTTCACACATCCTTCACAATTCACACACATATACTATTATTATAATTATTTAGGGAATTTGTTTTTTATTTTTATTTTGTGGCATCTTCTTTTTTGTTGTTGTTGTCCAAGGTTATATATCATTCAGTATATAGAAACATGGTTTTTCTTTTTATAATTCAATTAGTCCCTTATCTGAATGATATATGGTTATCTGTTATTTTATGTAAGTTTGCAAAATAAATATATATCGGATAACTAATTTATTTAAAATCAATTGTTTCGTTTGTATATATCATTATAAAAAAATTGAAAAACTTGCTGCTTAAGAATCTCTGATTTAAAACAAAGTACACACAATAGAAATATATACAATCAATACGCCAAAACACAAACTTATGCCCAATTATACAGTAGGGAGGCAAACACGAATCTTCGAAAATCATGTTTTAACTTATACTCGTGCCCAATTATGCCAGTTACACAGTTATGCGTTTATCAAGTCTTTATCTCCGGCTACAGAAAAGTCCGGTGAGATGATGGACTTGTCGTTAAACTACACATAAAAATTTTGTGGTTATTACGTATATAAGTATGCAAACCAAATATGTATCGGGTAACTAATTTATTTGAAGTCAACAGATTCATTGGCATATATCATTAGGATCATGTTGAAGAACTTGTTGCCTAAGAACCTCTAATTCAAAACGAAGTACACATAACATAAATAAACACAATCAATACACCAAAACACATACTGAGGCCCAATTATACAGCCGGATGCAAGCACAAATCTTCGTAAATCATGTTCTAACTCATACTCAGGTCCAGTTATGCCAGTTACACAGTTATGCGGTTATCATGTCTTCATCTTCGGCTACAAAGAAGTGCGGTGAGATGATGGACTGGTCGTTAAAGTAAAAACAAAATTTTTAAGGTTATTACGTATATAAGTATGCAAAATAAATATGTATCATGTAACTAATTTATTTGAAGTCAACTGATTCATTTGCATATATTATTAGAAACAAGTTTACGAATTTATTGTTTAAGAACCTCTAATTAAAAACTAAATACACATAACAAAAATATACACAATCAATTATACAGTAGGAAGACAAGCATAAATCTTCAAAAGTCATTTCTAACTCAAACTCAGGTCCAGTTATGCTAATTAGAATCAAACCCAAAACTCCTAAATTTATGTTCTGATTAGAAATCAAATGTAACTCACGCAAATACGACAAATTGCGGAGGTGATGGCCCTATCATTCTGAAAATTGGAAACGCAGTGATGGTGTGAACATCTAAGAAGGTGCTTAAAATCTCATACCTTCGTCGACCTAGGGTTTGGGCTGCAGTGGATTATTACGGCGGAAAGTGGCGAGTGGAAGACAATACACGAACAAACGATAAAGATTTTAGAATGCAAATATTTAAGGTCTGTAGAAAAATCTGAAGAAGATATAAAAAAAGGTAAGTAATTTCTTGAGAAGAGAACAATGGCGACGGTAGAGAATAAAAGAGAAACTGAAAAAAAAATTATTAAAATATTTTTTTTATCTAAATAGGTAGGGGCATAAACGTCAAAAAAAATTATGCAGTCACCTACTATTGTAGTATAAATCTACCACCTGATTTCCAAAAATTTATGTGATATTGATTGAAAATTCTCAATCATCTATTAGTATTATACTGCTGCTTTTATTATTTTTCATAATAGATTTTAACACAATCGCTATAATTCACTTGAAGGTAACCTACCACCCAAATAGACAATATATGGCTGAGAATCTTGTAGTCCAATGGTAGAATAGTAGAATGGTAGAATGGTAGAATGTATGCAACACTTGTGGACTTAGATCAAATCTCTGAAATTTATACTATAAAACAAATATTATTTTAATTTAGTGGTGATGGGGTAACTAGATGCATGATCACTTAAATTTTAAAACGTAAATTAGCAGAACTTATAGTTTAGTTTCTTAAAAAGTTTAGGACACTACTTAATTACTGGTACTATGTTTTTTTTTTTTGTCAACAACTAACTATTAGATGGATAAAACTGATCTATTATCTAAATGCTTAAATAAGAGTATGTGGAATCAAATTCCTCACCTCTCTATCTGATGTCTATCTGATGTCTAACTAGATAACTGGGCTTCAGCTTTTTAGCAAGTGTGATTATTTTGGTTGGTCTATTTCTATGTATCTATCTTACCGTGTTACATAACTCTTACTACAGTACAAAATGGAATACAATAATAAGGTAGCGGAAACATCCGGCTACTAATAAGTAACCATTCCCAATATAGTGTAATCAGTTAGTAATAAATTTGACTAATTGTGATCAGAGTTTTTTCTTTTTTTGTCACACATTGTGATCAGAGACTCATTTACCCAATAAATAAAATAAAAAGAGCCCATAAGGACTGAGGCAAGGTTCCTTCTAAACTCTCTCTCTTTCTCTGCGCTTTATTCTGTTCAAAATCCACTGCTTTTACTTTGCCGTTTCACTGAGAACGAGGATCTCTCACTCTTTCTCTCTAGAAGAAGAAGAAGCAGAATTATTGCCTCTTCAAGGCTTTTCCTTTTTCTTCTTATTCTATACCAATCTTCGCTTCTTCTCATATTCTCTTACAAGAAATCTCTCATTTGTCTCTGTTGAGAGAAAGAGAGTCTCAGAAAGTAAACCCATTTCTTAATGCAAAGGAGAGGCCAAAAAAATTAAACCTTTTAATCTTAATCCGACTTAATTTTGCTTAGCTTGTGTCTGAATTCAAAGGAGTGGGAAGAAGCCAATTCTTGTCAATGTTGAAACTTTTACAAATTTTTAAACAGTGATTCAATTGAAAACCCCGAATTTGTTTTGACAGTTCGATTTGATCTTTGTTGTCTTTTTATTGGGGTTTTTTTTGGATAGATTGAGTCATAACTCAAGAACAAACAGAGAATCAAATTAAGAGAAACAATGAGAGACGACAAATCCAAGAAAAGCAAGGTTTAATTTTTACTTCGATTATGAATTATATCAGATGAGCAATTTTATTTAAATTTATTTTTATTTCATTTCAATGAAGTTGTCCTGGTCCAAGAAGATGGTGAGGAAATGGTTCAACATCAAAAGCAAAACTGAAAAATGTCAAGCAGAAGAATCTGTTCCTCAAGGTAAAAAAAATCTTCTTCTTTGTTTTGTCAAAACTTGTTCTTGTGAGAGCGTTACTTGTAATCCTTTTGTCTTTTCTGAGAAATCAAACGTCTCAATTTACTTTCTTTCTTTTTCAATTGACAGTTGTTGTTTCTTCTCCTTTAACCACCTTTTGCTCTGTGGAAATTATAAAATTAGCTATTGGATTGATTTTGATCATTTCAATTTCTGGTTTTTGGTCAAATTAATTAAGCAGTTGAAGTTGAGCATAGAAGCAGCATTTCAGGGAGAGATCCTTGCTCAATCAAGAAGAGTAAAACTGGTAAATTTATTCATATAGTTGCTGTTAATTACACATATATGATCAATATTGTAAGAGAAAGTTCTCTTCTTTTTTCTTTCGTTTCATTAATTCTGATGTTTCACAGAGAAACTCAATAAGAACTGGGAGCAGCAAGCAAGACAAAGGAGAATGAACTATGAAAATCCCAGAATCATTGATGTTCAAAACTACAGGTATACAATAACGCACACTCTTTGACAAAAAAAAAAAAAAAAAAAAAAACAATAACGCACACTTATGTGTCTTATTATTTAAGTAAATCTCTTGTTAATGATACTTGAAAACAGCATCTTCGTAGCTACATGGAACGTTGCTGGACGCTCTCCTCCTGCAGATTTAAACCTGGACGAATGGCTTCATTCTTCAGCTCCTGCAGATATATACGTACTCGGGTATCTTTCCATTACATCTTTTTTCCAAGAATAATTGTCTTTGTCCAAGATATGGTCTTACTGATCTGTGTTTTGATTTTGTGTTCTTTTAGATTCCAAGAGATAGTTCCTCTTAATGCGGGTAATGTTCTTGGAGCCGAAGACAATGGTCCTGCTAAGAAATGGCATTCCCTCATTAGGAAAACGCTTAATAACCTCCCTGGGACAAGCAGCGTCTGTCATACGCCGTCTCCTATTCCTGTCCCCATTGCAGAAATTGATGCTGATTTCTCTGGATCTTCGAGGCAAAAGAACGAGACTTTTTACAACAGACGGTCTTTCCAGACACCGAGCATATGGAGAACGGAGGAGAATGACCCTTCCATCTCACAGCCAAGGCTTGACCGTCGTTTCAGTGTCTGTGATCGTGTATTCTTCAGTCAAAGACCAAGTGATTTTGACCCGAGCTTCAGGTGCAGTCACAGGGCCAGTGATTACTCGAAAAGACCTAGTGATTACTCTAGACCTAGTGATTATTACTCTAGGCCAAGTGATTATTACTCTAGGCCAAGCGATTATTCTCGGCCTAGTGATGTCTCCAGGTGGGGCTCCTCAGACGATGATAACGGCCCAGGTGATTCTCCAAGCACACTCTTGTATTCACCAGGGTCTTGTCCTGGTTCTGCATCAAACGAAAATGGTAATAGAGCCCTGTGGAACTCATCACAGTACTGTTTGGTCGCAAGTAAACAGATGGTTGGTATCTTTTTAACAATTTGGGTGAAAAGCGAGTTACAAGAACATGTCACGAACATGAAAGTATCTTGTGTTGGTAGAGGACTAATGGGTTATCTCGGAAATAAGGTAAAACCTTATGCTTCCTTACGCTGTGAGTTAGCTAGTTAGTTATGAGTTGATTAACTAGTGCATTGCTATAATGTGCTTGTGTGGTTCTTGTAGGGATCAATCTCAATTAGTATGTTGCTTCACCAAACAAGCTTCTGCTTTGTCTGCACCCATTTGACCTCAGGACAAAAAGAAGGTGATGAGCAAAGGAGAAACTCCGATGTCATGGAAATACTCAAGAAAACAAGGTTTCTTCGTGTCCAGAGATCCGCAGATGAGAAGTCCCCTGAGAATATCCTTCAGCATGAGTAAGACGAGACTAAACATAAAGAATTAGATACTATGTTTTCTGAGTCATATTTCACTTCACCAGTTTTTTGCCCTAAATTCTGTTTTCCTTTCTTTGTTTCCATATTATTTAGTCGAGTAATATGGCTCGGGGATCTGAATTACCGGATAGCACTCTCTTATCGATCCGCAAAAGCACTTGTCGAGATGCAAAACTGGAGGGCCTTGCTAGAGAACGACCAGGTACATTGTAGTAGATAGAATACAGATATATCGCAACAGAGTTCCACATTTCTCACTTTATGAATTGTTCTACTCCGAAACACTTAAAAAACAATTGCACTGCAGTTACGGATAGAGCAGAAACGAGGCCATGTGTTTAAAGATTGGAACGAAGGAAAGATTTACTTCCCACCAACTTACAAATACTCAACTAACTCGGATAGATATGCAGGAGATGATTTGCATCCAAAGGAGAAACGTCGTACTCCTGCTTGGTAAGTTTCTTGCAATCAGAAAATGTAAACAAGAACCCTGTAATGATCTGACAATGATTATGTTGTTTTGTTGCTAAAGGTGTGATAGGATACTGTGGCATGGAGAAGGATTGCATCAGTTAACTTATGTAAGAGGGGAGTCAAAATTTTCAGATCATAGACCAGTTTATGGAATATTCAGCGCAGAGGTTGAGTCAAATCACAAGAAATTAAAGCGAGCCACGAGTTGCTCCACTGCACGGGTCCAAGCTGAAGAACTCTTACCTTACTCCCGCGGATACACCGAGCTAACATTTTTCTAAAAGAACATCGAAAACGGTAAACATCTCTGTTCATAAGATTTATAAATCTAACCAGAAAATTAGGAGATATCAGATAGAATGTAGTGTCAATGACATGAAGCTATTAAAGCCAATGTAGTCCACAAGTACAAGTAGAGACTAGTAGTAGTTGTTGTGGTCCTGAGACTCAAAATAGAGTCTTAAGTAAGTGAATTAAGACTGGTGTGCATTTATTATGTATGAGCCAAAAAAAAAGTATAGCCCACACGTTGTTTCTCTGACTCTCATATCCATTTAAGGACAACAAATTGATATTGATACAACTGGACCCGGTAAAAAACGATTTGTTTCGTGTTTGCAGATCGAAAATGTGATAAGATATTGGCTCTGCATCATCAGCATTAAAGTTTCAAAATTTCTTTAAAAATCATTTTAGAATTTTTTTTGTTTCTTTCTGAATTTTCATAATTGTGTATGTCTCTTCATCAAATTATTATCACTTATGGTATATAATTTGATTAAGCTTTTGTCAGGTGAATTATAGTATATTTTTCGATTGTAAAAAGCTGAAACCTTGAAGAGTGATGATGGGGACATTCCATTGCTCCTTTTAGCACAGAGGGAAATAACCAACAGGTTTGGTTCAACTTCTCTTCATATGTATGTTTCCGGTTTGGTTTCAACTGATCTTAATGGGTGAAAAATTCCGGTTTACAGGTGTAAAAAGAGTGGTAATTTTGTCTTGGTTAACAGAATCTCACATATCAACCGGTTCTTCTTCTTTTCTTCATGGGTTTAGCTAACTTTGGGAGGAATTTTCAGTGTGTTTATTAGGTATAATGCTATTTCAATTTCAATTATTTATAAATGTGTTTATAATAACAGTCTAACTAATTGTGAAAACTTGTGTTTTGGTGCAGGAATATAAATCTGACAGATGAAGTTTTTTAAATTCATCATTCTTTTTAGTTAGTTTTTCTTTTATAATTATTATATCATAAATCAAAGTGTGTTCCCAAGACGATGATAGTGTAATGCTTGTAATATAAGGTACATAAATTAGCCGTTTAAGTTTGACAAAAAGATAAATACAAAAAGGAAAAGCAATTATTTATTTGAATTCATTATGATTATTTTCTTACAAAGAAAAAGGTGAAAAAGAATCGAAAGATAACGTCTTGTGATGATCGTTGTACTGAAAAAAGTAAGGGTTTCTTGATAACCTCGAAGCTCACTCATTCTCTGATTCTCTATATATAGTACAATACAAATTCAATGATTAATGTTTTTTTTTTAACTATTACTATGGAGTATACTTTTTTTTTTTAAAGTTGATATTTTAGGTTTTTCACACAAATTAAAAAAATATTAGTTATTTTGTTTTTTCTAAACAAAATATATTTTATCATAAATTCCAAAATAATTCAACCAATCACAAATCAATTTGTATAATTCAAACAGTCAAAAACACAATAAAATTTGCATAAAAATCTTAAAACATCAATTTGTATAATTCATAAGTGATGTAATTGTGTCCTCACATTAACTCAATCATTCAGAGACTCAGAATTATGAATTATGATAGTTATCCAAAGAAAGAATACTTCGTTATGTTAATTCAACATTGGCAACCAAGTGAATGAAGTGACCAATAATTGAGAGGCGATGAAATAAAATCACAAATCCTTATAATTAAAGAAAAAAATACAAAGAACATTAGTAAATTATGTGATCAGTAAAGTTGTTCAAGTATTTTTTTTTGTCAATTCGCCGAGTAATTTGTATAAAAAAAAAAAGTTTAAATTTTGGTGTATGAAAATTTGTAAAGAAAGCATTACTACTGACCATCTGTCTTCGGTTTTGTTCAAATATTTGAAAGTACAAAAGAAAATTTGTGTAATGAATTATATAAACTATCATAGATTTACTGTAAAATCACACGTTGGTTTAACTCTCAAAATATTACGAGATAAATGAAAGTCAACTATTGATAAGTGAAATCAATCAAAATATGAACATATAATTGCAATTATAAATACCTTTGCATTATTTTCGTAGCAACTGCGTGGAAAAAGTTTAATAATTTCCAATCATTATTTTGAGCTTACTTCTATAAATTAATTAGATGAATTTCTATACCATTTTTTTTGTAAGAGAGAGAATGATGTGTAAGTGAAGAATGAAATGATTGAAAAAGTGTATAGTGAAACCTCATGCTTTTCTCTTTTTCGATTTGATCATATGCTTTCTCTTGGATTCAGCTTTCGTGATTACAACAACACTTATAAATTCCTTTATATAGGGTTTCATAACTCAAAGAAAAAACATTCTAGTAAAATGTGAAGTCAGACAATGATCAGTTCTTATTTTTTCACGGAAATTGCTATTTCACAAAACATTAAACAATTAAATAAAGAAGAAATTGACGGTGTGGTCCAGAATCAAAAGTGTATATCAAAATCTTCAATATCTTTAACACTGTAGTGGGCATTCCAATGAAGAAAGACATACCATTTTCTGTTGGTCAACAATTTTGCTGAATTGTCACTCTAAATACAAGTAACTGACCTTCAACAAACCCTCCATCATTTTGGGCTAGATGGGCTTTCTCTTGACTGGGCTACATGGGCCCCCAATAATTATAGCGCTTTCTTACTTGAATGCCCAAAATTTTGTGAACAATACAAAAAGAAAAACAGATGGTTCTTTGTACAATCCAACTGCGGTCAACAATAATTCAAAGTTCATTATTAGCCTATGCATTTGATTCTTTAATTGAGATGGGTTATTTTGGTCCCAGAAATAAAGTCAATAGGTATAGACAAAAAATTCAATTTTGGTTTTGGTTTAGGTCAAATTTAAATACAGAAAATTGGCTGCAGCAACCCAACGTGTTTCAAAATTGTGGTTTATGCCATAATTTAGAAATTTTGTGGTTTATGTCACTTCTCAACAAACAAAATAAACAAAATGACTATTTACCTATCAAATGCCACAATTGTCTTTTATCTCTCTCAAAAAGAAGAATAACGTCATTGTTTTATGTCTATGTCCTTAAAAGACATATCTATGTTTTTATGCGGATGTCTTTATTTTATGTTTATGGCTCAATCTCTGCACGTACTTTAACATGGATAAAATCGTCACATATCCATTAGGGTATTCCCCTAATGTCATAGAAAGTGGCATACCACACAAAAAAACTCAGTGGCATAAACCACAATTAAAATCTTAAACATGATATAAATGAAAAATTAGACCTAAAATAGTATTAATTTGGTTCTGAATGGTTACTTTTTATTTTTACCAAAAGTTCTCAAATACCGAAATAAAATATGATCACTTGTAACCAAAATATTTTTAGTATTGATTAGTTTCGGTTTTTATCTGGTTATATTCCATTATCGGTTAAAAATCAAATTGAACATAAAACCCAAATTATCTAAATATTAGAATCGAAAAGTTCGGTTCCAATATTCCGGTTCAATGTCCATGGCTAGTTACTATGTTAGTTTGCTTTGATTTTAGCACCGACATTCAATTTTTTGGGCAAGAGCACATACTAAAAATAAACAAACACAGAGGGAAAAAAAAGTGTTTACATTCACATTTTAGATATGAATCATACATAAAGTATTTCAAACAAAAACACCAAAAATAGATCAATTACTTCAAAGTATCAGTAGGCAAGAAACTAAACATAACAGTATCTCTTACGTTTCCCTTAATACATAAGAACTTCCTCATCACACCTTCTTTAGTAAACCCAACTTTTTCAAGTACCTTTTGAGATCCAACATTGTCTACATCAACAAGTGCCTCAAGCCTCTCAATCTCCGGATATTCCTTGAATATCTCCGCCGTTACTAGCCTCACCGCCTCGGTCGCAAACCCTTTTCCCCAATACTTTCTAGCTAGAACATAACCAATCTCTTTTCTGATGTTATCGACCGGCATGATCAATGTGTAGCCGATTGGATGGTCGTCTTCTAAGCAGATGGCTTTGAGCCAAGGGTGTGTCAAAACCTTATCGGTTATGTATTTGATGGCTTCGTCTCGGCTTTTACAAGGCTCCCAAGAGCAAAAGCGTGCGACTTCTGAGTCTGTTGCCCAAACCATGTAGTCGTCGACGTCTGAAAGAGTCATTGGCCGAAGAGATACTTTTCCTGGTGAGGAAGAGCTTATGATTGGTTGAGTTTGTTGTAAGTCCATTTTAGGATTATGATTGTTTGAGATATCAGATTTCTATCTCCATGCCTGTTCCTTTATACACATCACGGTTAAGAATAAATTTCGAGTTTTCCTTATTGTTTAAACTTTAATGGTTGTATTCCAATTATTATTCGATTACAATATTCATTAAGCTACAGCAGAAACTGACGTGTCATCATGTGAGTGGATAGTCGTCAATTTTGACTTTGGACACTTACTTGGTTGCCAAGTGTGGAATTTTTTCTTTTTTTCATCATTGGCCTACTAATTCATTAGCCAAATTTCTACATAATATATATACAGTAAAATTCGATTTCTGGATATACAAATGCCCATGCTTTTAGTAGACTTATTAGTTTCCAATAGACTAAAGGTTAAACGTGGAATCTATTTTTAATAAACTATTTTTTTAACAAAAATTTTACTTTTATTTTCTACATGTCTAGGTTTACGATTTTCTTAACCACTTGTTGAATCTTGTGACGATAACTGAGTTATTCTCAAATGATCCACTTGACGACTCTTAACAATAAGATTCGATCTTTTCTGATTACATATATATAAAATAAATAAAAGAAATCTTGTAATGATATGAAATAGGTTTTCATTCGTCTAATCATGGTTTTAGATTATTATTTTATGGTGACATTTTTCAATCATCTAGTTCTTTTTCCATTTGTTTATTATGGTATATAACCTAATATATCAATTACATCAGCATAAGAGCAAAAGTATAGAGCTTCAAATTAAATTATAAATGGATTTACAGCGCAAATTATGATAATTCAAACGAATTTTCTCTGCAAATCTATTCAAATAAGATCAGTGCAAAGAATCAGAAGGCAATAAACTAAACATGACCATATCTCTAATATTTCCTTTAAGATACATAAAATTCCTCATCACACCTTCTCTCACAAACCCAACTTTCTCAAGAACCTTTTGAGATCCAACGTTATCAACATCAACAATTCCCTCAAGCCTCACCATCTCCGGCATCTCTTTGAATATCTCCATCGCCACTAGCCTCACAGCCTCCGTCGCGATCCCTTTTCCCCAATAGTTGCTTCCAATGACATAACCAATCTCTCCTCTGATCCTATCCACCTGCGTGACGGAGATCGTGCCGATCGGACGGTCGTTATCTAAGCAAATAGCTTTGAGCCAAGGGTGTGGCAAAATGATGTTGGTTATGTAAGCGATCGCTGCTTCTCGGCTCGTGTAAGGCTCCCATGAGCAAAAGCGTGTGACTTTTGAGTCTGTGGCCCAGATCATGAAATCGTCAACGTCGGATTCCGAGAGAGTCATTGGTCGGAGATGGATTTTCATTGTTGGTGATTGGGTCTCTGATTTGGTCAAACTACATGAGTCGATCTCCATTGGTTTCTTTACCTTTGGGAATTTTTGAATACAATTCTCTATTTCTCAGTTCTTACAGATTCTTACGGCTTCTACTAGACACATCGCGATTTAAATAATCGAAAATTTTCAACATCAAAAAGGAAGAACTTTCCTTGTTACTTCGAGAGGTCAAAGGTCTCAAAGCATTTAAACAAGAAAATCTTATTTGGCTAGCTATTATTGTTTATTTGATGATGACGAAGCATGTTTGGTATTCGTTTGTCCCAATCAGATTCATTATTGTTGTTTACTTCTTTACTTATAATAGTTTCATTTATACACAATTATTTATACATGTTAATTATGATGTTACAGTGAAGACTAAACTCTTCCACAACATATATAAATTGATTACTAAAAAAAACATTTGACCTTTTGGAATGGGTTTTATGCAATGAAATCTTCGACAAAAAGTTGCAAGTCAATTCTATGAAGTGAAAACAAGAAATCAAATACCCAAACCACAATCAATTGTCCAAAATTTACATAAAAAGCTCGTTTAATATAGGCGGATATATAAACATGTACGTAATTTTTAGAAAAATATTATATAAATATTTCAATTTCAATTTCATGGAAAAATTCACAATTAAATGAAATACATACTCAAATTTCAAACTTGTAATGTTAAATAAAAAGTGATTTTAGTTAAGATTTATAATCAATAAAAGGTGGTTTTATGTAGGATTCTTTTTTATTGTCGTCATATTTTATTGATTAAGCTTCAAACAAGGCTAAAACATACAATTGGACTACGTATTAGAGATTGGGCTAAAATAAACATAGGCCCAAAGGCCCAATAACGAAACTGAAGTGGCCAAGAAGCCACTGGCATCACATGTGTTATTCCACGTGTTGCTTCCACGGGACTCCTGGTTTTAAGCTGCTCCACGTGTCGCCTCAACATTGTTCCCGGCATGCAATCTCCGATGACGGTCAAGTCACTGGAAAACCGTCGTTTTTATATCGTGTCTGTAATCCAATTGATGGATATCTCTTCCTCGAAATCCATCTGAAGATTGAAGGTGAAACCACCCATGTCTTCTACCTACAAATTCAAACTTAGGAAACTTCTACGCCGTCAAAATCCAAATGATTTCGAAAATCAATAGCATATAATTTTAAATAAAAATTGAAAATTAGATAAGGGAACGCTTAATTATTGTAATCGTTCCCCATCGAAGAATTCTCTCTTTTGAGTTCAGAACTTTCTTCTTAAGAGTTTTCGCTTTTTCTTAATTGACGATCGTGTGGCTAAGATTAACCTATAGAAAATATCTTTTAACTGCTCACCACCGAGATCTAGATTGCTTCTCTCTCGGTCGCAAATATGATAGGTTTCAGTTTAAATTTCTTTGCTCCACCGTGAAAATAGATAATTCACTACTAAAAGTTTTTACTAGTTTAACCCCGTTGTATGACCTTTCAATGTCTTCATCTATAGACAAAGCGACGATGGATTTAAACCTTGAAGAAAAAGATGTACCTTTCAAAATGCCGAGTCTCCCAGAGTACTGCTCTAATGAGAAGAATAAACTGAGTCTGATTGGACAGCTTCTCAACCCCAGAACACAAAAGATGACAAGCCTGATATTAGATATGCCAAGGAGATGGCAAAAACAAGAAAGGGTTCATGGAGTTGCTCTATTGAAAGAGAAATTTCAATTTGTTTTTGATAATAAACATGATATGGAAGAGGTCTACGAGAAAGGAGTCCAAACATTCAATGAATAGGCTGTGGTCAAAGAAAAGTGGATTGAAGACCCACCTGAAGATTATTTACAGTTCGTTCCCATGTGGGTTCAAATTAGGAATTTTCTTATGAACCATTTCACGGTTCCGACCATTACGGCTGTTGGGGAGTTAGTTGGCCAAGTGGTCGAAGTCGCTTTTGACCTTCTGAAACCTATGAAGAAGAAATACGTTTGAGTGAAGATTCTATTCAATGTTGCTCGACCTCTGAGAAAATCCAAAACGATTGAGCTCCTGCATGGAAAGAAAGTGGAAGTCATGTTTCACTATGGAAGGATCCAAAAAAGATGTTATAACTGCCAACGCTTGACCCATGAGAATGATTTCTGTCATTTTCTCATAAAACAGAGACAAAATACTGCAACAAAAAGGAAATCAAAACATATGGAAGAAGCCGAGAAACAACAAATGTTTCTCAAACTTGAAGATCCTCTGTATGAAGTATTATCGGAAGAGCAAGTTGCCATTAATCGGGTCACATGGAAGAAGATAACAACCAAAGTTTTGGACCAACTGAGAATGATTCTCCTTGCTACTCCATTAGACAAGCTACAATGGGAAAAAGAAAAAATAAAAAGGGCAGTGAGAGAAGCGGAGAACAACCCGATTTCTCAACATTTGACTTTGAGTCTATTAACTGTCCTAAAGGTGACTACTGATTTGGACAAGGGGAAGGCCTGACTATTGACTTTGAGAAGAATGAGATTAACATAATCAGGAAAGAGACGACTATGGGAACAAAGAAACTCATGTCTGATGCTATGAGAGGAAACACCGATCATGGTTTTTACATTAAAGAAGTCAAAGCCTCTCAAAATGCCAAAGGAGATACAGAGAAAGAGCTTTCATTGCAAAATAAAAGGGATATCCCATAGAAGGAGACTACATGAGCAGAACATATGATACTGATGATGATAAGAAAGTTGGAACAAAGAGGAGACCAGTTTGGAACAGAGAGCTAGCCATTTGTAGAAGCCAGAAACTGGTTGATGATGGACACAATACGACTAACAAACAAATTGTGGAATTGGCAACAAAGATGAAGGAAACAGAGAAAGAGACTGAGCCTACTTGCATGGTGAAACGTCCAAAATCTGAGGTGGTCCCAAGTGGGGAACTGCCTGATTTGCAATGAGCATAATCATCTAGAATTGTCAAGGTTTAGGACGGTCTCAAGCCTTGACAATTCGCTGACTCCGGGAGATGCGTCAAAACTATTTTCTGGATGTCTTGTTCTTAATAGAAGCGAAGAATAGTAGGAATATGTTAAAAGATCTACAAGTTTGGTTCGGCTACGATAGAGTGTTTACTATAGAACCAATCATTTTAAGTGAGGGATTAGCATTTTTTTGGAAAACTTCCGTATGTATTGACTTTAAGTTTATGGATAAAAATCTTTTGGATTGTTTCGCATATATTGGAAACATCTTTTTTTTTGACTTGTGTATATGGGCCTCCTTTGGCAGTCAATCGACCTGCAATGTGGGAAAGGATAATGAGATTTGGAGTCACTAGAAAGGAAAGATGGTGTATGATTGGTGATTTGAATGCCATTTTGCACAATGGCGAGAAAGTGGGAGGGCTAACAAGAAGTGATGCTCTATGCAAGGACTTTGCAGATATAATTAAGCATTCCAAGCTTAGAGAACCTCCGAGTACTGACAACTCTTTTTCTTGGGCTGGAATGAGGCATTCTTTGTGGATTCAGAGCAAACTAGATCGTGTATTTGCTAATTAAGAATGGTTCTAAACTTTTCCAACAGCAACACATAATTTTTGGATAAAAGAGGCTCAGATCACCGACCAGTGTTACTTAAACTCTATCGATCACAAGAAACTTTTAAAGGGAAGTTCAGGTTTGATCAGAGATTTTATAACAAACCAGAAGTGAAGGCATCAATACAAAGGGCATGGAACAAAGTAGGAACAAGCAATGAGCAAAGCATCACGCAGCAAATTCACTTTTGTCGTCAGGAATTGAGCTTATGGAAAAAGAAAAACACTCTTAACTCTCGGGTACAAATTATCAATATTCAAGAAAGATTGGAATCATAACAGTCCAAACAGCTTCCTGATTTCGACAGAGTATGGGATTTAAAGAGAGAGTTAATGAAGGCGAACAAAGAGGAAGATGTGTCTTGGAAACAAAAAAGCCGAGAGAAATGGCTAAAGGAGGGTGATGCCAATACCAAATTCTTCCACGCTTCGGTCAAGTCTAAGTAATCAAGAAGATTCTTGAAAAAATCACAGATGCTTAGGGATATGATCAATATGCTGAGGCTTTAAAAGGGGAAGTAACCACAGCTTATTTCCAAAACCTTTTCAAATCCTCCAATCCAGCGAATACACATCAGGTATTTCATGATTTCAAGGCAAAAGTGACTGCTAGAATGAATACAAGACTCACAGTACAAGTGACTGATATAGAGATAACATAATCGACTTTGCAATCAATGCAACAAATGCCCCATGACCTGATGGGATGACATGATTATTCTACCAAAAGTATTGGTCTATTGTTGGCCCGTTAGTTTGTACGAAGGTGAAAAGGTTCTTCACTTCGATGGTATTTCCAAAGGAATGGAATCACACTTACTTATGTTTGATTCCAAAGAAGACGGAGTCGTCTTTGATGACTGATTTTAGGCCTATAAGTCTATGTTCTGTAATATATAAAATAGTATATAAAGTGCTATCTAACAAACTAAAAGAAATCCTCCTCGACATTGTATCCCCATATCAGACTATCTTTATATTCAAGAGGCTTATCACGGACAATATTCTGGTAGCACATGAATTAATCCACAGCTTCCGAACTCATCCTACTATTTCCAGAGATTTCATGGCTATATAGTCGGATATGTCAAAGGTATATGATCGGGTGGAATGTAGTTTTTTTGGAAAGGTTGCTCACAGCTTTGGGATTTGACAGAAAATAGATTACTTGGGTAATGTTCTGTGTAACCATATTTACATATGGTGTCTTTATAAATGATCAACCTTTTGGCTTAATCACACCGGAGAGAGGCCTTAGACAAGGAAACTCTTTGTCTCATCTCCTTTTTGTTCTTTGCACTGAAGCGCTCTCTCATTTAATCTCAAGGGCTGCAGCAAATAACCACTTGACAGGGATCTCTTTCTCTACAGCTGGACCACACATCCATCATATGCTCTTCGCAGACGACAGTCTTTTTCGCATGAAGGCAACAGAACAACAAGCACATCATTTCAACTCGGTGCTTGATTCTTACGGGGCTATCTCAAGACAGAGAGTGAACTGCGAAAAATTTGCTATTACTTTTGGGAAAAACACATCATTAGCTGTATATAGGAAGATAAAAGACATCACGGAGATTGAACAAATAGGAGGTACAAGCGCTTATCTAGGTCTTCCAGAATATTTTAGTGGATCCAAGAGAGAAATATTAAAATACATCCAGGAAAAATTGAAACATAGAATGAGTGGGTGGTTTGCCACGTCTTTATCACAAGGCGGGAAAGAGATCATATTAAAAGTTATCGCCTTAGTGTCCCCATTCATTTTATATCGTGTTTCAAGTTACCTACGTCGAATTTTAAAGCCATCACCTCGACCATGTTAGATTTTTGGCGGAACTCATGTGAGCATAAGAGGAAGATACATTGAAAAAAGTTAGGAGAAAATGTGTGTCCCCAAAAAACAAGGTGGCATGGGCTTTAGAGATGTCGAATGTTTTAACCAAGGTTTGATAAGAAAACAAGCTTGGAGAGTCATTCAAATTCAGAATCCACTTTAACAAGGCTGCTCAAATCAAGGTACTTTAAACAAAAGGATTTTATGGAAGCAAAGATAGGAACAAAACTTTCTTTCAGATGGAGAAGTCTTTTGTTTGGAAGAGAGCTAATTGTAAAGGGTATGAATAAAATCCAGAATCCATGGCTGGAAATGGAGAAAGCATAAAGGTGTGGTTGGACCCATGGCTACAACACCACCCTCCTCGGCCACCATGGAGAAAATAATATTTTTTTGACTTGAATTTAAAGGTCAGTGATCTGATTGACAAAAACCATAGGAAATGGAATGAAGAAAGGCTTATCAAGATGTCTCCCAGTTCAGGAAAGACTTAGTTCCAGAGGCCTAAAAGTCGACACGCTCTGTCAAATGTGTGGAGCCGCAAAGGAAACAACAAACCATGTCATCTTTACATGCTCAATAGCAAGACAAACATGGGCGTTGTCATACATTCCTAGCCCAGATGGAGGTTTTGACTCTTAATCCTTTGCCTCAAATGTCCATTATGTCATTACCCAACAAAATAACAATAGAATCCCTTTGGCCAATCGGAGATCGATACTATGGATCATGTGGTCTTTACGGAAGAATAGAAACTCGCTTTTGTTCAAAGAAACAATTTTTTGGCAACAGATATAATAACAAAGATTTTGGACGAGCCGGATCATTTGTTTGTAGCACAAAAAATTGATCATGATATAGAAGCAGATTAACATGATATTGCGGTACAACGTGATGTGAAATGGCACCCTCCGCCCCAAAATTGGTACAAATGCAACACTGCATATTCTTGGGACAAAAACATAACAAAGGTGGAGCAGCTTGAGTTCTTAGAGACTCCACAAGTTTAGTGCTTTTGCACTCTCGAAGGCGTTTTACATAGATTGAGGATCTGTTGGATCTCAAGTGTAAAACTTTTTTGTGGGCCATCGACAGCATATCTAATCACCATATCAATAATGTTATTTTTGTATCTAAAGCAGCTGATATCATAAATTCTTTGCTTTGATCAAAGTCTTGGCCATCTTTTAAAAATATATGTATGGTTCTCAAAGATTCTTTGAAGAAGATATAATGGTGGAGATTTGAAGTGGGGGAACATGGATCCAACAAAGTAGCAACAACCATTACGTAAAGTGTGGCCAAAGACAATCGGTGGAGATCTTATGTGGCATTAGATCCTCTTTTATGGTTGCTCTATGTTTTTGACGCTGAAATGCATGATTTTTCGGTCTTGTAATTAATTATTTTTGTGTTGCAGACAAGATCTAAATGTGTTTTGGTTTGTTTTATGGCCTGTGATCTGCAATTTTGTAATTAATCTCTCTTTAAGATTCTAATGGTTTGGACATCCTTATTAATATATTGGTTACTAAGTTAAAAAGAAACTAAAAATTAATACTTAAATAACACTGATTAAAATCTATTAAATATTGTGTGGATTAACATTTTTCTCCCTAATAAGAATAAAAATTGTTTTAATGAAAAAAACAGAAGAGGAGAAAATGTAGGAGGAAAATATTTCAGACAGCAAAGCGCAAGACACGGAGTGTTTATTTAAAAAATAATATTAAAGATATAATTACTACACATTAATTAATGGCGACTCGCAATCTTTTCTCTATCCCAATCTCACCTTCTCGAATTACAGTTTTGCCATTGACCTTCCCCTCCGCCAACTACGGCACAAGACGCCTTACAATCGTCGTCCGATCTCACCGCCGGAAGACTCGTAGGAGACCTCCGGAAAGAGGTAGAAATATGTCCGCCATAGTTTCAATCCCGGAGCTTCCTCGCCGGCGGGATTCTGAAGAAAGCCTGCTTCTAGATTCTAGAATTAGTAAGTTCTCTTATCTTCATCAATTTTCCATGCTTCCTTGTTTTTGCTGCTCAAGATCTACTATTGTGGCATTTGTGATTAGTGTTTTTGGCGAGAATCTCGAAGCTTGGGTTAAGAATTAACCGAATCGCGTGGCTATTTATTGTCATTTTGTTTGATGATAAATGAGCTTTTATTGCAATAATTTCGATAATCACCACTTCGTTAAAACTTGGGTTCTTGTTTGAATCGTGATTTATGTACGAACTGGGTTAATTCTCTTATCCAAATGTGTAATTTTTATAGGTGTAGCTGAAGGAGATACATCCAAGACGGTCGTCGATGAAAACATAGATAGTTCTTTCACGAGAACACAACCTCGTAAAGGAAGAAATCCTAGTAGCAGCAGAATCAAATTTTTTGGTGTTGAGTTATCACCAGACAATGTTGCTGTAGCAATGGTGTATTTTGTTCAAGGTGTTTTAGGACTCGCAAGGCTCGCTGTTAGTTTCTATTTAAAAGATGACTTGCATCTTGATCCTGCAGAGGTATGTCCTTGTAATGTTTTGGACAAAAATCGATGATTTGAGTGAAATTGCGATTTGTTTTGTAGGAAAATCAGAGAAATTGAAATGCTTTTTTAGTACCGTATTGGACTTTCATGAAAATCTCTTTATAGGCTGACAAAATTTACCTCTTGACTAGACAGCTGTGATAACGGGCCTTTCTTCATTACCATGGCTTGTTAAGCCCCTCTATGGTTTTATCAGGTATGGGATCTTCACCACCTCTGTACTGGTTAGCACTTTTGATTATATGTTGAAGAACCGTTGTGGCCAATAATGAAGTCTAAGGAACTTGGTTTGTTTCACAGTGATTCAGTGCCTCTATTTGGCTATCGAAGGAGGTCATATCTAGTTCTCTCGGGACTTCTTGGTGCATTTTCGTGGAGCTTGATGGCTGGTTTTGTTGACAGTAAATATAGTGCTGCTTCTTGTATACTTCTCGGATCCCTCTCTGTCGCTTTTTCTGATGTTGTAAGTTTTCTAATCCTTTCTTATTTAAGTTAAGACTGGTTGAGTTGCTAGATAGAGTATTATATTTCAGCATTAAGAAGTTTTGGTGGTTAACAATTAATAGGTGGTAGACTCAATGGTAGTAGAACGGGCTCGTGGTGAGTCACAAAGTGTGTCGGGATCGCTGCAGTCCTTGTGCTGGGGATCCTCAGCTTTTGGTGGAATTGTGAGTTCCTACTTTAGTGGCTCCCTGGTGGAGTTGTATGGTGTGAGGTACAGTACACAATTTGCGCATATAGCAGTTTTTCTTTTTCGGTATTCCGTTGGCATAGATAACTAACTGAGTGGCATTCTAAAAGCTGTTATACCTCAGGTTTGTATTTGGGGTCACAGCTTTACTACCTTTGATAACTTCAGCAGTTGCTGTTCTCGTGAATGAACAACGTGTGGTCAGACCAGCAGCAGGGCAGAAAGAGAACATAAACTTGGTCAGTCCTGGCTTTGTTCAGACCTCAAAGCAGAATATGATTCAGCTATGGAGTGCCATTAGACAACCAAACGTTTTTCTCCCGACCTTATTTATCTTCTTATGGCAAGCCACACCACACTCGGATTCTGCAATGTTTTACTTCACGTATGTAATCTTTTACTCGTTCATGGTCATTAGACTATTTCATGTCCGCTGTTATGGTATCAACTACAGTTTCTAACTAATGGTATTTGGTTTACAATTTATCTCAGAACGAACAAACTTGGCTTTACTCCGGAGTTTCTGGGACGAGTTAAACTTGTGACCTCAATTGCCTCATTGCTTGGAGTAGGACTGTACAATGGATTCCTGAAAACTGTTCCATTGAGAAAAATCTTTCTTGCGACGACAATATTTGGCTCGGGACTTGGGATGACTCAGGTTGGTCCCAACTGCACTTCACAAGAAGAACTTTGCCATTGATCTTGTTAAACAACCAGTAACTTTTGTGGCCCCTCATGTTTTGCAGGTTATCCTCGTGACAGGTCTTAACAGGCAGCTGGGAATTAGCGACGAGTGGTTTGCTATCGGAGACTCTTTAATCTTAACAGTCCTTGCTCAGGTTTACGCTTTTGTCTCTCAATGGCTTTGAGTTCTCGAATTATGATTCCATTGTTATGCAGCATTATTGAATGTGCCAATAACAATACCCTAACAGCTTGAAATCAAACTGTCACAGGCTTCATTCATGCCGGTTCTTGTGTTAGCAGCGAGACTATGTCCAGAAGGAATGGAAGCAACTCTATTCGCTACACTCATGTCAATCTCTAATGGAGGAAGTGTTCTAGGAGGACTTATGGGCGCAGGGCTGACTCAAGCATTCGGTATCACAAGAGATAGTTTTGGTAACCTATCAACACTTATTATCCTTTGCAATCTTAGCTCATTGCTCCCTCTGCCTCTTCTCGGTCTTTTACCACAAGATTCTCCGGACACTCTTTCTAAAGATGATGCAGACATTGAGATGAAGTCCAACTAAGAGGAACATGATGAGAATGTCAAAAGTTATACCTTTTAGGGTTCTATGTAGACAGTTGAAACCCTGTGATTAGTTGAGAAGAAAGAAGCAAGCTTTGTAATGAATCAACATACGTAGTTCATTCTTCCTTATCAGTAGCATAGCTGTGACACCGCGATGCCAGTCCCAAATTGTCTCCTTCTCATCAGTTTCTTCTTCTACATGTTTACCAAATCTGATGAGACTTTTTCAACTCTGTATCTTCCTCTTTCACAACTTCTTCTCCTTCGACTCTTCTACTCAAACCTCAATCATAGTCTTCACCCACCCTCATGCTTCGAGATTTCATAGATGTCATCTCATCGGCCTTCAATATAAGCTCAACACAACAATTACTGTACTTGGAATAAAACCTATGAATTTTCATCACCAAGAAGGTTTGTCCGATTGCATTTTCTCCACGGCAATTAAATTTGGAGCTTTCCCCTTTATAAGTCCCACATGTGTTACATCGAATACCAAACGGAAGCATACATCTAAGCTCTTCTGCTGATTGTTAGGTTTTCGGATCAGAGCCTGGAGGATAATAACCAATCAAAAGAACATCCTTAAATGGATATTGTCATTACGCTCTTCCAGGTTCTTGATCTGTCTTGGCTTGGTTTTAGATAATCTAATTCTATTAACCAAGTTAACTACTATCGAGCTTTTATTCTGTTAGTTAGCTTGGTTTAAAAGTATGGTGAACGGACAGTTAATGAAGAAGGTTATAAACTGTTTACGAAATTAGATCTAATTAGCATTCTGTCTCTAAATTTTACGTAGAAATTAGAATGTTATAAAGCAAGCAAATTCGAATGTTGGGTCATGGAATTTGATAGAGCCTAGATAACATCAAAACTTCATGTTCCAAACAAATCTCAAGACCTGTCCACTACTGAGTATTAAATATCAAAATACAATGAAAACAAGAGAAAGAAAAAAAAAGAGTGGCCACAAGAAGAGGTAACAATGCGTTTCTTTTGGGAAGAAAGCATCTGAAAATTTAACCTTTTTGCTTCATTTAGTTAGATTCAATATGCTTCTTGACGATGTTAAGTGCAGTTGTCTCCTCACCGTAATCCTGTCAAAACCAACACAAAACCGCACAATTCAATCAACCGACACAAGCCACTGACAACATTATATGAGAGTGTATTAAGACTCTTTACCTTGACTACGACACATGAGCATCCAACAACCTTCCTCGCATTGCCCTCTGAATCAATCTTGCAAAGCTGCAAGAGCATTTAAGATTATTACAATGAATGTCTTTGTATCTCACTATCTTATCACAGCAGTACGAGAAGAAATCAGAATTCCTTAAAGAAGAAAGCATTAACCGAAAAAGAATACAGAAAACTACTTACACCAGCCCATTCACCAAGGGTTTTGGCACTTGGAACTGTCAGTAAATTGATGTTGTGGTCAGCGCAAAGAGCTTTCACCAGCTTGACATAATCAGGTTGGTTGCAATCTTCAGCCAAGACGCAGAGCTGTGCAACACGCTTCTCAATAAGCTTGGCGCCTTCATGGAGACCACGAACGACACCACCATAAGCACGAGCTTTCCTTAGTGTCAACTCCAATGCAGTCATTAGATCCATGTCCTCTGGGATAGCTGCTGCCTCAGCAACAGGAGGAACAACAGCAGGAACAGCCTCATCACTGGAAAGATGAATAAGTATTCTTATTAATTCTTTGATTAAACATGAATTAACAACAATCCGTATTAAGGAAATGTCAAATTAATATTAAACAATCTGCAAGTGATAAATTTTCCAACTAAAAAAAGTCCAGAGATTGAGTCACATAGCATAAGCATCAGACAATAAATAAAATTGCACAAGTCCAAATCAAATATAATAATCTATAGAACCAAAACTAAAAGCTTTAAGCACTATTGTATCAACTCTATCTATCATCGAATCAGTAGATCACTGAATGTAGTAAAAATTCCATCATAGCTGCATTAGAAGAGAAGCTTACCCAGACATATTGACTTTTTGAATTGGCTTTACGAAAAGGAAAAGCTAAAGTCCTTTTGAAATCTGCCAACAAAACCAAGCAAATCAGTTTTTTCTGCAAAATGATTATATGAAAAATACGTAGAGATTGTGGCTCAGTGAAATCGGCGAAGGAAGGATCAAAGCTCAAAACTCACTTACATGGAAACACTGATCAATTTCAATCGATGAATGCGCAATGGAGAGTATATGACTAACCTTGGAAAAAGAGGCTGCAACGAAGAGTTAATTGGCAAAGCAAAAATTGAGTAACGAATTATATATTAGGGTTTTACGAACCCTGAGTATGCTCGCTCTAAAACGATTTCACAGATTCGTCGTGTAACTGGGCCACATTTATGGGCTTTAATGGGCTATTCTTTAGATTTGGTTCCTTATGAAAATGTTGCCGATTTAAACCAAACCAGAAATCTTCTATTGCTGGTACATGGGATTAGGAACACGTGACCGCATCGATGTTCTCCGGTTTGGTGCTTCCGGGAGTAATCTCCGGAATTCTTGCTAAAGATGGAGACTCTGTTTCCAAGGGCTGTTGATAGGAGCTTCAAGTTGATAAGCTTATGCGAGAAAGGCAGTACTGTGGATGATGTAAAGATGTTGTATGATGAGATGATCAAAGGAGTACTCCTAATGTTATAGTATCCCATTGTTTGATACATAGATACAGCTAATTAAGAAGGCAACATGGAAGAAACACTTGAGCTTATAAACGACATGGTGACCAGAGGCTATTTGCCTAATTCACAAACATTCAATTAATGCTGTGATTATCAGGTTCTGTAAGCAAGATATAGAGTCATAAGTGGCATCAAGTTTGTGGAAGATGTGGCTGAGAGAGGTTGTGTACCTAATGGAGAAAGGCTACAATCCGTTGCCTGAAGAATTGTGTGTGAAGGGTGATTTTCCAAAGGCTTGGTTGACTTTCTCACGAAAAACATTGTCCCGATTTCTTCTATCTGGAGTCATTGGTGTTTTGTCTCAATCAAGAAACACCTTATTGCTGCAAGACATAATCGAAAGTTAATGCTAGAGGAGGCACTAACAACTTCCTCTACTAGTTGGGCTCGAACTTGGAGCTCTTAGTTTGTGATTCAAACAATCAATAGATCTTAACGAAAAACCATTAGATTGGGGTTCTACCAAAGTACCTACCAATTACTAGAATCATAGCTCATGGTCAAAGTAGTGTATTGCTTTCTTACATGGTCAAGCATGATAAATATTATCATTTTAACAAAAGCTCCGATTCTGTTGAAACCCAAGGACTATCTTTCAACTCCTTAAAGATCAAGTCACGCAATTCAACACTATCGAAGTAGCTGGATCTGAAGGAGATTTTGGCAGTCTTTAAACACTTGGAGTTGGCAAAAAGGTATGTCAAGAATTCTTTCTCTTCTATACTATCTCCATACTCACTCCAATTGAATTTTTCAAGCTGTGATGACAAGCATGTGGGAACACAAATGGGTTGATTCCATACAGGTGGGAGATACTTAGGTGTATTGATGTATACCTGAGAAGCAATTTTTATGGCTATACATTAAGGCAAATATGTCTAAAATTTCAGCCCATTCGAGAGGTAGAAGGAGGGAAGATAAGAATACATACACAATTAACTTCAAGTTCTCTCAGTTTTGGAGCATTTCCAAGTAAAATCATTAATGGTTCCAACCAATCTGATTCGTCTGGATATATTGTTAACTTTGTAAGCTGAGAGAGTTTGATGATGCTACAAAGATTAACCTGCAAATGAAGCAAAACAACAAAAGAGAAGTACTACTGCATCGGTAAGATTCAACTTAAGAGACAAGACCGAAGATAGAGATCTTATGAATTTGTCACTGTCGAGGAGAGACTCTACACGGATTCTTGCGTTTGAGAGATCAGGCATACTCACTACCAAGTAAGAATATTCTGAATAATCAGTGATGGACAAATTTATTAATGCCGGAGTATCTATAACTAAACACCTAACGGTATCTTCTACATCACTCTCATCTTCTACATCACTCTCATCATCTACATCACTCTCATCTTCTACATCACTCTCATCTTCTACATCACTGTCATCTTCTACATCATTTTCTACATCACTCTCATCTTCATCGTCATAGTTTTCATACCAAAGATCCCTTAAAGAAGGCACTTTCACAGTAAATCTTCTCACATTATCATTCCTCTTTCGTTTCACGCACAAATATTGAAGAACGGGACAGCTAGATAATAACCGAACAAGAGAAGCTTCGTCTTTATACACCACATAGGAAAGCTTAAGATATAATAGTGATGGGAGGCTGAGGCAAGAAGAAGAAGAAGGGAAATCCACCAGAATCTTCTGACAAAGCTCTTTGGCAAGCTGATTGGATCTGTGGACCAGAGAAGCTTGAGTTTTAATATACGCACGCCACGTTCAACAGCGTAAGCAATCCACTTTCCTACATCAGCATCAGTAGGACATTGTGAACGGAGTTTTATAAGCAATTTGTATATTACATGCTTCTTGTCTAAAGGTGCCTTGTGAATTAATTGCAATGATTTGTCGAGAAACCACCATACGCTCTTTGTGTTTTCATCTGTCTCTTTGTACTTTAGTGTACGTAACATGGTCCAAATTAAGAGCCATTGTTTCGAAAGAAACATGGTGGTTACTGCCTCTTTTGTCGGGAGAAGACTCAAAATTTGTACCAGCAAATCTTCCGGCAACTCTACTAATCCTGTCTTCACAAACTGTCTCTTCGATTTTGGCTTCTGACATTTTCTTCATCTCTCAAACTTCCCAACGAGAAGCAGCATTAAAGTTTTGTAGGGTTTCTGTTGCAGCGGGATTGAAAACGAAAAGAGACGAGATAATCTCTCTGCGTTGGCTCCGACGATGTGATCGATCTCAAAAGAAAACCCTAGCTTGATACATTTAAAAATTAATTTATATATAGATCATAAGTTAACTAAATATTCAAAATTACTATTATAAATTTAAATATATACAAGTCAATCGAAGGGGCTAGTATTCTTAAGCATGATAATATTATCAATTTAACCAAAGCTCCGATGATGTTGAAACCCTAGGAATATCTTTCAATTCCTTAAATATCAAGTCATGCACTTTAAGACTGATGGCGATGACTTGTGATCAAAGCTTAGTAACAGAGATAGTAACGTTAAGTCACTAGTAACCAGTAACAGAGAGAACTAGAACCAATAGCGTAACCAGAGACTTTTGTTGGCAAATCAAAGTTACCTATTATTTTGTTTTTCTTTTCATTAAATAGAAGACAGAAACAAGATTGAAGACTAGCTCCTGAAAACTTGGAAATCCACGTACAATCCAGTGTTATTCAATAGTGTATTTCATCAAATCCATTTAAATTAGCTGTTATTCAACAAAGATTTAGAATCTGTTGAATTTTGTTGGTAACAGATTGTAATGGATTTTAGAACTTTTTAACGAAGAAAACAAATCAGACACTTCTCATACGTATTTTGAAATCCATTGGAATAAATTCCCTAAAGCCCCAAATTGAAATAATAGATCAAACCGTGGCCCTGTTCGTTTGGTAGTCGCCAGCGACTGCGACCAGCGACCGCGACTAAAAGTTGTTCGTTTCGTGGTCGCTGGTTCAGCGACCGGTCGCAGCGACCAGTCGCTAGCGACCAGCGACTCAAATTTTAAGTCGCTAAAAAATTTAGCGACCGGTCGCTGCGATCAGTCGCAGCGACCAGCGACCACGAAACGAACAACACCAGCGACCAAAAAAATAATTAATTAAAAAAAAAAAAAAAATTTACAAAATTTAAATTAACCTAATAAAAATAAAAATATATAAGTATAATGATTGAAATTCATATATTCATATAGAATAAAATAAATTATAAATATTGAAAAAAGTTAAATTTTAATTTTATATAAATATATATTTCTAATACATAATAAATGTGATAATATTTTTTATTTTATTTTTTATAAAATTTCGAATTTTATTATAAATAAATAATAGTATTTTATTATTTAATATATGTATATTTTTTAATATTTTATGAATATATATAAATTTTGTAATAAATTTTATAAAATAAATTTTAAAAGTAGTCGCTGGTCGCTGCGACTGTGAAACGAACAACACAGCGACTAGTCGCAGCGACTGGTCGCAGCGACTGACAAACGAACAACAAACCAAAAATCTGATCGCGGTCGCTGATCGCAGTCGCTGGTCGCGGTCGCTAGCGACCACGAAACGAACAGGGCCCGTCTCTCTCGATCAGATAAGCGCTTCAATGGTGGATCCCCTAATTCTTCTTCTTCCTCGTACGGACCTCTCTTCCACTCGCAATCTTCAAAGACTAAGGAGGTGATACCCTGAAGTCGAACTCAGATGAAAAAATAGCAGACTTTTTTTGTGAGACAATGTATTATTATAGCTCCACTTAGCCAGTAGACCAAAACGTGACTTATGATGTTCTGTTTCATAAACAGAACGATGTTTTCTGTAACCAAACCAGAATTGTGACAATTTGTGATAATTTACTTCTTCAAAAACCTTATAATTTATGCAATAATCTTGAAAAGTCAAATTTAACCAGAATCTGTTTTATAAACTTTGATTTTAGTTTAGAAATTTTTATTAATGAACAATCTGACCATTCTCAACACCTAATCCATACAAAACACCAGAATATTTCTCCAAAGAACCAATGAAGAAATTCTCCTGCAGCTTCCTGAATGTACATGACGTTAACAAGCTATCTGATCCAGCCTGGTGACAAATCCCAACTCGCTCAACTTCAAGCAGCTCAGCTAATTTGTTCAGACCTCCATGAAGACTATTACAGAACTTCATCAAGTGTTTGATGTCGTAAACTCTCGGAAAATACACACTGATCATCTCAAAGAACCCAGTTTGTGTCTCCGGTAGATTCTGACAAGTCAAGAGCTTGAGCAAGTACCCGAAATCGTATCCACTGTGGAACGTAACCCAATGAACACTTTCGTTCAACACAATCCCTGAAGACATCAGAAGCTCAGCGAACCTTTTCGAATCGATACCCATCTGGTTGTTCTTAGCGAAATCAATGCCCGACTGACGAAGAAGCTCGATTGAATCAGTAGCATGAATGTCGGAATCGAGGTTGAATTCGCGGAAATTGAATTGCCAGATGCAGTATTTGTTTTCGGTACCACAAGTTGGTAGATTTCCTTTCTCGTCGGAGAAAGTGAGTCCGAGCTGAATCATCTTGAGTATGTTGACATTCGTTTTTAGGGTTTCGTAGTGATACTCAGTGTTGGTTTTGAAAGTTCCGACTGGTCTACATACAATTCCAGGAAACTCTGTGTCCATAGCTACGAAAGGAAAATCATCGACGACTTCTCGAATCAGATTCATCTCTGATTCCAGATTATCATTCCAGACTTCACGGATTTGAATCGAATCGTCCTTCAAAAACAGCGACATAATGATGATGCTGAATCAGAGTCAACAACTTTAATAGCATCTGGATCCGGGAGACTGGAGAAGCAAAAACGAAAAAAACGTAGAGCGGATCTAGAGTGAGATCCAATCCGGTTTCATCATATCTGCAATCGATTCAACAACAAATCAATCAATCACCAACTCATAAACATCAATCTTGTCCAAGATTTAACGAAACCATAAGAAAAATGAAAAAGCAAGAATCTAAGTAGACAAAGAGACGCTAAAGTAAGCCGATTCGAACCTTGAAATGAAGCTAAGTAGAGTGATAGATGTTTCTTGAGAAGGCGGCGATTGTTCAGGCTTAGGGTTTCAGAGGAAATGGTGGTTTATTATAAATCACCAGTCACCACTTCACGCGTCTTTTTTATTTTTGTGATGACGATGCATTATTTTCTCTTCTTCCCAGAAATTTTTTAATGTTTCTATATATTTTTGGTTAGAAATTGTAAAATATTCACCTGACATCGCAGAGTCGATTAAAATGACTAAATTTTATAATTGACCAACTCATGATTAGTGTTAAAATTCGAAACTTCTCAAGTTGAGCCATTTGCAGATACAATGCTCGTGTTGTAAAAATAGGACTTATAGAACTTACACTTCAAATTTTTATTCCAACTGGCTATTAGCCCAAGCATATAAACCCAATGTTCTTTTACAATTGAAATGCATCAAGCTGTCAACAAATATACACCCAAAACCCCAAACTCAGAAGAAGAAGAAGAAAACAAGTTAAAGAGAAGTAGATGAGGGCTCACAATTTTTGTAAACTGCCTATAAAGAGGGAGGGAGAGACAAGAGAAAGAGATACAAATGGTGGATGACTTCAGCTTATTTAGACTCCAATGCTGTTAAACCAGATGATGATCCTGCTGAATTATTTTAGATGATGTGAAGGGGCGAGAAATTACGTGAAACTATTACACACTGCGATCAGACAAGCTACTTGAAGTCGCCAGATTCAAATTGTAAGAGGATTTGAATATTTCCATCCTCTTAAAGAATCAATACACTCATCTCTGAGGAGGATCGACTGTCCTGACATTTGCACCTGTCAAACCTTCAATCTTATCTTTGGTGATATCCACAAAGTGACCAATTACTTCGTGAAACTGCTTAAGACCCGATAAGGGTAGAATGATGGAGGACCTGTCAGAACCAGCCACCTATATGAAAATGTGTTGAGGAGATTGCTTAATGTTAGAACCATGGAATATAAAGCTTTTAAGAGTTTAGGAGAAAAAAAAACAGAAAAAGATTGTTCTTCCAAGGTTACCTCAGATATCCTCAAGAAATGTCCCCTGTTATTGTTCCCAAGATCAAAGAAGAACCTTTTCTGGTCGGCTCTGATTACCTTAGAAACACCCGTCATTGCGGTATCATCATGGCCTGGCAAGTCAGTTGCTCGATCCACATTAAGTTCTGAAGAAGATGGCTGCTGGTTACCATGGCCAGGTATAAATCCAGCTCCAACATCATCTGAAAGTCCAGCCAGATGTTCCTGTCCATCCGAAGGTTTCTGTTTCCAAAGGAAGAATGAATAAGAGTATAAGACATCATCGAAACAAAAAGCTTAGTTAAAGGAATTTTACCAAAAATATCAAACGAGACGAAAATACCACCTGATTTGGCATCGTGAAAAGTCCTGATGCTTCATGGATCTCAGCTAAGATATTCCTAAAAGCTGCCCATCCTTCATCAGGGGAGCTTCCAGCTGGAACAATAATGGTGCTTCGATTTCTACTAACCGATGCTTCTGACACCTATCACCACACCCAAAACCGATCAGAGAACATCCCTAAAACTTCTGATACCTCGAGATAGTCGCATACTAATCAAGATGAAAATAACGTTCCTAAACATCTAAATTCTAAAACCTCTAAACTTCAATTCACAGATAACAAAGAGAAAAGAAAAAAAAACATTAAAACTTCAGATCATAAGAGGAAAACAAAGAAATTAAAACCTTCAAGAAGCGTCCTCTCCTGTTCTCACCGATGTCGAAGTAAAACACCTAAACACAGAAAAACAAAGAGTCAAAAAGTCAACGACCGTACCCAGAGGAGAGACTGATACTAAAAAGTTAAAAATTGGAGGGTAACGAAACCTTGGAATCAAGCTGCAATTCTTTGCTAAAAAGCTCGTGTTCCTCGGAATTGACGTAGTAATTGAAGAGATCGAGGAACCAGGAGATGCCGGCAGAAGGAACGATGATGGTTGACCTCGTCGCCGACGTCTTCTCCGATATCTTTAAGTACCTTCCGCGAGGATTCTCCTTGAGATCAAAATAGAAGAGCTTGTGCTCAACCTGCAACGTCTTGCTCACCAATTCCACATCGGTACCTCCTCCTCCTCCTCCGGCTGCAACTCTTCCTCCTTCAGCTACTCCTCCACCACCACCTCCACCAGAATTACCTTCCATCGTCAACCGTTAGATCGGAGTAGAAATTTCGCTGAAATCTCTTTCACTAAAGAGTTGAAATTGACGTCTGATCTGAGAGGTGAAGTAATGCGATTGAAAAATGAGGGATTTGTGAGGAAATGAGAAATAGGGTTTAATATCGGACCGGTGTTTAACCGGATTCATCTTTAGGTTCGAATTTTTCTGATTGGTCGGATTAAGCAACAAATAATTTGAACCGAAGTGAACTGTTACTATTATAATATCATTTTACATCTGACCATGTACACAATAGTAATTAATCATATATAATAGAAATATTGATACGTAATTAACAGAAAGAGTGAGAGAGTCTTGAGTTGAAGACAACCAAAAGCAGCCACACAAAATTTTGTCAGATTAGTTTTTAAGAAAAAAAATCAATTTTAAATTTATGAAAGACAAAACCGATCCGGTTCAGAGGTGTTGTCTCATTGAAGATTGTGGTAAAGAGTCGATGCCACGTGTCCATAACCGGGATTACTTACTAACCACCATTTTGAGTTAAATCAATTTCTGTCTGCAAATTGTAACTTTCTGTTCTGAATGAAATCTTCATTAGTTTCGCTCTCTTAGAACCAACATGGCGACTCTCGGCCATATAGCTCGAGAATCATCCGACATCACACGTCTCGCTCAGTTTTACAAACAAGTAATTTCTAGACTTCATGTTTTCCCTCCTTCGGATTTATCGAATTTTTTGCTTTGGGTTTGTGTTGTTAACAATTCGACAAACAAAAAACGAAACCCTTGATTCAACTTGATGTAGCGGTTATCCATCTGCACAGAATCTATGGTGTGCAAAACTGGATTTTTCCTTAGAGATTTGTGGTAATACTGTGGCTGTGTTTCTTCGCCTGTTCACTTGTCTCATCCTTACTTTCTATTGAGATTTGAGAGTGTTCACATTTTGTCATTTGGAGGAGAGTGAGTACTAATATTTATTTAAATCACTTGTAGTAGTAGTCACACTGTTCAGTGACCTCAAATCACTTTTTGATCAAGTTATTGGTTATCTTGATTCCTCATCTTCGTTGATTAATCTTCTTTTCCCCTCTTGTTCGCAAATCATTGGCTGATATGTATTATGATTTTCAGTTATTTGGGTTCGAGGAGATCGAAAGCCCTGATTTTGGAGACCTGAAGGTGATATGGCTAAACTTACCAGGTGCTTTTGCAATGCACATCATCCAGAAAAACCCTTCAACAAACCTTCCAGAAAGTCCTTACAGTGCCACCTCTGCGGTTCGGGTTCCTAGCCATCTCCCCATGGGTCACCATATCTGCTTCTCCGTCTCCAACTTCGACTCTTTCCTTCGTTCTCTCAAGGTATTTGTTTCTTTGCAATGCTTTGTCTATGATCTTTGTTTTAGACAGAATCAGAAGAGTATATGGTTGATATTGAATTCTTGACTGCTCACAAGCTCAAACCTTACTGTGTTATCGACCATCTGTTGCTCTGCATATATTTCAATGTTGATTATAGCAATTCCCCTGAGTATTTCATTGATCTTCTTGCGTCGTTGAATGCTATTAGGATAAAGGAATAGAAACTTTTCAGAAGTCTCTTCCTGATGGCAAAGTCAAGCAAGTTTTCTTCTTTGATCCAGATGGTAAATAATCTCTTTTTGCGCATGATCCGGTACCTAATATCTTAAGTTGAATAGTTTGTTATTCACAACAAGCATCCCAACAAGTTTCAGATTACAATCTTTGTATATTGTGCATTCTCATGGCTACTTGATACGGTCTTCTACGTTCATGTATGTTTCAACTGACAGATTCTCAAATTTTCAGGTAACGGAATAGAGGTAGCAAGCAGAGCGGAGTCTTGAACCTTCTGAAGTTTGGTGTGTCAGTACTTATAGAATGAAATAAAAGTATATAAATAATCAGCTTGTTGGAACACAAATAGTTAAGGTTGCATATGTAAAGAACATGTAGCTGTTACTGTTTCTTCGCTGGATAGTTTTGGAACAATGTTTAGGTTTGACGTTAAGTTCTGACAAGTGACAACTTACGTTCAAAGCTCGTGCCTTGTGCTTTAAATGTTGGATGTGATATCGCATTAATGAGCTTTTCTTGTCTACTAGTTCCAATGTCTCTATAACAACACCCAATAGATAGAGATATTTGACAGAGAAAGAGAGAGAACAACCATACATTCAACACTATTAAGAATTTTGTAATGAATCCAACGGTCAAGAGAGCCTAACTCACCCGGTTCACGTAACACTTCTAATTGAGCGTTGGTTTGATCAGAAATCAGGTCTACTGCTGACCGACGAGCTGAACTAAACCGAAGTGGTCATATCCAACGTCTTATTTTGTCAACTCAACTGGTCTAGTGGCCTCTTATCCCACTATTTTTGGTGTCTAGGGGATCGAACTACTGGTTTGGTGTGTAGAAAATTTGTAAAAACAGTATTACCATTTACCCATATATCTTCGGCCATATCCAACATCCTTAAAAGTGTTGATACCGATGATTTCAGGAAATTAAAAGAAGTAAAAATAGAGAAAATGTGTTTCAAAATTCCTAGTCTAAACAAAATAAGACATCAATTTGTGGGGCTAAGATGTTGTCTATACAGCAACATGACATGGGGCATAATGGTTATAAGACATTACAAACATTCTACAACTTACCATAATATTACAATTCTGTGACTGTGAGATAGATTGAAGAAACATAAAAAATCTTATGATCCACCACTCGCCGTTATTGTATGGTTCTTATTGATTGATGTAAAATTGAACGAATCATGAGTAGCTTAGGTACCAACAAATATGATTACTACATCTGCTTGTGGCCCACGTAAATTTATCCATAAGAACGATGAATCCGAATCTTTTTTTCTGGTGCCGGATAATCTAAGCAAAGTGGTACCACGGGTCCAAAAGTAGCCTTGGCATGATTATGTAGCTAGCTAGCCTCTGCATTTTGGGTTTGGGTTTACGTTATCTGACCATACTTGTGACCGGACCGGTCCACTCTTTTCCTAAAAGAACCACGGTACGAGTCTTTAGATATTATTAACCAAAACAATGTGTAAAGAAATTAGCAAGGGATGGGTCCGGTGTGTTATCACGAGCAGGTTCGATTCTCCTAATATTCGAAACCAATTCACAATTCTTTTGAACACTGATATATGTAGATATTAACTTAGTTTTCAGTATTATTTTGCATCATTTTATATTATTTATCGCTCATTAATCTTCATTTTAGATTAGCTTTTGGTTCATTTCACATTTTAGAGTTCTAGTTAGATCAAGTCGCATATTTTCCGTTTTGAGTTTATTTTAGGTGATTTGGAGCATACCTTGAAGCATTGATGACTTTGGGATAAGATGCACTTTCATGCTATGGAGTTGGCTGAATAAAACATGAAGAAATGAAGGAAAATGACTCGGGAGGATGGGACATGCCTCGACCTCGACTTGATGGACCCGACGGGACGCACGGAACGTATGACCATTCTGGACGCACAGCACGTCGGGCCTCATCCCGACCTGGTGCACCTGACGTCAGACGCACGAACGTGAACCTTGCGGACGGACGGGACGTCGCCATCCGTCCCCACCCGAGGGACCCGACCTCAGATGCATGGATGTGAAGCTTGCGGGATGTGCGGGACGTCGCTACCCATCCCGACCTGAGAGACCCGACCTGACGTACGCACAGAACGAAGCTCGCAGATGTGCAGAACGTCGACTTCAGTCCCGACCTCGCCAACCCGACGCCAGAAACAGACGATCCGAAGCGTTCTAGAAGCACAAGGCGTTGACCTTAGGCCCGACCTCATGGACCCGACCCCGAGTGCACGTGTCCCACTTAAGTTGGTTTGACCCGGTTTGTCCCGAGTCAATCTGAATCTGTTTTTAAGCATTAAACCCCAATTTTTTAGGGTATTATTCAGATGTTTTTCATTCTATTTTCAGACACTTTTATTTTCATATCACTAAGAACATATTGAAAGAGAGTTTGAGGGAGAATACTAGAGACTCTCTTGGATGATTCTCTTTGGATCATTCCTTTTATCAATTTAAAGAATCTCTTTATCATATCTCTTCTCTATTTTATTATTTTTTCATTTTATCTTTTGTTTTGAGATCATTTGTTATGATATGTGAGTAGGCTTTAGAGTGGTTGATAGTTAGGTAGATCATAAGTTTAGATGATTGATATTTGATGCTTAGATTGTTAAATCCTTCATATTATGTGGTTTTAATGCTACATTTAACTTGGCTATTTAAATCTAGAAGCTAAGAATTTTGTTGTCTAAGAGGTGTTCGATGAAATTCTCGAGAGACCTTTTTATGAGTTTTTCTTCCTTAGCCATTGAGAGATGATGTTAGAGTGATTAGTGCACTCAATGAACTTGTTTTAAATGCTTATTGATCTTTGAATTGACAAATGAGAGTTTAGCTCAATTGATTGATTAGTAAAGTGGTTAATGCCATGAGAGTTGGTTAGTCTAGAGTTGTGTTCTATGTTATAGGTTGAGCTTAATTATTTTTATTGCATCATTTGTTAATTATCGTTCCCTTTAATCATTTACCTTGCTAAAACCATTCGCCTTCGTATAATCGTCTTTGCTTCTTTATTAAAAATGTGTATCAAACATCCCTAACACGGATATGGACCTATCTAACAACCATTTGAATATTCATAGTCTATCTGTGGGATGCATCTTCCCTAAAAAAAATAGTCTAGAACCATCTCATAAGTTTTAGGAACTCATGAGTTATAAAAAAACAAAATTGGGGATGTAATAAACAAATCTCAATGAGCTGGTTGGTCGGACCAGTGAAAACATGACATGACCTTGTAGGATGGTACCGAATGGACCTAAATGAGGACCACACTAGGTAACTATGCGTACTTGAACTAACATGTTTTAGCTTTACGTCATGATGAGTGGACCAGTTTTGAGAGGTGAGTGAATTGCCTTCCCTCGTGAGCTCTTTTTCTGTAATTGCAAAGGACAATCATTCTTTCATGTTACGCATTGCCATTTTTGTAACTCTGACTATATCATATGGTTTATATGAATAAACCAAAACTTAATATATAACATTCACCAATAAAGAAATATTTCCACATGTATGTGAGTCAATAAAAATATATATCATGTTGTATACCTCCCCATGTTGAGTGCAGCTTTTTTATGTCAGTCTCCAACTCTTCAGAAATAAAGTATTAAGTAAATACAAAATTAGAAACTATATGACCACAAATATATAAATAAAGTAAAAAGTAAAAATATGCTCTTCACATTTCACTCGAAAGTACAACAGCATTTGGCAACTTTTAATAGCCCAACTCTTCTCATTATAATGATTAAATATCTCAACTAATGGCTCATATACTTGAAATTCCAATCTATATGAAGTAATTAATAGAGGTTATATATGGATGATATTTTAGATCTCAAAGCATAAATTCATAAAATTTATAGTTTGATTACTATTTGGAACTTAGAGTACTAATTCATAAAATTTATTGTTTGGACTATCTACTAGTTGTATAATTATTGGGTTTTCTTCAAATCATAGAAATAAGTAATAAATTTTTATATATATGTGAGATTAGTAACTCGTAATATAGAAAAATAACTGCAGTTAATAAGTAGAGTAAGTAGTGACAATTAAGAAATGTACATGTGGTGAACATAGTCAACATTCATAGTCTTCTTGGTAGCTGCTTTGTTATTCTTGAAAACGAAATAACTGACAATAACTCAATTACTAACTATTAGTTAATGATATTCCAAAATTACACAAGTACCCTTATTATAAACACAAAAATAATGTGTATATATATGTAACCAAATTAGCCAACAAATCCATTTGCTCAAAACATTACTAATTCAATATTTCTTTTCATCTTTCTCTCTAAGAAAAATGCCAAAAATCTTATGGAAAAGCCTCCATCTTTGTTTCCCATCAAATCTCACAAAATGCTATTCTTCGCCGTGTCTTCCTCCCTCCGCCGCCGATCCCAACGATCCCGATCAACCTAGCCGTCCCTCCATTGTCCTCATAAACAATTTCAACCTCCTCTACCACGACGATAACAACCACCACCATCATCACCACCACCGTGTCGTTGACTTACCTTCCTCCTCCACCGCCACAGCCACCACCACCACAACCACCTCCACGTCATCATATGAATCTGACATCTCTCCTGATGTATCCGCCGCCTTCGCTTCCCGTCGTTTCTTTTTCTCTTCCCCTGGCCTGTCCAATGCAATAACCGATTCACCAGAAACCCGGTCAAAAGAATTCTCTGATAATTACGATAACACATCCACAAAGAAGACATTAAATTACGAAACTACCACTACAAGGCTTCTAACCGGAGGAACCGCCGTGAAACAACACGTGATCTCGCCGGATCCAATAACCGACTTCCGACGATCAATGCAAGAGATGATTGACGCAGCCATTGATGCCGGAGAACTTAGCCGTCCAGAAGATGAGTATGGGTATAATTTCTTGAACGAGTTGTTACTCACTTATATCTCACTGAATCCAACCGACACACATAAATTCATCATCAGAGCTTTCTCCGACATTTTGGTTTCACTTTTGTCTGAAGAACGACGGATATGTTGAAGTTCCGGTTGGCCGTCACATGTTAAGTGACTGTTAATTAGTTTAAGTGAAACCTAACTTGAGTAGTTAAGCAATTCATAATAAGAACTCCTGACAATTTTTATCTGTTTTATCGGTTTTTTATTTGTTTCTACTTTTGTACGTTTTTTAATAAGATAATTGAATGATAAAAATGATACAATAATTTAAGATATTTGTTGAAGATATTTTTTCTAATTATATATTTTGGTGGGATGTAATAATCTTAGATATATTTTCTCGTCAAAATGATAATAACTCGAAAAAAAAATACTGGGTCCGATTAGTGAGTCTATTTGAATAAGACGATTGAAAAAAAAATGAGCAGTTAATTAGAAGGTCATTTGAAAAATGGTAATAGATAAATGTCCATAAATAAGTCTGTTTGTAACTAACAGCTAAACATCCTTAAAAAACTTCATATGTTGATTTTCTAATGTCTATTTTAACTGCTAATTTTCAAAAGTATATTTTAACTGTTAATTTTCAGATGTTTATTTTCAACCGCTGATTTTAATATTATTGATAACAAAATAAGTCATTGTAACCCTTCGTTTAATGCTACCAATCAAACCTTCACTCTTTTTTTTCCTATTTGAGTTTTTTTTAAATAAATTTTTTTGACATAATTAGACTGTTTTGTATCAACGGAAATTTTTCTAAATTTGGTAAATTATTAAACCTTTGAAGCTTGAACCGACTATCGAGTGCAAAGGCTGAAAACAAGTTTTTAAGTTTAAATTTTGTTGACAAAAAAGAAAAGTATTATAAGTGGACGTGGATTTCTAATGATATGGACAAAACTTGTTGAGAGATAATCAATTTGCGGGAAGCTCCAAATTCAAATCGAAATATCTATCAAGTACATAATGATGTTTTGTACGTAATAGTTAAACTTATGAATGAACCAATAAAAAATAATCCAAATACATCCAAAAAACTTTAGGCGAAGAGTAAAAATTGAACTTGGTTTGATCAATAAATTAGAATAAGGTTTGCATAGACAGCAAAAGTATTACCAAGGTACAAAGCTTGAGGCATCGATTTACTCTCTAATTGCTTATATTATATCAAGGCATGGATCTTGTTTTATATTATTACTATGAATTAATATAGTCCACACTTTAATGTACTTGAATTGAATATTGAAATATATTCTTGTTTTGCTTCTTTCCATTAGATTTAACACATAACACAATGTGAGACAAAACAAAATTATTGAGGATCCTAAGAGACGGATGTTGGAAGGTCCACCCCGACCAAAATAAACTATAGAACTCATAGTTAATAATATAAAATAAATGTCCAATTTAAAAATTAAAAAGTATAAAAAAGATAGTTGGTTTAGGTTAATATTAAGACTGTGGTATTTGTCTTATTCACTAGATTGCGAGTATTCTGTAAAAACACAAACAAACAATTATACTTATATAATTAGTAAGAGATAATGAACTTAAAGAGGTCTTAATTGTCAATTATAGTTTTGTGAGTTGGTAAATGGTGCCTGGTTTTGTGCCGCTTGTCTCCAACTATGCCCAACCACTTGGTCGATAATGATAGGTCAAAATAAGATTTTGTTTCATAAATTTGGGTTTATGTCACTATGTGTATCGATGTGAGCTAATGTTGTGGGTCAAAACATACAGTAGCTAGCGTTGCATATGTCCGAATTTGAGGTTATTTAAATCGGTCATTTATGTGTCAACTACTTCACTGTTTTATACGAATAACAAGGAATCCGATAAGGAAGAATTTGCTTCAAAGATTCAAAGAGTTCAGATTTTTTGTGCAATGGTCTTTATTTTAGTCAACATTTGTATTTACAATCTCGTAAATCACAGAACACTTGTGATTATGTCTCTTAACGAGATACATAAGACTTTGGTCTTAACTCGAAAATGATGGACGATCTAAATTTCCTCGGAAGTATCGTATTGATCCAGATGTACCTAAAATAGTAGTTCGATAAATTTGATTTCTACAAATTTTTTTAATAAATATAGAAATAGAAGTCTAGTTCAATTTAATGCTGAAAAACTTATTAACCGAACAGGTGCAACAGAACTTTGGAGTTGAAATAAACACGTTACTGTAGTCACTACAAAGCATGTGAAATTACAAGTTTAGAGGATGCTTTAGAATAGTTTTCATGATTTTTGGACGATGTTTGACTTCAATAACTTAAAAGTTCGATACCTAACTCAAAATGGATCAATCTAAAGATATGAGATCATAATCGAAACGGAACAAAAAGTTTCATACTCACGCATTGCATTTGGATCTTTTTTACCTACCAAGTACCAATTAAAAGTCATATATAGGCTATAATTATATATATATTATAAATGTTAGAATTAAAATTTTAAAATCCAGCTCACAAGGCTAGTTTCACTGCCAGTAGATAAGAAACTGGCCTTGCACACTCCACATAAAGCTACAACTTATATATTACCTCTCTTGACTTTGTGAATTTGTTTGCTACAAAATTTTCTTCAGGCAAATAAGACGGTCCCGTGATTCATGGTAGCTACACCTTTATAAGAAAACAAAAATGTCACCAGTGATTGATGCAATCTATTAACGAAATTAAACAAACCATTAATATGTGACTCACAAATTTTAAACAAAACATAATATATAAAGTTATGTCAGGAAAATCTGACATCAAAGCTGGAATAGCTCAGTTGGTTAGAGCGTGTGGCTGTTAACCACAAGGTCGGAGGTTCGACCCCTCCTTCTAGCGATTATTCTTTCTTTTTACGTATTTATCTTCCGGAGGGCAACTTCGTAATATTGAAAGTGAAGATTGTTTGGAAAATTGAGTCACGACTCATTAATGTCTCGTTTCATTTACAAGTCTCTGTAATTCCATTTATCCATGTAAAGTGTTTAGAACTTGCAAACAGATGAAAAGAAAGTGTCCACTCGACCTATTTATTGGAACATTACTACTTCATTATACATAAACCACAAAACACATAATAAACTATGCAAACTCTTCTCTATACGATCATCAACATATATAAAGACCAGGATTTTGTTCAAATCTTAGATCTTCCTCTGAAGAGTAAGCAAATCAAGAGAAGATCCATATTTCACCTTCAAAGCTTGAGCACACCAACCATGTCCATCATCAACCGTAGGCATCCTCACTTCGATCACAGGAACCACCGGACTTGGAGATCCTGGCATCAACACAGCTGCAAAAACCTGCAAAGAATTCGATGCATCGATGTCCATACAAACATTGATCTCTGGAACACCTTTAGGAGATGGTGGAATCCCAACGATTTTGAAGTATCCAAGCAGATGATTCTCTTCAACAGTCTTTCCTTCTCCTTCATATACAATGATTAAAGCTTCCTTTTGGTTATCCTGAACAGTCGTGAAGAAGAGGTCTTTTCTTGCTGGAACCATCGTGTTACGTGGAATCACGGGTATGAATTTGTTGCCGTTAGCTCTTACTCCAACTGCAAGAGCTGTAGCTTGGATGGTTAAAAGATCTAAGCTTCCAAACGGATCGTGGATCCCTGAAGTCACTGCACCTTCCAAAGCGGCTCCTCTAACTGCAGCTTCTAATGGATTCATGCCTTTGTAAACCTCGTCTTTCTTGCATACGTTCTTGACAATGGTTCTTACTTTAGGGATGTAAGAACACCCTCCGACCATTATCACATCGTCAATATCACCAGTCTCGACTTTTGCATCTCGCAGACATTGGAGAACAAGTCTTTCACATTCCTCAAATACCTTCTGGTTCACTTCCTCAAACTCCAATCTATCAAGAACCTTAGAGATTTTGTTCCCGTTTCCCAAATCCACTTCGATTTGGACATTATCTTGATCAGATAGCCTGTGAATAGCATCCTGTGTCGCTACACGGAGCAATCCTGAAGTTTCTGCGTCTGGTGGCGCAATATGGCGCATTGTGTTCTGAAGAACGTCTTCTCCTCCAATGGGGTTTCCCGCCAAGGCCTTTATCTGTGAAACACCACCAGCTGTTGCAGTAACCGCAACATCGCAGTAACCAGCACCCATATTGAATATAACCGCAAGCCTCTCGCTTCCACTTCCCATGTTATCATGCGTTGTCATCTGCTGCTGTTGTGCGTAGAGCAACGCGGTTGCTGTTGGTTCAGGCATCAAACGAAGAACATGAAGTCCAGCCATAGCACACGCTCTTTCCATCCGTGTGAGCTGGAACCTAGAGAACGAAACCGGTACCGTGAGCACGACATTTCTGACAGGGCGTTTCAGCTGAGCTTCAGCCATTAGACGTAACTCCACAAGGAATATAGCTAAAACTTCCTCTGGAGTTGTGGATCTCCAAGCATTGTTCACCAACGCCGCAATAAACGGTCTGACTCCAATGTCAAGAGTCTGAACCAAGAAAGGAAGGTTCTTGCTGGCGTGAACCACGGGATCAGTGTCTACACGACCAATGAGCCGCTTCATGTTGAAGATAGCAGCTCCGGTAAGCATTTCCTGCTCGTGTGCAAGCTGGTTGCTAACTCCACCTGCAGGAACTTCATCTTTGAAAGTGACAAAGGATTTGATTAGTTTCTGGTTCCTTGTGTTCCTCAAGATGTGAACTTGAGAGCCGTTCCAAACCGCTATACTGCATTGCGAAGTACCAATGTCAATTCCAATAGCGATCTCAGGTAATGTAGGAGACGATGATGATTTCTCCTCTCCAGTGTTTTCACTGTCTGATGCTACTGTGTATTCTTGTTCTGCCATTTCCTACAGACATGCCCAGATTCGAACACATGGGTTTCAATTGTAAGCACGCTTCAAAAAAGAATTACAAAATCCTATTGACAAGCAGGCATAAAAGCGATGTCAAAGATTCATCAACACAATCAAAGATTGTTCCTTTTGAACCAATCATTAGTGGTTGTTGTTTTCATTTCATCAACTCAGCATTCAAAGCATACGAAGAATGAAATCAGTAACAGACTGAAATGAAAATGATTTTTAAAGTGTCAGTGGGATTATTAGTCTCTTACTCGCCGACGATTCCAAAAATTAACAAATAAACTTGAATCAAATAAGCATTAGCACCAGAAACAAGCTAAAGAGAAACAAACAAAGTGTAGTCACATAATCGAAACAGAGCTCGTAAACAGCAAACCTGAGCAAAGGAGAGATCTTTCACAAAAGAGTATAAAGATGTAGTCGAAGTCGATAAAGAGAGAGAGAAATAGATGTTGTGCTAACTCTTCTTCTTCTAGAGTTCCCTAGAGAAACCTCGGCGCTTTTTGGAAAACAGGAGGGACTCCATTTCTCTAAACAACCTTTATTTGTAGATAATTACAAAATTTAGTAAAGAAAAATTATTCTTGAGTCCTTGAATGTTTCTTTAATTGAAATTATATTTTAAATTTATTTTTCTTAATCATAAATAATTGGAATTTTTTGAAAATAAGCCACGTTCAATTACCCACATCTATCCACGTTTACCGAATAGCCTCCACGTTATTTGTCTCTTTTTGTTAATAGTTTAAATAGAAAGATGAAACTTTGACACAACGACAACACATACAACTTTTATTTGAAATCAAATGGCTCCATTTCACCAAGTTTCTCTCTATTTTTCTTCTCCTATCTCTCTTTTCGTAGGCTTTACTCGAGAACGACGAGACCCAGAGATCGTTAAATTCGTAGTATTAACGTCAGAGTGTAATTTGTTAGAAATCGAAAAGGAAATTGCTATGAAGAAGTTGAAGAGGAGAAGCAAATGGAGCGAACAGTTAGATCTGTTGTTCAGACTCTTATCTATGTAGGTCAAATCTGATTGGTTTTTGTGTCTTTTGTTTGTGACTGTGATTTTAACTTTAAAGGTGTTCCATATTTGATTTGGGAAAACAGAGAATTTCAGAAGGGAAAAATGAAAACAAGGTTCTAGAAGAGATAAACTATTTGGTTGAGAAACTGAATGAGTTAAAAGTATCCAAAAGTTAAGGACATCGAAGAAGCTAGATCACTGCAGACATAATTCTGTTTAAAAAAGATAGCTGGAGAGGTTTGATGAAGAAGTTTGTGTCAAAGGGATTCAGAAAACGGAGCTTCTTAGTCCACCCAGATCAATCAAAGCGTTTTTAGGAACAATAACGGCAATTTACCGTAAATTGGCTGAGTTTATTTTTGCATGATCTTGATTTTGATGATTTGAGTTGCAGAATAGATACTTTGAGTAGTAAAATGGAGGCATTATCGAAAGGAGTTTTGTTGGAAAGAATGGAGAAAGAAAATGGATGTAGGAGAAAGAAATTCTTCTCAGAGTGAGAGATGAAGAGAAAGTCCCGAGAAATTGCACGATGTGGGGAACGACCAATTTCGAAAGCTAGCTTAATTGATGGAAGAAGAGATGAAAGGGATTTAAATTTTCTTTGTATTGATCTGACTTTGTCAATATATGAACACGGCAGATTTCTGAATAATACTCTTAACTTGATTGAAAGAACTTCAAATGGCTTATAAAGCCTTACATGAGGAAACAAAGATAACTAAAACATAAAACTTAAGTTTATAATATACGACACAAACATAATATAAATAAACTGAAAGTGCTAAGCACTCAGTTTAACAAGCAAATGGTTGTACACCTAGCAGCTCCCGTATCTTTACAAATGTTTCCAACTTCACAAGCTTTGTCATCTCGAAGATAGTAGTACCTTACATCGATATGTTTCGTCCTTCCGTGCATCATCGGATTCTTCGATAACTTGATTGTTGAGCTGTTGTCACAGTAGATTTCTATACACATTTTTGTTTCAAAACTGATTTCCTCAAATACTCCTTGTAACTATACACAATGCTTTGCACATGATGCTACTGCAACATATTCTGCTTCGGTAGAAGATAACTCCACAATGTCTTATTTGCGTGAACTCCAACACACTGCTGCATCACATAGAAGAAAAACGTACCTAGATGTACTTTTTCTGTCATCGGAATCGCCTACATAATCACTTTCAGTGAATGCCATAATCTCCAAATCAACTTGTCGTTTGTAGAACGGTCCAAATTCCAAAATTCCACGTTGATATCTCAACACTCTCTTAACTGCTTGCAGATGTTCTTCTCTTGGTGTAGCCATGAAACGTGAGAATATACATATGACATACATCAGATATTGCCTTATCACAGTCAAATACATAAGACTTCCCACTAGTTGTTTATACATTGTAGCATCAACCTCTCTTCCATCACCCTCTCTTCCATCACCCTCTCTTGAAAGCTTAGTTCCAGGAACTATGGGATTTTTAACTGTATTGGAGTTCCACATCTCAAAACGTTCCAACACTTCCTTAGTATACTTCTTTTGACATAATTGAATCCCACTCTAACTTTGATTGACTTCCACCCCTAAGAAGAACCGCATCTTTCCTAGATCAGTCATCTCAAACTCTCTATTCATTGACTGTTTAAAATCCTCACACATCATTGCATCATTACCTGTATAAATTAAGTCATCTACATACAGACATACCATGATGACCTTTCCTCCACGTTGCTTGAGAAATAACATATGATCAAAGCTACTCCTTTGAAATCCTTCTTTCTTGAAGTAGTTGTCTATGCGACTAAACCAAGCTCGAGGTTGGGAGCTTTCTTTAGTCCATACAAGGCTTTGTGAAGCTTATATACCTTATGGTCTTCACCAGCTTTGACAAAGCCTTCTAGCTGATCAACATAGACATCTTCCTGCAGTTCACCATAAAAAAATGCACTCTTTACATCTAGCTGACTCACCTCCCAACCTTGATGTGCAACTACTACTAGCAGAGTTCTTATCGTGTCCCACTATGCGACTCGTGCAAACACTTCATTAAAATCCATGCGTTCCTCTTGTGCATATCCTTTAACTACCAATCTTGCCTTGTACTTATCAACATCACCATTTGCATTCAGTTTGGTTTTAAAAACCCATTTGACACCTATCTTCTTTGCATTCTCAGGTAGAGTTACAAGCTCCCAAGTATTGTTCTTCTCAATACTTTGTAACTCACACACCATCGCTTCAATCCACTTGTTGTCTTTAGCAGCTTTATAACTCACATGATCACTTGTGAGAAACAAAGCCACAACAGCCTCAAATTCATCTTCTGAGAGCCTTCACCACTTTCATATTCACTCATCCAAGCTGATTATCTTCTTTCCCTCTATGTTCTTGTTGTTGCTGCAGGTAGTGCACCAGAGACTGCTTCTTCGAATTCTTGTGCAGAATTAGTAGTCATTTCTTCACCTCAATCCAGAGACATTTCACCCTCAGCCACTTCATGTCTATTCCACTCCTATTTAGCTTTCTCATCAAAATAACATCATAGCTGATGACTATTCTTGTGAACTAGCTCATACAAGCGATATCCTTTTGATTCTTCACTAACACCATGTAACACACGCTTGTCACTTCTACTGTCAAGTTTGATTCTCCTATGCTTTGGGATGTGCACGTAACCTATGCATCCAAACACTCTAAAATAATCAACACTTGGCTTGATTCCACTCCAACATTCTTCTGGAACCATGTCTTTGACTGTGCTTATGTAACTTCTATTTAGCAAATGGCAGGTCCATTTTGCAGCATCAGGCCAAAAGCTTTTTGGCATGTCCTTCTCTGTGAGCAAACATCTAACCATATTCATCACTGTACGATTTCTTCTCTCAGCTACTCCATTGGACTGAGGTGTATAAGGAGTCGTTAGCTGCAGTTTGATTCCAATTTCTTCACAAAAAGTATTGAACTCGGTTGAGGTGAATTCTCCTCCTCTATCAATTCTGAGACAACATATACTTTTACCAGCTTCTTTTCAACTAGACTTTTAAACTTTTTGAATACCTCAAACGCTTCACTATTCTCTACAAGAAAATACACTCATCCCTTTAGACTAAAATCATCAATAAGAGAGAAAATGTACCTTTTACCACTATGTGATGCAGGAGAAATGGACCCACACAAATCAGCATGAATCAATTGAAGTTTCTTTGTAGCTCTCAATTGAAGTTCCATGCATATGTGGCAGTCCTTTCACCAACTGCTTATGTTCCATGATTTTGATAGCTTTGTTATTCAGATGACCATAACGCCTATGCCACAGATCTGCATTTTCCTCATTATCAACTTTGAGACACCTACTTTGATTCTTAGTGATTGTAGACACCACAAACATTCGATTTTTGGTCATTATGGTGTGTATTATCAGGCCTTTTTGTGGATGATAGATCTTACACAGGACAGCTTCAATTAGAATAGTGAGACCTTTCTCTTGTAGTTGACCCACACTTAACAAGTTGTTATTCAGATCTGGAACAAAGAAGACATCGGTGGCAACTTGAGTAATACATGTAACCTCAAACCTGATTTTCCCTTTTCCTATAACAGCAAGTCTTGAATTATTACCCAATTTGACCGAAAGCTTAAAACTTTCATCAAACTCCACAAATCAACTCTTGTTTCCTGTCATGTGGTTTGAACAACCAGAATCAAGGAACCAATATTCTTTCTCCTCATCGTTCTCAACGTGAGCCATCAATAGCAAGCCTTCTTCATCAATCTCTGCATAATTTGCTTCTTTCTCTAGACTTGGACATTCCCATTGATAATGTTCAAGTTCATGACACTTGAAACACTCAATCGTAGCCTTGTTAACACCATATCGACCTCTCCCTCTGCTTATAGAGTAACTGCTACCACCTCTTGTTGATTGTCCTCTCCATCTACCACCACGACCCATATTTGTTATCTTCAGTTTAGCTTTAAGTACTTGCTCCTCACTTCCTACGCTTCCGATATTCTTCTCATGAACCCGAAGGGAGCTTTGTAACTCACAAACACTTAGCAAATCAATATCTTTTGACTCCTCAATTGAACATACTACAAAGTTAAAACTCTCCGTTAACGTTCATAGTATCTTCTCAACAATCTTCACATCGGTCATCTCCTATCCATAATTGCACATATCATTAGCAGTAGTCATCACCCTTCCAAAGTAATCAGTTACACTTTCTCCAATCCCCATCTCTAGCGTTTCAAACTCCCTACGAAGCCGTTGTAACTGAGCTTTCTTTACTCTCTCATTGCCTTGATATTTAACCTTCATCGAATCCCATAGCTGCTTTGATGTTTCCTTCTGTGTGGTAGTCTTCAAGATTGCTTTGTCAATAGCCTGAAACAGATAGTTCTTGGCTTTTAAATCCTTTAACTTAGCCTCATCCAATGCTTTTTGTCGTGCTGCTGTAAGCACTTCACCCTCCGCTGGTTCTTTGTAGCCTTCGTTTATAACACTCCAATACTCTTTTGAAAGCAACATATTCTCCATCAACATACTCCAGTGATCGTAATCGCCATCAAACTTAGGTACACACGGGGTGCTGAAATTACCCGATTCAGCAACCAACTCTCTCACACTCTTTCCCTCACTCACTCAAAGTTTCTCTTATAAAAGCTATGATACCAAATGTACAATATAATTGCAAATTTATGAATAATACACTTAACTTGATTTAAAAACTTCAAATGGCTTATAAAGCCTTACATAAGGAAACAGACTTAGACAGAAACATACTTCAACTCCACTACTTAGGACACGATCTAAATGACTCAAACGTGGCAAAACATAACAACTAAACTAAGATAACTGAAACGTAACTGAAACACAAAACTTGAGTTTATAATATACGACACAAACATAAAATAATAAAGTAGACTCCTACAGACTTGATAATTGATCATCTACGAGATGTATTCTTATAGATATTAAAGAAACAATTTAGACAAGAAGCATCAATCTCCATTAATTGACAGAGCATCATAATGATTGTGAAGAGACATAGACGTAACGTCTGTAGCAGAGAGAAAGGAGAATGCTGAAGTGTTGTCTGATTTGGGCTGTTACTGGGCTTTAAAGCTGTGTGTTATTCCTAAATGTCGTTCATCACATGCAGACTTATTCCTAAATGGATGTTTTTATTCTCCCTTCACAAGTACGATCGAAGAAGAGAAAATCCAAGAGAGAAATTATGCAAATTTACCTTTAGATTAAACAAATTAATTTACCTTTTTATTTTCATTATGGTAATAAGAACAAGATATATGGATGTTCTAATGCTTGCTTTCAAATAATACAAGATTAAACAAATTTTTATAAATTGTAATACTAATATATTCTTTTAAAGAAAAAACTTAAGATAAAAAACAAAAACATTACGCTAATATTATTTGAAACATCTAAGCAAGTATAAATTATAAATCAACCTCAACCCAAAACTAAGACTTATTCATTTCCAAATTAGTAATTATGTTCACCAATATTTATTCTAAGCCAAGACATGCATATATTATAAGAAAGAAAAATATGTGGTTAACTTTTAGTCATTTTAACTATGTTTTTTTTACTACGCAATACAAAGGAAAAAGGAAAAAATATATATATTGCAAATAATTCAGTGCAGAGATAATTGTTATTCAAAAAATCTATGATAACATAAAATAAGTAAGTATGCATAGATAATACTACAACTTATTCAATCCGAACTAAAAGATATTGTCTAATAAAATCGTTTTATGTAATAACAAACATGAGACTATTAAAAGAAAAATGTTTGCTTATATAATACATGGAATACAAGAATAATCCATAGTTCAAACATGCAAAATCTATATATATATATATATATAGCTAATTGAATAAATAAATTTTATGATTATGGAAATAATAATAATTTGTCGATTAAGAAGTATATATTAATTTAATTTTTCCAAATGGGCTAATTTGACATAAAGTATATGGATCAATCTGACATAAATTATTGAAAAGAAAATAGATGGGTCTGTAGCAAAATATTGGCCCAATTTCCGATCATAATTTCACTAGACGGATATTCAAAATAAATAAATTCACATTTTCGAAATAAGATGAAAAAGTTATTTTATGGTATAGTATAAATTTATAATATACCATTCGGATGGTAATAAATCATTTTTTCCTGGTATATCACATTTTATTTCAAAAGTAAGATTATACCCGTGTTATAATGTGAGATTTGATTGTTTTGATTATTTTTTAAACCGTGTTCATTTAAATTGTTAGATCTGTGTCGATATTTTAAAATATTATTTTCGAGATACTGTTTTGGATGTCTGAAACCTGAACCAAAATTGATATGAATTTGAAAAGCTAAACCCAACAAAAAACCCAAATGAGTCTTAAATCTACATATCCAAAAAATCGAAGCCGAGTCCGAATCCGAACCGGAACCAAATCAAGAACCAAATTTTAATTTTTTAGAGTTTTTAATTAATTTTTAAAAAAATTAAAATTTTATATAAAAATACTTGAACCCAAACTCGATCTATACCGAACCAAACCATATCCGAAAAATAAAATACTCGAATAAGTCTTCAATCTAAAGAGCCAAAATAGGAACCAAACTCGACAAAATACCAGAAATAGATTTTAAATCTATATACCTGGAAAACATAATCCAAACTTGAAATAGAACCGAATCAAGAAGCGAATTGTATATGATATTTTTTTTTTTGTTTCTTACTTAATTTCTACGAGTTTTTTTCGATGAAATTTTTATTAATGTTGAATTTTTATATAAAAATACCCGAATCCAAACTCGATATATATCGAATCGAACCCAATACGAAAAAGAAAAATACCATAATGAGTTTTGAATCAAACGAACCTAAAAACCGAATTAGAAGAACTGAACCCGAACCAAACCCGATAAAATATCCGAATGTGTCCTAAATCTTGTACTAAAAAAATTGAACCCAAACCTGAAGCGAAACTGAATCAAGAACCGAATAGGTGTCCGATATATTTTTGTGTAATTTTAACGTCTTTAAAATTTTATCTACTAAATCTTTATTAATTTTGAATTTTTATATAAAAATATTCAAACCCAAAATCGATGTATACCAAACCAAACTCGACTTAAAAAATAAGCAATAACCCTAATTTGGTCATCTTCCTCATATGTTACCAAGAGCTTAGTTTAACATCTGTTTCTATATTACAATTATACACAACAGGATTCCCACTTCACCTGGTCATGTATATATTTGCCAGAGTTAAAAGTCACAACTTTATCTTCTACCAGTCTGCGAAAAACTTCAAACGCCTCATTAGACATCCCATTCTGAGCATACACACACTCATGATCAACCGAATGATACAAAATACGATCCTTATCCACAATCTGATCAAGGATTTACTCGCCTAAGATACACCTCTTTCTCCACCCTTGGCATAAGCATCCGAGAGAGTATTACCAACTCTAACTCCTCTATCAAAACTCTCTTTTTATCACAAAGCTATGAATTCATTATGTTAAACTCTTAGCTTAATCAAACCTTATATATGTATATATCGTGAAATTGCTTTTAATTATCGATTATAACCAAATTAATAAGCTTAGTAAAAAACTAGTCAATCTAAATTGTTAATTTTATCCTATATTTTATAACACGATCAAATGAAAGTGACTCTCGCTTTTTAATATAAAAGATATTGTCATCTTCGTAACTAAAACTATTTTAGATAAATCAATATATGACGTTTGTTCTTACAAGACTCTAAATGAAGGGAATAATTAGATATAATGATTTTTTTTGTTCAAATGATTAGGACAGAAAAAGCTATTGTCATTCTTCTCTGGCTCATATGGTTTTGTTTAAATAATAGTCTGATAATTAATCAAATAAATAATGACAACAAAAACTTAATAATAGTATCATGTTGGAGAATCTTTCATGATATGAAAATGAAGTTCTAGAAAATGTCCAACCAATAACGCAACATATTGGTGAATGGTGATACCTCTTGATTGGAAGTGGTGATGTTTGAGAGAGGTCCACAATGTCAATTAACAATGATATAATTAAGAAATGACATTATCTTTTTATTTTAGTAGATTCATGGCTTTTAATTTTGTTTGTGGCTCTTAAGTTTTGTAATGCTAATCAATAGACATGATATTTTGCTAATTTCCAATCATCTGGTACATAGCATGTGCAAACACCTAACACGTAAAACTAATCGAATTATACTTTTAATGACGCGTAACTAGACTATGACTCAGATATTTGTTTTCTCAAAAACACGTGTTTTCTGTGCACATAACTTCAGCTAGCGCTGGTAATAAAATAAAGCTAAAAGTAAAACCTAAAGATTGACATTGTGTACAACTTTTACTGCATGTGAGCTGTAAATTATTGTAATTTTTGATATTTTAATTCTCATTTTCCAAAATTTTAAACTAAACCGAATATGAAATTTTAGTGGCCTTCTCTATTGTTTTTTTTGTCAAACAGATTTCATTGAATTAAACCTTCGTAGAAATATATCGGTAGAAATATCAATGAGAATGATACATAACATAATATAAATTGCTTCCAAGTGAAAAACCTCAAACGCATTAAATCTTTTGGATAAAAATTGAAATCGTGTTCTTGCTTCTGATAAGAATCTTGAAACGCTATTAGTTTTGTCGCCATAAAAAACAATTAAACAAACTGGATAACTTACTGAAATTAGAGTTCGGTCAAAATTTTGAGAAGGTTTCTCTAAAACAAAGAAATTAAGGGATACTCTATCCAAAAAAGATCTTAATCCTACATCCAAATAAATTGTGTTATGGATAGGAATGGCTCTAAAACCCAAAAAATAAATATTTAGTTGATTTCTAAGGTCCAATCCAACAATTTTGTCCTCTAAAATTATTGGTAAAAAAGCTAAATAGAAAAATAAAGGAATGATACCCAAGAAGCGATAAGGCCCAAAGGAGAAGCCCACAATCAGTGTATCCAGAACCCTAATTGAGACCAAAAACCGCTACTCTCACGTTGAGAATATGCGGCGTTGGAGGAAAATCTGCTATTGCTAGCAAGAAGATCTAGTCTGATCTGAAACATGATCTCTGGACCTACTTGTCGTGAACTTGCTCGGCTTGTTGTGGAAGAGGAGGCTTCAGCGGAGCACTTGGTGGATGGTGGTGGTGCAAAAAATCTCAACAGAGCCTCACCGGAAGCTAGAGACTCTGAGAGATGTGTAGACACGGTGAAAGGTGGAAAGTGGATGAGTCGATCTCGATAGTTTGAAAATACCAGAAGATTTTGAGACAATAACAAAATAAACAACAACAACGATGGAGAAGGAGACCAGCACAGTGGAGGAGACAACAATCTCAGCTCTGGTGAAAGAAAATGGTGGAGTAGACTTTAAAGGTATCTTCGTCCTCTGAAGAAAGAGCCTTGAACTTTGTCATATCAAGCCATGATTTCCGGTGGAGGAAGAAGGGAACAGAGAGACAACACAGAAGTAGACAGACATAAAGATATCGAAGCAAAAGAAGTTCAACACCAGCAAGATTTGGTGATACCAGCGTCGCCAGTGTCGGAAAGAGATGAAGAATTGGTGTTGTAACACCCAGTTTCCAGAAATATATGGTATATGGTGGTGCATGCAGAGAAATTTAAAACAATTGATTTGGCCACCTATGTCACCAAAGTGCACTTATCTTTTCGGTCACTTGTCCAGAGAAAACTCCACGGTTAAGCGTGCTTGAGTTAGAGTAGTTAAAGGATGGATGACCTTCCGGGAAGTGATTTTTGAAATCATGTGAGTGAGGACAAAACACGGAGAAAGATCATGTGGTGATTTGTAGGGTTGGTAAACAAGTCTTCAAAGCATCCTGGACATAGCGTATCGACTGTTCGACCGGTAAGGTGGGCTCACGGGCCATGTGAGGACGTGGGGCCCATTAAAGTGGTGGTCGGCGCGTTACAAGTGGTATCAAAGCCGAACCCAAAACATGTGTGGAGACAAAAGGGCTCACACCATCAGGGGTGACAATCTTGGTGCGCAACGAGAATGTTGCGGTCTGTTAGTGGGGGTGAATTGTAACACCCCGGTTTCCGAAAATATATGGTATATGGTGGTGCATGCGGAGAGGTTTCAAAGAATTGATTTGACCATATATGTCACCAAAATGCATTTATCTTTTCGGTCACTTGTCCAGAGAAAACTCAAGGTTAAGCGTGCTTGAGTTAGAGTAGTCAAAGGATGGGTGACCTTTCGGAATGTGATTTTTGAAATCATGTGAGCGAGAACAAAACACATAGAAAGATCATGTGGTGATATGTAAGGTTGGTAAACAAATCTTTAAAACCTCTCGGATGTAGCATACCAACTGTTCAACCAATAAGATGAAGACATAGAACCCATTAAAATAGCGATCAAAGCGTTACATGTGCATTTGATATTTGTACGAGAGAGAAAAAACTTGTCAATATTTTTTAAAGATGATAGTGGCCTTCTCTATTGTGAAGTTCAACATTCTGGGGATAGTTTCGGTTATATTTTTATAGATGTTTTTTTTTCGGTTTTAGATTAGATGGTTTTTTGGTATTTGTTTCTTTTTCCCTTTTTAGGTGGTAGATTCCGGAGATTTAAATGTTTTCGTCATCTTTACTTTGATCCGACTTAGTTTAGATTCTAGATTTGTAATCCTTTCCTTTTAATCAATCACACGGAAAAAAAAAACTGAATATGAACTGCATACTAACGCGTTTGAGTTGTTTGGTTCCTGCGACCCAAACTAATAAAAAGAAAAGAAATAAAAAAATTAAGCTTATGATACAAGATTACAATCTATCGTTTAATTATCTATATTCTCATAAGTAAACATTTATAATTTGATATAGACATAACACGTAATGTTTTTGGAACTCTTAGAAATTAAGAAATGATCTAAACTTATTTAATCAAGATTGATAACGATTCTTGCAACAATTAACATCAAATCATAGATATTAAATATTATAGCGGAATGATTCCAATAAAAATGTATGAGAAGATGATAAAGATGAAAAGGATTTGAACTATGAGTCAGCAGTCAGTATCCATGATTAAAAAAATTCGAATAAAAAATAAATAAAAAATGACTTGGCTTCCTATAAATATCCATCCTATAAGCTCTCCTTCTCTTCACGCCTCTTCATTTTCTGCTATTTCCTCAATTCTATTAATCATAATTCTTAACAAATACTTTCTTCCTTTGTAATGGATTTCTCTCCGATCAACTGTCTCATTTTCGGTACGTTATTTACTATAATATGTTTTGATATTAAATTATGATAATGCATTTTAATTATTTACTTGATTTTTTGTTATTGTAATTAGACTTGGATGACACATTATACCCTCTTAACACCGGATTAGCGCCAGCTGTCAAGAAGAATATTGATGGTAACTACATTTTTGTAAAAAAAAATACTTTGTTTAGTTAAAAACAAAAACATTGTGTTAATTAATTTTAATTATATATTTTTCTGGGCAGATTTTCTTGTGGAGAAATTTGGATTCTCAGAAACTAAAGCTTCAAGTTTAAGAGTTGAACTCTTTAAGACTTATGGAAGTACTCTTGCTGGTCTTAGGGTAATTTTAATTCTCTATTTTTTACCTTTTGTAATTAATTTTTTTGGGATAAATTGTAATTAGTTTCTTGTAGATTTTTAATATATTTTGTTATAAATTATGTAGGCGTTAGGTCATGATGTTCATCCCGATGAATATCACAGGTAATAAATCATATTCAATGACTATATAATACTTTTATTCCCCAGAGAATCAATTTTTTTCTTAAACTGGAAATTTGTTCGCAGTTTCGTACACGGAAGATTACCTTACGGTTCGATCGAACCAAACAAGAAGCTACGTAATCTTCTCAACAAAATTAAACAGAGAAAGATCGTAAGTCTATTATTTATTTTTAATATATCATGAATTGTTTATTCGCAACGAGTAAATAAATGATCGTTTATTTTTTTCGTGGTGTAGATTTTTACGAATTCGGACAGGAATCATGCGATTAAGGTTCTGGAGATTTTGGGTTTAGAAGATTGTTTCGAAGAGATGATCTGTTTCGAAACAATGAACCCGAATTTATTCGGATCCAACACAACCCGACCCGATGAACATCCGGTTGTTCTCAAGCCGTCCTTGACCGCTATGGATATTTGCATTCGTGTAGCAAACGTTGACCCTCGCCGCACTGTAATATTCTTAATTTTTTTAATATATTTGTAGTCATTTTCTTTTTTAAATTTAGTTGCTCCATAGCTATCATTATTTATACATTTTTCAAAATATAGGTATTTTTGGATGATAATATCCACAATATTACCGCCGGTAAAACTGTCGGACTTCGGACAATCTTGGTAATAATTCCATCTAATTGTTTTTTTTTTATAATTGGATAGTATAGTTCAACCCTTAAAATTTATATTTAATCTAACAACTGGTAGAAGGAAATAATCGAATTTTAGATGTCATAATTATTAACTAGATCTGGATCGTCCGAAGAAATTTGGTAATTGTTTTTTATAAAATATTTTTATTTGTGAAAATTTATTTTTTAATTAATTTGTTAAAAGGTGGGGAGGTCGGAAAAGACAAAAGCGGCGGATTATGCGGTGGAGAGTGTAACTGAAATAGCAACTGCAGTTCCGGAGATTTGGACGACGGCTACGACTGGTAAGATCAGACGAAGCAAGAGTGAGCTGGAGGTTAAAGCTTCAATCACAGCCGTTGGTGCGTGACGTATCGAGTCGGCGAATTGTGACCATTGGATCTTTTAACGTGTGGTTGGAATTGTACAGATGTCGCTAAATGCTGATAACGCATGTGAATAGAATAAAAATAATGGTGGAGAATAATAATATTCATCCAATGTGGACACCAAATGTGAATACGCTATGAAAATATTATGTATCTATTTCTGTTTGATGACGATGATTTCAATATCTCATTTGTGTACATTGTCACGTTTCAACCGATTTTTTTAAGTTTTATTGCTATTTAATTTATAATTTCATCAGTTATATGTTTTTTAATACCAACATCTTAATACATAGATATGAATTCAATTTTTTTAAGCATGTCAGAAATTTTCGAATGGTTGATAGAAAAATGCAATATCAAAAACGGAAACATCCGAAATAATAATGGAATTATTTATGCAGTATTATTTGTCATACTGCATAAATGGGCTAGATGAGGCCCATTAAGCATAACGAGGCCGAATTTGAGAAACTCGTTCGATTGTATTAACCTCTCCACGATGAAATCGAACTCCACACTGAAGAGCCACCATGATTTCATCGTCCGAGACGACGGCGACAGAGACGGCACCGGCAACTGAAACAATTACAGCCTCGGAAACGAAAATCGATGGGGTGCCGATGTCGAGGGCAATAGATGACGAAGACGAGGAGAGAATACGCCGTCAGAAGAAGCTTGAAGAAGCTCTCGAAGCTAAATCTCTTCGCCGGATTATCAGTGCTTACCTCAAGTATCTTATTTTCTCTTTAATTTTGTGTAGTTTTCGTCAGCTCTCATTTCGTTTCATACCTGAATTGGCACTATGTTTTCGGGGAGAATTGCGTGACTGATTGGAATTTCGAATCACAATTCTGGATTGTACTGTGTTCTTTTTAATAAAGGTTTAGTAGCTGTTAATATACGGGAATTGGATTTCGGTTGCATGTTCATGCATATGGCTGGGGAATATGTGTACTTTGGTTTCAAGCATAGTTTTTTTTTTTTTTTTTTTTGTCTTTTCTTTTGTAATGTAAGCTGCACGAAAGCTAAATACGTTCATTGCTTTTGATCATTTACATTGGTTGTAGTTTTTAGTTAGTTACTGAATCTGTGATCTGCTGATCAAATTTTGAATCTTACGATTCCACTGAAATCTATTGTAGAAGGTGGACTTTAGATGTTAGTTTCTAAAAACGTACACTTTTATGAGTAAAATTTTCTGAAGTTCACCTTTTTTTTTTTTTGTAAATCAACAAGTTACTCGGCTCATCCTTGGTTGAATTGCCTTTTTTCTAGGGTGGTCCAGTAGTTAAGTTTGTTTTGTAAGGCTTATTTGGTTAAAAAGTTCTGCATCGTTGTCCTTCCTAATACTTGGATATGTTTACAGTTATCCCGAAGCTTCGGAAGAAGATCTGAAACGATGGGAGAGATCATATCGGAAGCTGTCTCCTGCACACAAGGTAATTTTTGTTGCTTTGTTTCGTAGCCTTGAGATAATTTAATACGGTTATTAGAGAGAATAGTGGAATGTTCTACTGAAAATTTATTTAAATGTGGTTTCCCATAGTTGCGTCTAGAGAAAACTTAGATCCTCCTTGTTGTTCAGTAGTTATTCATATTTGCAGCTTGTTATATGTTGTGTAATTACATCGATTGTACGTTATTAGTTTATTGCTGTAGAATTTTTGTGAGCGCAAAATGATTAAGAATAATAACACTCATGCATAGCTGTTAGGAAATGTGATTTCAAGTCAAGTTAATTATTTTTTGGATCCACTTTGTTTGCTTATAGTTGCAATAGAACCAACTAATTTCGGTGATGCCTTTTTTTTTCCATGTCCAGGCATTGGTTCCTCATTACCCTATGAAGTTTCAGAGATTAAGAAGGTGAAATCTATAATCAGTAGATGTTTCGCTATCATCTTGTTGTCTAGATAAGTGTCACACATTCACTTGGATGATATTCACAATTTTCACAGTTTTTTCAAGGTTCGGATAGTATTAGTTGCTTCTTTGTTCATATTTTGGATTTTGGAATATTTCTGATGTGACAATAATAACCTGCCCTGAATCGATTGAGGTTTGGGACAGTCTAAGCAGGTCTCTGGTGTTGCATTATTACATTTCGTTCTACTAAATTAGTCACCTGGCAGAGATGATTTCGGAAACAGGTTGCATGTATATATTAAGATAACACTTTTTGGTATCAACATGTGACTATGTGAGTTGCCAACTCTAATTTTATATACTGAAATTTGAAAATGCTGATCGCTACTATTTACGAGATAGGAGTAGCTAAGTATTGGGTTGCCTAAATTTTGCTAGGCTCATTTCATGTTCACATGTCATTTTATAATATCTCTGCCTCTTATAATTCTTCTTTCTCATGCTGGCACACTAAACTGAATTGTAGGCCAGCTTGAACCCTTTTTGTGCTTGTCTCAAATATCCTGACAATCTTGTTTGAAATATTAGTAAGTTATTGGATGTTGTTGTTGCAGGTGTATATCGATAAATTCATATTTTATATTCAATATGCTTCAGGTAAGTTACAAACATATCTTCTTCTAATTCTCTTGGGCGTTTTAAGTGCTTCATGCTACTTGCTGGGTTATGTAATTCATAACCTGAGATGCTAATATGCTAGAAAATCTACAATTCATGTCATGTAATGATGTAATTCATAATTACTGGGCAGGCTTTTGAGCCCCCTATAGATTTGAGTCAGGATCTTGATAATAGCGAAGACTCAAATCTTGAGTGTGCTCCAAATGAGAAATACACACTAGATGAAAGGCACGACTCTTCTTGTCAGCCGGCCTTGACCAATAGTTGTACATATCAGGAAGAATGTAAACACATACGTGAGCCAATAACAGGAGTATCCGTGGAGGTCAGAACAAGGCATGCAAACTTAACCTCTTTCATTTAGAATCTTGTACTTATTTGTATATATGCAGGAGCTGCAAAGGAAAGAAGCTCATGATCATTCGGCCAAGGATCACTCGGCAGACACAATAATCAATAATAAGACATTGAAATGTGATCGAGGCCAGTTAGATCATGGCCATGGCAATGTAATGCTAACTCATATACTTTTATACCTCAGCTCATTCCAGAAAATGTGTTGATTTTCATTACCATTGCGCAGATTATTTAATTTTTGTATCAGTTATATAAGATCTTTAGGCTGGTGAGCATCTTTGGTGAAACTTACAAAGATTTCCTGGTGTTCTAGATCATATGGATGTTACCTGGTAGTATATCTTCAGAACGCGTTTTACTGTCAAACATAGTTTTTGTTTTGGTGTATTTCTCCATCATTCTTCATTTATGACTATAATAAACTTGTCATACCAATTCATGTAATTTTTGTAATTTGATGTACCCTTTTCTTTCTTAGGTATCATTTTCATCTCATGATTGGTTGGATTCATCTTTACAGACACATGTTCCATTGGTTGATGTAGATAAGGTATTCTTTTCTCACCATTACCATGGCTGAAGATATTCATTTTCTTTATTCTAGTTAATCATAATTGTATTAGAACTCTTGTTGTGTGAGAGAAAGATCGTAAGACGGCCTGTTAGAATCTATACTCAATCTGTATTAGTTCCATTAGGTGGTTAAAGTTGTAGAAGACTATTTTGTTATGTCGCTTTGCATGGTGAGGTGAATCCTGTTCGGCTTAAGTTACACGTATGCATATGCACATGACAGAGGTGACACACACATCAGTACAATTGCATATTCGATGTTATGTGTAATTCTCACTAATCTATACTTTGAAATTTTCATATTTTTGTTGTATTCTAACACAGGTTCGTTGTATAATAAGGAATATAGTTCGAGACTGGGCTGCAGAGGTACCCAAATTTTTGCTAGTCATTTTCTTCTGACAATGTGTTTCATTTTATATCACAACTTAAAGATTGTTAGTGGTATATTCGTTTTGCTTGCAGGGTCAGAGAGAACGTGATCAATGCTACAAGCCTATCCTTGAAGAGCTTGATTCTTTGTTTCCTGATCGCCAGAAGAAGAAGTACACCTTGTTACTGTTATTTGTTCCTGACTTTTGAGTCTCTGACCTCTCGTTAATACATTCTTAGTTGTTGGAAAGAACCTTTTTTTGCCTGTTGAGAACTAAGAAGCGAGATAGACGAGACGCCTAGTGTTTGTTTTAGCGTTTTATTACCTGATGCATTCACTCTGTTTACGAAGTTAACTTTGTGATTTGCAGCACCCCTCCTACTTGTTTAGTCCCTGGTGCTGGACTTGGACGTCTAGCCCTTGAAATTTCTTGTCTAGGTATGCATGGAGAAGCAAATTCTTTGGTAGCTTTTTGATAATAATGATGAATATAATAACTCTTATACATTTGAACAGGTTTCATAAGCCAAGGAAATGAATTTTCATACTACATGATGATATGCTCAAGTTTCATTCTAAATTAGTAAGCTACCTTACTTTCTGGAATACTTAATCTTTATAGATTCCTTATATTTTGCTTGCCCGTCTCTTCTCTTCTCAATTTAATATCCCCAAACAAGTTTCACTTCTTTTCCCTTAAAAATATTTTCCACATCAGCCAACCTCTAAATTTCTAAATCCACAGTGATGTAGTATCTTCTGTGGCGTATCTCTAAATATTAGTTAATTTTTTTTTTTACATTTGGTCCAGTTCTGAGTTTTGCTCAAATCGTTTTTTGTTTTGTTTTGTTGCTCATCAGTACGCAAGTGCCTGACGAATGGACAATATATCCCTGGATACACAGCAATAGCAACTCGCTCTCGGACAATGATCAACTTCGTCCTATTTCTATTCCTGATATTCATCCTGCCAGGTCTGCCGTATTAAACCCTGGCCAATGTTTTGGAATGTGTTGTTAAGTTTTAGTTATGAAGACTTATTTGTTTTCCTTGTAAAACATAAGGGAATATAGGAATTAAGCAGCTTGTATTGGTGATTTCATGTGACGAGAGTCATTATGTCAGTTTACTAAAAAGTTTATGTAAACATTTTCTTTGAGCAGTGCAGGAATAACGGAAGGTTTCTCTATGTGTGGTGGTGATTTTATTGAAGTATATAATGAATCAAGTCATGTGGGTAAGAAGTGGTGATTACGTGCTTTTGTTTAAGCCAGTTTGCTGTATGTTGCATACCAAACACACCTTTGATTTGCTTAGATGTAATCATGAACTCTGAATTTCAGGAATGTGGGATGCAGTCGTGACTTGCTTTTTCATCGACACGGCTCATAACGTCATTGAGTACATCGAAACCATATCCAAGATCTTAAAGGATGGAGGAGTAATTTCCCTGTTACATATCCTCTTTCTAATGCCTTTGATCTTTCATCTGTTCTTGGCTTTCTAAATTAACTTTCCCATCAGGTTTGGATTAATTTAGGACCGTTGTTGTATCACTTTGCTGACACATATGGCCACGAAGATGTAAGCATTGAACTTGTCCTACAATCTCGCTATGACTTTGATATCTCAATCTATTTCTTGTTTCTCCTTAGGAAATGTCTGTTGAGCTGAGTTTGGAGGATGTAAAGAGAGTTGCTTCACATTATGGGTTTGAGATCGAGGTAATCTACACTATATAACAATGACATACCCTGCATAAAGTTAAACATTTCATGTTCTTCCATACTCAGTGCTTGTGCTAACATTTACAGAAAGAAAGAACAATCGAAACGACATACACTACAAATCCTCGGGCTATGATGCAGGTCAGAGTTCTTATGTCTCTCTAGATTTGATATATCTTATAATCTCTCTAAGCTGAATTTCATTGTATGTTTCTGCTATACCTGGGTTGTTGAATCCGGATCTAAAGGTGTGAGTTTATTTGTGATGTTGTCTATGTTGCAGAACCGATACTATGCTGCTTTTTGGACAATGAGGAAGAGATGTCCAATTAAAACTTAACCAAACATCTACGCTAAAACTGTATTCATTCTCAACAATTATTGTTGCTTGTGGATTTCTTTGTTTTTGCTTTATATTGTTTAGGGATGTATTAACGGTCAATCTTAACAACGAACTCTGTTTTCTTGTTATTAATTATGTTCGTTATTGATGAATAAACAAACTTTCTACTTGAACCTCTTTATATCTGTTAAATCAGATACAAAGAGGTCCTAAAAAGAGAGTGATGATCCTATTTGACTTCTAGAGGATATAAAGGAACAGTTAATTGCTCTTAATTCTGTTTGAAATAAGGTTAAAAAAAAACCAGAGTAATCAGTAAACATCCAATAAGTTTGTAACTTTGTACCAAAACGACTTCTAACATTTGATGATCCTTTCACAAATATTTGGTTACCAAATATCACAAATACGTTGATGTGATCTTCGAAGACTGTTTCCTGAATCTATTTTGGTCAAAAGTTGTGCATTGAGAATGTCGTATAGACTTCGTCTTATTATTACAATTTCCTTGCATAGCGCGTTATATTTTGGTGGGTGCATTTGTATTCTTATATCACTTTTAAGGTCAAATATAGTTAATACCGTTACGCAAATACGTGTTGAAACATAAATTAGGTTAAGTTAATTGAGAACTACATTGGTCGGTTCGGTTCACCGAACAACCAAACTTCTTTGTAATGTTGTTTCTTTAATTGGCCTAATAAAATGTCAACTTGCATTTACATTCTCACCTGATATGAATAATTAACAATAATAATTTAATTACCTTTATTTGAAAAAAACCTTCCATGTGCAGTATCGAATATAAAGTTTTTGAATGTAATATTTTATGTATATTCTTATCGGAAAGGAGAAATTGTTAGTTGTAAATCTCAATCGAATATATTCTAAGGTTTCGTTGTATTATTATTCTTTTTTTTTTTCGTAAAACATGTAAATATTCCCATATAGAAAATCACCTACACTTTTGCTTTCAGAAAGAGATCAAACTCTCTATTAACTAAGACAGTAATATTAAAGCCGTGATGAATTTATCATTTATGTTACATAAACTATTCTAATGTTATTCAAAAGCTATTTATAATTTGTATATATAAATAGGAAAATTAAAATGCGTCTTGTATAAGATTTTAATTGATGATATCACTATAAATCTATTGTTGTTTTATTTTATTGAGTAATCAACTTCTCTAGAAATATATAAACTAGTAACTAATCATAATCTTAAGTGTATCTATGGATTATTTATGCAGGATTTTTGCTTGTTATGAAGACTTCATTATAAAGTAATCTCAATTAATTAACCATAGAGCTTTCTTAATCACAAAGAAATGGAACAATTGTACATTTGAAAAGAAAAAGAGGATGCTTCGTCGTCGTTTTCCTCCATCGTTGAATAAAAGATTTCTGGAAAGGTAGCAATGAATGTAACGCGGTTCAACTAAACCGACCTTCTCTTATTCTTTATATATACATTAATACATCACAACTCTTATCATCTTCATTCATTTCAAATCATCTAATCCAAAATCATTCACCTCTACCTTTGCTTTTCAAATACAGAAGAAGAACTTCGTAATCTATTAGAATATGAACCAATACAGCCAAAATCAATCTTCAGGAGCTTATCCTACGCCACCAGTATCTACCGGTCCTTACGTGGCACCACCACCGCTCGGTTACCCAACTAACGACACGACTCATGTCACTATGGCTCCGGTCGAGACCAAATCCAAGGGTGATGGATTCTTAAAAGGCTGGTTCGTTTTTTAATCTGTCTCGCACGTTTGGTTAAATATTAAACCGGATCAGTCATTGAATGTTTGGTTTATTTGTCTAACTAATATCATTCATTTTGTAATTGCAGTCTTGCAGCCATGTGTTGCTGTTGCGTACTCGACGCATGCTTCTGAGTTCGGAGCTCAAATTCGATGATTTATTTGTTGTTTCATGCATATCATTTGTTTATCTTTGTACTCTACTTATATTTTGGGATTTTATTAGCTTTGCAGCTTACTTTCTATTTGTTGATTCATTTCTTTACTACTTTTCTTTATATTGTATCGGTTTGTATTTACTTTTATCAGTGTTATATCATGCTAGATTTACAAAGGGAAAATGGTTCAAACAACAAAAATTTGAGATTTAAATAACATAAAAGTTTGTGATTTATTTCACCTATAAAAAATTAAAGGTTTTTTCAATTCAGGGTTTTTTTTTGGATATTTTCCCGATTTACAAAGTTTGACTATATCTGGTTAATTAAATTTGTACTCGAAACCAATACACTATTAGGCCTCAAGTCATAAACTTGTTCTGCGCCACATCTTTTTGATTTTGGTTAAGCTTACGGTGATTTGATTAGTGAAAACAAAAATTCATTTTATAAATAAAGAATCAATGATAGATGTTACAACAAGAATTAAAAAAATCAAGGTTTTTTGGGTCTTTTTGCACATAACCATTGCCTTGATGTCTGGAGATCATCTTCCACGCTCATTGGGACATGCCATGTTCCATCTTCAGACTCCTGCAACATCATTCATATATCATCATCATTAAGCAAAATGCAGACAACAACTTTGAGATGGTAATAGAAATTCGAGTGTCAGACCTGTATAACAATGGAGTATGGAGGTGGCATATGCAGTGTGAGTCCATCTTCTCTTGAGACAGAGATCCTAACCTGTAACATTGAAATCAATACAATCAAAGCTTATTATATATGCATACATTATATACATACATAAATAGACTCAAAGTTATATTTATATAAACCTGATGCTTCTCCTTCCACCTAGGGAAGAAACTGTTTCCAAGTAATTGGAAGAGATGGTCTCTCATCTCATCGTGTGTCACCAATAAACACTTGCAACTTACCGCAGCGTAGAGCCAATACCTGAAACAAACATATGATCAATGTTTTTGGATCATTCGTGGTCAATGCAATGAGAAAGAATTAGAAAAGAAAAAAAAGAAGCAAATACCAATCATCGTTTGAGCCAGGAGGAGTAGCGTAAAGAGCACCAGCGTTTTTCCATTTCTCTAGCAAGGCTCTGTTTTTCGGGTAAGTAGCTGGACCTCCATTTACACGACTCCTGTGCAGGATCACAAGTGGTAACCTCTTCGACGGACTCATTTGTTGACATCTTTGGACAACATTGTTAAGCTAAAGCCCAGAGGTAAGAGTCCCATTAGTTATAGTAATCAAAGTAATGATCTTGAGATTGCTATTAGAACGATATAACTTAGAAAGAGTGAAAAATCACCAGGAAAAAGCTGAAACTGCGCTGGTTGACTAAGCCCATGTTGGCTCCATCTATGACTGCATCAAACGGTCCATGTTTTTCCAGCCATTCCTGCGACAAAAAACAAACCTTTTTCAGCTTTGCTATTACAGATTACTACAATCCTCTATACACTCATTGTTACCTGAAACTGATTAAAACTAGCTTTGACTTCTCTTTCACAGGCTAATCGGGTCAACGATGCAGCAAAGTTTTCTCTCTCAACCGGATTAATATCAATACAAACAAGCTTTTCTTTGCAACATTTACACACACCATTCTCATCTATCGTTGTTCTTTTCACGTTCCATTTGCCAGTCCCAAGCCATCCCTGTCCATGCCACCCACCACCACCACTCACAACTGCATCCCTAATCTTCTTCACATCCCATTTCTTAACTCCAGCTTTCGCAGCTGCTTCAGATTTGAACCACTCCTCAGTCGTATCAAAAGTCGATTCGGAAACTTGTCTAACCAAATCTCTCAACCGCTGCAATGTCTCGTAGACTTTGTCTGCATTCTTTATATCCATACTAACTTTCAAAAGTGCAGCAAGCTCAGGTTCTTCAGGGACTACCTCCGACTCAATCATATGCGCATCAACTTCATAAGCTTTGTCTGCATCACCCTTCCTACAGAAACCAAAAAGGGCTGGTCCATAAGATCTCAGCCTTGGTTGAATACCAAAGGCTTCCATCTGTTTCACCATATCAAAAGCCATTTCCGGGTCATCCTTTGCAACGGCGAGTCTAGCACCATTTGTGAATGTAGCTTCATTGGGAACAACTTCGTCAACAATCATCTGCTTAAATATATCAAAACCCCTACTAAGTCCTGGATTTGGAGAGGACTCTGTTGCTGCTTCAGCCAACGAGCATACATAGAGCAGCACATTATAATGGTATTGGCTCAGCTGCACGCCATTGCGTCTTGCTTCATCATATAAGCGAAGGGCTTCCAAGACATCACCTTTCCTAGAGCACATGTCTAGCTTTTGTTTCAGCACTGCTTCAGGGGACTGTTGAATAGCTCTCTTCTTTGCTTTCCGCGATAAATTTTCGGAAGGCGAAGCTGCTGATTGTTTAGCAGCATCGAGGGGCGTGGTGCATAGATGCCTACTACGCTCTACAAGATTAAGTCGTCTATTTCGGGTACCTTTGACAGGTAAGGAAGTACGGTAGCATCGAAATGGTGAAATGTTAGAATGGTGGAGATGAACAGATGGGACTTTGAGCATCAGTGCAAATAAAGGATAACACGCCCGACAAAGGGAAGGAGTCAAACAAGTTACACGCAGCATAACTTTGCTCTCAAGCTGTTGAAAAATCAATTTCTCATCTGCTGCAAATGACAAAAAAAAAAAAATCAAAAATTTAGAATGTGAGTTGTCTACATTTCGTCTTAGCCTATAGAATTGTTGTATAGTATATATGAAAATACTCAAAAACAACCAGTAACAGAGAAAACACAAAATGAAAACCTTTGTTATACGGCCAATTACAACCTAGTCCAAAAACAAATCTTTATGAAAGGGATTTGTGTGAAAGTGAGTTAATTCTACAACAGAGTAGAAATGTGGAGTTCATTTGGTAATATCGTCGAACAGGTTGAAGGCAACTCATAAGAATTTTGAGAGAAAGAACTTACTTCGACCCAGATAGAAACTGTCTTTCTGGTGGGAAAATTGGGAAAGATAAAAAGACGACTTGGGTCGACCCAGCTTCTCCTTCAGGTTTCACCATTAATTATCTCCAAGGTTAACAGATTGAAGAGATAAAAGAGTCTGCCATGGGGATAGATTTTGGATGTTACTTGCTTACGACGTCGTTTAGAGACGCAGGTTTAGTTTATTACTATCCTTTAAGGCCCAAGAAAGGCCTAAATGTTTGGGCTTTATAAGAAAACGTTAGGGTTTTAAAGCTGGGAGGTTTTGATATATTTTATCTCCTACATGCTGGTCTAGTAAACCATACAGGATCACGATTCAAAGAGGTTCCAACTCCGGTTTTTACATCATTGATTTGTACAAAACTTCCTAAAGAGGAATCATATCTTTGCACACAAAAAAAAACGAAATGATATTAACGAATAAAGCAATGGTGAAGAGTTACGAATTAACAAGACTATATGACAATGGAACAATGTGTATCGCTGGTATCTATACAAGCACGAAACAGTGTGTATTGTATGGTTTTATCTACAGAAGATTTCTGATGAATTTGCAGCATGATAGATCGATCCCTTCCACTTACGCTGATAAATTGATTGAGCAAAGAATGTGAATGTTAAGAACTGTTAAACGAAGCAGTCACCTTTCTACAGGAGCTTGTAGTAGCAGTCACGGCCTGAGAACAGAGTTCGGTAATTTTTTCCACATGGACAATTGATCTCAACCACAAAGGCTTCCCAAACTCTGTCCACTTTCACTCCTTCTTTACACTCTTTCGGTTGATCCTCTTGTACTACCTCATCTTCTGGTGGCTGCACAGCAACAATGATTGTGCTCAAAAACAGGATTTTGATTAAGAGGTTAATAAGAGGCAAGTAAGTGAGAAGCAACTCATGAAAGACATGATCGACCACAATGATTGTCTGTTGTATCAGAAAGGTTCCATTGAGATTGTTTTGTTTAGATTCATACCTTAGGACTGTCGTCTTGTTACACAATTGGATCAATTGGATCGCCGTACTTCGCCGTACTTCGCCATACTTTAGATTCATACCTTAGGACTGTCGTCTTGTTTCCTCGTGATCGTAACAGTAATCGGCTTCTTGGGATTTATCCATTAGGGTTTCTAGAGTTTCCGTCATGTTTTGAGTCAAATTCTGTTACCAGTACTACAAAAGTTCAAATGAAAGCGAGAAATGAGGGAAGAGTCGTTCTTTGGAGTTGGGTTTAAGGCACTGCGGCTCCACTAAACCGGGTATGTTGTAAACCAACCGGTTCAATTGGATAATCAAATTAACTTCATCTTTCATTTAATTTAATTTAATACAATATCTGGACATTGCTTGACCTACAAGCAAAAGGGCTGGTCAAACAAAATCCCCAAACCACAAGCAAATATTAGCAGAGAGAAGCATATTCACGCAAAGCTTTCATGAATCCTGCTACGGAACAGTTTAATCAAAAATTCAGAAACCCCCAAAAAAACAAATGAAGACGGAGAGATCTTCACTTCACATATGACATCACACCACACTGAGAAAAGGACTAATACTTCTTCCCAAGAATTACACCGATGATTACAGAAACCAGAGCCACTCCAGCGATGATCTTCACTGTCATGAGATGCGATGTTGAGGCTGTCTGAGTAGTAGTCGTAGTGACATTTCCCGAAGAAGAAGAATGAGATGCATCTGACTTCTTTCCCTTACGTTTAGTTGGAGATGAAAAGGACAAGTCAATGTCTCGTGATTTAATACCTACGTCCATTGCTTCCGTTTCCTGCAAGTTTGGTTTTTCATTATATAAAACAGTATAATTACAATGCAAGGTTTCTTTCCCTAAATATAAGAATCTCAAGTCATATTGCTTCTATATGTTATATGTGCGTTATTAGTCAAGCAGAGTTATCGGCAAAGATATTTGACTGACCTTAGCTTTAGCATTCGCGAGCTGCACTTTCTGTTCAAGATCTTTGACCATTGATTCAAATTCAGCGACCGCCTTTTTCTTAGCTTCAATTTCTTCTTGTGATTGCTCTAATGCAGTCTCCAGCTCTGAATGCTTCTGGGAGTGTGCTTGTTTCTATTTCCATGGAAACGTTTTCAGAGTTTAGTGACATAACGAGGGAAAATGGAATGCCTTTGTAAGAAAAATTAAAATCAAGAGTTCTAAACAACACCCAAAGCGATTATATGAGATATATAAAGGTCAAACAAAAGAGAGATTTCTAACCTGTTCATCAATGGAACTCTGAGCTGCTTGAAGCTCTTTTTGAAGCTGAAGAACTTGCTCATTGAGCAAATCTCTGTCGCTAGCTGTATGTTCGTGCTCCTTCAGTTTTGAGGTCAGTTCCGCCACTTTTACAGATGCAACAGCTGCATTTTCAACCTGTAAGAACATCCGCAATCAGCAAATCGATACTTTTATTGATGGATCCTATAGCAATAATTAAAACAGCCTTTGTCTGATATGAGTGCTCTACATTTTCTTTCAACTGATCTTTGACCTCTGTCAAAGCTTTTTTAAGCTCTTCAACATGTGATTCCAGAACAGACTTTTCAGAAGCCACTGCCTTGAGATTCTCAATCTCGGACACCAGAGTATCAGCTTTAGAGCTCTCTACAATTAGTTGTTTTTCGAGCTTGGAAATAACTGATTGGAGCTCATCCTTGGTACTCTGAAACATCGCATTGACTTGGTTGTTCTCCTCAGCATGGGAAGAAATCTGCAGAACAAAATGTTATCATATTCTCAAGATTGTAATATCGACAACAAAATTGTGACACTGTAGATGGTAACTAAAACAAGAGATTTCAGGGTGTTACCTGTGACTGTAATTTCTCCCTTTCAGAGGTTAGCTGCTTTGTTAGCTCTTCTATGGTTACCTTTGAAGTCTTAAGCTCATTAGCTGTTTGATCCTTCTCAACCTCCAAGGCAGAGAGCTTTGCTTGCAACTCGTTGGCCTCTGATCCATGATTGGCTAGTTCCTGGTTCAACTTTAAATTCACCTCAGCCAGATTGCCACTTTCTTGCTCGAGCCCCTGGCATTTGGCCCCGAGCTCTTCAATATTAGATTCAAGATTCTTCAATTTTGATAGAGCCTCTTCAAGCTTAACTTTTCTAGTTTCCGCAACTCCTGATGCTTCATGAGCCTGCCTTTTGTGCTCCTCGATTTGGTTTTCATGTGTTTTTAACTTTTCAACCAAGTCATTAGATTCTGTCTCTTTCTGATTATACCTTTCAATTGCCTCTTCTAACTTTTTCATTGCAGTTTCCTTCTCGACAGAATCAGAACCTATTAATCCCTCAAGCTCTTGAATTTTGATCTTGAGCTGGTTGTTTGTCTCTGATAGTAGCTCATTCTCTGATGATGACTGGAAAGATTTTTCTTGTGCCTGATCAATCTCTTGTTTGAGTTTATCATTGGTGGTTTCTGCAGCTGCAAGTCTTCCCAAAGTCTGTTCAAGTTCTTCTCTTAAAGACAAGGACTTGCCAGATGCTTCAGCCAACTGCTCTTCATATGATTTCAGTCTGCCCTCCGCATCTTTCAATTTCTCATTCAAAGAACTGGCCTCTGAATCTCTGCTAGTGAAATCCTCCATTGCCTTTTGAAGTCTATGTTCTGAGTCTTTCCTTAGAGACTGATGCAAAGCTTCAAACTCCATGCTTCTCGTCCTAGCTTCATCTATTTCTCTTCCTTTCTGCTCAAGACTCTCTTCAGCAGACTTCAATTTCTCCATTACTTCATTTTCCCGTAAGCCAGCAGCTTTCAGATCATTTTCAATACCCTCCAACTTTCCTTGTGTGACATTCAATTCATTCCTGAGAATTTCCAACAGATTCTCAGAATCACTGAGCTTCACGCTGTACTCATTCACTGTATCTTCTAATTTCTTTCTCTCATCCATCACAGCATTTAGGTTTTCTGTCACTTCTTTCTCCTTTTCAGTTGAAATGTTTAAAGCAGCTTCTAGGCTCGAACTTTTCACTTGGAATGCCTCTAGTGTTGATTGAAGCTCAGCTACCTGACCCAAGTAACCTTTAGATTCTGTTTCAGTTTCTCTGCACTTTTTCTCTAGTGAGCTAATCTGCTCTTCAAGTTCCTGAATTCTATTTTTTTCCGTCTGGAGTAGAAGCTCTAAGTCTTTCAATCTTCCTTCTGCGCTTTCATGTTTTGACTGTGATGTTTGACACAGACCTTCTAGTTCAATGCTGCGCTGGTGAGTTGTATTAGCCCGGTCTTCATGCTCTGCACCCTTCTGCAAAGCGATTCTTAAATCTTCTTCAAGTTCTGAATTTCTGGCCGATGATTGGTTCAGAGATAATTCCAATTTGGATGCTTTTTCTTGGTATTCTTGCATCTGAGTGGTTGCCTGTTTTTTCTCCTCCTCCGCAACTTCAATAGCAGTTTTAAGTTCAGATGCATTCTCAGAGAGTTCTTTCAATTCCCGTTCTGCATCATTGCTTTTCAATTGCAATAAGTTTAGTTGCTGCTCAAGCTCCAAGTTCTTTTGTTCAGCTGCAGTGACCTGCGTCTCCAGCTCTTTTATCTGTGACTGGGCTTCTTCTGCTGCTTTACTAGAGGACTTAACAACTTCCTCAAGCTCAAGATTCTTCTGAGTAACAGCTGCTGCAACAGTCCCAGCTTCACTTTGAAGCTCCTCCAGCGATTTTAGTTTCTGTTCAAGTTCAGAATTATTTGACAAAGCCTGAGATAGAAGAGCATCAGCCTTCGAGAACTTCTCTTCTGAGGTTTTTAGTTTCTCTTCTAGTTCATTGCAGAACTCTTTTACTTTTGATGCATTACTTGTGACCTCTGCTACAGCTGCTTCAAGAGCTTCTTTTTCTTTCAACACATTATTCAAGTTCTCACTTGCTGTTCTAAGCTTCTCTTCTTGGTCTTTTGATAAGGACTCCAGAAGTTCCTTCTCCTTAAGTTCTTCCGCAAGCTTGGAATTAACACCTACCTGTTCAGAAAGTTTAGCCTGAAGATCTTTGGTCTGAACATCCAAATCCTGGAGAATGGATAATTCTTCCTTGAACTGAGATTCAGAAGCTTTCTTCTGCTCAAGTTCCTTCGTCAGCTCATGAATGAGGGCTTCTGTGGAAGACACTTTTTGTTCCATCTCCAACAAACGAGAATTTGAAAGTGCCAATTCCTCTTGCACTGCAGCTAATTCTCCCGCACTACTCTTTAAGGCAGCTTCAACTTTTTCGTTTTCAGAAATTTTATTATTCAGCTCCTTGATTTCTTGTTGCAGGGACGCAGTGTTTTCCTCCATTTCCTTGGCATTCTTTTTTGTTAATTCAAGCAGCTCTGCAAATTCCAAAGCCTTCTGCGACTCAGAGTCAGCATGAGATGCACTTTGCTTATGCAGCTCTTCAAATTTCTTAGCCTCTTCAGCTGAATGTTTTAGCCCCTCCTCTAACTCGGTTAACTTCTTTCGTGAGTTCTCGAGCTCTATACTCAATGCATTAAACACTTCCTTAACTTCATTCAATTCCTTGTCTTTGGCATCATGGGACTGCAACGCATCTTCCAAAGACTTTAACTGTGAGCTATGTCTCTCTTCCCCTTCAACAATTTTCTCTTGCTGCTGCTTTTGGACAACTTCGATCTCTCCATGCTTCTTTTCTGTTTCTGCTAACTTCTCTTTGGCAGACAACAGCTCATCCTTCAAGTGGGTATTCTCAGATTCATACCGTTTCAGTTCCCCTGCTACTCTTTCCAATTCGATCTCTAGTTCTTTTGCCTTTTCTTGTGATTCTTGTAGTTCTCTTTGTGAACCACTCGAGCTTTTTTCAACTGAAACGTGCTCTTGCACGTCAGCAGGAACATGCTTTGCTTTCTCGGTATCATCCTTGGCATCAAAAGCTTCCTTCTCAACTTTTATGAATTCCCCATCTTCCTCTTCTTTCTCTTCCTTAGGCACTTCTTTATTTACATCCTGAAATAGCTCGAGACAATACTTAAATCTTCTACAACAATACTTACATCTTTGGTGCTACTAAGAATCTTCATAGACTGATGGGAGATTCAATACGTTAAAACAAGTAATTTTTTTGCAAGGTTCGCATCAATTTACACTGAAAATTCTCTGTAGTCATGAGCGAATATAATTCTCCAAAACTGAACACTAAATGATCATTACCTTGACGGAAACATCAACTTTCTTCAGGTCATCGGTATCATCTTTCACTACAGGGACCACAGAACTTGTTACTTGAGTTGCTTCTTCCATCTTATGATTGAGCAGTTACGGTTACTTTTAATCCTGCAGAATAGAAAGAAAGAAAATAAGATATCGCATGAGAAGAAATTCCAAGATGATAATTCAACTTATATCAGATTAAAAATTTCTTTCTTGAATAAATCAAAAACTACACGAAACAGTAGCTTGCAAGTAAGAGAAGCCAATTACATAATTTAGATAAAGAACAAACAAGATAAGATATTTATTGAGACAGTCAACGGGTATACATCATCTCTTGATACAACTGTTCAAAATACCAATTCAATAAAAGATTTCTAATTTCGTTTAGTTTTATTTTAAAAAGAGACATATTTTTAGATCAAAAAGCTAAAGAATCCTAATCAATGAGAAGACAAAGATCAATTGGGTATAGTGGATCCTGGCATGTGATGTTATCAGAGTTTTAATCTGTTTTACTAGCCAGCAATCTCTACCATGATACAAATGAATAAACGCACGCTTATAATATAAATAATTTCCTACTAAACAAACTAAAGATAAGTAAAGTGCCCACCAAAACCATCAGCATCAAATTTTCTTTATTTTTGTATTCAAAAATGATATGATGCAATATATATACAAATAAAAAGATGTACTTTATCATGCCGAAAGAAAAGTATGCAAAATAATTATTACAAAATATAAAAATAATTAAACGAATATATTTCTATTATATAGAGAATGAAAAGAATCATAAGTTACGCCGACCACATGCTTCGATGACTCATGTGCCACAGTGCCAGTGGTTATATAACAAGAAAACAAAGACCATAGTTTAATTTATTTTGTTTTAAATTCAAGTAGATCATACAAAACGTATAGGTACAATACCAAAAGAACAAAACAAACCCCATCAAATTTAAATCTTAAGGGAAAGATCATAAAAAATATGGTTGCTGATGGATCAGAAACATCATTTTCGCTTCATTCAGTATCTAACTAAAGTTCATATCATCTATCTTATTGAATTTAACACAAGAATATTCGATCAAGAGAGGAATATTTCTAATAGTGGATAAGTTTTTCTGGATTTGTCAACGTTGCTTATATAGATAAAAGGACCTATGTTGGTAATCTTGCAACTTGCAAGCAAGCTTAGCACCTAAAACATGTAATAAAATATGTAAAGGATGATCTGGTAATTAAAAAAGACAATGATTAGTACAATACTATTTTCCTGAACCAAAACCTAACACTTATCACGTTCTAAGAACCTTAAGAAAATTATATGTTCTAAGATGCTCAGGTTAGTGATCACTATTCAAAGATTTGTTCGCAATTATATACACCAACAAACTAAAACTTCAGCGTTTAGTGTTCTATAGAACCTCAAAAGAAGAAAATCTAAATCCGTTCACAATACGAGATCCTGAGATTGAAAGCTACTAGTAACAGTAACTTGAACCTTTTTTTGGGTGAAATGTTAATACAGTAACTAGAACTTGCTTTGATCCATCTAACGAATCTGCAGTTGGAGAAGAGATTGATCGAAAACGATTTCGGTTTTCAGAGATCTAAACATGAAGAAACGGGTGACTAGGATCGATCGATTTCAAAATAAAGCAAATGATCAGATCATTGACTAAGAAGAAGACGAAACAGCACCCCACAAAAGTTTCTACAAACCTATTCAAAAAATCAAGGATCTGAATCGATTAATGGATGATCACAAATCCAGAAAAAGGAGGTAGAATAACGCCATAGAATGAAATCATGAATTTGTAACGGAAATGAAAGGAGGAAGATGAAAGAGGTTACCAAGTAAAGCTGCTGAATCTGCAATGCTACTCTGTTTTTCTTCCTTGTTTTCGATTTTTTCCTTAAATAATCAGAAATACTTTTCGCAGCTGGGAAAATTGACAGGAAAATGGCAGAAAGAGTAGATGATGACGAAAGAAGAAATGCAAATTGGGTGTGTGAGAGAGAGAATCTTTGAGGGTTTATAAAGTGGACAGTCTTGTGGGGTCGTTTCTTATTTTTTTCAAAGCCAAATCTGGCGGACGAGAAGACCGTCGAATTTCTTTTTTATTTCCCATTTTGCCCCGTGCTTTACATTGCACGAACCGATCATTAGTTTCCATTAATTACCAAATTGTTATAAATGGAGTATATTGTGAAACAAAAAAGGTTATGATAAAACTAGAAAGAGACAATAGCAAAAATAAATTCAATTCAGACATAATCCATAACAGATTAGATAGGGATTTTATGTCTAAAACAACTTAAATCACACATTAACATAGTTTTATATATTTTTTAAAAAATGCATAATCGTTTAAAGATTTTTTTTGAACTCACTGTAGATTTCATAAAGCTATCCATTCAAAAATGTAGAAAAAAATATGTTAATTATAAAAGAGTTATAAATATTACAATTTATATATACATAATCTCCTAACAATAAAATAAAAGATTTTGCTCAAATGCTTAAATTTACACTTTTATATTTTCCTATAAAAGTTTAACTAGTTGTATAGTTTGACAAAAAAGATTTAGGGTTTTAGATTATACATAGATTAAATTTGTCGATTCAATTTAAAATAAAAATTTTGAAGAGATTGAACTGAAAAAGGACTGATTTGTCATTAAAAATAAAAGAGAATGAAAAACAAAAAGAGAAGATTGGCTGAATGGCTGGCTAGTAGAAAAAATGAGCATGAGAAGGCCCACACCACCAATGAGCCACCGACCGACCAAACCGTCCTCGCCGCGGAAACTTATTATTAATTCTTTCTTTTGGATTGACCCCTCTCTTTTATTTCCCCCTAATACAGACATTTTGGAATCACCCTTTCTCTATTTATATACTATGGTTTCCAAATCCACATCCCCGTTGATTTCACATATTTTTGTTCATTTTTAATTTGTGCATAAGGAAAATGAATCGTCACCGTCCTCAAATGATCCCTATGAATTTCATTAAAAACAAAATTTGCATCAAAGATATCGTCACAATTCTATTAATTAGTTATGTCCAACTAATTGAGACGTAAGAAAATAAAAACATAATGATGATAAATTCATACACATTTGCATATTTGGTTTGTTGCAGACTGCATCGAATCAAAAACAATATATTAATAAAACAAAATAATATTATGTTATATAATTAACATATACTCCATAATTTAGTAGTATAGTGGAAACATCATTTTGTTCGGTGGGTACTCTGGCACATATATGGTTTTTAGTTAACTTCCAAAGTTCTAATATTTTAATGTTCTTTTTCTAATTAATTCCATTATTTATTTAATGTATGAGCTTAAGGGAAGTCAATTAAAATCAAAAGTAGTAAAGTGAACCAAATTGGCGGCTATAGAAGCGTCCTCATTGTGTCAAAGTTCAAAGAAACGTAGCTAACTATCTTTGTAACATTATTCATAATTGGATCGACAAATTTCAATTTATAACTAAAATTCATACTCTAAATTTTTTTTTATAATGAAGAAGAATCAAACTCTAATATATGAAAATTTATAAATGAACTACTATCACTAAACCACTTATCTTCGACATCTTTTTAAACTTTTCATCGTACGATTTTGTTATTCTCGAAGAAAAATGAACTACTATCACTAAACTACTTATCTTCGACATATTCTTAAACTTTTCATCGTACGATTTTGTTATTCTCAAAGAAAAATGAAACAAAAATACTTATATTAGAAATCTCAATAAACATCATAGTTTTTTGATAAAAAATAAACATCATAGTTAAATTGAAATTAGTTTGATACAAGATTCTACCGAGAATGTGAAATTATTTTTTAATAATATATGGTGTGATGAACCCTTTGTATATATGTTGCTTTACTTAGTTATATGTATATAACTCAACAGTTAAGTTTAAAAACATTATACTAAAAACTTCGCATTAAAAAACCTTGCAAAATATTCATTTATATAAAACAAAGAACATGTTAGGAGAGTGATATGTCAGTATCCTAACAGAACAATTTTTTAGGAATTTATATTGTGAATACTTTTTTTTATAATAAAAACTGATTTTATTGTACTTTAAAATACATTACTCATATCCATAATTCAATAAGATTGAACTTTTTTATTAGGAAAAGAGGAAAAGTCCACACAGAAATACAATATAGTCTAAATGTAGAAATCTAATTAAATAGATAATGAATCCATAAGGCCCAAATTTAATCCTCTCCATAACTTTTCAGGCTGAAAAATCCAAAACTTTTAAAAGAAACAAAACACAAAGTAAATCCACTAGATTCTTAATATTTGAATAATAACTGATTTTATTGTACATTAAAACAAAATTTGCTCTCAATCTAGTAATTAGAATGATCCAACTAATGACTTAACACCAAAATTCGATTTTTACTGTTGCATTATGATAATTTAGAAAAAGATTATAGGGGTGGACTTTTAACTATGAATCAGTCCTTATCGATCCAATTGTTGATTAAAAAACAAAATCAAATTAAATTTTTATATTTTTATAAATCCTTTCAAAATCAAATATTAATAACTTTTTATAAATTATCTCTTTTACCTTTGCCTAGGTATAAAACATGTAATCCGACCAAAAAAAAGTATAAAGCTAGAAACCTATAAAAACCATACAAAATCTCCATAATTTTTTTTCCCAGACTAAGAAAGATATCATATGTATAATCATGGTTCACAAAAAATAATCAGATATAACCGGTGTAAAATTTTTAATTTTTCAAAAACTTATATATATTGATTTAACTGAACCTTAAATTAAACTATGTTATTTTTTCAACAATTTAATCATGTTTTTCATCATTATTATCAACATACCATTTAAATCTCTGTTTTTTTTTCTTTTGGGTTTATCAGATCACAATCACTGAGATACATGACTTAAACCAAAGAGTTTATGATCAGATCAAAATCCCAGGAAAAAATAAAATAAATATAGCTAGATATAATATTATTATAATCCGATTTCCCTTGGGGATATTCTTCGCTGAAAACTAATTCGAGAAGAGGGAAGCGACTAGCACCTTTTGTAGTTTTCAGTTTATTTTTCCCCATAAGGCGGGTGATTTTCGGCCCCTTCATCGGAGGATATGAGCAACGTCACCGGCCATCGCACTGACGACAGCAACTCAACCGCCGCCGCAGTCTCCGGCTCTTTAACTGTCATGACTCCCCCTCCCACTGATCGTCCTGTCCGCGTCTACGCCGATGGGATCTACGATCTTTTCCATTTTGGTCACGCTCGATCTCTCGAGCAGGCTAAGAAATCGTTAGTATTTTTTTATCTCTCAGAGATAGTTTCCCTAATCTTCATCACTAATTCGATTTGTTTTCCCTGTGCGAGCTCAAATTTCTCTGTCTCAGTGTCATATTGTCTTGTGATCTATTGAGTCGTGTTCATCGTAAGCTTTTGTTCCAGAGGAATCTTAATTGTTTAAATAGTTCCGGTGATAAATTGATCTGTGTTAACTGAAAATTACTGGCAAAAATTTATGATGTGCAAGGCCTTGTGGCGTAAGAGCTTAGTGGTTTCTTTTGTAGTGGCTTATTTGTTGGGATTTTTCGATAGTTTGGAATGTTACAATAGGAATGCTTCAATATTGATTTTCCATTTTGAGAAGGTAAATTGATCTTGTAAGGAAGAGACTACGGTTTCATGTTCTTAAGGTGTTGCTATGGTTTTGCCATTTCTTTATTGGTTGAGCAGGTTTCCAAACACTTACCTTCTTGTTGGATGTTGCAACGATGAAACTACCCATAAGTACAAGGGAAGAACTGTAATGACTGCGGAGGAGCGATATGAATCACTTCGGCATTGCAAGTAATTATTGTCTTCTCCAATGTTATGTTGCCATGGAAGTGGCAGTGGATGGAACTTTGAAGGCACGTTTGTTTTATCATAACAGGTGGGTGGATGAAGTCATCCCTGATGCGCCATGGGTGGTCAACCAAGAGTTTCTTGACAAGAACCATATTGACTATGTAGCCCACGATGCTCTTCCGTAAGAACATGCTTCTTTTCTAGTCTTGATTGAGTTTCTAATGAATGATAGAAACTATTTTTATATTGTTTTTACCTTTTACTACGGTACTACCTACTTGTTTGTTATGCTCCTCTTGTATAGATGATTCTTGCACTAGTTTAATCTTCTTGGAATCGATATCATGCTCAGGTATGCTGATTCCAGTGGAGCGGGGAAGGATGTCTATGAATTTGTGAGTCTAGCGAATTTTCATTCTCCTGCTTTTGAAACTGTCGCATTTCTGCTTTTACTGAGTACTCATCCACTGTACAGGTTAAGAAAGTTGGGAGGTTTAAGGAAACAAAGCGAACTGAAGGTATATCGACCTCGGATATAATAATGAGAATAGTGAAAGATTACAACCAGTATGTCATGCGTAACTTGGATAGAGGATATTCAAGGGAAGATCTTGGAGTTAGCTTTGTTAAGGCATGACATAATTTTCTACCTCTTCACTATTGTTGTTTTATAAAAATTTGAATTAGAGGAATCAATATTGTGTTTGTCAATTTGCAACAGGAGAAGAGACTTAGAGTTAACATGAGGCTAAAGAAACTCCAGGAGAGGGTTAAAGAACAACAAGAAAGAGTGGGAGAAAAGGCATGTCTCTCTCAACTTCCATTTGCTTAATTGATCATCATCATACGTTCATTGTTTTGACTGTGTTGCATTAATTAGATAAGTTGTTCAGTATAAGTTGCGAGAATAATCTAAATATTAGGTCTTGTCTTCGCCTGTTCACATATCCCATAAAACTTGTACTATCTGACTATTCAGTGACTGTTTGGAAGCCACTCATACTGTGTCAAATTTGCAGTCCAACTCCTCATAACTTGAATCTTGTTCAATGTTCAGTTTCTGTAGGACTTTAATACTCTGTTTGGTAAGTAGCCTCGAGGCAGAGCATTCTTATCTCTTGCTTTTGTCTTGCGTCTTCTTGTTGTGCTTATTGGGATTTAGAATTGCATTAGGAAGTGGTGCTTGTTAATTCTTTCTTGGTTGAATTTTCGAAATACCAAAAGGATTTACTTGTGTATATTAGTAATGCCCGGAGATATCAAGTTGTGAAATGATTTCATCTCTGTAGTAATACAGCCTGATCACGTGTACCCACTGCACTTAAAACCTCCATACAGTCTCATGCTTTATTTTGTAATATGATCTCGGATGATTATGTTCATGTGCGATATTCATTTTAACCGGATAAGCTAATCCAGCAGAAATTCTTATAATTTTTTATCTGCCTGTTCTTACTCCTTTGTTGTTGTCTAAAATCTGGGTTTTCCAGATCCAAACTGTAAAAATGCTGCGCAACGAGTGGGTAGAGAATGCAGATCGCTGGGTTGCTGGGTTTCTTGAAATATTTGAAGAAGGTTGCCATAAGATGGTAAGTTAAACCCTGAAGAAACTATTAATTAACAACACATTCATTTAATTAGTTGAACACTTATGTTATGTATAAATCATTGATTAAAGATTGACAAATGTTAATAGGGAACTGCAATCGTAGACAGTATCCAAGAGAGGTTAATGAGACAAAAGTCGGGAGAGAGGCTGGAGAATGGGCAGGATGATGACCCAGACGACCAATTCTATGAAGAATACTTTGACCACGACATGGGTAGTGACGAGGATGAAGATGACAAATTCTATGATGAGGAAGAAGTAAAGGAAGAAGAGAAAGAAAAAACAGTTAAGACGGATACTAAAGACAACAAGTAAAAAGAAATTTCATTGATCAAAAACCGCAGGTTAGTTTACTTATGACCACTTCTACCAAAACTTCCGTAGCCTCTCTCGATAAGTTAAATGCATCTACTTAACTATTATTGTTATCAATGTTTGGAAAGAGAGAGTGTGTGATGTTGTCCTGTAAAAACGAACGTGCGTGCTTGTCTTTGGTGAGTTGTCTCATCTTTGTTGGTTTTTGAATACGCATGTTTTCTCTTTGGTATTTTTCTGTATTTTCTTTTTATGATATGGCCTGAGTGTTAAGAAGCAACTATGCATGTCTGAAACAGGAAAGTCAAATGATTCGTGTGTACCATAAAGTAAACATCGTTGGATTCTTCTAATTTCCAACTCAACTCGTTTTCTACAATTATTGAATCAAAACTTGGTCGACGTATGTATTTTATTTTGTTTAATTCAGTTTTTAAGTTTGCGAAGTCTTTATTTCGTAGTTTCTATTTGGAAAAGTAGAAAATCAGTTGAAGACAACTGGACAGTAAGTTGTATCATCAATCGTTGGACTGTAAAATAACTTTCGTATAAAAATGAAAGAGAATTATTCTATCACTATGTTTAACAACTTTCTTTTGCATTTGAAGTTTACACGTTATTCAAATCGAGATTTTTAGATAAGATCGTGTTGCTACATTTTTCAATCATAGATTTCTTCAAAAATTCTCATTCGCTAAATCTGCTACATATCCAATAGAACAATTTGTTTGAAAAGTTTCAAAGAACATGCAACCGAATGGTCAGAAACTGCTCTATCGGAGATGGTGATAACATAGATGCTATATTGTCATTTAAAATCTAAATTGATTTTCTATAGTTTGTTTTTGCATGTAATTTGTACCCAAAGTCTTCTGTCTGATAGCAAGGCGAAATGATAACCTTAAATGGAGCTTTTTGTCTGCTAAATACCCTAAATGGAATTGAGATAAAAATTTCGTGATCAGTTTTATTATCAAAATTCTTTTAGTGATAAAGCATCACCAACAAAGGAAATTTCACAAAATAAGGATTTTATGGTATATAACTCCAACAATGAGCTTCAAATAAATCCTTAAAATTGTCCATAATCTGTGCTATAATCGTCAATGTTAAATTAAAAAAACTTAAAAGTGATAAACCGTCATTAGCCATATATAAATATAAATATACATTAAATGTATGGTGAATTTGTGAGCATATTATAGGAAATAATTAATAATATATCTATACTAATATCAAAATCTATTGTATATAACAAAAATAACCTCAAATCAAAGAGAATGAACAACATCATACGTTATAGAACTTTTATACGAATAGAATAGTAAAAACTATTCATCTATATGATATAGAAACTAGAGGAGAAGGAGAAGGAGAAGTAGAAAATGAAGGTTTAAAATTTATAAAGAAAAAAGTTGTATATAAAATAGAACAGAACATAATAGTGTGTTATTCTATACTAAGGAAGACCTCGTGAGAGAAGCGAGAGTTTTCTCTCGATTTTACGGGAGATTTTAGACGATTCCTCTCTTCCCAAAATCAATCTTGGCCGGTGATGTTTCCGGAGTTTTCATGCCGGTTGCTTTCCGACTTCTTCGTTTATCGTTTTTGTGTCTTAGTTTTTCTTTGTTTAAGTTTTCTTAGTTTTAGTCTAGATGTTTACTAAGCTTCAGTAATTTCTAGTTAGTACTCTGATCTTAGAATCAAAGGTTGGATCTTCTGGTTTCCTCTGCTTTCAACTGGAAGGTTCACAAAGCGTTCATTTCACAAGTGGTTGTTTCTCCGGAAGTAATTCTTCAGCTGCCTTCCACCGCTCAACCAAGGAAGGTAAAGGTGGGTCAATATCGGAGTCACTAAGTTGATTCCGAGGCGTTGAAGTCTCCGGGAAGTTCTCACCGGTGACAATATTGGCAGTTTGTTTCGGGAGTTTTCTGTAGGTTGCTTTGGATCAGAGATCCACTTGGGAGCAAAGGGAGATCCCGAGTACTTTCGCAGGACGGGTTCCGACGCAGCTGGCCTCCCCACGTCGACGATCTGCATGCCGGAATCGACCTCGAGTCAACACGTGCCATCGGAGGGGAGAAGAAAGAGAAGCTGAGGTGGCCTTCTACATTCTTCATTTGGGCTTATATTTTCTCCTTCTTTGTAGCCCAAAACACTTTTGGCCCATTAGGGCATTTCTAATTAAATTAGATGACAAATAAAAAAAAGAATATTCATTCCACATAAATTATTTAATAACACATTAACTTTTTCTAATAATTTTTGTTCATTAAAAAAAAAATTCCGAATCATAACTGTGTTTTTTTTTAAAAAAAAGTTAGATTTGATTTTTGAAAGCATATCTCTACCCAGTTTTCAGATCTCCTAATAAACTTTAATTTGAAGAAATCAAAGGATGTGGCGAGAGAAACTACATCGCCAACGATTCCGAACAGATCTGGTGAGAAGGATGTAGATTTCATTGCGTGAACTAATTGAAGACAATCAGTCTCAAAGACCACTCTTCTCCAACCCCTTTCCATAGCCTCCATGATTGCTGATCTCAGTCCCAATTCCTTCCGCTACAAATGGTGAATTGACGTTTTCCTCAATCTCTGTTTGGTGTATACTTGTCTCCAATAGGGGACCTTGCCACGTTCTCCCCAGTCCCGCAAGCTTTCGGTCTTCTCTCCAAGCTGCATCAACTCTACATGTAATCTCGCTGTAGTCTCTGGGAATTTGACTCCCGATTGATGGTACTAGCTCAATCTCTTGCCTCTGGTTATGTGTTTGGTCCTTGATGTTTTCTGATTGAGCAATCGTCCATTCTCTAGCTTCCTTTATTGCTTTGGTGATAGTCTCCATTTCAGTAAAAGCCCTGTTGTTAAAGATCTTTTGATTTCTAGAGACCAGAGGTTCCAACATATCCAGAGATAGAGAGGAGTTTCTCCGAGATTTGTCGGTGGGAGGTTCCTGCCTTTTTCAGCCTTTTAAGGTGGTCCCTAATGCTTGGTTGCTCGGTACGGATTGCCGGTGTTTGCATTGGTACGTTGCTCCAGACGGCAGACAGTTTCTGCATAACGACATTCAAATAAGATGTGGTTTTTAGTTTCTAATTCACCGCATCGTGTACAGGTTCCATCTGGTTTGATGTTGCGTCTTTGGAGATTTTCCCCTGTTGGGAGAGCATTTTTCAGAGCTTTCCAAATGAAAGCTTGGATCTTTGATGTTGTTAGTAAGTTCTATACTTCTGTCTTCCAGCTTATCCCTTCCGCATCCTCTCCAAAACTTCCAGTTTCTTTTCGGTCTTTTGCCACGTTATATCCCGATATGGATGAGTATTCCCCAGATTTTGTGTGGCACCATATTCTCTTATCTTCCTGATCCGTTCTACTGACTTTTATTGATAGTATTTCCTGCAATCTGTTTGAGAAAAGTCTTTCTATCTTTGCCGTGTTCCACTCTGTTGTATCCGGGATTAGGAGCTCATTTGACTAACATATCTTGGGAGTCTTCTGTGGCAGGTCCTACTATATGGCACGGATTCTTATGATTCAGCCACGGCTCATCCCAGACTCGGATTCCTTTTCCTCTCCCTATCGCCCATCCTAGGTTCCCTTTGAGAAGATCCCTGCCGTGGAGTATGCTTCTCCAGCCATGAGAGCAGGTTTGTTTTGCTGATACTGTTAAGAAATCATCCTTATCGCAATATTTGCCCAGTAGTACTTTTGCCATCAGGCTGTTTGGATTAGATAGTATTCGCCAACTCATTTTTCCTAGGAGTGCTTGATTAAAACATTCTATATCTCTGAACCCAAGTCCTACTTTCTGTTTCATTTTTGGTAGTTCTTTCCAAGCCAGCCAACACATTTCTTTCCTGTCTTGATTTCTGCCCCACCAAAACCGAGTTAGTGGGGATTGGATTTTCTTGGAAATTGCTTTAGGCAGTTTAAAGCATGACATGAAATATGTTGGTAGAGCTGACGAGACACTTTTTAACATGACAGATTTCCTTGCATTGGATAGAAAGCTATTGGACCAGCTAAGAGCTTTTTGTCTTATTCGATCGATGATGGATGTGAACAGGTCAGCTTTTCTCCTTCCAAAACTCTCAGGCAGACCAAGGTATTTGTTGTTTCCTCCTTCATTTTCTATTCCCAGCAGCTGTTTCACCTTTCTTTTAACGTTTGCAGGGGTTTTCTTGGCAAAGGATATAGAGGATTTGAGGTTGTTAATATTCTGCCCTGAGATCTTTTCATACAAACTGATTATTTCTTTCAGTGCCCTGCAGTTTTTCTCGTTTGTTTTGCAAAAAAAACATCGTGTCGTCTGCAAATAAGAGGTGGTTAACTCTCGGACTTTTTTCTGCAACTTTGATTCCCATAAGCTTGCCTTCTGATTGCGCATTCTTGCACATACTGGACAAGACCTCACTACAAACTATGAAGATAGGATAGAATAGAAAATATAGTAGGAAATACAGAGAATATCACTATTTTACTATTACATAGCTATTCTCCTAACATTGGTTTTCATTTATGTTATTTATGTCAATTTCCCTTAAATATATACACATACATGAAAATATAAAGTTTTTTGTATGTGGAAATTTTTTTGTTTATATAAACTTTGTTACAAGAAAATATTATGCACATACATTACAAATATTACACATAGTATTTGACTATTTGTATTAAATTTTTGCTTGTATGATATTTGTATATTTTTTTGTCAATACTCGACATAACTGGTCATGGTCGGTATGATATTTATTTTAATGTTATGTAATAATTATTAAATTTTAAAATATATATTAATGGGGAGCAGTTTTGACTAATAACCATTAAAGTTTGTTATATTTATTAAAATTTTAATTAGTTTCCTAGAATATTTTTCAAGGTTAAAGAGTCATTTCCATGTTTTTTCTTGTAGTTTTTAGGTTTTGATCATCTATCTTGTTATATTAGAGAATCAAATTATGATTCATCACTTGTAAATTCTCCCTAACTTTTGAGATCTGTTAAAGGCATTCTTGGTACAAAAATAAAACAACTTTAATTAGCTCAAATAACAAAACAAATATCATTTAACTTCATAATGTAGAATTGGTGAGAATAAAAATTATATCTTTACGTGAACTACATTATAAAAAATAAAATATATCAAAAATTTAATTTAAAAACTGAATAGTGAAGAAAACTTTTAAATGAGCATAGACTGGTTTATAAAAAGAGAAATTTGAATGGATGACGATGGATAAACACATAATTAGTAAAATAGCAAGCGGGAATTCGGTAGGTCACTGTAGACAAATAATGTCATTGTAAACACATAATTATTTTAATGTATTTATTTTAAAATATATATTCGGTAGGTTACTGTAAACACTATTATTTTAATGTACTTATTTTATACGAAATAAAATATAAATGTATGTGCCAAATTAAAAATAAATAATAGTTTTGAAGTGTAGAATCGTAAAGAAATTGAGGTTATACTATTCAAGCCCACAGATTTTAAGAGTTTAAAGACTTGTTAGAATAAAAAAAGTGATTGGTTTAATTCCACCCTACAACATTCATAATATAATTGTTATATGAATGTACAAAAAATTGAGGCACTTGTTAATGCATTAGAAAATTAAAATTAAAACTTTAATTTCATCCGAATTATCACATATAATACCAAGAACGAAATTTGCCCCTCTTCTTAATTTCACACAAAATTAAAGTTAAAAATCTAATTTCACTCGAATTAACATATATAACATCAAAAACACCCAAATGATCAAGATAGTTTTTTGTCAACAGATCTATTTTCGGGTCGAAATTTTTTGGGTTTTCGCTTCTATTGATTTAACTCATTCGAGTATTTTTATTTTTTGATTGAAATTAGTTTGGGTATAAATCAAGTTTGAATTCAATATTTCTTCTATTTATTTCCATAATAATTCAAAATCAAAATCGGATAGAATTAGATTTTTAATTTTAGTTTTATGTGCAATTAAGAAAAAGAATAAACTACTATATGTGATAAATTGGGTGGAAATAGAATTTTAATTTTAGTTTTGTGTGCAATTAACGAGCGATTAATGTTTACGTACATTTATAGTTATATGAAAATTCTGAGGTGGAATTTCGAACACTATTGAAATGTTCTTAAATATCTTTAATACAATATCAAATGCTTTGTGAATATCTTCAATCGTTTTATTTTTTACTTCCGTCTACAAAATTTGTATATAGTTGTTAAATTAAGTGATAAAAACAATTTTATATTGTTTTGTTTCACTTATAACGTTATGAATTTTAGGATTTTTGATTTAGTTTAATCAAATGTATTGGATTTTTCTTTGTTTCCTTGAAATAAGTTAAAAGTATTTTATTTACTTTCTGAAACACTTTGAATTTTCAGTAAAACTGATTTTGTTCTTACATTTCACTCAAGTAAAAAAACTTATAATACAATTACAACCCAAAGCAGAAACCATTTTTCTATTAAAATTTGACTTTACCAGCATCGTGCTGCAGAGAATTCTGAAAAAAAAAAAACAAATCCAAAAGTCAAAAAAATTAAACTGTAAAATACTTATTAAAAAAAGAATATGTATATGTTCACCTTCACTAGTTCACCTCATAAATGGAGAAGAAAACTACAATTTGAATCATATAGCTGAAAAGCATTTCTACAATATATATATCTATATTGATTTTCTTATCAAAGCTTTTTAATATCATAACTGATTTTCTTATACTATATCATGCCATTTTCGTCTTCTTTTCTTTGTTAAATTAAGTAGAAAATTTGGTAGAAATTTAAACCGAGTATAAATCTATAAAAGTGCTAAAAAGGATAAATATAATAAATATATAAAAGTGCATAACGTTTTGTGAGAAAATAAAATAAAAGATAAAGCATAGACATATAAGTGAAACATCTATGGACTATCTTCGAGGAAACTTAGGCTAATCACAGTTCTTGTCCTTTTTATAAAGCTGTCTCATTTAACAATTTGGATATAGTCATGTATAGATTGTGAGATTAATATGTACCACTACTTTAAACTTATGAATGTCAAGTCATATGTAAATATATATACTAAATTTTGGATAAGTATTGTGAATTTCAATATATTATTGGCAATACAACTTTTTGATCTATGTAATTCTAAAATATCTAGTAAAGTCAAAATAAATAAGTAATTTTATATAGAACAACATTAAAAAATTTACAATTATCAAAGATGATCTGTGTCCAGAAAGATATGTGTCGACATATAATAAAAATAATACGATATAATATTCTATAATAGAATAATTTATACAGAAATTAATTTGTACAAAGACTAATTCACCGAATTAATATTTATATAAATCGTTTACAAAAGATTTAACTATGTAAAATGAAAACTGATAGAATAATATGTGACCAGAAATATAATGTGTATACAAAACTGAGTCAAGACAGTTGTGTGAATAAATAGATGTGTATAACGATAAGAATCAAATAAAAAATGATGTATGCAAATGGAGATCTAAAAAAATGAGTCATAATATCGACATAGTTTGAGGTTGACTTAGTATCTTAAAGCTCCATAACCAATATTTTTATGGAGCTAAGAGAGGACTCTACTTGCTTTCTGCTTTTGTCCGTACATATTATGTCGACATTCTTTCGCCATTCTTAAATAATAATAAAAAGGAAATATTCGTTGTAATACTTTCCAATATTAAATTATTTGAAATTGTCATGGTAATTATGATCTACTATATTGACGACGTGTCTGTACAATTTTTTTTTTTTTTTTTTAACTTTACTTTTATAATTAGATCGACAAGTTCGATCCATAGCCAAACTTCATATATTAAATTTTTTTTTTCTTTTTCCTTACATCGAAAATTTATAAAATGACCACTACCAGTAGACCACCTGTCTTCGATGTGTACAAATTTTTTTGCACCAAAAATATCAATAATTAAAAAGTCCAATTGGTAAGGAAGGAAACGATAATATTAAAATACTTTTTTTCCCCATAATACTTGCTCTCGACTAAAATTGCTATGCACTCACTAAATATGTTTCAGAATAGATGACTTTAAACTAATAGTACATATATTTAAAATATTAAAATTTTATTAATTAAAAGTACTTAATATTTTATATTAGTTTACTATAACCAATCATATAAAATATTGAAATATTAACCGTCAAATGTATTTCATTTTGTACACAATTATGTTAACCACCCTTAAAAACGTATTAAAATTGTACTTTTGAAGATATATGCATTTTATTTATTTATAATTTAATATTTAAAAAATTACAATATTACGAGTTAAAGAAAATATTCTGAAATTTATTTTTAATAGAAAAAGGTTAAACAAGGTGTTCAATTAAATTATAAGGTAAGTTTACTGTATCTTAATTTATTATTCTACAACGACAATGTAACAAATAATAAATTCAATCTTTTAGAAATTTCTTTTTTTTATTGTACAACATATTTGTATCTGATACAAAAATTTCCACTATAACTTGGGTTCCAAAAAAAAAAAGAAATATATGATTTAGCAGGAAAACTATTATATAGCACCATATATACATCAAACTAAGATATTGTACTATATATTCCCTATAATAAAATTAAATATCTAAATTTCCCAGAATAAAAGTTCTTAACTTATATATACCGAGAGTAATAGGGACAAACTATTAAAGATAACTCATCGTTTTGATTTAAAATTGGATAAAATTTTAGACCATAAGATTCTAACGTCATTAGATAACAAAATAAAAAATGGCAGAAATGCCAAATAAATTCATAATATGTAACCATGAAATTTAATAATATTAAGAGTATGTAACTTAATTTTTGTTTTCATATATTAATTAATATGAAATGAAAAAGAATTATATATGTAGTTAACGTAAAAACGAAATTTTATCACGTCTTAAATTTTGATATTGATGGAAAATTGGGTGTATATATATGATTTAGGTTCTTCGTATCATTGCTTAGGAAAATTAGCTAAAGAGCAGATCCAAATTCTAGGCTGCAAACCTTTTTGTGCTCATTATAGCATGACTACAACTATATATATATTAGTTGGAAACCTTTACAAAATGTTAGAAGAGAATGAATGAATGTATATTCTTAATGATCATGCGGCCACTTACTCGAAATCGGACGCTACGGCTGATCACGTCGTTGTCGGTCAGTCCGAGAACACAAGCCATGATCAATCTTATCCTCCAAACAAATATTTATTCAATATTCATTTGAGAAGACAACAAACCAATGAACACTCACTAAACCGAGGACCCATATATCTTTGGAGTCAACATGTTTTATGCATCTCTTATTTATCGAAACCATTCCATATTTCATCTTAATCTCTGTATCTCATCAATAAGTCCAGCCGATTTTTTGGTGCTCTCAAACCTTATGAGATGAGTTTGGACTATTCTCTTGGAGGTAGTGCAATATACCGACAGATCTACGTTATAGATTATGGGTGCACTTGCCAGCACAAACTTTTTTTTTTCTTACAATTTTAGTATATATTTTTATCAGATTTTAGAAAATGCCCTGTATTATTGTTTTTTATGTTTGTCCCCACTAAACATAAATTCTAAATCTGCCCATGGTGCATCATGTGGATAGACCATCACTTTCAGGTATTCAAATGAGTTGAAAGCATGACCTCATATTCGTGTAGTAGTGATTAGGAAAATGTATTTTAATTTCACATAGTAGAAGAATCGAACATGCAAACTCTTTAAAGTCTCAGTCTCACCCCCTACCACTTGAACCACACATTACAGAAAAAATTGTATTGAGACGTAACATTTTGTCATAATAACACATATTTCGTCACAATATAAAAATATTGTTATGAATTTGTGACGATTGGTAAATAGTTGCAATACAAACGTCATAAATGTATATTCATAACAAAAACGTCACAATACTGGTGACAAAAAAAATATAGTAACAATTTTGTCACAAATTATTACAAAATAGAGTCAGAATGATATTTTTAAAAACATAACAAGTAAAATTTATAACAAAAATGTATACAAAATATCACAATACAATCGTTACAGTAGCTCCAATTTTTTGCAGTGACAAGCTCATGTCAATAAGTCCAGCTGATTAAGAACAATCACTTATACTCGTTTATATAGTTTTGGCCATCGATCGATTTGTGTCACATAAACAAGTAATTAAGAGAACATCAATATCACTAAATCTCAGGCAAACCTTCCTAAGTGTGCGATTAGCCCTGAGTATATCGGGACTCCCGTCCCGTTCTGTCTCGCTCCCGTCCTGTAATTCTCGTACTTTTCGGAAATTCTAATTTCTCGTTTGATTCCAAAAATAATATCTAAACGTGTAAGGAAAAAAGTCAAAAATTCCCTGAATTCCCGTTGGAAATTTATTTACGTTAACAAAACGTATATTAAAATATATTGGATTCAAATATTAGATATGTTTTAAATAATTAAGATCAAGCCCATAACAATATTTGACTTAAATTTTTACAACTTTACAATGAATATAAACTATTTAATATGAAAATACTAGTACTTTTGACAAAAAGTGATAATGTTGGTAATTTAATTAGAAATGCTAATACTGTAATTTTGTATTTTTTGTGTACTGAACATTAATATATCTTTTACACATTATTTTTTTCGTTATATTGATTATATAATTTATAATAATATTCTTAATTTTTGATTACTCGTATATTCCAAACTATTTCACGTGTACAAATTTAGTAGGACTTTATGAATAGTTAGAGAAATAAGTTTTCAGTCTCAAAATTCTTGTATTGTTCCCAATTCCCGAAATTTCTGTTCCGTTATATGATTGGAATTGTTTGGGAAGTAAATCTAATTTCCTGAACTTATCGTTCCCATCCCTTACTGTGATTTCCCATTATGCCCAGAGCTATGTGCTACTAAAGCTTCCTCCTGACTTATCACGAGATTATGTTTTAGCACATTCACATTGAAAACAACACCCATGATATATGGAGTATTACTTTTTTTTTTTTCAATATTGGGTTACAACTAGCCGGTCCATTACCCAAATTCTTACATAATATAGACGATATGACTCTATTCCTGGTTGTGCAAGTGTGCATATCTTAGTGGACTTACCACCTGACATTAAGCTAAATGCCATTTACATATAGAGTATTACTTAAAACACTAATTATATTAAATTATTGCTTCATTATTTACACAAACTCCTTTGTTTCATATTTTTGACTTTAGACATGATGATAATATTTTATATAGCCTATTGATTTTGAAAATTTTGATTATATATTTTTCTCTCAAAAAAGGTATAACGATTACTTGTTCTTCTTTTTTTTGTCATAAAAAAGATTACTTGTTATTGTTTTGGTGGAAAAAAGTCATAGTTAACTACTGCTCAAGTTTTATATTAAAACAAGTATGGCTACATTGCATATACTTCCTGAAATAAGTATTGAATTTGAAGATCTGTCAAAAGATTCGTGAAGATAAAATCAATAGTTGAGTTTTTGTACTTGTTATAATAGGTTCCAATTCTTTTAGTGAATGTGACGAAGCAAAAACAAAAAAATATTAGCACACTTGAACATAATATAAATATACGTATACACAATTAGATCACTTCCATTTCCATACCGAGCTCTTATTCTTCATCATCAAGAATTTTCAAATCTTATTCCGATTCGTTTCATAACAAACCCTAATTCTCAATATGAAGACTAAAAACGTGAAACTCATACTCTTCTTCTTATCCATCTCCGTCCTCCTAATCGCAGTCGTCAATGCAGCCGAAGGCCATTCACATGGAGCTCCACAATGCGAATGCTCACACGATGACGACGAAGAAAACAAAGCCGGTGCTCGAAAATACAAAATCGCAGCCATTCCTTCAGTTTTACTAGCCGGCGTAATCGGAGTTCTTTTCCCTTTGTTAGGCAAAGTTTTCCCTTCTTTGCGTCCTGAAACATCTTTCTTCTTCATCACGAAAGCTTTTGCAGCCGGAGTTATCCTCGCAACCGGATTTATGCACGTTTTACCTGAGGCTTATGTAATGCTTAACTCGCCGTGTCTTGAGTCAGAAGCATGGGAATTTCCATTTACCGGATTTATTGCGATGGTTGCTGCGATTTTGACTCTATCTGTTGATTCGTTTGCTACTTCGAGTTTCCATAAATCACATACCAAAGAATCGAAGACGGTTGGTGATGGAGAAGCCGGTGAGACTTCCGTTGACTCTGCTAATATCCAAATTCTCCGAACCAGAATCATTGCTCAGGTTTGTCGATTTCTAATGATCATAGCTTTGTGTTTTCACGTTTAAATATTATTATTATTATTTTATAAATAGAACGTTTTTGAATTTTTTTATTATTATAGCAAAAATAAATGAATAGGCAGAGGAAGCTAAATTTGCAATTTCATTTTGGTTGTACTGATTCTGCTTTGATCGAACTTCAATAACGTTAAACATTATGAAAACTTTAAGGATATTTGAGGCTTAAAAAAAAATAGTAATAATAATAGTGTGTTGTATATATCTCATTATACATATATATATATATATATATATATATATAAGATTTGAATGGTATCATTTTTTTTATAGTTTGTTTTTAATAGTTTTGCCGAATTCTTATCATAATAACTCGTACACAGAATGATGTTAAGCTAGGTAGAAAATAATAAACGATTAATTTGAATTATTACAAAGATAGAAATACAATCATAGGTGTTTTTTTTGGCGTTTTGTTATTTACATGTTTTTATTATTTAGGTTTTGAAATACTACTTTTTGAAAATATAACTACATTTAACAAAATTTCAAACAAAAGTTTTCTGCTATATATATATTTAGTTTACAAAGCTTTTTATCTTTGTTCAGAAAGAAAGAAAAATAAACTACAAATTCATACATGTTTTCTTAGTTGTGCGGGTGATTTAGATTCGGACCATGTGAGTTTTGATTCTCTATAGAAACTATCACATGTTATTGAGTATCAAAATTCCAAATAATAACTTTCAATATGGTTAGCTTTTAAAAATTTAAACATATAAAATCATACAAAAATGTTGAAAATATAAGAAAAAAGGTTAACTCCAATATTTTGAAATTCACATCGAAAACCCTAAAACTAGGTAATATTCACAAAATTATCTTTTGTCCGAAATCTGATAATGAAGAACATGCAATGTAAAGTTTAAATTTTTAAAACTCTAAATGAATAGGTGTTGGAGTTGGGAATACTGGTACACTCAGTGGTGATTGGAATATCACTTGGAGCTTCACAGAGCCCAGAGGGTGCAAAAGCTCTTTTTGTTGCCTTAATGTTTCATCAATGCTTTGAAGGTCTTGGCCTTGGTGGTTGTATTGCTCAGGTAACTCCACTATTCACTATATATATATAGTCATTTATTTACCAAAACCCGAGATAGGACACACTAACCCTAGACGTTTAGGTATTAATTTGGTTCGGGTTTAAGTTCAGATAGGAACCGACCGGTTCCATATATTTCGGGTAGAAATTTTTTTATACCCATATAAGGACCAAAAAGATTTTGGTTAGGATCCATTCTATTTCAGATCAATTCCAGATCGATTCTGGATACCCAAAAAATATCTAAATATCTAAAAAATATCCGGAATATTTTGTTCTGTGGATTCTATACCGATGAACGAAGTTCTTGTAATGTAAGAGGTTACATTATTGAATAGTTTTCAACTATTATATGTTATGTTTTTGCAGGGCAAATTCAAGTGTTGGTCAGTAGCAGTAATGTCGACATTCTTTGCAATAACGACACCAATAGGAATCGCAGTCGGGATGGGAATAATGAATACTTACGATGAATCATCAAAAACGGCTCTGATTGTTCAAGGAGTATTAAACGCTGCATCAGCTGGAATTCTCATTTACATGTCTCTGGTGGACCTTCTCGCAGCAGATTTCATGCACCCTAAGATGCAATCCAATACTGGGCTTCAAATTATGGTCCATGTTTCTCTCCTTCTTGGTGCTGGACTCATGTCTTTATTGGCCAAATGGGCTTGATTGGTCTTATTTCTATACTTTCAGTTTTGTTCATGGCTATTGTGAATTCTAATTTTTTGTTTTTCTGAATTATTTCTTCCTAATTCCTCTTTTGAATTATATTGTTGAGATCTCTGTTTTCTGGGTCATTTCATGTACTTAATTTATCAAAATTATATATGTATATTGATCCTTGTCCTAGAGAAGTTATGAGCCTTGATTTGTTGCTTGATTGTATTGTGATAATATATATCTATATATATTTATATATACACACTATATATATATATGTGTGTGTGTATGTTTGTGTATATTTTAAAAATTCTTATGAGTAGATTTTACAGATGAAATTCAATGTTTATGGAATTTAGCCAATAATTAAGATATATAAATTACAACACAATCTTTAAAAACGACTCACTGCACAATATTATGAAACTTCTAAAAAGAACTTCAATCTATATAATATATGTCCAGGCTAAAATCAAATTTTCAATCATGATACTTACAAATTTGATGAATTTTAGCTTGATATATATATAAATAGATTAAAAAGCAAAAAAAGAAGAAGTTCTTGTTATATAAAAAAGAATGAAGACAAACTCTCTTTTTTTTTAAATTAAAAATAAGTTTCCTATCAAAAAGATTTCTAACAGATTCATTAACATAAACAGTTTCTAAAAGATTTATTAACTTAATATAACTTATAGCATTCAATAAAAAGAAGAAGTAAGAACACAGCTTAAGTGACCAGAAATTGTTTAATGAATTCTCATCACTTTCTTCAGTTATAAAACCATATGTATATAAAAAATATACAAAGTCCATATATCACCAAACCAAAAAAATTACAAATAAACTTGAATTTTAAATCATCATTTTTCTTCTGAATCTGATTTTTTTTTATCTTTAAGTTTAAAATGATATTCTCTCTGTGTCGTCATTGTTGCCGGTCCGATGTGGTGGATGGAGAAGAATCAAGTGTGATTGATCAGAAACTGTTGACTTCTAATTCATGGAGACGAACCTGTGAGGATTCAACACGATGGCGACCATCTTTATATCCAATCTTAGAGGACGATACGGACAATGAGAATGAGAATGAGAATGAGAATGAGAATGAGAGTCACCGTTTGAAACCAAAGGTCTCAATCGCACGAGCCAAATCAAAGGCCAAGAAAATTATTTCGTTTAGCTACAAACTTAAGAGAGCTTGGTAAGTCTCCTCACGTATTTACTCTTGCGTAATATTCTTTTTTTTTTATGTTAAAGAAAGCAAATCTAAATATGTTTATTTTGTTCATGATATGTCATTTTTAATATGTGATAAAAAATAAAAATGATATTAAATATTATTTGTTTGTTTAATAGGAACATTGCAATATCGACGAATATTAGAGCCTCGCCAGGGTTGTCTCCTTGTCCGGTTATGACTCGAATTCTATGATTTTTTTACCTTTCTGCAATGAGACATAAATTGCATATAATGTAAATTCATCATTTGCTTATCTTTCAGATTATTAAAATCAGAAAAAATGGAGAGGTGGTTTGTTCATATTATCATGATTTTTTAGCATGTTTGAAGTTGAAAAATAAACAATTGTTTGATTTTAACAAAATTATTCAGTAAGTTTTACGTTTCTGAGCTCACCAGGAAGATGATCTATTTTTTGCCATTTAAATTTATAAAATTGTTAGCATTTCTGCTTTTTTATCGGTTTGATACTTGTCATGAATTTGTTTAGTAATTAATGAAATTCTCTTGTGACAAAATGATAAAACGAATTAAATTCAACCACAATATAAGTTCTTATCATTTATCATTTTCTCTTTCCTTTTGAATTAACTATATATTATCAATATATTTGTTGTAATAATATTTTTTTGTCAACATTACTCATTCGGTTTGGATCAACAAAGCTTGATTTATAACCTAAATGCTCCAAGTGGAACTGGTGGGATTCGAATTCCTCACCTGATGCCTAGCTAGATCAAGAGCAAGTCAACTGGGTCATCTACTTCTTGGCAAATTTTTTTGTTCTTACAAAGTAAATAATCCATCTATCCCATTTTATTATTAGATGTTTTAGCTGAATGCACTTTTATTAAGAAAATTTAATAATTTTTGAATAATATTTAATATTACAATTTAATATAATTTTACCAATTCTATAAAATACTGCAAAAATTTAATAGTTCCCCAGTAAAAATAAATTAAACTTTACATCGCAAAACATCTTATAAAATAAAACAATAAAATATGCTTAAAACATTTAATAAAATGGGAAAGATGGAGTATATAAGACACTAAATCACACGTATAAAGACCTCCCAAAAGACATAAATAAAAACCAAACCTCAACATGATCGATCGAACCTAATAATTTGTTGAAGTTAGTGAGTTTCTAATGAAGTTTTCTCTATTGAATCAACGTTATCGTTCAAACAGCTATGAGATTGAATATCATCCATCAATAATTGTGCATTCTTATTCTATTCGGTGGAGTCCCTCTTTATCTCCGATTTCGGAAGATGATGAAACCGAGGTCGACCACCAAATTGTGAATGTCACGCAGGCCGAATCAAAGATTAAGAACAAAACGTGGATGAACCTTTGCAAGAGATTCTGGTAATTATTTAAGTCTTAATCTCAATTTATTTCATATATAATTTGTTCATGATTTAGAAATCTTTATTCGACGGATAGAGCATCACCAGGATTTATATTTCTCTTTTACAACATTTAAACCATAAGTTGATAAATTGTTCACGAAGATTTTTGTGGTTACAACAACTATGTATGCTTTCTTTTTTTACTATCTAATTTTGTCTTTCTAACATTGCAGTTTTCGTAGGAAGTGGTTTGATCGAGTGGTTATCTGTTCATTTCTACAGTTTTTATTATCAAAGTTCAATTTTAAATAATTATGTCACTCTGCATAATAGAATTTGAGTAATAAATTGACAAAACTCGACTCAATTGTTGATTAAAAAAAAATCTTTATTCGCATTTTTTTTATAAGTAACATGTGATTAGAGCTAGTTTTTAACATGTACCTGAAATAATCAACATATAATTGACTTGAGAGTCTTTACTGTATATAAGAGTCCTAAGTTGATTAAAGATATTCTTTACACTTATTGTAAATTGAAGAAGAGAATTTATGATTCTTTAACGAAGGAGTGAAGACATTGGCCATGCTTATTGGGTTGTATTATGCCCTACTTTTCTTCCTCCCCAACACAAAGAATCCAATCAGGTTTACCCAAGTCCCAAACCAAACAAATAAATAAAAATAGTTAGAGAAACTTGTATAGTATTATTATCACATAAAGATAGATTATATTAACAATAGATAAATTCTATCTAAACAAAATGAGACTTTATTGGCTTTGGAGCCAAAGTATGCACATGCATATCCCAACTATTTCTCTTTCTTTTATCTTTACACACACATAAATATAATTAACCGAAATGATTAAAGTTCTTGATCCATATTAATTTTGGGTTTGAAATCGGATTTTAGAACATTTCTAACTAAATCTTCATTCTGAGAGAGCCAATCTTTAAATGAGAGTTTGAAGGTGATAACTCCAAGTCTCCAATAATGGATCCTTAAATAAAGCCTTACAATTAGTGATTTGCATTAAAATCTTCAATATTGATAAAAGTTTAAAGTGATAAAATTTTATAAATAAATATAAGAAATGCATTCCAGATATTGCACACAATATTACATGCTAGTTTAAATTCACATATATAATTTAAACTTAAGACCAAACTTACATATACAGTTAGAACCTCATATTTGTAGGTTTAAGAGTTTACTGTATATAAGAGTCTTAAGTTGATTAAAGATATTCTTTACACTTATCCCAACATACTTTATGAGCTGTTTTAAGCTTCTAGTTGGCCTAATTTCAAGAATAAAATCTGCTCTAATCTATTTTTGGTGGGATTTCAATCCGGATAAGAAAAATATGTGCTGGCTTTCTTTGAAAAAATTGGCAAAAAAAAAGAAATATGGAAAGTTAGGATTCTGCGACATTCAAACATTCAATGTAGCTTTGTGGCGTATCTTAGAGCATCCAAATTGCCTATTTGCTAAAGTGCTAATGGGAAAATACTCACCTCAATCCCCTCTCCTTGATTGCAGTCTGAAAGGGAATGTTTCCCATGGATGGCGTGGGGTCTTGTTGGGTCTTGAACTCCTAAAGCAACATACGGACCTCCAATCTGCACCATACGGACCTTGGTTGTCAACAGAGGTCCAATCTGCACCATACGGACCTCCAAACCTGCACCAAGTTCAACAAAGGGTATCAGATTTATTTGAGGAAAATTCAAAGGACTCGAGCTTAAGCAAAATCAGAGCCACGATTCCATGTGTAGAAAAGGAAGTATTGCAAATCAGACCAAGCCATTTTGGAGCAAAAGACAAATATATTTGGAGATTCAAGGGATTATTGAAGATGCTCTGATACTAAACCTTTTATTGTACAAAAGGAAACAAAAAAAATTTCTAAAAATTTCTTTAAAACCAAAAGAACTATTTAAGCACATAGTAGGCTTATGTCACGAGAGACAACAATATCTTTGATTGAATCATATACATATTGTAATTAAGGAGTTTTCAAGAGAAATATTTGGACTATTTTTCTAAGGATGGTGGAACCCACGGATGGTCATATGTAATATGATATTTTCACATCATATTTTTAGTTTTATTCATATGTAATTTTAATGTTTTAATATAAATTTGAAATATATATATATATATATATATATATATATATATATAAATTCAAAATAAAATATGATAACTTTTAGCAATTAGATCAACAAGAATCACTAGAATCAATTACTTGATATTACACAACAATTATATATTTAACTATTTGACTAAATCGATGTTCACCAAATAAAATGTAATAATAAATGATATGATTTTCTTTTTTCAATTATATTATAGTTTCATTAATCTTAAAAGTTTATCTGAGCCGGTGGATTATCTAATCTTAGATATTATAATCTTGTTTTAATTATAAAACGTTTAGGTCTTATATCCTACTCTTAACTTAAAGTTACAAATATCCAACAGGAGAAATATATGTTTTTCTACTTTATAGTTCTTAAATCTCTTTCTCTCTTTTTTTCTTCCACACACTCATAACTTTACTTACTATATCAACCCATCTTATCTCAAAACATGATTTACTCATTAGACTTTCCCACTACCCATTTTCATTCCCTCCTCAAGACAATATTCTCTCCTTCACAAAGAAGCCTCTCCTCTTCTTCTTTCACATTACAAAACTTTATGTTCTCAAAGTAACTTCAACATATAAAACTAAACCCTAGCTATTAGATAGAGAGGTTAAAAAATGGCCAAGATTGGAGGTATTCTAGTTTGCTTACTCATTGTAGGCTTAGATATAGGTGCTGCAATCCTCGGAATCCAAGCAGAAGTTGCCCAAAACCAGGTATTATAACACATCTATATATAATCTGTCTTCAAGTCTTATGCAAATTTTTTTATATTATGTGTAAGAATGCACATTTACTCAAACTTTGTGGTGTTGGAAATGTGAATGCAGGTGAAGCACATGAGGCTATGGTTATTTGAGTGCAGAGAGCCAAGCCAAGAAGCGTTTAGGCTCGGTCTAGGTGCAGCTGCGATATTGGTAATGGCTCATGTGCTCCTTAACTTGGTTGGAGGCTGTCTTTGTATTTGCTCTCAAGACGAGTTTGCAAGATCTTCAACCACTAGACAAATCTCCATGGCTTCTCTGGTCCTCACTTGGTACGTTAATCCCAATTCATAGTTGAAAATTGTTGGTCTAAAGTAAAATAACACGTGGTGTGCTTTGATTGGATGATGTGATTGAAATCAGGATTGTATTTGCTGTTGGATTTGGGAGTATAGTGATTGGGACAATGGCTAATAGTAAGTCAAGATCTTCTTGTGGATTCACACATCACCATTTTCTCTCCATTGGAGGGATTTTGTGTTTCCTTCATGCCCTTTTTTGTGTCGCTTATTACGTTTCTGCCACTGCGACCAAAAGTGAAGGTGCAAAGTGACAAACTGTCACGATAAATGACGCAACCAGGTGGGTCCTTGTCCTTGACTATATTCCAGTGAATCAATATATAAATATGTAACAGAGGTTTTTTGAATTGTTTCACTTATTTCAAAGTCACTTTTGTAATTTGGAAAGCCGTGTCAATTTAAGAAAATGAGAAGCTTTTTATGTCACGCTCTGTCTTTTGCATGTGGGGTTCAAAATTAAGTATTGATATTGACGTTTTGTGGAATCTTTTCTTTGCTTCAGTTCAGTTCTTAATATTAATTCACACACACCTATTTAGGATGAATTATTTACTTTATATTTATCATATATCAAATTCACATAATTTATCTTAGAAATATTTCATTAGTGAGGTATACTAATTTGGAGGCTGTGCCATCATCTTCGACTTTGTTTAGTTTCAGATGGATTCGATTTTCGGTTTTGAAGTAGCTAGGCTTATTGTATATTCTTATATGCGGTCTAATCTAGTTTCTTCTGAGGTTTTTTATATTAGTTTTCCTTATTTGGGCATAGTTTCTGAAAAAATCTTGTATTTCGTCATGTTTTTATATGAAAATCTTGTATTTCATCTGGGTTTTGTTAATGAATATTCAAATGACAAAAAACAAAAAAAATCTTAGAAATATTACAAGTCTATAGATATTTTACCTAAGCAAATTGTCTAGGACTTGTTCCTTGAAAATATGTTTCGCAATAGAGACAGAACACTTTCAAAGGGTCTAATACTCATGTCTGTCTCTTCCAGCCATGGAAATAGATCATTTGGTTCTGTTTCTTCCATAAGCTTCTCTAATGACTCATCGTTTCTCGATCTTTCCAATGGAAACAGCTCGTGATTGTACATTTTAGGCTCTGAACAATACTCCTGAAACATTTAACAAAACAGACAACTTGAAGAAAACCAATGTTAATTGAATCTTCAAGCAAAGAAAAGATCTGAAAGATAAGTTACTTGGTTCGCATGCATTCGTTTCATGAATATCTTAAACGTTGAGAAATTCGGTTCGCTGAGAAGTTTATCAGATAACCGGAGATATGTAAACCCAAACATTCTCGGTTTACCATCTTGGTTAATCCCATTAGGTCTTGCGTTTAGTATAATCTGGGTATATCCATTTCTATCGAATCTCGGAAGTGCATTTTCGCCTGCAACTTCGATCCCTTCTCTCCATCCACAGCTCAAAACCTTCAAAACTTACCAAAATCAGTCTCAAGTAACTTTACAAATACAAAAGTGATCAATTTGCTTACTTGTTGAACAAGTTCTTGAGGACCACTCTTAGCTCTTGTTGGCTGCTCTGTGTTCCTCATCTCTAGACAAGTGAAATTCAAGATAGCATGATGTCTTCGCATCATTTTCGCTATCGCACGATATCCATCTCTGTTTTGGAGATTGTAATAACCTGCTGTAAGTTCAGCAGCATGACTTTCAGACTTGTACCACCAATGAATTCCAGAGACCTGAAAAACCAAAGAAGATTACACGTTAAGACAACCATACTTATTGGTCATGTTTCTAATGCATTAACATTAAGATTTTGATTTACTTTTGCTGCTAACTTGAGTTTACACCCACTAAACACTTTATTAGCTTCATCAAGAATCTGATCACCATGGAGAAGTAACTTTCTGGAGTACCATGACAAGAAGAATTTTCCTTCTTCCTTAAGGTAAGTCCCATTCGAATACTCAAAAAACTCGGTTTCTTCTGGAGTATTGTTGTATTCGCCTGCGTTTTCTGGAAGTTTCCATTCCGGATGCCCAATTCTTTTAACTTCTTCTTCATAATCTGATCTTAGATACTTGTCATAACACTGTGGGATTGAGGGAAAACAAATTATGACAAGAAGTCTTCTACTTGAAATTTCTGAAAATCTTCTATTTTCTTACTTGAAATTCTCCGATTCCTGGGAAAACCCATCCTTGAGTCTCATTGTAAGAAGGATATCTAAGTTCTCCAGCAGGACCAAGCCCTACTTCAATGTCTATTATTACTCCAGAGCTAATGAAATGATCCATGTTATCTCTAAAGCTCTTCATGTAGTCTCTGTACATCTAGAAACAGAGCAGAGATTAAACATAAACCGATTTTTCACGATTGTTCGTTTAATTCAAGAGTTTATCATATACCTCAACAGCTGTTCTTCCTCTGAAAAAAGACAAGTTATCAACAGAGAGAGACAGACACTCTTTGTTTCTATTACCACTCTTGTTCGTATAGAAGATATCTGGATTCGAATCTCCGATTTCGAGTACCCATTTCGGTATTGGGATGTTAACATCGTCTCCTATATTCCCTCCACATCTATGAAAAGACATTATAGCTTGTAATTTCAGTCCAACGCTTTGTACGATCTCAAACAAGTTTCTGTAAGCACTCCATTGGTATTGCTTTGGCCCTTTTGATTCAACGATTCCCCACCATACATCAACCATTACTCCATCTACTTGACTCTGTTTCAGTTTCTTTAGCTGTTTCTTCAGATTCTCTTCGTTTTCCAGAACGTTATCGTTAGTGATGACTCCAAGTTGGAGCATGACATAGACAGGAACATAATTGGCCAACAATTTGTCGTCATACGTCGTCGTATCGAACTCTTTCACCTGTTTCATGGTTCATGATTCAAAAACACAAAACCAGAGAGTAATCTAGCAGAAGTTCAAACATTATTGTCATAGCTAACCTTTGGCTCTGTTGTAGACGAAGCAGTGGCTTGAGGCGTTCTTATACATCCCTCTTTGATTGAGAATCTCCATTGGACTTGTTTTTTGCTTTCTTCAGTTATAACAAAAATTGAAGATCCTTTGTGGAGATTTCTTCCGTTGATTAGATTAGGGTTCATCATTCCTAATACGCTTGTCATGGTACCTTGCACTTGAAGGAACTCCAAATGTTCTCTAGTTGATCAATAATGATCAGACGCATTTTCTTTCTGTTTTCTATATTTGTTTTTCTGTGATATTTAATTTTCTAATTTTCTGGCGCGTTCGTATGCTATCAACAAAACGTGGCCATGATTTTCTTGCCAAATTCTTTTTGTTTTTTTTGTTCAGTAATGACTTTTTTGGTTTCTTAACATAAATGAAGTATTTTTGGTTTCATTTTTATAAAATCTATGTATTAAAAGAGAGTAATTGTTGTTTATATGTTGTGTTATTCGCTAATAGCATGATATTAATAAGTACACAAATGTTATCATTAATATAGAAGATGAGAAAATAAACGGATTTACAGTGGCAGATCGATAGAAGAACACCAAAAAAACATCAACACAATTACTCATATAGAATACAAAAGTAGTAAGTAAACAGAAACAACATTTCCCTTAGCAAACAAATCCGTCTCCATACTTAAACGAAGAAAACACTTAGAACAAATGAAGCATCATAGCGATCATGAATCCAAATCCCAAAACAAGTGTTTTTGCGGCAGAGGAGTCAACCGGAGAAGTGCCAGCGCCGGAAAGATCAGCAGTCGCGCCGGTAGCAGTAGAAGGAAAAGTCCCTACCGTTTTAGTGGATGTGGTGCTAGAGCTACCTGGTGAGCCTGGGAACAACGGCAGAGAAGTCCCCACCACAGCCGCCGGAGAAACTGCTGGAATGAGAGGTAGAGAGGATGAAGGAAGAGGAGTTGAAGAAGATGGAGAGAGAACAGGGACAGGGTTAAGAGGTAATAGAGGTTGTATAGGTAGAACAGAAGAAGGTGAAGGCGCGTTTAGAGATGGGACTGCGTTTGGAAGTGGTGCGGATGGTGCGGTTGCGGCTGCGGTTGGAATAACGTCTACTTCGAGTTTCATCCCTTGGCTACAATGTCCTGGCATTCCGCAAATGAAGTACCTATAAAATTTGAATCAAAAATTTGTTACTAAGTATATAAAATCATCATATGGTAATTGACTTGTATGTGAAAATATGAACCTTTTTCCAGGAATAGTGAGAGGAACAATGGAGTTTCCATTAGCGAATGTTATAAGTGGATTAACGGCTTGACAGCTATCGAATTCTGCTTTTGTGACTTCAAGGACATTGTGGAACGCAGAAGGATAGGAGAAAACTGTTTGGAGCAAAAAACAAACAGAGCATTGGTTTTTAGTCTTTTGATGTATATTGAACATAATTAATAAGGAGCTGTGTGATGAATTACCAAGATTGTCTCCAACAGCAAATGTTTGTGCTCCAGCCCAAGTTCGAAGACTAGCTCCTACATTCCAACCACTAGGACCACCAATGATATGATCTGTAGCTACTGTTAAACCACAAAGTGTAGTCCCCAGGACCAAGATTAGGATCAGCATTCCTCTGGATGCCATTCTCTTCGTTTTTTCTTCTTCTTCTTCTGTATAGGGAAAATTAACTTAGAATTGAAAGATAAATGAAGAGATGATGATGTTTTGTGCTTCTTATTTGGTTCAAATATGTGTGTATATATAGGAGTTAAAAGCAGAAGAAATGATTGAGAAGAATCTTTTGTGATAAGAGTTGGTAAATAATAAGCTTTTGTTTGCATCTGTTGAGAGTTAGTATTTATGTTGGATCAAGTAAAAAAAAACTAATAATTTGTTTTTGTTTCACCAAATCCACATAAAAACCAGACAATGTTCTTGGTACTACAGTTGTCCATAAATAACGGTTTAGTTGCACCTAAAGCAAGCTCTTCTTTTGCTTTATAAGCTAGCTATATCACAGCTGAAGTTTGTAAAAAGTCAAAAAGAAAAAAGAGTATATATATCAAAGTCACACATCTTCCTGTACATTGTAGAACCAGTGTAGTATATCTCTCTGTAATGGAAGTTACAAGTTTACAGTGTATGTAACAGAGTACTTTGTATGTGTTATTTCAAAACTTTTCAGAACTCAGAACAATGAGAACAAAACAGTACATGGTTTCTATACGTTGGTGCTGTGACTATGAGCAAGTAATTCCTCCTGTTCGCTATTGATATCTTTCTGAATTGAGATGGGATTAGATTGATGCGAAGTATGCTTGGGATGGTTAATTTTGTACCAAACGTTCTCTATACGGAAAAACGCCCATTGGAATCGCCTGTATATCTCCAAGGCAGTGATGATGAATACTGTAATGTAGTTGTTACGGACATGAGCTGATAACTTGTACGTCCATGTACACCTTAGTACCAGATTGCTTCCGATTACCCAAACATATACCTGCAAAGTCAAGATGATTCAGGCACATTTAGCTAGTTTAAAAAATCATGCAGTATGATTGGAAGATTTACTGAAATCAGGAAACTTTATTTTACCCAACGGCGTCCACATAGCAAATGGGAGAAAAGATCTGGTCTTTTGAATTTGAATATCTGAGTGAAGACACTACAAGCAAGACAAAGGTAAGAACTAAAACTGACTAGAAAAAATAATATTGAAGAACTCTGTTTCAAACTCACTGTACCTTAGATTCCAATCGCGTAATACATCCCAAAAGAAAGAGTAGAAAGTGTTAGCTAGACCAAAGAGGACCCACGCCGGCTGAATGGAATAAGTCCATGTATCTGGATTGACGAAATACTTAAGGGCTGAAAGAAAGACGACAGGCACTGCCGTTGAATATTTCCCAGCTGAAAGAAAAAAGGTTCAAAAGAGAATGTAGGAAATCCAGCCAAAGCCAAACACAAAAAGAACCAGTTTTATATTACAAAAGGGAATGTCTTGGATTTTGGACTTTACCATTCCACATGTTTGCAATTTCCTTACTATCTTTATACTGACGAATGCACTGGAACAGCCGGAATAGATAAGGTAGAACAAGAACAAAGGGAATTGCAGCAGAATGACTCCCACAAACCGAATCGGCTTCAAACCATGCAATAGTAGCAACCTACAATAGATCGATCTATCAGATCCCCTGAATATGGAATGGATAATGCAGCCACACAAAGAAGATGGAAACATACTGACCTGTCGATGGACCATACGACATATTGAACGTTCTATATCTGATAAAACCTGCACAAGAAATTTGTAATTCTTCAACAATTGCATACAATATGCATAGAGGAAAGAGAAACGAGTGTGTTACCTTTGACAAAGAAGTCAGAATATCAGCTAGAAAGAAATCCGAAAAAGTCACTGTCTGCTTGTAATAACACCAAATGAAAGTTAGACGATGTAAGCGTATCTTAAACAGAAGAAAAAATATTATTCGTTTACCTTGACTGGGAAGAGTATTCTCCAAATCGTCCAAAGCAAGTAGTAGCGAGACGACATGTAGAAGATATTGAAAGGAATTACTAGAATGATCACAGCTAATAAATACAGAACCACCTGGAAACATCCGAAAAAAATTACTCCCGTGAACAAAAAAAAATCAAAAGCTCTTAGAACAACTTTAAGAGAAGATGCATCTATTACACTGGTTGAGATGCAGCCAACTTTACATCTCCGTGCGAGTATAGATACAGATATGCAGTCATGCTAGCCAATATAATTGTTGTCATCCACCTGGCACACTATGAACATGGGCTATGTAAATGTAATCAAATCATAGATATATACAAATGATCTAACTAAAAATAGTATACCTTCCATATCTCTTTGTGACTAAGATGATCTGGTCCTAAATAAAAGATTGCTGCATAATCGACTCCAGACCGAGAAAAAACCCACAAATTAACACCCCAGAGCCAGACCATCAATGTCTGAACAAAATTACATATATTAGGAAACACATGTAAAGAATTTGACTTACTAATTAGAGAGGAAAAGTAACTTACAATGAGAAGGAGTGGGTTATAATACAAAAATGTTTCATAAAAGAACAGTTCTCGTGTGTCTATTTCCATTTCCATTACCGATTCCCATCCAATCTGCAGGATTTTAACATGATTGTTGATTGCTAAGATTGTATATATGAACGATGGATGTAAATCAAAAGCTACGATCACCAACCTTTCCACAAACATAAAGACCACCGATATATAGAGCAACCTGGAGAATCAAGATTGTAGATCTAACATCAGCTGGTTAGATGATATACAAGAAAGAACAAATTCTTTGATACAATATAACCAGCGAGCATCTAAGAAACCAAGCAAGAGGGCTTGTTCTATACATCATTAAGCATACTACAAAATCAAACTCTACACAAAATTCAGGAGCTTTAAGTAAATGAACAAACCTTGAGACTTTGAAGGAATATAGGAGTTCTCAATTTCGCAAATGTACTCAGAAGCATACTAACGCCCTTTTGAGTCATTTGCTCCTGTATAATACAAACCATCCAGTAAAAGCGTAATCTTAGTCACAATAATACAGTACTTTCTCTGAAAACACTAAGGAGAACTTAAATTTCTAATAGCCAAATAACAGAAAGAGAAATTGCTAACCAAGATTAGTGATGATGAGTCTAATTCCAGATACGGGCAAGTAAGGATCATTCACAGGCACAAACAAGAAACCCCCAAACATAGATGCCAAAAGCAAAATCTTTAATACACAAGAAGCTCTCTGCAACCACAACTGTATTTGTATTTCTCTGTCACCTTTTTCTTCTGAAACTAATCACAAAAAAATGAAATTGCAGGACCTAACTCTTAGAAATTTTCATTAAACTACAGTGTAAAATCCTGAAAGTGACCACTTTCCAAGGAAGAAGAAAACAAATGATACCTTCCAAAATAGGAATTCTCACCAATTGCTTCCTCGTAAAGAAGGCGTAACACTGCTCTCAACATGAAAGTAAACCCACTTTCAAATTAAGCCCTTTCCAAAACAAAACAATTGCATAGAGATAAAGTTAAACCCCAATCGGCAGAATTGGTTTTAAGCCAGAGAATAAAAATCAGTTAAACCCATAATTTTCTGGCATCAAAGATTCAATCTGAATCACAAAAATGTTGATGGCTTTAAAGCGACTAAGACCCTCAAAATCGGAGATGAGAATAAAAGCCCAGCTTTTGTATTATAGCGGAAATTAATAATAGAAACTCGCATTAAGAAAAAGCTCTTTAATTATCCTCTAAACGTGGAAATGTAGCACACCAAATAGTACTTAGGTTCTAAGAACTTAGGAAGACTTTGAATGCAAACCCAGAAAGTGAACAAGTCCACCAATCGTTTTGGATTCCCCTCGAGAGAGAATGAGTTTAGATGGGAAAGAGGTCGGAGAAAAGGAAACGTTAATGATGATTAATTAATTAATTTAATTAATCAATAGCAAATGAAAGTATACAATAATCAAATGAGAGCGAGAGAGAGGAGCAAATCGAACGTGTTTTCGGTTAAATGTAAAAGAAATGTTTTTGTTTTGGTCAACGGATTATGTATCAATTGACTTTAACAAAGCCAAAATCTCCTAATCCCTAATAATTATTTTTGTCAACAATTAACATTCAATCCAGTAGTCAAAATTCTTTAATTAGAATAAGTGAAAATCAACCTGACTAACTAAATTAGGGATAAATCACTTAGGCTACCTGTTTCTAAATAATTATAAAAACAATTATAAATTAATATTTAAAATATTTTTTTTTGTTAACTTTTTCTAATGGAATTTAAGTAAAAAGAGCAACATTTTCCAAGAGAAAAAATTAGTTTTTAATTATTATTTCTATCTAATTTCTTATTTTTTAAAACTGTTTTAATTAAGTCTTCTGCTTATCTTGTTGATATATTTGTAACACCATTTTCAATATATATTATCCAAAAATTGATGAATATGCCTATAACTATGTAAAAATATTTTACCAGAAATTTTTTTTGAAACGTATCTGCTTTAATACAAAGTTCACATAAGCCTTAACTCTGCAAAACGTGAAAATAAATAGTTTATTTTATGTGTTTTTTAAAAATTGATTAAAAGTTAAATGCTACGACATTATACATTAGAAATGAAAAAAAATGAAAAAAACAGCTTGAATTCGATTGGAGAGGATATTATAGTCGAATCCATTGATTACCAATAAATTAAAATAAATATATTTTTCAGAAAACTAAAATAATTTCCAGTTATTCAATTCCTATGTGAAAACTTCTACGTAGCAAAAAAGAAAAGAAAGTCAATGGCAACAGCATTTTATATTGGTAGACGGATTGGATAATGCAGAATATGCAGAAGTTTTTAATATACATATTTTTTTTTTGTAAATTGTACGAATGACTCGATTATAATGATCTACGATTTGATGAAAAAATTTGATAATGACCCAAAATTCTATATCCATAAGACTATATAAGACGCGTAAAAATCGAGAAAAGGTCTAATAATATTATTTATTTGTTAATGTAAAAAAGATTCTAATTCGGAGGTGGTCGGTTAGTCAATGATCCATATTGAAGCCACATCATCTCCAGAGTTGCATAACAGAAGAAACAATTTATTTATTTATTTTCATAAAAGGGCTTTCTATTTAAGTTGAGAAGAGTAAAATAGAGTCCAAGAGGATGTTAGTGGGCTGAGCCCAAGTTCAGTACGAAAAGGAATCACAATGAACCATTTAAGCCTTTAATACAAAAAAGAATGAGCCCATCTATAGTTACTCCAATAACCCTTCTTATATTCAACTATCTCATTTCTCATATCATTCACCTTCCAACTTTTCCTTGAAATTTCAATTCATCTTCCAGCTTCCGATTCAAATTGTAATTTAATTTGTGAATAAACTATAATATTTCATTAAATCATTTAATATCATTTGTAAGAAAACTATGTTGACTAAACTAATAAGGAGTGGGTAAAATTTCTTCCAAAATAATACTGATTTAACATTATTTTTCTTTTTTCTTTTCCGATATCAACATGTGTAATTAATTTTTCTCTTAATTTTGACTCCAAAGTTACCGCTTAACATCAATAAAATGTTTATTATTATAAAAAGGGAAAACTGCCAAAACAATATTTTGAAACAATTTCTATATTTTTTTTGTTGAAGTTTTGAAACAATTTCAACGGGAATTATTACCTTTTGATTTAATTTAAATTTCTAACACCAAGTAGATTCTCTATTTGAAATTAGATTATTACTTCAACCATAGCA